>JASXTE010000011.1:20827816-22185316 GCA_030280995.1 Hemileia vastatrix
TATGCGGTCTTCTATAAATCCAGCCTGCTCCACTAGGTATTGAAAATTCCCCCTGTTTTTCATTGAATAAGTGATTTTACTTACTTCCCAATCCAGATAATCTTCTACTTTGACTGACTCTGGAGGAGGATGATTCTTTTAAAGGTATAATTCTTAAGCTTTTTCCAGGAGAGATACATGAAACACTAGGTTCATTGACTGCCAATTAGGTGGAAATCATAATAAAAAGGCATTTGGTGAGATAACCATTTCAATTTCAAAAGGTCTTAATTGTTTTTTTTTGGAAATTTTTCTTGCAGTTCATGTTGTTTGAATGTCTTTTGCATCAAGCCATATTTTCTCACCCTCCTTGAATGTTGGAGGAAATTGTCAATGCTTGTCAGTCTGTTCCTAGTGTTTTAAATTTTCTGCCTTGAGATTGGTTTTCAAATCCTTTTGAAGTGTCAATATTTTTCAAAGATAGTGTTCAACTGGCGGGGATGTCCTAACATCGATTGAATTGAATTTAAGATTCCTCCCAGAAAAGGTTTGGAATGGAGATTTTTTGTCAAGGAATGTGTTGAATTTTTATAGGAAATTTGGAAATTGGTAACTACTCAGTCCAACTTTCCTTTTGATTCTTGACATACATTCATAATTATTATTCAGGGATTTGATTTACTCTTTCTATTTGGCAAATGTTTTACAGGTGATATTCTGTTGAAAGATTCCTCTTAATTTTTAGTTGTTGACAAAGTGCTGTCCAGAATGATGATGCAAATAAGGATCCTCTATTGCCAATTATATCTGATGGTAATACATTCTTTAAAAATAAAAATTCATGAAATAGCTTTGTCAATTCTTTGGCTTTCTCCTTATTAGTTTTTTTAGTGAAAAGAGACATCTTTGAGAATCTGTCTGCTATGAATAATATTGCATTGAATTTGTTTTAGACTGGTAATTGTGTCATAAAAACCATAGATATTGAAACCCATTGTTTGTTAGTTATTGTAAGTAGCTGAAGAATCCCATACTTGTTAAGATTTGGTTGAGAGGAAAGGAGGAGGAGTGCTATGGGTGCTATGCATTGTAATAGGCAGAAGATGGAATATTGCATAAGGGATCTATATGGGGCAAGTGATGTGGAGCGCTCCTCATTGGAAAACTTACATAGTAATCCAGTTACCTTCTAGTCTTATTGCTATATCAGCATAGTCAGCTCCATTGTAGGCTAGAATCAGCACTAGTAGTGGTCCACCTTCTTCCCCATTCCAGTAAATCCTCACCCATTAATTCCACCTCATCAAGGTCCCCCTTAAATAGTGTTGCATCAACAGCATGTAGCTGGCCCAGCACTGGATGCAATTCAAGGTGTTGTGACAGCGCATCCGGTTTTCTGCTTTTCTTCCATGGTTGGAATTGAAAAACAAAATTAATGCTGCTAAGAAGTTTGGCCTGGCATGCTTGCCAGCAAGTGAACTTTTTTGAGGTCATGAGTATTTCCAAGTTTTTATGATCTGTGTAGATAATAGCTTGTAAACAGTGAGGCCCTCCTTCCAAATAGTGGTGCCAGGTGCGTACCGCTTCTACTAATTCCAAAAACTCCTTTATTCAATATTCCCTCTTCCACCTCTTACAATGCATAGCCCCCATAGCACTCCTCCTCCTCACCTCTCAACCAAATCCTAGAAATACTTCCTATTTTATGGAACCTTGTTCTTCTTAAAGTTGTAACAGGATGCAATGTGAGACTTAATTTCCCTGTTCATTCCTGGCCAAAAGAAATCCCTTCCTATTAGCTGATAAGCTTTATCCTGACCAAATTTTCTAGCTAATGATGAATCATATTGACTTTTTAATATCCAAACCTTTATTTCCTAATCATCTTGAATCACTAATCTACCTTCAAAGTCTAATATCCCTGATTCTATAGAGAATCTATTGGGAAATCGCCTTTAGAGTATTTTAGATTTGATATTCAGAAAATAATTGTCTTAAGCCTTTTACTAAAAAATTCTTTTAACTCTCCTTTTTTATGCAATACTTTACTAATATCAGATGGAGTCATAGGTTTTTCTGAGCTTTGATATTTTGACATGGATAGTTTCTTCAATCCTGGTTTGGTTTCACTCAAATGATCGTTATAGGTTCAAGGGCAACTAGAGGTAGGTCCACATTTTTTTGTCAAACCACGAAAAGTCTCATCTAGATGCCTTTTCTGTTGAATCCTCCCATGATGGGTGCTATTAAGATATAGCATCCTATCCATAATGTTGGTCAATTTTAATAATTTTTGACCATGTAAATTTAGTTGGTTGACAATTCTTTCTGGAAACCCTTTCTTAAAATGATATTTAAGGGCTGCATTGTTACACAATACTCAAGAGTGTGTTGAAGTAATATACATTATTTACTTGACTATGTCTTAATTTCTCTCTTTCTTATTACCTCTTTATTAATATTAATCTAATAAATCTCACCTTCTTAATTGTACATTTATTCTAACATATTATCAATTATTCTCCTCTTAAATATTCTCATTTACAGGTATATTGCAAGTATTACTTCCCCACTATCATTTATTACTTTACAAGAGTCTAGTATCTTTTCATTACTGGTCATTCTCTGTGTATAAAGGTGGCTACCATGTATCCCTGTTTAATCATCTCAGTTTCCACCTATTTCTCACTGACCATTTCTCCTACTCAGTCTCAATTCTACTATACGTAGAACTTTCATCTTTACTAAATTTATTGGTTTTACCTTTGACTATATCTTATTAGGTAAAACATATGTGCTGTTCAATGCAATTTACATCTCAATTTCCACCTATTTTTCATTGACCATTTCTCCTACTCAGTTTCATTTCTACTATATGTAGAACTTTCATATTTACTAAAGTTATTAGTTTTACCTTTGACTATATCTTATTAGTCTCCCTTTTATAAGTTATGGGCCCAGCACTCATGTAATCCTAGTAAATTTCAATAATGTCATCTCCTACTGCTATCAGTTCTACTTCTTCTGGCTCATATTATGATGCCACCTCTATGCCTTGTTCCAGCCCCAATACTATCACTTTCTCTGCTCTTCACCTTGAAAACACCAACTTCTCAGATATTAAGAATATTAAAAAACTCAATGATCAAGGTTATGTCAGTTGGAAAACTGATATGAAATACACTTTTAGAGTCAGTAATTTGGACCATTTTCTTTACAAAAGGCTGGTAGAACCCTCCGATCCAAATCTAAAAGAAGCTTTTCATAAGCACAGACAACAAACTTATATGATCTGAAAGATGTTCTTGGATCACATGAATCATAATAAGTTTGTAAAACAGGGAACTACTGAAGATCCTTCTGGTTTATGGCTTAAAATCCAGAATCACTAAGCTGGAAAGACAGGTGCTAATTTATCTTACATAGTGAAACACTTATTTGATTTTTGCTTTAGTGAGAATAACATTAAAAGAACCATTAAAAATTTCCACAGTATTATCAATTTACTTGAAGAAGTAGCTCCCAAATTATTTGAAAATAATATTTTCTCATTCCTTATGTCACACTATATACTAAATCTATTACCTGACTCATATCAAAGTACTGCTAATCTAATCCTTAACAATTACAAGGTCACCAATATTAAACCCAATCTTGACAAAGTGTTCCTTGACCTTGAGGCCAAAGTTACAAGGAGAGTTAATCTTGGCTCGGCAAATACAGCCGGTAATATACTTTCAGTTGACAGTAAAAAGAATAAAAAAAAATTTACTCAAGGTAAAAACAAGCCACTTGCTCTGTATCCTGAATTGTCATGTTTTCAACTACATCCAGAAAAACGTGTGGAATTTTTAAAGAGAAAAAAGGAAAAAGAATCTAAAGAACCAGCGGGTAAAGCTTTAGCTGTCATGTCTAATTTTTTACCAAATCACATTGTACTCAATAGTGGTGCCTCTTATTCCTTATTTAACGATAAATCCTACTTTTCCACCTTCACTCCATCTACTCTTACCTTGACTTCTTCCAATGATGAAAGCTTCACTGCACTTGGACAAGGAAAAGTTAAATTACTCACTGAGTCTGGTTTCAAACTCTCCATTCCAGCCCTATACTCACCTTCTGTCAAAACACCACTTATTGCAGCCACTGACATTATTCACAATGGCTGGAGCTTAGTCAATAATAATGGCATTCACTCCATTAAAAGAAACAATAAGCTTATTATCAGATGTTCCACAATGGGAAACATCATCTTCTTTCCAATTATTAAAAACTTGGTGTGTTCTGTACCCACTTATAATTCCTCTAATCTTGAACTATTACATTGTAGTAATGGGCATCCCAATAATAAAATTATAAAACTTCTATATTGTGAACTAGATTTTTCAAAATATACTTGTAAAGGGTGTGATTCAGCCAAATCACATATTCTACCTTTTTCAGGAACTTTACATATTCCTAAATGTAAACTGGAAGTCATTCACATGGATGTCTGTGGCCCAATTGACCCTATATCTAAAGGGTGCAAACTTCATTTTCTACAAATTGTGGATGGCTACTCCAAATTTTGTTCTTTATATTTTCTTACCCATAAATCTGAAGTTTTCAGTCATTGTAAATTATTTGAGGCCTCTGCTGAGAATTTCACTAATTGCAAAGTTAAACACATTATTACTGATAATGGTGGTGAATTTGTCAATTACTCCACCAAAAATCACTACTTAAACAAAGGTATTAAAAACTTACTGACAGCTCCTTATACCCCTCAACAGAATCCCATATCTGAGAGAGGTAATTGTACTTTAGTGGAAAAGGACAAATGCCTCCTTATCCAAGCTGGTCTTGATAGCACCTGGTAGGAAGAAGCCATTCAAACCGCAAATTATTTACTTAACCATACTCCTACTCCTAAACTTCCTAATAACTCTGCTCCCTATCAAATTTGGTCATACAAACCTGATTCTACTATGTTATTCCCCTTTGGCTGTGATGTGGTCATTCATATAAATAAGCCTAAGCATACTGGAAAGTTTGGTCCTTCTGGAGAAGAAAGAATGTTATTAGGCTTCAAAGAATTCCATATTAACTATTGCATCTATTTTCCTAAATCCAACTCTACTGTGATTATGCATGATGTTAAGTTTCACTTTTCCTTTAACATGGCCAGAAAAGTATCTTCTGGAGAGTCCATAGACACTTTGACGTTTCCCAATATTGAAAGCATTATTATTCCTACTTCTAATATACCTAATCCTTCTCCTGAAAGTTCTTATCCCTCTTTGAACCTATCCTTAATTAATGAAACAGACAAAACCAGTCTAAGTGAAGTGTCTAACAACTGTGATAATGTAGTTGAAGGAATAGCTACAGATCCACCCACCAATACACCTACAGAGCCACTCACCAACACATTCTTCCCACTACCCACTTACAAGCACTACTCATGGATCAATAAAGATAGTCCAGCACCTAAATACATTAACTCTAAAATTTATGAAGCTAATATTTTGTCATACAAAAGAAGGTCTAATCAGATTAAGTTGGTGATTTCTTCTACTGACACTCCTTCTACTTTCTTGTAGGCTGTTAATTCCCCAGAGAAGGAGGAATGGCTATCTTCCATTTCCAAAGAACTTAATAGCATTAAGAAGCACAAATTCTGGGATGAAATCATGTGTCCACCTAAAACTCACTTGCTTGGTACTACATGGACTTTAAAAAGGAGAACTGATGCCAATGGAAACATACTCAAGTATAAAGTTTGGCTTTGAATCCAGGATTTTTCTCAAATAGAAGGCATTGAATATGATGATACCTTCTCCCCTACTGTTTGGCTTCCTAACCTTTGCTTCTTACTTGGTGTTGTGGCTTCTCATAATTGGGAACTGCATCAAATGGATGTTCACTCTGCCTTCCTTCATGGTGTACCTGAAGAAGACCTTTACTTAAAATTACGTCTTGGCTACCATCCAAAACTAAATATTTGCTGTCTCAAGCTTAAAAAATCACTATATGGTCTTAAGCAAAGTCCCATATGCTGGTACAATGCATTACTAAAATTCTTTTCCAGTATTAATTATGCTCCTACCAAAGCAGACCCTTGTTTATTCATTAATTTAGATAATTCTAACCCCTGTTTTGTCTTTCTTCATGTTAATGATATGGTCATAGGCAGTCCCAATGCTGACTTGTTTAAATTAAAAATCAAAAAGATATTTTACATGGATTACCAAAGGGAAATCGGCTAGGTACTTGGCATGAAAATAACTTGTGATCGTCAAAATAAAACCTTTAAATTATCTCAAACTCTGTATATAAAAAATATACTCAAAGAATTTTTGTTTCAAGAGTGTAAAACTGTAGCTAGGCCTTTAATCCGTAATCAAATAATTAGCCACCAACATTCCTACTATAGAAATTATTGATTTTCCTTAAAGAAAAGCTGTTGGATTACTCAATTACTTAGTCATTTGCACCTGCCCTGACCTAGATTTTGCTTCCAGCTATCTTTCTCAATACTTAACTAATCCTTCTATGGAACAAGTCTCTGCTTTCAAGAGAGTACTCCACTAACTTTCTGGCACCAGATTGTATTCCCTCACTTTAAGAATGGTTCCAAATCAAGTTGAAAATTCCTTGATGGAATATGCCAACTCTAACAGAGCAAAACAGATGATTGTAGGTCAATTTCAGGTATTTTGGTTTACTATTTAGGTCTTATCTGTTGGTGCTCGTGCAAACAACTGGTTGGCTCACTATCCACCACTGAAGCAGAATTCAGAGCCATGACTGAAACAGCCCAGGACCTACTTTGGATCAATGACTTATTTTTGGAGTTCAATATTTCTATCTCTGACACTATCCTAGGGTGTGACAATCAAGGCACAATCAAATTAGCTAAAAATCCCTTATATCAACATTGTACCAGGCATTTCAATAGGTAAATCCATTGGATTCACAAAAAAATCATCAAAATGAGCAAACCCTCAAATATATTCCTACAGCACAAATGTGGGCCAACATATTGACAAAATCCTTACCTAAGGCTACTCATATACTCTGTTCACACAATTTACATTTAAGTCACATTTCATTTAAAATCATGGGGGGTGTTGAAGTAACATGCATTATTTACTTGACTATGTCTTAATTTCTCTCTTTCTTATTGCCTCTTTATTAATATTAATCTAATTAATCTCACCTTCTTAATTGTACATTTATTCTAAAATATTATCAATTATTCTCCTCTTAATTATTCTCATCTACAGGTATATTGCAAGTATTACTTCCCCACTATCATGTATTACTTTACAAGTATCTAGTATATTTTCATTACTGGTCATTCTCTGTGTATAAAGGTGGCTATCATGTATCCCTGTTTAATCATCTCAATTTCCACCTATTTCTCATTGACCATTTCTTCTACTCAGTTTCAATTCTACTATACGTAGAACTTTAATCTTTACTAAAGTTATTGGTTTTAACTTTGACTATATCCTATTAGGTAAAACTTATGTGCTGTTAAATGCAATGTACATCTCAATTGCCACCTATTTCTCGTTGACAATTTCTCCTACTCAGTTTCAATTATACTATACATAGAACTTTCATCTTTACTAAATTTATTTGTTTTACCTTTGACTATATCTTATTAGGTAAAAATTTCAATTCTACTATACATAGAACTTTCATCTTTACTAAATTTATTGGTTTTAACTTTGACTATATCTTATTAGTCTCACTTTTACAGATTGAAGAGCCCAAAAGCTTGAAATTTAATCAGAAGCCTTCTCATTATCCTTAATTTTAGGCAAGTCCAGCTCTATCTCCACATTTTTCTTTTTATTTGGGTCACCACAAAGGATAAAAAGTTGGTCCTCAAACTTTTCCCAATAGTTGAGAAGAATTTCCCTATTGGTTGAACCCAGAATAAGAACATAAGGCTTAAACCACTTTAAGACTTTACTAGTCAAGTAAAGGGAAGTTTAAATTACTCTCTTCCAATCCATACTAAAGGTTCATGGGTCATTGTGAAACAAAACTTTTCAGTTTTTACAAAATTGGATAACATTTGTTGGGGAATTCTTCATCAAATTTCTCTGTAGATTTCATTGAAGGAGTTTTGAATTTAACTCCCTTCGTGACATCTGGATGTGTTACTACCTTCATGAACATTCTCATTAAGTCTTCTATGGTGGGGTTGAGTGATTCCAGATCAGATGAGCCAGTGTCGGTTCACAGTTATCAAGAATTTTAGCTTACATCTTCCATCATTTTTTCCTCAGTTGATCTTCTAAACTACTTCTAGGTTGATTATCCAGTGAAGTAATGTTTTGAAATTTCTTTTGAAGATTTAAAGCTTCCAGAAAGTGTCTTTTTATCAGGGGTTGGACCTCTTACTTAGCCATTGAGAATCATCTAGCATAAAATCTTGTAACCACAGCTTTAGGAGGAAGAGTACATTAAACAGGAGCAATTTGAGGGTTGGAACCTGAAAACTCAGTAGTATATTGAATGAGAGCTACCAATAATTTAATTCTAAGGAAAAACTAGTACAATTAGTCCCTGTTATATATCTGTAATAAATCTAAGCCATGGCCTCCTCATATTACCCCCCATTCTTGCTCTTAACCACTCATTAATGAAGAGCTATAAGTTTGGGTAAGTAATTCATAATTCTAATTGGACTAGATCTCTATTTGGTTGAACCAAAAGCTACAAGGGAAAAACAATAGTGTCTTTCCTAAAGTAGCCTAACTAACACTTTTCCTCCTATAAAACTATTGATCCTTTGGACACAATTGTTTCTATTGAGTTAGTTAGCACAATCAAGATCCATAAGCAATAATAAATGCATAATCCATGGAAAAGTTGTATCAAAGCTCCTCTCTGCACTTCAAATAAGTCATGCCTCACACATTGTTTTAGAAGGTCCTCTTGGTCTAGAAGGTTTTAATGGTGGTCCAATGGCGTTGAAAGGTGCAATAACTCAAGATTTCAAGGAAGGTACATAAATTTTATCTTTTGTAATTTATTACTCAAGTTAAAGGCAAATAACTATTATTATTATTACTTGTAAGGACTAGAATTACACAATTGTAAGTACTAAATCAGTAATAGTAGTAATGGAAATGATGATTGGATATAATAAATTGTAAGTAAGTAAAGAATGAGGAAAAGACAACCAAATTGGGAGGCCTTATATAGGTAAAAAGGAGAGAAACCACAGATTTAAAAAAATCTATATACAGGAGAGTGAGAGAAAAGAAAATTTCAAATTAAGATTTTGCAAATATTAAGATTTTTCTATAAAGAATGTATCAATATAATGCAGTTACTGTATATATCAAATTATTTAATTTATTTTAAAGTTCCTGTAAATGTCACCTTTAAAGAAAATAATTTGAATTTAATAATTAGTATTAATATATTTTTATTTAACCTCTAGACTGTCATGAGGATGTTGTCAGGAGATAAAAATATGAGAGACATTTAAAATTAAATATTTACTTTATTTTTACTTATTCCAATTAGTTAAATTATTTTAAGTAAGTTATAAGTAAATATAATTAATAAAATATGAAATAAAGGTGTGGCTTCATCCTAGTAAATAATTAATTGTTTACTGGGTAAGTCTAGTAGCCTGGCTGACACATTGTATCAGATGGTTTGTCTAGAAGAAGAAGAAATAGAGAGGAAGAGGAAGAAGGAGAAGGAGAAGAAGGAAAACTAAAGGATAAAAGAAGAGAGGAGTGAAAAGGAATTTAAGAAGTAAAGTGACAATAAATTAGGGGGTTTCAGTTCTGGAAAATCTGCACTTACAAATCCCCACTTATCTAAGTGTGGATTTCCAAAACACACTAGCCCCAATACTGGTAGATTTCAAAAGTGAAAAAAGTCACTTATTTCACTCAAATCCACACTTTCTCAACCAAAAGTGCTGATTTCACCATCAAGTCCCATTTCACTGATTTGTCAGCATCATCCCATTCATACGCAGAACTCCGCAGCATAACACTTCATAACTCAAAACATCGTACATCATTTACATCTTCATATCATATCATATAAGAGTTATGCCTTCCTCACTTTCAAATCGTGATAAATTACATAAAGCAATGACTTTCATGGCTCTTGAACTGCTCTTGGACTCTGATTCTGATTCTGATTCTGATCTAGAAGAAGATTTTGTCTTTTTATCAAAAATGGCCACAAAACATTACCTTCTTCCCAGAAAGCCTCAAGTACTTCATACCCCCAAGTACACCATCCAAACACTTCTTAACCTATCTACACCCAGTTTTAGACAGCTGTTCAGGACTTCTCAGGAATGTTTCCTTAAATTGCTTGAGCTTATTCAGGATCATCCCATATTTCACAATAATTCTCAAAAAGAACAACGACATTCTTCAATTCAATTGGCCATCACACTATGTCGTTTGGGTTCAAATGGTAATGGAGCCGCTTTGAAACGTTTAGAAAATGTCTTTGATTTAGGGTATGGTTCAGTTAACACTTATACCAAATGATGTATCACTGCCATCAACTCCTTGGAATCTCAACTTCTCACCTGGCCAACAAAAGAAGAGCGACTTGAATCATCTCAGGTTATGCAAGCAGAGGGCTTCCCAGGATGTATTGGTTTTGTTGATGGTACTACTATTCCTTTGAGCCACAAACCTGCTCAAGGTGGAAACAATTACTTTGACCGTAAAAAGAGGTAGATTATTTTTAACTCCTTTCATCCTCTTTGAAACTAACACAAACAAATATATCTTCTTTATAGATATTCAATTAACGTTCAGCTTATATGTGACGTAAACAAAAAATTTATATCATTCTTCGCTGGCTATCCTGGCTCATTTCATGACTCCTATGTCTTCCAAAGAATGCAAATTTCAAATTAACCTGAAAAATTCTTTGATGAAGATCAGTATCTTCTTGCAGATTCTGCTTATGTGAATGGAAAGTATGTACTTCCTGCTCTTTGGGGAGCAGCTTCAGAAGACAGTCAAAATGCCAAGTTCAACAATCATTTGGCAAAGTCAAGAGTCCATATTGAAAATTCTATTGGAATCTTGAAAGGCCGTTTTTCTAGTTTAAGGGAATTAAGAAGTCCTCTTAGAAATAAATCTGAAATGGAGGCGGTGATCAACTGGATTCTGTGTTGCACTATACTTCATAACCTACTTGCTGACCTCAAAGATCAATGGTTAGAGCTGTATGAAGATGAACAAGTTGATTCACCTCCGACTATATCCAACACTTTTATTTCTCAATCAACTAGTATAAGGGTGAAAATTCTTCCAATAACACTCCAACATTTTTCAACGCAATTTTAATTTTTATTTTTCATTCTCTTCAAATGATCAATTTGCATGTGTTATTCACTGAGAATGGTAAATTTTTTTGCATATTTTTTTGGTTTTTGAATTTTCTGTTAAAGTCTTATTTTTTTATCTCTCTGTGTTTTCTTTCATCAACTCAACATGAAATCACATATTTTCAGCAAACACATATTTTTTCAGTCACTCTCTTTTTTTTCTTCACTCATATCCGTTTTCTCCTCTCTTCCTACATCACTCAAACAATTTCACTTATATTTCTTTTTTCTCAACTCATCTCTCCAGGTAAGTCATTTTATCTTTTTTACTTAATTTTTTGCTAATTTTTTTTTTTGGTTTTTTGGGTTTTTGTAAGTGGTTTTTTTTAAATTTATAGGTAAAATTAACCTTTTTTTTCTCTCTCTCTCTCTCTCCCTATTTTCTCTCATTTATCCTATTCTTTATCCCCCCTTGGCCTGGGCTTTTTCCCACCTTTACCCTCTCCTTGGAATGGATACATCCCCTCTCCTTCAGTCTCAATACATCAATATACATTGTTAACAAAACCCTTTTACATATGATTAGATCAGGGTACATATGTTTTTTTCTCCTATTCAAATATTTCTTGAAATTTGAAGACGTGTACCCTGATCTTTGGCCGAAGATCAGGGTACACCATGGTATTTTTGCCTGCAACCATGTGTTCAGTGATATTTGATGAGGTGGACCTTCATCTTTGGCCAAACATCAGAGTCCACCATTGTATATTGGCCTTGATAAAAATTGTATCAGAGATTTTGAGAAGTGTACCCTGATCTTTGCACGAAGATCAGGGTACACATGAGTGGGTTTACCACTATATTGTTTCCTTTCAACACATTTTTCTTAAAAATTGAAAAGGTGTACCTTGATCTAAAAGCCAATATCAGCATAAACATGTGTATTTTTGCTTCAATTCAAAATTTTTATGAAATTTGTAGAGGTGTACCTGAATTTTCACATATATTAATCCTATCACTGGACAACCTATTCTGTCACCTGCAAAAATTAAAGGACATGGATTATGTTTCCCGGATAATAGATGTATAATCGATTTTGGATTAGGAAATGGAATCATTGAAACAGTTTGGAATTCTTCTTATGATAATCACCAAACCACAAAGTCTCCTCCAGGTTTGGAATCTTGTCAAGACCTCACGCATTTTGGTTGCTCTTTCCAGATCAGTCAAAAGTTAATCCAACAAATAAACAAGTTAAAAAAAGAAGAAAAAGGTAATAAATTTAAAAAATCTTGAGGTAGATCTAAAAAGTATGGGGATTCATAGAGTCACCAAATATTTGATATTCTTCCATAAATTTTTAATAAATAAATATGATATTTCAATTTATGAAATTAAAGTAATGGGCCAACTACCATGTTTTGTATAAAAGGTAATCATGATAACATTAATTTGTTTCATGGGGTTCCTCTAGCCTATACCTGTGGAAAGTCCCAAACCTAGTTTCTAGACTTGATCTGCATTTTGGCATGAGGAATTGTCATTACTTTAAAAGTAGTAAATTTGACATATCTTATTTATATATTAATTAATTTATGTAATTATATTAAACTTTGATGACTTTCACCCTTTAATTCAATAAAATGCAGGGGAGGTTATTGCCAATTTTTTAAATCTGACATGTGAAATTGATGACTTAGAAAAATTTGGTGGTACCCACCCCTTGTTTCAATAAAATGCAGGGGAGGGTATTGCCAATTTTTTAAATCTGACATGTGAAATTGATGACTTAGAAAAATTTGGTGGTACCCACCCCTTGTTTCAATAAAATTCAAGGGGAGGTATTGCCAAATTTTCAAAAGAGATATTGAATTTTATTGACTTAGAAGTATTTAGATAAGCAAACTTATTGACTTTACAGTAAAGATAGAAAATTTTTATTATATTTTCAAATTTTTGTCAAAATAAAAGTATAAGCAAACTTATTGACTTGAATGTAAAGATAGAAAAATTGTATGATATTTTCAAAAATTTGTCAAAAATAATGTACTATATTCAAGACCTTTTATAGGTCAGCATATAAGAAAATATTACCAAAAAGAAATCAAACAAAATTAAATTAACTAGAAAAACAATTTATCAATTGAAAAGGTCAAGTAATTTTTTAATGTCCTTATAAGATTGGCCATTTTTAACACATTCCATAATGAAATCTTTTTTTTTAAACTCTCTTGTTTTTCCAATTCACAAGTAGCCATTTCTCTTTGAAATTGACGGTCTTCTCTTTGAAATTGATGGTCATTTACTCTTTCCATCTGCTCTGCCTCAAATTTTTTATCTTCCAAATATAAGGCTTGCTGATTTTTCCTTAGCATATTATCAAACTTCATCTTCTCAAAGTCAAGGGCATTTTTTGCAATAGTTGATTTTGCTGAGAAAATTAAATTGAAATAAATAAATAAATGAGTTAATGATTAAGATATATAGTAAATGAATCTTACTTATATCTTTTTTTTCAAAATAATCCTCAAGGGAGCCAAATGAGCTTGTTGAAGTATTACCACGTTTTAATAGATGGTTCAAGCTCATTGAAGTTGAGGCTCGATGCTTTAGTTTGGAGCTTGAGCAAGAGGCTTCAGGAAGTTCATCTAAAGCAGCTTCTAAAGTGGGATTCACATTTCCAGAATTGAGATTATTTAATGGAGATTGAGTTTGAGTAGGAGGAGACTAGAATGAAAGAGAAATTCAGAGAAGAATTGAAGAAAAAACAAAAAGTAAACATACATTAAAATTTTGGGCCTCTGAGGATTCAGATCTGCTGCGATATAATTGTTCTGCTTGATAGTCGGGATCATCTTCAGCTGAACTATGGTTAGAAGGTGGAGGGGATTGATCTCCTTCAAGTAAAGGTGTGTTGAGAGGATTATAGGAAGGTTTGGATCCAGCGGGTATATCCTTAGTAGTATTGTGTAGAAACCAAGGGTTTACATCAACTTGGGAGCCAAAAAGATTATCCATTTCCTCATAGAAAGGAAACATGACATTGAGCTTTTTGGAAACAGTAGTTATTCTAATCTCCAAATCATCATTGTCAATACCAAAGCCAGTTTCATTTTCAGCATGATGAGCCTTTTTATATTTTGATTAGTAACTCTTAAATCTCTCCTTCATTTGTTTAGGATTTATATCGATTCTCCCCCTTGTTTTCTTCCATACTTCATTGGCCATCAATAAGTAGCCATTAACCTTTGAAGAAGGTGGACGTCCAATACAAGTGGAATTTTCACATCCAAAACATGCTTCAAAATTTGATTTTATTTAAAGTTAATTATGATGAGATAATCATCCTTTTTAAGCTGACCTGAACCTGACTTTGAATTTTCAGGTGTAGGGCTTGCTTTACGAGGAGACTTTTGTGACAAAGCAGATTTTTGAGTTACCTTTTGAGATTTGGAATGTCTGGGAGGCATTATGAAACTGGAACATAACAATAAAAAAGATTAAGAGGTAGAAGAAATAAGTAAAAAAGAATGCAAACATGCCTGGTCAAAATGTTGAAAATGTCAGGAAGGGGTGTGTGCCAAGGATTGATGGGTAGGTAGCGAGGAAGGTCAGTGTATCACATGTGATAGGGATGATGTGGCCAACATGTGGTTTTGAAAAAAAAATCACAAAAAAAGTGCTGATTTGAGGTCAGAACTGACACCCATTTTTGAAATAAGTGACTTTTTTGCAAAATTTAAGTGCTTATTTGGTTTGAAATCTGCACTTAAGTTAAGTGCGGATTTGCCAGAACTGACACCCCCTATTTTAAGGATTTAATAGGACTATTGAAAATGGGTACAAGTTTAATAACAGTAAGTATTTTACTCCTCTCTGCTTATGTATCAACTACTAATAATTAAAAGGCTCTTAAAGCAACCTGAATATATGTATTTAGTAGTTAAGGGGACAGATGCGCCAAAACAATAAAATATATAATAATATTTTAAAAATAAGATGAGTACTGTCAGCCAGGCTATTCCAGGAGTCCAGTAAATGATATATAAATTATAAAACCTTAAAGAGTGGGTAAGACTTGTATTTAATGAATATAACTTAATATTTTATTACATAATGAAATTATATAAGAATTTTATTATATACAAATGTTACATTAAATTTATTGGTTATATATATTTTTATATACAATTAAATTGAGCATAATATAATATATTCTACAAATAATGGCGCCTTTTTAAATATTTTTTTTATATTTAATTAATTAAAAAACATATATTATAATTACAAGTGTAAATTTGATTTATAATATATTTAAATTAATTACTTAAATTTATATATTAACTAATACCTCTCATATGATACTAAACAATTATTAAGGACGCTTCTTTTGACCCTTAATTGTGTTAGAAAAAAACAAATAAATTAATTTGAACTAAATTGAGATTAATTGCTTGTTTTGTTGCGTCAAATTATTTTTTGTTTCACTTAAAATGTCCTCTAATCAGGATGTACCATCTGTTGGGAATTATATTTCTCATAGTTCCTATGTTTCCACTCTTGTTTAGTTATTTACTATTGTCACTTACTGATTTGAGGATTAATGGCGGGGAAATTGGATTCTTAATTGGGCTTTTAATTATTTGTTTCATGTTTTTCTCTATATTGTTATGTTTCATTTACTCTTTTGATATATTTGTTTTATTCCAGTCTAATCATTGTATTTACAAAGAGAGTAGCGCTTCAGAGGACCCATTGCCTATAAAAGGGCCTTGGATAATCCCCTGTAGCCTCATCACTTATTATACACTCAACAATTTAAATACAATTTTTATATTACGTTTATATTCTTTTTATTAGTAATAAAATTCTAATTAAAATTTTATATAACAATTTAAAAGGTTACTTTAAGTCTGATAGTAATTATTTTGGTTGCCGCGCAGAACTCTTACTTAAATAATATTAATATTAATAAAACCAAGTTGTTGTCACCTCCCAGCTCACTTATCGTTGTTTTTCTCTCAATAAATTAAATAATTTTATTAAATTTTATTTTTTTTATTACCCATACTCCTTTCCTCCTTCTCCTCCTCTCATTCCTTCTTCTATTTTCTCCTTCTTCTAGACGACCGGCCGACAACTGGGGGCCTTTCCAAACGACGACGACGATCGAGCCTGGCGACGAACGACAAAACGCACGGACCACCTAGCAAAACGAAACTTTTGCCGCGACTGTGTTTCGAACTTGGGTTTGACATCTTAGGTTTATATAATATTAATTTTTATATTATTTTGAAGTGATATTTCGATCACTATAGTAAGTTCACCTTTGCGCCTCTCACTCATATTACTATATTTTTATTGCAATAACAGTGATTGTGGCTTAATTGCTGATTCACTGAGTGTAAGTGTTCAATTTTTAAAAATTTTTTTTTTCCTAGTTGACCATTATAGAGTGTTAAATCCTCTTAGTCCTAGAAGAATTGACATTATTATTAATACAAATTGAATTATTAATTTAATTTTTTTTTTATTATTAATTATTGTTAATTTTGGTTGACTTAAAAGTACATTGTGCTTAGTCCCAAATATATTGCCATATTTAATATTGGTAATTAATTGGTTGAATTAACTTACTTGTTATTCCCAATTTAACCTTGCAATCCATTTTTTTTAAAATTAATTTTTTAATTATTACTTTATATTGAAAATTATTTTTTCTATAATTTAATTAATTAAATATTTTTTTTTATTATTTGGAGCAATTATTGACTAACTTTTATTATTTTTTATAAAGTACAAAGTAAAATATTAATCTTCCCACTAGTATGTCCAACAATTTGACAGAAAAAATGGATAACATGCAAGTGGATGAAATAGAAATTGACTATGATGCTGACACTGTAAGTTCTTCTAAAGTTGGTCATAAAAAATCTTATGTTAACACAAAGAATTCACATACTGCAGGATGTGGAAATGACAGGAAATGCAAACAAACCAAACCCCCTTCCCCCAGTACCACAGAAGGAAGTAAAGCCTCTAGTGCCTCAAGAAGGTCTTCCAAAAGGCTTCAAAATAAAAAAGCTTCCTCTGCCACAACAAATCAGCAACCTCTCCAGTCATATAAAAGAGTTGAAGACAGAAAATATGACGTACAAAGCAAAGGTAGACACATTGTGGGATCAGGTCCAAGAACTCAGGAACCAGATTCAGGCCCAGGCCCCTCCTCAATTGCCTCCCAATCAGCTTCAATTTCAGGCTCAACCTTCACAGCCACCCAGCTCAACCATCCAAAATCCAAATACTATGGAAGTAGAGCAATGGAAATGGGATTATCTAATGATTCACTACCAACAGAATGTGCAACACCCTCCCCATCATCAGCCTGGCCCATCCAGAACACCCAATTTCCATCCACCTCCTCATCCCTACCAACAAAGCAGGAGAAAGAAGGCCCAAGCACAATCCCAAACCCAGTCCCAGGGGAAGTTTCCTCCTCTGCCATGGTAAGTAATTTGGTTGATAGTCACTTGGGTATGTTTTCTAATAAATCTTCTTCTGCAGGTAATATTATTGAACATGGTGAAAGAACAGTTAAACCTGTTAAAAGACAGCTTCCTGTAACTAGTAGCCCTATTGATGTAATTAGCAAATTGTCATTTGATGAACCTTTACATTTAACTTCTACATCTTTAATTAATCCTTCTCTTGCAATTAAAAATGATTCTGTTCCCCCTGAAATCTATAACTTAATTGAAAAAACTTCTGAGGAAATTTTGAAAGATACCCTTGATTTTAATATTGTGAAAGACAAACATGTGAGAGATGTGTTAATCCATGAAAATGATAGATTAAATAATTTACACTTGCAATGTAGAGTGAGTTCTTCTGTACAAGATACAGCTTATTTAAAAATCAAAGAAACCTTGAATATTGTTCTTAGTCAACAAAAACAAATAAGAAGTGACCATAGAGCTATCTCAGATAGAAATATCAGTCTGCATAAGACATTGAGTGAATTGAAACCCCTTATTGAGGAAAATTATTCATTCAAAAATGAAATAAAATCTCTACAAAATGAGTTGAAGAAACTAAAAAATGACTTCCATGCACTAAGTACCAAACACTCAGTTTCTGAGGACAGAAATGTTCTATCTCTTGCAAAAGTGAATGACCAGATGTCTGAAATTCCAAGAATAAGAAACTATGTGTCTGACCTACAGGAAAAGTTCTCAACCTTAACCATCAATAATGAATTAAATGAGATTTCTGCCAGTAAGCTGCATAAAAATAAAGGGAAAAAACCTGAACAAAGTTCATCCTTTCTTCCTCATATTTCAACCATTAAACAAACTGACAATGAGTCTGTAAAATCTTTTGCTACTAGCAAAAAATCTTGTGATGGTCATGCACCAGCTGTTTCTGTAAATAATGAAATTTCTGAACACCTGGCTAAACTTCAGGAATTATTACTAATGAATAATTCAAACCAAAAAATGGACCATCCCAGTAGTCAGAAAAATTGGCCTAAGTTAGACCAATATCCTACCTTTGATGGTGATTCTTCCTCTGATTGGCAACACTTTATCCAAAGAATTGATAATTTAAAGAGATCTTATAAACTACCTGATGAGGAAATTGTTTCTAAGCTAATTTCTTTATTTTCCAATGTAGCCTTGATGTGGTATGAATCTGTCCTCTTAGATAACAATCATTATACATGGAATGATTGGAAATCCTTGATTGAGAATCAGTTTGGTGGTTCAAAATTCAGGTTAGCTCAGCAGAGACTGTATGAGAATACTAGATATGTATCCTCCTCTGTTGAAAAGCCCATTGTTTTTCTGATGAAAATAACTAAAATCCTTAGAGCAATTGATCCAAAGATGGATTATGATATTTGGAGAGATAAAATCTTGTATAAATTACCAAATTCTCTTAGGGATTTGATTGTTGCTAGAACTGAGCATGTAAGGGAAAATTCTTCTTTCATTAACATCTGTAATGAAGTACTACTCAACCATAGATATGAACCAAAGAATTACCTTAGTAAATCTTATAATGATCAGAATAAACCTTCTATAAAACTCCCAGAAAAATCTGGTAAACCCTCTGCCCCAGTTGCACCTAAAAAATATGCAACAAATACTTGTTATAAATGTAACAAACCGTGGCAGAAGGGTCATGTTTGTGACAAGAAAATTCATCTTGTTGAACAAAATGAAGACACTGATGAAGTTGAACTTGATGTCAATAATTCTTCCAGTGACTGTGAAAGTAATATCTCCTATGACAATGAATCTGTTAAAGATGTTTTAATGTTGGAACATGATGTCCATTATTTAAATAATATATCTGAAGATTGTGTATTGAATTTATCTTCAGTAGAAAATGCTGAGATAATTAAAGATATTACTAACAATTCTATTCCCATATCCCCTTTAAAGGCACCTGTTATCATTAATGGTAAAAATGTTGATGTAGTTCTTGATTCTGGTGCTGGAGGAAGTGTAGTATCTGAAAAAGCTTTGGCTTCAGTGGATAAGGAATATTTGAGTAAATTATTGCCTATAACTTCTGAAAAATGGAGAGGGTATGGTTCTACCTTATTTCCTATTGGCAAATACAAAACCTCTGTATTCTTCAAATATAATGGTGGTTTTGTCAGAGCTATTTGTGAGTTTGTTGTCATGAAAAATGATAATTTGAGCAATTGGTTTATTATGGGAAATGATATTTTAACCATGTTTGGTGTGAAACTGGACCCAGCAAATAATTGCTTTACCTTAGGAATGAATGGGAAAAGAAAATTCAAAATTTCTTCTCCTAAACCTTCTAAGCATTTGTTGAAATCTTGTAACACACTGACCCAATGTAAAGGTAGAACAACAACTGAAATGGATGATTTATTACATGAAATAAATACCGCTTCTTTTGGTGATCATTTGACTAATGAACAAAAGGATTCTATTGTTGCCTCTATTACCTCTTTCCCTATGGCTTTTGCTCATGGTTCTCATGTCTTGGGAATTGTTCAGGAAGAGATGAAAATTACCTTATCCTGTAATTTGAGTGATATTCCTCCTTCCCTTAAGAAAAAACCATATCCTGCTTCTCCATCAAAAAGAAAAGATATTGAAGATAATATTGAAACATTATTGAAAATGAATATCATTGAGAAAGTGGATGTCACCCCCAAATATTGTGTCATCTCCCCAGTCTTAATTTCATATGAAAAAGATAAAGCTAGATTATGTGGGGATTACAGAGCTTTAAATACTTATACTGTTGATGATATTTATCCTTTACCCAGAATTAATTCAATACATGCTACCTTGCAAGGTGCAAAATTTATTAGTTGTCTGGATGGTAATAAAGGTTATCATCAAGTTCCAGTTGAGAAAAATTCTCAAAATTTTTTGCTTATTGCTACTCATATGGGAATATATAAGTATGTTAGGATGCCATTTGGCCCTAAAAATGCTCCTTCAGTTTTCCAGAAAGTCATGGATAACACTTTCCATCAAGAAATTATTGAAGGTTGGCTCATGGTTTATATTGATGATATTATTGTTTTTTCTAAAACTTTTGATGAACATATGATTCACTTAAATAGAGTTTTCCAAAAAATGGATGAAATCAATATGACCTTATCTTTAAAAAAGTGTAAATTTGGTTTTCAATCTTTGAAAGTCCTTGGCCATGTTGTGTCAGGCTTACAAATTTGTGTAGACCATAATAAAGTTGCTGCCATTCAAAATGTGAAAGCACCAACTTCTGTAAGAGAAATCCAAAGTTTTTTGGGTATGTGTGGATATTATAGACAATATATTAAAAATTATCAGGTCATAGCCTTGCCTCTTACAAAACTAACCAGAAAAGATGTTGCTTTTCTCTGGAATGATGAATGTCAAAAAGCTTTTAATACATTGAAAAATTGCTTAATGTCAGCCCCTATATTGGCTCTCCCAGATTTTAACAAGCCATTTGTACTTTATACAGATGCTAGCTTTATTGGTCTGGGTGCTGCCCTTCACCAAAAGCAAATTATTAATGATAAATCCTCAGAGGTTGTAATTTGTTATATTTCAAGAACCTTAAGAAATAGTGAATTGAAATATGGTGCCACTCAATTAGAGTGCTTAGCAGTTGTTTGGGCTCTGGAGAAACTTCATTACTACTTGGATGACCAAAAATTTGAGTTGGTAACTGACTGTAGTGCTGTGAAATCTCTCTTAAACCTCAAAACACCTAACAGACATATGTTCAGGTGGCAACTTGCAGTTCAGGAATACAGAGGAAGGATGACTATTATCCACAGAGCTGGAAATGTTCACTCTAATGTTGATATGCTCTCCAGATTGCCTCTGCCAAATAATAACTCCAATCCTGCTTATGTACCTGAGGATGACACTGTTCATATACATGGTATATTTATAGTTGATATGGAAGAAGAGTTATTACAGTTAATACTGGATTCATATGATAAAGATTCTGACTTAAATAAATTAGTTACTATTTTGAATGATCCTAAGAATGCTTCAATTCAAGCATTAATAAAAACTCTTCCTGCAAAATACCGAAATGCTTTAAATAAAGGAATGTTTTCTATTGAAGATGGTTATATTTATTATAGAAGGAAGCTTACCAATGTAATTGTTATTCCTCCTTCAATGAAAGAAACTATCCTCAAACTTTGTCATGATGACATATTAGCTGGTCATTTTGATCTTGAAAAAACATTGATTAGAATCAAAAACACTGCATGGTGGGCTAATATGTCTGAAGACACAAAATTATATGTTGAATCTTGTGATTCCTGCCAAAAATCTAAAAGGTTAACAGGTAAAAGAGCAGGGTTGTTACAACATATTGAAGCACCTAGTGCTCCCTGGCAAATCATTAATATGGATTTTGTCACTGGTCTTCCTGTTGCAGGTAAAGACAGCTTTAACTCTTGTTGGGTAATAGTTGATAGATTCACAAAAATGTGCAAATTTATTCCAACCCACAAAGATGTATCCACCAAGGAATTAGCCTTCTTATGGTGGTCTTACATGTTTAATATTATTGGTTTTCCAAAAGCCATTATCTCTGATAGGGATCCAAAATTCACTTCTGAGTTTTGGACCTCTTTGATGGATATTTGTGGCTGTGAGTTAAAATTGTCTACAGCTCACCATCCTCAGACTGATGGTCTAGCTGAAAGAATGATTCAAACTCTGGAAGATATGATTAGAAGGTATTGTGCCTTTGGTTTAGAATATAAAGACAATGACAGATTTACTCATGATTGGGTCACTCTTTTGCCTGGTCTTGAATTTGCATATAATAGCACTGTTCATTCTGTCACTGAGAAAAAGCTTTTTGAGCTTTGGTTAGGTTATGTCCCAAACACTCCTGCTCAAATTCTCAATAATAAATTACCTAAGTTGGAACTACACCCTGGTGTAAAATCTTTTATGCAAATGCAACAGCTATGCAGAAAACATGCTCAGAGTTGTATTGATAAAGCATTTGAATATGAAAAGAAAAGATGGGATAAATCCCATAAAGAATACACATTTAACAAGGGTGATGAAGTGTTGATCTCTACTGTCCATTTCAATTTACAAGGTAACCACAAATTAAAAGATCCTTTTGTAGGACCATTTGTTGTTAAAAAAATGGTTGGTGATAATGCAGTAGAAGTTGTATTGTATTCTCCATATGATAGGAAACATCCTGTCTTTCCCATTTCTTTGCTTAAACCTTATACTTCCAACAGTGACTTATTTCCAAAAAGAAGAGGAAGACCTAAGAAGAACCCTCAGGAAGTCACAGAAACAGCAGAAATTGATAAAATTCTCAATGATAGAATTATCACTTCTGAAAGAGGTACTGAATATTTATTGAGATATAAGAACAAATCATCTGAACAAGATGCATGGATACCTGGCAAAGAAATTTCAAATCTGCCTGCTCTGTTGAAAAAATACAAAAAGAAAAAATCTTAGCATTTTTTTTTATTGTTTTTTTTAGAGTGAGGGAGTGTCAGCCAGGCTATTCCAGGAGTCCAGTAAATGATATATAAATTATAAAACCTTAAAGAGTGGGTAAGACTTGTATTTAATGAATATAACTTAATATTTTATTACATAATGAAATTATATAAGAATTTTATTATATACAAATGTTACATTAAATTTATTGGTTATATATATTTTTATATACAATTAAATTGAGCATAATATAATATATTCTACAAATAATGGCGCCTTTTTAAATATTTTTTTTATATTTAATTAATTAAAAAACATATATTATAATTACAAGTGTAAATTTGATTTATAATATATTTAAATTAATTACTTAAATTTATATATTAACTAATACCTCTCATATGATACTAAACAATTATTAAGGACGCTTCTTTTGACCCTTAATTGTGTTAGAAAAAAACAAATAAATTAATTTGAACTAAATTGAGATTAATTGCTTGTTTTGTTGCATCAAATTATTTTTTGTTTCACTTAAAATGTCCTCTAATCAGGATGTACCATCTGTTGGGAATTATATTTCTCATAGTTCCTATGTTTCCACTCTTGTTTAGTTATTTACTATTGTCACTTACTGATTTGGGGATTAACGGCGGGGAAATTGGATTCTTAATTGGGCTTTTAATTATTTGTTTCATGTTTTTCTCTATATTGTTATGTTTCATTTACTCTTTTGATATATTTGTTTTATTCCAGTCTAATCATTGTATTTACAAAGAGAGTAGCGCTTCAGAGGACCCATTGCCTATAAAAGGGCCTTGGATAATCCCCTGTAGCCTCATCACTTATTATACACTCAACAATTTAAATACAATTTTTATATTACGTTTATATTCTTTTTATTAGTAATAAAATTCTAATTAAAATTTTATATAACAATTTAAAAGGTTGCTTTAAGTCTGATAGTAATTATTTTGGTTGCCGCGCAGAACTCTTACTTAAATAATATTAATATTAATAAAACCAAGTTGTTGTCACCTCCCAGCTCACTTATCGTTGTTTTTCTCTCAATAAATTAAATAATTTTATTAAATTTTATTTTTTTTATTACCCATACTCCTTTCCTCCTTCTCCTCCTCTCATTCCTTCTTCTATTTTCTCCTTCTTCTAGACGACCGGCCGACAAGTACTGTAAGTGATGGGCTGAAGTTGATTACCCAAGACCTTTTTATAGGCAAGGGGTCCTCTGAAGTGCCACAAATTTTTATATACAAAGTAGTAATAAAGTGAAGCAAGAAAATAAAAGAAAATTAGTGAAACTTGGATATTGAGAGAAAAATATGAAACAAATAATTAAATTCTCCAATAAGAAATAATTTTCCAATACTAATTTCCCAACCCAGTGAATTAAAATAGTGAGTAACTAAATAAATTTGTAAAATGGGAAACTGTGAGTAATTTATCAAAAAACAGTCATTATAATGAGTCTTAAAATGGTTTTAATTGAATCAATACAATCATATCATTTTTACGCAATTATTTATATAATCAATTTAAGCCCAAAACAGAATTTGGTAATTTTTTTAACTATTCCATTTGAGTAATAACTAAATTAAGTGAAACAAGTAAATAATTTAATGAAAAACAATTAAAATCAATTTATTTAATTTTTTTTATTAAGTAAGTATTTTAACTTATTTAATAAAAAATTTTTAATACATTTAAGGTTTGAAAAAGCGCCCAATATTTATGGATTATAACATATGAGAAGATTGATTTGATATATAATTTTAATTAATTAAATTTTAATTACATTATAATTTTAATTTATCAATTGTAATTATAATATAGATTTACAATTAATTAATTATTAATTTATTAATATTAAATACATAAAAAATATGCCATGATTTATAGAATATGATATATATTATGTTTGATGTAAGTGTATAGATAATTTATTTAATAATAAAATTAATATAATACTTATTTTATATATTTTAATAAAATGTTTATATAATTTTATTATGTAATAAAATATTATTTTAAATGCATAAATTACTTCACTTTATTCCCTCCAATAAAATATTATACACTTTACTGGGCTCCTGAGACAGCCTGGCTGACACATTGAGTGTGTGACAGAAAGTTCAAATCTCAAATTTTGAACAAAATCTGAATGCCATGAAAAAGAATATTTCACATAATATATATATATATATATATATATCTTTGATATGATATTATGAATCTACTAAGATTATGAATGAATTAAATCTAAAAAAATGTTTCTGGTCAATATGGAAATGTTGAATAAATTTTAAAAGTTTTAAACATCTTCTCTCTCTCTCTTTCTCTCTCTCTCTCTCTCTCTCTCTCTAAAAATAAATAAATAAAAAAATAAATAAAAAAAGGGAACAATAAAAATAAATAAAAATAAAAAAAAACCCCTTTTCAACTCCCCCCCCCCCCAAAAAAAAAATAAATAAATAAAATAAAATAAAATAAAATAAAGTATACAAATTTATACAAAAAAGTTAATCTGATACCCATTTTCATTCTATTTTATATAAAAATTCTAAGTTTTATTTCAACCTAATATAATGATCAGTGATATTCCTTTTAAATATCCTACTTGATTTTTTTATTATTTTATTATATATATACATATTATCTATTTATCTATTTACTCCACTTTTATTTTCATTTTTTTTAAAGCTATAGCTAGCTTTGTTCAAACAAGACAGGAAAAAAAAGGGGGCTTGAACTATGAAAGACAACCCGATATTCAATTTAACACTAGCCTTATTTACAGTGATTATTTTTTTCTTTTAAGGGTAAGTAAGATAAGACTGTACTAAATTTGAGCAACATAAAATGAAGCAGAGAAGAGAGATATGAATTAGGATTAAGAAGCCTCTACCTCCACCTGGCTTGGATAGGAATTTTTTCTTTATACAAGGAAGGTATATCAGCATCATCTATGCTCAGTTTGATCCTTGCAATTATTAAATGTTTTTCTTTTCTTTTTTTCATTTCATTTGTTAATTTTATTTTCCTTTTAAACAAACTACCAAGAGCATAATCACAAACTGAAAATGAAAGGTGAGAGGGAACAAAACACTATTACCAAAACCTCCTAACCTAACCTTAATAGAATGAAATAGTTATGATAATCTAACCTTAACCTTTGTAGAAGGAAATTTCGACAACAGTTAAGGAAAACCGCAAGAAATGGAAAAAATACTACCAATTTAATAGAGTAAAAAGAGAAAATAACTGAAAAAAGCAGGAAAAAAAAAGGTAGATAGACAGAGATTAAGAAAAAAGGAATTGAATTCAAGGTAATGCAAAATTATGTGCCCTACTATAGTTCCCGTGTTTCGACACGTCTTTACAAAAAGTTAATAGATTTACTAAAAAATCATAGGATTTTGATGAAGTTAGATTTCCACTTTTTGGTATATTTTCGACAATTCCACCAAGCTAAAAGACATGAAAGAGTGAAATCATATGTAAACTAGATGAATTCGGGATCGCTAAACTACTTCCAGAACTATATGGCAATATAAGAGTAGCTTGGGGGGGGGATATCATGGGTTTGAGGTTAAGAGAGCAAGGGTTCGTAGGGCGTTTACCAGCATTTACCAGAAACTACTTTTTAAATGAGCGGAGACGGGTAGAGATGTGGTATTGTATGTTAATAAAGAAGATGTGGCCTCTGCCTAAGCACCTGGAGCCTTGTTGGTTTCTATGCGACATTTCTCAGACCGACAGACAAATGAGCGATGAGAAGCAGAAGAAATTAATGAGTCGGCTTTTTTGGGGTCTGAAAAATGGAGGATAATTGATGAGTGTACTTTCCCCACTCGCTTGTTTGGAGGGTTCAGCCAAGTGACTTTGCAAAGGGACGAAAGGTAGCCAGGGTTCGCTTTAATAAGTGATTCAATATGAGCTTTGTCATCGGGATCAAAGGAAGTTGGAACTCTATGAATGATGACAGGAAAGGTGGGAGGGCAATAAATGATCCCCTTTGGCACCCATTTTTGCCATGAGTTGACCAAAACTTGCTTGTCTTTCTCAGAAAATAATGTCACCTTGATCTCGTTAGATTGATTACGAGTGGCTGCACGGGCTTTGATAGGAAAAGTGCAAGGAGGGGCCAAGATACCTTGGGAGGATAACCTTGAGTTGATAAAAGACAAAAGCTGGGTGTCTTTGATGTTTTTCAAAACTGGTGAAAGGGGATTTGATTGCTTGAGTATGATGAAAGGGGGAGTATCGGTAGAAGTGGAGGGAGTCTTGAATAGAGGTGTAGATGGTGCTTTACTAGCAACTGCTTGGGCAAAAGAGACGGGACTTGGCTTTGGCAGAGGACTGGCCAGGAGCGATTGGTCTTTCTTGTCACCTGATTCAAGTGAGGGGGAGGGAGATTGCGAAACCAAAGGTTCTAAAGTATCGATGAGGGCCAGAATGTCTGAAAGGGTCTCTGTGGGCACTGATATCATAGTGTCTTCATCAGTAGAGATTTTCATGGTGTCAAGCAACTTGGCTAGACATCGGACCACAGCTTTGGAATCAGTAACTTTCTCGGCGCCTAGTAAACGGGCAAGTCTGGCTGTTGGCGCCTCATCTTTGGACATCAGATGAGGTGGACGAAATTCGGAAGGGTCAAAGGAGAAGGAACTGGGAGGTGGAGAGTACACCGGGCCTTTTGGCAGCCGTTGGACGATGGGACAAAAGTTGTAGGCACCGGCTGGAAGGAGGGAGGATTTGCCATGAGATCTTGTAATTTTAGAGGTATGTCTGTCTTTCTTGGGGGCAGGAAAACTAAATTGAGGGAGCACGGAGGGAATAGTTTTTGCATTGGAGAGAACAGAGATAGATGGAGATGGAGATGGAGATGGAGCACCAGGAGGAGAAGGCTGCGCTGGAGTGGGAGAAGGGGTTGAGATAGCTGTTTGAGTTGAGGAAATGGGCAGAGGAGGCCGTGAAGGAATAGCAGGAGGTTGAGAAGACATTAGAGGAGGACGAGGAGGAATAGGAGGAGGGCTTGAAGAGATGAAAGGAAGACGTGGAGGAATGGGAGGAGGCGCAGGAGAGGGCGACGCGTGTTCTGATGGAGTGCGCGTTTGAGGGGAACACGCGACTTGGGGAAGATGGTCGTTGTGGTCAGAAGCCATGGCCTGTCCCTTTCATCTGAGCTTCCTTTGTGTGGTCTTGGGTGCTATTATATATGAAATTAAACTCCTCAGCTGATGTCCTAAAGAATACTAAAATCAGTGTCACATGGAATACGTAATTGTCTTACTATAATTGACCGACTATGTGTCATTTCAGCAGTTCTTGTTCGTAGATCCTGAGTAAAGTAAAAGAGTGGCATTTATTCAAAACACTTCTCTCCCCTGATTGTATTTGTTCTCCACTTTCCTAGTTGTTATTTGCTTTCTCCACTTCAAGCTTAGTGACAAGGTTTGTGCCTAGCAAATGAGTAGTATAAAAGGTGGACATCTCTAACATTATTCTTCAGATGTTCAATCTTTGTTAATTCATTTTACAATTTAATTCTAATGTTCATTTGAAAATCATTAAATCATCGTTACAAATGTACTATAAACGTGGGACAAATACTACTCATCAGTCTCATTATATATGTATTCAACTTATTCTCATCACTATTCAATTATTTACTTTGGCATATATATTTATATTTTATAAGTTTTTTTAAATTTAGCTTGCTTTGAGTTCTGACATTAAAAATGTTATTTTGGAGCAGAAATCAAGTTACTGGCACGTAAATGTTGTGCTAACAATATAAGTTCTGTGGTGTCAACACCTTGCAGCCTTTTTGCGTCACCCTATCCAACGTCAACGGTAAATATTGCGCCGCTGGTTAGCATACTTTTTCCTTTCCCTTATCTTTGTCTCCAGTTTTCTGATTTTAAAAAAAAAAGATGAAACTTACCAAGGTCATAGGTTTGCACTCCATAAATTTTGCCCTAGCTTCGCTGCTGAGATACTCCAGTTTTGAATAATCAATGTCAGTTGGAAGCAATAAGCACTCATCTTTGCTTAATTGCTCTGCTGAGGCTTGATGTTTCAGGACTATGGGCCGATAGAGAGCTAAAGATATACATCAACATTAAGAAATTCAACATTTGTCGGACGAATATGAAAAAGAAAGAATTTCCTAAAGTAAGCTAACCTTCAACTTCAATTCTAGATTTTATATCATTTTCTAAAGTCACTAGATCTGGTAAAACTTTTTCGAGTTTGGACATGGTCACCCCTTGCACTCGGAGCACATCAAAAGCACTGAAGACCAACAAGTAAAGAGAAAAGTTTCATAATATATAAAACAAATCAGCAAAAGTTAATTTATCTATTTCATAGTGTCCCAATTTGGGCAGCTCACCTTTTGTTTTGCCGATCTTCACTCACATTGATGTCATATTTTGCCCACCACTTGGGCGAAAGTGAGAATGATTCAAGTAGATGAATTGTTTCTTCTATCTTCGACTTGGTTTTTAAAAATAAGTCCCATCTTGCTGAGCTAACTATTCGAGATGATCTTCCTTTGGGAGTCAACCTACAATCAGCGTTGTCAGGACGTAGCGAAACTCTAAATTCGCTTCTACTAGTAAACATTCGATCTTTTGATTGGTAATGAAGTTAGATAAGATGCACCTGACTTCAAGAGATATAAGACTCAGACACACAAGGCTCTTGTACTCCTTTGGTAATCAAATCATCAACCAAAACACCAATGAAAGAGTCGGCCCGAGTTAGGATCAAAGGGGGAAGTTTTTGAGAGGATAAACCAGCATTTGTACCAGCCAAGATCCCTTGTGATGCTGCTTCCTCGTAGCCAGTAGTTCCGTTAATCTAGTTATGTTCCAACAAATCACAAAGTTTTTTTTAAAAAATACCGAGAAAAGCCCAAGAAACTCCGAATCACGCTAACCTGACCAGCTAGATAGATACCACCTATTCTTCTTGTTTCAAGAGTGACTGGAAATACCCAAAATAAGATTAAATTTCAAGAAAGGTTTGGCGTACAAAAAACGTGTGCCAGATTCATACTATTTAATTCTCGAGGATCAACATGATCATACTCTACTCCGTAGCCAGCCTGAACCATTTCAACATGTTCGAGGCCTTTAATTGTTCTCAAGAGTTGAATTTGTATATCCGAAGGTAAAGTGGTAGAAATTCCATTAGGATAGATCAAATGAGAGTCAAATCCCTCTGGCTCTAGCCACACTTGGTGAGAAGCCTTTTGAGGAAATCTAATTACTTTAGATTCTAATGAAGGGCAATACCTGGGGCCTTCAAAATTGTCAGTGCAAACATTATGGAGTTCACATGTTAGTTCTGGTTACTTGGATTGATCAATCTATTTTCCAAATTTGTTACCATTTACTTCTTCCCGGATATGAACTGATTGATGAAGATTCTTGCGAACAATTTCATGAGTTGCGCCATTTGTTTCAGTTTTCCAGCAGCATAGTTGACTATCCTGAAATCTTACTCTTTGGTTGAGAAAAGAAAAGGGAACAGGATTTAAATCTCCTGATTGAGTGTAGAGATTCGTAAAATCTATAGAATCTTTTAGCAGACGTGGGGGAGTCCCAGTTTTCAATCTGCCCAGCTTGAATCCAGCCTTCTTGAGAGAATTTGAAAGAGAGTTTGATGAAGGCTCATTCAAGCGACCAAATGGCCTGGTCTCCAACCCGATGTTAATCATTCCACCAAGAAATGTACCAGTGCAAATGACTAATTTCTTGCATCCAAGAACCTCACTAGAACTCAGTTTCAATCCAGTGATGTGAGTATTTGTGTCGTCAGTGAGTAAATCGGTGACGTCACCTTCCTTAACTTCGAGGTTTGGTTGAGCCCTCAGTCTTTCCTGAATGGCTGCCTTGTAGAGTGGCCGATCAATTTGAGCGCGAGGACCATGGACAGCAGGTCCTTTGGATCGGTTGAGCATCTGAAAAACAATGCCAGCTTGATCTGAGCAGCCAAATTGAAATTTCCACGTACCTCAAAAAATAGCTATGAAAAGTTTGACAATCAAAGAAAATATGTATTCACCACAAGCAGAGCCACAAAGTCCCCCAAGGGCATCTATTTCCTTGATCAAAGTGCCTTTGCCAATCCCGCCAAAACTTGGATTACAGCTCATCTCACCAACTTTGTCCCACCGATTAGTGACAAGCAACGTTCGAGCTCCTGTTCGAGCAGAAGCGGCTGCAGCCTCGGTTCCAGCATGTCCACCACCAAGAACGATGACATCCCATCCTGCAGAATCGGCATGAACTCGGCTGAAAATGGATGGGCTACAAGAAAAAAGCCGCTTAAGTGAGACAAAATTTTGTCGACACGATCGAGCATTGTGCTGAAATTGGAACAGTGTCATTGGAGCTAACCAGAAGAATAAAAAGAAGATGGTGGGAGTGATTGGTGACAAAACTCGAACATCGTGCGATTGATATTAAATTTATTGATTACTCAGTTCTATTCAGTAAAAACAAATGATGTTGAAGGCACCCCATCAACTGCATCTCATCCCTTCCACGCTGACAGGATGTCAAGTTTGCCATTCAAAAATACAATTCAAAAGCACAGACCGACATTTCTGAAACGTTGGGAAACATTTCGCTACGGTGAATGAGGTTTGTTTTTCAAAAAGTAACCCACTCTATGCCACCTTCCAAAAAATCAACTTTTCCGTGGGCTAATTATTTTTACAACACATCACACAGACGAGGATGATAAAACATTCTACATACATGGTTCATCTAGAGCTGCTAGGCACTTCAAAGTAAAGCCCGAATTCCTCCATTTTGGCTGAGCAGGCAAAATATTTCCCTCGGAACAATGACAACCAACCAGACCAGGTGGATTGGTTTTGAAAAAACAAACAAAACAAAATTAAACTAGATTAAATTATTTTCAATCAATTTTGAAAATCACTTAGACCTAGAAGAATGGTGGTTTAGTTATCTAGAAAGATACTAATGAAGTTCAACTTTCTGTAGTGCTAAATCGTTTTCACCATGCTACTTAACACGACTCGCTACAAAACTTAATGCTGCCATAGATTTAATAACACTCATGACCGTCAACCGTCAATGAAATTTTTAATGATAACAAGTAAGTTCAAAAGTCTAGCTTGTGAGTTGGGCATGGCAAAACCTTGGCCTCTGATATACAAACCATAATCCTGCTAAATATTTGAGTGGGTGCGCCATATTTGGTATATATTAAGCAGCTCTTCAAAGCTGGAATTTTGATATTCAAGCCTACCTTCGTTCTTGACTTGAACAGGGTATCGGATATCTTTATTTATTTGGCAAGCCCAAGAAGTAGAGTATAATTATTTTAATATCTAATATTTAATTTTTTTTATTTTTTAAATTCTCTTCGTACTCCATATAAAAAGGTTACGTTTCAATTTTGACTTCTATCATATGTTTCCTTAAAATTTAAATATCTTCTCTTCAGATTTTTTATAATGCTAACACACACTCTTCTCTTTGGGAAATAAACAGATTATATTATCAAAATTAAAAAAACGAATTTTCCTGTGGAAAATTAATCATTTATTTATTTTAAACATTATTCAGCTTTACTAATCTGGGGTTACTTCTTTAATTTTTTATAAAAGTAATGTCTTTTCCTAAACTTTATACCCCAATTGTTTTACATCTCACAGCATGTTAAACTTGGTTTTTTTTTCTTTTTCTTTCCAGTATCTGTTTACATTTCGGCGACAGGATCGCTTTTTACTTAGAATCTAAGGTAAGTTAAGGCAAGAAAACCCTGAAAAGTGTAATTCGCATCACTAATTTTTTTTTTTGAAAAACGAAAAAAATGTTATTGGATTCGATTTTTGTAGATATAATTTTTTTTAATCTGATCGGACATTAAATCAAGAGCAAATCAATCAAAATGACTAGACTTCAGACAAAGAACCTAGGGCCGCGTGCGCAGCTCACTCTTGGCCTTATTCTTTCGCTCGTACTGAAAGTATCAGCCCATGGAACTCCAACGGTTATAAAAGGATTCAATGGGGTAGACGGCATGGCACTAAATGCTGACCCTTCCGTACCAAGAACTGGTGCTGGGGCGAATCCATTTCAGGCTGATACAGCTATTAGTTGAGTTTTCCCTTTGAATGTTTTTTAGATTTGAGAAAGACTTTTTTGTTTGTTTGGCTGGAGAAGATATGAAGTTCTAAGCTTTTTAAAAACTTTTAATCAAATATTTCATCTCTTACCCTTTTTTCCACTGGAATATTAACTTTTTGTTGTTGTGGATATATAGTTCGAGACGGAGAAATAGCCAGCGGCAAAACGGGCGGATGTGGAAGAACCAAAATTGGAGGCACAATGGACCTTGCTGCCGCTATGAGCTCCAGTAATTTCCGATTTTAATATTTTGTGAGACAAGGGCTGAGTACTGACTTCAAATTGATTTTCTCCCATGAATTACTCTTCATACTGAAGATATGGAAAGTAGTGGTGGTACTCTACCTTCTTTATCCTCAAAAGGACAGGTGATGATGATGTATCATCTCGTCAATCAAGATGGTGCTGGTCCCTTAACATGTGATGCATCTCTTGATGCCTCAGGCGATAACTTTGTTGTAAGCTCGCTTTTTCTAGAAAATACAATAAGTATATTATCATCACTGGCTGGCTCACAGAGAATATTCTCTTTTGTGTTTTGACTGTTTTGGTGGCATTATCTAGCCAATGACAGTGACAAACAACGTACCAGGAATCGGAAGTATAAGTGCCGCCTCAGTCAAAGATTATACCGTGGTAGCACAAATGCCAAGCGGCGCCAAATGCACTGGAGGACCTAACAAAAATGCATGTGTGATCCGGTGGGTGCTAAATTGGCTATAAAATAATATAATAAATATTTTTTGACTTTTGAATTTTGAATTTTTTTTCTTTCTTCCAGCTGTCGAAATGGAGCAGCTGCTGGACCTTTTGTAAGCTTTTTTTCTTCAGATTATACATTCTTCAACGCAAATTAATCATGATCATCCAAATTGCTTACTGGATTTAACAAAATCAGGGTGGCTGTATGATTGTTCAAGAATCAAGTGGACCAGATGTTGTTCAAGCTCCTGCTCCCGCCAAAGGAGGCGGAGCTGGTGGAATTTTCGGAGTGTAAGTATTCCGAACTTTGTATAAATTTCACCTTTGAGATTCATCATGAATGTACACTAAATCCTTAAATATATTTATATCAAACTCAAAGGCTTGGAAGACGTTCACAAGAACAACGTTATTTTATCCAACAACGACAAGTGCCCGAAAAATTCTTGCGGCGAGATGGAGAAGATCATACTTCTGATCATTCCTCAGAAGAATTTTCGAGCGATGGCTCCCATTCTTCAAATGTTTCACCTCCTTCACCTGGTGGCCAACCTTCTTTCTCAGGTGTACCACCACCATCACTTCCTCCTTCAGCCACTGGTGGGAGATTCTTTCGGCGAGATGGGGAAAACCAATCTTTGAACAATATTTCATCTTCCATAAGTAATGTTTCCTCTCTTCAAAATGGTCTACCTCTACTCCCTTCGTCAGGCGGACTACCACCACCATTTCTAGGTGGACCGCCACCACCATTTCCAGGCGGACCACCACCACCACCCCCTAACGGTGGACCACCACCACCACCTCCTAAAGGTGGACCACCGCCACCACCCCCTAAAGGTGGACCACCACCACCACCCCCTAAAGGTGGACCACCACCACCACCCCCTAAAGGTGGACCACCACCCCCTCCACCAGGTGGACCACCACCCCCTCCACCAGGTGGACCACCGCCCCCTCCTCCACTAGGTGGACTACCGCCCCCTCCTCCACGAGATGGATTACCACCACCCCCTCCTCCCTCAGGTGGGTTACTACTACCCCGTGGCAATTAATTTCCATCAGACGAAGAGAGATTTAGCGCATGTCGAAAGTTACTTTTTAGCTTGGTAAAAAATAAAATAAAAATAAATTGGTTTGTAGCGCATGATCGGACATTGGTATTAATTAAATCAATTTAATAAAAAAATATAATTAATTTTGTGATTCTGTGAAAGAAAAAAAATTAAAATGTTGTAGCTTTAGACCGTATTTATGGCTATATATGGTTAGAGGTAGATCATAATTAAATGGATTTCATAAAATGAAAAAAAAAAAATTCGATTTGGCTATTTATATAGCAATAGCAATAACTCTTGCCCCTTTTGTCTTTCTTTTTTTTTTTTTTTTGCGCAATTTTCATACTGGCATGGCATTTTTTTGATGGGTGTATCAACAAAAACGCCTAAAACCCCCTATTTCATATCAGAATAGTGCTGAGCCAGGCAAAGAAGTTGTAATTTTTTTTTTGGAAAAAAGGCCAAACATTTATAGTTGTGCTATCTATATATATATATATATATACATTTGTTTAAGGATAGAAACCAATTTATTGCGAGTAATATGTAATAAGTTCTAATGAGGCTAAAGGAAAATAAATAAAATAAAATAAAAATCTTGAAGTTTAAAAATTCAGCAAGTTTTTAACTTTATAGTCTTGAATTTGTAATGTTTAATAGATATATTATTCTTTGATGTTTCTTACTTCATATCTGCCAATAATAATAATAATAATAAGAATAAGAATAAGAATAAGAATGATAATCCAAGAAAGTTGAAATAAGATTTAATCTCTTTGTTGTCTTACTATTTATACTAATTTTTTGTCAGGCTGAGTTCAAATACAGAGACGTGAATAGCTTGATTAGTCAGTTGTTTAGTAGATTTTTAATGGTCCTATATAAATACTGTAGTACAAATCTAATAAGTATTAAAATATAACTCAATATAAGGGTCTCAGTAATTTTAATCTCACTAATTATAAATGGGTTACCATCTTATAGTTGGTAGAAAGATAGAGAATACAATTCAAACACTATTCAAAGACTTTAAAAGTACTAATGAAATGTATTGTAATTTTAATGCTTATATGTTTCTAATTGTAATGATAAAGAATGTAGAAAATAAGACCAAAAAACCCCTCCTTTTATACCCAATAATTCTCCAATTTATCCCCCTAATTTACCAGTCCTATACAAGGCCAACGACACCCTCATTCTAGCTAATACAACTATCCATCAACATAAGGAATGAACTATAACACAATTAGAATGATATCACCCACCAAAATCCTGGAGCAATAGGGATAATCCATCAAAATAAAAGAATAAGCAAAAAAGAGAGTATATGCATGTAATACCTTAAAATAAAAGACTAAAAAAAGAAAGAATAACACTAAATATTACACAATATTAAGGGGGATTAAAAGTAGAAATGAAGGGGCTAATTATTCCAAATTACTATGTGAAATCCTGTTAGGATTTGGATTGAGAGGCAAGGAGGAGGAGCACTATGGGCGCTGTAGAGGCACTGTGGGTGCTATGCATTTGTAAGAGACAGAAGCAGGGATATTTCATTAAGGGGCTATATGGGGCAAGCACTGTGGAGCACTCCTCATTGGACAACTTATATAGTAATCCAGTTACTCTTAGTCTCACTGCTAACTCAGCATAGTCCGTCCCCCCCTTCTCACTGTTGGCAACCCCAACATAGTCAGTCTAGTTAGTCTCACTGCTGTGTTAGCATAGTCAGTCCCATTTTAAGGCTAGTGTCAGTGCTAGTAGTAGTCTAACTTCTCAGGTCCTAACAAATCCCCATCCAATTATGACCAATATTGACTGAGAAACCACTGAGAAACCCAAAAAAGGATGTGAGATGTGGGGTAACTGAATGTAGTCCTTGGAAGGTGCTTGGAAAGGTAAATCCTTGAATAATTTAGGCAAATTTAAGTGTGGTAGTGAATTAAAGGCACCAATCTTGAGATTATTGATGAAATTAGTGCATATAATGAGGTCAATGCACTTATAATTAAATTAGGACACTAAATAAGTGCCTGTTGCCTATTTTAGTGTGTTTCCCCATAGTAGGTGTACAAGGTGGGGTAATTATAGTGTGAAAATGCTAACTTTGCTAAAAATGAAGCTATTCACGTGGGAAAAATGCAGGTAGTATGTGGCCAGTACACAGAAGCCATTTCTGGCATAAAAAACACCAAATTTGCAAAATGTTATTTTTATGCATTTTAGTAGCCAAATCAATAGTCCTAATTAAGACAAATTGGTCTGTCAAGGTGTATTTTTAATATTATTAAATTTATAGCACATATATTCAACCTTTAACTGATTTAAAGCACAATTCTTGTTTTTTCCATAAAACAATGAAAACAACAGCTTTAAGTCTACTTAAAAATTATGTAGCCTTATGTTTAAGGTTATTAAGATTACCCTGACATATTCCAAATTTATATGAAGCACATAGGACTTATAAAAGATGGATATATGTGTGTATTTAAGGTATTATAATGGTATATATTGTGTTTAATCATTGATTTATTTCACTTATGTATACTTTTATTTATTTTTCTCATGTGTACTACATGTGTTTAACACAAATTATAAGCTGTTTTTACTCAGTCCTGGGAATATCCAGGCTGACATTTTTCAATTAAACTTCAAAAAAAATAAAAAAACATACATGCATGCAAACAAGCAAGCACATTAAATGACTACCACATTTTATAATTATACCTTTTTATTTTTAAGAAAAAGTAATATCATTTTGTATTAGGATTTTTATTTTATTTTTATTTTTTATTTTTATTTTTTCCAAAAAGGTAATAATAGAAAAACATGAACATGAAATTAAAGTAAGTACGGAGGATATAACAAGTGATGTGTGCTTATGGTTTTGAGATTAAACCACTTTACAAAAGTACAACTCGATCTTTTTTTCAACTGATTCTCTAAATAGTAGTAATCCAATGCATCTTCTTCATCTTACAACATATTCCTACTAATCCACTTATTCATTGTCTCATATTGGACAATAGCATATCGCCAAGTAAAATTTAATGTTTATTGGTAGAGGGACAGTCTTAATCATGACTGATACAAATATCACAAGAAAAGGTGAAAAGCCAACAATAAAGTAGCAATATATATAGATATATATATATATGTATCAGACAAAAAATAAATAAAACTAAATTTTAGTGACGTAATGTATCACCAACTTATAAGTACCCTCAAGTTCTTACTCAGCCAAATGAGTGGGTTTGACGAAAATTCGAATGCGATCGCCATTTCTTAATCCGTACCATTCAGCGGTTTTTAACTCTTCATCTAATTCATACTGAAGCAAAATGTCATCTGGGATCTCAAGGTTTGTATTCCCGCTACAGAAATTATTATCATCTTGACCCTCGTTATAGTTTTGAGGATGGGCGTCAGCCACTTTGACTCCAAGATAAACTAATTTCAAATCAAGTTTTTTGGGTAATTCTATTGGTTCAGGAGAATAAGTGTGCAGAGTGGTCTTTAAGATTTTCAGTAGTCGAGCTTTAATGGTCCTAACTGTCATGTTGGGCAAAATATCGATCCTTTCAAAGCTTTTAGGAGTCCCCCTTGAGCTATTATCCAGTTCTTTTTTGATAAAATTCTTGATGTGATCTGATGTTTGAATACTGGGATCAAATATCCAATCAAGATTTAAAACTTTGTTGAGGGTGTTTCAAGACCCAGAACCATCCAATCAACAATTAACCCAAAATTAGCATAAAAATCATTGTATTGTGGCAATATTTCAGTTTTGACAGGATGAAGATATTGAAAAGTAGAAAGTAGAAACTCACAGATCAACTTGTCCTTCATCAAAACTTGATCATTTTTTTCCTTTTCGTCTTTCACTGGGGGATGAAACTCTGTTAGCGGCAGAAACACATGCACATTCGAAAAAAAAAATCATTTTGAAAAATATGTATGAATTGAAAAATGGTCAAAATTCAGGATTCATAATGTGATTACTTAGATCAAAATAAAAACTAACTCTGCTCAAGTTCATCAAATCTTGGATACTTTGATATTTTAACTTCTTTGCACCCAGGTTGTTTACAGATCCAAGACCAATAAGAGAAGTCACTCTGTGCCCGTTCAGATTCTTTCACCTGTATAAGTTGATAGCTTGGCACATATCAATTTTCTTAATCTAATTATCAAATTATAGATTGTAGGTTCGAAAGCAGAAAACAAGACTTACTTCACTGTTCTCTAGCAACTCAAGAAATGGAAATTGAGAAATTAAGTTTAACCTAGCTTGATGTTCATCAATTAAATCTAATAACCACAATTTCGATCTTGGTTACGAAAAAATACTTAGGAAGTCATATATGTATCATTAAAAAGTCGCTTACTGGTGCAAAAAGGATTGCCTTTGCATGATAGTGACCGAAGGTGGGGCATTTGGCTCCTTAAAAGACCTATCTCAACCCATTCTTCAATAGAATTGAAGGACAAATTCATACTTTTAAATGTTTTCGGAATCAGGGTGTTTACTTCTCCATTATGTTTGAGAGTTTTCAAATGGTTATGATTGAGGTCTAGATGTTCCAAGCTGCGCAACAAACAAAGCGAAATTTCAGTTCAATAACAATTACCCGAATTGAATTCCAACAAATAAATGAATACGAGGAAGAAATAGTTTGTCTGACTGAGGGAGCATTGAGATAGCAGAAAGAATCTCATGCCAACTTGAAAGGTTATTGTTTGATAAAGAAAGAATTTGGAGGGAAGGGAATTGATGAAAATCGCTGAGATGTTCCAAGAGGAGAGAATCCATGTAGCAATGAGACAAATTGAGTTCTATCAATGAGTTCATATTCTTCAGTAGATGACAGGCCTATATGCGCACAGAAAGTCATATGAGACTATTGTATATACTCATGACAGCCCACCAATAAAAAAGGTGGCACCTGCTAGCAGGTCTCTATCCCTAACTGAACTATGATAGTTCAATTGGGGGGAGGCGCCTGCTAGAAGGCAGCTACATATTTTCCCAGGTGAGCCTTATTTAGACGATACTGACTTCAAGCCATGTGATGTTTGTGCCGTCCAAAAACAAGTGTTGAATGTGGCCAAAACTTTTTGAATCAATAAATTTTTCTACGGCTTGAAATCTGTTGCCACTACCAATCACCATGAAATCAGTAAAATCCAAGCCTAAAAGAATATATATCATTACTTTAAGATAAGATAGCTTAATTGGGGTAACAAATTAGATATTTGAGCCACATGATTCAGATTGCTGAAAAGGTTAAAAGAAAGATCCAGAGAATTCACTACTAAAAGGGGAAGGAATATGGGGTTAACGCACCAAATCAAATATGGGGAAAAGAAAGTTATAATACTAAATCAAGTTTTGCGTACAGTGTAATTGTGAGCAAATCACGGAAAGTTCATCGTAGGGTCCTGGATGGCTTATAAGATTAGACTCTAATCCGATTGCCCGCAGGCTACTTAATGAAGAATTATGATTTAAAGGAGAGGAATATTTTAGAGCAAATGCTTGAGTGAAGGGGCGACCGGTATTTATACGTGATGATAATTTAATGAAAGAAGCAGCTCCAGGAATACTTAGAAGAACAAAGAGTGAAATGATCAATTAAATTATGAAATTTAACAGATATTTTATGAGGTCATGTTTGATTTGTTCATTCAGAAATATCTTGAAATTCATCAAAATTTGAGAGAAACACATAGGGTGATGTGTATATGGGATAGGGAGATTAAAGAAGCAGTGTATGGAGTAAGGAGAGATGAATTGCTGCTTGTTTGCATGTATCAACCTACCGAGATGTGAAAAGGTGAGACCCATCAGGAAGAGTGCCGGAGTGTTTTCCTCTGAGTGGATTATCCCACTCAATGCCCAGCCAGATTTCATGGGCATCTGTGCTTATTTTGGGAAGTGTGCCTATGTACCTGATTGTACCAAGATGAGTCTGGTCAAGTGCAATTCTCTGGCCAATGTCCATGATTGATGGTGTGGTCTCAGGTTGCAGGTTGACATGAATACCTGGCTCACTATGCATATGGACCACTTGGGACTGTTAAACATTGAATATTTTATTTGATTATATTCCATATATTCATTATTGACTTTTTTCCATTCCACTCAATCCCAATTTCCATACTAAGTGCAAAAATGTCGGCTCGGCCTCCAATGCGCGGACGCGGCGGATTTCGAGGCGGAAGACCCTCTTCTGGCTATGACAATGGCCCCCCCGCCGATATTCTTGGTACCATCTTGTCTCCATAAACTCTCAACCCCCATTCATTCTTCTTCTTCTTCTCTTAGAAATCGGTTCTTGTATTCACGCCGTCGAAGGAGAACTGCTATGTGCTTCCACAAACTCTTCAAAGGTTCCTTATTTTAATGCCCCTATTTACCTCCCAAATAAATCACAAGTCGGGAAGGTGGATGAAATATTAGGCCCTATCAACCAAGCATACTTCACTATCAAAATGTCAGATGGTATGGTAGCCACATCCTTCAAAAGTGGTGATAAAGTTTGCATTTCTAGTGATAAAATCTTGCCTATCGAAAGATTCCTCCCCAAACCACCGGGTGAAAAAAGTTGGCACTTTCTTCTTAGTTTCATCATGAATTACCATTCTTATCATCCTATAAAGATTAGAGTGTGACCAAAAAATTAACATGAAACATCATTTTCAGTTCCCAAACGCGGTGGAGGTAGAGGTGGAAGAGGGGCAGGCGGAAGGGGTGCTGGACCTCGAGGTAGAGGGGGTAGAGGCGGTCCACGTGGTGGAGGTCGAGGTGCTCCACGAGGTGGTGGATTTAACCGGGGTGGTCCTTCCCGTGGCTTTGGTGGGGGTGGATTTCGGGGTGGCAGTCGTGGTGGGGATCGTGGTGGCCGGGGATTTGGTGGAGGTGGTCGAGGAGGTGGAGGACGTGGATCAGGTAGAGGTGGTTACTAATGGTGGGTGGTGTATTGGCGTTCAAGCAATTAAAAGGAATATTTATATCCAAAATATATTATTACCATTACAATATTTCTTGAAAACAAAAAAAAAAACAAAAAAAAAAACCTATTCAATCAAGTTTTCCTCAGCTAAACTTTGACATGCTTCTCAAAAGGTAATGTGCCCTCATGCCGCCATAAAAAATTCAGCGGGCCGAGGCGCTAGTCTGACGTGGTGGGGAAAATGTTAAGAAAATTGCAAAATAGGCTTTCAAAAGAAATTTTTTGTCACAAAATGATCTCAAGTTGATTCCATAATTCAATGCCAATGTAAAGCCAAGTTGATTCCAACCTTAAGACAAGTTTTTTTATTTTTTTTATTTCATACAATCTCACCCAGCTAGGGATATGAAGGTTATGGGCAATTAAGATGTAAGTACATGAGGAGTGGGTTTACTGGAGGAGAACAAAGGGCAATAAAAGAAGAAACAAAATAACAGAAACTATTGGGTGAGAGGCACATTATTTGGGAATCTACCGGATTGAACAAGAAATGCAGCTACTTGTGGGGCAATAGGAGGGTGAGAGAGGAGGCCAGAGGTAGGAAAAGGGACTTTATGATGACAGGCCGCTTTCTGAAGGGCACGACGTTGAGTTTGGTGAGCTGGGCAGGAGAGGAGGACATGTTCAGGTGTGTCTTTCGAAGGTAAGGGACAAAGCGGGCAATATGGGGAGGGTGAAGCTCTGAAGCGATAAAGGTAGTGCTTAAGGGGGGAGTGGCCGGAACGGCACTGAACGAAGGCAATGGCATGAGCTCTGGGGAGACCAGCCAACGTTTTATACACGTTGGCTGGGTCACATTAGCCCCTAAGCTTCTTGAGTGAATTAGAGAAGGGGGAGTGAGAAGGAAAGATTTAGCGTGTGATTTTAGGGCATCTACCTCCGTGTTGGTAAAAAATAAGTATATAATTGCATTTTAATTGGTCATTCAATAATGAATTTCAATATTCAACCCCCCTATGCAGTATCTTTTACTAATCACCACATTTAGTTAATATTCAACCCTGGGACTTTGGCAGTCATTAGGTAAACCTTGACTGCTAATTTTTTATGCATGTCATTCAATGTTCTCAATGAATAACTTGGTACAAAAGAATAAGAGTATATTATTTCCTATGTGTGTTTAGAGAGCACATTTTCTAGTGGTTGCTTGGCATATTTTAGTAATTGAGGCTTGGAGTGTGCAGCCAGTTGTGTAAAATAGTGAAAATCAATAAAATTTGGTGATGAGTAGTGAGTATAGTGAATTGAAAAGATAATGTGTGAAACAGTGGTGGAATCAAGGTTGTGCTTAAGTATCTTGATGAGCAATGCAAAATGAAAAAAATTGGCAGGGAGAGGTGTGAGTTAATGACACAAAGTAAGTATCTGTAAGTACATATACTTACTTGTACCCAACATTTACTAAAATGAATAGCTAATGTGAGGTGTAAATGACACGGTGCCGGAATATGCATCAAAGTAATAGTTAAGTATGCATGGAGAGGGTGTTACTGACACAGCGGTAGATGCCCTTAATAGAGATTTTAAGTGTGAGATAGAGGGGGTGCCTTAAGACAAGCTAAAAACAAGGTGAGTGATACATGCACAATGTATATTGACTTGTGGTACATACAGTACCTAGCAACATATTTTCACCACCACATATTTTTTTCCCCTGCCATTTTTCTTTCCTCAGTGCCACCACCATCTCAAAGATACATCTGGCTTCTCAAGTTGTTCTTGCAACTCTCACATAATTAAATTTTTCATTTTCATTCCGCAATGTCCACTTTGAGTACTAGAAAGAAACACCTAACTGAGGAAATGAAAGGTATTGTTGTTGGCATGTGGATTGGGGGCTGCAACAAGTCTTTTCAGTGTATGCTAGTATCTAAGTATGATTTAATGATAAATATTAGTGGCCCTACCACTTATTTATAAATGATTTAGTGATTAAACCTCAGGGGAAGACTAATAAAATAGTTATGCTCAATGTTAACTCACAATATTTGGATTGGTGCGTGCTAGTGGTGGAAAATAGGTTAATAAAATATAGTTATAGCTAATATAAAGATAATATCAATTTATAAATGCTTTAAAATATATTTATATATGATAATAATTGTGTTATAATGTTTATTTGAGTTTTAGTAAGTAAGTGATGTCCAATAACCTGTCAAATCCTCCCTTACTTATACCAAAATCCACTGGAGTGCACAGACTTTCAACCCAGATGATGTCACTGCTCTCCCCAGCAATTAAAGCACTGTGAGGGCCCATCACCTCCCCATGGCGTCCACTTCAAGCAGTTTCAACACCTAGACCTTTAGTAAGGACCCTCCATTCTTAGAATTTGAGTTTAATAATTAATATAAATTGATAAAATGATGTGGTGACAATGGGCCAATGAAATAATAATGTGATATAATAAAAATGATGTAATAATAAAATTAATAAGGGGACAAAGGCCCAATAGAATATGATGATGATGATGAGCTGGAGGCAATGGTCCGACAGCAAGACTGAATTGGTGGTGCGGGGGATAACACCCAAGTTGATGATTCGGAAACAACAGCCGGAGTTGATGATGATGCAGAGGAAAACATCCGACTTGATGTAATGGTGCTGGGACTACTGGCCAGTCTTGATGATGATGCCAGGAAAAATGGCCAGTCTTAATGATGGTGCCGGGACTACTGCCCGGTCTTAATGATGGTGCTGGGACGACGGCCGGTCTTAAATGATGGGGGGAAACTACGGCCCGACTTAAATGATGATGCCGGGACAATGGCCGGACTTGGATGGTTTAGCAAAGCGGGCAAAGGCGCAACGGATCTCAAGGCTGGTGATGATTGGTGAGCAACAAAATATTATTTATATTTCAATTATTAATAAAATAAGTATAACAAGTGTAGTGAGACTTATAAGAGGAAATTGGCGTTACCTGGTGATGATTGGTGAGCAACAAAAGATGGCGTTCAACAAGTATATCTGGCTATCTTTTATGCTTACCAATCATCACTAGGTTCATGATAGAAACAAACTAGGGCTAAAATATGTGATAGTGCTTTTCAAATAAATAGATATATATATGTGTGTAGATGTTATATTTTATGTATTTGTAGGTATGTTTATAAGAAAGTGTATTGTAATGAGTGTCATGAAATGTTATATACTGCATTAAATGGCATAAACCAGTCAATAGGAAGAGATGATAGATAGAAGTAGACAAAGTAAATATAAGAGAGAAAACAAGTGACCGAAGGAGTCTAACATGACCCTTAAATTCTGACATTATATATATAAGCATAATAACCATAATTTTTACCTATAAGCTTAATGTAATTAAGATTATCTTATTTTAAGCATAAGAAATACTCAGTCCTTGGGATACCTAGGCTGAAAAGTCTCTAATTTCTCACCATATCTTTCTCACATACTCCACAGTTTGCTCAGTCCTTGAAAGATATTCTGGCTGGGGTACCATCAAAACTGCACCTTGTAGTAGATCTCCACACAAGATGAGGGTCTGTGATCTGAGGCAATCATCTCTGGTGCTTAAGACAAACTGAGAGGTAAAAATTACTGAAGTATCTGATTTACTAGCTAAAAAAATATTGCCTAGTACAATCCATAAGTGTGCTCATGAATTGGGTCTTTGGAAATGAACAGTAGCTAAAAAGACTTTTGTGGGTGTTACTCATCACAAAAATTGCCTTGCTTTTTCTTTTCAGAATTCCACTGGTCTGTTAGAAATTGTCAAAGGGGATTTTTCAACACTACCAAAGTCCCACTTGTGGTCCTCTCTTCCAAATGTCAAACATCAAACACAATGATAGAAGTTTACCACAAGTCTCTCATACACATTTTGGAAATAAAAGACCCTAATCATGAGCTTGTCTGTCAGGCTAAGTTCAAGTACAGAGATGCAAATGGCTTGATTGGCCTGTTGTCTAGGAGATTCTAATGGTTCAGTATGAATAGAGTTGTCCAAATCCAATTGAGTATTCAAATAAAGTTCAATATAATGTTCTCAGTAAATTGATCCAACTTATTTTAAATGGTTTACAGCTTAAAATTGGCAGAAAAATAGAACTAATGATTTAAAACAATATTAAATAGACTTATACAGTACTAATGAGTATTATTTTTAATTGATTGGTTATATTTTTAAAAGGTGAAGTAAAGAATGTAAAATAATAGCCCAAAAAACTCCTCCTTATATACCCATAAATCACTGGCATCCAGCCCTTGTTTCCCAGACCCCCTACACTGCTATCACAGACATTACAGCACTCTGAGGGTGCTCATATCCTCATGGAATTTACTTCTAGCAGTTTTACAGGCCTAGCAGCCAAAAGATTTTTCCCTCACAAAAGAAGAAACATGTCACATTCCAAAATACAAGAATAACACAGGATAATCTCACCAAATATAGTAAAAAACACAAAAATAGAATATAAGCATGTTATTCTTTAAATAAACCACTAAAAAAGAAACAAAAGAACCTAAGAATATTTTCTAAATAAGGGATATCAGAAGTAGAAATTAAAACACTATTTATAACAATTTTCCAATTGAAATTCCCATTTAAAAATACCCAATATAGCCTTTAAACCCATTAAGAAACCAGAAATGGACATATGAAATGTGGGTTAAGTGAATGCAGAGTCTTGGAAGGAGCTTGCAAAGATAAATCCTTGACTAATTTAGTAAATTCAGGAAATTTTAGGTGTGTTTGCTGTATAAGCCTAACCCAATCAAGACCAGGTCAGTCTTGTTGGTCTCTACTCCAGAAGGGATGGAGACTGACCAGGTATAGCATACAAACTATATACATACAGGATTTACTGCAACCTTAACCTAATTTATACCTATAATAATTATTATGTACTAACACATCCCCATGCAGTAATGAGCATATTAAAGTATATGGAAATGTAGAAAAGAAAAGTAAGGTTATGTAGTATCATAAAACTTAACCAAGCCTTTCAATGACATTAGACATATTAACAGCATTCAGTGATTTTTTTATACAGTCCACCATTTGAAGGTTCCCAGGGATCCAGATTAATTTTAGTTTTTTTTGTAAATTAATTGATTTAGGAAATACAAGTCCCTAATTACATGTGTTGTGTCTTTGTTAGAAGGTAAGTCATTTCCAGTTTGAACTTGCGTGTAATTGTCACATATGAGTACCACCTCCACATTAAGCCCCAAAAAATCCTCCACTAAATTCCTTACCCATAAGCCAGTCCTTGTACCCATTCCTAGTGCCATGTACTAAGCATGAGATTTTTCCAGAGCCACACACTTCTATCTCTTTTCCATCCAACTCACTGGTACCCCACAAGCCATAATAAAATTTCCATTAGCTGCCCTCCATCCTTCACCCCTCCATTCCAAATCTGAAAATATATCTACTTTTATTTGAAAAACTTTTAAAGGAGAAATCTTGAATTTAAAAAATTAGGTTTTCATGACATACTGAATAAAATGTGTTAATGAAGTCCAATGGTCATTATTGGGATTACAAGAAGCTCTAGCTAGATAGTTAACAGAAAAAATCATATCAGGCCATGTAACCTGTACTACATAGCTTAATACTCCAACTTGTGATAAAAAATTATTAGTTTGAATTGCCAGTTCATTTTTATCTGTTGTTTCAAGGTTGAATTTAGATGGTAGTGGTGTTTTGGAAGGTTTAAGTGAAGGGTCAAAATTTTTGATAATGCATTTAATGAGAACATGTTGTGAAAGTAGATAAGCATAATTCATTTTTTCAACTTGCAGTCCAACAATTTGATTTACACTATCCTCCCACTTTATATCCATGATACCATTTAAATCTTTCTCCAATTGATTCAATTCTTCTAAACTATAACTAGCCACTATTACATCATCAATATGTAGCCCAATAGAAGCTTTATTTTCAGAAGATTTAAGTATTTAAACAGAATAATCAAAGAAAGAAGTAATGTATCCTAGCTCTTGAAAATTTTCAGAAACAAATTTCAACCAACAGTGACCTGCTTTCTTTGTTCTGTATAAACAAAAGTTAAGTTTTCAAACTAAGCCATAACCCTCTTCCAAACCATTGGGTTATGTTACATAAACTTCTTCATTAATTGGACTATTTAAAGAAGCCCCAACTACATCAAAAGACTGCAAATTCTAATTGTTTCTAGCTACTAAAGTAAAGATTAATCATAATGAAGTGAAGGTAGCTGTTGGGTAAATAGTCTCTTCAAACAATCCCTTATACTTTTTACAAAATTCTTGGTCAACAAAATCTAGCTTTATATTTGATAATCCTACCCTCTTCATCTTGTTTAAATGAAAAAACCCAACACCCCCAAATTACTGATTTTTCAGTTGGTAATTCAACTAGTGAGTAGAATTTTTTGATTTAAGGTTTCCCATATCTATTTCACAAGCCTCTCGCCATTTGATAGAGTCTTCAGATTTCATGGCCTGTTTGAAAGTTTTAGGGGCAGATAATTCTTCTTCATTACAGTCATTTTGAATCTCATTGGTACACTTATCTTGTTCTTATAGCTCCTTATCTAAAGAGAAATCACCCAGTTTTGGTGAGTTTAAAATGAATGGTAAAGAACCTTTTGACATGTTGGAGTTGATATTATCAGATAAATGAATGGGTTTTTCTTTCATTGATGGAAAAATTGCTGTTTCAGATTGAATGATCATCTTTTTTTTAACATCCCAAAACAGCTAGCCTTTACCACCCTACACATACCCTATAATGTTACATTTTATGGCTCTTTTATATAATTTTTTTTGCACTTCCTTATGGATCTGAACAAAAGCATCTTCACAAAAAATTTTCAGTATATCAAGGTTGGTGTTTTCACCAAGAAAGGCTTTATAAGGAGTTAGAGTATCAGTTATCTTTTTAGGAAGTCTATTCTGAAGGAAAACCACCCAAAGAAAGGCTGATCCCCAAAAATATTTATCCATTACACTTTCAAATAGAAAAGTACAACCAATATTGGCTATAGTTTGATTTAAACTTTCAGCTATTCCATTTTTTTGGTGATGGTAAGGCATCACATGCTCCTATATTATACCAAATTTGGTGAGGTAATATTGAAAACAATGATTGAAATATTCACCAAAATTATCAGACCTCAAAATTTTAATCTTTTTTCCAGTTCTCCATTCCATTTTTGCTTGATATTTTACAAAAAGCATCAGCTAATTTAGATCTAGCAGTGAGTAATTCAAAAAATATATAGCTTGTGGCCACATTTTGGAATGTATAAAAAACAAAGCCCCTTCAAAAGGTCCCATTACATCTGAAACTATTATTTCCAATGGATCAGATGCTCTATTTGTACTGTGCAATGTTGAAGAGTTAATACTTATGGTGATCCTAAATTAGTCACATTGTAAATCTCCTGTTGGTAAAGAATCTGATAATCCATCTTCTGCTTTATGATTTATTAATTTCCGAATTACTCTCAGGCTGACATGTCCCAACATCCTGTTCCAGTGCATAAGAATGGGATTGTTCTTATTCACTTGCTCAGATCTGGAACTTGTGGGAGGATTGAGACATATTAGGACCTGTGCACTTGGAATGGATTGGTACAAAGGATAAATATTAGTTGAATTGCAAACAGGACTATCACTTTTACTAACTACATCAACTAACCATGACTTTTTACTTGTTAAAATGCCTTTAAAAATGATGTTTCTGTATTTTTTTTAATATTTAAATTTTTTAGTCTATCAAGCTCAGATGTAGCACCTTGATTTATAAGTGAACCTATTGAAATAAAAGTGCCAGTAGAAGAGGGAAAATAGAACACCCATCTAACTAAAATATCACTATCTACACCCAAGACCACTATTTCACCAATTCCTATTAGAAATTTGGTGTTGGTGCTTTTAGTCACAGTTATTAAAGGAATAGGGATTGTTAACATGGTAAGTCAAAGAAATAAATTTTTATTTCTACTCACATTTTTAGTGGCACCTGTATCTAGTATAGCAGATTAAACTTTGGAATGCCAAATTTAAATTTCCAGACTCATAGCTTTATGTAAAGGATTTTGATCATGTTGGTAAGATTCATCTATTTCAATAAATCAGGATTTAACTTTGAATTTTGAATAATTAGGTCTATAGGTATCAGCTTGAGGTTTAGGCAATGGTTAATTTTTAGAATTACTGCATGAACAGGGAGAAGTACAGTAACAGGTGATATTGGAATCTCCTGGGAAACTCAGTTGTGTTATAGAAGGACAATTTGACTTCCAATTCCCTCTTTTTCTACAATGAAAACACCCAGTCCCTTCATACATTGTAAGTGCTGCATTTAACAAAACTGCCTTCTCAACAGCAGGATCTGGCTCCTCATCTTCATATGTTTTTGTTTGAAGGCTTATAGCAGCAACCAGACTTGTTTGAGGTTTTTTATTCAATAAGGGTGAGTATTTTATAGAGATTGATTGATATCTGTTCAGCTTCAGCTGACACTAAATCTCAATCGTTGGCTCTCATCTGATTATTAATTGTGTTAATCACTTCCAATGAGAATTTTTGAGGAGTATCAAGGGTATAAGAAAGTGATATATTGATTAATGATTCCATGGTAAGATCAAAACCATTTGCTAAAAATTTATCTATTTTACTGAAAACTGTCAAAGCATGTTGAGAGAAAATTTCAGAATCAGGCTAAAATTTTAAGGCTAAGATATCATTTAAAGAGCTAAGTTGGGAGCTCATTGATTTAAAATTGAGCTTCCTGAAGATAAAATCATATGCTTTGTGTGCAGATTTCATTTTAAGGATTCTATCTTTATGTATATTACATAACATACAGAGTTATAAGAAGCAACATGAGCTAAGTTATCAACATCTTGATGAAAATAACAATCAGGAATAAGAATCAAAAAATAATTGAGATCTTGAAGATAAGTTACCAAAGTGGAAAATAAATCTTTCTTCCAATGATTAAAATTATTTCCACATGCTGATAATTGTGTACCTTTTTCAGCTTGTTTTTTTAATTCCTCCTCATACTTATAGTAATGTTCACCTTTTATAAAAGTTTTAATTCCAGAATAATGAATAGGTAGCTCAGTAGAAGATTTTTTGGGATATTTTTCTTTAGTTAATGAAAAAGATGAGGTTCCTTCAATTTTAATATTGTGATGAGTAGAATGTGGAATAGATATGTATGGAGATGATAATGACAGTGATGGTGGAAGTGATGATGATGATGGTAAAGAAATGGATGAAGGTTTCAATGATTTTGTGTTCTTTTCTGTGAAAAAAATGGTGACTAACATTCAAGAGTAAATTTTGAAATAGACTAAAAAGAAAGGTTACAAAGAAACTACTATGATATACAGCAGCACAACTAATTTCCTATAACCTGTATAAACATAATCAATGTAGAGCATGTCAGTCTGGGTACAGCATAAAAACTATATACATACAGGCTTTACTGCATCCTTAACCAAATTTTTACCTATAATCATTATTATGTACTGAAAATTGTGTATTGTGGGTGTTGATCTTGAGGTTAGTGCAATAATTAGTGCATATAATGAGGTAAGTGAATGAGTAATGCAATTAGGACTCAAATAATTGCCTTTCACCTGTTTAAGAGTGATTAAACATATAGTGTATGTACCTTAGTGAGTAATAAGTGTGAAATTACTAACTTTTTAATTAATGAAGATATGAATGTGGAATAAATGCAGGCAGAATAAGGCCAATACATGCAAGCCAATTCTAGCATAAAAAAGCAGAAATTTTTAGAAGTCTTATTTTAAGACTAAAAAGTAGCCAAATAAATTGGACTAAATAAGCCAAATTGATCTGTAAAAGTTCATTTTTAATATTATTAAATTTATAGTGCATACATCCAGCTTTTAAGTGATTTAAAGCACATTTATCAGTTATTTCACTATAATAATGAAAAAGAAAGCTTAAGACCAATTAATAAGTTATTTTACCTTAATTAAAAAGCACGTAAGACTATCTTACATTACTCCCACTGAATATTAAGAAAATAAGACCTATAGAACGTGGGTATATGCATGTATAAAGGTATTACTTGGCATATTCTATAGTATATGACTTATTTCACTTATGTATACTTATTAGGGGGTGTCAAAAATTACAATATATGCCTGGTGGACTTCAGTCTCAAAACTCCATCATAAATGATAGACTTGGGGTTAGACATGTCAAAAATTTAGTCAAATACTTCATCAAATACTTTCTATTCTTGTACCATAGCCATAACCATAATTCAGCCCACCAATGCACACATTCCCGCAATCCACTGTACATAAGACCCCTTTTCCCCCAAACTCACATAATCCTGTACTGCTGCTCAACTTTATATATTCATCCATTTCAGAACACATTTCAAAACACATTTCAGAATGCATTTAATAATGCATATCCTAATCATCATGCAATTCTCCATCCAGATTCCCCCAACTCTCTTCCTCTTTACATTATTTTCTGCCTTTTCATCAAGGTAGGTTTTTTTCTTTTTCTTCACAGCTTCACATTTTCCTCATTTTTCTATTCAAGCCCCTTCCAACACTTACCTAAGGTGAGTTGTACCTGATCCTGCTTTTCTTTTTACTGACTTTTTTTTTTGCCAAGTTGCTTTGGAAACAGTCCCAGAACAATTCTAGACTGTTTCCAAGCATTTTAGGTTAGTTTTATTTTTATTTTTTTTAGCCTTCAAAACATTCTGGAAGCATTACTAGCACATTTCTGAACATTTTTACTAACTTTTTTTTGTTTTTTTTTTAAAAACGATTTGGAAATAGTACCAGAACATTTCTAGAATTTTTCCAAGAATTTTAAAAAGTTTTTTTTTATGTCCCCCTCATCTCTTTCTTCAATTCCATCAATCAAGTCATCACAGAATATGTCCATCTCATATCTTTCTTCAATTCCTTCTATCACATCTTTAAAAGATTCAAACATTATCAAAGCAGGAATACCAAATTGGACAGATATGGAATGGGTCAATCTGGAAGATGATTATATCTTTTCATCTAAAATTATTATTACATATGGAGGCTTTCAAAACAAGATTCATATAGACAAAAGCAATTATACTTTTCTTAAATTTGGGATTTTCACTTATATTGATCCTATTACTGGACTACCAATTCCTTCACCTGCTCAACTCAAAGGTCATGGATTATACTTTCCCAATCACAAATATATTATTGAATTTTTATTAGGGAATGGTCTGGTGGAAGAAATTTGGAACTCTTCACAAGACAGCCATCAAAAAACTCAAGCTACTCCTGGGTTAGAATCTTATGAAAGGTTTGCTCATTTTGGTTTCTCGTTTCAGATCAACCAAAATTTGATAAAGAGGGTAAGTAAAGTGAGGCAAGAAGGTTCAAATAAAATTAAAGCTACAGGGAGGGAGGCTAAGTATGGAAAATAAAGTATTTAAAAAGATTCATTTATATTTCTTAAATTTATAATTAATCATTCATTAAAGATGATCATCAACTTTAAGTAATGGGCCATTGGGCCTTGCTGCTGTATAAAGGTAATCATTCAAACAATTAATTGATTGAATGAGTTCACAATAAAATTCCATGTCAATGTATTCTTTGGCTTTGGTCACATCTGAACTCATTGGCTGGTAGTATTCTGAATTCCATTACTTATACTTGGTTGATTATCTTTTTTGAATGATTTATTTATTCATTTATGAAATAAAAATAAATATTTGGCAATCCTGACCCCCTCCCAGAGTAAATTGCATGGGAAGGTATTTTCATTTTTTTTCTTTATAATTTGGTAGGGGAGGGTATTGCCATTTTTTTCTTTGTGATTTGGTTGGAATTTTTTTTTAAATGTATATACATGATTAAAAGACAAAAAATCTCCCATTGAATATTAAAAATGCATGAAATATGCATTTATTGCGTGTTAAGCAGAAAGTGTGTAATCCAAAAAACACCCAACTAAATAGGCCTCAATACTCAAGATGGTACAAACAAACAAAAAATTTCAAAATAAAAAGATTAACAGAAATATGAGTGTGGAATATATAAAAGGTAGTTCCTTACCCCAAAAAATCATAGTAACTTTCTAGAAAAATTGAAAGATTTCATCTTGTCCTTTATAGCAACATTCCAAAATCTTACCTAGTCCTTTATAGCTTATCAATCTCCAGCCTAGTCTCCTTAGTGGGCCATGTGAGGAATTGGGGTTGAAGTGGGCAGATGGTTTTGATGGTTCTCTTGGTGTATAAGTCTACTGTTCCATGACTTATACTGAAGAAGTTCTCAAGAAGAGTTATGGCAGCACTGTTCCCATTTGAACCAAATCTGAAAAGTGCCACAGAGATTTGTATTGCAGGGTCCCTCTGTGGGCAATAAGAATTGTTGTGGTAAATAAAATGATCATAAATTAAATCATGTAGTTATTTAAAACCATGATAAGTAGTTTGTAAAATTTGCTGAAAACTGGGTTCAGGTAATTCAGAAATTTTGTGAAGTGTATATTGTGGTTGATGGCAAATGGGTGGGGTTTGGGAAGTAAGGTAGCAGTTCTCTAACAGGTGGCTCATATAAAAAAATCAAACTCAGCATCAGAATCTGGATCAGACTCAACCAAAAGATAAAGGGCTAGAGCATCAGTAGTTTCTTGAAGCTGTTGAAAAATTGAAGGAGTCATGTTAGTGTTTGGAAGAAAAAAATAAGAGCAAGAGTAATCAGGGTTAGGAGGAAGTAAGGGCTGGAGTATAATGTTAGGGGGGGCCTAAGACTTTATGCACAGTGTACTGTGTGTGTATAGACAAGCCCCTAAGGATTAGGTGAAGAAAAATTTTAAGTTATGGGCATGTGTGTACCTAATGCTGACTAATCAAGTTAAGGGGAAGAAGTGCTTGAGGGGCTTGGATGTGCCCATCAGATTGCGTGTGTAGGTAAAAGCACACTGTTGAAATATAACAGCTAATGGGGTATGTAATTCAAATTAAAATGAAGTACTTGGTACCTTTTTTGAGGCTTTCTTGAATGGTGTATATGGTAATGTTTGAAACCCCCTATTATATATCCTAAAAGGTTCTCCACATGCCTGTTTCATGTATTTATCATATTTTATATGATTAATTTACTCAGTCCTGGGTATAGCAAGGCTTAAATTTTCTTTATGGGGGATAATGCTCCTATTCACAAATCTAAAAAAACTCAAGCATATTCTGAACTGATGGACCTGAGGAAAAAGAAAGTGGCCATCCCAGTCACCTGACTTTAATCCAATTAAGAATATGTGGAAAGTAATCAAGAAAAATATCCATTAGTTTTATAACCCAAAAATAAAAGAATAAATGACAAAAGCATTACATGTAGCTTGGGAGGACCTTTCAGAATCAATTTTAGATAATTTGATCAAGTCTATTTGACAAAGGATGCAAGCAGTATTAGATGCCTCTGGGGGGACTACTCATTAATGGTCAGGGAAAGAGTTTAATTGATAATATGATTAGATTTTTTGTTAACATGAATACATATATAGAGTCTAAAGATACTTTTTAGAAATGATACACATTTGAAATGATATCTATATGGTAGTTTGAGAGAGATGAGAATCAAAAAAAATTATGGAGTGGTGAAAATATGTTGCTTACCACTGTACATCCTTAGCACATAAGCTTATATAAGTAACAACACCAACTTTCAAATAAATCTTATATTTTTGAAATCTTTTTAATGTACATCTAACAGGGTTTTTAGAAATTTCATGACATTTCAGGATTTTTCCCTGAATCATTTTTTCCATTTTAACCATCTAGTAAAATGATAACACTCACCCCTTTTTATGTACTTAGCTATCATGTGAATCTTTTATATAGACAGTAGTTTGTGTATTGGAATATTTCTAATTCTTCTTGGAGTTCTGACACTGATGAATTCTTACAGGTCATAGGACCCTTTTGTATTCATCATTAAATAAGTTAGTTCTATACTTCCAGGATTCAATTCCTGTCTGGTACACTTCCTATCTGCTTTTAAATTGGATAGGGTAATATTTAAAGAATTATGATGAGTTATTTACAGTTAATAGACTATAAATAGAAGTAATTTGGCTAAGAAATATTTAAAAGTGTGTTTAAAAATTCTAATAGTTCTACCATTGAACAGTTTTCAATAGATTTATTTTATTTATATTATCAATCAAATATAAGGCTAATTGATGTGTAAATAAAATAATTTATTGGTTTAATGTAATGGTTTAAAATAAAATAAATTATAAGATAAAGGTTAAGAATAGAATGATATAAAACTACAACAATGAACACCCTTTTATACTAAAGAATAAATACAATGTGAATCTGTTGAAGTCAACATAAATCATTGATAAAACCAAAAATAAAATTAAAGTATAAAAAGAATCAATAAATGAAAATAAAACAAAGTTTAATAAATTAATTGAGATATTCAAATTAAACCTTGAAAAGAATATTAGAGTTAAATGAATATAAATAACATTTAATCAAAAAAATCAAAAATCAAAAATCAAAATTTTATTAAACCATAATTAAAAATCACAGTTTTAATAAAGAAATGACTAATTAAATTTAATATATCCCTTAAAGTCTCAGAGAAAACCCAAAGACCCTCTAGCCAACTTCAAGTAAGGTCTGAGCACCAGTAAGTACAGTGAGCTTAGATCTACAACCTTGCTGTAATTTTCTTAAATTTTAATTCAAATAGGAAAATAAAATTGATAAGATTTTAATTTAATTAAATGAAATAATTAAAGAAATAATGTAAACTACTTAAAGAAGCAAAATTATTAAATATATAGGAATTTTAATAGTAAAAAAATAATAAATTACTTAATGAAATTAAAATATAACAATATAATATTTTAATAATTTAGTCAACAGTTTTTGAGTAACAAATAAAATTGTTCCAGTTTACATATCTTAATTAAGTCACAGGCTGACAATGCCCAACATAAAACTTTATAGCCTCATACCAACTAGGCTTTTTTCATTCCCTACTATCTCCATCATTTTACCTATACACTGATTAGGCCCTTCCACCAATTTTCCTATTCCAGTAGAAACTTTTTCTAAACAAGAACATGCCAAATATTTTTTGGGTAATACTCACACTCTAACTCATTTTCCCATGCTATTCTTCCTTACTTTCATATTACTCCTTCCAGTTCCCTAATTCTCTTCTTCCCTCCACTCACTATAGAAGAAATTCAACACCAGAATAAGGAACTCTGTATTATTTCTAAGGCAACAGATGGTGTAGCTTAAATTATAGCTTATGGCTCTTACTGGTATGATTGAAATTGTAAAATAAAGAAAAGATACAGAGATGTGGATGTACAAGAGTGATACAGGAAGTTTTATGAGGAGAAGTGTGATCAGTAAGCTAACAAACCTAGGAAATAATACTTAAGAAATAAGTATCCTGGAGTGGCTTAAAGCTAATTTACATAATAAGGGGTGTAAAACATTACCATATAAGCCTGGTGGACTTCAGTCTCAAAACCCCATTTGAAGACACCATCATAAATGGAAGACTTGGGGTTAGACATGTCAAAAATTTGGTCAAATACTTCTTATTCTTGCACCATAACCCCAACCACAATTTGGCCCACCAATACACACATTGTACAATTCACTTTACATAAGAAATAACATGAGAGGCATAAAGAAAGTGGAAATTATAAAGCATATTGATTCACTGAGTATTAATTCTCAGTGTTTCTGCTTCAACATTACCTAAATCAGGCTGCAATTTAATGCCATTACTCACTGAGTTTACAGTTTATTTGAGTGAGTAAGATGTTAGGGGGCTTAAGACTTTATCCACAAGGTATTGTGCATGTAAAAATTTACCCTTAAGGATTAGGTGAAGAAAAATTTTAAGGTATGGGCATGTGTGTACCTAATTCTGACTAATCAATTTAAGGGGAAGACGTGCTTGAGGGGCTTAGATGTATCCAACAGATGGTGTGTGTAGGGAAAAGTACAATGTTGAAGTATTCCAGTTAATGGGGTATGTAATTAAAATTAAAATGAATTACTTGGTAACTTTTTTGAGGCTTGCTTGAATGATGTATATGGTAGTGGTTGACACCCCCTAATAAATTACTTTAATATTTAATTATAACATACCCTTATTATTCATTAAAATATTAGTAGTTATCATATGTATATTAAAAATCAATAAAAACATTATCATGTTGAATTTGAGTGCTTTTTTCCCCTTAAAGGTTTCAGAAAACATATAATAATTGAACAAAATTAATTTATTGTTTTACTTGAAATATTTCACTAAAAACACTTATTTTATTTTTTTCACCCAATTTTCTTCTCACTTTATGCTAAAAGTTGTATTTTATTTAAAAGGGAAATATTTTATTGTTTCATCTCATGTCTCAAACTATTTTCATGTAAATACTTAAATAGTTTTTGTGTAAGAGTAAAATGGGATGGGGGGTGTTTTATTGGTACAATTAAGTCTTATGTTTTAGTTATCTGTTTTACTTTTTTATCCTTTTATTAGGGGGTATCAAAGTAATAAAACTTCTATTTCAAAATAATTCTTTTTTTCACCAAATTAACCATGATTATTTTTTGAAATATGCCATATTGTTCCCCCAAAGCACCTTTTTACAGAGAATTAATTTCAATTTTGTGGCTTTCTTTTTGTGTTGTGAAATTACTTTTAAATAATTTCAAACTTCAATCTTTGATACCCCCTAGTATTCCTCCTTATGGTGCTTCAGAGGAGCCACACCCAGGATTTATAAGGGCCTTGTGAACTCTTCTGTTATTGAGGCTGTACCAAAAACCCAGTAAAATGTATGAGACCTGATGTTAAATTGTAATGTAAAATATTAATGGCATAACTATACTATATAAATTTATTTTTAATAATATTTAGTATGACTAAACAATTATATTATTCATAAAATATATATACATTAAATTAAAACTATATCAACATACTTCTTTGACCTTTGAATATGTCATAATAACTCTAGAGTAGTTGAAACAATCCCTGTTTTACTCTCAATTAAGGGTCTAAATTTTTCTGCCTAATTATTTCCTTAAATTTCTTTTTCTTTTTTTTTGGTTTCTTAAAAGTGTAATTAGCTAATTTAAAGTAAAAAGAGTTTTTTAGAACCTTATATATCCATTCTAATATTTTCATCTGTGTTATATTTCTTTTATGATTGTTTTCTGTTATCCATTACCTTTTTTTATATTTACACATTTATTGTGCACTCAGTGTTCCTTGGCTATATAAGAGCTTTAAACTCTCTTTTTTTTACTCATAATTTAATTAATCATATTCTTTTACTTCTAGTTATATACAAATTCTATTGTTTTTTAAGTACTCTTTAAGTTGCAGTATTAAAGAAATACTACATATAAAAATTATAAACTTGATATTAGAGAGAGAAAACAGATTAGTGTTTGCAGAGTGTTAAACAACTTAATTACCTATATTTATAGTTCTTCTTCACTTCTTGGTCCCCTGCGCATGACTACTTCTAGATGACTGGCCAATATCCTCTATGGCCTCAGAATTATCATTAATTTGTTATATCTGTAAATATATTTGTTTATGCCAATATTTTTTTTAAAATTTGAAATTTTTCTTATTTGAATTACTTCAATGCTTTATATTAAGAGAGTGAAATTATTAGTTATACATCAAGAAAATAAGAGATTAAATTGAAAAATTAATTTACTATTAGTTTAATACATTATTTAAATCAATCATCTAATAAATCTTACTCCATCATTGTCTTCATACCTTCTAGATCCCCAGCTAATAAGAAGTGACTGGGAAGAATATTGATTTTTTATACTCAAAATCAAATGGCATGAAAAATTCTTTAAAAGTTCTCACTAGTGAAAAAATAAATAAAAACTTCTATAACATCACCAGGAAAAAATTTTGTCACCTGCTAGCAGGTACCTTCCCCCAATCAAACTTCCATAGTTCAGTCAGGGATACATACCTGCTAGCAGGTGCCAGTTATTTTGAATGGTGTATAAAATATTATAATTTAATATAATTATATAAAATTACAGAGAAGAAAATAAAGAAAATAAAAGTAAGTTGAACAATACTTTTCCATCATCTTTTGGTGGGTTTCTTTTTTTTGGATCATAAGTGAGAGCCCTGTGGCAAAAAAAACTGTAAATGTCTTGAGCTCAATAAAATTATTTTATATAAATCAGGTATAAGGATTTTTTATGCTTTCTTGTTACATGAATTTTCTTTTAAATTTAAAATATAACTCTAAATTATTATAATTGATTTAATATAAATAAAACTGTAGTGTACACTTAGAAAAAATTTCAACTTGGTTATAGCCAGGACTGAGTAAATTAAGCATATAAAATATTCTAGACACATGCAACAGGCATGTGGAGAACTTTTTAGTATATATAAGAAGTATACATAGGTTAAATAAGTCATATACTACAATATATGCCAAATAAATATCTTTATACATGCATATACCTACCTTTTATAGGTCATATGTACTTAATATTTAGTGGGAGTAATGTAAGGTAGTCTTAAGTACCTTGAAATTTATGGTACATAATTTATTGAGTGGTCTTAAGCTGTCTTTTCATTATTATAATGAAATAATTAATAAATGCACTTTAAATCACTTAAAAGCTGGATATATGCACTATAAATTTAATAATATTCAAAATGAAGTTTGAGAGATAAATTTTCCTTATTTATTGAAATTGATTTGGCTACTTTATAGTCTCAAAATAAGACTTCTAAAAATTGATGTTTTTTATGCTAGAATTAGTTATGTGTATTGGCCTTATGCTGCCTGCATTTATCCAATGTGCTTATCTTCATTAATTAAAAAGTTATTAATTTCATGCTTATTACTTACTAGGGTACATGCAATATATGTGTATCACTCTAAAATAGGTGAGAGGCAATTATTTAGTGTCCTAATTGCATTACTCAAGCACTGACCTCATTATATGCACTAATTATTGTATTAACCTCAATATTGATACCCACAATACACAATCACACCTGAAATTTGCTGAATTCACTTAATTAGTCAAGTATTTATCTGTGAAAGATGTTACCAAGACTCTGAATTTGGACACCCCACATTTCATTTCCATTTCTGGTTTCTTAATGGGTTTAAAGGCTATATTGGGTATTTTTAAATGGGAATTTCAATTGGAAAATTTTTATAAATAGTGTTTTAATTTCTACTGCTGATATCCCTTATTTAGAAATTATTTTTAGGTTCTTTTTTTCCTTTTTTAGTAGTTTATGTAAAGAATAACATGCTTATATTCTGTTTTTGTGTTTTTACTATATTTAGATAGATTATCCTCTGTTAATCTTGTATTCTAGAATGTGACATGGCTATTTTGTGAGGGGAATTTAATTTGATATATATGCCTGAAAAACATTTTGAAGTGGAAACCATGTGGAGATGAGTGCCCTCAGAGTGCTGTATTGGCTAGATATAGCAGTGTAGGGGTCTGGGAGACAAGGTGTCAGTCAGGCTGTACTAGGAGTCCAGTATATGTTATGGTAGCTTATTAGACATGAATGATGGCAAAAAATTATTCATTTTATGTATATAAATTAATATTACATTGAATAGTAAAATTTTATAACTATCACCATGAAAAAAATCCAGCACCTGCTAGCAGGTTCCAACCCTTCAATCCATTTGTGATTCAAGCATAAGTCAGATTTGATACTGCATAAGCTGGTATGATAAGTTTTCAGTGTGCAGTCCTCTTAGAAGAATTACAGCTGAGTTAAAGCTGAATAGAATCAAAGATAGAGATTGGCACCTGCTATCAGGTGCCCACATTTTTTTTCTGGTGTATCTTATCAATTATAATTAAAATAAGTATTATATTAATTAATTATATATTTATATTATACTTATAAATAATAAATTTGACTTATAATATAATTAATTAATTAGGGGGTATCATAGTTAGAAATATTCTACTTCAAAATACCTCTTTTTTCCACCAAATCAACCATGATTATTTATAAACATGGTATATTGTACCACAAAAACACCTTTTTACTAAGAATTAATGTCAAGTTTGTGAATTTTTTTTTGTGTTGTGAAATGCCTTTTAAATAATTGCAAATTTCTAACTCTGATATCCCCTATTATATATAGTAAATAATACAATTTACTATATATAATACATAAATATTGAGTGCTTTTTTGACTCATAATTGTTTCATAAAAATATTAAATTAATTAAAAAAAATATTTAAATAATTATGAATGTTTTACTCTAAAAAATTGGTAATATTTAAAATAAATATTTGCTTTAACTTAAAATAGTTATTTACTCATGTTTTACACTAAATTAACTAATTACCCTATTTTTATGTGTTAATATTACTATATTCTAATGTTTAAATTTAATTTTTTTTATTAATTAAAAATTATAAAAGATGTTTCTAATTAAATTAGTTATTTTTTCATGCATAAAAATTATTTAATAACACACTAATTTTAATTTTATATTTGGAATAATTCACTATGCAATATAGGGGGTGGACTTGCTAGCAAGTCCCCAACCTGAACTCGGACAAAACTCAGATGGAACTCAGACTGAACTCATACTGAACTCATATTGAACTCTACTTGAAGACCCACCTAAAACTGTTCTGCTGAGTGGTGTTCATCCCTGATTGTATGGTTCCTTTGTCAATAGCTCAATGTGTGTTCAATCTGTGGTGAATTTGAGTCCAAGGTTGTGGACTTGCTAACAAGTCCACCCCCCATATTGTGTGGTGATTTGTGTGGGTTTTGGGCTCTTACTCATTTCTTTTAGTCATTTTTATTGTGTTTTTCATTTAATACCTACTAAATTCTTAGTTAAATTTTTATTGTTTTTTTAACTTTGTATATAAAAATTTGTGGCCATAAAGGCCTTGGGATACCCCCTGTAGCCTCAGAACTTACACTATACATTTTTATTTACATCTAGTAACATATATATTATTTTTATTTTTAAGATGGTGCTATTTTCAATTTAAAACTAAATCAATAAAATATAAGGTTGGATTAATAGTAATAATATTATTAGTTAAGAGTATATAAGCAGATAAAAATTAAATTTACTTACTTACTTACCATCCCTTAAGCATTCTCAGTGTTGTTACTCAGTATTTTATAGTTCTTTTTCTTGTTGTTATTGCTTTTACTACTTCTTTCTTATACTCTTCTATTGTCCTTTATTTTGTTCTCTACTTCTTCTTTTTATTCCTTCACATTTTCATCATCACCATCTTCTTCTTTTCCTCCTCCTTCTTTCCCTTCTTCTAGACAACTGGCTGACAAGAATGGTACTTAAATAACTTGTTTTGAATACCTCTTCAGTTTAATTCATGGAAAAGTGGATCTATACACCAAGCAAGCCATCATAGCCATCTGCTCATTTCAATCACAGTTCTTGATGTGGCCCACTAATGAGGTTAGACCAGAAACTTGATATTTTTACTTTCAAAAACTTTCATCCTTTTATTTTTCCATGTATATGCATCTAAAAAATATTTTCAACCCAATTCATCTTCATTTTTTGTTAAAGAAATAAAAAAAGGTAATACTCTCCCCTAAAATTTACTATGGGAGTGGGTGAGTATTACCAAATTTTCATTTGTATTTCATAAATTAATAAGTAAACCAGTCAAAAAAGATAGACAACCAATTAAAATGAATGGAACTCAGAATACCACCTGCCAATGATATTAGATTTGACCAAATTCAAAGAAAAAATATGGCAAGGAATTGTATTGTGAATATATTCAATCAATTAATTTTTTGAATGATTACCCTCATACAGAAGCAAGGTCTGATAGCCCATTACTTAAATTTTATTATTATCTTTGATGACCAATTGATTGTAAATTTAAGAAATAAAAATGAAGCTTTGGAAAATCCTTTATTTAACATACTTAGCCTTCCACTCTGAGGGTTTAGTTTTCATTGAACTTTCACACCTCACTTTGCTTACCCAGTTTATCAAAATTTGATTGATCTGAAAATAACAACCAAAATGGTTAAACTTTTCACAAGTTTCTAAGTCTGGAGACACTTTTGTCATTAAAAAAAGAAAAAAAGCCAAAAAAAAAGTTAGCAAACAACTCAAAAAAGTGTTGGCAGCCTCTCTGAGTTTTTTTCCAATACAAAATAAAGAAACAAACTTAAAAATAAAACTCTTGCAAACAGTCATGGAATGTCCTGACTATGTTTCTGAGTTGATTTGTAAAATAATTTTTTTTAATTTTAGCAAATGACTCAGAAATGTGCAGGTGGCATTTCTGAGTTGTTTCCAATAAAAATAAAAAACTTACAAAAAATTCTTGGAAAAAATCAGGGAATTTCTTCACATTGTTTCCAAGATGATTGATTGAAAAAAAAGGAAAAAACAAACAAAAGTTAACAAACAACTTGGAAATGTGCTGGTGGAATTTCTGACATGTGTCTGATAAAAAAAACCCCTTTAAAGAAAACACTCAGAAAGAGTCAGGGAATGTCCTGGAAATGTTTCCAAGACAATTTGTTAAAAAGAAGAAAAATAAAAATAAAAAAAGGCAGGAAGTCAGGAAGTCAGGGGAAAAAAAGAAGAGAAATAAAAAGTAAAGGTGACATCAGTAAAAGAAGAAAAAAGGAAAAGAAAAATCAGGAAGTACTAACCTGGGATAGGGGTTAGAGGGACTTTAAAGAAAAGAAAAGAAAGCAAGAAATATACCAAAAAAAAAGAAAAAAGTCAGCAAGGGTGGACAAAGTAAAGAGAGGAAAGAAAGAAAAAATAAGACCAATGATAGAATAACAAAAAGTGTCAAAAAAATCCTAACCAAGATTTGGTGAGATATAAAAACCTGAAATAATGGAAAGAATAAAAACATGAGCATGATAAGGTGATGATAAAATAAATAAAAAGAAAAAATTTACAGTGATGAGGAATATATAAATTTGAGATGGTAATTTTGATGATGAATAAAAGAAACAGGATGGCATACAGTGGATTGGGGGGATGTGTGTATTGATGGGCTGAATTGTGGTTGGGGAAATGGTGCAAGAGTAGGAAGTATTTGACCTCATGTTTGACATATCTAACCCCAAGTCAGCTATTTATGATGGCATCTTGGAATGGCATTTTGAGACTGAAGTCCACCAGGCATATATGTAGTAATGTTTGACACCCCCTAGTAGGATAATCAAAATTAAATTTAATATAGTGTCAAAACACTCAGTTAAAACCTTAGAGTCCCAATATAATTACCAACACACCTCCCTATCTCTTCCTATCTTCCCCCGTGGCCAACTTCAATTAAGTTCTGGTGCATTGTTAATTATAATGGGCTCAGATCTACAACTTTTGCTCCCAATATTTCCCCATAATTAAGATTACAGAATTTAAATATGGTGAGAGATATTTTGAGAGTTAATTATGAGACTTAATTAAATTGAAGAACTAATACTAAAACATTAAAGAATAATATTGAACTTATTAAATTTGTATAGTTAATTTGTAAATAAATTTAAAATAAATTTATCTCACTAAGTAATTTAATTATGAGTTTATTTCACCAGGAAAAAATGTTGGCACCTGCTAGCAGGTGCCAGGTTTTTTTTTCTAGTGTGTGATGTAATAAATTTAACAACTTGTATTTAGTATCTTTATCAAATTTCTTTCTTTTCAATTTCCCCTCTCATTTTCAGCTTGTTCATCACTGACAGGCTGACAAAATCTTTCAGAAATGATCAATGGTGAGGTGGAGGTGCTATTTCAACTGGAAGGTAACAGAGTTGGTAAATTTTGATCCCATAAAAAAGTTATATTGGTATACTGATTATTTTATAATTTAATAAAGCTAGTTGTATTTCTTACTCTTTGACTTCACTTCTTTTGTGACTTAGCTTAGTGTAATGTTGTGCCTTTTGTAAATACAGCGACACCATAAATGCTTGGCCTTTTTGTCAAAAATTTTTACTACTTTTTTGCCTGGCTCAGCATTATTCCGGCCTTAAATAAGGGGTTTTAGGCTTTCTTGGGTGATTCACTTGAGAAAAAAAATGCCACGCTAGTACAAAAAGCGTGCAAAAAATGAAAAAAAGGTCAAGAGTTATTGTTCTTCCTGTACATTGTAATGGCTCTTTGATTATTTTAAATCCCACCCAAGAATACTGTCATATGAGTTCAAACAAAAATGAACATTAATAGCATACCCTAATCAGTTGCCAGAGTTTTATGCTGATGCATGTTTTCTCAAATGCCTTCCTTTATGGTAGTGAGTCAAGCTGGACCAGATGTGTGGTGCTTGTTCTGACGCTTCGGAGATTGGTGGCATTCGCAATGGCATCTTGTGTTTGCATTGGCGTTAGCAGATTTTATCCAAACCCAATTCGAACCCCATCAATTTGATGGCATTGTTACATGTTAATCAAGTTACAAAAGAAACTATGTGATGATGGTGTCTTTGATTGATCCTGGAGCAGCTTGTACAGATGATTAGTTGCTAGTAGCTCGCAATAATCATCGATATTACTACTCATTGCCTGTTCACACATTATTTCTATTCTATTAATCTGTCTTGGCTCTCTACTTTGGCTACAAGCACATATATGCTTTGTAAATCCATTTTTTTTTCATGGTTCATGGCTTGAAAATCACATCCATTGTGCCCAATTACTATTATTGTATACTCGTCATAATTGTAATACAATAATTCATCGGCTCTCTTGATAGCACAAACTCCGGGATTGTAGGGTGATGGTTGGCTAGAATTTGTAGAATGCGATGGAATTCGCAGTTGAGTACAAAGTTCTAGACACGCGCTTTCCATATTTTACGCTGCAATTTCTTTTGCATCATTGCGCCCCTTTTTCTGATTGTTCAATTACTGCCTCCTTTAGAACGCATCTGGGCTATTCCAAAGCTACCCAAGGCTACTCTAAATCTACTGACCGCTACTATAGGCTACTCACTGCCTACTGAAAATACTTAACCAAGTCACATAATCTACTCACCCATTTAATTTTATCCTTCATTGTCTCTTCTTCTTCAATACAAATCAATAAAAAATTAATTCAGTTTTGTCATCATCATTGCGTACTAACACTAGCCATCCCATGCCTTGCTTACTTTCCCCTTCAAATCTTCTTCTTCCTTTGACCAAGGTCTCTTTTGATTCAGTAGATTCCTCAATGGTTCTTGCCCTACCTGACCTCCCTCCAATGCCTATAAAAATCCCAGCTGTTTACCCCTTTTCCCCCAGTCTTCAATCTTTTTGCCATTTCTCTTCTTGACTATAGTACCTGCTTTTCATCTTCTATCATGAACCCATTATCTTTCAACTCCCGTGCTTATTATCAAGATGAAAATATCAATCCCTTTGAGGCTATTAGAGCAAGACATTCATCTCGTTCACCCTTATCTTCACAATCTCCGTCTCCACCAGCTGCACCCAGCTTGAGTGGTATATCTCCCCTCCCTCCTTCTCCACCAAAATCTTCTCCTTCTCCCCTTGCGGCTGTTGCTTCCCTTGTTTCCTCACCTCCACGTGTCATATCCCCCTCTTCCCCCAGCTCACCTGTCGCACTGAGGCAGCTTTCTTCACCTATAATAATGAGTGAGGGTATAGAACAATCCCCTTTTATAGCCACCAGCCCGTGGGCTTCTCCCAACATGAGGAGCTATGCTGAGGCCACCCCTAGTCCTAATGTAAGTAAATATTATACTTTTTTCACCTAACAATACACTTTAAAGGCTTAAGTATATTATTATTTTAAGACCCAAGATGGAGTTGAGGACAAAGAGGAGGATAGAAGTCCGAAAAGGCCGTGTATGGAGGTGGGTGCTCTTGGGAGCATCCTATTTGCTGAGGGCCGACGCCGCTTCTCAGCGAGAATAGCGTCTCGCACAACTGCAGACCCTATTATCTCACCTTCAAAGCACTCTATAGGTCCCAGAAAACGGACCAAAAAATCCCAAATTCCTTCAGGAACGGCGTCCGAGGTGGTGGCCCAAGAACATAAGCCACAGCCTCAAAAGCGGAAGAGGAGAAAGAAGGCTTTCCGACTTCCTTGATAAGAAAATGTAAGTCTCAATTCACTTCTCTACATTAGTCTTGGTTTTTTTTCAATTGACTGACTTTTTTAAATTGTTTGAAAACCAGAATTTTGTTTTGGATTCCATCTTAAAATTTTTTGTATATAATTTTATATTACCATTGTCTTTTCCTCTTTTCGAACCTAAAAATGTTTCGTCTTTTTATTTATCCAATCATTTTCAATTTTCAATTATCTAGTTCTATAGTTCTTTTGCAAAGATTGCTCAATTGTTTGGCCTGGGTGTTTCGCTCCATTTATTATCTATTGTATTTCTATTCTTATTTTATTATAATTTCAGGTTGAATTGGTTTGCTGTTTCTGTTTCTTTCTTGTTTATGAATATCATTAGTAATTGTTAGGGTTTTTATTTCATTTTTATATATCGCTGGGAATTTCAAAGTTTTTCATTTTGTGAACCCGAAACATCCTTTTTGAGTATTTAAAGTATTTCGCCTTTAAAGTAAATGGTAGCTGTATTTATAAGTATCTTTTATCCATTTTCCTTAGGAGATGAAAACCTGAATTCCGTTGCTCGGCTGGCTGTATGATAAGTTGCTATAGTCAACTTTAGATGGCAAAAGCTTAAAATCATCTACAGCTAATCCTGAAAAGCTTGTGGCTGTCTTGCATCCCATTCTTCGCCAAAATCAACAGTTTAGGTTAGCTGACCCATGTTAGAAATATTAATAAGGTGCAACTTATGATCCAAATGACTATAAAAATTGAGAGCGAATGAAGAGATTTAAAGGAGAAAACAAAGGATATTCGGGATTAAATTAGATGTAATATTGATTACGATCCGTAAAGAACAAGGGTGCTTATATAGTAAACATGTAACAGTACAACTTGTGGTCTACTTCTACTGAATCACACTACCATGGACTAGACAAATAGGTAGTTATGTACAGCTAAATCGAAGAAGCTTGCGATTTTCTTGCCATTTATTCCTTGCCAAAAGTGACCCAAACTCATGTTTTTTTTTGGGGTCGGAGAAAAGAAGCCCGCAAGCTGTTCAGTTTTTGCTGGATCATCTTGTAACTATAGGAACTATGAAGAAATACCGTCATGAGAATAATTCTAACAACCCATGCCTTTAGAGGAGGGGGATGAGAGGCAAGAGAACTGCAAGCTTTACAGGATTAGTTGTATATGTGTAATGTGGCAAAAAAATATCAAACTGATGACATTAAACGTCTAAGTATTGCTCATTGCCTTGAGGAAATGTTGGATTATAATATCATGTCGGCGGCTCAATTAAATCAACATTGCTTTGTGTGCTGATTGACTACCATTCACCTCTGGGATGAAAAACTAACTTCTTACTATTTTTTTGCCTATGTCTCTAATTAATAGACCAATGATTCTTAAACTTCCAAACTAATTTTGAATGTTTCACTATTCTCGTGGTTTTTAAAGCTGTTCATTATCTTATTTTATTTTTGTTAAATCAACTCTGTTAAGCCAAAGAGGTGGGATCATTTTTTAAGACTTTTTCTTGTTGAAGTTGACTGTTTTAATTCGTGGTGCAAGAATGTTCATCTTAGAAGGTTCATTTCCATTCATTGACCACCTATCTCCGCTCTTTATCATGTATATAACCAAAATTGTTTTGTTTTCACTTGAGTGGCTTTATGGCCTGAGGGCGAGCAATTTTAAGAAATAAATAAATAAATAAATGTTCCTGCATGGTGAGGCAAAGTATTTAATGATGATTGCAGCTTATACATGTTGAATTATTACCATGTCACTACTCAGCATAATAAACAACACTAAAGATTTAGGAAATCTAATATGTGTTTAATTTTTTTTGTGGAGCTTTATAGTAATTACAAGGTAGGTGCTCTTGTTTATGAGAGTTCTAGCCCATTGTAAATTGTTTCTAAAATTTAGCTCTATAGTACTTCCATAATGCGTATGTGTACCCTTCCTCGCCCTAGTTTCTTCTGGTGTTAATATATATATAAATATTAACATTTGGATTTGAGTGATTGGGTTTCAAAGTCGAGATGAGGTATAGACCAAGTCCAATTGTCTACTCTGATCCTCCTTACCTTCCCATTCACACAGTGACACAGACACGATACTCACTCATGAACATAGAATATAATGCCATAGCTATTCATTTCTTTCTCTTTCTTTAACTTTGATTTCAATTTTTTTTTCTTTTTTCTTTTTATTTTTTTATTTTTTGAAATTGATCAGGTAATTAACACTCCATTCATCAGAGAAGGGAAAATAATACATTTTAAAGGTACCCCCCTTTTAAGAGTCCTCACGTATCCCAAGAAGATAGACTAAGATGAAAGAAAGGGAGCTGTAAATCCAATAGAATAGCATTCTTTTTTAATAAAATTTACATAATAAAAATGCCCAACGTCCGGCCACTTTTGTCACGATCATCATCATCATGACCTACCTACATATCCACTCACATCACTCAACATCTTTCCAGCTCCACCTTTAGTTTGACCCACCACATTTTCCAAGTCTTCAACTTGACTGACTAACTCGTCACTCACTTCTTCAATCCACTGTAAGCTACTTAAATGTAAATTTAAGATTTTCCCAATTTGAACGACTGGATCTTCGCCTGAAGCACCTGAACCCGATCCATCACCTTCGGTCCAAGTATTGACTTCATTGATTATCGAGCTTAAGGAACTTGACATTTCATTCAATTGATTGGTCACTAGTTCAGTAGTCTGATATGCCTCAGACCGAATCCTGTCAGAGTTCCGAGTCATTGTCATGGGTGTGGTCAAATTCGATAATATAGACTCGTAATCTGTTAAAACAGAAGCTAGTTCTGTTTGTTGAGACTCAAAGTAGTCAAGTGATTCCGTAATTGAAGCCTGTATGTGATCAGTGTGACGATACTGCTCATAGAGTTTTTCAATCTGGACAATAGGGTGGATCGAAATCATATTATTATCTCAGATTGAATTACTTTCAAGGCGCATGGCCATTTTGTTTTTAGAAACAGTATAGTGTTAAAAGCAAGGACAACTGACTTGATCACCATTTGTAATCAAACTGATATCCCAGGCTTTGATTTCGCTGGCCAATTTTTGAAACTCTTGGACTTTTGAATTTAATTCTGTAGACCACCGATTCGTAAGATCCTCCAAAGTGCGACCTCGCAATAGAGACGGTACAACTAACGGCCTATTAGTCTCCGTTTGATTAGAGACTGTTGGGTTCCGGTTTGGTTGAAGAGGTGCCCCAGCGAGGGGAGAGGATTTAGCAGGAGCGGTTGACTTGAGAGCACCAAACTGAGAGGGAGTAGTGGCGGAAGTAGTAAGACCGATTCCAGTAGAGGTATTCGGTGTTAAGGAAGAAGCGACAGTGGAGGAAGCATTAGAAGCAGCAGTTGTTGCTGCCATGGTAGAGGAAGTAGGAAGTAGGGTATTTGAGGTGGACGTAGCAGTAGCAGGAGATTGAGAGGTAGGTTTATTCAACGAACCAAAGGAAGACGAGAACGGTGACGAACCAGAAAACAAGGAAGATTGTGGCTTGGGGGCAGGAGTGGAATTTGAAGAAGAGCCAAAGAGAACAGGAGAGTTAGATTGAAGATTTTGAGATTGAGATTGAGAAGAGGAAGAAAAGAGGTTTGAGTTGGAGGAAGAAGAAGTTGTTGTTGTTGTTCTTGTTGATTGATTGTTTAGAGAGGGAGGATTGTTAGGAAACATATTTGAAACTGGAATATACAAACAAATTATAAGACCCTATTAATGACCAAGAGAACATTGGGAAGAAAAGAAACGACTAACATGAGGACATCGTTGGCAGAATGAACACTCTGGAATTCTAGAATTGAGTCATTACCCAAGCTTTGAAGTTGTCAGCTGGAAAGAAAAAATAGCTGGCAAATCATTTAGGATAGCAACAAGTAAAAAATAAACCCATTTCCCTTTGTATTTTCCTCAGCTATATCATTTAGTTTTGGTGCACCTCTGAAATTTTTGGTTGCTTCGTCACAGCAATCTTAGTAGATTTTGCATGTTTTTGGCTGTTAAAAAATGTCAACTGAGCATCTCACAAATGACTCTTCAGCACCAGTGCTCCCACCCACCACCACGATCCCATCCATCCCACTCCCGTTTTTAGCCTCACTTGCTGGCTCCTTTTTTCTGGTAAGTTTTATCTTGTACTAGGTTGTCGCCGGATCACTAGCCATTCTGTATAGGTACTTACAGAGATTTTTTAGTTTCTTTTTCGATAGAATCAACAATTCTATTACCAACTATTCATTATGGCCTCCGACAAAAATAACTCTGATTTAAGGGATTTGCCTCATGTTCCACCTCCATGGGCACTCAAAGCCGAGTCTTACCTCCTTGGCGTTTCTTTGCTAGGTCTCCAAAGTCCACTATCCAAAGATGGCCACTTTCCATCCGCATATTTCCATCCCGTTGATCAATATGCTAAATTGGCTACAGAAAAGCCTAAGAAGTTTTCTGGGTGCCTTAGTCATATACAAGTTCACAGGTATTATGAGAGTCCGATAGGCATGTATTTTATTCCTGTTAGCCCAATAAAGAAGATGAAATTTAATGTTTCGAAAAAAAGGAATAATTTCGATAAACCATACCATTTTGGGTTTGTTCATAAATAGGTCCTTATGATGAGCTATTGCTGTTGCCTGGCCGAATATCAACCCCAGATGGCTCACAGTCAGGACTTGAAATTTCTCGTGCTTACGTCTCAACCATGGAATCAGTGTACGATGGTTAGTTTTACAAGAGTATTCAATGTCTTTTTTTCAGACTTAAATGCTAACAAATCTAAATATTTTTTCTTTTATCTAGGAAGAAAAAATTGGAATATTCCTAAGCAACTAGCTCGATTTACATTCACAGAATCTAAAGTCACCCCAAACGCTTTGGAAATACGGGTATATCCTGTTCTTGACAACGAGTCTCAAGTCTTTGCCAACAGCCCTTGCTTTGCCGCAAAATTTGAACCCTACTTGTCTTCAGTTGCAATACCACTCAATCTTTCTTTCTTACACCTCATTCAGCCCCCCTTGGGTCCCTTGAAAAACGACACAGCTTCAAATGGGATGCTCTCAACAGATTCATGGAAAAAGATTTCACCTAAGCTTTCAGGAAAAATGAGGCTATCAAGGATCCAAGGTTTATTAAATTCTGAAGATGAAGACCACAATAAAAGCTCTAAAGGGGGGTTTGGCGATGGAGTTGGGTTCCCAGACATTGTTCCTTGGTCCTATGGGGCTCAGGTTTCAAATGTGAAGCTTAAATTCCCCGAACCTATAATTTTGGAATATGGAAAAGAATAATCCCATGAATATTGTCTTATTTTTTATTTATTTTTTTTTTTTTTTCAAAACTATTCTTGATTCCTAGAAGAAAGTGAAAGAACTTGAAAGATAATTATTATATCTTATGTTAGAAATATTTAAAAGGTGCAATTTATGATAACAGCGACTTTTTTTTATTTACAATCTCACCCAGCTAGAGGCATGAAGGGGTAGAAAAATATAATATAACTAGGTACAATATGAGGGGTTGGAAGACTAAGGTAATGCAGGTCATTTAACAGAGGAACAAAATATAGGACTACTGGGAAAGTGGAACATTGCTGGGAAACCTATTTGTGTTGATAAGAAAACTAGCCACTTGTTGTAGGGGATGGTAGGACAGAGGTAGTAAAAGGAATGTTATGTTTTTTAGCTGCACAAGAAAGAGCTTCATGTTCCAAGATGTGAGCTAGGTAAAATTAAAGTACATGCTCAGGTGTGTCAAGAGCATTAAGTGTGCAGAGTGAACATAATGGTGAATTGACAGCTTTGAAATGAAGTAAAAATTGTTTCAGGGGAGAATGTCCAGAGCGACATTGCTCAAAAACTGTGACATAGGCTCTGGGAAGGCTGACCACCACCTTGAAAATACAAGAGGGGTTAAACCACCCTCTGAGTTTTCTAAGTGTGACAGATGAGGGTGGAGAGAGCACGAGGGTTTTAGAGTGTGTTTTTATGTGCGTCTTTAATGAGGATATAGAGGGAGGGGGTGGTATAAATGAAAGAAATGACTCAGCTGAAGAAGCCAGCGGGTGGGATCTGTTGGTCTGTCTGTCTGCCACTTCGTTTTCTGTGATCCCAACATTTCCAGGGCACCATTGGATAGTTAGGGATAATGAGGGGTTAGAACAAAGAAGTGAGTGGACAGCTGATGTGATGTAGGCAAAAGTGGTTGAAGTGGAGGTTGATGGATGATGGAGATGTTGCTGGGAGGGCTCTGTTAACTGCCTGCTTGTCCATCATCAGAATGTGGGATTTATATAGCAAGTAGAATGTGTTATCTAGGAAAAGTTGCAGTCCAAGGAAGGCCCCAAATTGTTCTGTTTCAAAGACTGTGAAAAGATGAGAATCTCCTAGATGTGTCAGATAAGGTAATTTCTGCCCTGGGTCAAAGGCAGAAGCAAAAGCTCCTGCTTGTGACTTGGAGCCATCAGTGTAGATGTAACATGTGAGGGGTGGAGATATGGAGAGCAACTTAAGAACTTTGGCCTTAAGCTCTTCCATTGAATCTCCTACCTGTGTTGTGAACAGAGGGGGGGACCATGGAGGTAGAGGAGATGTGTGCCAAGAGTCCAAGCTTGCAAGCAGGAGGGAAGAGGGGAAGATGTTGGAGGCTGAGAGTACATGGTGTTGATATTGGAGAAGTTTGGGCCAAAGGGAAGAGACAAGAGATTTGGCAAGGCAGGTCATTGGATTTGACAAAGGAATGATGAGGAGTTTTTCCCAAGCCTTGTTGACTGCCAGGTTCAGGTGCTGCTTGCATGATAGTGAGTCAGAGTCATGAAGGAGAAGACTTACCAGGGTAGAACAGAAGCATCCTAAGGCTCTTCTGAGGGCTTTGTTGTCTACCACCTAAAGTAATCAGGTGGCTTGAGTGTTTTTTTTTTTGGGTTGTACAAAACTTTAGCAGCATAGTCTGTCCTGAAGTGAACTAAAGCAGTAATCAGTATGAGATATTGTTTTAGTGGAATACCCCACCCTGAATAAGCTATATGGTGAATTGAAGCAGAAGCCTTGAGGCCAGCTGCAACCAGCTTATTGCCATTGGGAATAAATGAAAGTGTAGGGTCAAGGAGGACCCCCAGCCACTTCAAGCTAGGAGAGGGGCCAAGGAGACCCCCATTAACAGAGAGAAGGGGTGGAAATGAGAGGAGACATTTGCATTTTGTGAGCAGGAGCCATTGAGTCTTGTTGAGATCAAAAACAGCAGCATGTTTTCTGCCCCAAGCCATGGCATCCAAACCCACCTGTGGGAGTGAGTCCACCACCTTTACCAGTTCTTTTTTTTCTGTCAGGTAAACCACATTGTTGATGTAACCTAAAGAAAGTGAAGACCTGGAGAGGGATGGGAGAGTTAGTAGATCAGCATTATATAGTACATATAGTATGGGTGAGAGGAGAACAGCAACATGAGAATTGTGGAGTAAATGAGTAGTTTTAACTGACAAAATGAAGGACATTTGGGATTAATTTAGGTGGACATTGATAATGAGCAGCAAAAAAAGGTACTCTTAGAGTAAAAATGCAACAGTACAACTTGTGGTCTATCTCCTATTACACTATGTGGAAAACAATGTTTCAAACTGTCCTGTGACAGCCAGACTAAGGCATGTCGCAGCACAGACATTGTAACTTTCAAGACTTAAAATGGCCAGATACAATTAATTGTGGCCTGAGACAGCAAATGATGTCACTTCACACTTCTTTGCCTTTGAGTATTATTTCTTCATTTTTTCCTTTTGTATATCTCTTATTTCACTTTTAATTGCTCAACATTTTCTATTTTTTTTAAAACAGCTGTTCTTTGATTTTTAACCCTGACCCCTCCCTTCACTTTCACTACAACAAATTTTCATTTTGTCATGGGGTGAAAAAATTATGCAACAGCTGTGCAACAGTGAAAAAACAATTTTGTTTCTGCACTTAAGACCCACTTAAGACCTTTAAATGCTTAAAAAAATTGTTACATAACTGTTGTACAATGATTGCACCATTGTTGCACCCCAATACAAAACAAATATTTGTTGCAGTGTTTGCCACCACCACCACCACCATCAATATCTAAATTATATGGGGAATACCCATTTTAATCTTCTAGTTTTAATATCTTGTTGAATTTTATTCTTCCAGCCTGTGACAACTTTGCTGGGAGTAATGCTCATATTTTTTAAATATTTCTATATCTTTTCTTTTCCTTTTTTATTCCCCCAGCTGATGGAAACCTGGTGGGAGTAAAATTCAGTTACCTCACTTCTCTAATTGCATTGAGGTCCTTTATAGTCTATATATTTTTAAATGTTCTTTAGATTTTATTTTGTATTTTTTTTTGCCAGCCAAGGAGAGACCTCCTGGGAGAGTAGCAACCTTGCTGCTCTAATTGCAGAAAGGTTTATATATATATATATTAAGTTTTTATCTTGTAAAATTTTACAAAACATTCCCTAAGCTGGTGCAAACCATGGTGGGAATGAAATTCAGCAACCTCACTTCTCTAATTGGAGGGAGTGTGATAGTTTCATTTAGTTTCATATATATTTTTTATTAAAATCTAGTTTTCATGATGTTTTTGAGTTAAATACTTGATATTTGTTAAATCGCTCATCTATTTACTCAAAAATTACTCATGGTGTGGTCATCCAACATCTGGAGGGGCCTTTGTTGTGATTTTTGGGGCTGTTTGGTAATGTCTAAAATGACATTTTTTATATGGATTATTGGTTTTTATGGGCTCCTGGAATGGATATTTGGGCCCTGAGTGTGTGGCTACCATCATTGGATAGCCCTATTTTGCCTTTGCTTTTCATGTCTTTTTGAAAGTTTTGGTATTCCAAGTTTTAAGGGCTCTTTTGGTTATTTTTCATGTTTCACTATAACTGTTGATTTTTAATTTTTGTGTTTTATGGGCTTCGAAAAAATTTTAGGGTTAAGTGCTTATTACAATTTTATAGACCTAATTTGGCTCTATAATTTATGTCTTGATGATTTTTTAGCTTAACACCAGAAAAAAACATGGGCACCTGATAGCAGGTGCCAATCCCTATCTTCAACTTAACTCAATTTCAACCTCAGCTGTAATTCTTCTGGAAAGACTGCACACTGAACAATGAGCACAATATCTTGGGAAACATCAAATCAAATTTACTCTTAAATTGAAACTGAATATAGGGATAGGCACCTGCTAGCAGGTGCCACTTGATTTTTTACAGTTTAATGTATTGTTTTAAGAACTTATTAGTGATTTGTGGTTTTTAGTGATACTAGGGCATCTACCTCTGTGTCTATAAAAAATAAGTATATAACTGCATATCACATGGTAATTTCATAATGAATTTCTACATTCAACCACCCTATGAAGTATTTTTTTCTATTTAACACTTTTAATTATTGTTCAACCCTGGGACTCTGGAAGTCATTAGGTAAACATTAGCTGCTAATTTTCATGCATGTCATTCAATCTGCTCAATGAATATTTTGGCACAAAAAATAAGAGTATATTATTTCCTATGTATGTTTAGAGAGAGCTTTTTCAAGTTGTTTCTTGGAATATTTTAGTATTGAGGCTTATAATATGCAGCCAGTAGTGTAAAATAGTGAAAATTAATAAAATTTGGTGATGAGTACTGAGTATAGTGTTTTGTAACTTTAATTTGAGAAATGGTGGCTGAATCAAGGATGTGAGTAAGTATCTTTAAGTGAGATGAAAAATGAAGAAATAATTTCAAGGAGGGATGCAAACTAATAAGGTGAAGTAAGTATCTGTAAGTATATATACTTATGTATACCCAATATTTACTGAAATGAATAGTTAATGTGTGGTGTAAATGACATTGTACTGTAATATGCATCAAAGTAATAGTTAAGTATTCATGGAGTGAGGTGTTAGTCACACAGTAGTAGATGCCCTTAAAGGGGTATTTTGGCTCAAATGTAGGCATCTGAATTGGTGCAGGTTTCCACATAGAGGTAGAAACCTGCATGTGCATAGGTGGAAGTTCCTAGTGGTGAAATTTATGCATTTCAGTGGTGAAAAGAGCTGAAATGGAAAAGATTACTATTTGTAAGTGTGAAAATATTGAATAAGACATTCTGGGGCAACTCTATTTATCTTACAACCATCTGATATCTAGATAACTGTTTTTTACTCTGTTTTCACTGTTTTTTTTGGCCACAATTGACTGTGTTTGTTGCAAGGTAAGTTCTTAATTTGATCTTAAATTTCGTAACTGTTTTTCTTGTGTAGATTTTCAACCTGCATAATGTATAATTACTATTTTCTGTGAAACAAGTGCAAGTGTCTTTGGTTTCTGGTGTGGATCTTTTCTGAATTTCAGATTTTATTTGGTTTATAGTCTATCTGGGCTACTTTCTTGATTTGTTTTGTGGTTATGAAGGTTTTTGGAAGGGATTTTGTATCAGTCTCTTATTATCTGTAGCAAATTAATCTTACCTGGTGTTTTTCAAAGGGACAGGGGTTTTTTTCTCTAGTGTTTTTTCAACTCCCTTGGTCAAGGCCTATATGTTTTACTATAGGATTGTTTAGATTTCTGGTTTCCAATGTGGTGTGAGGAGTTTCTAGCCGTTGTAAATTCTTTTTATTTTGGGTTCTCTTCTTTTTTCTGGATATCTTTAGTCAAAATATTTGTGGATTTTGGATTTTTGGAGCTGTATCTCTCTGTGTTTGGTCTAGGGGTCTTCTTTTTAGTTGGATTTGGTCCCTCCTAGGTCTCTGGAGGCTGTTTGGGGGGACTTTGGCAATCCCTGGTGGATATATTGAGAGGTGTAACTAGACTTTGGCTATCTTTGGTGGCTATTAGGGGAATCTAGATTATCTGTGATAAAAATTTTGGAGGGTAACTGGCTGTATTTAGGATTGTCAGTATTAGCTCTGAAAAGGGAAAATGTGCTTTAGAGAGGAGAAAAACTTATTTTTGGGAATATTTGAAGCTTCTGCTAGTGTATATGGGGTTTCTGACTTTGATAGGGTGAAGAAGGTGACATTCTTCATTGATGATAAAGAGGTGGTGAGGGAAGTGCTTAGGATGAATTGATATAGGAGCCGGGACTGGGTGAAGTGAAAGATGAAGATGACCAGGATGTGTTTACAATGGATGATCTTCACAGGACTTCTTGGAAATGGGGAATAAAGGGTGGTGGGACTTCTCTGTTGATTTATGGTGAATTTATGGAGGAATTAGAAGAAATTTTTATTTATCTGGAAGAAAATGGTATTTCATCTCATGAAATGGAAGAAAAGTATGTATTTTGGAGTGCAATGGGTCTGGAGGTCAGAAAGGAGTTTCAGGAATTTCTGTTAAAGGCTAGCCTGATTAAGAAAATTCTAAATAGAGAAGTTAGGATTTCTGCTATGGTTGTTTTGAAGAAGGCTATCTGGAAAAATCTGGAAAGCCTGATTGCTAAAGAGGTGCAACCTGAAAATGAAAATTTAATGTATGGAAAGGTTCAGGAAGAGGTGCTGGAAGATTTAGTTTCAGTGAAAATTTTAGAATTACACATTCTGAATGATGATGATGTTTCTTATGTTACAGGGTTTTAATGTCTCTTTAACATATTATTTCATTAGATCTCACAATATGCTTCACCAGAAGTTTTGGATAGGTTAACACTAGATGATCATTGTATCTCTTCAAAGGTGGATGAGCTCTGTGGGAAGGAAAACTTGACTTTTCATGATGAAATGGTCTCTTCATGTTCAGATAATTGCTGTTTGGATGAGGATGTTTCTGTTGTAGTTTTGATGGTCAGAAAGGTTCTGTGTTGTATCTATTGAACTTACAGGAAGATTATTTTCAACTGGTTCCCTCAAGATCAGAAGATGGTTTTTTGGGGGAGGATGATTCTTAAAGTTTTCTGGGTCCTGTTTTGAATAAGTTTTTGAAATTTAAGAACAATTTTATTATGTATCATGTGGAGCTAGAGAAAATATACTCTCAGATTCTTCACTAGAATGTAGAAAGTTTTTTAGGGAGGAGGAGAGAGTTATTAATTTTTTGGATTGCACTGGTATAGAGGAGGTCATTTTGGATTCTTAGTGGAGGGAGACTAACGATGTGGCAATTTTCACTCCAATGTCAAAGTACTTTTGATTTATGGAAGCTGGAGATGAAATTTGTGGTAAAGTCAGTATATGGAGAAGAATGGAATTTTTTTTGGAGGTCTGATTATTAGTTGTCAGAATTGGAAGAGGGGCTTAGGGGGCTCTAGCCCTGGAGGTAAGCTCATTGGGTTCAAGCAGGGTATTTCAAGAATCTAATTCAACTTAAATGAGTAAAGATTACTTAATTTTGTTTTTGATTTGTGTTTTTGGCTCTTCAGGATTTCTTTTTCTCTGTCTTTGGTCTGGTTCCTTTTTGTTTTGGTCTTTCCATCTGTCTCTTTGGGTTTAAAGGTTCTTAAAAAGAGCTTGGGTTTCAATATAGATTATTAGTTAATGATAGAAATTGAGAAATGAGTATAGTTTAAATACATATATATGAAGATTAAAGAAAAGAATAGAAAAATTGGTTTGATTTTACCTCCCCCATGAGGATAAACTGACTGGTGATGTTTATGTTTCTGATCAAGGTTTAGCCTTCCCCCAAAAGGTAAAACTGGCTGGATCTAGTATTGATTCTTTTGATAAGGATGTTTTTATCAATGAAGTTGGAGCTTTTCTTTTAGATGTCTTGAATTTAGAAAATGGTGTTTTTTTGGTGAACTGGATGCTATGAAAATTCAGTGGAAAAATGAGGATTTACCAAAATTTAAATATTTCTGTCCTGGATAAATTAATGAACTGGCTCATGTGCATGCTGGTGATTATGATGACAGTTTTTTACACTTGGATCTTATTTTGTTGCATTTTAAATATGAGACATGGGGTCAGTATAGGTTTTATTTTATTTTGGTGGAATATCTTTTGACCATGGAAAGACATAATATTTTTTATGATATAAATTGGCTTGATTTAAAGAGGAAAATTCCTGTATTTTATAATTCTGGTAGAAGGTTTATGAGGATGAGGAATCCAAATCCTCAGGTGGTAAAGACTCAGAAAAAGGAAAAATAATTTGTGTTGAAGTCTTTGCATGAAGACCATGGTCATAGAGAATTTGGGGAGACTTGTAAAAATTAGCAGACATATCTTAGTGGCCTGGTATGAAGTTGGCTGTGCAGGGTTGGGTTTTATATTGTAAAGAGTGTCAAAAAAGAAGTCAATTGAAACTAAAGGAACTCCGCCATGCTAATGGTGAATAAATTGTTTTTGGAAGGTTCATTTTAAATTCTTTCAATATTAGGGAGACAAGATATAAATATTTTATTGTTTCCAGGGATTATTTGTCTATTTGAGTTGAGGAAGTGCCTCTTGTTCATTTGACATCCAAGAATGTGTCAGAATTTTTGAAGAAGGAATGGATGTAAATGTATGGGTTGATGCACATGGTGAATTTTTATTGTTGGCCAGATTTTAGAACTTAATTTAAAGAAGCTAGCTTCAGATTTAGTTCCAAGACTCTATTGGATACACCTTTTTACACTTAATCTAAAGATATAGTTTAAAGAGGACATCAAGTTATCAAGAATGCTTTGGTGAAGATGTGTGAGAATAGTGCTAAAAATGGAGGCATTACTTACCCTTAGTTTTATTTGCTGATAGAGTCATTGTGAAGATAAATAATGTCTATTCTCCATATTATTTAGTTTTTGGGAAGAATTCATTTTTACCAGCAGACTTAGAAGCAACTTCATCTCTTGAAATTGATTGGGATGGAGTGTACTCAAATGAAGATACACTCAGTTTCAGGATGCAACAGTTGGAAGGTAGAGAGGAATTTCAAGAGAAGGAATACTTTAAAATGATGAATATTAGAAATTATTCATTCAGAAATTGGGAAAAGAGGTTGGCTCAAATACTCAGGAATCCCTGAAAACCTGGTTGTTTGGTGCTGGTATTTAATAGAAGTTAGGAAATTCAGTAGGGAAAAATTCTTTCTGACAGGTATAATAGACATTAAATATTCAGATCTAACATTTCTGGAGGTTCTCTGGCTTTATAATAATTGGAAGGTGCAGTCTTAAAAAAATAGTGGCTGCAGATAGAGTGAAGAGGTTTTATCCTAGGGGAAATATAAGTCTTTAAGTTTGAATCCCCAATGAGGATAAACTATGGATCATTCTTCAAGTTTTTGGGGTTTTATTGCAGTGCAAAAATTGTGTTGGAAAATTTTATGTTTGAAGGTACCCATGGGTGGGAAGTCTATATTTTATCTTGGAAAGTGTAGGGGCAGCTGGTGGGCTGGCTGCTTTATCAACAGCTTCCCCAGGCTTTCTGTTTCCAACTCCTTCATTTAACTTTTTTGAACACTAGTGTTGGTTTTTTCACAGCTTTTAAGTCCTCTATGACTTTAAACTGAATTTTACTTGGTCTTCAAGTGCTGGTATCTTTATATTATTGGATGGGGTTTTGTTGTGTTTAGTTTTAAGGTGCATTTTGTTATATGGTATCCAGAGGGGGCTTTTAGATCATATTTTGAAAAGTGTGAGGGTAACTGATGATCTATATGATCTGTAGAAAATTTACCCCAGAATTTCTGTTTCAAGTCTTTGGTTTTGTTCTAGTTGAATTTTTGTTTTTTTCTTTTGATTCAGGCTATAGTCCTCCATTAATTTAAAGTAGATTTGACTGGCTCTTGAATCTTTGGTTTTGTTGGCTTGGTGGTGGATCACTGGTGGTCTCCCATCATTTTTAAATATTTTAGGGAGCCCACACAATTATATTTTCTTTGGACTTGGACTTGGCTTTTACTCTGTTGTTTGATTTTTTTGGGTGTTATAGATAATAATTTTTGATTATTTTCTTTTTTTTCTTTTTTCTTTTGATTATTTTGGGGGGTTATTTGGATAAAAGCAAAAAATTTATAAAAATAAAAAGTATATGGTGTCACCACATCAGGGTCATCTGGATTTAGGTAAGCATTTTTTAGTAATGACTCATCCATTGGTTGAGAAGTGCTATTTTTTACTATTATAATTATTAAACTATTAATTTTTTCTTTTGTTTACTTATTTCAAAAATCTTTAAAAATTTCAAATAGGTGTATCCATTGCAAGGTGCACTTAGAGGTGGGTAAGTTATTGGAGGATAAGCTCATCCATTAGCTGGGGGATATCATTAATTTATATTTTGTATATTATATTCTCACAAGTTCTCAGAATCTTCGGGCATTATAATTTTATTTTTTATTTCAATTTTTTTATTAGTTTTTAGTTTATAGGTAATTTAATGTATTCAAAAAAAGAAAAATAAAGGAAATTGTTTTGTTGTGTTATTGAATTATGAATATTTTCTGTATAAATTTAGTGGTTTTTAAATTATTTTTATTTTGCTTTAAAATTTTTTAGTTGAATTTTTAGTGATTTTTGAAGGAAAAAAAGAAATGGAAGAATTGAAGAAAAAAGCAAAAATTTATTTTCGGGAGGAATTAACTTCTGGCTGTTGGTCAGGAGTATGTTTTCTCTTTTGCTTCTTTTTATGGTTGGAATAGCTACTATGGTTCTTGTAGTGTAGCTTTCTGGATATTCTGTATGGGTATTAGTAATCTGGAAGAGTTGTTGATGCAGCAGAGGAAGTAGGGATGCAGTGTTGGAAGGTGTGTTTGATAATTATTCACGTATTTCAATGGTCATCCAGGAGTTTCTTCCTCAAGGACTGCTCGACTTCCCCTAGTGGCTCATAGAAGCAAAAGCCTTCAGAATATTGGAACACAAAATCCTGAGTTTCTTCTTCATCTCCCCATAATCAAGAGTTAAGGAGCATTCTAGAGGTTGGAATACTCCAGCAGAAGATTCAGGATGAGGGGTTTCATCTACACAAGAATATTATTTTTAGAATTGATTTTGGGTGGAAAATGATGGGTACTTACAGATGGGGAGCTCATAAAATTAATAAAAACTTTGAATTTGGACTTCTAGATTAACTGGAGGTGGATTAGATGTGGGTTTTTCTGAAAGTTCAAGATAAGGATTTTCACCTTCTGCCATTGAGTGGGAGGAAGGTGGACTAGAGGAAGACTGGGAATGAGTTTAAGTGGAGGCAGCTATTGGATTTATTGTGACTTGTGCAACTGCTGGTTCAGGGATGAGATCCACAGTTGGAGTTGTACTAAGGCTATGGAAAGATATATTGGGAGAAGGTGACATTGGAGCTGAATTTTTTCTCCTTAATTAAACTTTGGAAGAGATCAAACTGTCAGAGGAATAGCTGGCTGGCAGTGGTGAAGTATAATTTCATCTTCTGGTAGGGAGAGGGGACTTATTTTTTTTTGCAGTTTTTGGAGCCATGGTATTTTCTTTATAAGTCTTAGCTGGAATTTTGTTATGTTTAGAGTCTTTCTTATTCTTTTTTGTAGAAGAATTTAGATGGAGTTAGAGGTAGCAGGTCTTTTGAAACTGCTATATTTTTTTTGTTGTTGCATTGCTCTGGGAGAAGAAGGTGCACTGGTGCTGAAGAATTAGTTTTGTTTTGTTGGGTTAATGTGGAAATCCACTAAGATGAGGATGGTTGTGTGGGTGCAGTAATCTGCATGAATGCAGAAGTGCATTCAGGAGGCAGATTTCTACCTTGAAGATTTTCTAAGATTCTGGAGACACTGGAAGCAGTTGTAGGTGGTGGATTGGGTTTATTAGAGATTAGATTTTCTGAAGTTGAATTGGTAGTAAATACTACGCAATATAGGGGGTGGACTTGCTAGAAATTCCCCAACCTGAACTCAGACTGAACTCATACTGAACTCTACTTGAAGACCCACCTAAAACTGTTCTGCTGAGTGGTGTTCATCCCTGATTGTATGGTTCCTTTTTCAATAGCTCAATGTTTGTTCAATCTGTGGTGAATTTGAGTCCAAGGTTGCGGACTTGCTAACAAGTCCACCCCCTGTATTGCACGGCGAAATTTAAAAAGACAAAAAATATCTTTATTGATTGAAACACCACCAGATAATCAAAATTTTCATAATATGAGTTTAAATTATTATTTTATAGCTGGGAAGCCCCCGAAAAGAATTTTTCATCTCAATAAAAATTTACCTGAAGTTCTTCCTCACTAATTATCTTCTTTCTTTTATTCTATCTATACATTTTATCATACTATTCTGTGATTTTCAGGAGACTCTAATGAATGGCAACAACTGTATAGTCAGGGAGAAATAGAAATCTGTTCCAATATCCCAAGTAGTCCTTGTGACAGTACAAGTTTTTTTCCCTACACTACTTCAACACAAAATATAACAGAAACTCTTTCCACTTCATTTTATGCTTTTTTTATCTCTGATCTTCAGCATGGAATCTTCCTTGCAAGAGCCAGTGGAAGAAGCTTTTTTCTAAGATATTTCATTTTTTTAATTATTTAGAATTAATACATTACATACCATTATATTTCTTGTTAGATATATTATCAAACATTAGGACCATGCATATTAAACATGCAAACTCTTGCCATACCCAATAGAGAAGAATGAAGCTTCATATTAAAATCAAATAGGAGTACTCTATAGGTGGTTTCCTGGTCAGAGGGAGAGTCTCAGACTTGGTCAGTTCACACTGAAATATATTTAGAAGAAGAGGCCACAAAAGGCCAAAAGCAGGATTCAAAATTTTTTTTTGTAATTAACTTATTTACCAAGGACTATGACTAATATTATATCTATTTAGATTTCAAATTTCCATACAAATATTCTGGAAAAAAAAAATTTAAGGACCCACAAGCAGAAGTACTTTTTATGAATCTGAAGTGTGTTTCAGAGACAGAAATATAAATTTATAGGAAATCTGAAATATTTCTATTATTATGTAAATCAAAAGAATTTAGCATACTTTCTGAAAAACTAGATGAAAGGTTTATTGATTTTCAGAGTAAGTGCTTGCTTATGAGCTCCAGGTCTTTTAATGTTGAGAGGAGGATTATTGTTGATAGACTGGAGGGATATAAGTGAGAAAAAAGTCCTTTTGACTCACCAAAAGTCTTTTTTTCTTCATATTATCATCTAAACTTATCAGAAGTATAGAAGCAAGATCTCCAAATTGGGAAAGAAATCAATATTATTAGTATTATTGATTAAATTCAAACATTAATGGTAAGTTTTGAAAATACTAGTGAATAGGGATAGGCTATACAAAAAAATTCATTTTCAAATCTCCACCCAGGATTGGTAAAATGATGTACATACACTATGCAATATAGGGGGTGGACTTGCTAGCAAGTCCTCAACCTGAACTCAGATGAAACTCAGACTGAACTCATACTGAACCCATACTGAACTCTACTTGAACACCCACCTAAAACTGTTCTGCTGAGTGGTGTTCATCCCTTATTGTATGGTTCCTTTATAAATAGATCAATGTGTGTTCAATCTGGGGTGAGTTTGGGTCCAAGGTTGCAGACTCGCTAGAAAGTTCGCCCCCCATATTGTGTGGTGATATTTAATGTATTACTGAAAAACAAATCTGAGAAAAGATTTTGTGATGTGAGGAGTGAATGATGTATTGCCAAAAAAATATTCCAAGAAAAGATTTTTTGATGTGGGGAGTGGATGATGAAATACAAAAAATGAATATTTAAAAAAAGATATTTTCTGATATTGGGAGTAGATGATGTATTTCTGAGAAAATATTTTGTGATGTGGGGAGTGGATGATGAGTTACAAAAAATGAATATTTACAAAGAGATATTTTGTGCTGCAGGGAGTGGATGATGTATTTCCAAAAAAATATTTTAAGAAAAGATTTTGTGATGTGGGGAGTAGATGATGAATTACAATAATGAATTTTACAAGAAGATATTTTGTGATGTAGGAAATGGAATTTATATATCAAAAGGGATGAAACGTTACTGGGTTTTTAAAAAAAATTACTGAATGAATTATGGTCAAATTCTGAACAAGTTCTGGAAAATTTCTGTGTGAGTACTTTTTGCACTGTGGACCTACTTGCATTTCTCCCTTATTTTTCCTGGTGAGAGTCTTGAGGAATTTCAGATATACTGAGTTCAATAAGTAACCACAAGGAGACATAATAGTTTAAAAAAAATCTCAAATTATTTAGCTGATTCCCTTGATGTGCATTAAACCACTTATCTGTTATCCAATATCCCCTATATAAAACAGCCACACTACCTCCAATCTTCACAACTCAAATTCAACCAACTTCATCATGGAGATCTCTCCCTCAATCATAACCTGAAAAAAAAAATTCCTCTAATTTACTTTAGTTTCTTCAATACAGCTATTCTGCATTCCAATACCCATTATCTCAAACCAATTACCTATTAACAACTTTTCCAGACTAAATTTATCTATATATTATTATTCTGTGGTTTTTGACCTATCTCTAATTTCTGTAATTTGCACTGGAATACTAACTGACCCTAACTGAATCTACATTCAATACAAAATGTTTTTTTAAGCTAGCCAAATCCCAAACTAAAACTTTCATATCACACCAGATCCCACACTGGTTCCTGATTCCACATTGAATCCCATGTGGAGCATGGGCCACATATGATTTTTACCAAGTAAAAATTTGTGCCCCTAAAGCTCCTTAAAAATCCCTAGTAACCATTACTGATTCCTATTCAATCCCCAGAATCATTATCAATTCTTCTTCTTCACCACAGCCATCCTTACCTCTGATCTTTGAATCAAACTTTTTTGGGAAGTTTTCAAAAAAATCCCCCTAATCCCATTCCACCAAGTCTGAAATTCTGTTTAATAAGTTCTGAAGATGCTCCACCAGATGGCCACTTGGTTTTTTTCACTTTCTGTTGATTTAGACTCACTCAGGACATGGTAACTTTTTATGGAAAAAACTGAGAGAATATTTAAAAACTAAATTGGATAAGTTTTTTAATTTTTTCGGAAATCAAGTTGTTTACAGCTTTTTTCATATCATCAATCACCTCCAAACTCCTTCTTTATAAAATGATTAACTCCACACCCCATTTCTTTCTTGAATTTCAGCTTATAAACTCCAAGACCTGAATTTTGTCCTTTAAATTGGCACAATAGTACCACAAAAAATAAAAAATAAAAATAATTGAATCAGAGAGATAAGAAATCATTTATTAATAACCCTTGAAAGTGAAAAATCAAAAAATCTAATCAGATTATGTAGCACCATAAAAACATTTTACTACAGAGTGAGATTAAAGAAAAAATGTATTAAAATAAGAAGTTAACTACATATTAAAATGAATACCACATTAATTCTGTAATCCTAAATTTCAATTTCTTTGTGTGCACTCTAACTACCCATATCAATCATTTTTCCCATCAATTCTGGTAGCATAGCTCTAGGATTATGCAGGTAAAATTTTCAGAAGCTATGAGCAGGAAAGAAAGCTATCAGTGGTGTTAGAAAAAAATAGCATATATGTCAGTGAAACACCCCACAAAATTGGTACCAAGTAAGTCATTCATATTTGAAGTACACCTGCTTAGGAAATGTGTCTTCAACACTATGTCAATACCTCAACCCACCCTTTTTTGGGTACATATATGCCTTTCACAGAATACATACTCTTATTATGATTAGTCAGTACCTGGTGCACACAAATATATATCTTAGCACAAAAATAGGGAGTATTTGACTGCATGTTTGATACACCTAACTCCAAGTCTGAAATTTAGCATGGGATATTGCAGTGAATTTTTGAAGCTGAAGTCTTCCAGTGATGTATGCTAATTCCTGCGACCCCCTAATGAATCATATTTTAAAGCTAAAAAGGCTGAAGAGACAGAATAATTTTTAATCTGGATGTTTCTTCCCCAAAATCAATTTATGCAGATCTAGTGAAAAAGCTACCCCATAACTATCAGTTAAAGTTTCCCTTTGAGCTGGCAGGAATTTATTTAACCACATTGGATCATAAAAGACAAGTGGTATGTTCTTAGGTTATTTTTGAAATAATATTTCTTTTTATTTAATTTTTAACTCAGATATGAACATGAAATTTATGTACTTTCCTTCATTCTAATAATTCCTTTGCATTTCAGCATCCAGTCAAAAAAAAGATATTTGAAGATTCAGCACAATATGGAAAGTGTTTTACAGGATAAAAGTTTGGTTTTGCATGATACTCATTGTCACTATGAGACTACTGGAAAGAGATAGTGTCTCTGTGGAATTGGGGGACTTTCTGGTTGACATAAAACTGAAATTGTGCATCATGTAACTGAATTATAAAATGGAAAGTAATTTTTTTCCTTTTTTTTCAATGAAGATTACTTACTCTATTAAAATCCCTTTGTATAACTGTCTTTTCTTGATCCTACTCATATTCTCTTTACATTTTTTCTCATTTTGATAACATTAAGCCCTCACAGAATGGATGTAGTTATCATAAGCCAGTTGAAAAAGGCCAAGTCTTTTTGTGTAAGGGTTATTGACACTCATGAATTTATAAGCTCCTCCAAGTAGTGATTCACAAAACATCCATATAGCACTAATTTGGCATGCTTCATTGTGCAGGGAATTAGGTTGCCTCAAAAGTTGAGTTCCCAGAAATAGATACCAAGTTTTGCTAAAGATGTAGAAACATATCATTGAAAAAACTCAGATATATGAATAACACCAGCACCAATCACTGTGGGAGAAAATTTGCCATGTTTGCATTTTGGGTGGCTATATCTTGCAATGAAATGTGACACAATGCAGGAGCCCAAATCATGCACAAGTTGTGTGACATGAAATCATAAAACTATCCTGCAGTACCTACATCACACACAGGCTGAACCACCCAATTATCCCCCCCTGCAAGCAAAATGCATGACATGTGTGAGAACAGGTGTCTTGTTTTATTACATGACATGATGTCTTGTTTTTCAGGAAAGATTTCCAGCCTTAAAGCAAATGTGACACAGGTTTTCCTGCAGAGAATACTTTTATGGCAATTTTCCATGTCTTTCGGTGCTTTATTTTCTTACAATGCAATGATTTTTGCAGAATTCACCTCATTCATTGTATTTTTGATTTGTGCAACCGAAGAAAAGCTTTGGGAAAAATCTCTTTTTTCATTTTCACCTGGGGCTTGTGGAACTGGATGAGTTTTTAAAAGGTCTCACTAAAGTCAAGATGAAAATAAAAGGTATCCTTATGGTCATGAAGTACTGTTAGTAGGGGAAGACACATTTTCAATTTATTTATTTAGTCTTCTCTTTTAAAATCCTTCAGGCATATCTTCTGTGACCATTCGTAAGGGATTCCTCTTTGAAGTAGAGGCTGGTGAATCAGATAGATGCAACACTTTCTTCTTGTTACAATCCCGGGACAATTTAGGATTCTTTGTTGACTAATGCAGGGGACAGACAGCTGGAATCAAGGTGGAGGTAGAAGGTGATTCATTACTTTTTTTCACGGATTTTTTAACTTTTAATAAATCATTTCTTTATTAAAACTGTGATTTTAATTATGGTTTAATAAAATTCTGGTTTTTATTTAATTTTATTAAATTCTATTTATATTCATTTAAACTCTCAATTTTTCTTTTCACGTTTTAATTTATCTCTCACAAATTAATTAATTTAACTTTGCTTTATTTCATTTATTAATTTTAATTGCACTTTAATTTTATTATTGGTTTTATCAATTATTTTTGTTGAATTCATCAAATTCATGTTTTATTTACTCATTAGTATAAAATGTGTTCTTTGTTCTTATTTGAGTAATTCATTTGACTTTTAATCTCATTAAAATTTAAATCATTATTTTTATTTAAATTAATCATATAATAGTGAATTTTAAATAAAAATAAAGATTTTCATAAGCTGTTCAACGGGAGGATTAACAGTTTTATTTAAATTATATTGTTGAAGCCTTTATATTTACTTTCTATTCATCTAAATTATCATGTACTTCATCTCATATCAATAAAACCTTACCTTATCCATCGTACAAGCCGACATACTTGGTCATACCCTAGTCCTTGTGACAATGCTGTGACTCGTAGTAGAATACAAATATATTCATTTGATGTTTAAAATATTTAATGGTCAATTTATCAAGATAACGACAGTACTGTTATTTTTTTTTAATTTTTAATGTAAATTTAGTTTTCAGCTTGATATGTAAGTCATTCCTCTCAAAGGGATTTTTCATGGAAAATTTTAATTTTAATTTATTTTTTTTCTTGAAAAAATGATTATTTTATTTTATTTTTTTCCTATTTTCTTACAATTCATTTTTTTTGAAAAAATAAATTATCATGGTTGCAAATGATTTGTCTTACACTTATTTTTCTTGCACTTACTTTTCTGACCATATGTCCCTCCCAAAATTATCCACAACTGCGCATGGATATCCCCATCGGTGATATCTTACTTGGTGCGTTGTAATGCCATAGCTGCTCATTTCTTTCTCTTTCATTAACTTTGATTTCAATTTTTTCAATTTTTTTTTTTTTTTGAAATTGACCAGATAAGCAACACACCGTTCATCAGAGAGGGAAAATAATACATTTTAATTATCAGAAAGGGGGAAATAATACATTTTAAAGGTACCCCCTTCCCCTTTTGAGAGTCACGTATCCCAAGAAAATAGACTAAGATGAAAGAAAGGGAGCTATAAATCCAATAGAATAGCATTCTTTTTTAATAAAATTTACATAATAAAAATACCCAACGTCCGGCCACTTTTGTCACGATCATCATCATCATGACCTACCTACATATCCACTCACATCACTCAATATCTTTCGAGCTTCACCTTTAGTTTGACCCACCACATTTTCCAAGTCTTCAACTTGACTGACTAACTCGTCACTCACTTCTTCAATCCACTGTAAGCTACTTAAATGTAAATTTAAGATTTTCCCAATTTGAACGACTGGATCTTCGCCTGAAGCACCTGAACCTGATCCATCACCTTCGGTCCAAGTATTGACTTCATTGATTATCGAGCTTAAGGAACTTGACATTTCATTCAATTGATTGGTCACTAGTTCAGTAGTCTGATATGCCTCAGACCGAATCCTGTCAGAGTTCCGAGTCATTGTCATGGGTGTGGTCAAATTTGATAATATAGACTCGTAATCTGTTAAAGCAGAAGCTAGTTCTGTTTGTTGAGACTCAAAGTAGTCAAGAGATTCCGTAATTGAAGCCTGTATGTGATCAGTGTGACGATACTGCTCATAGAGTTTTTCAATCTGGACAATAGGGTGGATCAAAATCATATTATTATCTCAGATTGAATTACTTTCAAGGCACATGGCCATTTTGTTTTTAGAAACAGTAGTGTTAAAAGAAAGGACAACTGACTTGATCACCATTTGTAATCAAACTGACATCCCAGGCTTTGATCTCGTTGGCCAATTTTTGAAACTCTTGGACTTTTGAATTTAATTCTGTAGACCACCGATTCGTAAGATCCTCCAAACTACGACCTCGCAATAGAGACGGTAAAACTAACGGCTTATTAGTCGCCGGTTGCTTCGAGATTGTTGGGTTCCGGTTTGGTTGAAGAGGTGCCCCAGCGAGGGGAGAGGATTTAGCAGGAGCGGTTGACTTGAGAGCACCAAACTGAGAGGGAGTAGTGGCGGAAGTAGTAAGACCGATTCCAGTAGAGGTATTCGGTGTTAAGGAAGAAGCGACAGTGGAGGAAGCATTAGAAGCAGCAGTTGTTGCTGCCATGGTAGAGGAAGTAGGAAGTAGGGTATTTGAGGTGGACGTAGCAGTAGCAGGAGATTGAGAGGTAGGTTTATTCAACGAACCAAAGGAAGACGAGAACGGTGACGAACCAGAAAACAAGGAAGATTGTGGCTTGGGGGCAGGAGTGGAATTTGAAGAAGAGCCAAAGAGAGCAGGAGAGTTAGATTGAGATTGAGGAGAGGAAGAAAAGAGATTTGAGTTGGAGGAAGAAGAAGTTGTTGTTGTTGTTGATTGATTGTTTAGAGAGGGAGGATTGTTAGGAAACATATTTGAAACTGGAATATACAAACAAATTATAAGACCCTATTAATGACCAAGAGAACATTGGGAAGAAAAGAAACGACTAGCATGAGGACATCGTTGGCAGAATGAACACTCTGGAATTCTAGAATTGAGTCATTACCCAAGCTTTGAAGTTGTCAGCTGGAAAGAAAAAATAGCTGGCAAATCATTTAGGATAGCAACAAGTAAAAACAGCACATATATTAAATAAACAAGACTAAATACTCTAGGAAAATACAAAGGGAGACGCATGCAGATAAGAATAAATAACAAAGGGAAGCCTGATGTATGAAGATATTACTTTTTGCTGGTAACATTGGAGATAGAGAAAAGTGTAGGGCAAAGGGCAAAAGAAGAGTAGGAAGAAAGTACAAAGGGGACTCATATGTTAACAAATGTAAATAGTGTAGATTGCTGTAACCCAGCGAGGCAAGACTTATGGAATGGTATTTTTGGATTACTCGTCATTGCTCATTTATTACTTAGGTGTTAAGTTTATATAAAAGTTTAAAAAGTACTTTGGCACAGTTGAGTATGCTATAACATCCACCCCCCCGACAAGTCGCAGTACGTGCTGTGTGGAGGAAGAGAGAAAGAAAAAAGAAGGAAGGGAAAGAAAGAAAGAAAAGAGAGAAAAAAATTATCTAAGCCCTAAGAAAACACATGCTCTATCATGTAATATCAGTCCTAAATCTCTTGTAAATATATCTGCTAATTGTCTACTCATATCAACCCAAGATAACTCTGCATTTTTTTATAGCTGTTCATTTACATAAAAGAAATCTGGCTCAACATGTTACATTCTCTTGTTAGAAGATTGGTCTTTAGCAATTTGAATGGTTGCCTGATTATCACATTAACTGAAGTGGGGCTTTGACGTTAATTAACTCTTGAAGGAGGTTCTTGATCCATATGCAAAGTCTGGTGGCTGAGCTGAGTGCCATCAATTCTGCATGACTTGTTGAGGTGACAACACAGGACATCCTTTTTGAGTTCCAAAAAATCAGGGACCCACAAGGGAGGATTGCTATTCCACCTCCCCAGTTCAAATCAGAGTAAGCTTCAAGTTTTTTTGAGATATTAAATGTTAGGCCCAGGAGCAGTTTCTTGATCTGGGTCCTGGAAAGATGTCCTAATAAGGGATGTAGTGCCATCCGGTGTTCCACTTGTTGGCACTTGGTGAAGCATGATAGCAGATTCACTGTAAATGAAATATCAGGGCAGAAACCAGTGGCAATATAACTAAGGGAGCCAATGACGGACAGGTATTTGGTGGCATTTAGGGGTTTTGCATTTCTGGCAGATGTTTGTAGGTGACAGTTTTGTGCTAGGGGAGTAACCCTGTCAATAATGATGTCATTGTATGTTGAAAGCATTTAGTCAATTAAGTGCGTTTGATTCAGTAGAAAACCTTATTTTGTTCTCAGGATGGAGATACTGATAATGGAATCTATTGGTAGTTCCCAATTGATTGTAAGACTTCTTTTAGGGTTCATCTCCAGCTCCCATAATGAGTTTGTTGAATTGGCAGTGACTAGACTATCATTGACACGAATCCAAATGAAAGTTTGCATGTTTGGTTTTTGGAGGACATAAACAATGTTGAAATATTTTAAGACTTCCTATCCAGCTTTTGTCAGTGTTTGACTGAGGTGCTGCCACTTGCATCTTGCCACCTGAAATGTGCCATAAAAAGCTTTTTTTAATTTCCACAAAAAGTTGTCATTGAGCTTGAAACCAGGTGGATACTTCCCCCAAATGTCTTTTGTGATTGGGCTATGGAGGTAAGCAGCTGTCACATCAAAACAGTGGCCTGGCCAATTGTTGATGGGCACAATAGTTAAGATGAGGCATTGTGACATGAAGGTGGTGGTTGGCACAAATTATTTGGTAAAATCAACTCCCAGTACTTGCATGAAACCCTTCACAATGTATTGGGCCTTCCTCTTTGTAATGATGTTTTGTGAGTCTCTTTTCTCCACAAAGACCCAACATTCATCTAAAACTCTTGTGCCTACTGGTGGTTTTGATTGTTCCAAAACTTTCATGTTGGACAGGTTCTCCATCTCCTGCTCACATGCATCTTTACAGAGAGCTGCATCTTTTGACCTCATTGCTTCACAATATGTCCTTGTTACAGGCAGGGAAAAGAAACCAGAGCTCTTGTTGATGGAGAATGTAAGCTTTTCCTGTTCATCAAATGTAGACTCTTTTGTGAAATTTCCAAGTTTCATATCTTGAGTTGGTTCCATACTGGCTTTGTTCATTATGTGAGGGATTGACATTTTGTTAGGGTTTTTGTTGGTTAGGGGTTGAGAAGTCTGCCCATGCTGAGGAAAAAAATATATTTCTTCTATGTCCCAGAAAAACCAGCTTTTGGATCCCTGTAGGTAGCCAACAACCAGGCGGAATCTAGTTCTAGCATCTAGCTTCCTATATTTTTCTTTTAGGATGTGAATATATGCATTCTCACAAAACATTTTTCAGAAGATCAAGCTGAGTTTTGACATTGAACATTTGCTTCATATGGGGTCATTATCTTTGAAGTTGTATTAGGAATTCTGTTTAGGATAAAAGCCACCCATCAATATGTCAAATCCCAGATTAACTTAGGGAGATTTCTTTTGTATAAGACTGTTTGGCCCATATCCTCAATTCTTTGGTTGTACTGTTCCACTCAACCATTCTGTGCATGGAAGTACAATAAGGTCAACTCATGTACAATTGCTTTTTCCTCAAAGAAACAGGCTAACTTTTTATTTTTGGATTTCACACCATTGTCTGTGCCACCAGGCAACCTACGCACAGGGTCGAGGGTGATCCAAAGTAAGTGAGATAAGAAGAAAGAGAGAAATTATGACTTCAAAGCACAGAGGACTACTTCAAGGAAGTGATTAAAAGATAGATAGAAGTAACTAACACTGTTTTGAGATAATCTTTGAGGAATAATTAATGTATATGTTAAGGACACTAACTATCATAGTAAATCTCACAAAGGGCTACAACTCAATAATCAAAGGGAAAGATTTATGGATTTAGGATTTAATGAAATTGATTATTAAGTAAGAAAAGGACAAATATAACAATAGCCTAATAAGAGTTTGACTACTATCACAAATATATTATAATTTAATTCTGAAGAACATCAAAGAAAATTAACCCCCCTTTAAATATCCTATTCCTCCTCCCACTGACCCATTAATCAACCAGCCATCCTATACCCACAGACCCATCTAATCCACCATAGTTCCCATTTACCAGCCATCTAACCTTATAAACCTTCTGTACTGCTCCTGCTTCACAGACCTCCTAATTTACCCTCAGATGCACAATTACCCCCCGTTCCAATATTGCCTTGATCTTAGCGCTAGATTGCGGGCACATTGCCTACAATTGAAAAATATAAGTGTCTTTACCATTAGTGTACCTTTAAGGTTTGGACAGCACAGATGATTCAAGAACACAATAGAATGCAACATCCCCAAGGTTGCTTTACACAGATTGCTTGTGGAGTTAGAGCTTGAATGGTGGGGTAATTGAGATGCTTTTACTTTGAGTGTCACATAGGGTGTGACAGATTCCTGGGTATAAAACGCAAGCTCCATTGAGCGTGGGAATACTTCATTACAAAACTTTTCCATCATCTCTTGTACCTATTTTGATTTAGATTCATTATTTTTAAAATTAATGCCTGAAAACACCAACCCTACCCCTACTCCTCACCCTCAAGCTGATGGGAGAATTCCCACCTGCCAATTTAAAACTCCATGCATGGCCTGTGTGGCCATGGATTATTTTTTCATGGAGAGTATGGCATCACTATGTCCTTGCAAGAAGTGTGAGTTTTTTCAATGGCTTCAAGTAGCTTGTAATGCATTGGCTCTTAATGATAATTCAGAGACCTTTACAACAACTAAATTTTGGTCAATTTCCAACACAAAGGTTGTCATTGAAGATATCTGGGACGTGCCTTCCAACAGTGATTCAGCCGTGGATGAATTGGAGGGTGGTTTGAGTCAAGAGGAGAGGATAGAAATATCTGATTGGGCTATGGATGTAGCTTCAGGGAAACGTCAGATGGTGGATGAGGATGAAGACATGGTTGTTGAGGCTACTTTAGAGCAAGTAGGGAATGAAGCCACCACATCTAAAAAACAACAACTGATCATCAAGGATGACAATGAGGATGAAGTAGAGATAGTAGAGAAGGAACCTTTATTTCTTGAAGTAGACCCTGATTTAGGAGTAAGTGAATAAATTTAAATTGTCTTACTTTGATGGGTAACCAAATTTTGTTTTTAGAGAGTGGAGACCACAGAAGAGGTACCCATAGAATAAACCAGTGGGCCAATCCCTGAGGTTCCTACAAAAGTTAAAATACCGATTGAGAGTGTTCCATCAAAAATTGAGGATTCAAATTTAGAATTTGAAGTTTTGGATCAATTATGGTCCAAGAAACCCAGTTGAGCTTTTTGAATGACATTTGTCGAGGATTTATGTGAAGAACTTGGGAATATTGTTGATTCGGCTTTGTATGATATAGCCAAGGAATTGTTAGAAATTGGAGAGGTGGTTTTTGCTGAAGGTGATGAGGTGTTTGAAAGGAGTTGAAAAGGAATTTGTCTAGTAATGGAGAAGATGAAGGATTTGATTCAAAATAAAATAGAAGAAAGAATATTTTAGAGAAAAGAAAAAAATTATATTTTGTATATAGTTTTATCTTGAATATTTTTTTTGATTATTTTATCTTGTTATTTATTTTTTCTTTATTGTTTGAAGAGAAGAAAGGAAAGAAAAAAATTGTGGTTAAGAAAGAAAATTGTGAAAAAAAAAGAAAATTTAGAATTGAAAAGAATGTTGATTAGAGGTTGATTGTTGGAGAAGGTTTTTTTGATTATTTGAGTGTTTGATATTTTGAGTTTTGAGGAAACAGAAAAGAAATGAAAACATGAAGAGTTTGAAGATTTAAAAAAGATTTTAGAGAAAACATAATATGAAAAAAGTTTTAGAAAGAAAAATAAATTTATTTTAATAGGGGGTGTCAGTTCTGGCAAATCCGCACTTAAATTTGACCAAATCCGCACTTAAATAAGTGCGGATTTCCAAAACACACTAGCCCCAATACTGGTGGATTTCAAAATGAAATAAGTCACTTATTTCACTCAAATCCGCACTTTCTCAACCAAAAGTGCTGATTTCACTGATTTGTCAGCATCATCCCATTCATACGCAGCACTCCGCAGAATAACACTTCATAACTCAAAACATCGTACATCACTTACATCTTCATATCATATCATATAAGAGTCATGCCTTCCTCACTTTCAAATCGTGATAAATTACATAAAGCAATGACTTTCATGGCTCTTGAACTGCTCTTGGACTCTGATTCCAATTCTGATCTAGAAGAAGATTTTGTCGTTTTATCAAAAATGGCCAGGAAACGTTACCTTCTTCCCAGAAAGCCTCAAGTACTTCATACCCCCAAGTACACCATCCAAACACTTCTTAACTTATCTACACCCAGTTTTAGACAGCTGTTCAGGACTTCCCAGGAATGTTTCCTTAAATTGCTTGAGCTTATTCAGGATCATCCCATATTTCACAATAATTCTCAAAAAGAACAACGACATCCTTCAATTCAATTGGCCATCACACTATGTCGTTTGGGTTCAAATGGTAATGGAGCCGCTTTGAAACGTTTAGAAAATGTCTTTGATTTAGGGTATGGTTCAGTTAACACTTATACCAAACGATGTATCACTGCCATCAACTCCTTAGAATCTCAACTTCTCACCTGGCCAACAAAAGAAGAGCGACTTGAATCATCTCAGGTTATGCAAGCAGAGGGCTTCCCAGGATGTATTGGTTTTGTTGATGGTACTACTATTCCTTTGAGCCACAAACCTGCTCAAGGTGGAAACAATTACTTTGACCGTAAAAAGAGGTAGATTATTTTTAACTCCTTTCATCCTCTTTGAAACTAACACAAACAAATATATCTTCTTTATAGATATTCAATTAACGTTCAGCTTATATGTGACGTAAACAAAAAATTTATATCATTCTTCGCTGGCTATCCTGGCTCATGTCATGACTCCTACGTCTTCCAAAGAATGCAAATTTCAAATGAACCTGCAAAATTCTTTGATGAAGATCAGTATCTTCTTGCAGATTCTGCTTATGTGAATGGAAAGTATGTACTTCCTGCTTTTTGGGCAGCAGCCTCAGAAGACAGTCAAAATGCCAAATTCAACAATCATTTGGCAAAGTCAAGAGTCCGTATTGAACATTCTATTGGAATCTTGAAAGGCTGTTTTTCTAGTTTAAGGGAATTAAGAAGTCCTCTTAGAAATAAATCTGAAACGGAGGCGGTGATCAACTGGATTTTGTGTTGCACTATACTTCATAACCTACTTGCTGACCTCAAAGATCAATGGTTAGAGCTGTATGAAGATGAACAAGTTGATTCACCTCCGACTATATCCAACACTTCTATTTCTCAATCAACTAGTATAAGGGTAAAAATTCTTCCAATAACACTCCAACATTTTTCAACGCAATTTTAATTTTTTTTTCTTTCTCTTCAAATTATCAATTTGCATGTGTTATTCACTGAGAATGGTAAATTTTTTTGCATATTTTTTTGGTTTTTGAATTTGCTGTTAAAGTCTTATTTTTTTTCTCTCTGTGTTTTCTTTCATCAACTCAACATGAAATCACATATTTTCAGCAAACGCATATTTTTTCAGTCACTCTCTTTTTTTTCTTCACTCATATCCATTTTCTCCTCTCTTCCTACATCACTCAATCAATTTCACTTATATTTCTTTTTTCTCAACTCATCTCTCCAGGTAAGTCATTTTATTCTTTTGACTTAATTTTTTTTTTTTTTTTTTGGTTTTTTTTTTTTTTTTTTTTTTTTTTTTTTTTTTTTTTGTAAGTGGTTGTTTTTAAATTTATAGGTAAAATTAACCTTTTTTTTTCTCTCTTTCTCTCCCTCTTTTCTCTCTTTATCCCCCCTTGGCCTGGTCTTTTTCCCACCTTTACCCTCTCCTTGGAATGGATACATCCCCCTTTTCCCCCCTTTGGCTGCCTTATTCCCCCCTCCTTGGCTCACTCGAACCTCCCTTTTCTCCCTCTTTGGTCTCATCTCTCCCTTTCTCCCCCTTCTTGGTCTCCTCATATCTTCCCCTCATTCCACTCCACCCCCCACCAAATCCCCCAAATCCCCCCTCCAAATCCCCCAAATCCTCCCTCCAAATCCCCACCAAACCCGCCTCTAACCCCCCTCCTATCCCCCTCAAAACACCCCCAAATCCTCCCTCATATCCCTCCTACCCCCCCTTAAACTTCACTTAAAGATTTGTTAACAAATTGTTAAGTAAGTTGGAGGGGAGGTTAGGGGGGTTTAGAGGGACATATTGGGGGGGTTTCAAGGGGGTTTTGGAGGGGGTGAAAGGAGGTGGATTGAAGGGGGTGTTTGGGGGGGTTGCAGAGGGTTTGGAGGGGGATTTTCAGGGGGGTTTGGAGGGGGATTCGGAGGGGGGTTTGGAGGGTATTTGGTGGTGGATTTGAAGGGGGGATTTGGGGGATTTGGTGGGGGGTGGAGGGGGGGTTTTCCAAGGGTTTTTGAGAGGTGGGAGAGGGCTTTGGAGAGGGGAATTTAGGGGAATGGGGAAGTGTTAAAAAAATTTAACAGTTTATTGATTTTTTTTTTTTGTTTTTTGATTTTTTTTTTAATTTTAGAGAAAAATATTCATTAAGTTCAAGTGAAATAAAAAAATTCTCATTAGTCTTTTGAGGAATTTTTATTTTTTATTTTAAATTAAGTAAGTTTTTTTTTAATGTATAATTTTGGGTGTTTGAAAAGTAACAAATTTTTAAGTAGAAAAATACATGACTTTAACTTCAGATTCACCACTTACCTCACTCTCATCTTCTTCAACTTCATTATCATCTTTAAATTCAGCTTCTTTTCAATCATCATCTAAAACATTGTCAAAAAATGAACAGTATTGAAATAAAAGAAATTATAAAATAAAAATTCACTTGGATCAATTATTTGGCCATATTTCAAAAATCAAGTACTATAAAACAAAAGTTGAAAGAAAAAAAAATATCCTAAAATGTTACCTGAAAATATACATTATTTAACTGAAACTGGAGGTGATGAAGTTAAAGCTGTTATTAATAATACTTTCAAACCTCAATTTATTTACGAAAACCATTCTTTTAATGGTTTAAAAGATGAATCATTTAATCAACTCTGCGATCTCATCATAACACTCTATAAAATGGCTTTGGTTCGCTTATCTTTAAGGAATAAGAATTTGTTGGGTGGAATCATGATTGGAATTGGATGGAGACAAGGATTTGTTAAAGGTTTTTCTCTTGGTATGTTTAAAGATTTTTCAGGATTTTTTAATATCATTTTACTGAATTTAATTCAAATAGGCATATATTCTTTACTCAGATCTTTATCTAAAGCTGAATTAGATAATGCTTTTCGAAAATGGAATACTTTTCCTTCATTTAATTCATTTATTGCTCTTCGACTTAAAAAACTCTTCAATAAAGCTTTTGAAAAAAATCATGAAGTTGCTATGAGATTTGGAATACCAAACTGGTGCGTCTCTGAATGGGAAGATATTAGCAGAGATTATCTAATGTTTTCAAATGTTATAATCACTCATTCTGGATTTCATAATAGAATTCACACTGACCCAAATGATGCCAATTACCTCACTTATGGAATTTTCACATATATTCATCCTATCACTGGACAACCTATTCTGTCACCTGCTAAAATTAAAGGACATGGATTATATTTCCCGGATCATAGATGTATAATTGATTTTGGATTAGGAAATGGAATCATCAAAACAGTTTGGAATTCTTCTTATGATAATCACCAAACCACAAAGGCTCCTCCAGGTTTGGAATCTCGTCAAGACTTCACGCATTTTGGTTGCTCTTTCCAGATCAGTCAAAAGTTAATCCAACGAATAAACAAGTTAAAAAAAGAAGAAAAAGGTAATAAATTTAAACATTCTTTAGGTAGATCTAAAAAGTATGGGGATTTGTAGAGTCACCAAATATTTAATATTCTTCCATAAATTTTTAATAAATAAATATGATATTTCAATTTATGAAATTAAAGTAATGGGCCCACGACCTTGTGTTGTATAAATGGTAATCATGATAACATTAATTTGTTTCATGGGGTTCCTCTAGCCTATACCTGTGGAAAGTCCCAAACCTAGTTTCTAGACTTGATCTGCATTTTGGCTTAAGGAATTGTCATTACTTTAAAAGTAGTATATTTGACATATCTTATTTATATATTAATTAATTTATGTAATTATATTAAATTTTGATGACTTTCACCCTTTACTTCAATAAAATTCAGGGGAGGGTATTGCCAATTTTTTAAATCTGACATGTGAAATTGATGACTTAGAAAAATTTGGTGGTACCCACCCCTTGTTTCAATAAAAATACAGGGGAGGGTATTGCCAATTTTTTAAATCTGACATGTGAAATTGATGACTTATAAAAATTTAGATAAGCAAACTTATTGACTAGAAAGTAAAGATAGAAAATTTTTATTATACATTCAAATTTTTGTCAAAAATAACGTACTATATTCTTTTCCTTTTATAAGTCAGCATATAAGAAAATATTACCAAAAAGAAATCAAACAAAATTAAATTAACTAGAAAAACAATTTATCAATTGAAAAGGTCAAGTAATTTTTTAATTTCCTCATAAGATTGGCCATTTTTAACACATTCCATAATGAAATCTTTTTTTTAAAACTCTCTTGTTTTTCCAATTCACAAGTAGCCATTTCTCTTTGAAATTGACGGTCATTTACTCTTTCCATCTTCTCTACCTCAAATTTTTTTCTTCCAAATCTAAGGCTTGCTGATCTTTCCTTAGCATATGATCAAACTTCATCTTCTCAAAGTCAAGGGCATTATTTGCAATAGTTGATTTCGCTGAGAAAATTAAATTGAAATAAATAAATAAATGAGTTAATGATTAAAATATATAGTAAACGAAACTTACTTATATCTTTTTTTTCAAAATAATCCTCAAGGGAGCCAAATGAGCTTGTTGAAGTATTACCACGTTTTAATAGATGGTTCAAGTTCATTGAAGTTGAGGCTCGACGCTTTAGTTTGGAGTTTGAACAAGAGGCTTCAGGAAGTTCATCTAAAGCAGCTTCTAAAGTGGGATTCACATTTCCAGAATTGAGATTATTTAATGGAGATTGAGTTTGAGTAGGAGGAGACTAGAAACAAAGAGAAATTCAGAGAAGAATTGAAGAAAAAACAAAAAGTAAACATACATTTAAATTTTGGGCCTCTGAGGATTCAGATCTTCTGCGATATAATTGTTCTGCTTGATAGTTGGGATCATCTTCAGCTGAACTATGGTTAGAAGGTGGAGGGGATTGATCTTCTTCAAGTAAAGGTGTGTTGGGAGGATTATAGGAAGGTTTGGATCCAGAGGGTATATGCTTAGTAGTATTGTGTAGAAACCAAGGGTTTACATCAACTCGGGAGCCAAAAAGATTATCCATTTCCTCATAGAAAGGACACATGACATTGAGCTTTTCGGAAACAGTAGTAATTCCAATCTCCAAATCATCATCGTCAATACCAAAGCCAGTTTCATTTGCAGCATGATGAGTCTTTTTATATTTTGAATGGTAACTCTTAAATCTCTCCTTCATTTGTTTAGGATTGATATCGATTCTCCCCCTTGTTTTCTTCCTTACTTCATTGGCCATCAACAAGTAGCCATTAACCTTTGAAGAAGGTGGACGTCCAATACGAGTGGACTTTTCACATCCAAAACATGCTTCAAAATTTGATTTTATTTTAAGGAAGTTTATTATGATGAGATAATCATCCTTTTTAAGCTGACCTGAACCTGCCTTTGATTTTTCAGGTGTAGGGCTTGCTTTACGAGGAGACTTTTGTGATGAAGCAGATTTTTGAGTTACCTTTTGAGATTTGGAATGTCTGGGAGGCATTATGAAACTGGCACATAACAAGAAAAAAGATTAAAAAGTAGAAGAAATAAGTAAAAAAGAATGTAAACATGCCTGGTCAAAATATTGAAAATGTCAGGAAGGGGTGTGTGCCGAGGATTGATGGGTAGGTAGCAAGGAAGGTCAGTGTGTCACATGTGACAGGGATGGGGTAAGAAAGGAAGGGATGTTTTGTGGCCAAAATGTGGTTGTGAAAAAAAACGGGAAAAAAGTGCTGATTTGAGGTCATAACTGACACCCTTTTTTGAAATAAGTGACTTTTTTGCAAAATTTAAGTGCTGATTTGGTTTGAAATCCGCACTTAAGCTAAGTGCAGATTTGCCAGAACTGACACCCCCTAATATATGTTTTAATTAGTTTTTAATTTAATTTAATTTAATTTTAATAAGTTTTTAAATTTGGTTTAAAGAAATATATAGAATTTAAAAAAATGGAAAATAGTTAAAAGAAATATTGAGATTTAAATTATTATGAGGTTTTAGTTTTGCAAATACATATTAAATTTGAAAGAAATGTTAAGGATTTAAGATTTTAAGTTTGGAAAAAGAAAAGAAACAGAGAAAGAAAGAATTTCAAGGTTTAGGTTTTGAAGGATATTTTAAATGAAAAGATTTGATAAGTTCAGGAGCATTAGAAAAGTTAATGGCTGGTTCCCAGGATGTTTTATTCATGTCATGGAGATAGCCTTCCCATTCCATGAGATATTGAAGTCTCCCCTTGTGCCTTCTTGAATCAAGACTCTGGAATACTTCCTACTCTAGATTATCTTCTACTTTGACCGGTTCCAGAGGAGGATGGTTCTTGCCTGGGTATATTTCCCAAGCTAGTTCCAAGAGAGATATGTGAAAAACAGGATGAATGGATTACCACTTTGGAGGTAGCTTGAGTCAAAATGCATTTTTAAAAATTTCAGTATTAATTTCAAATAGACCCAAGAGTTTCTTAGATAGTTTCCTAGATGGTTGAGTTGTTTGAATATTTTTTGCTTCAAGCCATACTTTATTGCCTGGTTTAAAGAGTGGAGCAGGTTGTCAATGTTTATTGACCTGTTCCTTATACCTTTGATTTGAAGATTCCAGGTTAGATTGAAGTTTGCCTTGAAGTTGTGAAATTGTTTGAGGATAATGTCCATCAGGATGATTTATTCCTACATGAATCAAATTGAACTGAGGATGTTGTCCATAGATAGTTTTGAAGGGAGATTGTTTTTTCAAAGAATGTGTTGAGTTGTTGTAAGAAAATTTGGCCAATGGTAACCATGTGGTCCAATAATCTTGTTGATAATTGACATACATTCAAAGATATTTTTCAAGGATTTTATTGACTCTTTCGGTTTTCCCATCTGTTTCAGGATGATAAGCAGTAGAAAGATTTCTTGTAATATTTAATTGTTGACATAATTGAGTCCAGAAAGTATAAACAAACAAAGAGCCTCTATCTGAAATAATATCATTAGGTAATCCATTTTTAGAGAATATGTGTTCTAGAAATAATTTTACTAAATCCTCTGCTGTCCTAGTAGTAACAGTTTTAATGAAAATAGACATTTTAGAAAATCTATCAACTAAAACTAGTATACTATAAAAATTATCTGATGGAGGTAATTGAGAATTTAAATCCATTGAAATTGATTCACAAGGTTTAGAGGGGACTGGAAGTGGTTGAAGCAACCCATACTTCCTCTGAAAATAAACCTTGTTCCTATTACATTCCTAAAAGGCTTTGATATATGCCTTAATTTCTCTAATCATTCCTGGTCAGAAGAAATAACTTGCTATTAACTGGTAGGTTTTATCAACCCCAAAATGACCAGCTAACAGAGAATCATGTCTGCTATTGAAAATCCATAATTTTATATCCTTATAATTGGGTATGACTACTCTAACTTTGAATACTAATAGAAATGATTCAATACTGAATCTTTTGCCCCTTTCTTTGAGAGTATTCTGTCTTTTAACCCCACAAAATAATCATCTTTTGATTGAGCTTCTTGAATGTTGGATAGTGGATTTTGAATTGTTTGAGTTTTTATCATATTGAGTTGATGAGTTGTTAAAATTGATTTGTTGAAAATTGATTTGAAATTCACTGGGTTCTTGTTAGAAAATTCCTCCCCCCACTCTGGGTAAACATTGTCCCGACACAACAATATGTCTGGAACTATGCAATTTTTACCAGGGTGATAGGTAATAGTGAAAGAAAATTCTGATAAGAACTCAGCCCATCTGGCTTGAAATCATGTCAAGACTTTGGAAGAAATAAATTATTTTAAAGCATTATTATTTGTTAAAATTTGAAAAGACCTATTAAGGCTAAGAAGAAAGGAACACCATTTTTTAAGAAAATGAATAATAGCAAGTAACTCTTTATCATGAATTTTGTAATTTAACTCTGCTGCCAGAAATTTGCGTGATTCAAACACAACAGGATGAAACAATTTTGTTTCAGGATTCAATTGGGAGGTAACCCCTGAAATAGTATAATCACTAGAATCTGTCTTGAAAAATTTCAAAGCAGAGGGATAAAAATGTAAAAGAATTGGATCTTTGGTGAAAGCAGACTTCAATTCTTCAAATTCCTTTTGTGCTGTATTGATGAAAACAAAGGGAATATCTTTTCTAAGAAGAGAAGTGAGATTTTTAATAGTTTTGGAGTAATCTTTAACAAATCTTCTATAGAAATTTGCAAAATCTAAAGATCTTTGTAAGTATTTTACATATTTTGGCTCCGGCTATTCCAATATTTTTTCACCTTTTTATCATCCATGACAAGGCCGCCAGTGGATAATGTAAAGCCTAGAAAGTCAATAGACTTTAGGCGTTACTCGCACTGAGTGTTGCTGGCATAGAGACCATGCTCTTGAAGACAATTGATAGCTTGTTGGAAATGTTTAATATGTTACTTGAGGGTCTTTGAAAAAATTAAAATAACATCTAAATAGACAACAACATCGTGAACAATATCATTGACAAAATGTTTAAAAGTTGAGGGTGAGTTACATAACCCAAAAGGAATAACCAAATATTCAAAACTACCAAACCTAGTGCACATTTCTGTTAAAGGTTCATGACCTTCAGAAATATGTATAAGGTTGTACGCGCCTCTTAAATTAACTTTAGAAAAGAAATTAGCACCACTAAACAAGGTAAGAAGTAAAGACATAGAAGGAACTGGATATTCATTCTTCTTATTCACTGCATTGAGCTTTCTATAATCAACGCACAACCTAAGACTTCCATCTTTTTCTTAAGAAAATGAGCTGGAGAGCCGGCTGGGTATTTACTGGATCAAATGAATCCTTTCTCCACATTCTTTGAAATGTAGTCTTGAGTAACTTGAGATTCATCCTTCAATAGGGAGTAGACAGGACCTTCCAAAGGTACTGGACCTACTAACTCTATTTGATGATTGTAGGGTTGATGAGGTGGTATCTTGTTGGCCTTACAGATTGAAAATACATCAAGGAAGTTGTGATAAACTTCTGGTAGAGTTGATTTAATGGCTTCAATATTGATATGGTTGTCCTCTTCATTTTCAAAGGAGTCTTTTGAGGGTAGACCTGAATTTAGAGAGAAAGAATTGTTTACCTCAAGGCTGTTAAAACCCTCTTATAGTGAAGTAACTGAGCTAGAAAGGTTAGCCAAATGCTCATTTAGAGAAAAAAAAGATGGTTGCAAATCATCTGGAAGAGAGATGTCCTTTAATAGGACTTGGTCAGACAGGTTGTTTAACTCCCTATTGACCTGCATTGAAGAATTAGAAATATACTTAGAACAAGGGGTGATCAATCCCTCTGACCAATCAATGTCCAGATTCCAATGCATTAAAAAGTCATGGTCAAGAATGGTTTTGTCCATACTCAGGGCATCCAAGACTGTTAATTCCCACTTGAAGGAGGGAAAATTTGAAAATTTGAAAACTCATAAAACTTTCTTACTGACCCAATACTTAGGTTCCTCTGATTTGACCAAATAAATTGGAATTTGATTGATATCTACAAATGTCAGCTTAAGTTTTTTGGGAAAAAGATAAACTGATAAATGAAATTGAAGCTCCAGAGTCAATAAGACAACTGAAGAGAATATCCACCTTAAAAAGAATAAATCTCAAATGGTTAATAAGAACTCCAGTCCTTAAGACATGGAGGCTCTGTGAACCGGGAGAAATAAAGTAGTTTTCTTTACACACAAGTAAACTATTCTCTAGTTTTTTGAATTAGTACTTTTACCTTCCCTTTCCTTTAAATCTTCACAATCTTCCAACTTGTGTTTGCCCCCACAATACATACATAAACCATTATCTGCCCATCTTTTCCTTTCAGCTTCCTTTAATTCTCCTTTCAGATCCAATAACTTACTTATATCTCTGGGAGTTGAGCTTTTGGGTTTAGACTTATCCTTTCCCTTGTGACTGGGTTTGGATTGGGTCAGTTGGGCTGGTCAGGAGTTATTGCTCAAAGGGGTCCCAGATTAGAAATTGGAACCATGAGATTTTTGCATGTGACACCTTTGTTGAAGTTTTCCCTGATGCATGCCATTGAGGTCAAGGGCCCTATCCATTAAGTCTGTAAAATTTGCCATTTTACACCTGTGAAGATTGAATTGGTCCAGAATCCTCAAAGGAAGTCCCTTTTTGAAATGATATTTAAAGGTGGCATCATTCCAAATAACTCAAGTTTGTAAAGCCCTGAAATTTGAGATATACTCAGAAGCTTTTCCATTACTGTTCATGCAAAGGAAATCAAGTTTGATATCCACATTTTCAGTTTCATTAGGATCACCAAACAATGTAAAAATTTGGTCTTCAAACTTCTCCCAATTATTAATGAGTAAATGATATTCTTTTGAGGAAGGGTTGAGAAAATAAGGTTTAAACCACCATGAAACCTTTTGAGATAAATAAGAAGAGGCGTAGATGACCTTGGAACAATCAGTACTAAAAGTTTGAGGGTAATTGTGTAAAATTAGCTTGCATGTTTGCAAGAGGGGATGCAATCTGTCAGGGTGCTTTTCATCAAATTTATCTGTAGATTTCATTGAAGGAGTTTTAAATTTAGATCCTTTGGATAGGGCAGAATTAGTAATTTTTTAACCAAGAGTTTCATAAATTCCTCCAATGAAGCAGTTGGGACAGGGTTTGAAGGTTTTCCTGAAGGTTTGGCAGCTGGGGCTGACAATGCCTTGTGCATGGTATACCCTCCTTTATCTTCTTCACTGGAGTCCTCACAGTCCTGGGGAATATCCTCTACAGATTGAATTGAATGTTTGTGCTCCCTTAACTCAAGAAGTTTGAGAGAGTGAGTGCAAGAAGCAGGATGTAATGAGGTCATCCTATCCCTAGAGCGAGCTCTAGCAGTAGCACCCTTCAGAGGAGGAGTGCGTTGAACAGGTGCCATATTTAGACTTAGTACCTGAAGTTCATAGCAGTACAAAGAATGAGAACTACAGAGAATTAAATTATACTGTCACAGGGCAGCCTACACACAGGGTCAAGGGTGATCAAAAGTAAGTGATATAAGAAGGAAGAGAGAAACTACAACTTCAAAGCACAGAGGACTACTTCAAGGAAGTGGTTGAAAGATAGATAAATTTGACTAATACTGTTTTGAGATAATATTTGAGGAATAATAATGTATATGTTAAGGACACTAACTATTGTAGTAAATCTCATAAAGGGTTACAACTCAATAATCAAAGGGATAGATTTATGGATTTAGGAATTAATGAAATTGATTATTAAGTAAGAAAAAGAAAAATATAACAGTAGTCTAATAAGAGTGTGACTACTATCACAAATATATTATAATTTAATTCTGAAGAACGTCAAAGCAAATTTACCCCCTTTAAATATCCTATTCCTCCTCCCACTGACCCATTAATCAACCAGCCATCCTATAACCACAGACCCATCTAATCTACCGTAGTTCCCATTTACCAGCCATCTAACCTTATAACCCTTCTTCCCTGTTCCTACATCACAGACCTCCTAATTTACCCTCAGATGCACAATTACCCCCTGTTAAAATATTTCCTCAATTATAGCGCTAGATTGCATGCACATTGCATATGATTGAGAAGTATAAGTGTATTTACTATTAGTGTAACCTTAAGGTTTGGACAGCACAACTGATTCAAGAACAAAATAGAATGCAATTTCCCCAAGGTTGCTTTTTGCGCATTGTTAGTGTAGTTAGAACTTTAATGGTGGGGTAATTGAGGTGCTTTTGCTTTGAGTGTCACGTAGTGCATAAAAGTCTGATAAGAAATCTTTAGCCTTGCATCCTACTTCTTATAATTGTGTGATAGTTTTCTTAATAGCATCCATTGCATCCAATTTTTTGATTAAGATGTGACATTTTTCATACAGAGTACTGACATCATTTATTATTAAGGCATACAAGCCATTTTTTAAAGTAATTTCTTCAAATGGGAAAATAAATTACACTGTGAGGATTTCAAGTTTACCAGGTCTCTAGTGGTGAAAGAAAGTAAGAATTATTTTTTGCTCTTGTACATTCTATAAGAGTCACATATGATTTTTCCTTTAGGTAGTTTGTCTGGCAGAACTTAAGCCATTTTCCCAGCTATCATTAAATATAGTTTTCACAAACTTGAATGTCCAAACTTACAATTCCATTGATATAATTTCTTTTTGCTTTTGGTCCAGATTCTGGTTGGCATATTTACTTTAGGTGGGATGGAGAGGGGAGTTAGGAGTTTTTCATTTATCAGGAGGGAGCACTTTTTCTTGACTCCAACCTTTTTAGTTTGGAAGAAAAAATTTTTCTAAAGGAATGAAAAATTGGTTTTGTTGGTTGAAGCAGTAGCCACTTTCTATTTACACATGTGGCTTCCAAAAGGTCTACACTATCTTTTGAGAAAATGAAATATCTGGTGTCAGTTTTTATAGTCATTTTTACATTAATTAGTGCAATAGGAGATACTAAAGTACCTATTGCTTTAGGAAAATAGTAAATGAGACTAATATTGATAGTCTTTCCATGAATCCCAGAGAAACTCATGATACTCATCCCTGTAAGAAAATCACAAGTTCTGTCAGTGGCTATGGTAAGGGGTGTAGGATTTATTAGATTTGAGAGATTGACTAGAATATCCAATTCAACTATGATGTGATGGGTAGCACCTGATATAAGAAGCAGGCCATATACTTTCCCTCAAGTCTCAAACACTTTCTTGGCCAGCTCCACAACAGTGACTTGAATCCTCTCAAGTAATTTAAGCCAAAGATTTCCCTGGATATGTAAGTTTTGTTGATGTCACAACTATAACTGTGAGTCATAAGCCTGCTTGTGATGGTGACCATTATTTTGATTTCAAAAAAAGGTTTCTTCAAAATATTCTCCAATTTCACATCTTTCATAAACTAGCTCTTTATCTTCTTGGTATATACTCTATTGTCATTCAACTTGTCTGTGACATCAACACAAAGTTCATTTCTTTTCATAGTGGCTGCCCCAGCTCATTTCATGACTCTTCCATCTTCCAAAGAATGAGGATTTCTCAAAGTTCTGACTCATACTTTGACAAATCTCAGTACCTCCTTGCAGACTCAGAATATGCAAGTGGAAAGTACATTATACCTGCTTTTCATGTTGCAAATTTATAAAATGACCCCAAAACCACCTTTATTATCACCTTGCCTAATCAAGAGTATGTATTGAACATGCTATTGGTATTTTAAAGGGGATATTTTCTAGTCTCCAGGAGCTCAAAATCCAATTTCAACAAAAATGGAGATCAAAACTGCAAATCACTGGATCATGACTTGTGTTGTAGTCCACAATATCCTAGCTTATTTAAAGGATGAGTGGAATGATCTTTATGAAGAAGAGGATCCTGAACCAGCACTGGCTCTCCCCTCCCTTGAATCACAAAACATTCATTCAACTGGCATATGCTGAGTCATTATGCCAATCACCCTCTTCCATTTTGACACACAACCCTTTTAATTTTTTGTTTTCATACTTTCCAAATGTCCACTTTGTATACTTTATTCATTTGGCTTGGTATTTTTGTTTTTTGCATATTCATTTTTATTTTTAATTTATGGTGAATATCTCTTTTTTGGATGGCTCATTGGTTTTCTTTCACCAGCTCATCATGAAATTGCATATTTTTTCAGTGTTTCTTAATTTCATTCTTCACTCATATCAATTTACTCCTCTCCTCAAACATCCCTCAAATATTTTGGTTGCATTTTTTTAACTCATCTCACCAGGTAAGTCATTTTTTCATTTTTATTGAATTTTCATATGCTAATCCTGATTTTTTTTTTGCTTTTTTTGTTTTTTTTTGTTTTTTTTATTTTTTTTGTAAGTGTTTCACATATTTTTTTTCAACGTTAAACTAATTTTTTTTGTTTTTTTCCCTCCCTCTTTTCTCTCTTGTCCTGCTCTTTTTCCCTCCTTTCCCCCTCTCTTGACAGCCTCAATCCCTCTTTCCCCCTTCTTCTCTTTCTCACCTTTCCCCCCTTTAGGCACTCTTTTTCCTCCATTTAGGCCCTTTTTTCTCCCCCTTTAGGCCACCTCTCAACTCTCCCCCCTCTCAACCCCCCTCTCCCCTCCACCTCATCCCCCCCTCTACCCTCCACCTCTTCAACCTCCCATTGCTATGTGATTTGTTAGCTAGTTAAAGGGGAGAGGAGGCAATGTGAGAGAGGAGGGGGGAGGGGAGGGATTGTGAGATAGGGTAAAGGGGGGGGAAGATGTGCCTAAAGGGGGGAAAAGGTGCCTCAAGTGAGGAAAAGGGGGGAGGACATGGTGAAAAAGGTGGAGAAGGGGGTTTTGAGGAGATCAAGAAGGGAGAGGGGGGTTTGAGGATACCAAAAAAAGTTAAATGAGGCAGACAAGGAGGGGTAATGTGGGTGTATGTAAAAAAAAATTTACATTATTTTGTACTTTTTTGTTTATTTTTTATAGAATATTAAAAAAAATTTTTTTTATGGTTCAAGCTGAATCAAAAATAAGTTTGGTGTGTTTATAATTTTTATTTTTATTTTTGGGAAAAAAATTTTCAGATACAAATTATTTTTTTTGGTTTAGTTTTTTGATTAAAATTTTTTTATCATTTTTTTTCAAAGACTTTAGGTGGTATATCTAACACCAAATTACTTTAAAATTCTTTTTTTTGGAAAATAACTTTACTGATGTTTGTTTTTATTTTATTTTATTTTTTTGTTTCAATTTTTTTTCAAGGAAAGTTTTATTAATTGATTTATTTTCAAAAAATAATTATATGGATTAATTTTTATCAATAAAATTCCAAAGATTGAATAAACAAACTTAATTTTGTGAGTTTTATTTTTTTGCCTTTTTTCTGGTTTTTGACACAAATTTTTTTTTGCTCAGAGAAAAAAATTTCTATTTTGTCTGAATCACCTCTTACTTCTCTAACATCATCCTCTTTATGATCTTTTTCAAATTTAACTATATTTCAATCATCATCTAAAATATCAAAAAAAAAAGTAATGATGATCAAATTCAGCAGAATAAAAGAAATGTAAAAAAAGAAAATTCATTTGGAATGTTTATTTGGCCATATATCAAATATCAAATACTATAAAACTAAATTGGATAAAAAAAATTCTTATCAAAACTAGTTACCAGTAGATTTTAAATATTTAACTGAATCAGGAGACAATGAAATTATAGCATTTATCAGTAATTCTTTTAAACCTCAATTTATTTATGAAGATCATTCTTTTAATGGTTCAAAAGATGAAACCTTTAATCAACTATCCAATCTCATAATAACACTATATCAAATGGCTTTGGTTTGTTTAAAAATAAGGAATATGAATTTTTTGGGTGATATTATGACTGGATTTGGTTGGAGACCAGGATTTGATAAAGGCTGTTCTCTTAGTATGTCTGATAATATATGTTTGATTCTTAAAATCATGTCACTCATTTTATTTCCATAGGCATCTATTCTTTACTTAAAAAATTATCTAAAGCTGAAAAATATGATGATTTTTGCTTATGGGACACCTTACCTTCTTATAATACTTTTCTTGCTCCTCACCTCAAAAAACTCTGCAATAAAGCTTTCAAAAAGAATCATCAACTTGCTACAAAAGTTTGAATACCAAATTGGTGTGACCCAGAATGGGAAGAAATTAGCAACAAATATCTTTTATTTTCAAATGTTATTATTACTCATTCAGGATTCCACAATAAGATTCATATCAATAGGAATGATGCAAATTATCTTATTTTTGGAATTTTCTCATATATCAATCCAATAACTAGCCAACCAATATCATCTTAAGCTAAAATTAAAGGACATGGCTTATATTTTACAGAACATAAATGCATGATTGATTTTGGTTTGTAAAATGGCATCATTGAAACAATTTGGAGCTCTTCTCAGGATTATCACCAAACAACCAAAGCTCCACCTGGCTTGGAATCTTGTCAAGAGTTCACACATTTTGGATGTTCATTTCAAATCAGTCAAAAATTAAACCACAAAATAAACAAGGTAAAAAAAGAAGGTAAATTTAACAGATACAAAAAAACTTTTTGTAGATCAAAAAAATATGGGGATGAGTAGAGTCATCAAATATTTTTTATTTTTTCATAATTTTTTTTAAATAACTCTTATATTTCAAATTCCTAAAGTAAAGTGATGGGCTAATGAACTTTTGTTGTATGAACTGTAATCATGATAAAATTAAATTGTTTCATGGGGTTAATCTTGCCTATACCTGTGGAAATTCCCAAACTTAGTTTCTAGACTTGGTCCACATTTTGGTGGGAGGAATTTTCATTTCTTTAAAACTAGAGATATTGATATATATTAGTTGTTTATATATTAATTTATGTAATTATATTAAATTTTGGTGATTCCCACCCCTTACTCCAATAAAATGCAGGGGGGGGGGTATTGCCAAATTTTCAAATCTGACTTGTAAAAATTTTGGTGATACTCACCCCTTACTTCAATAAAATGCAGGGGGGGGGGGGGTATTGCCAAATTTTTAAATCTGACTTGCAAAATTTTCGACTTGAAATTTTGGTGATACCTGTCCCTTACTTCAATAAAATGCAGGGGGGAGTATTGCCAAAATTTCTTGTAAGACTTTGAAAATTCTTGACTTGAAAGAATTTTGGTGATACCCGTAAAATGTGGGGGATATCAATGCCAAATTTTCATAAGATTTTCAAGATTCTTGACTTGAAAGAATTTTGGTGATACCCACCCCTTACTTCAAAAAGATGCAGGTGGGGGGTATTGGCAAATTTTCAAATGAGACTTGAAAATTTTATTTAAAAAGGAGTTTTTTGAATTAAAGTACAAATATTCAACTAATAATAGATAGAGTAATGAAATACAGGAAATTATTATAAAATTTAATGTAAAAATAATTATGAATAGCTGAGGTATGAAAGAAATAAAACACACTAGTCATTAAAATTTTTTATTAGACATTCAATTTCAACATAAGATTTATTGGCTTTAACACACTCCATTAAAAAAATTTTCTTCTTTGAATTTTCTTTGAGATCAGACTTAAATTTCATCTTCTCAATTAAGTTTTGATGCTCAAGTGTTTTCTCCTCTTTCTTTTATTTTTCAATACTAAGAGTTAGATCAAATTTCTTCTCCTCCATGTCTTGTTCCCTATTATCCTTCTGTAAAGAGAGCTCATACTTCCTCTCCCCCAAGTCTTGTGACCTATTATCCCTCCTTAAAGAGAGCTTGCATTTTTGCTTTTCAAACTTTAGAGTCTCTTTAGCAACTTTCACTTGTTCTAGAGTGATAAGGAATATTATCCAAAAGTAGAAGAAAAGAAGAGTAAAGTATTAAGAGGTATGCTATTACTTACCAGCATCACATTTCTCCAAAAATTCTTTGATAGAAGAAAAAAGGCTTTGAGATGAAGTATCGCTTTTTATTCTTCTTTGAGAGCAGAAATTTAGATTACTTGAAGCCCTTCCCTTTTTGTTCAAGGTCACATTTTCCTCCTCATCATTGTTGCTGGCTTCTGACTCAGTTGATTGTGGCTCCTGAGTTTGTTCTTCCGCCTATTTAAAAATAAGAAAATTCAAATAAAAAAAGAATTGGGAAGATAAAAAAAACATATTTGAGTTAGATCACGTTAGTTTCTATTTCCATAAGGATCTATTGAAAAGATATCTTGATTTGTGGAAGTTAAATGAGGGGAGGCTTGAGTAGAAGAAGAAGGAAAAAGATTTCTGTTGACATCATATTTGGAGATAGCATCTTCTCTATCCAACATGTTTTCAGGATTAACATCAGCTTTCTCTTCAAAAATAGCATCCATATCTTTAAAAGAAGGACATAAAGATTCAAGTTTAACATATATGGATTTTATGCCCTTACTGATATCAATGTTGGTAGTACCAAAATCAGTGGAAGATGAAAGAGTCTTTTCCTTCTTGTATTTGCCTTGGTAATGCTTGAAAAGTTCAGACATCTGTTTAGGTAAATAATCACCACGCAATATTTGGGGGGGACTTGCTAGCAAGTCCTCAACTTGAATTCAGATGGAATTCAGACTGAACTCAGACTGAACTCAGACTGAACTTTACTTTGAACTCATCTTGGGCTCTTAACCAAACATGGATGAGTCTGTGCTTGAGTAATAGTGAAAGTTTAATAAATAATTTATAGAAATAATAACAAGGGAAGATTAATAATCTGATCCATTCACAGAATTTTTTTCACAAAACTCATTTTCATTTTCATTTTGAATTTCACCTGATCACTTAAAAGACTGAAAATTATACTATTTATTTCAAAAACATCACTTTTAACCTCTCTAATTATTTTATTCTATTTTTTTTGAAAAAATATAAAATAATATCAGTGGTTCTCTTTAATGATAACTCCTTTTAACCAAGAATTTGAAGCTTTTATTTTTTAATTTAAACCATATTACCTGATATTTTTTTTTTGTATTTTTATTATTTCTTATTATGCAATATAATTATTTTAAACTCAATGGAATTATTTAATAAAAATATTGAACCATAAAAATTCTCAAGTTTCTATTCTAGAATACTGTGAAAAGACTCATAATTAAGAAAAATAAAAGATAGAAATATGTTTTCATAATTTCTGTTTCAATGAAGTTCTCTAATAACTTCTTTACACTTAGCACTAATAATTGATAAATTGTTTAATTATATGTCTAGAAAGAAGTATAATTCTTATACAAGTGAATTTTAATCCAGTTTTTTCCATTTTTGTATGCAAGAAGATGATTAAAATTAAAAGGAAATATCTTTTTGCTCTTTTTTTTTCTATCGAATATTCAACTACTAAGAATTTTCACAATATTAATTTATTCAATGTAATACACATATGATTTTCTGGAACTCTTCATGATGTATTTCATCAAAATTCAATGTAAATATGGTTATTTGGTAGAGTAATCTCATGAGTTGAAATAATTAATCACTACTTAGTGAATTTTTCATATGAAAGACTGAAATTCAAGCTAGATGTAAAAATTTAAAGATAATTAAAACAAAGTAGTATAAATTTATTTAAACTTTAATTTTAGTACTTGATTTTGCTTCAATGCTGTATTGTGGGATAATTTCAGTGTCAACCTGGGAATAAGCACCATATAATTTGAAAAGTGATCTCATGTTAAAAAATGTGCTTCAGGTAGATATTTTGATTGTATTATTGTTCAAGAACTGAATTAAATAGGTAAAAGTGGTAATTTTTCATAATTCTATCAGTTTCAAATTAAAAAACTATTATATGATATTCATTTTGTAAAAAAGACACAATAGGTAATTTAGATTATACCCATGTAGAAAAGCAGCTGTAAAGGCAATCATCTTTTTATTAAAAATAATATTATTCCATGTTTTAAATGAAAAGAAAAAATATTTCAATTCTATGGTTTTGAAAAATAAATTAAATGAAACATTTCAGGTACGCTTTTTTAGTCATTAGAATCAAAGTTTTGATAGGAGTAATTCACAACTGAACACTTACACGCAATTGTAAAATTATATATATGGGTTCAAGATTTATCAATGATTTATTGGAATTATGATATTTATGCTGATTGGTAGATCTTATATGATGTTTCTATTCAGTTTCTAAGTGTATGAAAAACAATCCCTTTGATATTTTATTTAAACAGAAGAATTTAAAAATTTTCTTGAAATTGGCCTTATCACAAAGCAATACTGGAATGGTTATATTGTTATAAAAATTAATTTAAATAGCAATATTTCAAATCTTCATAACAGATTTTAAACTAAACATAAATATTAAAATTTGACTTTTTATAAAAATATATATTGATTTAAAAGATATTTACTTATTTTTTTTTTTACAAAATGACCAATTTTATCCTGTGAGGCTTCCATTCAACTTAAATGTGTAAGTCTAAAAAATTAATATGATGCTCTGAATACTCTATATAATGTGTACCTAAGGCAAAAATAATGTTTTTTTGAAGTACTTTAAATCTAAGCAGAAGAGCTGATATCTTTTTTATGTAATATAGTTGTATAAAATTGATTTTTAGGTAGTTTCGTAATACGTAATATGGAAAGAAATCATATCATAATAATATATAATCAACTTAAAACTTTTTTTAATATAATATTATCTAAAAATAATTTTTAATATGTACTTATTTTTAGAACTTCAAAGTGTTTAATAAAAATATTTTGATATAAAAATATAATTATTTTTATATTTAAAAGTAATTAATAAAACTTCTAAAAAAGTATAAATTTTTTCATGGCTTAAATTATTATGAACCACACTTGGAAACAAGATTGCATTGAGAGTTCAATCTAAGTTCCACCAAAAACATGATAAATAATTTTTTTGAAAATGTATATAGTCATTGAAATGAAAAAAAATTAGTAAAAGAAAGGACTCAGATATTTTATTCTGTTACTGAATAGATTATCATAAATATATTGAGGTAGATAACTTATTGAAGTTTTTTAAATTTGCAGTTATTACAGTCAATTATCCAGTTATATATAGCAATCACAAAACAAGAAATAAGCCTAAATGGTTATATATGTGGATAAATCTTTTCCTCAACCTTTACCCTAATTATTTAATTTAATTCAAAGCTATTTTTAATCTAACCAACATATTTTACTATTACATTTAAAAATAAATACAATAAACTCAAAAAATACATAAGTTCAATAGTTTAAAATTTCTTTAAATGTTTTATTCTAGTTTTTAACTTTTTGCTACAATTTTCCTATTATATTATTTATTTATATCATGTATAGTTATCAAAAGAATTCTGTGAATTATTGTGTAAAAAAGCAAAATAGTATTTCATTATCAATTATTTTACTATATTACTTTCTTAGTCTTAAAGTGCATTGTAAATCAAAAATATAAAATAAAGACGTATAAACTATAGGTTTAAGTTAAAAAATATCAATAAAAAATAATTATCAATCATTTTCCATATCGGCAGAATAGAGCTGTAGATTGAGGGGGTGGACTCTGATGTTCGCCCGAAGAACAAATTTCACACTCCATTTTTCACTACCTCAATGGACAACCTCTCAATCTCTCCACACAAATTTTTCTGCTTTTTCATTTCTGTTAATTCTATTACCACTCACCATCCTTTTATTGCCCTCCTGATACATTTGCTACACCCTTTAAGCTTCAAAATCTATGTTTAATCCCTCCTCACTACTCCCCTCCACTCTATTTTCACTTTTAACACAACTACACCCCTTTTGCAACCTCTCGCTCACCTCCCATTCCCCTCACTCACCCCACTCACCTCCATTAGCCCTCACCAGCCTTTCTCTCACATTCTAAAACTATTACTCACCTCCCCAGTTTATTGTCCACATCCCCCAGCTCTCGCTTACCTCCCCTAGCCCTTTCTCACCTTCCCAATCTTTCCAGCCCTTCACTCACCTCTTCCAGCCTCCCCCAGTCCCTTACTTTGGCTGGAGATGTGAGCGAGGTGCTGTAAAGACTAAGGAAGGCTGGGAGAAGTGAGTGAGAGGCTTTTATTACCTCCCACAGACTTTCAAAGCCCCTCGCTCACCTCCCCCAGCTTCCCAAGTCCCTTAATTTGGCTGGAGATGTGAACGAGGTGCTGTAAAGACTAAGTAGGGCTGTGAGTAGTAGGTGAGAGGCTTTTATCAACTCTCCTAGCCCTTTAAGGACCCTTGCTCACCTTTTCCAGCCTTCCCGAAGTGGGTTAGGGGATTTTATAACCTCTCCCAGCCCTGTAAAGCCCCTCTCTCACCTTCCCCAGCCTTCCCCAGTTCCTTTATTTTTCTGGGGGAGGTGGGCGATGAGATTGAAGAGGTGAAAAAAGTGTTGGGGAGGCATGCAAGGGCTTGGGAAGTAGCCAACTTTTTATAAACTTGAGAATAATTAATATGTATAAATTAGAAATAACAAGGAATAAAATTTTGAGGAATTATAACCCATTCCAAGTGGTAAATAATGTAACTAAATACATATTTCAGAATTTGAGTTGCTTGTGTTTACTAAAAAAATGTGGCCAATCGTTGAAAAAGGAAGATTTTTGTAGGGAAGAAACATGAAAAATGAAAAAAATACAAAGTAAAATAAAACTAAATAATGACAGTGGGCTGGGAAAGGTGAGTGAGGGTCTGGGGGAGGTGTGAGAAATGAAGAGAAGAGAAGGGAGAGGGGGGGAAGGAGAGGAGAGTTGTTTTCTCACTGTGAAGGAAAGGAATAGGGAAAATGGGTAAGTAGATGGCAAGTTTAGAAATGAGATAAGGGGGTAGGATAGGAAGTCAGATTGAAGATAAGGGAGAATTAGGGGAGGGAGGCATCAGATGGAAGTCCCACTTGTAATTCTACCAGGAATCAATTCAGGAAGCAAAAAAAAGCACTAGACATCTAGTGCACACTTTTTTCCTGCTGTGAATATTTTTTGAACTATTAATCAACTGTGGTTCAATGAAGGTTCAAATCAGTTTCAAGGTGTTTTCAAAGTAAATTCAATATTTCTTCATGATTGTTTCATCACCACCTCAATGTGTGCTGAAAAAGATATGAATTAGGGTTCAAGGTTGCGGACTTGCTAGCAAGTCCGCCCCCCATATTGTGTGGTGAATCTATCCTTCCCGTGGTCTTATTCTGTAATTCATTGGCCATTAGAAGATAACCATTAAATTTTAGTGCAGGGGGCTGTCCTACTTTAGTTGCATTTTCAGTACCAAAACAAGAATCATAGTTAGATTTAGTTTTCAGCCATTTGATAAGAATGAGATGATCATCTTTTTTTAATTCAATGGTTTTTGATTTCTTGGCTGAGCATGGGAAAGAGGGAGTAGTGCTATTTGAAGAACAACTGGGGGAAGGCTGCCTTTGAGAAGAACTATGATTATGGGGCATGTTAAGATAATTGAAGATGAAAAGGAGAAAAAAAAGTAGATGAGATAGTGAGAAGTTCTGAATGGAGAGAATAGACAGTATGAGATGAGAATGGGAGTATGCAGAAAGGTAGAAGGCATATCCAGAGAGTAGTCAAAGATGTGGTTATGAATGAAAGTAGGCCAAGATGTGGTTATGACAGAAAGTTGTCCAATATGTGGTTATGAAAAATTGGGTAGAAAAATGTTGAATAAGAGGTCAACTTTGACACGTAAAATGCCTAATAACCCAATTATTAGCAGAAATAATTGTGGAAGATAATTGGAATATAAGGATTTTTATCCGCAATTAATTTAATTATGGATCAGTCAACTTTGATACCCCCTATTCAGTTGACAATAGATATTACAATAGATCAATGGAGCTCTATAGTATCTCTTTATTATGTTTCTCAATTGATATCATTATCTTATTATTTTATTTCAGTCAATCTTTTCTTACTCATAAGTGATAATATCTACTTTGCTGTCACTCGCCACGTGACACTCAAGGCAAAAGCAGCTTATTAAATCAATAATACAGAGGTCTAAATCCATACTCAAAGCTCAGAAAACAATTCTTCATAGCAACTGCAACTTTCCTTTGTGTACTCACTATTCAGCCGTGCTAATCTAATCTTTAAATCTTAATTAGTCAATCTCTAAATAGTGTGTTTAGTCTTTTCTTTGATAAGCAACACACAGCACAATAGTTAATGCAATATTCCGCTAAAAAGGTTTATTAAGTATCTGTGGGTTATTAACAGGAGTAGTGAGCATGGAAGAGATTGTTAGTGGAGGATTAAAGGGTTAACAGATGTTAGTGAGGAGGGTCCAGGTGTAACGGGTGTATTTTTGGAGGTCTGTGGTGTGCAGAATGATGGATGGGTATGAGGTCAATGTGAGGAGGAGTAATGGATATAAAAGGGGTTGGATTTCGGTTTGATATTTCTTTAGAATTAAATTATAAAACATATATATAGTTAATAGTGGTAAAGCTTCAGGTTAAATCATTATTATTGTACATTTCCTTATTTTTCTCAGTAATCATTTTTAAAACTTAAATCTTTGATTATTGAGTTTCCAACCCTTTGTGAGATCTTAAGAATATTAATATTACCTTTAAATTATATTAGAATTCTTATTGAACATATCTCAAAGCAGCAGCTCTTCCTTCAAGTCATCTTCAAATCACTTCCTCAAACATTTCCTCTGTGCTTCAAAGAAGTTTCTAAACTACTCCCTCCATCTCACTTTCCCAGGAACACCCTTGACCTTGTGCGTAGGTCGTCCGGTGACAGTATAATTTAATTCTCCGTAGTTCTCAATCTTTGGCACTACTACATCCTTTTTTCAGGTGTTTTAAATTCTTTAAAAATGACACCTGTTTAACGCACTCCTCCTATGGGCGCTACTACCAGGGCTCAAGCCCGAGGCAGGCCAACAGCCACACGGCCTGTTTCACGCACTCACTCCCTGGAACCTCTCAACCTTAGGAAACGGGGACACTCAGTTCAATCTGTAGAAGACATCTCCCAGGATTTTGATGATTCTAGCAAGGAAGAAGAAGGAGAGGACACGATGCATGAGGCACCATCTGCCCCTGCTACTCACCCTTCTGGTAAACCTTTGGAACCTGGACCATCTAATTCTCTGGAAGACTTCATGAGACTTTTCATGAAAACCCTTTCAAATCCAACATCTTTGGAGGGATCAAAATTTAAAACTTTTTCCATTAAATCTCCTGATAAATTTGATGGAGAACATCCAGACAGATTGCGCCCCTTCTTGCAAACCTGCAAGCTCCTGTTGCATAACGACCCTCGAACCTTCAATCACAACCAATCAAAGGTTGTTTACGCTTCTTCATTCCTAGCCAAAAAGCAGAAAGGTGGTTCGAACCTTTTCTTCTCATGCTTTCTTCAAAAGAAACACACTTACTCATTAATAACTGGGAAAAGTTTGAAGACCAACTTTTTACTTTGTTTGGTGACCCTAATGAAACTGAAAATGCGGAAATTGAACTTGATTTCCTCTGCATGAGTGATAATGGTAAAGCCTCTGAATATATCTCGAACTTCAGAGCACTTCAAACTCAAGTAGGTTGGAATGATGATGCCCTCAAGTATTATTTCAAAAAGGAACTTCCTTTGAGGATTCTGGATCAATTAAATCTTCATGGTCAGAAGATGACTACTTTAATGGATTTAATGGATTGAATCCTTAAACTCGACGGCGTTTACCAAGGATGACTACAACATTGTTGATACGCCAACAAATCTCAAGGCCTAAATTTTAAATTGGGACCTTCTTCACACCCACGGACAAATCCATCCTCCTCAACTCAATCCAAACCCAATAAGGGAAAGGACAAACCTTGACCAAAAAGCTCAAACCCAGGCGATATCAGTAAGGTACTGGATCCAAAAGGGGAGCTTAAAGAAGCTGAGAGGAAGAGACGAGCAGATAATGGGTTATGTATGTATTGTGGGGGTAAGCACAAGCTAGAAGATTGTGTAAAGTTGAAGGAAAGAGAAGGTACTAGTCCAAGGTCAAAAAACTAGTAGATAGTTTACTTGGGTGCAAAGCAAACTATCTTATCTCTCCCAGTGCACAGAACCTCCATGTCTTAAGGACTGGAGTTGCCTTAAACCACTTGAGATTCATTCTTTTTAAGGAGGATACCCCCTTCAGATGTCTTATAGACTCTTGAGCTTCAATTTCTTTTGACAGTTTATCTTTTGCCAAGAAGTTAAAGCTGACATTCACAGATATCGATCGAACTCCAATTTATTTGGTCAAATCAGAGGAACCCAAATATTGGGTAAGTAAGAAAGTTTTATGGGTATTCAAATTTCCGAATTTTCCCCCCTTCAAGTGGGAATTATCAGTATTGGACGCCCCAAGAATGGAAAATACCATCCTTGGCCATGACTTTTTAACGCATTGGAATCCTGAAATTGATTGGTCACGTGGATTGATCACCCCATGCGCTAAGTATATTTCTGATTCTTCAATGCAGGTCAATAGGGAGTTAAACAACCCACCTGAAAATGTCCTGCTAGAGGACAAATCTCTGCCAGATGACTTGCAAGCATCTGATCTTTCTCTAAATGAGCAATTGGCTAACCCTTCTAGCTCAATCACTTCACTCAAAGAGGGTTTAAATTGCCTTGAAGTAGTTGAATTATGCTCTCTCAATTCTGGTCTTCCCTCAACAGATTCTCTCAAAGATGATGAGGACTACCAAATCAACGTTATGGTAAGGTAAACTCTTACAGTTGCCTTGCTGTAAGCAGAATCCGGAGGAGATATGTGGATTTAGCTGAAAACCCCGTCCTTCCAATAAAAATAACAAAATGGGAATTCTAAATCACTAAGCTAACCAGTCTACTTGGATCTGTTTATTAAAAAAATAATGAAACTCTAAAATATTTAACGCTTATTGAGATTTAATGATTGTGGCTGTTGAGAAAAGAAATACTGATAACAACAATTAAGGTGTACCAGTGAAAGATCTGAAAAGATTGACTTTTATGTTTTTATAATAATTTGAATTTTTATGAGACAGCAATAATCAAGTCCCGGCAATGAAGACCTTTCTAAAGATACCCTGTATGAAGTGTGATTTAAATTGTTGAGTAGTATTTCTAAAATGTTATATAAAATATAAAGTTATAAGGGTATTACAATTTATTTAATTTGTTGAGTAATAAAAAATGAGACCGTGGTGGTTAATGATTAAGCTGTATGTTGTATCCCCCCCCCTCAATTTCGAGTTTGAGAGGCGCTTAAGTATTCCTAGTCACGTGCCTAAGTTTTCCCCTCCAGAGCTCTCCCAGAGTCAATCCGGAGCCCGTACAGAGTCCGTACGGACTTCCGGACTCAATTAGAACCTTAAAAACTATAATAAAAAATCTAGAAAAATTACACATGATAGAGCTACTTCCCCTTTATATTCCAAACTAATTTTCGTAGTCTGCGCAGCTCTAATTACCCCGTGAAAATTCATCGAAGTTAAGTAATTTCTGAAACGTAAATATTTCTATAAAACTTTAAAATTCATTTTAAAAATATAAGAAAAATAGTAAAAATTCTGGGAAAATTTCCCAAGGTTCTTGAGTGACTCGACTTGATACTTATAATTTTTTCAGACCGTAAAAATAAGTTTTCTCCGTAAAATAAATTGTTTTGTGTAGGCATTTGCTCGTGACCAATTTCTTCATATTTAAAACTCAAATAAATTAAATAAAACCCTTTTATATAAAATAATAACACCAATCTTGCATGACGTAATAACTCCATTTACGTACTTAGGTGCCATACTAAACTTTAGGCTACCACAACGTTGAAGCCATTAAATCAACTCTACCTGAAATCTATCACAATTTCCTCGATGTTTTCTCAATCCACAAGGCCGATAAGTTACCACCTCATCAACCCTACGACAATCAAATAGAGTTAATAGGTCCTGTCTATTCTTTGTCAAAGGAAGAATCTCAAGCTCTTTGAGACTACATTGCAGAGAATGTAGCCAAAGGTTCTATCAGAGCCAGTAAATCTCCAACCAGCTCCCCTGTTCTTTTTGTAAAGAAAAAAGATTGTAGCCTTAGGTTGTGTGTTGACTATAAAAAGCTCATCACAGTCACAAAGAAGAATGAATATCCCGTTCTTCCTATGTCATTGCTTCTTACCCTTTTTAATGGTGCTAATTTATTTTCTAAAATTGATCTTAGAGGCACTTATAATTTTATTTGAATTATGGAAGGTCATGAACCACTGACTGCAATGTGCACTAGATTTGGTAGCTTTGAATATTTAGTCATGCCTTTTGGATTATGTAACACACCATCTACTTTTTAAAATTTTGTTAATGACATCTTTCAAGATGTTGCCTAACAATTTGTTGTCATCTACTTAGACAATATTTTAATTTTCTCAAAGACACTAGATGAACATATTCATCATGTTTGACAGGTTCTAAATCGCCTTCAAGATCATGGTCTCTATGCCAAGCACAATAAATGCAAATTCCATATCAAATCTATTGATTTTTTGGGGTTTACGTTGTCCACTGATGGTTTAGTCATGGACAACAAAAAGGTCCAAAAAGTCCTGAAATGGCCTGAGCCCAAAACCATTAAATCCCTCCAAAGATTTTTTTTGGGTTTTGCTAATTTCTATAGAAGATTTATTAAAGATTACTCTAAAACTATTTCCGATCTTACTTCTCTTCTTAGAAAAGATATTCCTTTTGTTCTTACTTCTACAGCACAAAAGGAATTCGAAGCATTGAAGACTGCGTTCACCACAGCTCCAATTCTTCAACACTTTGATCCTTCTGCTTCGACAATAGTTGAGACAGAAGCTAGCGATTATGCTATCGCAGGGGTCATTTCTCAATTAAATACTGAAACAAAATTGGTTCATCCTGTTGCTTTTGAGTCAGGCAAACTAATTGCGGCAGAATTAAATTATGAAATTCATGACAAAGAGCTTTTAGCTATTATTCATTGTCTTAAAAAATGGTGCTCTTTTCTTCTCAGCCTAGATAGTCCTTTTCAAATCCTGAATGACCATAATGCTTTGAAATACTTTATGTCTCCCAAAGTGTTAACCAGGAGTCAAGCCAGGTGGGCTGAATTTCTTTTTTATATTTCCTATCGCCCAGGTAAGAACTGCATTTTCCCAGATATCCTGTCACGTCAGGACAATGCTTACCCACAGCGGGGGGACACATTTTCTGACAAGAACCCAGAAAATGTGAAATCAATCTTCAACAAATCAATGTTAACGACTCATCAACTTAATTTGATGAAAATTCAATCTTTTCAAAATCCACTATCCAACATCCTCAAAGCTCAGTTGAAGGACAATTATTGTTTAGGGTTTAAAGACAAAATTCTCTCAAAGCAAGGGGCCAAAAGATTTAGTATTGAATCAGGCCTATTAGTTTTCGAAGGTAGAGTAGTCATACCCAACAACAATGAAATAAAATTATGGATTTTCAACAGTTGACATGATTCTCCATTTGCTGGTCATTTTGGGGTTGATAAAACCTACCAGTTAATAGTGAGGGATTTCTTCTGGCCAGGAATGACCAGAGAAATCAAGGCCTATATAAGATCTTGTTACAAATGTAATAGGAATAAGGCTCCCCGTCAACGGAGGCATGGGTTGCTTCAACCACTTCCTATTCCCTCTAAACCTTGGGAATCTTTATCAGTGGATTTTATTTCTCAACTACCTTTTTCTAATAATTTTGATGCTATATTAGTAATAGTAGATAGATTTTCAAAAATGTCTAGTTTAATTAAAACCACTACTACTGCTACAGCAGAAGATTTGTCAAAATTGTTTCTAGAATATGTATTTTCCAAACATGGATTACCTAATTATATTAATTTAGATAGAGGCTCATTGTTTGTATCCACATTCTGGACTCAATTGTGTCGACAACTCAATATCACAAGGAATCTCTCCACGGCCTATCATCCTGAAACCAATGGGCAAACAGAAAGGGTCAACCAAATCCTCAAAAAATACCTTCGAATGTATGCCAGTTATCAACAAGACAATTGGACCGCATGGTTACCATTGGCCGAGTTTTCTTATAATAACTTGACTCATTCTTTGACACGAAAATCTCCCTTAAAAACTTTTTATGGAAGACATCCTCAATTCAACTCAATCCATGTAGGAACTAGTCATCCTGAAGAACATTATCTTCAAACCATATCATGACTCCAAGAAGAAATTAAATCAAACTTGGAATTAGAGGTTTGAATGTACAAGGAACAGGCTGAAAAACATCAACAATCAGCTCCTTCCTTTAAACCAGGCGACAAAGTATGGCTTGATGCAAAAAACATTCGAATGACTCGACCGTCAAAGAAACTGGCCCAAAAATGCTTGGGACCATTCAAAATCGACTCCGAAGTCTCTAAAACTGCATTTAGACTCAAGCTACCTCCTAAACGGCAGGCTATTCACCCTGTTTCTCACGTATCTCTCCTGGAACTTGCTCGAGAAACATACCCGGGATGGAACCAACCTCCTCCGGAATTGGTAGAAGTAGAAGACCATCTAGAGTGGGAAGTAAGCCTTATCCTTGATTCAAGAATGCGCAAGGGGATACTTCAATACCTCGTGGAATGGGAAGGTTTCCTCGATGACTCAGACAAAACATCCTGGGAACCAGCCATCAATGTTTCTAAAGCCCCTGAACTCCTAAAATCTTTTCATCTTAAATATCCTTTAAAACCAAAATCTTAGAACTCTCTTTTATTTTTCTTTTCTTTCTCTTTTCTTTCTTTTCTTAAAATTCTAAAACTTCTTTACTTCTAAAAAATCCTTACTCTGTTTTCTCTTTTCTTCTTTCTTCTTTTCAAAAGCTTTTTTCAACCTTCTTTAAAAATAAATAAATAAACTAAATAAATAAAATAAACTAAAATTAAATTAAATTAAATTAAAAAAATAAAATATAATAATAATAAAAAAAACAATGTCTTAAAATATTCATTAAAATAAAACCTTAAAAATCAATAATTCCTTTAATTTTCTTCTTTTCTCCTTTCAAACTTTTTTTTCTTTTTCAAAATATAATTTTTTCATTATTTCTTTTTCTTCAAACTATCAAAATTTTTCACAAAATCAATACGACAATCTTTCTCAAACTTCACTTCAACCTTTAAATCTCTCTTTTAAAATTCTTTGAACAGATTACTTCTTTCTTTCAAATTCTTTTTTCAAAACTATTTTTCTCTTTCTTTTCAAATAACCAAAATTTCTCAAAAACTTCAATAAATAAACTTTCACAAATAACAAATTTTTCTCTCATTAAATTTTCATTTCAAACAAAATTATTTCAATCAACTATTTTTTTTCTTCTTACTTAAATTTTTTCTTTTCAAAACTCAAACTAAAATTTTCTCAGTTAAATATTTTTTTCTTTCCTTCTTTCATTCAAATTTTCCTCTTTCAAAATTTAAAGCAAAATTTTATTCAAATATTTTTTTTTTCTTTTTCTTTTTCAAAATCTTATAAAATATATATTAAAATTTCAATTAAAACAACAAAATAAAATAAATAAATAAATACACAAATTGCTTTCTACTTTTTTCCTTCCCTCTTTCTTTCTTTTTTCTCTTTCCATTTCAAATTTTCTCCTGTATTTTCTCCCAAACCAATTTCTTCATTTTTTCCAATACCACCCTTATCTCCTTCCTTCATTTTTCAAATACCTCCTCCTCTCCTACTGGTATTACTTCACCAATCTCCAGTAATTCTTCTGCCACATTGAAGGAGGAGGCATCAACAACCTTGTTGATCTCATCACTTGAATTTTTGATGAATCAAGCTCGTGGACCCTGCCAAGGTTTCTTTGACCATACCTGGTCAAGGGTTTCCTCGTTATCCTCCCTTGAATCAACCACTGGTTGACTTGCCTCAATTGGCAGTAATGGCGCAGCTTCCATGATGACATCTGAATTCTAAAAACATACAGTCATCAGTAACAGAATCTTGAAACAAGAAAAGGCAGACTTACTTCAAAAACCGGGTCAGGCTCTAAAAATAGCCTTGGGGTGACCTCTACTGTCACTTCCTTCTCCTCTTCATCATCTTCGATGATCATCCACTGCTTCTTCGGAGTCCAGTTCGAGATGGGAACTTCATCCTCATCCTCTTTGACCAGTTCATCCACCTCCTCTTCCACCCCTTGTTTTTTACCTGTGACCTGGGTTACCCAAGTCGCCATGGTATCCTCAACCTCTTCCTCAACTTCTTCTACCAAATGATCATCCCCGACCGACATGTCCCAAATGTCTTTGACCACCTCTTTGGTCTTCGGGATTACCCAGTACTTAGTCCTGGTAAATCTTTGCTCGATGTCCTAATTTTTTGAGAGAGCATCATTTGACACCCTTCTCCAGCAGCAAAACTCGCATTTCTGGAGAGGACCTCATGTGGTCGTGCTTTTGACACAAAAATACTCCATCATTTTGCAGGCCATTCATGCTTGGGAATATTGCCGTTTAACAATTCTACCATCTGCTTCGGGGTAAGGAGGCGTGGGAGTTGGAGTAGGGCAGTTCGATATAATACAAGAAAAAAATAATAATTAATAAAAGAAGGAGTCAGAGAAAGTAGTGTGGGAAGAATGTGTCTCACGCTCAACGGAGCTCGTGTTTTATACCCGGGAATCTGTCACGTGCCACGTGACACTCGAGGCAAAAGCAGCTCATTAAATCAATAATACAGAGGTCTAAATCCATACTCAAAGCTCAGAAAACAATTCTACATAGCAACTGGGACTTTCCTTTGTGTACTCACTATTCAACCGCGCTAATCTAAACTTTAAATCTAAATTAGTCAATCTCTCAATAGTGTGTTTAGTCTTTTCTTTGATAAGCGACTCACAGTGCAATAGTTAATGCAATATTCCACTAAAAAGGTTTATTAAGAATCTGTGGGTTATTAACAGGGGTATTGAGCATGGAAGGGATGGTTAGTGGAGGATTAAAGGGTTAACGGATGTTAGTGAGGAGGGTCCAGGTGTAACAGGTGTATTTTTGGAGGTCTGTGGTGTGCAGAATGATGGATGGGTATGAGGTCAATGCGAGGAGGAGTAATGGATATAAAAGGGGTTGGATTTCGGTTTGATATTTCTATAGAATTAAATTATAAAGCATATATATAGTTAATAGTGGTAAAGCTTCAGGTTAAATCATTATTATTGTACATTTCCTTATTTTCTCAGTAATCATTTCTAAAACTTAAATCTTTGATTATTGAGTTTCCAGCCCTTTGTGAGATCTTAAGAATATTAATATTACCTTTAAATTATATTAGAATTCTTATTGAAAATATCTCAAAGCAGTAGCACTTCCTTTGAGTCATCTTCGAATCACTTACTCGATCATTTCCTCTTTGCTTCAAAGAAGTTTCTAAACTACTTCCTCCATCTCACTTTCCCAGGAACACCCTTGACCTTGTGCATAGGTTGTTGGGTGACATTTGCTAAATTGTCATTGCTCCTTGAAGTGGAACTACAGGTAGTATTATTGTTATTTTCTCTCATATTTACTTTAGTTAATCTCCTCTCTATTATGTTGGCTAAAACTACTAAATGTCACCACTGAGTCCTGTTTGCAATAACTTATTTGAACTCTTTGGCTCCATCACAAAGTTAGATTTAGTCATCATCAATCTCATTATCTTATTATTTTATTTCAATAAACTATTCTTTTCTTACTCATAAGTAATAATCTCTACTTTGCTAAATTATTGTTGCTCCTTGCACTGGAACTACAGGTTGGCTAAAACTATCTTAATTTCACAACTGAGTCCTTTTTTCAATAACTTATTGGAACTCTTTGGCTCCATAATAAGGTTGGTGAAAACTATCTTAACATTGCCACTGAGTCCTGTTTGCAATAACTTATTGGAACTCTTTGGCTCCATCGTAAGATTTTATTAACACATTGAACAAGGTATTTACTATCTATTGTGACAGCATCTTTTCTCTCTTCAGACCTATTTTGTTAACTTGACTATTACTCCATTGAGCCAGATCTGTTCCAAACTTGTATCCTAATATCCAGTACTATTAGCAGAATGGTAAGTGTCATAGATATATTTCTACCCATTGTACAACATGTATTGACTTCTGATACATCCTTAGCACAAATGTTTCTAAAAATACATACCTCACCCATCACATGTTTACAACCTCTTTGATATAAGTTTGAAGTCCTTTTTAAATCTATTTGACAAGAAGTTGAAATTTCCTATCATAATTTTACCATAGCAAAACTCCTAAACAGTATAGACTGATTTAAATGTTTATTTTTTTCCAAACTCTGAAAAGGAGAAGTTTTGTAAAACAGTTCATCACAGAAGTTAGTAGACATTAAAAACAGTGGATATTTTCAAAGACTTTCTGGTAAATATTCTGAACTAGCTAATTTACAATTTTCATAATTTCCTTCATTTTTTACCAAATTCGACCACACCCTTGACAACGAGTCAGAACTCTGACACAATTCATTCTGAAGCGTATCAGACTACTGAACTAGTGACCAATCAATTGAATGAAATGTCAACTTACTTAAGTTCAATAATTAATGAAGTTAATACTTGCCCCAAAGGTGTTATATTAGGTTCAGGTGCTTCAGGAAAAGATCCAGTTGTTAGAATGAAGGAAATCTTGAATTTAAGTAGTTTACAATGGATTGAAGAGGTGAGTTGGGAGTTAGTTAGTAAGTCAAAGACTTGAGGTATTGAGTGATGTAAGTTGATTTGTAGGTGGGTCATAATGATGATAGTGACAACAGTAGTCAGACATCAGATGTTTTTTTAATAATTTTTTTTAAAAAAAGAATGCCATTTTATTGGATTTATTGCTCCCTTTTTTTCATTTTAGTCTATTTCTTTGGGATAAGTGAGGACTCAAAAAAGGGGGTATCTTTAAAATGTATCTTTTCCTTCCTCTGATGAAAAGTGTGTTAATTATCTGGTCAATTTCAAATAATAATAAAAAAGAAATTTAAATCAACGTCAAAAAAAGAGAAAGAAATGAATAGCTATGACATTATTGTTATGTACTTAACAAGTTACTATTTAAACCTGTAGAGACATGTACACTTAACTCCGGCTCCTCTCAGAGTAGTGTATCTGATCCTGTCTCTATAGGTAAGCAATGTTCATTTATGGTTCCTCTCGGAGTAGTGTATCTGATCCTGTCTCTATAGGTTATGGGATTTCCCGCTTATTAGAAGCAGATCCCTTGCTGTACTGTGATAGTCCCACATGAAAGCATTTTACTATATTGTCTGGGATTCCCCTCCTGAACCCCGCATAGACAGCATTAATCTCCCAACCAACTTCATCTTGATCATCCTAATCGAATGACCCCTCCTCCATGTATCAATACACCTGATCCTTTCAAACCAAAACCTAAACTCCAACGCAACCGCCCTGTTCTTCACCGTACCTGAAAATCCTCATCTTCTTTGTCAAACGTCAAACAAACATTACCCTCTACATATAATCCTGATCCTACACCAGAACCCCTACCTTATCAATCAACTTCTCAAAATTTTCACATGGAATAATCCTCTACCCCCCATGCTAACCCTCCCAAATTGGAATCATCCACATCCAAATCTGATTCAAGTTTTCACTTTGAACAAACAATAGACCCCACCAACCTTCCACCTCTTGAAAAATATTGTGGCAAATTAAGTCACATCTACATGGGTAGAGTGTTAAATGTAGCCACTAAGTTGGAAAAACTTGATGCCAAAGGTTCCAATTGGAAAGATTAGCAAAAACTTGTTCTGGTCACTATGCGTCAATGGGTGGGCACTACGAGATATGCCATCAACAGTGTTGTTTTGAACACCTCAATTGCTAAGTTTGAAGACCAACTTGGCTGCACTATTATCTTCAATGCAATTCCTAGTAAACTCCAATCTGATATAGATGAAGATTCCTCATGCTTCACGGCTTTCCAGGTCTTGGTGAATAAATTTTAGGCATCTATGCATACCCTGCGTGCTTCCCTTTTTAGAGACCTCATTGCCATTCAATCCCAACCTTTCACCAATATATCCTCCCACCTCTCAAGAGTTGACTTCATTCTTCAAAAGATAAAACATTCAAATTTCTCCTTTTTGGAAGAGACTACGAAATCAGTTTGGTCACACGTACTTCTACCTCACAGTGCCAATGACATTTTCCATGCTGTAAATTGACATTTTGAAGCACAATCGGTATTCACCCAACCTTCCAATGATTCCATGATAAAGACACTCAACAATGCAGCTTCAGCCATTACAGCTACCAATGATCTCCCCATATCTACGGCCCTGAATGCTGATGTTCAAGCTTTTGCTTTCCAAAAAAGAAAGAAAGATGGATTCATACCATCCTCCATATGCATGACCCAAGGAAAATGCCTGCTTCACTTGTTCTAGTACTGAACATTTTTCCTCAACCTGTCCTTACAACCCTAACTGCCCTTCATTCAATGTAGAATTTTGGACGCTAAGAGAAGCAAAACTGAAATTAGCCAGACCTCTTTTAGAGAAACTAATTGGGAATGGCTAGTCCAGAAATAAGTTACCTGCATCATCATCTGCTTGCTTCACTGAATTAGATCCTACAACAATTGAAGCGCTAGCTACCACATTGGATGGTGTAGATCTCGGGAATGAGGAATGGCTTTCACATCATTTTCTAGAATTGGATGCTGGAATACTTGATTCAGGTGCTACACATCACATTACAGGAAATGTAGGTCTCCTGATTAACTTCAAAAAAGCTTCCCCGATCAAAGCTAATGTGGCAACTGATGGATACCCTGCTTTTATTACTGGTTATGGTGATATGCTTCTCTCTGGCGTAAAAGGATAAGTAGTAGTGTTGCACAACGTATTCTATTGTGATAAAGCCCATCACACAATTATTTATCTATATGAACTTATTAAAAAGGTTTTTACAATACATTTTGATTCCAATCAAAATGCCATTATTTCTAAAGATTCTATTCCTATTTTCATAGCAGTTATTTATCATAAACAGAGAAAATGGTCAATAAAAATTTAAAGCATTGTAAATAAAGATATTAAAGACGTAAAAAATAAAAACAATAATATTTCTTCTGATCAAAGCAATGTAGACTGTCTTTTATCCCCTTCATGTCATGTTTCCACTGCTCCTTTTGTTCCCTTACTGAACCATTCTAAAGTAACTTACCCTCCAGCTAGACCCAACTCACTTTTATACTGGCACTGAAGTTTGGCTCACGCAAGCATACATACTTTAAGGCAAATTATCAAGGTTCAGTGTTGTGACAACATCCCCAATAACTTACCTGAAGGTTAATTTTTTTGTGATGTCTATGAAGTGGAAAAAGTTACTCAAAACCAAACAAGTGTAATTTTAAACTGTCACTTTAAATTCATGGAACTTGTGGTGTCAGATGTGATTGGACCTCTACCAGATATGGCTTCTAATGGAGAAGTTTATGCTGTGTTATTCCATGAACAGTATTCCACATATGGTGAAGTTCATATTATTAAATCTAAAACTGAAGTTGTAGATGCATTCATTGCTTTTAAAAACAGATTGGAGAGTGTCACTGAAAAGAAAATCAAATTTCTTTGCACCAAAAATGGAAATGAATACTATAACAAATGTTTTAGTAATTTTTTGAACTCTGCTGGAATTATTCACAAGCACTCCATGCCTTATCACCATGAGAAAAGCGGCATGGCTGAACAATTCAACAGAACCATAGGAGACATGGCCCATTCAATTCTTGTTGGCAGCAGTTTAAATTCCAATATGTGGGGATTTGCCTATTTATGGGCTTCATATGTCCAAAATTGTCTCCCCAACACCAACACCAACAATAAAACACCTTATGAGCTTATATTTGACAAGAAACCATCTATTGGTAACTTCAGTTTTTGGTGAGTGGGCATACATACACATTCCAAAAGAGAAAATATACAAACTAGATCACAGGAGTTTACGATGTCAAGTAGTGGGTTTTGCCAATGGAGGGAATGGGTGTATTTTCTGGCACCCAGAAACAGGAAAAGTCATTGCTTCTGCCATGGTCAAATTCCCTAGTGATACTCAAGCTATTTTCAACTATTCAAATGATACGGTGTGGTAGCCTAAAGTTTAGTACGGCACCTAAATATGTAAATGGAGCTATTACGGCGTGCAAGATTGGCGTTATTATTTTTTTATATAAAAGGGTTTTATTTAATTTATTGGAGTTTAAAATATGAAGAAATTGGTCACAAGCGAATGCCTACACAAATACAATTTATTTTGTGGAGAAAACTTATTTTTTATGGTCTGAAAAACTTATAAGTATCAAGTCAAGTCACTCAAGAACCTTGGGAAATTTTCCCAGAATTTTTACTATTTTTCTTATATTTTTAAATGAATTTTAAAGTTTTATAGAAATATTTACGTTTTCAAAAAATTACTTAACTTTGATGAATTTTCACAGGGTAATTAGAGCTGCGCAGACTACTAAAATTAGTTTGGTATGTAAGGGGGAAGTAGCTCTATTATGTGTAATTTTTCTAGATTTTTTATTATGGTTTTAAGGTTCTAAATTGAGTCCGGAAGTCCGGAGGGACTCCGTACGGACTCCGTTTCGACTCCGTACGGACTCCGTACGGGCTCCGGATTGACTCTGAAAGAGCTCTGGAGGGGAAAACTTAGGCACGTGACTAGGAATACTTAAGCGCTTCTCAAACTCAAAATTGAGAGGGGGGACAGATCATTCAGCTTAATCATTGACCACCACGGTCTCATTTTTTTATTACTCAACAAATTAAAATAAATTGTAATACCCTTATAACTTTATATTTTATATAACATTTTAGAAATACTACTCAACAATTAAAATCACACTTCATACAGGGTATCTTTAGAAAGGTCTTCATCACGGGGACTTGATTATTGCTGTCTCATAAAAATTTAAATTATTATAAAAACATAAAAGTCAATCTTTTCAGATCTTTCACTGGTACACCTTAATTGTTGTTATCAGTATTTCTTTATCAACAGCCACGATCATTTAATCTCAATAAACATTAAATATTTTAGAGTTTCATTATTTTTTATCAATCAGATCCAAGTAGATTGGTTAGCTTAGTGATTTAGAATTCCCATTTTGTTATTTTTATTGGAAGGACGGGGTTTTCAGCTAAATCCACATATCTCCTCCGGATTCTGCTTACAGCAAGGCGACTGTAAGAGTTTACCTTACCATAGTTGGCGCCCAACGTGGGGTTCGATTTCTCTAGCTTTCTTTAAAAGACTTACTTGGATCAAGAACGTTATTAGCCTGCAAGAGGCTTATTTTCTGGAACTCTAATTGGATTTTTGTTATTGGCCTGCAAGAGGCTTGTTATTTTATCGATTGTTAACGCTTTTCATTACTTATTGGGATGTCTTCTTCTGCTGTTGCTTCTGGATCTTCTAACCCTCTTACTCCCTCAGTTAGAATTGTTTCTTGGGATGGCCCAACGTTTGATGGGGAGGAGGTTAAATGGTTCATTAGCAGGTATGAAGCTGCTGCTGCTGTTGATGGTGAAGCAAGTTAGGTTTTTTATTGCTGATAGGGAGGTGGAAAAAGAGGTTATTGCTATGCAGGCATTCAAAGACAAGGATTGGGTTAAGCTTTCTAAAGCTATCACCACGCAATATAGGGGGAGGACTTGCTAGCAAGTCCGCAACTTGAAGTCAGATGGAAATCAGATGGAACTCAGACTGAAGTAATACTGAACTTTCACTTGAAGTATCACACAAATAACAATGGATCTATATTGAAAACATAGTGAAAGTGTGAGGATAACTGAATGGAAGCCAGAAAAAATCATTCCATGAGTCTACTCAATGCAAAGTATTTTTTGAAACAGCTTATTAAAATAATACTTTATTAAATTAATTTGATCAATAAAAATTGATTGACAATATTGCAATTCTTAAATACAATAATTTTATTAAAAAATTTCAGATTACATATAAAAAAAATCAGTGACTTTTTCTATTACTTACAACTGTTTTTACAGAATTGAAAACTATGTTTCAGCTAATATTTTATGGAAGTGAACTCTGTTCTTCGCCCGAAGAACAGAGTTCATCCTCCTATTTTCACACTCTGTTTGCACCAATCTCCATCCTTTTCAATTCTATCAACACATGCTTGTCTTCCCTTCCCATGCCTTTCGCTATCCTCCCAGCCCCATTGTATGCCATCCTCTTTTGATCCCCATTTCACCCCTCTCAACCTCTCCCAGACCCTTTTCTTCATTTAAAATGCCTCGGAACCCTTAATCTTCCCTTCCAACTCTTTCCCAACCTTTTCGCTACCCCATACACCCTTCCTCACCCCTCTCTCCAGCCTTTCCAGCCCTTGTAGCCCCATTTGTGTTCACATGAGCTTCAAGGTGTGTTCAAAGTAAATTCAATACTTCTTCATGATGGTTTCATCACTTCCTCAATGTGTGCTCAAAAAGATATGAATTAGGGTTCAAGGTTGCGGACTTGCTAGCAAGTCCGCCCCCCATATTGTGTGGTGTATGGTTGATAGATGGGGTGTTAGGTTTACTATGATGGACCTCAATAAAATTGTTGGAGACTGGCAAGCAAAAGGTGGTGTTTCTTCTATGGCTGACTTCAAAAAGCTCTGTGTTCAGTTTGATGAAGTGGTGGAATATCTCATACTGGTGGACGAGTTAGTGCATGAGAACCAAGCAAAAGATTTGTTTTGGACAGCATGTAGCAGGGATATTCGTATGGACGTCTTGAAGGATCTTTCAAGAAAAGATTTGATGAAGGAACTGCCTAATGGTGAGCAGAAACTGCCGGCTCTGGAGGTTATCAAAGAGAACATTCAGGCCCATCTCAAGTTATTGGCGTTGGACAAATATCAAGAGTCATGCACTCAATATGTTAGCAAGGTTAGCGAAGTTTTGGCCGAAAACAACGATATTATGGTCAAAGCCCAGGAGGCCAAGAAGGCTCAAATGGGATTACCTGCTGCTAAAGTTGAGGGCAATGTAGATAATAAGATGGTCGATCACCTGGCCGATTTAACTAAACAATTAAAAATATTTGTTCAAGAAACCCAGAAGGCCAATAAGGCCCCAATCGCTTCTTCGTCGACGTCGACTTCTTATCAGTCTAGAGGTTATGAACGTCGAAATTATAATGGCAATAACAATGGTAACCGCTTCCCAGGCAATGGGAGAAATGGTGGGAATGGTGGTAGTAATGGATATAGAGGTGGCTACGATGAGCCAAAGGTGTGCTCCTATTGTAATAGGAGGGGTCACAGAGCAACAGTTTGTTTTGCTCTTGATAAGGATATGGATGCTGGGCAAGTTTTATTTGATGGTAAAGTTTATAAATTTCCTGATGTTTCGTTCATCAAGCCCAGTGATGGACAGTCTCCTTCTGATTTGGTCAGAAGAAGTTTAACGGCTGAAAGGAGAGCCAGATTTGAAGAGGTGACGGATGAAGATGTTAATGCCAAGAGTGGCAAAAATGGTAATGGTAATGGTGGTAAAGCTGACAAGGGCAAGGAGAAAGAGGTCAGTAAAGCCACATTTTCTACTTCTTTTGGTGGTTTAGAGCTGGCGACGGTTGCCCAGGTGGAGGGCAGCTGTATGGCTGGCGAATACGATGTTAATGCTGCTAGAAGAGCAGCTGCTACTAAGGCGAAAAGTAGCATTCAGAGCCAATTGAGGGCTAATCCTGGAAAGGCCAATAACAAAGTGAACCCTTACTCTAAGGACAAGAATTCTAGTGCTCAAACTGCCACCAACAAATTGAACCCTTACTCTAAGGACGAATTATATAAAATGCAGAAGGGGATTGCTGATATGGGGCCCCCTAGTTATGGCAAGTTTGATTTAAATGGTGAGCCTATGCCAGAGGATGATTCGGATTCTGAGGAGGACGTACCGTTGGCGTCTCTACCCAGACCAAGTTTTAGCGGTCCCATCCCAATGGAGGGAGTAAGAAGGACTAGCGATGGATCAGGATTAGTGCAAGAAGCTGGTGACGGAGTTAGGGTTATAGAAAGTGAAGATGTTATAATGGGGGGTGAAGATGGCTCGGTTGGACCTCAAGAGTTACCCAGGGCCAAGGTTGTTAAATCAAAGGTCCAGTATGAGCGGCCAGTAGTTTCTGGTCAAGCTAATGCAATGGACCCAGTTTTGAATAGGGTGAATCAACTGCAGATTCCCTTATCTTTGGGGGAGTTATTTACGATTAGTCCGGCGCTTGCTGAAAAGCAAAAGAAGCATTTGACGAGGCGTCGGGTTTCCACTGGAGAGGTGGAATATATTTGTGAAAATGCTGAAAAGTTTGGGGAAGATGTAGATACACATTTTTCCGCTCCCCTGGGTTACCTGGTGGTAACTCTTAATGGTAAAGAAGTAAAGGCCTTGGTCGATTCAGGGTCTCAAATTAATTTAATTTCATTGGAGCAAGCGACGAGTATAGGCTTGCCAATTAAAAGTGGAACTGGGGGAAACCTCAGAGGTATTGGAGGGCATGCAACAGAGCTGATGGGTACAGCTGAGCATGTCAGGTTAGGCATTGGTGGATCTGTTTGAAAGGTTCACTTTTATGTGGCCAGAGGAGCAGTCAAAACTGTTCTTGGTGGTCCTTTTTTGATGGATTTTGAGGCCAGGATAGGGTATCAAGCTGGCATGGGGATTAGTTTGGAGATCACTGGTGAAGATATGCGGAGGTTACATATGCGGTTAGCGCCTCCTGGAGATGAAGGTTGTGAAACACGGCCAGGGATTACTACTCTGTGCCAGTGTTGTGTTTGCACCAAGAAGCGGTATATAAAACGGATGGCTTCTGGTGAATTATGTTTGTTGGAAAGGGATGGTTGCCCTCATTTTTTGGGGTAGCAGGGGCTGATCGCTCTAATGTTGTAATCTCTCCTCTGGATGAGATCCCGGATTGCAATAGGTCAGCTCACTTGGAGATAATTCAAGTGGATTCTCAATTATTTTCTGTTAATATTACTTTGGAGTGCAAATACGTTTTGGACTTTTCTATATGTTTATTGGATTTACACAGTTTTTCTATTAAATTTAAAAACGGTGAAAAAGGCAAAATGGGCCAAATTAGGTTGGATAAAAATTGGAAGGGTATGTTTTTGGACCTCCAGCAAGAGGTTAAACTGCAATTATCACCTTCTATTCAGAGCCTCCAGCAAGAGGGTAAACTGCAAAAATTACATCAAAACTCGATTAAAAATCTCAGTATAAGTAAAACACAAAAAAATAACTTATGTGAAAATGTTATTCGGGACCTCCAGCAAGAGGTTAAACTGCAAGTATCTCCTTCTATTATGGACCTCCAGCAAGAGGGTAAACTGCAAATATCACATCAAAATCCGATTAAAAATCTTGGTATAATTAAGACACAAAAAAATAATTTATGTGAAAATGTTATTCCGGACCTCCAGCAAGAGGGTAAACTGCGATTATCTCATCAAAATCAAATAAAAAATCTCGGTATAATTAAAACACAAAAAAATAATTTTTGTGAAAATTCAATTCCGGTCCTCCAGAAAGAGGGTAAACTGCCAACTTTCTTTACGGGTGATTTACTGTTGGATAAGGGAAGCAAAGGTGTTGGAAAATCTGTTTATAAATTAGACGAGGGAAAGGAGAAAAGGGTAAAATTTAAAAATGAAATAAAATATTTTTCTAATTTTTCTTATTCTGATTCTGGTGATGAAGAAGATTCATTTGATGAGAGTTTTAATGGCAATGTTTTACCTCAAGTTAATTTAGATGTGGACGCAGCCAAATATAAGAAAGTAGCAAATAAAGTTTGACCTATTAATGAGCCGCTACCTGCTGAATTAAATCCACCTTTGAGAAGACCAAGGTTATCAAGAGATCCTTATGAAAGTCCCTTGGTAAAGAATCCGCCTGAATTTTCTGAGACGTCAAGAATCACTTTTGAGAGACTGGGTGTTGTTAATTTTGGACCTGATGGTTGGTTGTCTGGAGAAGAGAAGAAGTTGTTGTTGGATGTGATGGTCAAGCAAGAGAAGGCCATTGCTTTTGTAGAAGAGGAGAGGGGTGTGTTGAAGCATTCCTATGGGGAGCCTTACAAGATTCCTGTGGTATGTCATGAACCGTGGCAGCAGAAACCGATTCCTATTCCAGCTGCATTAAAAGAAGCTTATATCGAAGTTGTCAGAGAAAGGATACTCACTGGACTTTATGAGCAATCAACGTCAAGTTATTCTAGTCCGGTATTTTGTATCAAGAAACCGAATGGCAAGCTTAGAGTTGTTCATGATCTTAGGGAATTAAATAGGGTTACAATAAAGGATGCTGGGATACCACCTAGTGCTGAGGAGTTTGTTGAAGCGTTTTCAGGGAGAGTGTGCTATGGTTTGGGAGATATTATGGGTGGATATGATGAGAGAGAGTTACATCCGGACTCAAGGCCTCTCACTACATTCGATACGCCACTTGGACGTTTACAGTTAACAAGATTACCTCAAGGAGCAACAAATTCGGTTGCAGTTTATCAAGCTCAGATGGCTTGGATCCTTCAAGATGAAATTCCACAATATGCTGGAATCTTTATAGATGATGGAGGAATTAAGGGACCAACAACCGACTATGATAACCAGGTGTTGGAAGAGAATCCCGGGATACGCAAATTCATTTGGGAGTTTGCAATTACTTTAGAAAGAATCTTGTTTCGAATTGAAGAGGCTGGTTTAACTATTTCAGGTTCAAAATTTTCATGTTGTGTGCCAGCCTTAGAAATATTAGGCAATGTGGTATGTAGAGAGGGTAGGATTATGTCCAAGAAGAAAGTTAACAAAATTCAGTCCTGGCCAAGACCCAAGAATACGACCGAAGTTAGAGGGTTTTTAGGCGTTTGCGTATATGTTAGAATGTTTATCAAGGACTTTTCTTCATTGGCAGCTCCATTGAGACGGTTAACGAGAAAGGATGCAGACTGGGAGTGGGATGAAGAGTGTGAGAAGGCGTTTGTGAAGTTGAATGAGGTTGTAGGGAAGGATTTAGTCCTGCACAAGTTGGATTATGGAAAAGATGCTGGCAGAATTTATTTAGCAGTTGATTCAAGTCAGGTTGCAGCTGGGGCGGTTCTGTCTCAGATGGATAAAGCTGGTTACATCAGGCCAGTTAGGTATGAATCTGTAGTATTTACTGAGGTCGAATCAAGATATTCTCAACCAAAATTGGAATTATGTGGTGTGGCAAAAATACTGAAGAAACTTCAGCATATTTTGTGGGGGCAACATTTTGAGTTGCAAGTGGATGCGAAATCGTTAATCCAGATGATTAATTCCCCAAGTTTACCGAACGCACCCATGACGAGATGGGTAGCTTTTATTCAACATTTTTCTTTTGATTTAGTTCATAAGCCTGGCAAAACTTTTACTATGCCAGATGGTTTATCAAGGAGACCACCCACTGAAGAAGATTCAGACTCAGAAGAGTTCGATGAAGATATACCTATTATCAAAGCCAGCACTAAAGGAGCTGAAGACTTTCCATACCTCCCCCATGAGGTTAAACTGGCGGGACTATTGTGTTTAGATTATGGTGTTGATGACCTCCACCAAGAGGATAAACTGGAAAATAGTTTTTATGTTAATAAAGGTGTTGGAAAAGGTGTAGATAAATTCGGCAGAGAGGAGGTAGAAGAAGATGTGGTGTATGTAGAGGAAGATGGATTGGTAGTGTGGGATAGTAGTAAGTTAAGGAATGGTGTATATGTTGGAGAATTAGAGAATTTAAATAAAAAGGTGGATAAAGAGAAAGAGGTATTTTTGAATACGGTTTACGAAGGATCCAAAGGTTCAGAAGAAAAATGTCGACATAGCTCGATTAAAGATTTATTTAGGGGTCAACAATTATTGGCTCATTCATGTGCAGGTGATATTGGTGATAGAGAAGTCCCTATTGATGTTATATTAATCGATTTTCAAGATGAAGTCTGGGGTCAGACTGGTTTTTATTTTTTGTTAGTCAAATATTTGTTGACTTTAGAGAGGCCAGAAGATTGTGAAGACGATGAATGGGTGGCTATCAAGAGGAAGTCATCTACGTTTTACCTATCTGGTCGACGTTTAATGAGGAGAAAGTATCCAAATCCTCAAGTAGTTATAACTCAACAGAAGGGGCAAGAATTAGTTTTGAAATCACTGCATGAAGATCTCGGGCATAGAGGCGTGGGAGAAACGTTTAGAAGAATTTCTGATCGATTTTGGTGGCCTGGCATGAAGATGGCTGTTAAACAGTGGGTTCAGTCATGCGAAGAATGTCAAAGACAAAGTTATTTAAGGCCAAAAGAACCTGGACGCGCGACCGGTGAATATACGCTCTTTGGAAGAGTTAGTTTAGATGCCGTTCATATAAAAGAGGGACGGTATAAATATTTAATTGTGGCCAGAGATGATTTATCTGGTTGGGTAGAGGCAGCGCCTCTTATCAATTTAACTGCCATAAATGTGGCAGAATTTTTTTTGTATAATTGGGTATATAGGTATGGGGTGATGAAGTTGGTGACGGTAGATGGAGGTCCTGAATTTGGGACAAAGTTTAAAGAGGCCGTATTGAAAGTTGGATCAAAGGTTAGGGTAGCGACCCCATATTATCCTGAAGCTGAAGGCATGGTTGAAAGAGGGCATCAAGTTATTAAGGATGCTTTAGTTAAAATGTGTGGGACAAGTGCCAAAAAGTGGAGGCACTATTTACCTTTAGTTTTATTTGCTGATCGAATCACTGCCAAAAGGACGACCGGATTTTCACCTTATGAACTTGTTTTTGGACAGAAAGCAGTTTTACCGGTTGATTTAGAAGCTGAATCATATCTTGGAGTTGACTGGGACACGGTCAAAACTACTGAAGAATTATTGTGTGCAAGAATGATGCAGCTAGAAAAGAAAGAAGAATATTTAGAAAAGGCATATTCGCGGATGATGAAGATCAGAAATCAATCAGTCAGATATTGGGATGAGCGGTTGGCACATCGATTAAGGAAACCTTTGAACCCAGGAGATATGGTCCTGGTGTATAATAGGAGTTTGGAAAGTCAATGGGGAAAAATGTTTGCAGATGGGTGGAATGGACCGTATAAAATCAAGGAGCAAGTTTCCGGCGGTTCATATGTTCTAGAAGAGTTGGATGGAGTAGTATTGAAGAAGAGGGTAGCGGCCGATCAAGTGAAACGGTTCTATCCTAGAGGCACCAGGAGTGCCGAAGTCTTCCTCCGCAATGAGGATAAACTATGATATCAATGAAACTTTATGGATTCCTCCGCAATGAGGATAAACTATGAAATTTCTTAAAATTTATCAACTCCGAAATGAGGATAAACTACAATTTTAATGACTTTTATTAAATTTATACCTCCGAAATGAGGATAAACTATGATATCTACGAAATTTTATGGATTCCTCCGCAATGAGGATAAACTATGAAATTTCTTAAATTTTATCAACTCCGAAATGAGGATAAACTACAATTTTAAATGACATTTATCAAATTTTATACCTCCCCAACGAGTATAAACTATCTTCTTATTTTTATAAAAAAAAAATACTTAACTATCATTACACTGCATATGGGCGACGAAACTGTGATGAAACATAACGAAATGCGAGAAAACCTTCATTGAAAATTTTCAAAATTTAAAATTCTTAAAATATGGGTGAAGATAGTGTTGGAAAAATTTTAAAATTTATTGGAAGAAGTGTTCACAGGGGAACCTTCTTAATTTAATATTGGCAAGTGTGGGGGTAATTGATGGGCTGGCTGCTCTATACACAATTACCCCATAATGTTTGTTTCCAAAATTTTCCCTGTTTCTAGTTGAATCCTGGCTTTGTCTTTTAATTTTAGGAAGTCCACTAAGACTATAAACTGGAACGAATCAAGAGACACCGCTCTCAACGCCGGATTCAAGATTTTCTTATTTTGTTTTTGATTTTTTTTATGTTAGATTGTGATTTTTTTTCTTTAATATATATTATGAATTATTGTAAAGGTGATGCTCACTGGTGGTCTCTAATCATTTTTATAAATTGGAGGGAGCCCACCCAGTGATCATCATTATAAAAAATTATCTTCTAAAAACTTTCATTTATTTTCTTTTATTTTCAATTTCTTAAAATTGTGTAACCACATCAAGTTGCACTTGGATGTGGGTATGATGTCGAGGGTATGGCTCATCAAATGGCGGGGGGGCATCTTTTAAAATTTTTTTTTTAAAAAAAAAAAAAAAAAAAAAAAAAATTAAAATCAAAAAAAAAAAAAAAATAATAAAAAAAAAAAAATAAAATAAAAAATCTTTTATGGTAAAAAAAATAATAATAATAATAAAATAACTAAAAAATAAAAATAAAAAAAAATAAAAATAAATAAAAATAATAAAAAAAAAATAAAAAATAAAAAAATAAAATAAAATAAAATAAAATAAAATAAAATAAAATAAAATAAAATAAAAGGTATTTTAGTTTTAGGTAGTTTAGATGTTTATATTTTTATTTTTCAAACATTATTCAAGAAAGCTACATACCAGGAAGAACACCATCAAGGGTTGTTATCTTTTGAAGAATCGAAATTAGAAAATTTAGAAGGACCTTGATCGATTTCCTGGGATTCGAATCTTATTTCACGGTCACGATAGTGTTGAAGCCAGTTGGCTATTTTGAAAAGGTCTCTTAACAGTTGCTCTCTCATCCAAGATTCTGATCTATCAGAGGGCGGGTATCGTTGGAAATAAGCGATAAGGTTATTAAAATTAGCAAAAAGCTTTTCAGACACTAGGTGAATTGGAACTCTAGGGAAGCTTGGATTAGGTTCTGGTAGTTCATAAGCAGAATATGAAATTGGAGAACCGGTGGACGCTTATCAAATTAAAATATCAGCAAATTAAAACCTGAAGATTAAGAAAATAAAAAGAGACAACTAACCTTTGTCAACACTATCATGATCATAGATAAATGGCTTACTTGGTAATGGAGTGGGATTTTTTATGTTTAGAAAAGGATTTTTTATTTTTGATAGATGAGGAGGACTGGTGTTGGATTTGGTGTTTGAAGTAGATGTTCTGGGCCTTTTGGATGAAACAAGAGAAGATGAAGACTGCTGGCTATTATAGGACCTTTTGTGCTTCAAGATGTTGGAAGAAGGAGAAGAATTGTTAGAAGGCTGAAGCATGGCCCTGGGAGAAGCAAGAGTTCTTGGGGGACTAGCAGCAAGTCTAGATTGGAGAGAAGGACCCAGAGGATTAGGTGATGGAGAAAGATTTAAATAGGCTGATGGAGAAAAAGGTATGGGATCTTTAGAGGTTGATGGAATAGGGGGTGGAGTAGAAGGTGAAGAAGAAGGAAGAGGTTTGCAGAAGGCGGCAAAGCTAGTAGCAGTGATGGGGAAAGAACCACAGTTCAAGCCAGAACATTTTCTTTTCTTCTCATAGCAGGCTAAACAGGCCCTGTTATAAGTGTGCTTTTGCCAGTTAAAAGAGAAGATACATTCCCTATGGGTGAAGGCACAGTATTTTCAAGATTGATCAGCTGAAGCAATGAAGTCAGAAGGTTTCATCTTGTTAGGAGATATTTTTTTGAAGAAGAAAACTTGAAACTAGGATGAAGAAAGCTGGTGGCAGAATCTGGGTTCAAGGATAGAGAAGTTGTTAGGTCCACCAAGACCTTAAACTGGACTGTTATCAAGCTGTTGGGTCCACCATGACCTTAAACTGGATTTCTTATCGATTAAATGTTTGGTCCACCATGACTTTAAACTGGTAGTTCATTCATTGTTTAGTCCACTATGACTTTAAACTGGAAAATTAATATCTGCAGGATAATCCAACATTCATTGGACCACTATGGCCTTATACTGGATTACTTGTCGATCAAATGTTTGGTCCACTATGACATTAAACTGGATTATCAAATTTATTCAATCTTTGGTCAAGCCTAGGCCTTACTTAGGAATATATCAAAATATTTATGCACTTAAACGATCTTTGGTCCACCAAGACCATAAACTGGAAATCGATTATATGTTTGGTCCACCAAGACTTTAAACTGGAATGTCAATCTTGTTTGGATAACTCAATTCAATCTTTTAATTTATCACTGTCCACTAAGACTCTAAACTGGTTATTCAATTATTTCTGGAATTGGGTGCTGAAAGCTTTAGGAGGTTAAAACTTTAGGTGGTGATGATGCTAAAGAAAGCATAATGGTTAATTAGGTGAAATTTGTGGCGCTTTAACATGGTCTAAAGTTAAAATTATTATTGGAAGCCTGGCAAAAGTATTTTATGGGTTTGCTGTATAGCAAAGTTTGAAAATTGTGATGAAGGAATCAGAAGTTAGGATGGTAGTTGGATTTTAGGGAATGATTTTTTTTAGTGCCTCATAGTTAGGCCATTTTTTTGGTGTGAAGCTTGGAGGACCTTATGGCGAGATTGGAATCATAGAATTCGGCTCAGTGGGGGGCCCTATGAGGTTGGAATCAGGAGTATTCGGCTCATAGGAAGATCCACTCTCTCAATGCTGTGACAAGAAGGAAGACTGGTATATGGGAGTCTGAAGGGATTCAAACCTTGCTCTCAGTAGTGGAATCATCACAAGATTTATATTATTTTATTTTATGTTATATCAGGCCAGAGAAGAAAGAAAACATCATTTATGTTGAAAGTTTAAGAAGACCAAGCAAAAACAAAATTTTATCAAGTTATACTGTTAGAAAAGATAATTTCTTTGAAATTGTTCAACATCATTATCAAAGCTTTGCATTAAAATTCTTCTTTTCATGAGGTCTTCATGGTTATTAGCTGGAGTTTCTTGAAAATAGGCCAGCATTTTTCGTTTCAACTCATTAATAAAGTCAAGAAAAAGATAGCGATGAAAATTTGGGTAATGATTGATATAGTCCGTCTTCACTCTACCAACATCATCAGTGTTGGTTATTTCGACAGCTAGAAGTTCAAATATGTTATTAAGTTATAGGTTTAGTCAATTTTGATTAAAAGTTTTTTTAGTAAGATAAATAGGGTCTTACATTTAGAGCCAGGAAACATAGTCTCAGCAAAGTTAGTTGGGGGTACTGGCGTTATAGGATTAGGATCTTGTGAAGGCAAAATTAGGCCGGGATCCGTTGATGAAGATTGAGCTTTTGAAGCTGTTTTTGATCTTATTCGTTTTAAGAAGACAGGAATTTTGGATCGCTTTTTAGAAGTTGAGGGATCAGGGAGAGCTGCTGGTCCTAAATATACGTTTGTTTTAGAAGGAACTATTGGCCGGTTGCATTTGACTTTTTTCACACAGCATAAGTCGCAAGCTGTTCTGCCAGGAAGATTAGGGTTGGACATTAAACAAGGTACCTGGTATCGAGCGCAGAGTTCACATGGAGCGACAAGTTCTTTGGAAGACATATTGATGAAGATGAATTTTATAGTTGATTAAAGAAGATGGTGGTTGAAGGTTAAAGATGAATATTGTGTTCAACCACTTATGCAAAGTTTTAAGAATGGGGACATTCTCAATTGGAGGGAGGATGTGGTAGCCTAAAGTTTAGTACGGCACCTAAATATGTAAATGGAGTTATTACGGCGTGCAAGATTGGCGTTATTATTTTTTTATATAAAAGGGTTTTATTTAATTTATTGGAGTTTAAAATATGAAGAAATTGGTCACAAGCGAATGCCTACACAAATACAATTTATTTTGCGGAGAAAACTTATTTTTTATGGTCTGAAAAACTTATAAGTATCAAGTCAAGTCACTCAAGAACCTTGGGAAATTTTCCCAGAATTTTTACTATTTTTCTTATATTTTTAAATGAATTTTAAAGTTTTATAGAAATATTTACGTTTTCAAAAAATTACTTAACTTTGATGAATTTTCACAGGGTAATTAGAGCTGCGCAGACTACGAAAATTAGTTTGGTATGTAAAGGGGAAGTAGCTCTATTATGTGTAATTTTTCTAGATTTTTTATTATGGTTTTAAGGTTCTAAATTGAGTCCGGAAGTCCGGAGGGACTCCGTTCGGACTCCGTATGGGCTCCGGATTGACTCTGAAAGAGCTCTGGAGGGGAAAACTTAGGCACGTGACTATGAATACTTAAGCGCTTCTCAAACTCAAAATTGAGAGGGGGGACAGATCATTCAGCTTAATCATTGACCACCACGGTCTCATTTTTTTATTACTCAACAAATTAAAATAAATTGTAATACCCTTATAACTTTATATTTTATATAACATTTTAGAAATACTACTCAACAATTAAAATCACACTTCATACAGGGTATCTTTAGAAAGGTCTTCATCACGGGGACTTGATTATTGCTGTCTCATAAAAATTTAAATTATTATAAAAACATAAAAGTCAATCTTTTCAGATCTTTCACTGGTACACCTTAATTGTTGTTATCAGTATTTCTTTATCAACAGCCACGATCATTTAATCTCAATAAGCGTTAAATATTTTAGAGTTTCATTATTTTTTATCAATCAGATCCAAGTAGATTGGTTAGCTTAGTGATTTAGAATTCCCATTTTGTTATTTTTATTGGAAGGACGGGGTTTTCAGCTAAATCCACATATCTCCTCCGGATTCTGCTTACAGCAAGGCGACTGTAAGAGTTTACCTTACCATAACGGTTTTAAATAAAGGGTCAATATCACACATTCTGAATCAACTAGTCCTTGGGGATTTCTCTGCTGAAGAAATGGTTGATCTCATTGAAGCCAATGCTCAGTCCCTGGCCAAACGCCTACCTAAATCTTATGCTCAAGCATGCAAAAGTCCAGATGCCAAAAGTTGGAAGTTAGCATGCGAAGATGAATTAAAAAACCTAGCTAAGATGAGGGTATGAGACATTGTCAACTTACCTAATGGTGCAAAAACTCTGGGTGTGCATTGGGTCTTTACAAAGAAAAAAAATCAAGATGGCAGTGTGTCAAAATTTAAAGCGCGCTATGTTTCCCAAGGTTTCAAACAAGTGGAAGGCACTGATTTTACTGATACATTTGCCCCAGCTGCCACTTTTGTTTCTTTAAGGGTCATGTTAGTTCTAGCCGCAAAAAGTAATTGGCCTGTCAAATCATTCAATATCACTGCAGCCTATCTACACAGCAACTTAGAAGAAAAAATTTATGTCAGACAAACTGAAGGCTTCACTAACAGCAATAACAATCAAGTGTGTAAATTAAAAAAGGCACTTTATGGAACAAAAAAAGCAGCCCAATGTTGGTGGAACACCTGGCATCCATCTTTCAGGATCTGAGGTATGTGGGCAGCAAACATGATGCAAGTTTCTATATACTCAAAAAACATAATGAAGTGGGTGTAGTATGGGTCCATGTGGATGATGGGGTTGTAACTGGTAGTGATATTGGCATGTTAAAAAACTTGTAGCTGGATTTGGGTGATAAAATGAAAATTAGATGGAATGATACCCTCGAGTCTGTGGTAGGTCTCATGGTTGAAAGATCTACTAATGGTTTTTCTCTCTCACAACCAGCTCTCACGAACCGTATATTAAGAGATTTCAACTATGGTGGATTGAAAGCGACATCACCGCTTCCAAAAAATATGTCAATTTCCTCATTAAAAACTGAATGTAGCTATGATTCAACAAAATTCCTATCAATAATAGGTGCTTTCAGCTATTTAGTAGCGGGATCCAGGCCTGATCTAACATTCCCTGTTAATTTCTTGGCTAGGTTTGCTTCAGCACCTGGTGTTGAAGAATGGAGAGCTTTAAATCATTTAATTTGTTATCTTGAATTTACTAAAGATGTAAAACTGAATTGTTTTCCATCAAAAGGCAGTATTTTTACTGAAGCTTACTCTGATGCCACATGGGGTGGAGAATTTCAGCAATCTATCAATGGTCACATTCTAATATTGAATGGATGTCCTGTTCTTTGGCAGTCAAAAGGACAATCTATGGTTGCCTTAGCTTCTCTTGACTCAGAGTATATTGCACTTGCTAATGCTACAAGACAAGTTTTATGGTTAAGAAATCTGTTATTAGGCCTATTTGATAAACTTGACCCTACCCAAATGTATTGCGACAACAAAGGTGCTATTGTTACCGCGACGGACAATCCAAGCGATAAACGGGCTAGGCATATTGAAAGATCCTTCTATTTTGTAAATGAGCAGTTAAGGGCGGGTAAAATAAAGATATCTTGGGTGCCTTCAGCATTACAAATTCCTGACTTACTCACAAAATCTTTAGGGGCAAATAAATGGTCGGAGAAGAGAAAGACTCTATCCGTTTATTTATTATTTTTTTTTTCCTTTATTTTTAATTTTATGTTTAATTTAATTTAATTATTTATTTTTCTTTTCTCTTTCTTTTCTACAGTTCTATTTTTCTTTTTAACTCGCAAAGGGCAGGGGTGTTATGTACTTAATCCATATGTACTTGGCGAGTTACTATTTAAACCTGTAGAGACACGTACACTTAACTCCGGTTCCTCTCGGAGTAGTGTATCTGATCCTGTCTCTATAATTATATTCTATGTTCATGAGTACCTTGTCTGTGTTCCTGTGTGTGAATGGGAGAGTGGGGGTGATAAGAGTAGACAATTGGACTTGGTCTATACCTCATCTCGCCCTTGAAACCCAATCACTAAAACCCAAATGTTAATATATATATATATATATATATTAACAGCACTAGAGAATTTATACCAAGTTGAAAAGGCATTTTACAAATAAAATAAAATAATAATAATAAAAAGGTAGATACGCACTTTAATTAAGTTGGTAAAACTTCGCTATCATAATTGAGAACAGATTTAAATTTGATGAGTATCTTGTACTTACTATAAAGCTCAAAAAAAAAGAATACTTATTGAATTTACTAAAATTTAGTGTTGTTGATTATGCTAAGTAGTGACATGGTATTAATTCAACTTGTATAAGCTGTAATCATCATTAAATGCTTTGCCTCACCATGAAGGAACTTTAATTTATTTACTTCTTAAGATCGCGCGCCCTCAGGGCATGAAACTACTCATGTGAAAACAAAATAAGCTATGATATATACATGATAAAGAGCGGAGATAGGCGGTCAATGAGGGAAAATGAACCTTCTAAGATGAACATTCTTGCAGCACGAATTAAAATAGTCAATTACAACAAGAAAAAGTCGTTAAAATGATCCACCTCTTTGGTTTGGCAGTGTTGATTTAAAAAATTAAGATAAAATAATAACAGACTTTAAAATCCACGGGAATAGTGAAAAATTCACAAATTAGTTTGGAAGTTCAAGAATCACTGGTCTATTAATTAGACATTGACAAAAAAGTGGTAAGTAGTTTTTTATCGCAGAGGTGAATGGTAGTCAATCAGCACACAAAGCAATGTTGATCTAATTGAACCACTGACATGGTATTATAATCCAACACTTCCTCAAGGCAATGAGAAATACTTAGACGTTTAATGTCATCAGTTTGATATTTTTTTGCTACATTACACATATACAACTAATCCTGTAAAGCTTGCAGTTCTCCTGCCTCTCATCCCCCGCTAGAGGCATGGGTTGTTAGAATTATTCTCATGACGGTTTTCCTTCATAGTTCCTATAGTTACAAGATGATACAGCAAAACCTGAACAGCTTACGGGTTTCTTTTCTCCGACCCTCCCGCCAAAAACCTGAGTCTAGGTCACTTTTGGCAGGAAATAAATGGCAAGAAACCCACAAGCTGTCCCAGCTTAGCTGTACATAACTACCTATTTGACTTGTCCACGATAGTGTGATTCAATTAAAGTAGACCACAAGTTGTACTGTTACATGTTTACTTTATAAGCACTCTTGTTGTTTACTACTCATAATCAATGTTACATCTAATTTGATCGCGAGTATCATTCATTTTCTCGTTTAAAGCTCCTCATTTTCTCTCAATTTTTAAAGTCATTTTAATCATAAATTGAACCTTATAAGTATTTCTAACATGAGCCAGCTAACTTAAACTGTTGATTTTAGCGGAGAATGGGATGCAACACGGCCGCAAGCTCTGCAGGATTAGCTGAAACTGATTTTAGGCTTTTGCAAACCAAAGTTCACTCTAGCAATTTATCATACAGCCAGCCACGTAATGAAATTTAGGCTCTCATCTCTCATTGGAAATAGATAAGATACTTATAAACACACCTACCGTTCACATCAAATACAAAAGGCTTTTGATATTCAAAAAGGATGTTTCGCGTCCACAAAAATTAAAAACAATAAATTTTCTAGAGAGGTATAGAAAATGAAATCAAAAACTCTAACAATAACTAATCATATTTGCAAGCAAGAAGGAAACAGAAACAGAAAACCGATTCAACCCAAAATGATAATGAAAATAAGAGTAGAAATACTGTAGTTAATAAATAAAGCGAAACACGAAGGCCACCCATTACAAAAATCTTTATAAAAAATCTATAATAAAACTAGATAATTGAATACAATCAATTAAATATATTGAGATTCGAAAAGAGAAAAAAGACAATAAAACTATATACAAAAAAGTTTAAGATGGAATCCAAAACAAGAAAATGCTGGCTTTCAAACAGTTTAAAAAATCAGTCAATGGAACAAAATAACCAGGACTTATGTAGGGAAGTGAGTTGAGACTAACATTTTTTTAAGGAAGTCGGAAAGCCTTCTTTCTCTTCTTTCGCTTTTGAGGTTCTGGCCCATTTTCTTGGGCCAACACCTCGGACGTCATTCCTGAAGGAATTTGGGATTTTTTGGTCCTTTTTCTAGGACCTGTAGAGGGCTTTGAAGGTGAGATGATAGGGTCTGCAGTTGTGCGAGATGCTATTCTCGCTGAGAAGCGGCGTTGGCCCTCAGCGAATAGGATGCTCCCAAGAGCACCCACCTCCATACACGGCCTTTTCGGACTTCTATCCTCCTCTTCGTCCTCAACTCCTTCTTGGGTCTTAAAATAATAATATACTTAAGCCTTTAAAGTGTATTGTTAGGTGAAAAAAGTATAATATTTACTTACATTAGGACTAGGGGTGGCCTCAGCATAGCTCCTCATGTTGGGAGAAGCCCACGGGCTGGTGGCTATAAAAGGGGATTGTTCTATACCCTCACTCATTATTATAGGTGAAGAAAGCTGCCTCAGTGCAACAGGTGAGCTGGGGGAAGAGGGGGATATGACACGTGGAGGTGAGGAAACAAGGGAAGCAACAGCCGCAAGGGGAGAAGGAGAAGATTTTGGTGGAGAAGGAGGGAGGGGAGATACACCACTTAAGCTGGGTGCAGCTAGTGGAGACAGAGATTGTGAAGATAAGGGTGAACGAGATGAATGTCTTGCTCTAATAGCCTCAAAGGGATTGATATTTTCATCTTGATAATAAGCACGGGAGTTGAAAGATAATGGGTTCATGATAGAAGATGAAAAGCAGGTACTATAGTCAAGAAGAGAAATGGCAAAAGAATTATAGACTGGGGGAAAAGGGGTACACAGCTGGGGTTTTTATAGGCATTGAAGGGAGGGCAGATAAGGCAAGAACCATTGAGGAATCTACTGAATCAAAAGAGACCTTGGTCAAAGGAAGAAGAAGATTTGAAGGGGAAAGTAAGCAAGGTATGGGATGGCTAGTGTTAGTACGCAATGATGATGACAAAACTGAATTAATTTTTTATTGATTTGTATTGAAGAAGAAGAGACAATGAAGGATAAAATTAAATGGGTGAGTAGATTATGTTACTTAGTTAAGTATTTTCAGTAGGCAGTGAGTAGCCTATAGTAGCGGTCAGTAGATTTAGAGTAGCCTTGGGTAGGTTTGGAATAGCCCAGATGCGTTCTAAAGGAGGCAGTAATTGAACAATCAGAAAAAGGGGCGCAATGATGCAAAAGAAATTGCAGCGTAAAATATGGAAAGCGCGGGTCTAGAACTTTGTACTCAACTGAGAATTCCATCGCATTCTACAAATTCTAGCCAACCATCACGCTGCAATCCCTTAGTTTGTGATATTAAGAGAGCCGATGAATTATTGTATTACAATCATGACGAGTATACAATAATAGTAATTGGGCACAATGAAAGGAAACCAAGTAGCACAATGGATGTGATTTTCAAGCCATGAACCATGAAAAAAAAACGGATTTACAAAGCATATATGTGCTTGTAGCCAAAGTAGAGAGCCAAGACAGATTAATAGAATAGAAATAAAGTGTGAACAGGCAATGAGTAGTAATATCGATGATTATTGCGAGCTACTAGCAACTAATCATCTGTACAAGCTGCTTTAGGATCAATCAAAGACACCATCATCACATAGTTTCTTTTGTAACTTGATTAACATGTAACAATGCCATCAAATCGATGGGGTTCGAATTGGGTTTGGATAAAATCTGCTAACGCCAGTGCAAACACAAGATGCCATTGCGAACGCCACCAATCTCCGAAGCGTCAGAACAAGCACCACACATCTGGTCCAGCTTGTCTCACTACGTAAAGAATGTTATTTGAGAAATTATGCATCAGCATAAAACTCTGGCAAGTGATTACACTACAAAACATGTTTGTTTCGCCTCGAGGCGCAACAGTTGTGCAACAGTTGCGAAACAATTGTTTTTTGCACTTAAGACCCACTTAGGACCCTTAAGTGCAATTTTTTTTTTTACATAACTGTTACGTAATCGTTGCGCCATTGTTGCGCCCCAAGACGAAACAAACATTTGTTGCAATGTTAGGGTATCACTACAGCACATGTTTGTTTCGCCATGGGGCGCAATAATTAGGCAACAGTTGTGCAACAGTTAGGAAACAATTTTTTTTTTTGCACTCAAGACCCACTTAAGACCTTTAAGTGCCAAAAATCATTGTTACTTAACTGTTGCGTAATCGTTGCGCTACTGTTGCGCCCCAAGACGAAACGAACATTTATCGTAGTGTATGCTATTAATGTTGATTTTTGTTTGAACTGATAGGACAGTATTCTTGGGTGGGATTTACAGCTAAATCGAAAAAGCTTTGTGCAGCTTCCCAAAAAAGTTGCGCGACTTACCCAGCATTTCCCCTCATATCTTCATTTCGCCAGCCTGTTACCCGCCAAAAATGCTGGGTAAGTTGAGCAAAATTATGAAAAGCTACACAAACCTTTTTCGATTTAGCTGTAAAATAATCTAAGAGCCATTACAATGTATTTACAGCTACAGCTAATCCTGGAAAGCTTGCGGTTGTCTTGCCTCTAATGCCCCGCCAATGACATAGATCATCTGACCTAAACTCATGATTTTGGCGGGGGACGGGATGCAAGACAACCGCAAGCTTTCCAGGATTAGCTGTACTTGGGAAAAGCTTGCTGTCTTTTTGCCTTCGCTCCCCGCCAAAAACACGAGTTTAAGCCGCTTTTGGCGCGGGATGAGGGGCAAAAAAAGAGCAAAGTTTTCCTAAATAGCTGTACAAACAGCACAACATTACACTAAGCAGAGTACAACAAAGACGTGAGATTTTTTACGAAGGCTGTTACCTTCCACTTGAAATAGCACCTCCACCTCACCATTGATCATTACTTAAAGGTTTTTTCAGCTTGCCAGTGATGAAGAAACTGAAAATGAGAAGGAAAATTGCAAAGAAAGAAATTTAATAAGGATAATGAATACAAGTTAGTAAATTTTTTACATCATATAAGCTTATAATTTGATTACTTAGCGAGGTAAATTTATGTAAAATTGATTTATAAATTAACTTAATGAATTCTATAAGTTTGATAAGATTCTTTAATGTTTCAGTGATAATTCTTCAATTTAATTAAGTCTCATAATTAACTCTCAATTTATCTCTCAATAATATTCAAATTTTAAAAATCTTACTTATGGGGAAATATTGGCAGCTAAGTTGTAGATCTGGGCCCATCAGAATTAACAATGCACCATAACTTGATTGAAGTTTGCCAGGGAGGGAGCCAGGAAGATTTAGAGAGGTGAATTGGTAATTATATTAGGACTCTGAGGTTTTAATTGGGTGTCTTGACACTTTTTAATTTAATTTTGATTATCTTATTAGGGGGTCTCAAAAATTAGAATATATGCAATTCAAACACATCGCAAATTTGGTACCAAGAAGGTCTTTTTTATTTAAATTACACCTTCCCAGGAGAGCTATACTTGAATGGCATGTTTGTACCTCGACATAACCTTTTTTGGGTACATCTACCCCTTTCACACACTCCATCCCTTTATCATGATTAGTGTCAGGCTGAGTTCAAGTACAGAGATGTGAATAGCTTGATCATTCAGTTTTCTGGAAGATTTTAATGGTCCTATATGAATACTGTAGTACAAATCCAATAAGTATTAAGATATAACTCAATATAAGGGTCACAGTAATTTAACCTCACTAATGATAATTGGTTTACAATTTATGATTGGTAGAAAGATAGAGAATATAATTCAAACACTATTCAAAGACTATATAATTACTAATGAAATGTATTGTAATTGTAGTGGTTATATGGTTTAAATGTGATGATAAAGAATGTAGAAAATAATACCAAAAACCCCCTCCTTTTATACACAATAATTGTCAGATGTGTTCCACTGATTTACCAACCCTATACATGAACAATTATGCCTCAATCTAGCAAATACACCTTCCCAAAACATAAGGAATGACCAATACCACAATTAGAATGTTATCACCTGCGAAAATCCTGGAGTGATAGGGATAATCCATCAAAATAAAAGAATAAGAAAAAAAGAGAGTATATGTGTGTAAACTCTTAAAGTAAAAGACTAAAAGTGAAAGAATGACACTAAATATAACAGAGTATTAAGGAGGATTGGCAGTAGAAATGATGGGTCTAATTATTCCAAATTACTACATGAAATCCCTGTCCAAAAATGAACAAAATTGACTGAGAAACCACTGAGAAACCCAAAAAAGGATGTGAGATGTGAGGTGGCTGAATGCATTCTACTGGCATGCACTTTCAAGGGTAAATACTTGTCTAAATAGGCAAATTTAAGCATGGTAGTGAATTAAAGGCACCAATCTTGATGTTGTTAATGAAATTAGTGCATATAATGAGGTCAATGCACTAATAATTAAATTAGGACACTAGATAAGCACCTGTTGCTTATTTTAGTGTTTTTCCCCATAGTGGGCATACTATGTGGGGGAATTATATTGTGAAAATGCTAACTTTGCTAAAAATAAATCTATTCACATGGGATAAATGGAGGCAGTATGTGGCCAGTACACAGAAGCCATTTCTGGCATAAAAAACACCAAATTTGAAAAGTGTTTTTTTTACAACTTTTAATAGCCAAATCAATAGCTCTAATTAAGAAAAATTGTTCTGTCAAGGCAATTTTTAATAGGGGGTATCAAAGTTAAAAATTTTTAACTATTTAAAAGGTATTTCACAGCACAAAAAGAAAGCCACAAGCATGACATTAATTCTCAGTAAAAAGATGTTTTGAGGGCACAAGATGGCATACCTTAAAAAATAATCATGGTTGATTTGGCGGAAAAACAAGGTATTTTTAAATATAAGACTTCTAACTTTGATAACCCCCTAATATTATTAAATTTATAGCACATATTCAACTTTTAAGTGATATAAAGCACATTTCTTGTTTTTTCCATAAAACCATGAAAACAACAGCTTTAAGTCTACTTAAAAATTATTTAGCATTATTTTTAAGGTTCTTAAGATTACCCTGACATACTTCAGCTTAATATTAAGTAAATAAGACATATAAAAGGTGGATATATGCATGTATATAAGGTATCATAATGGCATATATTGTATTTAATCATTAATTTCACTTATGTATACATCTTGTGTACCTTTATTTATTGTTCCCATGTATACTAAATTTTTTTAACATAATTAATAAGCACTTTTAACCCAGTCCTGGGAATATCCAGGCTGAAAATTAGTCAGCACCTGGTACACACATGCCCATATCTTAGCACACAAGTAGGGAGTATTTAAACTCATGTTTGAGACCCCTAACCCCAAGCCTGTAATGTATCATGGTGTATTGGAATGGGATTTTGAGTGTGAAGTCCACTGGGAATGTATGCCAATTTTTGAGACTCCCTATTATATTTATTATTTTCTCAATAAGTTCTCCAAATGTAATTTAATCTTGTTATTTATATTTATTTATAAGTTTTCTTGAAGTTTCTGAATTTTTGGTCACCATAAAAATTGGTAAAAATTTCATGCTTGCAGATTCAATTGTTTTAAGTTTTTTTTTTCTATAAAAGGCTTTTTTTTGTTGGTAATTGATTATTCTCACTTGAACATATAATATTTAAAATATTAAATATTATAAAGGAAAATTTATTATTCTATTTATCCTGCTGTTCAATTTTGTATTGAAGAAATTAATACAAAGTATTAAATCTTTTGCCACACTCCAAATTATTTAAAAAATTCCTCAAGTCCATTTTACATATATATATAGTATGATTCTGCTACCCGTCTGCTACACAGATGGTCAGCAGCCTTTTATATATTGTATATTCAAATAAAATTCTATCTTACAATACTAGATTAAAAGATTATACAGATTAAAATGACTACCTTGAGTCTCAACAAACAGAAATAACTTCTGTTTTAACAGATTGGATATATTCTCTAAGACTTTCTGGTAAATATACTGAGCTTGCACTTTTACAATTTTTTAATTTCATTAATTATCCAGTTCCTACCTATAATAATGGACTCCATACAATGCCCAATAAGGGGGGCAGACTTGCTAGCAAGTCCACAACCTTGGACTAAAATTCACCACAGATTGAAAACACATTGTGCTATTGACAAAGGAACCATACAATCAGGGATGAACTCCACTCAGCAGAGCAGTTTTAGGTGGGTGTTCAAGTAGAGTTCAGTATGAGTTCAGTCTGAGTTCAGGTTGGGACTTTCTAGAAAGTCAACCCCCTATATTGTGTAGTGATAGCAACTCCATGACCATATATGTATCCCAAATCAGAAGAAGTTGAAAAGGCTTTTCAAATATTTAATTCTAGCCAGGGTGCCTGTCTTAAAAATACCAGAATAAATAAATATCAAAACAGTATTATTTGACATGTTTGGTTAGGTTACCATTACCCAGGTTCTTATCAAAAAAATTAATACTCAAATAAGTGAAAAACCACAAAAAAATAAACTCTGTGATATCCCTTGAAATGCTAATCTTAACCACCAATCAAAATTTTTTCCAAAGGACTCCCACATTATGGGTGGCTCATCTATGAAAATATCACCAAAACCATTCTTCAACATAAGTGGAACACTTCAAATTAATTGCACTATATCATGTATTAAGAAAAAATAATGTGACCTAGTAGACAAGATGAAAAAATTGCTTGAAGAGAATTTTAAAGAGGGATCTTCATATGTATTGGAATAATGAAAAGTGCATCTTGATGTGTATTGAAACATTTGATAATAGTTTTGGAACCTCTTGGGCTACAATGTATCAGAAGTCAATAAAAATAATATATGTATCATTCCCCCAATTTCAAATAAATTTTTATCATAATTTTTTGAAATAAATTGATATATTAGGGGGTATCAATGTTAGAAATATGACATTTCAAAATACCTATTTTTTCTATCAAATCAGTAATTTCTATTTCCTCATATATGTCATATCTACCCCCCAAAACACCTTTCTATGTATTATTAAACTTAAGTTTGTTACTTTATTGTTGTGCTACAAAATAAATTTTAAATATTTTCAGTTTTTTAACATTTATACCCCTTATTGAGCCTGTGAATAGTTTTATATGATAGTTTGAGCCCTAAATTGAGAGATATTAAGATATTAAACATTCTTAGAGCATTTAACCCCATTTCCTCAAAAAATTGTCAACTAAATACATATTAGAGAGTGTAAAAGCTAGAAAAACAACACTTAAATTAAGTTCTGGTCTCAACCCAAATCAGCCATTACATAACATACTCTAGTTTTTGAAATAAATGGGTAATTTTAAAGATAATGAAGTCTACTTTTCTTGTGAATAAAGAGTGGTTTGAATAAAGACAGCAGGTAGCTTCAGTTTGGTAATACACTAGGGATGGTTCCATTATGATTTGAAAATAGAAAATTAGTTTTAAGTGATGATCTATAATTGCTTAGTTTCTAAATTTGACACCACCTACTAGTAGTTTTTTTTGTTACCAAAATCTATGGTCACACCATTTTTTAGGAAAAGGTTTACTATGGAATATTTATAATTAATATTCAGCAGGAAATATAATGTGGTGACCTGCATGCAATTCCACAATTCAATAAGCACTTGGACAGAAAATTTCCAGAACTTGACCAGAACTTGGCCACCACTTTTTCAGAATTTTAGAAGTGTTCCCTCTTTATCTCTTGGTAAATTTCTAGCTTCTTGGATTGTGACTTAAATAATTTTCTTCAATATTTAATCTCTTCATATCCATAAATTCTCACTATTTATTCATCTTACTTGCCACTGATCCACTATCATTTTATATAAATATATCATTTTTCATAATTTCATAGCTTTTTATTCATCTCAGTTTCTAGTTCTTCATCATAGTCTTGTACTAAAATATCACATTTTATCATTAGCTAACTTTTTACTCATCCCATTATCTACTTCTCTGTAAAAAGTTGATACCAAAATATCACATTTAATCATTTTCTAACTTTTTACTCATCCTACTTTCTGTCAGCCTGGATATTACCAGGACTTAGTAAAAAGTAATTATAAGTTATTTTAAACACATGGACTATACATGGGAACAATAAACTAGAGTACACAAATAGAATACATAAGTAAATTTATGACAAAATACAAAATATGCCATTATAACACCTTATATACACGCATATAACCACCTTTTAAAAGTCTTATGCACTTAATATTGAATTGGAATATGTTATGGAAATCTTAAGAGCCCTTAATATAAGGCTACATAATTTTTAAGTAGACTTAAAGCTGTTGTTTTCATTGTTTTATGTGAAAAACAAGAATTGCGCTTTAAATCACTTAAAGTTGACTATATGTGCTATAAATTGAATAATATTAAAAATGTGCTTTGACAGATCAATTTTTCTTAATTAGGGCTATTTATTTGGATACTCAAATGCATAAAAATAATACTTTTCAAATTTGGTGTTTTTTATGCCAGAAATGGCTTCTTTGTACTGGCCACATACTGCCTGCACTTTTCCCATCTGAATAGCTTCATTTTTAGCAAAGTTAGCTTTTTCACACTATAATTACCCCACATTATACACCCACTGTGGGGAAACATGCTAAAATAGGCGACAGGTGCTTATTTAGTGTCCTAGCTTAATTACAAATGCATTGACCCTCTTTATATGCACTAATTTCATTAATTATCTCACTCTTGGCATCTTATTTCATCACCACGCTTATATTTGCCTAATTTTAGTCAAGTATTTACCCGTGCAAGCGCCTGCCAAGGACTGCATGTAGTTACCCCACATCTCAGGCTCTTTTTTGAGTTTTTGGGTGGTTTCTCAGTCAATATTGGTTATTTTTGGATGGGAATTTCATGTAGTATAATGTCAGAATTAGCCCCTCCATTTCTACAGTAAATCCCCCTTATTATTAAGCTATTACTAACCTTAAAAAGTCTCCTTTAGTCTTTTATATTATTGTTTTATACGCATATACTCTCTTTTTGTCTTTTCTTTAATTTTGATGGATTATCCCTATTACTACAGGATTTTGGTAGGTGATATCATTCTAATTAGTTTACTGGTAACTCTTTATGTTGTTTGGATTTTCTATTAGTTGGAATGAGGCTTCATTAACTGCGTATAGAAATGGTAAATCAAGAGGTTTATTGGGGAAGTTATTGTGTATAAAAGGAGGGGTTTTTGGTCTTGTTTTCTACATTCTTTATCAGTACAATTCAAATATATAACCAATACAGTTATAATACATATTAATTGTACTTATAAAGTCTTTGAATAGTATCTAAATTATTAAATCTATTTTTCTACCAAGTATAAGATTGTAAGCCATATATAAAATTAGTGAGATTTAAATTACTGAGACCCTTATATTGAGTTACATTTAAATATATATTGGATTTGTACTACAGTATTTATATAGTACCATTAAAATCTTCTAGAAAACTGACCATTGAAGCTAGTTCACGTCTTTTTACTTGACCTCAGCTTGACAATTGGGGATTGTTCCTCAAGAAATCTGTTGGTTATCTCCCAGTAAGTAAAAAATTCAAAAAGAGGCTACAAGTAAATAAAATCCCTATAGAAATATTTGGATAATGACAACAGGTTGGGGTCATTTATATAGTAATTTCAGGAAAAGAATCCCTGTTAATTAATCAAATTGTGATATTTAATCAACAATTTTACCACTAATTTAACATAAAATTGTTATTAGTGGGAGTCAATCAATAGACCAATTGTTTTTGTGATCTTTGCAGATAATAAACCTGTTAATAAAAAATGATTAATTGTTTTCTTTTAACAGGACTCTTAATCCCTTTTATTGGTTTGTGAAATTCATTTAATATTTAGAAAGAATCTTACTGACAGATTTTCTTTTTTAAATATAAAAACACAGCTACATATTGTAGACCAGTTAAATCAAGTGACCACATAAAAGCATACTTGACTTTTGACACTTATAAATTCACTTAATACCTACAAGTAAGCAATAAAATTGTCTTCAGTGATATTGATTAATACTGATAAAAATCCTTTTGAAGTTTTAATATCTCAAATTTCAATTCTTTGATTTAAATTCCACGTAAAAATGTGTGACAACAATGATATTGTGAGTAATAAGGCAAAACCTTATAACTGAAGACCTAGAGCTGAAAAACCTGTTACAGGACATTCAAATGGAGGGCCATGATTCTCCCACCAACAGCAACACTGCACAGATGTCTCTGGAGGAAAGGGAAAAACTGTTAAAACAAGTATCAATAAAGAAAACAAGAAATAATTTACAAGAACAAATTAACTCCCTATACACTCTACTAAATACCCTAACAATAAGAGTCAACAACATAGTAGACAAGATAAACAATCTGGAGAAAAGAGTAGCTCAGGGTTTTTAAGAAGTCAATCAAGCTCTAGTGGAAATAAAGGCTCAATCAACAACAGTTGCACCCAACAAGTCCACAGACACACCTCAAGCCCATGAGGAGGACCAAAAGATTACTGTAAGCAAATGGAAGTGGGACTGGTACTCCCAGAACTACAACAACCCTCAACAACAGGGCTCCAACAGTCACCCTTACAGGGGAAAGCCAAGGAGAAGCAGGGGAAATGGAATAAGACCTTGGTAAGTCATCCATCTTCTCAGGATCAATTATATAATTCTAACAATGAATTACTTATAGGTAATGAGATTGATAGAGAGTTACTGGATATAATTGATAAAGATTTAAAAAATTATTCATTTGAAAATAACATGTTAAAATTGTCTTTACATGATGATAATGTACATAGTTTTATTGATCACCAGGATAATAATAATCACATTAAAATGGAACCAAATGAAGTAATCCTTGAGCCTGATGATGAGTCTTCTGAATTGGACTCAGAAAAAATTGAATATTTTTCAAAAGAAAATCCAATGGAATCAAAAATAATTAGAAAATTATTATCAAGAATTGAAAAATTGGAAGAATTTTCTAGAGAGTCAAACAATAATACAGAAAGTGTATTATTAAGCCTCACAGAATCATTGAGTACCACAGCCAATAGGTTAAAAATTATTGAGAATTCAAATAATGAATTAATCAATGAAAACAAAAGATTAAACTCTGAGATTAAAAATTTAGAAAATAAATTGGAACATTCTCAGAATATTATGGCTACCATAGAGGGATGTGTAGTATTGTCTTTTTCAAATGTGAATGATACCTTAACACATGTACCAGTAATAAAAGATAGGTTAAAAAGGGTAGAAATTGAAATAGCTAACATTTTGAAAAATACTGATAAAGTAAAAGATAATACCTCCTATTTGAAAAGAGTAATAGCTTTTATGAAACACTCAGATGATAAACCAATGATTGAACATGAAAATAGTGTCATGGACTCTGAGAATATAAAGTCAGTAGAGGATGAAATAAATGATCATCTTTCTAAAGTAAGTGAATTACTTAATATTCCTCAGGTTAGGGAAGCAAAAACTAACCAAAATAACTGGCCTAAGTTAGATCAGTACCCTTCTTTTGAGGGGGATTCAAAGTCTGATTGGCAACAATTAATTCAGAGAATTGATAACTTAAAAGTTTCATAAAAATTACCTGATGAATAAATTACATCAAAAATGATATCTTTATTTACAGATGTGGCCTTATTATGGTTTTAATATGTATTGAGTGAGGGAATTAACTACTCCTGGAATGAATGGAAGGCACTAATTGAAATGCAATTTGGTGGCCCAAAATTTAGAATCACTCAACAAAGATTGTATGAGAAATCCAGATATAATTCAAATGCTGGAGATAAACCCATGGTAATTTTAATGAATTTAATAAAAATCATGAAAGCCATGGATCCAAAAATGGATTATGATGAGTGGAAAGAAAAAATAATATATAAATTACCTGTATCAGTCAGAGACATTATTGGAGCTAGAACTGAAAACATCAGAGATACTTCTGGGTTTATTGATATATGCAATGAAATATTATTGAACCACAAATATGAAACCAGGTATAATAATTACAAGAAAGGTGTTGTGGTAGTGAAAACTACTACAAATAAGTTACCAGTGGAGAAGAAAAAACCTTCAGCTCCGCTTGTCCCCAAAATACAAGAAAATAACACTTGCTACAAATTTAATGAACCTTGGGCTAATAAAGGTCATACTTGTAAGAAAAGAATAAATGTTATTGAAAACTCACAAGACTCTGAACAAAGTAATCATGAAGATGAAAAGGAGGAATCTATTGAGGATTGTAAAAGTAAAATTTCTTACAGTGATGATGAAAATGAGATATATGTATTAGAACAGGATATTATGTTCCTGAATGATGCAATAACTCATACAGATACATCATTAACTTCTATTGAAGAAGCTGGAATTATTAAAGATGTATCTCATGATACTTACCAAATAACACCTATTAGAGCGCCTGTTATTATATGTGGAAAAGATATGAATTTCATTCTTGACACTGGGGCTGCAGGTAGTTTAGTGTCTATTAACACATTAATGAAACTTGATAGTAAGTATAAAGAGAAAATAGAACCTGTACAGACAAAGAACTGGAGGGGTTTTGGTTCAGTATTAAATCCAATTGGAAAATAAAAAACTGCTGTATTCTTTAAATATAATTATGGATATTTAAGAGCAGTGTGTGAATATGTGGTAATGGATAATAATAATTGTAGTGATTGGTTTATTATTGGAAATGACTTATTGACCGAATTTACAATTAAACTGGATTCTGCAAATAATTGCTTCACTATAGGCGTAAATGGGAAAAGAAAATTCAAGATTTGCTCTGAAAATTCAGTTTATTCCATTGCTCCAAATAAAGAACAACTGCAAGGTGGAAGAACCACCTCTGAAGTGGTAGAATTGAAAAACAAAATCCAAAAGGCCTCTTTCAGTCCTCAACTCTCAAAAATTGAAGAGAACAATATTTTGAAATTGAGAAAATCTTATCCTATGGCATTTGCTCATGGTTCAAATGAACTAGGATTGGTCAAAGACCATGAGATGAAAATCTATTTAAGTTGTGATCTGGATAATATTTCTGGCAGCTTGAAAAAACAAACCTTACCCAGCTTCTCCTGAAAAAAGGAAAGACATTGAAGACAACATTAAAATGTTGTTAGAAATGGGTATTGTTAAAAAAGTGGACACAACACCTAAGTATTGTGTTATTTCACCAGTTTAAATCTATTATGAAAAAGATAAGGCAAGATTATGTGGTGATTACAGAGCTCTGAATACATTCACTGTAGATGATATTTACCCTCTATCAAGGATAGCTTCTATCCATGCTACCTTAAAAGGAGGTAAATATATTTCCTGTCTGGACAGAAACAAAGGTTACCACCAGATTCCTGTGGAAAATAATTCTCAGAATTTCTTACTCATAACCACACACATGGGGATATATAAATATGTTAGAATGCCTTTTTTCCCAAAAAATGTACCTTCAGTCTTCCAAAAATTGATGGATAGTATTTTTTATCAAGAAATGGTTGAAGGATGGTTTTTAGTTTATATTGATGACATCATAGTGTTTTCAGAAACATATGATCAAAATTTAAATCACCTGAAAAGAGTATTTCAAAAGATGGATTAAATTAATATGACAATTGCATTAAATAAATGTAAGTTTGGGTTTCAATCCTTGAAAGTACTTGGACATTTTGTATCTGGATTACAAATTTGTGTTGAACAGAACAAAGTGGAAGCAATAAAAAACATTAGTATACCTAATAATGTGAAAGATAATCAAAGTTTTTTAGGTATGTGTAGATATTATAGGCAGTATATAAAAAGACTACCAATCCATTGTAGCCCCTTTAACAACATTAATCAGGAAAAAGGTGGCTTTCATTTGGAATAACAAAAGACAACACGTCTTTGATAAATTAAAGGAATTTTTGGTGTCAGCTCCAATATTGGGACTGCCAGATTTTAACCTACCTTTTATCTTGTACACTGATGCAAGCTTCACAGGTTTAGGTGCTTCTTTACAGCAGAAACAGATAACAAATGGGAAATTATCTGAAGTAGTAATCTGTTATATATCCAGAACCTTAAGAAAGACAGAATTAAGGTGTGGTGCCACCCAACTGGAATGTTTAGCCATTGTGTGGGCCTTAGAGAAATTTCATTACTATCTGGAGGACCAGAAGTTTGAATTAATAACAGATTGCAGTGCAGTAAAATCATTATTAAACATGAAAACATCTAATAGGCACATGTTTAGATGGCAACTAGCTGTACAAAAGTACAGAGGAAGGATGAAAATTACTCACAGAGCAGTAACATTGAACTCTAATGTGGATTTATTATCCAGAAGCCCTTTTCCTAATGATACTGAGAACCCAGCTTATGTACCTGAAAATGAGGTTATACATATCTTTGGGATTTATAGAGTGGATTTAGAGGAAGAATTAATGCAAACTATATTAGAAAAATGATTCATCTGATAAAGATTTGTCTAAATTATATACCATTTTAAATGATACAACTAATGCCTCTATGAGTGAATTAATTAAAAAATTACCTCCAAAGTATAAAACTGCCTTGGAAAAAGGTAAACTGTCAATTGAAGATGGGTACATATATTACAAAAAAAAGCTAAGTAATGTAATAGTTATACCACCTTCTATGAAAGAGTTAATGTTAAGTACTTGTCATGATGACATCTTAGCTGGTCATTTTGATTTTAAAAAAACATTAACTAGAGTTTAAAACACAGCCTAGTGGATAAACATGAAAGAAGGTGTACAAAAATACATTGAGACATGTGACTCTTGCCAGAAATCTAAAATATTGACTGGAAAGAGAGCTGGGTTATTACAACAAATAGAGCAGCCAAATGCTCCATGGGAAATCATAAACATGGATTTTGTCACTGGCTTTCCATTAGCAGGAAAGGAAAGTTTAAATTCTTGCTGGGTAATTGTGGATAGATTAACAAAAATGTGTAAATTTATCCCTACCCATAAAGAGGTATCTGCAAAAGACTTGGCATTACTATGGTGGACTCAAATGATGAATACTTCTGGGTTCCCAAAAGCCATAATCTCTGAAAGAGACCCTAAATTTAATTCATAGTTCTGGACATCTTTGATGGAAGTATCAGGTTGTCAATTGAAATTTTCTACAGCACACCATCCAAAAACTGATGGGCTGTCTGAGAGAATGATACAGACTCTGGAAGATATGATCAGAAGATATTGTGCCTTTGAATTGGAATACAAAGACAATGAGAAATTTACACATGACTGGGTGACATTAATTCCTGGCCTTGAATTTACTTAAAATAGCACAATTCATTCTGTAACAGAGAAAAAACCATTTGAACTCTGGCTGGGATATGTACCAAATACCCCAGTAAATCATTTAAATAAATTACCAAGGTTAGATATAAACCCTGGAACTAAATCCTTTATTCATATGCAAAAAATATGTAGAAAGAATGAAGAAGAATGCATACAAAAAGGATTTTAATATGAAAAGAAAAGAAAAGGTGGGATAAATATCATAAAGAATTTGAATTCAAAAAAGGAGATGAAGTCCTAATTTAAACACTACATTTTAACTTACAAGGTAATGTTAATTTAAAGGATGCCTTTGTAGGACCATTTTTAGTCAACAAAATGGTTGGAAATAATGCTGTGGAAGTCATATTATATGCCCCATATGATAGGAAACATCCAGTTTTCCCTATCTCATTATTAAAACCTTAACATGCAAATGATCCTGACTTATTTCCAAAAAGAAGAAGAGGGCCTAAAAAGCAACCTGAAGAAATTTTGGAAAAATCAGAGATTGAAAAAATACTCAAGAAAAGAGTCCTTACTAAAGAGAAGGGAACTGAGTATTTATTAAGATTTAAGGGGAAATCAAATGAATTTGATAAATGGATACCTGTAAAATAAATTTCAAATCTATCCTCCCTTCTTAAAAAATTTAAACAGAAAAAAATTTCTGTTCAACCAGCTGAGGGGTTAAAAAACCAATAATAATAATATTTTATTATGTTTTATTCTTTTAAAGAATTAATCTTTAATGCTACAGAATTTTCTGAATACCTGAAAAATAACATAAAATAAAAAAAGTGTATAACTAATCATTTTTTTATTCTTTTTTTGGGTGGGCAAGTTTCAGCCTGGATATCCCCATAACTGAGTTAAAAGTACTTATATGTTATTTTAAACACATGGACTATACACCGGAGCAATAAATTAGAGTACACAAATAGTATACATAAGTAAATTTATGATAAAATACAAAATATGCCATTATACACCTTATATATGCGCATATATCCACCTTTTATGAGTCTTATATACTTAATATTAAGTTGAAATATGTTAGGGTATTCTTAAGAGCCTTAAATATAAGGCTACATAATTTTTAACTAGACCTAAAGCTGTTGTTTTCATTGTTTTATGTAAAAAACAAGAAATGCACTTCAAATCACTTAAAGTTGACTATATGCCCTATAAATTGAATAATATTAAAAATGTGCTTTGACAGATCAATTTGTCTTAATTAGGGCTATTTATTTGGATACTCAAATGCATAAAAATAACACTTTTCAAATTTGGTGTTTTTTATGCCAGAAATGGCTTCTGTGTACTGGCCACATACTGCCTGAATTTTTCCTGTGTGAATAGCTTCATTTTTAGAAATATTAGCTTTTTCACACCATAATTACCTCACATTCTACACCCAATGTGGGGAAACATGCTAAAATAGGTGACAGGTGCTTACTTAGTGTCCTAGCTTAATTACAAATGCATTGACCCTCTTCATATGCACTAATTTCATTAATAAACTCAATCTTGGAACTTTAGTTCACTACCACACTTAAATTTGCCTAAATTATTCAAGTATTTCCTCAGGAAAGCACCTGAAAAGGACTGCATGTAGTTACCCCACATCTCATGCCCTTTTTGGGTTTTTAAGTGGTTTCTCAGTCAATTTTGGTATTTTTGAATGGGGATTTCATGTAGTATAGTGTCATGATTAGCCCCATCATTTATAATTTAAATCCCCTTTATTATTGAGTAATTACTAGTCTTAATTTTCCCTTTTTAGTCTTTTATTTTAATGTATAAAACACATATACTCTCTTTTTTGCTTATTCTTTATTTTTGGTGGATTATCCATATTACTACAGGATTTTGGCAGGTGATATCATTCTAATTATGTTACTGGTCATTTTTTATGTTGTTGGGCATGTCTATTAGTTGGAATGAGGCGTCATTAACTGTGTATAGAACTGGTAAATCAAGGGGTTCATTGGGGAAGTTATTGTGTATAAAAGGAGGTGTTTTTGGTCTTGTTTTCTACATTCTTTATCAGTACAATTCAAATATATAACCAATACAGTTAAAATACATATTAATAGCACTTATAAAGTTTTTGAATAGTATCTGAATTATTAAATCTATTTTTCTACCAACTATAAGATTGTAAGCCATATATATAATTAGTGAGATTTAAATTACTGAGACCCTTATATTGAGTTACAATTTAATACTTATTGGATTTGTTCTACAGTATTCATATAGGACCATTAAAGTATTCTAGACAACTGAAAATTCAAGCTAGTTCACATCTTTGTACTTGACCTCAGCCTGACACTTTCCCTTTTTACATCATTATCTTATACTCAAATATAATTTTTCATAATTTTTTAGATTTTTTCTTTTCTCACTTAACACTTTGACATGTTAATTTTATACTCAGATGTCACATTTAATCATTTGATAAATATTTACTCTTCATAATTTTTACTTGAGATATTCAGATTGAAAATCAAAGTAAAGTTGACTAAGCTTTAAACCAGAAAAAAACTCTGGCATGATATAGTAGGTGCTTCCCCACAATGAAGCTTCCATAATTCATTAAGGGATGGGCACCTGCTAGCATGTGCCAGATTTTTATATTTTGGTAGTAGTCTTTTTAGATTAAGAAAAATTTTTACTTATAAGTTTCAAGCCTTACTCAAATATCTTTAGCTAAAATCATCTTTTGCACATAGAGAAAGATTAATATTATGATTCTGAATCTAATGAGCTAACCATAATTAAAATTAAAGTAAAATTAGCTAAGTAATAGCCATTTCAAGTTGATATTATTTTCACTTATATGTTCTGCTGTGTCTCACTGAAATATTTGGCTAAGCTCAAAACAGAAACTGGCTCTTTTAAAGTTGGGAGAAAGAGAGAAGTGAAATGGAAGTGAGAGGGGAGGTTAGTAATAGAGAGTAAGATGGGATGTGTCATAATCAAGAAAAAATTATAAAAATCTAATGGGGAAAACTAGTAACAGAAGGCTAATAGGAATACCCTTTCATTCTACACCCCTTTATTTTATTTAAACTTTTATTTTTTCAAATTCAAATCTCCCACTCCTATATTACAGTTATTTCAAAGGCCAGGAGAATAGTAAAATTTCTGTATGAAGTGCAGTGAATTTGGTTGACTAAATCTGGGTTTCATTTTTTTTACTTTTTTAAATTTTGTTTTTCAAGATTCTCATCTCCCAGAGGAATGTTTTCTGGCTGAGAGAAGACCAAAAATTCTGCAAATCTGTCACCAATTTTAGTTGTTGTTTTATAGAAATTTCATTTATTCCATTTTTTAAAATTATATTTTGGATCTTGCTGCCAGTAATCACCTGGCAGGTAGAAAAGTGAAGTCATTGAAATTCTTGCAGCAACCAAGCTTGTTTTATAGGTATGTTTTGATTACAATATATAAATTAAATAATAAAATTAAATAAATAGTAGTTTTTTTTAAAAAAATAGGGGATCTTAAACATTAGCATGTATGCCTGGTAGATTTCAGCTTCAAAAGTCTATTCCAAAATGTCATGATAAATGGCATACTTGGGGTTATGGCTCTCAAAAACCAGGTCATATTCTCCCCATTTATGTGCTAAGATATGAACATGTGTGTAGTAAGTGAAAACTAATCATGATAAAGTGATGGAGTGTGTGAATGGTGTAGATGTATCCAAAAAAGGAAATGTTCAGGCACAAACACGCTGCTCAAGTATACCAGTAATCACCAGGTTTTATTCAACTAAAAATGACCTACTTGGTATAAAAAGTGTGACATGTTTCAATGGTGTATAAGCTAATACTTCAGACCCCCTAATATTGTGAAAAAACAATAATAAATTAAATTAAAATAGAATAAAATAAAATAAAATAAAATAAAATAAAATAAAATAAAATAAAATAAAATAAAATAAAATAAAATAAAATAAAATAAAATAAAATAAAATAAAATAAAATAAAATAAAATAAAATAAAATAAAATAAAATAAAATAAAATAAAATAAAATAAAATAAAATAAAATAAAATAAAATAAAATAAAATAAAATAAAATAAAATAAAATAAAATAAAATAAAATAAAATAAAATAAAATAAAATAAAATGCAGTAAAATGAAATAAATAATATAACTCAAAAATAAAATAAAATAAAATAAGGTAAAATGAACTAAAAAATATAATACAAAAATCAAATTAAATTAGAATATGATATTTAAGTATAAAAGGATGATGAAAAATGTGCAAGTGAGATGAGTGAAAATTTATTGGATGATGAAAAGTAATAACTTAGTGTAAAAGTATGTTGGAAAAGTCTCAATTGAGATGATTAAAAAGTTATAAATGATGGAATGTAGTATTTGACCATAAAATTATAATTTTAAAGTCTCAAGTGAGGTGAATTGTAGTTAGTTAATGATGAAATTTGATAATTGAATATAAAATTGAGTTGGAAAAGTGGTCTATGAGAAGAGATTAAATTCAGCAACATCAAAAAGTTTTATAAGAGTATAACAGATAGAAAAATTAAGGGGGACCTGCATGCAAGTCCTCAATGTGATTTTTTGTTTTCATTGTATTGGTCCTGCATATGACCAGACTTTGACCAGCTTTCATTTGTTAATCTTCTTTTTATCTTGATGTAGAATTTTACTTAACCTGCTACTCACTTCTTCTTCTCATGCAACATTATCCCCATGTTTTTCCCTTATTATGATTTAATTCACTCATTTTATAGCATGCCACAATATTTAATTCTATTAATTTGGTAAGTTTTAACTCCACTCAATTGTATAATTCCCTGTCTTTCATCTTGGAGATTATCTTAATAATTTGGTGATTTTTCCATGAACTCATTGTAACATCAAAATATCAAAATATCATAATTATTACAGTAAGGGGCTTGAGGCTCTAAAAGGCCTGCTGTCAGGCTTAGTTCAAGTACTGAGATGTGTATAGCTTGATTATTACGTTGTCTGGAAACTTTTAATGGTTCAGAATTTATTTAGCTGTCCAAATCCAATTAAGTATTCAAATATAACTCAATATAATGGTCTCAGTATTTAAATCTCACTTATGATAAGTGTTTTAAAGCTTAAAGTTGGTATGAAAATAGAACTAATGATTTTAAAACAATATTTAAAATACCTGAAAAGTACTAATGAAAATATATTATAATTTATTGGTTATAGTTTTTAATTGTGAAGTAAAGAATCTTAAATAATAGCCCAAAACCCTCCTCCTTTTACACCCCCAAATCATTGGTGTCCACCTCTTGTTTTCCAGATCCATTACACTGCTATGCCCAGAAATTATAGCACTCTGAGTGCACACATCTCTATATGGAATCCACTTTAATAAGGCTCACAGGCCTATTAACCAAAAGAATCTCCCAGCACAAAAGAGGAACCATGTCACAGGCAAAAATATTAGAATAAAAAGGGATAATTCATCAAAATATAGAAATAACCCAAAACCAGAATATATACATGTTATTCTTTAAATAAACAGCTAAAAAATGAAAGAAGAGAAAAAAAATAACTCTAAATAAGAAGGATCAAAAGTAAAAATCAAAGCACTAAAATTTTTCCCAATTGAAATTCACATTTAAAAATACCCAATAGGGGGTGTCAGTTCTGGCAAATCCGCACTTACAAATATGCACTTAAATTTGACCAAATCCGCACTTATTTAAGTGTGGATTTCCAAAACACACTAGCCCCAGCACTGGTGGATTTAAAAACGAAATAAGTCACTTATTTCACTCAAATCCGCACTTTCTCAACCAAAAGTGCTGGTTTCACAATTCTCACTACTCTCCCTCTCTCTCACCTCCCACTACCTCTCCATTCCTTTTGTTACATTCTCCACTTGCAGCTCCTATCACCCCTCCCCTTTCAATTCCCCTCTTTCTCTCACTCCTCTCTGCTCATTAATTCACTCCCATCTTTCACTCCACTCCCTCTCTTCATTACACCCCTTTCCCCTCACTCATGATTGATTTATAAGCAACCAAACATCTCAAACACCCAAAACTAACTGCACAAAAAAAGGAAGGAGTGAAATTTCTTGCTCCTTATGAACAAAACACTAATGAGCAATTTTTAATTTTTAATTTTTAATTTTTTAATTTTTAATTTTTAATTTTTAATTTTTAATTTTTAATTTTTAATTTTTAATTTTTAATTTTTAATTTTTAATTTTTAATTTTTAATTTTTAATTTTTAATTTTTAATTTTTAATTTTTAATTTTTAATTTTTAATTTTTAATTTTTAATTTTTAATTTTTAATTTTTAATTTTTAATTTTTAATTTTTAATTTTTAATTTTTAATTTTTAATTTTTAATTTTTAATTTTTAATTTTTAATTTTTAATTTTTAATTTTTAATTTTTAATTTTTAATTTTTAATTTTTAATTTTTAATTTTTAATTTTTAATTTTTAATTTTTAATTTTTAATTTTTAATTTTTAATTTTTAATTTTTAATTTTTAATTTTTAATTTTTAATTTTTAATTTTTAATTTTTAATTTTTAATTTTTAATTTTTAATTTTTAATTTTTAATTTTTAATTTTTAATTTTTAATTTTTAATTTTTAATTTTTAATTTTTAATTTTTAATTTTTAATTTTTAATTTTTAATTTTTAATTTTTAATTTTTAATTTTCCCAGCCAGTTTAAAACTTTCTGGGAGTAATGCTCATTTTTTCTTATTCTCCCAGAAGGTTAGAGACTTCCTGGGAGTAATACTCAAATAAATTATTATTTTGGTTTTAATATTTCCCCAAGCTGTCAGGAACCTTGGTGCAAGGAGGTTGTTTTTAGTACATTCAAACCATTTTTGAAAATTAGGTTGACTTCACCTTAAACACAGATGGTAAAGGGTAGCAAAACAGTAAAGAAATAAATGTAATTTCTACAAAATGAATGGTAAATCTTAAAAATAATTCTGCAGCTCAACTTTTTGGCATTCAATAAATTTTCATAAAAATTCATTTTTGTGTCAATGTTTACAGATATGACTTTATTTAACTTTTTATTAACTTATTTTTTAATTTAATTTTTATCAAATAATTCTACCAGCCAGTGAGAGCCTTTCTGGGAGAACAGTGACTTCAATGCTATAATTACAGCAAGGTCTGCCAACAGAAGATCAATTTGAAAAGTCATCAAGCCAAAGTCATGAGTTGGTCAGTCACACATTTAATGCTTTAAGATTTTCTTCATCAATGGGAAATCAAATCTGAAATCCACTAAATCGCAAAAGCTTAATTCTCAGGAGTGATTTTCATCACATCTTAATGATTACTTTTTTGCATTACTTTATATGTTGACTCTAGCTATACCATCAACTGATTTTCAAATGATCTTTGAAAAGTGAAAATTTATGTTGATGAAGCATAGTGCATTGCCCCTAATCTCGAGATATTCCAAGAATTAAAAATCTCTCCAGAGTCACTGAAAATAAATTGTTGTGTCTTGCTGTTGAAATGTAACCAATGTGAAATCAAAAGCAGAAATATTTTTCTGTGTTGTTCAGTATCATTTACTCTAACTGTCAGCCTGTATATCCCCAGGACTGAGTAAAAAGTACTTCTAAGTTATTTTAAACACATGAACTACACATGGGAATAATAATTAAGAGTACACAAACAGTATACATAAGTAAAATTATGATAATATACAAAATATGCCATTATAGCACCTTATATACACGCATATATCCACCTTTTATAAGTCTTATGTACTTAATATTAAGTTGGAATATGTTAGGGTAATCATAAGAAACTTAATTATAAGGCTGCATAATTTTTAAGTACACTTAAAGCTGTTATTTTCACTGTTTTATGCAAAAAACAAGAAATGTGCTTTATTTCACTTAAAAGTTGACTATATGCGCTATAAATTTGAGAATATAAAAAATGTGCTTTGACAGATCAATTTGTCTCACTTAGGACTATTGATTTGGCTATTTAAATTCATAAAAATAACACTTTTTCAAATTTGGTGTTTTTTATGCCAGAAATGGCTTCTGTGTACTGGACACATACTGCCTGCTTTTTTCCCATGTGAATAGCTTCATTTTTAGAAAAGTTAGCTTTTTCACACTATAATTACCCCAAATTCTATGCCCACTGTGGGGAAACACGCTAAAATAGGCGACAGGTGCTTATTTAGTGTCCTAGCTTAATTACAAATGCATTGACCCTCTTTATATGCACTAATTTCATTAATTATCTCACTCTTGGCGTCTTATTTCATCACCACACTTAAATTTGCCTAATTTTAGTCAAGTATTTACCCGTGCAAGCGCCTTCCAAGGACTGCATGTAGTTAACCCACATCTCACGCTCTTTTTTGAGTTTTTGGGTGATTTCTCAGTCAATATTGGTTATTTTTGGATGGGAATTTCATGTAGTATAATGTCAGAATTAGCCCCTCCATTTCTACAGTAAATCCCCCTTATTATTAAGCTATTACTAACCTTAAAAAGTCTCCTTTAGTCTTTTATATTATTGTTTTATACGCATATACTCTCTTTTTGTCTTTTTCTTTTATTTTGATGGATTTTCCTTATTATTACAGGAATTTTGACTGTTGTTACTTGTCTAATTATGTCATGGGCTACTAGGGATGTTGATGGGCAGGTCTATTAGCTGTTTTGAGGCGTCATTAACTGTGTATTGGATGGTGCATCAAGGGAATCATTGGGGAATTCAGTGTGTATAAAAGAAGGAGGTTTTTGAGTCTTGTTTCTACATTCTTTATCATTTACAATTTAACAATATAACCAAAGAAATTACAATACGTATCAATTAGTACTTTTATAAGACTTTTGAATAGTATCTGAATTATAAAATCTATTTTTCTACCAACTACAAAGATTGTAAGCCATATATAAAAATAGTGAGAATTATATTACTGAGACCTTTAATGTTGATTATATTTTACCACTTATTGGATTAGTATTACAGTATTCATATATGACCATTAAAATCTTCTAGACAACTGACCATTCAAGCTAGTTCACATCTTTGTACTTGACCTCAGCCTGACAATAACAGGTGTGAAACTTTCAGACTTGGGTTCTCTCATGAGTCTCTTAGATATAATATTTAACATATCTTCATTACTAGTATCTTTAAGCCACTCATGAATAATAATACAGCCAAACCCTTAAATATCAAGACAGAAATGAAAATTTTCAAAAATTTATTGACAGCCCAAAAGTTGAGCTGAAGTATTTTTTTGAAATATTCAATTCATTTTGTGGAAATCAGGCTTATTTCTCTGTTGTTCTTCCACTCTTCATCATCTTAATTGAAAGAAATTCAACCAAATCATCATAATATTAGTTGGTTCTGGAGAAAAATACTGCAGATCAATTTTCAGGCTTTCATTAAATTTTCAAAAAGTTTCATTTTTTCCTCAATAGGGGGTATAAAAGTTAGAAATTTGTAATTATTTAAAAGGTATTTCACAACACAAAAATAAAGCCACATACTTGACATTAATTCTCAGTAAAAAGATGCTTTATGGGCACAATACAGAATATTTAAAAAAATAATCATGGTTGATTTGGCGGAAAAAAGAGGTATTTTGAAAATGAAGATTTCTAACTTTAATACCCCCTAATTTTTACAGTGTGGAATATTAACATGAATAGTGCCCTTTTTCAGGTTATTTGGTGTTTTTTTGGTGGTTGGGTTAATTTTGGGGGTGTCACATACACTCAAATTGGGTATTCTATGTAATTTTTGGATTCCTGGGCTGAATATTGGAGCCCTGGGGATGTGGCTATTACCATAGGATACTACTGATTTTTCTCTTTATTACAGGTCTTGTTGATATTGTTATGGTTTAAGGTTCTATGGGCTCTTTTGGCCATTTTTAACCTTTCAGTATAACTGTTGGCTTTTGTTTGTTGTGGTTTTTGGAATAAACATAATTTTTATGATTAAGTTCTTACTACCATTTGATAGAAGTAATCCTTCTCTATGTTTAGTGTCCCAATGAAATTTTAGCATATTTTAAGGCTTAAGGTGTTTTCTGATGTTTTCATAGTTTTTATGGGTTTTTGGGTGTATTTTGGCTCAGGATGGTCTCCTGCCTCTAGGTGGGATTCCCATCTCAACCATGGCAAGCTGGGTAGTGCATCTAAGGCTTATTTATGCAGGTTTGGTGATAATACAGTAAACTTTGCATGTGTATTTTAGAGTCTAGTAGGGGTCTGTGTTTAGATACTGAATAGGACAGTTTTGGGAAACTCTATTTATCTTACAAACATCTGGTAATTAGATAAGTGTTTTTTACTCTGGTTTCACTGCTTTTTTCCCATTTAACTGTGTTTGTTGCAAGGATAGCTCTTCATTTAACTCAACTCTTGTAAGTGTTTTCTCTGGTGTAGCTTTGCAACCTGCACCAAGTATAATTGCTGTTTTCTGTGCAACAAGCGCACTGTGTCTCTGCTTTCTGGTGTGGATTCTCTCTGCATTTTAGGTTTTTTTAGTCATCTATACTACTTTCTTGGCTTATTAAGCATCCAAGAAGTTTGTTTGAAGGGGTATTGTAACAGTCTTCAATTTGCTGTAGCAAATTAATCTCACATGGTATTTCCCAAAGGGGCATGGGGTTTCTCTCAAGTTTTTTCTTTAAATCCCTAGGTCAAAGCCAATAGATAGTACTATTGGATTGTATACAATGTGTTTGACTGTACTCAGAATTTTCTAGAGGTAGATTTTGTCCCAAGGTTAATTGATTGTATCTGACATTACTTTCAGGAATATATCTGCATATTTAGCTATGTGTAGTGCAAAGCTGGCATGAAGACCCCAACTAATCAGTTTTAAAGGTTCTGTATAAGTTTTTCAATGAAAATTAGTATCTCCTTCTTCTCCACTGGGAGAATTTCTGATGTTTTTAAGTTTAAGAGTGCTTAAGATATGAATTTATCATTCTAACAGGTATTCAAACGTTTTAATGCAGTTACAATTTCAAGACCAAAACCCAAAAGGAAAAAATGAATTCTTTTTGGTAATTTCTGATTGCTTGAGTATTTCTTAAAGTCTCTCCATCCACTTGGAGCTCATTAAATCCTATGTTGAAGTTTTTTTATAATACCCTCCCAGCCAGGGAGAGTAGCAGCCTTGCTGCTGTAATTTTAGAAAGGTTCTTTTTTTATACAATTATTGCTATTATTAAGAAAATAACCTCCCAGCCAGGCTCTACTTGGCTAGGAGAGAAGCAACCCTTCTGCTTTAATCACAGCAAGGTCATTTTTTCATCTTTTGTTTTATTTTGTGTTATTTTGTTTTATTATTTTTTTTTAAAAAATACCCTCCCAGTCAAGGAGAGCTTTCTGGGAGAGTAGCAATCTTACTTCTGTACTTTCAGGGAGGTTATTAAATAATTTAATAACTATTTATTTATTTATTTTTAAAAAATCATCCCATCCAGGGATAGCCTTTCTGGGAGAGTAGTGGCCTTTCTGCTTTAATTTCAACAAAGTTTTATTTTATTTTATTTATACAGCCAAACCCATAAACATTGAGACAAAAAATGAAAATTTCTAAAAATTTATTGACAGCCCAAAAGTTCAGCAGCAGTATTTTTTGACAGAATCAGCTCAATTTATGAAAATTAGGCTGACTTCATTTTCAACTCAGATGCTTAAAAGTAAAAAAACAACCAAGAAATCAAGGTGATTGCCAAAAAATGAATGGTAGATGTCAAATAAATACTGAAGCTCAAATTTTAGGCTGTCAATAGATTTTCAAAAAAAAGCATTTTTGTCTCAATGTTTATGGTTTTAACTGTATGATAAATTCTTGGTGCAAATTTCAAAATTGATTGCAACTTTAAAGACAGATTTTATAGAGACACCTGTCAGTTTTGTGTCAGACTCTTGTTTAATGATTTTTTTCCTTTGGTAATACGGTTTTCAATTATTTCTATGCCCACACTTCATCTTATTTTTCCACATCAATCCATCCAATAAAATCCTAATTTCTTCCCCTTCTTGGCCTTTTACATTTTTTTATTCTCTCCCTTCACTTGATATGGTATATTTTGAATATGATTCCCATTTTAAATCAAAAAAGTTATGGATGCTCTGAAATTTTTTTTAAAAAAATGTATATTATCTTTAACATACTTTTTTTCCTTTCAAATAAATTTTTTTTTTCGAAAAGTTTAAGTAATGTATTTTGAGGAATGGAAAAAAATATTCATAGTGCTTGAAAGAAAAATCTCTTGAGATATGTGATCAAATATGAACCATTTCTCTTAGAAGGTGTTTTAAATTAGAGTTTATAAAAGTTTTATGATATTTTCCCTGATTGATTTTTGAGAAGAGCTTTGAAGCTGAGATCATGTATGATGTTTATCTCATTTCATCATTCCCATACTTAACTTCAATACAGGTACAAAAAAATTGGCTAAGTCACAGTTCTACCCTTGGGAAGCATTCAAAATTTAAGTAAGTGGAATTCTGGGCAGATTTTTATTAATTTGAGAAAGTTCATTAAAGTATATTTTGTGATGTAGGGAGTGGATTATGTATTATAAAATTTAATATTTACAAAAAGATATTTTTTGATGTGGAGAGTGTATGTGTGTTGAAAAAAAAAATGAAAATTTATTAGAAGACTATATGCAATGTGGGGACTTGATAGTGTCTTTTCAAAAAAGAAAATTTACAAAAAGAAATAATGTGATGTGTGGAATGGAAATTGATATTTCAAAGGGAATGAAAATCTTACTGGGATTTAAAGAAAATTTTCTGAATGAGTGCTGTTCAAATGCTGATCAAATGCTGATCAAGTGCAGGAAAATTTCTGTGTGAGTGCTTTTTACACTTCAGACTTGAATGCAGGTCCCCCCTGATTTTTTCTGGTGTAAGCTTACTGTAAAAAAGTGACAAGAAGTAAATAGTTTTAGTTAGAAAATTATGAAGGGTGATATCTTAGTATAGAATTCACATGGTTAAGTGGCAATTGAGAAGATTAAAAATTTAGCAAATGATGAAATTTTATATCTGATTAAAAAATTGTGTTGTAAATTCAGTAAGTGAGACTCATGTGTAAGGTAAATATTTAAAAATAGGTAGTGTCAATTCTGTCAGATAGGCACTTAAATTTTGCAAAAAAGTCACTTAATTCAAAAATGGGTGTCAGTTCTGACCTCAAATAAGCACTTTGTGCATTATTTTTTTTCACAACCACATTTTGGCCACAACATCCCTTCCTTTCTTACATCATTCCTGTGACATGTCTCACAAATATCATCCTCTCTTTGTAACTATCCTCAGAATACACCTCTCACTGAAATTTGCAACATTTTATTTTCACCTCTATGGAATTTTAGAAATTTTCTCTATCAACATTTCTGACTCAAATTTTTATCAATCTCATCAAAGTATGTTGCTTCCTTTTCATTTCTTGATTCATTCCCTTTTTCCACCTGAATTTTTCATCCTTCCCTGCATTGTGTGGTTGCTGAGATATTGACCTTAACATTTGAGCCTTCTTTTTTTCACTATTCATAGCTCATCTTTATACATTTCACTAGCTTCATATTCAATTTACCCAAATTTTAACTTCACTCTTTCTCACTCTATTTTTTCCTACCTTTCCATCAAGATAAGTTGCATCACCTTTTTTTCTTTCCTATCTGATATCTCTTTATTTCTATCATTAATTCATACTTCAATCTACAGCTACATCTAAAAGGCTTTCAAAAACTTCAAATTTTTTTTTTTTTTTTGAAAACTGATGATTGGATTGAAAGTTACTCTTTGAAATTTTGTGTGCAATTTTTCATTTTTTTCAGTAGGGTAATTTCCCCAATTTTTCCCCATTTTCTTCCCCATTGTTTTTACCCATTTTTTCTTCCCCTATTTTCCCCCATCCCATACCACAATCTATCCCCTAAATGTTGTAAGATTTTCACTTCTTTGTCTCTTTTTTCTTCTTCTCAACTCAGTTGTGATGACTACTTTTTATTTAATTTCCCTTGAAGAAATAATCAAAAAATATTGCTCATCAATCGACCACTCAACACTATTCTGTCAGGTTAAGCTATATAAGGAAACTGATGCAATTGTAACCAACCCTGACTGTTACCTTAAGTGATGTTGTCCATTACTTTTAGATAATGACCAGTACAATTTTCTGAAAGAACTTGTTGGAAATCATCCAGCATCATATATTACAAAATTTCAGAAATTTATGAAAGATGCTTACAACTTCCAAATTTCTGCCACTAGAAACAAAGTGGAGCTGAAAAAACAATTAGGTTTGAGCTAAAAAGTAAACAAAAAAGGTACATCACCAACAGGATCCAGTGGAAAGAATAATTACTTCCCTTTAATAGATAATTTAAACCCAAGTTTCTTGTTTTTCAAAGTTGAAGATTTTTTTTACATATCATTTCTCCTCACACCATATGGAGGGCAGATTTTCTAGCAAGTCCACAACCTTGAACCCAAATTAATATCTAATTGAGAACACATTGAGTTAGTGATAAAAAAATCAGAAATAAAGTGTGAAAATACATTGAACCTCTGATGAAGCTAGCTTAATTATTTATTGAAGTACATGTGAACATTTTTTTGAAACAATGTTAAAGCATTAAAAAAACAATTTTGTAATGGTATTTTGAAATCAGCCCTCCCCACAGCTAGGCCAGTCTGGAAAGCTACAAACTTTTTATAATAATTTAATACTTTTTTCATTTGAAACTAGACACTCCCCAATTTAAATTGAAAAAAATGTGATCATAGATTTTCAAATAATTTTACTTAATTGTTAATATATGGTGAAATTATAAGGAGCTATATTTTTGATCATTCAAGAAAAATATTTTGGTAATCAATATCTTCGATTTAATTTTCCCAGTAAGAATTTGAAAAAAAAATTTAATTCTAATGATTCAACAATATTTTATTAACTTTTATCAATATTTAAAATATTTGAAAAATGTAAAGCACTTATAAAAATGAAGGGAGTTATGCTTTGGAGATAAACTTAAGCTCTAGTATAAATATCTATTCTGTTTTTCATTCAATTAGTATATAAGATATGAATTATATGGTATTTTTCACAATGTCTTAACCCTTTATATTCAAAATATGAATAAAGAAAGACATAAAATGAAGTTTTCTTACAATGAATAATATAAAAATATTATTTTGATTTCTATTTGTTTTTTTAAGTTGAGTCCATTCCTTTTTCCATGCTATAGAACATTTTTTCATGTTCTATCATTCTTTTATTTTTTAGAACACTATTACTTACCTCTTCATTCCTACCTTCTTTCTTACATAAAAAATTATATTAAATATTGTTCTCTTGTTAAAAATTTCATTTATTTTCTATCAGCACAATTATTTCCATGCCTTTAAACTCTTTCTTCTTCCACAAAACCCTCTCTGACCCTTAAAAGCATCCCTACCCCTTTCCACTTCTTCCCATCCCTATTTATCCCCCACCCAGACCTTTATATCTGTTATAACTCATAAAAATCAAGAGTATTTTTTGAGAAGGAAATAAAACAGGACATATGAGACAGAAAAGCATAGCAAAATACCAAGGGTTATGATAAAAAGTTGAAATATGGGTTGAAAAAAAGGGGTAGAGAGGGAAGTAAAATGGGTTTAAAGAGGCCATAAATATAATTGAGGATAGCAAAATGGATCAGAAGGGAGTTGATTGTTGAATGAAGGGTCTGGGAAGGAGTGGGAAGAAATTTTATGGGACAAGAAACAGGTTAATAATTGTGGGATAGGGAGTGAAATAAAAAGGAGGAGAGAAAAGTGAAAGGTGAAAGGAGGGTTGAAAAACATTTTTTGAGAAAATATGGTCACATATAAAGGTGCTAGTAAGAGTGAGAAAATTAGAAAATATGGCTGAGAAAATTTGAAATAAGACCTTTTAAAAATAAGAGGGTGGATGCTATTTTATTGCCAAGCATCAGAATTCACATTCATTTTATATTTCTCCCTGCAGAAGCAGCTTTGTTTCAATCATATGAATACTGACTTATAGCTTTAATTTCTTCACCGTGCTATACTAAAGTGAATACTTTTATTTTAAATTTCACTAAAAATATATTCTAGTTTTAGGCTTCGTATAAATCTTAAGTAATTCAAGATACAGAAGTTTTTACTACTTATATCAATAAAAAAATTGAAAAAATTAAAAGAAATTAAACATTGAAATTAATCAATACATAGTAATACATTCTTTCTTTCCAATAATCTCATTATATGAATATGATACTTATACATATCATTGAAAAATTAGTCAAATTTTTATTATCTATAGAATATTTTGAGAAAAAAACCTATAATAAAACTCAAAAATCTCAAAGATATTTAGTAAAAATTAGAAGAAGGCCTTTAAATTAGATAAAAGCTATAATTAAATATTATTCCATATATATAAAAATAAGTTTTGGGATGAAGTATTGAATTTAAATCTCCTATACTATGCTGAGTTTCAGTTACAAATGTTGTGACTAATTTCCATACAATTCCACTTAAAATTTCATACAAGACCTTTTTAAATGTCTTAAATTTGAGCTTAAACTTTTATTTTTATATTAATATCTACAAAAAATTTATTCAATTTATTTTTAATAGATTCAAATACATTTTTTGAATATATTGTTTGAATATTCATCTTTCTATTGCCTAAGTAAAAGCATTTTTTTTCAGAAACAATTAGTTAATAGAATCATATCTTTTTATATTTTTCAGTACCTTAGAGCAAGGTATATCTCAGTCTTGATAGTTCTCTGATTGAACTCCCAATGCAAATCTCATCCTGAGAATTCTTCAAATTAACTGAAACATTAAAAATATTTAATGTCTTTGTATTTTCAAAAAAAGTTTTTAAAATAAATAAACTGATATAGGGTGTGAATGATAAGCTTTAAATCTCAGTACATAAGTAACTGGGAATAAAGAGACATATTAAGCTCATTTGAATTCAATTTTTATAAAGAGATCTATAAGAGCCCTATTCATGAACAAGTATTTTAATTACCCCTATATATATTAATAAACAGCTTATCAGGCCTCAAGTTTGGTCTGTAGTATGTATTTTAATGCATTTCTATATCTGTATTCTTTTGATTACCTTTAAAAAAACCTGGCTCATGAAAAAAGTCAATTTTTTTTGATAATGTTTCTTGATGAGCTATAATTTTTCTTTAATTTTTATGATTCCTTTCAAAAAAAAAATTTCTTTGCTTCTTTTTATTTTATTTGATCTGATTTTGCTATATTTTATTCTATAATACTATATAATACTGTATTATATTATATCATATTTCATTTAATTTCATTTACAATTATTCTATTTAATTTAATTTAATTTTTCTTTAATTTATTATATTATATTACCTTACACTGCTAAAAATCAAGTGGCACCTGCTAGCAGGTGCCTATCCCTGTATTCAGTTTTGATTTAAAAATAAATTTTATTTGATGCTGCATGAGCTAGTGTGCTCATTTTTCAATGCGCAGTCTTTGCAAAAGAATTACAGCTGAGCTGAAATTGAGTTAAGTCAAAGATAGGGATTGGCACCTGCTATCAGGTGCCCATGTTTTTTTTCTGGTGTTACATCTTAATTTAATTTCTTATATCTTATTTTATTTAAAAAGGTGATATTAAATGTGCAAAAAACAGTCTTTGAATTCTCAAAATGAGCTGGTGAGCTCTGATGTACACCCATAGATAAGAGTTCACAACCCAATTTCATGCATGTGGACTCTGATCTATGGCCATACATCAGAGTACCACATCCAATTTTGAGCATGTGACCTCTGATCTAAAGCTGTAAATCAGAGTTTAACACCCATTTTTATGCATTTGTGCTCTGCTCTATGGCTCTAAATCAGAGTACCACATCTGTTTTTATGCATTTGAACTCTGATCTACAGATGTACATCAGAGTATCAAATCTAAATTCATTCATAGAAACTCTGATCTACAGCTGTACACCAGAGTTCACCACCCATTTTTATGCATGTGGACTATGATATATGGCTGTACATTAAAGTACAACATCTAAATTTATTCCTGTGAACTCTGATCTACAGCCATAAAACAGAGTTCACCAGCCAATTTTAACCAACTTAATGCTTCTACATGGCTATACAACTGCATCCTACAAATAAAATAAAATGAATTAAATGAAATTAAGACCAATTATGATGTAATTGAATATAAAAAAACAGATAGATGAGTATAATAGCTAGAAATAAGAAAAGATAAATGCAAATGGTATGAAATGAGATAAAGCAAATCAAATCATTAGGGGGTCTCAAACATTAACAAACACACCTAGAATGTTTCATTTGAAAAATTCTACACAAATATTCCTAGCATTTTTCATTTGAAAAATTCTACACAAAAATGTTGTCAAACATGGCTGATTTGGTACTTTTGGTCTCAAAAATGGGGTCATGTTCTTTACCACAATTCAGCCCACAAGTACCCACATCCTCCCAATCAGCTGCACATCACCTTCCTTCTATCCTCACTCATATAATCCACATCACAACTCTTCTTCTGCAGTTCATTTCCAAATCAAATTTTTCTCTTTCACACCACAGTAAGTCTATCAAATGTTATTCTGATTTTTAGAAAATTTTCCTGCTCAAATTTCTATACTCAAAACTTCTTATTTTTATACAAGGCATCACCGATATCTAAAATATTTGTTAGTTTCTCTTTTCTATAATTTTTTTTTCTTTTTTCAGTAATTTCTTTGTTTAGTGTCAATTTATCATGCCTCACCCAAAATCTACTTCTCAAAGATTTACTCAAATGAAACCATCTGACCTACAGATTGTAATTTACTGGCTGAAAATTAAATCCAATTTTGATGCCTTTTTTGGCTGTGTAAATTCCAATCAAGTTGTTTTTCCACCCACATATAAATTGAGTGGCTTTAATCTAATGGAAGTGGAGTTTAAATGAAAAACTAAAGGTAAGATGGATTTCAAAATAAAGCAAATAAGGTAAATATTCAAAAACTATAAAACAAAATACAAGAAATTAAAGATGGCTTCTTCCTCAACTGGGTTTGGAGTTACCAAAGATGATGAAAAGTATGGAATCACACCTGTTTCTTGAAAACTAAACTCTATGTGTACTCTTTATGATCAAATGGAAAAACTCTTTGGAAAAAGGACCAATGTCAACCCTCAAAGGCTCTTTTTTCTGCTTATGGGGAGATTGTTAATAAATGTAAAAAAGTTTATATTTCTTATTATTGTCAGAGTTTTTCTTAATTTTTTTCTCTTACTCTTAAAAATTAAACTTGTTGCAGAAAAAAGAACAAGTGCAAATTGAAATCATGAACTTGGAGTCTCATGAAAAAACTGCAGAATGTTAACTAATTTTTGAGGAAAAGAAGTGGTTTATTCACAATCAAAGGAAGAAAATTTTTTAGAAATTGAGAAAGATTGTTTAGATTTGGTGAGGGAGAAGGTTAGGATTCAAAGAGAGGATGATGAAAAATTTAAAAATAATCAATTTTAATTGGAAAACACCAAAATTCAGTTACAAGCCAATGAATCAAAAATGATTTATGTCAAAAAAAATTATTTTGGAAATACCCTCCTGTGCTATTTACCATAACAGGGGGTTGGGATCAACATTTTTTTCCAAGTCAGAAAAAAAATTATGAGAAAAAAATGGCAATACCCTCCCCTGTGTTTTCTCAAAGTAGGGGCATAGATTGCCAAATTTTATGTTCATTGCATAAATTAACATGTAAACAAGTCTTATAAGATAATTAACAAACCTAAATTAATAAAAATTAAATTAAAAATGTGAATGGAAATCATCTGTGACCAAAGTCAATGAAATCAAACACAAATGTATACATGAACCACATGAGAAAAAAAAATTCTACAAGATTACTATTATACAACACACAGCCTGATGGCCCATTAATTTAGGTATGTAGGGTATCATATATGACTTGTAAAATGTTAATTCATGAAATAATAATAAAATTTTACAACCTATATTACACCCCATACTTTTTTTTCTACCTAATGTCTTTTGTTTTACCTCACCTTTTTCTCTTAACTTATCAGTCCTTTTACCAGCTCTCTATTGATTTGAAAAGAACAGAAAAAGTGATTGAATTCTTCACATGATTCTAAGCCATGTGGCACTTTAGTTGTCTCAAAATTGGATGAAACTTACCTAAAAAGCTCTCCTCAAACTACCTGAAAGTAATAGTCCCATAAATTTATAAAAAAGAGTCTCAAAACTTCAACAAATGAGCCTCAAAAGTTGCCAAAAAAGAGTCACAAAAGTACCCAAAATGTTTTTCAAAAGTTTCCAAAAAAGTGTCCAAAATTTCTCCTAAAATTTTTTCAATATTTTCCAAAAAAAATTTCCTGAAAGTTCCCTAAAGCCCCTTCAAAAATTTCCAGGAGAGTGCCAAAAGGTTTCCAGAAAAGTGCCAAAAAGTACAAAAAAAAGTTTCAAAAATTGTCCCAAAAAGTGCCAAAACAACTTAATAACCCTTTAAAATGCTTTTGAAATGTTTTTAATGGTTTCCAAAGGATTCCAGGCATTACCAAATCCATTTGGTGAGAAAATAGACCTAAAGTAGCCCAAAAACACCTAGATTTCACTGAGAAATGCTTGGAAAATATTTCTGGAAGGTTTTAACAAAACAAAAGACCAAAAACATCTCAAAGTAAGTGAAAAACTCTGTGAAAATGTTTCCAATTTTTTTATGAATGATTCCCATGCAATTTAGCAAAGAAAAATGCCTAAAAATGACCAAAAAACACCAAAAAGTCAATAAATAAAAAATAAAAATGATAGAGAACAAGAAAAAAAAGAAAAAAGGGGGTTGAATGGGGAATAAGAGCAGATAAATCAGCAATCAAAAAAATGATGATAAAAAAGAAACAAAAAATAGAGATAAGAAAAAAGACATTTTAATGAGCAATTAAATTTAAAAAAATGAGAAAGTGACTTACTTTGAGCGCTGTGAAGTGAGAAGTATCAGAACCAAAAATGAATGATGGAAGTAAGAGATGAAGAGAAGATGAAATATCTTAGTGAGACAGAATCTTAGAAATGTTATGTTATTTCAAGTCTGGGAGCTGAACCAAAAAAAATGAAACTGAGAAACTGGGGAATTTCATTGGCAAAAATTATTAAACAAAAAAAAATTGTAAATCAGTTAAGCTAGGCCCTCAAAATGAGAAGCTGCAGCAGTGATCTCAAGTTGATGGATGATTAAAAGTGGCATGTTATGTTAGTGAAAAGTGGTAAAGATTAAGAGTAAGTGTATGATTATGGGATTGATTAAGTTCTGGTAAGTCATATAACTTGCTCATATGAATAAGCCCTTAAGGATTAGGTGAAAAAAAAATCTAGGTGTTGGCGCTTTTGTACCTAGTGCTGACTAATAATGGTGATTAAGGGAAGTGTTTTGATGACTTGTTTGACCCAAAAGAAGACTTTTTGGGGGAAAAATATGCTGCTAAAATACACCTACCCTGGACAGGTTTATTTCATTTTTTAATGGCCGGTGTGGCAGTAAAAAGTTTATTATGGCACTTAAATTTATTAAAAATGGATTTTTGGTTGATTATTACTGAGATTGGAAAGGCCAATCTAATTCATAAATGGTATATATTTTAAAGAATGTGTGTTAAAAGTGATAAAACAGGTTGATTTTACAGGTCAAGATTTAAAAAATAATTACCAATCAGAAAATGCAAAGATGGGAATGGATAAAATGTGACCAGAGGTTTATTCAATGGTTGATCTTAAGGATATTTATAGGATATGGGAATGTAAAGGTGGTTTCAACTCTCTTTCTCAATATCATCAGTATATAGTTGAATTCTAGGTGGTTTTGGATTATTTGTTGGTTTATGAAATGTTATATCATGAGAACAATTCAAAGTATGTTTTTTGGTATGCTATGGGGAAAAGGTTAAGAAAGACATTTTGATGGTGCTTATTAGTGCTAATTTGATGAAGAATCTCCCAGATGGAGAAACTAGGATTCCTGGAATCAAGGTGCTAAAGAAGGTTATTTTGGAATATCTGGATACTCATAATACTGTTGATTCGGACTATGGAGAAGATGCTTTGATGACTCAAGAGGTAGAAGAGGTAGCTTGTGTAGAGATTTTTGACTTGGCTGTTCCTGAAGAATTTGACCAACCTGAAGATAAAGTGGTGGAAGATAAAATTATTGGGAAATTAGTGGTTACTGAAGATGATAAATTTATTATCAATGATGAAGAATATTTGGATTTTATGGACAATTTTGGGATGGATGACTTGTAGTTGGATTAAGAGGATTATTTTCCTCAAGTTTTATTTTAGAAGCAGAGACTTTCTTCAATTAAAAGCTGAATAGTGCTGATGGATGTGGAATAGTGAAAGCAGTAGGCGATGGAGCTAAGAATATGGCCAATGGATCTGAAATAGTGAAAAAAGTAGGTGATGAAGCTAGGGTTATTGAAGATGAAGCTTTTATTATGGGGGGTAAATATGGCAATGTGGGTCCTCAAGAGGTGCCCAGGGCCAAGGTTGATAAAAATAAAGTTTGGTATGAAAGGCCAGTAGAGGCTGGTCAAAAGGATATGATGACTAATGTTTTTCCTGCACTAATAGAGGGTGCAGAGGCGTTTAAATATAGAGTGAATAACTTGGATTCACCTAAAATTTGGAAAAAGTTGTGTATTTCCTTTTTTCCTTTTGTAGGAAAAATTCTGGTTATTGGTTTTTGTGGGCTTTCGAATAGGCGGAAATGCCCTTGGGGCAAATTTATGGATTTCAACCAAGGGATATCAAGAATTTTATTCCTCCAAAATGAGGATAAACTACCTTTAAATTGGCTGAATTTTCTTTATCATTTATTTGTATTATTTTGGATTCTTTTATTCTCTTCAAGAATTTTATGAAGATCCTCATTTTTTGTGGTAGCAAAGGCTTTTCACTCTAATGTTGCAATCTCTCCTCAAGAAGAGATACAGGATTGCAATAGGTCAGCTCACTTGGAGATAATTCAAGTGGATTCTCAATTATTTTCTGTTGATATTTCATTGGAATGTCATTATGTGTTGGATTTTTCTATATGTTTATTATCTTTATCAAATTATTCTATAAAATTTAAAAATGTTTCAAAGGGAAAAATGGGATATATTATGTTGGATAAAAATTGGAAAGGGAATTTGTTTAATTATGGTGATATTAGTGTGGGATTATTTTTTGGCCTCCAGAAAGAAGATAAACTGCAATTAACACATCAAAATCAACAAAACAATATTAGTATAGTTAATTCACAGAAAAATAATATTTGTGATGATTCTATTTCTATACTCCAGAAAGAGGTAAAGCTTCCAGCTTTATTAACTGAAGATTTTATGGTGGAAGATGAAAGGGAAAAAGGTGTTGGAAAGTTATATGATAAGTTAGACAAAGGAAAAAGGGGTAGTAGTGATAAAAATGAAAGTTTTGAGAATAAAAATTATGTTTCAACTAAATCTATTTCTGATTCTGGTTCTGAAGAAAAAGAAAAATATTATGACAAATTATATCATGGAGAAACTATAGTGGATCAATTATCTCAAGTAAAAGTGGATGTTGACATGTCAAAATATAAAAAGGTAGAAAATAAAATTAGGCCAATTAACAAGCCTTTTCCAGCCAAATTAAATCTGCCTTTGAGAAGACCAAAATTATCAAGAGATCCATATGACTGTCCTTTAGTAAAGAATCCGTCTGAATTTTCTGAAGCTTCCAGAATCACCTTAAAGAGATTAGAGGTTGTTAATTTTGGACCTGAAGGATGGCTTTCAGGTGATGAAAAAAGGTTTCTGTTGGATTTAATGATTAAGAGGGAGAAGGCCATTTCATTTGTAGAAGAGGAGAGAGGTGTGTTAAAGAATTCTTATGGGGAGCCCTACAAGATTCCATTTGTTTGCCATGAACCATGGTAACAGGCACCAATTCCAATACCCTCCGCTTCAAAGGAAGATTATATCAAATTCATTAGAGAAAGAATTGAAACTGGATTAGACAAAAAATCATCATCAAGTTATTCAAGTCCATTATTCTGCATTAAAAAACCTAATGGAAAGCTTAGGGTAGCTCATGATTTAAGAGAACTTAATAGTTTATGGTAAAAGATGCAGGAATACCACCTAGTGTGGAGGAGCTTGTAGATATGTTTTCAGGGAGAGTTTGTTATGGTTTAGGAGATATATTGGGGGATATGATGAAAGAGAGTAGCATCCAGACTCAAGACCACTCACATCTTTTGATACACCACTTGGACAATTAAAGCTAACAAGACTACCTCAAGGAGAAACAAATTCAGTTGCTGTTTATCAAGCTCAGATGGAATGGATTCTACAGGAAATAATTCCATAATATGCTGGTATATTCATTGAAAATGGTGGAATAAAAGGACCTTCAATGGATTATGGTAATGAAGTATTGAAGGAGAATCCAGGAATACAACAAGTTATCTGGGAATATGCTGTAATTCTAGAGAGTATCTTGTATAGGATAGAAGAGGATGGTTTAATAATTTCAGGTTCCAAATTTTCTTGTTGTGTGCCAGCTTTAGAATTCTTAGGTCATATGGTATGTAGAGAGGGTAGCATTATGTCAAAGAAGAAAGTAAATAAAATTCAGTCCTGGCCAAGACTCAAGAATATGACCAAATTCAGGGAGTTTTTAGGTGTATGTGTTTATGTTAGAATTTTTATCAAGGACTTTTCTTCATAGGTTTCTCCTTTAAGACAGTTTACTAGGAAAGATTCTGACTGGTGTAGAAAATCCTATAGTACTAGCTATAGGCCTTTACCAAGGGATTTCGAGTAAAACTGGAGAGAAAAACCCCTGTCCCTTTGAGAAATACCAGGTGAGAATTATTTGCCACAGCAAATTAGAGACTTTTAATATAACCCTTCCAACACACTTCTTGACTGCTTAAAAAGTCAAGACAGTAGCCAATAGCAGACCACTGAGAACCAAAGAACCAGAAACCAGAAATGCAGAAAGATCCACACCAGGAAAACAAAACACTGTGCACTTGTTGCACAGAAAACAGCAGTAATACTTGATGCAGGTTGCAAAGCTACACCAGAGAAACCAGTTGCCAAAGTTGAGTTAAATGAAGAAATAACCTTGCAACAAACACAGCCAATTGTGGCCAAAAAACAGTGAAAACTGAGTGAGAAACAATGATATCACCTCCGGATGGTTGTATGATAATTAAAGTTGCCCCAAACTGTCTTATTCAGTATGTACACACAGACCACCATCTAAAAAATCCATGCACAGAAACAAATTTGGCGCTTTTGGCAGCCAAATTGAATATAAACCCTCTAGAAAGACTCCCCAGCCTTCTATAACCAAGGTGGGTGGCCTTCCTAGAAGTGGCCAGACCTCCCTGAAGCCAGAAAACCACCAAAAACCTCCAATAAAGTCCAAACTACTTTGAAAAATCCACCATGACTACTATAATCCTTAAAACACAAAATTAAGCTATGACAACATTGAGAAATAAAATATAAAGCCAAATTAGCTCTACTTAATGGTACTAAGAACTTAACCCTAAGACTTAAGGTTAGCCTATAAAACACAAAAAACAAAATTAAACAGCTATCTTTTAGAAATGAAAAATGAGCAAATGACCCCTTAAAACTTAGAATATGAAAATGTCAAAAAGACATAAAATGTAGAAAAAAACTGGGGCTATCTAATGGTAGTACCCAAATACCCATAGTCCAAATATTCACTGAATAAAAGCAGAAAAACACCCAATTATTCAACCAATGTCAATTAAGAAATACCAAAACAGTGCCAAACAGACCAACAAAGGCCTCTGCCAATGTTGGAAGACCACACTGGGAGTGGGATAAAGAGTGTGAAGAGGATTTTCCTAGGTTAAAAAAGGTAGTTGGTGAAGATATTATCCTGCACAAGTTAGATTATGGGAAATATGCAGGCCAAATTTATTTAGCAGTGAATTTAATTCAAATTGCAGATGGGGAGGTTCTGTCTCAAATGTCTAAAGCTGGTTATATTAGATAAGTTAGGTATAAATCTGTGGTTTTTACTGAAGTGGAATCAAGATATTCTCAACTGAAATTAGAACTTTGTGGTGTGGAAAAAATTCTAAAGAAACTTCAAAATATTTTATGGGGACAACACTTCAAATTGCAAGTTGATGTGAAATCTTTGATTCAAATGATAAATTCCCCTAGTTTACCAAATGCGCCCATGACTAGAGGGGTAGCTTTTATTCAGAATTGTTTTGATTAAGTTCATAAGCCTGGAAAGACATTTACTATGCCTGATGGCTTATCAAGAAGACCACCTACTGATGATGATTCTGACTCAGAGGAATTCAATGAAGATATACCTGTGATTAAAGCCAGTAAAAAAGGTTCTTAAGACTTTCCTTACCTCCCCCATGAGGTTAAAATGGCAGGATTAATATCTGTGGATAGAGATGAAAATTACCTCCACTATGAGGATAAACTGGAAAATAATAAAAATATGGTAAATTTCTTGCTTGGGGAGTTTGAAGATGGTGCAGATAAATTTGGTAAAAAAGAGGTTGGGGATGTTGTGTATATTGATGAGGATGGTGAAATAGTGTGAGATAGTAGAAATTTGGTGAATGGTGTATATGTTGGAGTTTTAGAAAATTTGGTTAAAGAGAAGTTGGATGTTAATAAAAATTTGGTTAAAAGGAGGTTTGATGAAGATGAAGATGAAGATTCTGAAAAGGGTAAAAAAGGGAAAGAAGAAAATGTGGTTTCTAAAAGGTTGGAAGGTTCAAAGATGGAAATTTCAAAAATCTTTTAGGATAAAAGGCAAAGTCAAGATTTAAAGTTATTGGCTCATTCATGTGCAGGTGATTTAGGAGATAGGGAAGTGCCTGTTGAAATAATATTTATGTATTTTAAAGATGATGTCTGCACAGGGTAAAATAAAAGACAACTGGTAGGCAAGTTGTTTTTGAGCAATCATAGAGTAATCTATAAAGTAAACTTCAAGGAACCCTATTTTTAGTATTTGAGCTTTGTACAGATAAAAGTTGCAAAAGTGATTTTGAATAATTTGGAAATCTGATTAACCAGTGACTATTTCAACAGAGATTTCAAATGGTAAGAACATTTCAATACTCAAATATCTCATTTAAACCAAAAACCTTGGAAAATTTTAAATAGTATTTTTTCCTAATTCCAAAGGTGTAAATAATTGCTTGTTTGAATGGCTAATCTTATTTTGAAGAAAAATTTACATTTAATAATCCTCCTCACCTATATCATTTTCCATTATAAGCTACTCTGCTTTTAATCTTTAATGTTGATAAATACTTATTAGGGGGTATCAATGTTCAGGGATCTGCAATTAGGGATCAGGATTTTTTTTTTCCGGGATCAGACATTATTAATTGCGGAAGATTCTTATCCACTAGCCCCGGGGCTAGTGGATAAGGAATCCACGATAATGCATTATCCCACTTCTTATACCCCAATTTCCATTCCTAATTACTGATCCCAAACTCATCACATCCATGAGCAATTCACATGGTTTCAAAACACGTATCCTGACCTTATGTCATTCTGGAGCATAACACACCTACATTTCTGTTCTTAAGCCCTAAAATAAAATTTTTGTCTGCACACCTCACTCAAAGATTGGTCCAAGTCACCCTCACCACTCGTAAATTTGTCAAAGTCACTCACAACACTCAAACATTTGTCTGAGTCACCCTCACCACTCATAAATGTGTCTAAGTCACTTGCAACACTCAAAAATTTGTCTGATTCACTCTCACCACTCGGAAATGTGTCTAAGTCACTTGCAAAACTCAAAAATTTGTCTGATTCACTCTCACCACTCGGAAATGTGTCTAAGTCACTCGCAACATTCAAACATTTGTCTGATTCACTCTCACCACTCGTAAATTTGTCTAAGTTGATTGAAACACTTAAAAATTTGCATAAGTCACTTTTACCACTTGAAAAATTGAATAAGCCCACTGATTTTGTAATTAATCTACTACTAATGAATTATGTATGTATGTACATTTAAGTAAAAGTTACAAAAAATTGATTATATAAAACATAATCGTATGGTTCTTATGAGCTTGGTGAAGATATTGTTCCATGTAAATTTTAAATCGAGCTTGATTTCCATGATTTTATGTAAATAGTATATCTTAATGTTATTTACACATGAAATTATACAATCATAGGCTACCTCAATAATTCATGTCATAACTGTTTTTTGTTCATGGTTTTTCTTCTTTGTTCTTGAAAAACACATTGATTAACTGAGACAAGAAAGGAGCCCAAATTACAATGATGATGATTATAACCTTAACAAATAGATGCTGTCAACAATTTGTAAATGCTTTGGAGATACAGTGCGGAATGATTATAAAGAATGGGCCTATAAAATACAGCAAGAGAAGGAAGTGATTAGGGACCAATCAAGACAAAACAGGAAACTCGGCCAAAAATACAACTGACCAGTACAATGCTGTTGAGAGTTGGGGTGAGCGCAGATGAGCAAACAGACTGGACAAGATAAGGAAGAATAGATGGCCAAGTTGTGGTTATGAAAAATTAGGTAGAAAAATGTCGTATAAGAGATGAACATTGACACGTAAAGTGTCTAATAACCCAATTATTAGCAAAAATAATTGCGGAAGATAATTGGGGTATAAGGCTTTTTACCCGCAATTAATTTAATTGCGGATCCCTGAATATTGATACCCCCTATTGGAAGAATAAATTTGAATAAACATATCAAAATGGTAAAGCATCATTTATGCATATAGCTTTATGAGTAGAAATTTTCTTGAAGAAGAAGAACAGATTTGATTAAAAGTCAGGTTGATTTTTGAAACCCTGTGCAGCCAAAAAATCAGTGCTGCAATTAATGATGAATATGAAATTTACCAAATAGTTATAGGAATATATTTTATAATTTTAATAAACCCTTAAAACATCAAAATGTGGTCTAGGTTCTATAATTTTTATATTATTAAAGCTAGTAGAAATGTGCATAGAGAAATGTGTTTTCACTAATCCATGAATAATTTTAATATTTTGGACTAATGGATTTAATATTCCATAAAAAATATGCCTATAGGTTGCACATCCATTGAAATTAAAAAAGGTTCTGAAAATTTGAAATTTCAAAGGAAAGAGACCCCCCTATATTTATAAAACTAATCAAATTTACATTACTGAAGAAAATAGTCAGGTAAATTTTTTGGAAGTATTTTTCACATACATTTTTTTTAATTAATATCATAATTGGGATGGAATTTTCTGTATATATAACAATATTCATCTAAAATAAGTTATCTCACATGCCAGAAGGTGTCTCCCCCCAACTGAGCTTCTATACTTCAGGAAATAATATGGACCTTCTAGCAGGTGCCAATTTTTTTCTCATAATAAAAAACTAAGTGTAAATAATATATAAAAAGTAAATAATATTTAAAAATTTGAATAAATTTTCATATCTGAAATTTATATGTCAATGTATTTTTTCAGGATGAAAAAAAAATTTCATCCACAATCAACATCAAAAAATGTTCTTCCAGAGGTGAAATTGAAGGTGCTACTTCATTCAGCCTGAATAATTATAAACCCTTATTCAAAAATATTTTGAATAAAATGTTGGTTTTCTTTTAGCACCATAGTATTAAGATTTTACATTATCTAATGAAATCCATTTATCCCATGTGAATTGCAAAGATTTTTATCCATGTTGTACCAGAAGTTGAAGACATAAACTAGATATGATTGATTGAAATAATTTAAATACTAATAGATTCAGATGAAATTATCAATTTTTTTAAATTCTCAAATTAATTTTTTCCATTATTTTGACATCCCAGAAGTATTCTTTTATGAAATATATCATGTTACCCTTTTACAAAGTCACCATGAATAATCAAACACATGTTTAGTTTATAAAAGTGTGATTTTAAACGATGTAGATTAAAATTTTACAAAAGAATTTCTTTCAAACAAAAATGAAATAAAATAAAAATAATAACAGAAAAAAAAGGAAAATTTTTGTCTAGCTCCATAAATACTTACATTTTGACCCTTTTTATCCTGTGTAAATTTTTATCAGCCTTTTTCTCACCCCATGGGGCCCCCACCAGGCCTGACTTGGGGCTAAGAAAGGGCTGACAATGTGTCAACTTAGTCTTATTAAAAATGTCTAAGTTTTATCAAAAGAAACTGACATCCTTCCTACAGTTTTGATTATCTTGATTTGTTCATGAAATAAATTTCTTTGTCATACTTAGCACTCATTGTTGCTTTTTTCTTCCTATGATACCCCATAATCATATATTTTTTTCATTTTTAATTTATGAAGCACATACTTGCTCATTATTCAATAAGAATTATATAAAGAAGTTATTTTGGAGAAAAAGTTACTATAACCTATAATTTTCATAAATTTTTTATCATTCTTCAAAATTTCATGTCTTGAAAAAAATGGATGCTGTGTGCCTTCTTTTGATGTAACTTTCTTTTTTAAAAAAATTATTATTAATGTTTAGACACATTTTATAAATTTTATAATTTAGTTAAATTTTTTGGAATTTTTTTCTAAAAAATTAGATTTTTGTTTTCTTTTAAATGATTTTGTGATTTTGTGAATTTTTTGTGAATTTTTTCAATTTTTTGGGGAATTTTTTGGACCTAATATTTTTTTTTGACATTGTTTTGATTTTTTTTGATTGTTTTAATTCTTGAATAGGAATCAAGTCATGTGCCAAAAAGACACAGTGTCTTTTCAAGCACATGACTTGATTCCAATTCCTCTAGTGAAATTTTCCAGATGGACCACAAATTTTCACAGAATTATATTTCTTGTGTTCCATCTAACAATTTGCACTGAGGAATTGGGTTCCAGCCTTGTGCTTGAAAAGATGCAGCATCTTTTTGGCATGTGACTTCAATCACAATTCAAGTCATATGCTTGAAAAGACGCTGCGTCTTTTTGGCATGTGACTTCAACTTCAATTCAAGCATTAAAACAGTGAGAAAAAAATTCAAAAAAATGCAAAAAAACCAAAAACATCAAAAGAAACATTAAAAAAATGTAAATAAATTCAAAAAAATTCAAAAAAATTCAAAAAAATCCAAAAATATTCAAAGAATTCAAAAAAAATTCAAAAAAACTCAAAAAAACTCAAAAAACTCAAAAAAGTCCAAAAAAAATTCAAAAAATCCAAAAAAATCTAAAAAAATCTAAAAAATTCAGAAAACTTCAGAAAACTTCAAAAAACTTCCAAAAATTCAAAAGAAAATGCAATTTGTTCAAAAAAATTTAAAAAACTTAAATGAAGTGCTATTAAATTCCAAAAAAATTCATAAAAGTTATTTAAAGGCCAAAAAAAAATCTAAAAAAATCTAACAATGATAAAAATTCTAAAAATTCTAAATATCAATAGAAAATTAAAAAAAGGATTTTAATAATCAGCATAAATTAAAATAAAATCTTAATAAACTTAAAAATTGAATAAAAAAATTGATACAAAAGAAAAAATTGGGGAAATTATTCCAAAAATATATAAAATAAAAAATAAGATAAATATGTCTTTTTTAAAGAGATTTGGTATTCATAAATTTTTTACTGGAAAATTCTTGACTCATACCAACTCCTGCTTTTTTTTAAAGAAAATTGATGCATAGATGATAAAAATTTGATCCTTGGTTCATGAGGCAACCATTCTTCAAAAAAATAGGTCCACTGGAGTAAATACTGAGGTTACTCTTGGAATAGTCTGAGGGACAAAAAAACAACTTGCCTACAAGTTGTTTTTTATTTTACCATGTGCTGGGGACAGACTTTTTTTTATTATAAAATGGCTAAATATTTATTAATGTTAAAAAGGCAGGATAATAGTGATAATGATGAATGGGTGGCTATCAAAAGAAGTCAATGGCATTCTATCTCTCTGGAAGAAGATTAATGAGGAGGAGATATCCAAATCCTCAAGTATTTATTACTCAAAAGAAAGGGAAAGAGTTGGTTATGAAGTCACTGCATGAAGATCTTGGGCATAGAGGAGTTGGTGAAACTTATAGACAAATTGCTGATAGATTTTGGTGGCCTGGTTTGAAGCTGACTTTTAAAAAATGTGTTCAGTCATGCAAATAATGTCAAAGAGGAAGTTATTTAAGGCCAAAAGAACCTGGACATGCAACTGGTGAAAATACTCTTTTTGGTAGGGTTAGTTTGGATGCTTTTCATATTAAGGAGGGTAGATATAAATATTTGATTGTATCCAGAGATAATTTATCTGGTTGGGTAGAGGCCACAACTCTTATTAATTTGAATGCTATAAATGTGGCAGATTTTTTTGTGAAAACTGGGTATATAATTATGGAGTGATGAAGTTGGTAACTGTTGATGGAGGTCCTGAATTTGGGACAAAGCTAAGAGAGACTGTATCACAAGTTGGAACAAAGGCTAAGGTAGCAACCCCTAATTATCCTGAAGCTGAAGGAATGGTAGAAAGAGGGCATCAAGTTATTAAGGATTCTTTGTTTAAAATGCGTGAATCAAGTGCTGAAAAGTGGAGGCACTATTTACCATTAGTTTTATTTGCTGAAAGAATCACTGCCAAAAGGACAGCTGGATATTCACCATAAAAACTAGTTTTGGGACAGAAAGTGGTTTTACCAGTTGATTTAGAAGCTAAATCATACATTGGAGTAGATTGGGATATGGCCAAAACTACTGAAGAATTATTAGGGGGTATCAATGCTCAGGGATCCGCAATTAGGGATCAGAAATTTTTTTTCCCGGGATCAGACATTATTAATTGCAGAAGATTCTTATCCACTAGCCCTGGGGCTAGTGGATAAGAAATCCATGATAATGCATTATCCTGCATCTTATACCCCAATTTCTGTTCCTAATTCCTGATCCCAAACTCATCACATTCATGATGGATTTTTAAGAAAGTCACATGACATATAATTTCTGATGCCATCCTTAAGTCTCACCTCACTCTATGCTACTTAATTTTGGTAGCAAAAACTTAAGTTTTTCTTCTATCTACACCCCCCAACTGCACATTTGGCGTCAAATTCCCACTTCCCACTCATCCCCTAAACCTTCTACCGACACCTATACTACTGACAAGAATAAAGCCCCTCTCTACTAGACAGCTACTTCACTCCACTATCAATTCTATCACTTTACTTTTAGTTCTCTACTATAAATCTGACTCTTATTTGGAAGATTCCTTAGCCTATTTGAGTTTTCTTTCCAAAAATTGTTACCTCATTTCCAGGGGGCCAAATCTTTATCATGATCCCCAATATGATCTCCGCTCCATTCTCAACATTCTCTAACTAAACTTCACTCAGATACTTAGAACTTCACCCAATTCTTTCTTCAAACTTTATCAACCCATTTCTGAAAATCATATCTTTCATAACAATTCCCATAACAAACAGTGCAATCCTGCCATTTAACTTTCTGTTGCACTATGTCACTTTGGCTCAAATGGAAATGGTGCTTCTGTAAGATGTTTGGATAATCTATTTAACATAGGATATGGTAAGGTGATATTATACGCCAAGAACTGTATGATTGCTATCCTTTCCCTCAAGTCTCAAACACTTTCATGGTCAACTCCAGAACAACGACTTGAATCCTCTCAATTAATGCAAGCCAAAGGCTTCCCTGGCTGTGTAGGTTTTGTTGATGGCACAACTATACCTTTGAGTCAAAAGCCTGCTCATGATGGGAACCATTATTTTGATTGCAAAAAAAGTTTTGTTCAAAATATTCTCCAATTTTTCATCATTCATGAAATAACTTTTTATCTTCCTTCTAGATACTCTATTGCCATTCAACTTATATGTGATGTTAATAAAATTTTTTTTGCTTTTCACAGTGGCTGCCCTGGATCATGTCATGAATCTTCTGTCTTCCAAAAAATGAGGATTTATTAAACCCCAGACTCATACTTTGACAAATCTCAGTACCTCCTTGCAGACTCAGCATATGCAAGTGGGAAGTACAGTATACCTGCTTTCCGTGGTGCAAGTTTAGAAAATGACCCCAAAACTAAATTTAATTATCACTTTGTCCAATCAAGAGTATGGATTGAACATGCTATAGGTATTTTAAAGGGAAAATTTTATGGTCTTCGGGAGCTCAGAATCCAATTTCAAAAAAAATTGGAGATCAAAACTGCAAATCATTGGATCATGACTTGTGTTATACTCCACAATATCCTAGCTGATTTAAAGGATGAGTGGAATGATCTTTATTAAGAAGAGGATCCTGAGCCAGCACCGACTCTCCCCTCTTTCAAATCACAAAACATAAAATCAACTGGCATATGCTCTGTCATTATGCCTATTACTCTCCAAAATTTCTCTTCACCACCCTTTTAAATTATTTTTTCATACTCTCCCAATTTTCAACTTCCTTGTTTTTTTCATTTGTTTTATTTTCATGTTCCATGTTTTATTCACTTTGATAAAGTAACTTTACATCTTTAGTATTCTATTTAAAATGCTAATGTATGTTTAAAACTACTTCAAAGTTAATTTTTTCACCTTATATATTTCATGTTTCAGCTAATATTTTATGGAAGTGAACTCTGTTCTTTTCCCAAAGAACACAGTCCATCCTCTTATTTTCTGAAGTTAATTTTTTCACCTTATATTTTTCATGTTTAAGCTAATATTTTATGGCAGTGAACTCTGTTCTTCGCCCAAAGAACAGAGTCCATCCTCTTATTTTCAGAAGTTAAGTTTTTCACCTAATATCTTTCATGTTTCAGCTTATATTTAATGACAGTGAGCTCTGTTCTTTGCCCAAAGAACAGAGTCCATCCTCCTATTTTCTGAAGTTAATTTTTTTCACCTTATATATTTCATGTTTTAGATAATATTTTATGTCAGTGAACTCTGTTCTTTGACTAAAGAAAAGAGTCCATCCTCCTATTTTCTGAAGTTAATTGTTTCACCTTATATATTTTATTGTTCAGCTAATAATTTATGGCAGTGAAATCTGTTCTTCACCCAAAGAGTAGAGTCCATCCTCCAATTTTCAAATTCAGTTTTCACCAATCCCCATCCCTTTAAGTTCTATTGACACATGCTTTTCTTCACTCCCCACCCATTTTGCTAACCTTTCAGCCCCATTGTATGCCATCCTCTTTTTATCCCCATATCACCCCTCCCAACCTCTCCCCCTCCCTTTTCTTCATTCAAAATGCTTTGGAAACTCTTAATCTTCCCTTCCAACTCTTTCCCAACCTTTTTGCTACCTCACATATCATTCCTCACCCCTCTATCCAGCCTTCCCAACCCTTGTAGCCCCATTCCTCCCCTTTACATTGCATCCACAATCCTTCAACCCCAATTTCCAGTAAATCAAGATAGATTAATGTTTTTATATAATGGTGTGTCTGGCCTTAGGTGATTCTAATGGCTATTATATAAAATAGGAAAACATCATTGGGACTGGTGAAAATAATTGGTTGTAGAAATTTTCAATTTTCCATTTTTTTTATTTGATTTCTTTGATTCAATAAATTGTAGGGGGGGAATTGCCAAATTTTCATATCAGACTTTAAAAAAAATTAGACTTGAAAATTTGATGATACCATTTCCTTAATTCAATAAAATACAGAGGTGGTTATTGCCAAATTTTCATATCAGACTTGAAAAAAAATTTTGACTTGAAAATTTGGTGATACCCTTCCCTTATTTCAATAAAATACAGGGGGGGTATTGCCTAATTTTCAAATATGACATGTGAAATTGATGACTTAGAAAAATTATGGTGATGCCCACCCCTTGCTTCAATAAAATGCAGGGGAGTGTATTTCCAAATTTTCATATGGGAGTTACAAAAAAAAATTGACTTGAAATTTTGGTAATACCCATCCCTTACTTCAATAAAATTTGGGGGGGTATTTCCAAAATTTTATATAAGACTTGCAAAATTCTTTACTTGAAAGAATTTTGGTGATACCCACCCCTTAAATCAATCAAATGCAGGGATGCGGTTGGGAAATTTTCAAATGTGACTTGAAAATTTTAACTAAAAAAGAATTTTTAACATTAAAAATTCTTGAAAATTTTATTTAAAAGAGAATTTATAATATTAAAATATGAAAATTCCACTAATGATGGATAGAGTAAAGAAATACAGGAAATGAAGAAAAAAATTTATGTACAGTAAATTATGAACAGTTGAAGTGTGAGAGAAAAAAACCAAACTAGTCATCAAACAATTTCTTTAAATGTTCAATTTCCTCAACAGATTAATTAGCTTTAACACATTCTATCAAGAAATCTTTCTTTTTGAAATTTTCTTCACAATCAAGCTTATATTTCATCTGTTTCATGAGGTTTTGATGCTCAAGTGTTTTTTTCCTCTTTCTTTGATTTTTTAATACTTATAGATAACTTGAATTTCTTCTTCTTCAAGTCTTGTGTTCTATCATCCTTCTGTAAAGAGAGTTTGTACTTCCTCTCCTCCAAGATTTGTGTCCTACCATCCTTCCATGAAGAGAGTTCAAAGTTCTTCTCTTCCAAATCATGTACCCTGTCATCCCTCCTTAAAGAGAGCTTGTATTTTTACTTTTCAAACTTTAGAGTCTCTTTAGAAACTTCCACTTGCTCTAGAGTGATGAGAAATATTAACAAAAAGTAGAATAAAATCAGAGTAAAGTATCAAGAGGTTTGGTATCACTTACCAGCATCATGTTTCTACAAAAATTCTTTGATAGAAGAAAAAGGGGTTTGAGATGAAGTATCACTTTTTCTTCTTCTTTGAGAGTGGAAATTCAGACTACTTGAAGCCCTTTGCTTTTTGTTCAAGGTCACATTTTCCTCCTCTTCATTTTTGCTGGCTTCAGACTCAGTTGATGGTGGCTCCCGTGTTAGTTCTTCCGCCTATTTATAAATAATAAAATGTAAATAAAAAAAGAATTGGTAAGATAAAAGAAAAAAACATACTTGAGTTATATCAGGTTGGTTTATATTGCCATAAGGATCTATTGAAAAGATATCTTGATTTGTGGAAGTTAAATGAGGGGAGGCTTGAGTTGCGGAAAAGGAAGGAAAAAGATTTCTTTCAACATCATGTTTGGAGATAGAATCTTCACCATCCAACATGGTTGTAGGATTAACATCAGCTCGCTTTCCAAAAATAGAATCCATCTCTTTAAAGTAAGTACATAAAGAATCAAGTTTATTGTCTATGGATTTGATGCCCTTATTGATATTGATTTCAGTAATACCAAAACCAGTAGAAGATGAAAGTGTCTTTGCCTTCTTGTACTTGGCTCGATAATGCTTGAAGCATTCAGAAATCTGTTTTTGTAACAGATCAATCCTTCCCTTAGTCATATTCCGTAATTCATTGGCCATTAGAAGATAACCATTAACTTTTGATGCAGGGGGCCATCCTACTTTAGTTGCATACTCAGTACCAAAATTAGAATCATAGTTAGATTTAGTTTTTAGCAAGTTGATAAGAATGAGATGATCATCTTTCTTTAGTTGAACAATTTTGGATTTCTCAGCAGAGAAGGGGAAAGAGGGAGTAGTGGGATTTGAAGAACAACTGGGTTATGGCTGCCTTTGAGAAGATCTATGATGACAAGGCATGTTAAGATAATTAAAGATGGAAAGGAGCAGAAAAAAGCAGATGAGATAGCAAGATGACAAGGAGCAGAAACAAGCAGATGAGAGATTGAGATGAAAAGGAGCAGAATCAAATAGATGAAAGGGGAGAAATTCTGAGCAGATAGAATGAACAGGATGGGATGAGAATGGGAGTGTGCAGCAAGGTAGAAGGCGTATCCAGAGAGTAGTCCAAGATGTGGTTATGGCAGAAAATTGTGCAACATGTGGTTATGACAGAAAGTTTTCCAAGATGTGGTTATGAAAAATTGAGTAGAAAAATGTTGGATAAGAGGTGAACTTTGACACATAAAGTGTCTAATAACCTGATTATTAGCAAAAATAATTGCAGAAGATAATTGTGGTATAAGTATTTTTATCTGCAATTAATTTAATTGCGGATCATTCAACATTGATACCCCCTATTATGTGCAAGAATGGTTTAGTTAGAAAAGAAAGAAGAAACTCTAGAAAAGGCATATTTAAAAAAGGTGAATATTTGGAATCAGTCAGTCAGATATTGGGATGAGAGGATGGCTCATAGGTTACAAAATCCTTTGAAAACTGGAGATATGGTTTTGGTGTATAATAGGAGTTTGGAAAGTCAGTGGGGTAGAATATTTACAGATAGGTGGATTGGACCATACAGAGTTAGAGAAAAAGTATCTGGTGCTTCATATGTGTTAGAAGAGTTGGATGGAGTTGTTTTTAAAAAAAGGTAGCTTCAAATCAAATTAAGCAGCTCTCTCCTAGGGGCACCAGGTGTGCCAAAGTATAACTCCAAAATGAGAATAAACTACCTACCATCATTACAAAGAATAACTCTAAAATGAGGAAAACTACCTACTATTTTTTATGAAGATTTCCTCAGAAATGAGAATAAAATACTCAATCATTTTCTAAAGAAGATATACTCCACAAGAGAGTTTAAATTAAATCTATCACTAAAATTATTGATCATTAAATTTTAATGTTAAAATTTTATGTTTAATAATTGTGTTTGAATGTAATTATTTTTGGTAGAATGTTCGAAGGGGGAACTTCTAAATTCAATATTGGCAAGTTTGGGGGTAATTGATGGGCTAGCTGCTCTATACACAATTACCCCACAATATTTGTTACCATAGTTTCCTTGTTTCTAGTTGAATCCTGGCTTTATTTTTGTAATATAGGAAGTCCACTAAGACTAAAACCTGAATTAACACAACATTAAAGTTATTATACTCCTTTGAAGTGGGATTCAAGGATTTTTTTTATGTTTTATTTTTGATTTATGAAATCTTATTTTAAATTTTTTGTGTTAGAATTTTATTTTATTTTCATTTTAAAATTATTGAAATTTAATTTTTCTGAGATAATGATCACTGGTGGTCTCTAATCATTTTTATAAATTGGAGGGAGCCCACCCTGTGAGCATTTCTATTTTTTATTGTTATTATGTTTTCAAATTTTTCAAAAATTGTTTAGGTTTATTTTCATTTTTTTTTGTGTATCCCACATCAAGGTGCACTAGGATGTGGGTATGTTGTCAGGGGTATGTCTCATTAAATATCTGGGGGGCAACTTTTAAATATTTTTAATTTTAATTTTAGGTATATAAATTTTTTGATTTTAATTTTCAAATAACCTTAAAAAATTAATAAAAATTAAAAATTAAAAATTAAAAATTAAAAATTAAAAATTAAAAATTAAAAATTAAAAATTAAAAATTAAAAATTAAAAATTAAAAATTAAAAATTAAAAATTAAAAATTAAAAATTAAAAATTAAAAATTAAAAATTAAAAATTAAAAATTAAAAATTAAAAATTAAAAATTAAAAATTAAAAATTAAAAATTAAAAATTAAAAATTAAAAATTAAAAATTAAAAATTAAAAATTAAAAATTAAAAATTAAAAATTAAAAATTAAAAATTAAAAATTAAAAATTAAAAATTAAAAATTAAAAATTAAAAATTAAAAATTAAAAATTAAAAATTAAAAATTAAAAATTAAAAATTAAAAATTAAAAATTAAAAATTAAAAATTAAAAATTAAAAATTAAAAATTAAAAATTAAAAATTAAAAATTAAAAATTAAAAATTAAAAATTAAAAATTAAAAATTAAAAATTAAAAATTAAAAATTAAAAATTAAAAATTAAAAATTAAAAATTAAAAATTAAAAATTAAAAATTAAAAATTAAAAATTAAAAATTAAAAATTAAAAATTAAAAATTAAAAATTAAAAATGAAAAATTAAAAATTAAAAATTAAAAATTAAAAATTAAAAATTAAAAATAAAAAATTAAAAATTAAAAATTAAAAATTAAAAATTAAAAATTAAAAATAAAAAATAAAAAATAAAAAATAAAAAATAAAAAATAAAAAATAAAAAATAAAAAATAAAAAATAAAAAATAAAAAATAAAAAATAAAAAATAAAAAATAAAAAATAAAAAATAAAAAATAAAAAATAAAAAATAAAAAATAAAAAATAAAAAATAAAAAATAAAAAATAAAAAATAAAAAATAAAAAATAAAAAATAAAAAATAAAAAATAAAAAATAAAAAATAAAAAATAAAAAATAAAAAATAAAAAATAAAAAATAAAAAATAAAAAATAAAAAATAAAAAATAAAAAATAAAAAATAAAAAATAAAAAATAAAAAATAAAAAATAAAAAATAAAAAATAAAAAATAAAAAATAAAAAATAAAAAATAAAAAATAAAAAATAAAAAATAAAAAATAAAAAATAAAAAATAAAAAATAAAAAATAAAAAATAAAAAATAAAAAATAAAAAATAAAAAATAAAAAATAAAAAATAAAAAATAAAAAATAAAAAATAAAAAATAAAAAATAAAAATAAAAAATAAAAAATAAAAAATAAAAATAAAAAATAAAAAATAAAAATAAAAAATAAAAAATAAAAAATAAAAAATAAAAAATAAAAAATAAAAAATAAAAAATAAAAAATAAAAAATAAAAAATAAAAAATAAAAAATAAAAAATAAAAAATAAAAAATAAAAAATAAAAAATAAAAAATAAAAAATAAAAAATAAAAAATAAAAAATAAAAAATAAAAAATAAAAAATAAAAAATAAAAAATAAAAAATAAAAAATAAAAAATTAAAAATTAAAAATTAAAAATAAAAAATAAAAAATAAAAAATAAAAAATAAAAAATAAAAAATAAAAAATAAAAAATAAAAAATAAAAAATAAAAAATAAAAAATAAAAAATAAAAAATAAAAAATAAAAAATAAAAAATAAAAAATAAAAAATAAAAAATAAAAAATAAAAAATAAAAAATAAAAAATAAAAAATAAAAAATAAAAAATAAAAAATAAAAAATAAAAAATAAAAAATAAAAAATAAAAAATAAAAAATAAAAAATAAAAAATAAAAAATAAAAAATAAAAAATAAAAAATAAAAAATAAAAAATAAAAAATAAAAAATAAAAAATAAAAAATAAAAAATAAAAAATAAAAAATAAAAAATAAAAAATAAAAAATAAAAAATAAAAAATAAAAAATAAAAAATAAAAAATAAAAAATAAAAAATAAAAAATAAAAAATAAAAAATAAAAAATAAAAAATAAAAAATAAAAAATAAAAAATAAAAAATAAAAAATAAAAAATAAAAAATAAAAAATAAAAAATAAAAAATAAAAAATAAAAAATAAAAAATAAAAAATAAAAAATAAAAAATAAAAAATAAAAAATAAAAAATAAAAAATAAAAAATAAAAAATAAAAAATAAAAAATAAAAAATAAAAAATAAAAAATAAAAAATAAAAAATAAAAAATAAAAAATAAAAAATAAAAATTAAAAAATTAAAAATTAAAAATTAAAAATTAAAAATTAAAAATTAAAAATTAAAAATTAAAAATTAAAAATTAAAAATTAAAAATTAAAAATTATAAATTAAAAATTAAAAATTAAAAATTAAAAATTAAAAATTAAAAATTAAAAATTAAAAATTAAAAATTAAAAATTAAAAATTAAAAATTAAAAATTAAAAATTAAAAATTAAAAATTAAAAATTAAAAATTAAAATAAGTAGTATGTAGTTTTAGGATTATATATATATAATTTGTTTTTGTTTCTTTAAAATTTCTAGCAGGAGCCTGAAGAAGTAAGGAAGTTTCTCTTTTGATGAAGATGGAACAGTGAAGGTTCCAGGAAAGTCTCTAAGAATATTTCAATTTCTTTAAATTTATGATGTTTTTTATGGTCCAGCCAAGTAGCTAATTTAACTTGACATGTTAGAACTTGCTCTCTGGCAAATACTTCTGTAAGATCTTTTGGAAGATAATATTTATAATGAGTAATATTAAAGTTGAAAATGGAATATAGTTGTTGAGAGACCTCATTTCATCTCACCATAGTTGAAGTGGGTTCTGCATCAGAGATAAAATAAGTGATTGGAGAATAGCAGGATCCAGAAGAATAAAAATCAGGCCATCAATAAAAATCAAGAGAAAGATTTCAAAAAGAAGAATGAATATATTATTTTATTACTAGATTCAACTGTGTCAGTCTCAAGATTTAAAGGCAGGCTTGATAGAAATTTTTCTTCAAAAGGGAAGAGTATGAATTTTGGATGTTGTGATATGAAGGGGGCTTGAGAAAAGGTAGGATGTCTCTGTAAGGAGCATGGATTGGAGATTCATGAACTGAAGGAATATTAATTTTCTTACAGCTAATTATTGGAAGACTATGAGATCTGGGTCTTTTTGATGATGAAGAAAGACAATGAGGGCTGCTAAATTTAGGTTGAGGAGGAATAGGCTCTGTTATAAGAGGCAGAGTGAAAGAAGAAGGAGAAGGAAAAACATCCAGAACTGATTTAGGAGGATTCAACATCACTTTTGGAGCAGGAGGAGTTCTAGGGATGACAGAAGATAGCCTTGATTGTAGAGAAGGAGCAGCATAAAGAGCAGCAGGAGGTGGACCCAGAGATTCAGATTCAGAAAGAATATTTAAAGAGGCTGATGGTGTGAAAGGATTAGGTTTTTTAGAGGAGGATGATTTTGGAGAAGGATTATAAGGCTTGCAATGAGAGTTAAAGCTGGTAGCAGGAAGGGGGAATGAGCTATATTTGAGGCCAGAGAATTTTCTCTTCTTCTCAAAGCAGTTGAAACAGGCCCTGTTGTAGGTATATCTTTTCTTGTTATAGTTGAATGTGCACTCTTAATGGATAAAGGAGCAGTAATCACAGGATAGGTCAGTAGAAGAAGTGAAGTTGGAAGGAGTCATCTTCAAAATATGAAAATTAGGATTGAAAGTATAACCTGGATAGTAAAACAGAAAAGGAAGAAAAATGTGGTGAAAATGGTCTCAAAGATAGTAGTAGGCAGTTGGAATTGACACAATCTTTGGTCCAATATGACCTAAAACTGGAAATGAACTATGGGATTTGGTCCACTAAGACCTTAAACTGGAAAACAAACAGCAAAATGTCAATCATTGGTCCCCTATGACCTTAAACTAGTAAATTACTTTCACTTTGGTCCACCAAGACTATAAACTGGAAATTGATTAAAATTTTGGATCTCTAGGATATTAGGTGGAAATGTTAATCAAGAGGGATATTCAATTCAGTCATTTTTAATTTATCACTGGTTCATAAGTACTCAAACTGGTACTCACTCATTTTGACAACTCAGTCATTAATGAAAACAGTGCAACTAACTTTAGGAGATGGAGATTTCATTAAATAGAATTATTTAGGATTAAAGAAAGATGAAGATTTAAAATTTTACTGTTGAAGATTTTTAAAATTCAAAAATAAAGGTGCTAAAATGTCTGTAAAATTATGATTTATGATAAAATAGGAGTGATTTTAAAGGGTTAGAAATTTCTTTGAATGTTGTGATTCTGAATCATAGAAAAAGGATAGGATTTGGACTTAATAGGTCTCTTTGGTAGAATATTTAGGTGGAAGCTTTGAGGACCTCATGGCAAGAATGGAATTAGAGTATTTGGCTCAGGGGGAAGCCCAACAGGAATGGAATCAAAAGGATTTGGCTCATTAGGGAGGCCCACTCTCTCATGTTGTGAAGGAGTATGAAGACTGGTAGAGGTAAGTCTAAAGGTATTAAAACCTTTCTCTCAGTAGTGGAATCATCACAAGGCAAATATGGTTTATAAATTTGTTTTTCAAAATATATGACAAATTTTAAGAATTAAAATCAACCAGACAAAACTGATCATCAGCACCAAATGAATAAAAGAATTAAAGTATTTAAATTTTAAAAGAAGAAAAGACAATCAAAATAAATTATCTCTTTGGAATCTTTCAAAAAAAGTATCAAAAAACTTTGCAATAAAAACCTTCACTTCATAATGTCTTCATGTTGAAGAGGATGAAGAGAGGATGAATATTTTTTTGATCAATTACGCAAATTTAAAGAACAGGGACATTCTTCATTGTAGGGAGGATGTGGTAGTCAAAAGTTTAGTATGGAAATTAATTTTATAGAAAATGGATTTTTTGTGGATGATTACTGAGATTGGAAAGTCCAATCCAATTGATAAATGGTATATATTTAAAAGAATGTGTGTTAAAAGTGATAAAAAGGGTTGATTTTATGGGTTAAGATTTAACAAAAAATTACCAATTGGGAAATGCAATTATAATTCTAAAAGTGTATGGAAATTCAAGTTAGGAGTCTCAAGAACCTTTGGGAATTTTTCTGGAATTTTTCCTATTTTTCTACTATTTTTAATAATTTTATAAAGTATTTTTGGTTATTTTTGATTTTTCATAATTTACTTAACTTTAATAATTATTTAGTAGGTGAATAGTGCTGTGCAGAATACAAAACTTTGAATTTATTATAAAGGAGAAGCAGCTCTATCATCTATAATTCTTCTAGATATTTTATTAGTATTTTAAAGGTTCTAATTGAGTCTGGAAGCCTGTACAAGCTCCAGAATTCTCAAGTTAAGGAAAGTAGGACACGTGACTTACTAGGCATATAAAGCCTGTAGACTCGAAATTAGAGATCATTTAACGGAATCATACAACCAACAACCAAAAAACATATATAAAAATAATTATTTATTTTTCATAACAAATTATAAAATTGTAATACCCTTATAAATATAACACTATTAAATAAAAATTTATTAAATTCACTCATCATCATAAATATTAACTTATAGGGTGCCATTTTAAAGGTCTCATTACCAGGGATCTAATTTTAACAACTAAATCATAAAATAAAAGCTTCATAAAAATTTATTATTCAACCATTTATATAACTTTTCTAAATACAACTTCACTGTTGTGTTTTTCAACCTCATTATAAAGAACACTGATTCTACATCTCAACACCATTAATAACAAATAGTTTATTGGTCATTTATTATCAAGTGGATGCTATAGCTTCGTTAATTGTGAACTCTTTATTTACTTAAAGGGACAGTTTTTTCTTTGGTTTATCCAACTCCCTTTGATTCTGCTTACAGCAAGGTGGCTGTAAGAGTCTTTCTACACTGGTTTAGTACCTTTTTTGTGGCATGTTTAGGTGGTGTATTTGGTAATGTTTGAGACCCCCTATTATTATATATTTTGAAAAGGAATTTAATAAAGTGTAATGAAATAAAATAAAATTATATAACAGATAACCAAACACAACTCAATATAATAAAATACAATACAATTTAATTTAATTTAATTAGAAGTAATGAATTAAATAAAATGAGTGTATTAAAACATAATAAAAAAAAAATTTAAAAAATTACAAAATATAACATAAAATAAATTTATACTGAAATTTTTTTAAATATTTTATTCAATTTGAGTTTTTATATTTACATGCAAATATATATTTTTTATGCATATTCATTATGATATTGCATATAAAAATTCAATATGAGTTCTGCATATGTGTATTGAATATGAAGTTTTATATGCATATTCAATATAAATTTTTATGCATATTTTTTGGATGAATATTTAAATTCATTTTCATTATATATATGAATTTTCAATTTACATTTACATACTGAATACCAATTTGTAAGTGAGTATTCGATTTCACTTATCCTGACTCAAAATAATGTTACATAACTGCAGAATATCAAAAATTGAATCAAAAAAATTCAATTTATATTAGTTTTCTGAAATGCATAGATTGGAAAATTCTGGTAATTTTTTGAAAGAATATTAAATATTCAAATATGATTTTTAATTTGTTTCAAACTATTTTAAATAAGTATTAAATTAAAGTACAAATATCAATTAAAAAATTGATAGTTTTAAATGGGTTTTCTGCTCCATATTGAACTATAATTTAAAATACTGAATTAAAATTATGTGCTTATGGTGTACAGTGTTTGGAATGATTTCTGGAAATTTTTTCATTCAAAATTTAAGATGAGTTCATTCAACTTTCATTATATTACAAAAAAGATTTAGCTTGGTTTGTACAACAGTTTGAGTTGTTTTTTAAGCACATTTCAGTAAGATTTCCATCTAATTTCAGTCTGAGATACATCTGACTTTGAGTTGAGGACTTTCTAGTAAGCCCCCTCCAAATTTGTGTGGTGTCTCATCTATTTTGTCTAATACTTACTGCTGAATCTAGATGAGTGTGGTGTCAGATCTGAAGATACCAAACATAAAAATGGTTTGGCACTGGTAAGACAGTGCACCCCCCATATTCCTCATGAACATAGAAAACTCAATTAAATGTTATAAAAGCAATATCTTTTTCAGGATTAGTTTCTCTAGTTATACAGGAAGAGAATTTGAATTGCTTCCATTTCAAAGTTTTTTGGAGAATATATTAGTAAGTAAGATAATTTCTTTCTTTTAATTCACTAATATCTCATTTATTTTTTCTTTCTCCCACAGATGAACCCTTTTTCTGTGTCATCAATTATCCTAGTGATGGAAAATGCATCTATACATCATCATGAGAGAATTCAGGAACTCATAAAAGAACAAGGGTGTTGGTTGATCTACTTACCTGCCTAATCTCCTGACTATAACCCAATTGAAAAAGCTTTTAGTGTCTTAAAAAGCAAACTTGAAGCATATTTGACATTTTCTGGGGGTCCTGAGGACCAAAAGATTATATAGAAAATGGTTAGAATAATATTCACATCTTTTTTGATGCAAAAATTATTTAGGGACAGTGGGTACTAATATGTGCTTTTTAATTTTTGAAAATGAAATATTATATTTTGTTCAAATCACAAAAATGAAATGACATATTTTATGTTTTTTGAATAAGTTGAACAAAAGAAGAAATGAAATAGATCAAAAAAAAGTTATGTTTCACAATATTTTTTTTATTTTGATGTTGCCTGTATATGTTTTTTATATAGGAAAATAATCTTATATGTTGTATGTATATGTCTATTATGTAGTAATTTCATGTTATGTATGTTTTTATTATATATTAAATGAAAATTTGCAAGTCAAAATAATTTATCAATGATGAGCTTTGAAGATGAGCTTTATATTTCTCAGTTGAGGAAACTTAAATACAAGCAGCACCTCTTGTAACACCTACCTCAAAAAACTCTTCAACAGTGAAATTTTTTAAAAATGTCCAGTGATTCATGCCAATTTTTTCCAACCCTTCTTGAAGTGCACAACTAGAGGTATCTACTTTCAAAAAAATTAAATAGTCCTCAAGTGTACTCTCATCTTCAGAGCCAAGAACTGAGGAAGTATTTTAGTTGTTTTAGTTAAGCTGGATTGGAGGGCCATCCCTTTTTGAGGTGCTGTGAATTTGTGCAGACAATTAAGGAATCTCCCTTCTAAGTCTTCTATGGTGTAGAATGGCTCTTATAGCTGCCTTTCTGTAAGCAGAATCTAAGGGAGTTGGATAAACCTGAGAAAAACCTGTCCCTTACAGTAAATAATGAGTACACAATTAGCTAAGCTTAAATATCTAATTGATAAGAGATGACTATTTGACCTTTTCTATCTAACAGACTTAAGTTTTAGAGTCTGTGTTCTTTGGTAAATAAAAAGAAATTCAACAAAAGTTGTACTAGAGAAAAGTTATTTAAATGATTGAATTGATATGTTTTTATGAATTTTTTATTTTTGTAAACAGTTGTTAAAATTGAGTCCCTGGAGTTGAGACCTTTCTAATGATACCCTATATGTGTATATTTATCTGTTTTTGTGTAGAATATATGAAGTGTAATTTAAAAATGTTTTATTTATAAGGTTATTACAAATTATAAAATGTTATGTTAAAATGATGGTGGTTATGTTTTATAATTATGTATTTTTTGTAAAGTATTATTTAGATTCCCCTGTATAATTTCAAGTCCACAGACTTTATATGCATATTCCAGTAACATGTACCCTTTTTCCCTTCCAGAGTCTGTCTGGACATTTCCACATTTTGTAAAGAGTTTGTACAGATATTTCTGGTGTTTGTATGGACTTCCAGACTCAATTTGAGCCTTAAAAACTTAATAAAGAAACTATAAATATGCATAATATATGTTTACATCTGGAGAACATTTTATCCAATTTTTGAAGCCTGCACAACCCTATTCACTGAGCTTAAAATCATTAAAGTTAAGTAAATTCTCAAAAATCAAAATAATAAAAAATATAAGAAAAATAGTAAAAATTCCACAAAAATTTCCAAAGCTTCTTGAGACTCCTGATTTTTTTTCTGTTTATTTATAATCTTATAGAGGCATTTCATGACTGTTAATTATTTATTTTATCTTGACTCATTTATTAGACCAATTTTCACCATAAACCCAACCATTTTCATTATAATTAAATTAGACTAAAATTAAATGGCATTTTAAAACTACATAATAAGTGACCCAAAATAAATTTAAAGCATCTATTTAGTGAATTACTATAATTTAGACTGCCACAATGGTGATTTTAGTAATTGTGAGAGTGTCGTCTGTGAGAATGATGGTGTTGGTTGAATCTCCCATTGGACATTGAATTATTTCTATCATAGAAATTTCTTCTTTAGTTAATAGAAGCATGATAGAATAGTGAGTAAAAATGCAATTGACTGTATAATTGATGGTCTCTTGAATGTCTTCTCCCTTCAAGACACACAAACTCAGGGTTTTTTGCGGGCACACCAATGTCACCTCTATTGGGTTTGAAAGCTAGAAAAAAAATTTAAAAAAACTAATCCTTACTTAGATAAAATACTCACAATATTTTGTGCCCACCTATTAGCCAAAACATAATGAAACTTGATAAATTTTTTTGAATTTTCTGGTTTTAAAAATGCCTTAACTTCACTGGAATTTCAGAAGTCTTCTCAAGGCTTATTTGCAGCCTGTAAAGCATCAACAAAATAAAAATGCTTTACTGCATCCATTACCCCATCTGATGGCCTTTGAAATGTGCCACCACCATTATCATCTGATGAGATTTATAAATCATCAAATCTAGAGTCTCTCTGAAGAAGGAAAAAAATGATTAGATATCATACAGAAAGGGGAAAAAAACATTACAATTGCTTCAATATTTGGATCTGTGTTTGAAAGACAACAATAAATTATTTTTGAATCTGGTGCAATATCAGCAACATCAAGGAAATTTTGGAAGATCTCTACTGAAAATTTTTAGTGGCTGAAAAATCTCCTCCATGAGGAATTGTGACCTTCCAAGCAATGTTACCAAGACTGATTTTCTTTCTGATAGCTTTAGAAAACCAAGGCCCCTCTCCTATATTGATGGTCTCAATCTCTCTTTCTTTGAACAGAGTAAAATTAGTATTTTCAACCTCCAAATCAAAAAAACTTATGAGGGACTGATGAGATTTGTTTGATCTTCATAAATTTTTTCATATTTTCCTTTTTTCCAGTTTGAGACTTAACTTTCTTTTCAATAAAACAATGAAGTCAAGATAGATCTTCACCCAAGTTTGGGGGTAGGGAGTGTTATTCTTGTTCAAAAAAGAAGATGTAGTAAGTTTTCCAAAAGAGCTTTTTCAAAAAGAATCCTGCCTGTGATTGAAGTAGTTTTTATTTCCAAAGTCAGGTTGGAGAGTCAAAGTTAGTGATGGTCTTTAGTCTTGAGCTTTCCCCAGATTTATAGTGAGGCTCAAGACAAAGGGTCAAGATGATACAAAAGTGGCTTGTGAAATAGTTGACTCCTCAAGATAGTTGTTGAATTGATGGGTCTAAGGTGATTTCAAAGATGGTGGTGAGTGATTTAAGAGATTTTGCTCAAAGAGCATGGCTGCGTTGAAAAAAAAGATAAAAAATAATATAAATGAATAGGGGGTATCAAAGCTGATTGATCCGCAATTAAATTAATTGCGGATAAAAATCCTTATACCCCAATTATCTTCTGAAATTACTTTTCCTAATAATTGGGTTATTAGACCTTTTATGTGTCAAAGTTGACCTCTTATCTGACATTTTTCTACTCAACTTTTCATAACCACATCTTGGCCTACTTTCATTCATAACCACATCTTTGACTACTCTCTGGGTATGCCTTATATCTTGTTGTGCACTTCCGATCTCATCTCATCCTGTCTATTCTCTCCATTTAGAACACCTTGCCATATCATCTACTTGTTTTTGCTCCTTTTCATCTTTAATTATCTTAACATGCCCCATCATCATAGATATTATCAAAGGCAGCCTTACCCAAGTTGTTCTTTAAATAGCACTACTCTCTCTTTCCCGCACTCAGCTGAGAAATCACAGACCGCTTAATTAAAAAAAGATGATCATCACATTCTTATCAAATGGCTTAAAACTAAATCTAACTATGATTCTTGTTTTGGTACCAAAAATGCAACTAAAGTAGGATGGCCCCCAGCATCAAAAGTTAATAGTTATCTTCTAATGGCCAACAAATTACAGAATAAGACCAAGGGAATGATAGATCTTTTACCTAAACAGATGTCTGAACGCTTCAAGAATTATTAAGACAAATACAAGAAGGTAAAGACTCTTTCATCTTCTACTGGTTTTGCTATTACTGACCTCAATATCAGTAAGGGCATCAAATCCATAGACAATAAACTTGATTCTTTATGTCCTTACCTTAAAGAGATGGATGCTATTTTTGGAGAGCAAGCTGATTTTAATCCTGCATGCATGTTGGATGGTGAAGATGCTATCTCTGAACATGATGTCAACAGAAATCTTTTTCCTTCTTCTTCTACTCATGCCTCTCCTCATTAAAATTCCACAAATGAAGATATCTTTTCAATAGATCCTTTAGGCAAAATAAACCAACCTTATCTGAATCAAGTATGTTTTTTTTCTTTTATCTTACCAATTCTTTTTTTTATTTACATTTTCTTATTTCTTAATAGGCTGAAGAACAAACACAGTAGCCACAATCAACTGAGTCAGAAGCCAGTAAAAATGATGAGGAGGAAAATGTAACCTTGAAAAAGAAGAAAAGGGCTTCAAGTAGTCTAAATTTCCACTCTCAAAGAAGAAAAAAAAGTAATACTTCATCTCAAACCCCTTTTTCTGCTTTCAAAGACTTTTTGGAGAAACCTGATGCTGGTAAGTGATACCAAACCACTTAATACTTTACTCTGCTTTTATTCTACTTTTTTTTAATATTTCTTTTCACTCTAGAGAAAGTAGAAGTTTCTAAAGAGACTCTAAAGTTTGAAAAGAAAAAATACAAGCTCTCTTTAAGGAGGGATGAAAGGGTACATGATTCAGAAGAGAAGAAGTTCAAACTCTCTTTGCCAAAGGATGATAGGACACAAGTCTTGGAGGAGAGGAAGTACGAACTCTCTTTACAGAAGGATGATAGGGAACAAGACTTGGAGGACAAGAAATTTGAGTTATCTCTAAGTATTGAAAAATTAAAGAAAGAGGAGAAAACCCTCAAGTATCAAAACCTCATGGAACAGATGAAATATAAGCTTGATTGTGAAGAAAATTCCAAAAAGAAAGATTTCTTGATAGAATGTGTCAGGCTGAAGTCAAGAAAAGAGATGTGAGCTAGCTTGAACGGTCAGTTGTCTAGAAGATTTTAATGGTCCTATATGAATACTGTAGTACAAATCCAATAAGTATTAAAATATAACTCAATATAAGGGTCTCAGTAATTTTAATCTCACTAATTAAAAATGGGTTACAATCTTATAGTTGGTGGAAAAATAGATTTAATAATTAAGATACTATTCAAAGAATTTATAAGTGCTGTTGATATGTATTGTAATTGTATTTGTTATATATTTGATTGTAATGATAAAGAATGTAGAAAACAAGACCAAAAACCCCCTCCTTTTATACACAATAACTTCCCCAATGAACTCCTTAATTAAACAGCTCAATACCTGTTTAATGATGCCTCATTCCAACTAATATACATTTACAACAGCATAAATAGTGACTAGTAACATAATTAGAATGATATCACCCTCCAAAATCATGTAGTAATAGGGATAATCCATCAAAAATAAAGAATAAGCAGAAAAGAGAGTATATGCATGTAATACATTAAAATAAAAGATGAAAAAGGGAAAATTAAGATTAATTATTACTTGATTTTAAGGGGGACTTACAGTTTAAATTATGGGGCTAATCATGACATTTTACTACATGAAATCACCATTCAAAAATAACCAAAATGGACTGAGAAACCACTTAAAAACACAAAAAAGGGTGTGAGATGTGGGGTAACTACATGCAGTCCTTGGCAGGTGCTTGCAAAGGTAAATCCTTGACTAATTTAGAAAAATTTAAGCATGGAAGTGAATTAAAGCGCCAAGCTTGAGGTTATTAATAAAATTAGTGCATATAATAAGGGTCAATGCATTTATAATTAAGCTAGGACATTAAATAAGTGACTGTTGCCTATTTTAGCATGTTTCCCCACAGTGGGCGTAGAATTTAGGGTAATTATAGTGTAAAAAAGCTTTCTTTGCTAAAAATGAAGCTATTCACAAGTGGAAAATGCAGGCAGTATGTGGCCAGTACACAGAAGCCATTTCTGGCACAAAAAACACTGATTTTGGAAAGTGTTATTTTTATGTATTTGAGTAGCCAAATAAATAGCTCTAATTAAGACAAATTGATCTGTCAAAGCGCATTTTAATTAAATTTATAGCACATATAGTCCAATTTTAAGTGATTTAAAGCACATTTCTTGTTTTTCATGTAAAATAATGAAAACAACAGCTTTTAGTCTACTTAAAAATTATGTAGCCTTATATTTAAGATTCTTAAGATTACCCTAACATATTCCAACTTAATATTAAGTAAATAAGACTTATAAATGGTGGATATATGCGTGTATATAAGGTGTTATAATGGCATATTTAGTATTTTATCATAAATTTACTTATGTATACAATTTGTGTAGTCTAATTTATTGCTCCCATGTATAGTCCATGTGTTTAACATAACTTATAAGTAGTTTTTACTCAGTCCTGGGGATATCAAGGCTTACAGAATGTGTTAAAGCTAATAAATCTGTTCAGGAAATTGAATGTTTAAAGAAATTTTTTGATGACTAGTTTGTTTTATTTCTCTCACACTTCAACTGTTCATAATTAATTGTACATAAAATTTTATCTTAATATCCAGTATTTCTTTACTCTATCCATAATTAGTTGAATTTTCATATTTTAATGTCAAAATTCTTTTTTAAATAAAATTTTCAAGACTTTTTAATGTTAAAAATTTCTTTTTTAGTTAAAATTTTCATATCACATTTGAAAATATCCCAATCCCACCACTGCATTTGATTGAACTAAGGGGCATTTATCACCAAAATTCTTTCAAGTAAATAATTTTGCAAGTCTTATATGAAATTTTTGCAATACTCCCCCCTGCATTTTTGTGAAGTAAGGGATGTGTATCACCTAAAATTTCAAGTCAATTTTTTTTTGCAAGTCTCATATAAAAATTTGGCTATACCCCCATGTATTTTATTGAATTAAGGGAAGGGTATCACCAAATTTTCAAGTCAAAATTTTTTTTAAAGTCTGATATGAAAATTTGGCAATACCGCCCCCCTGCAATTTATTGAATCAAAGAAATCAAATGGAAAAAAAATTGAAAATTGAAAATTTCTACAACCAATTATTTTCACCAGTCCCAATCAAGTTTTCGTATTTTATATAATAGTCAGTAGAACAACCTAAGGCCAGATGCACCATTATATAAAAACAGTAATCAATCTTGATGTAACTTTAAAAAATAATTGGAAGAGACAAATTTAAAATTAAATGAAAAAATTAAAAAGGAAAAATATAATTGAAAAAAAAGGAAAATAAAAAGGAAAATTTAAAAAATTAAATAAGATAAAAAATAAAATTAATAAATAAAATTAATAAAAGAGAAAAAAAAGAATAAAAAATTGAAAGAAAAAATTTTATAATATTATAGTTACCATACTTAACAGATCTACTAAAAACAATTTTTTTATATAATTTTCTTTGATTATTAATATGATCAATAATACCTTCATTTATTTGGAATGAACAGCCAAAATGGGTAAATTCTTGACAAGAAACTAAAGTTGGAGGTGCTTTAGTTGTTTCATGCCAATGTTGAGAAGATTTCCATACTGCCTCAACTATTCCATTGGCACTACCAAAATCAATAATACATTTATGGTCAGGAAAATAAAGGCAATGTCCCTCATCAGAAGAGGGTGATGGAATAGGAATACCAGTCTCTGGATAAATAAAAGAGAAAATTCCAAATTTTAGACAATTATTATCATGTTTATCTAGATGAACATTATTGTAGAATCCTTCATAAGTGATGATAACATTAGAACAAAAAAAAATAAACATTTATTTCTTCTTCCCATGCAGAATCAGACCAATTTGGTAAACCAGATTCTAAAGCAAGTTGATGGTTTTTTTTAAAAGCTAGAATACATAATTTTTTAAATCAATTTGCCATGCAAATATTAAATGAACCTATAGAATTCCATTGTTTCAGATCTTCTTCCATTTGCTCCAGCTTAAAATTTTTCAATAAAGAATGAATTCCTGAAATATATGACAAAATTAAAAATTACTTATAATAATAAAAATATTTACATACCAAAAGAAACTCCTTGATAATATCCTGGTTGCCAGCCAAAACCTTTCATGACACCAGAAGTTAGATTTTTATTTGATTAGGGTTTTCAAACCAAAGCCATTTGATAGAGAGTAGAAATTAAATCAGAAAGCTGGGAAAGAACTTTATCCTTTTTACCATTAAATGAATGAACTTTTAAGATGAATTGTGGTTTTTATCCATTATTGACAACTGCAACAATGAGTTCTATGCTGCCTTCTGTAAGGTTTTTGATGTTTTGGTAAAAAAAAAATCTCTTAAGATTTGATATTGAAGTCTTATAAAATTTGATATCGTCCAAATTCCCAAAGAATTTTTGCAAAATATCTTTATCCTAATCAATTTGAATTTTGATAAAATTTCTTCTTTGAATTGCTTGATTCCTTAGCAGGTTTTATGATTTTCTGCTTTTTACTTTCTGGTAAGGAAAGCTCAGATTGATTGGGAGAAGGAATAGAATTGAAGTACATTGAAGAGATAGAAGAATGTAAAGATAAAGAATAAGAAGTTGAATATATTTGATGGTTATTCATGGAGCTTTCAAGATTTGAAGACATGGAAGAAAGAGAAGATTAAGATGATTCAGAAGAAAATGATGATAGTGAAGATGAGCGAGTTAAATTTTCTATAGTAATGTCCTGGAAAAAAATTTTAAAAAACATAAAAAATAAAAAATAAAAAATAAATATATTGAAAAAAACCTAACAATAAAAAATTATCAGTAAAATAATTGAAAAAAAAATTTCTGTTTGGTAAAAAAAAACTAAAAAAAATGCAAAAAAATCAGTTAAAAATCAGTAAAAAAATTTGGAAAAAATAAAAATTTAAAATAAAAACCTGAATTATGATTGAAATACCAGGTAATATCATAGAAAAAAAAATTCTAAAAGAAAAAAAAAAGTTAAATAAATTGCAAAAAAATAAAAATCAAAATAAATCCTGAATAGTTTTTGAAATACCAGATAAAGTTCTTGAAACAACAAACAAATTCACCAAAAAAAAAAAGAGTAAATAAAAAAAAATTAAAATAAATTCAGTAAATTTTATTGCAAAAAATAAAAATAAAAAATAAAAAGATAAAAATTACTTACTTACTATTGGAACTACCACTTGATGTCATTCAATCCAACTTATTAAAATAAAATTATAAAAAAAAATTGAATTTAGTAAATTTCAGAATAATTAATAATTTGCAAAAACAAAAGCAAATAAAAAAAATAAATTGCCTGATTTATTTTGGAAACAGGGGGAAATTTCCATAAACTAATAGAAGGAATAAAATTAAAAAGCAGAGATTAGTCTTTTTTTTCTTGCTTCAAAATACCCCCCAAAATTCCCCCCCTTTAACCCTTCCTTTCCCACCTCAACCCCACCCTTTAACCCCTCCTTGCCCACCTCAAAACCCCCCTTAACCCCCCATTTACACCTCCTTTACCCCCCTTTAACCCCTCCTTACCCGCCTCAAACCCCCCCTTTATTCCCCCTTTTCCCTCCCTATACCCCCCCTTTACCCCCCCTTCACCTCCTCCTTACCTTCCTAAAACCCCTGCTTCACCCCCCCTTTGCCCCCTCAGACCCACCTCAAACCCCACCTCAAACCCCTGCACAAACCCCCTACACCTATCCTATCAAATGGTAACAATTCTATAAGTTAGTGAATGATTGTTAGTGATTGTTCATTAAATTATTGAATTGATAGTGATTTGATAAGCAGGTACTGGGGGGTGTGTGGAGGGGCTTGAGGGGCCAAGGAGGGTGTAAAGGGGAGTGGAGGGGGGGTTGAGGCAGGCAAGGAGGGGGTAAAGGGGGGTTGAGGTGGGCAATGAGGTATTAAAGGGGGGGAGTTGAGGTGGCCAAGGAGGGGAGAAATTGCAGAAAATATGTGATTTCATGTTGGGCTGATGAAATGAAACAAATGAGATATCCAAAAAGACAATTGACAGCAAATTCAAAATTTTAGTTATGCAAAAAAAAAAAACAAACACAAGTGAATATAACATGGAACATGAAAATAACACAAGTTAAAAAAACAAGGAAGTTGAAACTTGGGAGAGTACAAAAAAATAATTTAAAAGGGTGATGAAGAGAAATTTTGGAGAGTAATAGGCATAATGACAGAGTGTATGCCAGTTGAATGAATGTTTTGTGATTCAAGGGAGGGGAGAGCCAGTGCTGGTTTAGGACCATCTTCCTCATAAAGATCATTCCACTCATCCTTTAAATCAGCTAGGATATTGTTGACTATAACACAAATCATTATCCAATGATTTGCAGTTTTAATTTTAATTTTTTTTTTTTTGAAATTGTATTCTGAGCTCCTGGAGACTTGAAAATTTTCCCTTTAAAATCCCAATAGCATGTTCAATCTGTACTCTTGATTGGGAAAGGTGATAATTAAAGGTGGTTTTGGGGTCATTCTCTATAGTTGCACCATGGAAAGCAGGTATAATGTACTTTCCACTTGCATATGCTGAGTCTGAAGGGAGGTACTGAGATTCGTCAAAGTATGAGTCAGTACTTTGAGAAATCCTCATTCTTTCAAAGACAGAAGATTCATGACATGAGCTGGGGCAGCCACTATGAAAAGCAATAAAATTTTTATTGACATTGCATACAAGTTGAACAGCAATAGAGTATCTAGAAAAAAGGTAAAAAGTCAGTTTATGAAAGATGTGAAATTGGAGAACATTTTGAAGAAACCTTTTTTTGCAATCAAAATAATGGTTGCTATCATAAGCAGACTTTTGAATCAAAGGTATAGTTGTACCATCAACAAAACCTACACATCCAGGGAAACCATCAGCTTGTATTACTTGAGAGGATTCAAGTTGCTGTTGTGGAGTTGGCCAAGCAAGTTTCTGAGACTTGAGGGAAAGGATGGCAATCATACAGCACTTGTTGTATAATCTTACTGTCCCATATCCTATGGTAAAGAAATTTTCCAAATGTCTTACAGCAGCACTATTTCCATTTGAGCCAAAGCAACATAGTGCAACAGCAAGTTGAATAGCAGGATCACACTGCTTATTTTGAGTATTGTTATGAAATATAGAATGTTTGGAGATGAGTTGATAAATTTTGAAGAAAGAATTGGGAGAAGTTCAAAATAGTTGAGTGAAGTTTAGTTGAGGAATGTTGAGAATGGAGCGGAGATCATATCTGGGATCATGATGAAGATTTGGCCCCCTTGGGTTTATATAATGCTTTTTGGAAAGAAAAGACATATAGGCTAAAGCATCTTCCAAATCAGAGTCTGTTTTATAGTAAAGAACTAAAAGTAAAGTGATAGCATTCATAGTTGAGTGAAGTAGCTGCCTAGTAGAGAGGTGTTTCATAGTTGTTGGAAGAAGGCTTATGTGATGAGGGAAGTGGGAATTCACTTCCAAATGTGCAGCTGGGGTGTGTAGATATAAAAAAACTTTAAGTGTTCTCCACCAAAATTAAGTAGCATAGAGTGAGGGAAAACTTAAGGATGGCATCAGCAATTATAAGTCATGTGACTTTCTTAAAAATCCATCATGGATGTGATGAGTTTGGGATCAGTAATTAGGAATGGAAATTGGGGTATAAGAGGCAGGATAATGCATTATCATGGATTCCTTATCCACTAGCCCTGGGGCTAGTGGATAAGAATCTTCCGCAATTAATAATGTCTGATCCTGGGAAAAAAAATTCCTGATCCTTTATTGTGGATCAGTCAACTTTGATACCCCCTAATATATAAAATAATGAAAAAAACAGAAAATAATGTACCAAGTAAAAACTTGAAAGAAAGTGTAGTTAGACAAAGTAAGGGGAGAGGTGAGATGAGAAGAGAAGAAGAAAAAAAAGAGACAAATAAGTAAAAAACTCACAATGGTGAGGGGATTGATTGTGCAGTGGAATGGGGGGGGAAATAGGGGGGAAGAAAATTGGGAAAGAAATTGGGGGAAATTACCCCACTTCAAAAATCAAAAATTGCTCACAAACTGTCAAAAGGATCTGCCAATCCAATCATCAGTTTTCAAAAAAAAAAAATCTTGAATTTTTTGCAATCATTCTAGATGTAGCAGTATATAGGACACTTCTCTGGATAATGATTGGCTTATTGAACCCCTGTTGTTGCCATTTTCACCATCACTTCTCAAATTTTTACTCCAGTCAGTCATCAATCACTTCTGAGTCACTGCTCATTAAAATGCTCAGTGAGTTTTTGAGTAGAATTCAGTAAGATTTCAGCAGATGTTCACTATGAGCTTAGTATAAAAGTCCAGCCTCAGTTCAGTATGAGTTCTATCTGAGTTCCACTTGTGTTATAGTTGGAGAATTACTAGTGAGTCCACCCCCCAAATATTTTCTGAAGGGAATTTTTTTTTTAGTTTAATTAAAAACTATGATTCAAAGTCAATCAGAATCACTAGATTCAAAATATGTGATTAAAATCACAACACTAGAGTTATTTTTTTGTAATGTATATTTTGTGTTATACCAGCTTAGTTGAAGGCATAACAATAAATTTACTATAATAGCTGGATCACTAAACATCAATCGTGTATCTAAACTCAAAGCTCTTGGACACCACTTCATCTGGAAGAATAGGATCTTATCCAGTTGAAGAATGCATATCAGCCCTCACTCTTGGTCCTGGCATCTGCTCTACTTTAATCCCTCACAATGGAAAAATTGGTGGCAGAGTGGCTTTCTCTGGAGTAAGCAATCTTCTACTGTTCTTTCATTTCATACTGGTTATCTTACTTGGCTGCTCTTTTATTTTCAGTAAAGTAAGTTCGATATGTTCTCCTATTCTATTCATGTGCGCATGTTGATTCCGGAATGAAGAATGAAACCACACGTTCGGTCATCCAAAAACTTGTCGACGATAACAACCTCCAAGAGTTGGCACAGAGGCTTGAGAAGAGGATGAGTTTTGGAACCGCTGGTTTGTTTCTGTAGATGTACTTTTGAGAGATTTCATTGAGGTTTAAGACTTCATCTTTGCTCTTCAACAGGTCTCAGAGCCCCCATGGGCGCTGGCTACTCCTACATGAATGACCTCACAGTTATCCAAACTACTCAAGGTACTAAATTCTCCTGTCGTTTTTAGGTGATTGCTAGAATGTTGCAAAAAAAAAAAAAGAAAGAAAGAAAGAAAGAAAAAACCTCCAAGGGTTCAGTATTAAAATGGATTTGCTTATCATACAGGCTTGTGTGCATATCTTCAACAACAAATACCTCAAATTGAGCAGCGCGGTGTCGTCGTAGGACATGATCACAGACATAACTCTGAAAGATTTGCTCGATTGACTGCGGGAGTATTTTTGCGGGCAGGAATAAAATGCTATTTTCTCCGTGGATTGTCTGCTACGCCGCTGGTGGTTTGTAGCGTCTCAACTTAAAATCTTGCTTACAAAAGTCTTCTGGATCTTATTCAACTCAAATGCTATCCTCAACTGTTTTTCCTCTTGTTTTATTCTTGATTCGAGTAATTATTTAGCCCTTCAGCATAAAAAGACTTGGGGCTGCAGCTGGTGTCATGATTACAGCGAGTCACAATTCAGGAGCAGACAATGGCTATAAGCTGTGAGTCATTGGGATATTGAATTCCTAAAGATCTCAAGGAAATACTAACTACAAGTATGCTTGAATCGCTCAGCTATTATTCAAACGCTGTGCAGATCATCCCTCCGCACGATAAGGCCATATCACAGATGATTCTCAGAAACTTGCATGTTGATGATTCCGCTTGGGATGGGGAACTGGTTGATCGAGAATGGGTAGCGGGTTTAGGAAAATGTGAAAATCCGACGCGTACAATACACCAAGCTTATATACATATGATTTCAAGTTTGTCGATTAGAAACAAGTATGATTTAACCACGATGCTTATAAAAGTCTTTAATTTTGATGTTGATTTTGAAATTACGTTTTAAACTTCGCGTTTGTTTTTCCTCCAGAGAACTTAACTCAAAAGCTCCAGTAGATTTCATTTACACCCCCATGCATGGTGTTGGTTTCAATTATGTTTCCAGCTGCTTGTTAGACCAGTTTGGATTTAGCGCTAGTTCATTTTATCCTGTGCCATTGCAAAAAGATCCCAATCCCGATTTTCCGACTGTTAAATTTCCTAATCCAGAGGAGAAAGGCGCTTTGAGTAGGGTGCAGATCTTCTCTTCGTCCTGAAGATCTGGAAATCTAACAATTTGATTCACATTTCTAGATCTAGCTATGGAATTAGGCCAAAATACGATACAGAGGCTCTCTGGGAAAACACCACGTATTGTGGCAATTTTGGCAAATGACCCCGACGCTGATCGATTTTGTGCCGCTGAATGGGACGGGTAAATTGATTTTTTATGTATTTTTGCTTATGTTGTTGATTTATTTTCAATTACTGTAAGATCATCGTGGTGTACCTTCTCTGGCGACCAAATTGGATATGTGCTTGGGGTTTGGATCTTTGAGCAATACAAAAAAAGTGGCAAGCCAGTGGGTAAGACCAAATTTTTTTTCTTATTTTAGGTAAAGGAAAATCAAATTTTTATGTGTCTCGTCCTTTACGGGTTTCAGAGAAATTAGCTATGTTAGCGTCTACAGCATCTTCTAAATTTTTAGCGACAGTTGCACAAGTAGAAGGATTTAAGTTTGAAGAGACTTTGACAGGCTTCAAATACCTTGGTAATCGAGCGTTAGAGCTTGAAAATGAAGGTTACAACGTAGCATTTGCGTATGAAGAAGCACTAGGATACATGTGCGGTTCTGAGATTCGTGACAAAGATGGAATCAGTGCGCTAGTAATATGGGCTGAGCTCACGAGTGAATTAGCTGAGAAAGGCGAAGCGGTTGGGAAGTATTTAAGCTCTCTATACAAAAAGTACTATTGTTTATTTCATTTGATTCGCCGTAACTTGAAGATTCCGTCAGTGTTTTTGTTTATTAGATTTTGATGGTGTGGATTTTATAAATAGGTATGGGTATTTCGGAACGAACAATGCCTATTTCAACATAGACCCTTCAAAACTAGAAGGAAAATTTAATACTATTCGTTTTGGCACCACAGTTAGTATTTTGTTTTATTTACTAAAGATAACAAAATAAACTAAAAAAAGGAAAAGGAAAAAGTATAAGTAGGCGCGAATTTGGGGAGATTGGAATAAAAAGCATAATGTAAAGGTTAAGCTGATTTTTTTTTTTTTTTTTTTTTTTTTTTTGGTGTTTGACTTAGGATGAATCAGTGGATAAATTTACCAACAGAGACGAGGTAATTAAGGCTGTGAAGTTTCCTAAAACCTTGGCTGGGTACGAAATCAGGTGGATCCGAGACTTGACTATTGGATACGATTCAGGTCAACCGCCTGAATTCAAACCACTTTTACCCACTAGCAAGTCGACACAAATGATTACTTTTGAACTCATTGGGTCTCATGGAGATGAAGAAAGAATTTCGGTGACAATTAGGAATAGTGGAACCGAAGAATTTAAATTAAAATATTATGTAGAGGCGAGAGTTAATGACAAAGATGGTAAGACTGGACAAATTCAAGCTGAAATGATTGCAGCTAAGGTTGTTGAAGGGCTGGATAAAGAGTGGGGTTTAGGAAGTTGATTATTCGATAGCAAGCTCAATGTTGTATATTACATATATTTATAAAATTGAAAATATGAAAAATCATAACTCTGGCAGGCGCTCTTTTTTTTTAAAAAAAAATAAACAATAAAAAACGAAAAAGAATGAAAGGAATGTTCTGGTGACTATTATAAGCTGGATTTGAGAAGGTTTTATTTATTGGAAATCAAATTTATTAAAAAAAGTAAGAAAGGTGAAATAGTAGGGGGGATGACAGGTTACTTCACCAGAAAAAAAAAACCTGGCGTCTGCTAGCAGGTTCCTATCCCTGACTGAACAATGGTAGTACAATAGGGGGGGGGGGGAGGCACCTACTTACAGATGCCAACCTTTTTTTCATGGTGCTTGTTTTTTGTTTTTTTTTCTTTTCTCAATTTTAATTGAAATTATATGCGTTGTTTAATTGACAGGAATAGTATTTTTTAAAAAAATAAATAAATTACTTGTTTAGGTTATTGATTTAATAATGATTCTACACCACCACACATTTCGGCGAGGAGGGGGTGCCCAATTTGCCATCAATTTTACATAAAAATCAGTATTTTTAATAATGGATGGTTCTAAACTATTAACCTAAACATTGATAAAATTTAATAAATAATATATATAAATACTAGTTCTTATATATATATAGATATATATATAAAGGAAACGTGAAATTATCTATTTCTTTTACTCTAATCCCCTCTCTCTCTCCCACTTTTTTATAGGTTCCATTTTTTATTTTATTTTTGTTCTCATAATTGGGGATATCATATTTTGAGTAATCAAAACATCAAAATTCATTTCTTTTTTTATCATACAAATTAATCTTGGCACACTTTAACTTAATAGGGGGCGTCAAACACTACCATATACGCCTGGCGGACTTCAGTCTCAAAACGCCATTTCAAGATGCCATCATAAATGGCTAACTTGGGGTTAGACATGTCAAACATTAGGTCAAATACTTCATCAAATACTTCCTATTCTTGCACCATTTTTTCAACCGCAATTCAGCCCACCAATACACACATCCCCCCAATTCACTACAAATCAGATCCAGTTGCCCCCAACCCCACATTATCCTGTTTCTTTTTTTTCTTCATTTAGATTGCCCACTCCAATTTATATATTTTTCATCACTGTGATTTTTTCATTTTAATTTCCTTCATCATCATCTTATCAAGCTCATGTTTTTATTCTCTCTTCTAGTTCAATTTGTCTTATCTCACCAAATCTTTGTTAGGATTTCACTTTGTGATCCATCAAAGTTTATCATGCACTAATATTTTGGTTTCTCCCTTGTTTTAATTCTATTATGCCTCACCCAAAAACCAGCACTCAAAAGTATACCCAACTAACCAAGAGTGACCTTCAGATTTTAATCAATTGATTGCAAACAAAATCAAACTACAATGACTGTTTTGGCTGTGAAATGTCTACACATGTGGGACACCCACCTGTCTCTAAAATCATTGGGTATCAAAAAATGTCAATTGAACTAAAAAATAAAGCAATAGGTAAAATAGACTTAACTTCCAGGAAAATGAGGGAGAAATTCAAAACTTATTAAGCAAAATACAAGAAGGCAAAAATGGCCTCTTCTTCTACTGGCTTTGGAGTATCAGAAGAAGATTGAAGCACCTCAGTTGCTGAAAAACTCAATTCAATATGCCCACTCTATCAACATATGGATGATATATTTGGGAAAAGAGCCAATGTAAATCCTCTACACACTAAGGATTCTCAACTATTGGGTTCTGCAATTAACAATGATCTAGAAAAGTTGATTGATCTAGTACTCAATACACAATATTTAGGGGATTCTCCCAACAATTCTGATCCTGAGCATGATGATGCTGTATTTGGGAGCTTGAATCACTTTGCTGAAAATCTTCCTTTACCTTAACCTTTCACTATTATTTTTTGTTTTTCCATGTAATAAAATCTATGTCAATCATGAAACAGACTCAAGTTGGAGTGAATGAAGATAAGTTTCACAAAAATTTTGATGTGGACAGCTGTGTAGAAGATGAGCTCATGAAAACAACAAACAGACTTAAAATAAGAGCTTCTACATCTTTTAAAAGCCAATAATCCAATTCAAAATGTGTCTTATCTGCTTATGGTAAAATTTAGAAAAAACATGAAGAAAGTAGGGCTTTTTAATTATTTCTATATGGTTTTTTTGACTTTTCCTTGATTTTCAAGTAAAACTTGTTGTGGAAAAAGAACAAGCTCGGATTGAAATTATGAAAATGGAGTCTCAAGAGAAGTCTTCAAATCAAGGTTATGACCTGGATGAAAAATAAATCTTTCACTTACTCAAAAAGGATGAAGATTCATTGGGAATTGAGAACAATTGTTTAAAGATGGAGATGGAGAGTTCAAAGCTTCAATGGGAAGAGAATCAGAGTTACTGTAATCAACAGATCCAATTGGAAAAATACAAATTACAGGTCAAACATGACAAATTCAATCAAAAGAAAAAAGTGAAGAAAAAACTGGCAGATAAAACTTGATGTAAGCATGTCTGAATGTGGGTAAATCAACAACTGAAATTCAACAGTTGCTTGATTTATTGGATTTATTTTATTTTATTTCTTTTTGGTGATAATTTCTAATATGATGGCTTTGAAAATGTCACCACGCAATATGGGGGGCAGACTTGCTAGCAAGTCCGCAACCTTGAACCCTAATTCATATCTTTTTGAGCCCACATTAGGGGGTATCAATGTTGACCTATCTGCAATTAAAATCTGCATACCCCAATTATCTTCCGCAATTATTTTTGCTAATAATTGGGTTATTAGACACTTTACGTGTCAATGTTCACCTCTTATCCAACATTTTTTTACTCAATTTTCCATAACCACATCTTGGACAACTTTCTGGATATCCCAGCCTTCTACCTTGCTGCGCACTTCCATTCTCATCCCATCCTGTTCATTCTATCCACTCAGAATTTCTCCCCATTTCATCTATTTGATTCTTCTCCTTTTCATCTCGCTATCTCATCTGCTTGTTTCTGCTCCTTTTCATCTTCATTTATAATAACATGCCTCGTCATCCTAGATCTTCTCAAAGGCAGCCATCACCCAGTTGTTCTTCAATTCCCACTACTTCCTCTTTCCCCCGCTCAGCTGAGAAATCAAAGATTGTTCAATTAAAAAAAGATGAACATCTCATTCTTATCAACTGGCTGAAAACCAAATCTAACTATGATTCTTGTTTTGGTACTGAGTATGCCACTAAAGTAGGACGGCCCCCCGCATCAAAAGTTAATGGCTATCTTCTAATGGCAAATGAATTACGCAATAAGACCAAGAAAAGGATTGATCTTTTGCCTAAACAGATTTCTGAACGCTTCAAGCATTACCGAGCAAAATACAAGAAGGCAAAGGCTCTTTCATCTTCCACTGGTTTTGGGATTACCAACAATGATATAACTAAGGGCATAAAATCCATAGACAATAAACTTGATTCTTTATGTCCTTACTTTAAAGAGATGGAAGCAATTTTCGGAGAGCGAGCTGATGTTAATCCTGTAAACATGTTGGATGGAGAAGATCCTATCTCTGAACATGATGTCGAAGCAAATCTTTTCCCATCCTCTTCCTCCACTCAAGCCTCCCCTCATTTGAATGAGACATATCTAAATAGCTTTTCTGTAGATCCTATAGGTGATTTAACCCAACCAAATCTAACTCAGGTCTGTTTCTTTTTTCTTTTATCTTATCAATTCTATTTTTATTTACTTATCTTTTTCTTATTTCTTAAAAGGCTGATGAACAAACCCAGGATCCTCAATCAACTGAGTCTGAAGCTAGTGACAATGATGAGGAGGAAAATGCTACGTTGAACAAAAAGAGAAGGGCTTCAACTAGTCTAAATTTCCTCTCCCAAAGAAGACGAAAAAGTGATACTTCATCACAAACACCTTTTTCTTCGATGGAACAGTTTTTAGAGAAATGTGATGCTGGTAAGTGATATCATACCTCTTATTACTTTACTCTGCTTTTCTTCTACTTTATGTTAATTTTTATTCTCACTCTAGAACAAGTGGAAATTGCTAAAGAGACTCTGAGCTTTGAAAAGAAGAAATACAAGCTCTCTTTAAGGAGGGATGACAGAGTACAAGATTTGGAAGAGAGAAAGTATGAGCTCTCCTTACGGAAGGATGATCGGATCCAAGATTTGGAGGAGAAGAAGTTTGAGCTCTCTTTACAGAAGGATGGTAGGGCCCAAGATTTGGAGGAGAAGAAGTTTGAGTTAACTCTTAGTATTGAAAAATCCAAAAATAAGGAAAAAACACTCAAGCATCAAAACTTAATGGAACAGATGAAGTATAAGCATGATCTCCAAGAAAGTTCTAGAAAGAAAGATTTCTTGATCGAATGCATTAAAGCAAACAAATCTGTTGAAGAAATAGAACGTTTAATGAAATTTTTTGTTGACTAGTTTCTTTTATTTCTTTCTCACTTCATGTGTTCATATTTATTTGTACATAAATTTTACAATTATTTTCTGTATTTCTTGAAATATCGTATTTTAATGTTAAATATTCTTTTTTTAAATAAAATTTTCAAGTCTCCTTTGAAAATTTGACAATCCCCCACCCCTGGATTTTTTTGAAGTAAGGGGTGGGTATCACAAAAATTCTTTCATGTCATGAATCTTGAAAGTTTTATATGAAAATTTGGCTTTACTACCCCCTGCATTTTACCGGTATCCCAAAAATTCTTACATGTCAAGAATTTCACAAGTCTTATAAGAAATTTTGGCACAACCCCCCATGGATTTTATTGAAGTAAGGGACGGGTATCACAAAAATATTTACAAGTCAAAAAAATTCTATATCTGTTTAAAAAAATTGGCAATACTCTCCCCTGCATTTTATTGAAGCAAGGGGTGGGTATCACCAAAATTTTTCTAAGTCATCAATTTCACATGTCAGATTTGAAAATTTGGCAATACCCCCCCCCCCTGCATTTTATTGAAGTAAGGGGTGGAAGTCATCTAAATTTAATATAATTACATAAATTATTAAATAAATATCTAATATATATCAATTTCCCTAGTTTAAAGTAATGACAATCCCTCAAGCCAAAATGCAGACCAAGTTGAGAAACAAAAGTTTGGGACTTTCCACAGGTATAGGCAAGAGGAACCCCATGAAACAAATAAATGTTATCATGATTACCTGTTATACAACACAAGGTCAATGGCTCATCACATTACTTGAGAAAATTGATATATAAAAAATATTTATTAAAAATTTATGAAAAAATATAAAATTTTCGATGACAACTCTAATCCCCATACTTTTTGGATCTAGATAAAGTTTTTTTAAATCAAATAACTTTACCTTATTGATTCTTTGTATCAACTTATTACTGATTTGAAATGAGCAACCAAAATGAGTGAAATCTTGACAGGATTCCAAACCAGGAGGAGCTTTGGTCGTTTGATGATTATCCTTAGAAGAATTCCAAATAGTTTCGATGATACCATTTCCCAAACCAAAATCAATGATGCACCAGTGGTCTGGAAAATATAAACCATGTCCTTTGATTTTAGCTGGAGATGGTATTGGGTGGCCAGTTATCGGATTGATATATGAGAATATTCCAAAAGTAAGAAAATTGGCATCATTCCTATCGATATGAATCCTATTGTGGAATCCAGAATGAGTGATAATAACATTAGAAAATAAAAGATATTCCTGGCTGATATCTTCCAATTTGGAGTCACACCAATTCGGTATTCCAACTTTGGTTGCAAGTTCATGATTTTTTTCAAATGCTTTATTACAGAGCTTGTTGAGTTGAAAAGCAAGAAAAGAGTCAAAGGAAGGTAGAGTGTCCCATAAGCGAAAATCTTCATCTTTTTGAGCTTTAGTGATATTCTTGACCAACGAATATATGCCTATATAATTGAAATGCCTAGATAATAATCATATAAGAGTTTCAGAATCCTTATCCTCTAAATATGCAATATAAAAATGTGAAATAAGACAAGTGAAATTTGGAAAAAAGGCTCAACTTCAAAGGTCAAAATCTCAGCAACCACTGAACCTAATTCAAACCTGTTTGTGGAAAATGAAAGATATGCTTTAGTAGAATCTTCAGTTAAAGGACATGCGATTTAAATAAACCTAACCCTAATTTGTTACATAAAAAAATGAAATAAAAATTTAAATTGGGAAAAAAAAGGCTCAACTTTAACGGTCAATATCTCAGCAACCACTGAATCAAATTCAAATCTTTTTGTAGGAAATGAAAGGTAGCCTTCAGGAGAATCTTCAGTTAAAAGAACATTAGATTTGAATAAACCTAACCCTAATTCCGAGTCTGATTTTCAAAATTTTACAAAAACTTGAAAAGTAGTAATGAAGATGAGATCAAAAGGAGTTTTTTAAGTTCACTGTTATCCAGATAAGAGTCATACATATATTTAAGTATGAACTTTTCATAAATGGAATGAGATATCATATAGGCATGAAAAAAAGGAGATGAAACTTACCTTGATTGAAAAGTAGGAAAAATAGAGTGAGAAAGATTGATGTTGGAATTGTGGGGAAATTGAATATGGAGTAAGTGAAATGCATAAAGAATGTGCAATGTATGTGTTTCAATGAAATGGAGCCAAAAAAAAGTGAAAGAAGGGAAAGGGGGGATAATGACAATGCCAAGGAGGGATGAAGAGTAGGGTGATGGAGCTAAAAAATAAAGTAAATAGGGAGAGAAAAAAAAGGTTAATTATACCATTGAAATCCAAAATAACCACTTACAAAAAAAATTTAGATAAAAAAAATAAAATAAACAGAAAAAAACAAAAAAAATTATAATTAGTAATCAAAAAATCAAAAAAAAAGAATAAAATGACTTACCTGGAGAGATGAGATGACAAAATGAATGAAACCAAATTGTTTGAGGGATGTTGGAGGAGAATAGGAAAAGGATATGAGGGATGAATGAAAAAAAAAATCACTGACAAAATATGCAATTTCAGAAAATATGCGATTTCATGTTGAGCTGGTGAAAGAAAACCAATGAGCCATCCAAAAAAAAGATATTCACCGTAAATTCAAAAAAAAAAAAATGAATATGCAACAAACCAAAATACAAAACCAAGTGATTAAAGTACACAAAGAGGACATTTGGAAAGTATGAAAACATAAAAATTAAAAATTAAAAGGGTGAAGAGAAATGTTGGAGAGTAATTGGCATTATAATGGGGCGTATGCCGGTTGATTGAATGATTTGTGAATCAAGGGAGGGGAGTGCCAGTGGTGGTTCAGGATCCTCTTCTTCATAAAGATCATTCCACTCATCCTTTAAATCAGCTAGAATATTGTGGAGTATTACGCAAGTCAAGATCCAATGATTTGCAGTTTTGATCTCCAATTTTTTTTGAAATTGGATTCAGAGCTCCCGAAGACTAGAAAATTGTCCCTTTAAAATACCTATAGCATGTTCAATTCGTACTCTTGATTGTGCAAGGTGATAATTAAATTTAGTTTTGGGGTCATTTTCTGAATTTGCACCACGGAAAGCAGGTATAATGTACTTTCCACTTGCATATGCTGAGTCTGCAAGGAGGTACTGAGATTTGTCAAAGTATGAGTCAGGGGATTGAGAAATCCTCATTCTTTGGAAGACAGAAGAGTCATGACATGATCCAGGGCAGCCACTGTGAAAAGCAATAAATTTTTTATTGACATCGCATACAAGTTGAACGGCAATAGAGTATCTAGAAAGAAGATAAAAAGTTAGATTGTGAAAGATGAGAACTTGGAGGAGATTTTGAAGAAACCTTTTTTTGCAATCAAAATAATGGTTGCCATCATGAGCAGGCTTTTGACTCAAAGGGATGGTTGTGCCATCAACAAAACCTATACAGCCAGGGAAACCTTCAGCTTGCATTACTTGAGAGGATTCAAGTCGCTGTTCTGGAGTTGGCCAAGCAAGAGTTTGAGACTTGAGGGAAAGGATAGCAATCATACAGCGCTTGGTGTATAATATCACGGTACCATATCCTATGTTAAAGAGATTATCCAAACGTCTTACGGCAGCACCATTTCCATTTGAGCCAAAGCGACATAGAGCAACAGCAAGTTGGATGGCAGGATTACGCTGTTTGTTATGAGAATTGTTATGGAAGATAGGATGATTGGAGATGAGTTGATAAAGTTTGAAGAAAGAATCGGGAGAAGTTCTAAAAAGTTGTGTGAAGTTTAAATGAGGAATGTTGAGGATGGAGGCCAGATCATATCGGGGATCATGATAAAGATTTGGCCCCCTGGTGATGATGTAACGCTTTTTGGAAAGAAAACACATATAAGCTAAAGCATCTTCCAAATCAGAGTCAGATTTATAGTAAAGAACTAAAAGAAAAGTAATAGCATTCATTGTTGAGTGAAGTAGCTTCCTAGTAGAGAGGTGTTTCATTGTTGCTGGTGGAAGGGTTAAGTGATGAGGGAAGTGGGAATTCACCACCAAATGTGCAGTTGGGGTGTGTAGATAGAAAAAAAACTTAAGTGTTCGCCACCAAAATTAAGTAGCATAGAGTGAGGAAAGACTTAAGGATGGCATCAGCAATTATGAGTCATGTGACTTTCTTGCAAATCCATCATGGATGAGATGAGTTTGGGATCAGGAATTAGGAATGGAAATTGGGGTATAAGAGGCGGGATAATGCATTATCGTGGATTTCTTATCCACTAGCCCCAGGGCTAGTGGATAAGAATCTTCCGCAATTAATAATGTCTGATCCTGGGAAAAAAAATTCCTGATCCCTAATTGCGGATCCCTGAACATTGATACCCCCTATTGAATTAGTGATGAAACCACCAAGAAAAAATATTGACAATCTGGTGAGCTCAATATGAATACAACTTGAACATTTAATGAAGCATAGGTAATAATACTTTGAACAAATCTTGAGAGATGAAGAATGAGATTTTTTTATAGAAATTTTAATACAGTGAAGACCACACTCAAATTATTCCGAAAAATACATATTTTTTAAACTATTTAAGCAGTTTCTTTGCAATTTTTAAAAAAAGGACACCAAAGTATAGATTCGGCAAGATACCATCTGACATAATTAAATAAGTTTCTTAGGCCAGCAATACATGGAGAAACTATAATTTAAAATATGTCAATTTGTTCATGAAAAATTATTTTGTGCATTTATATTATTTATTAGGGGGTATCAAAGTTGACCAATCCGCAATTAAATTAATTGCAGATAAAAATCCTTATACCCCCATTATCTTCCGCAATTATTTTTGCTAATAATTGGGTTATTAGACATTTTACATGTCACAGTTACTCTTATCTGACATTTTTCTACTCAATTTTTCATAACCACATATCAGACAACTTTCTGTCATAACCAGATCTTGGCCTAATTTCATTCATAACCACATCTTTGACTACTCTCTGGATATGCCATCTACCTTGCTGCGCACCCCCATTCTCATCTCATCCTGTCTATTCTCTCTATTAAGAACACCTCAATATCTAATCTACTTGTTTTTGCTCCTGTTCATCTTCATTTATCTTACCATACCCCATCATCATAGATCTTCTCAAAAGCAGTCTTCCCCCAGTTGTTCTTCAAATTGCACTACTCCCTCTTTCCCCCGCTCAGCTGAGAAATCAAAGACCATCATTTCAAATCTTACTTTTTCTGTACCTTTTATATATTTTTTAATTTGTTTTAATTTTCTTTCTTGCGCTTATCCAATCTCCATTCCTACAACTTTTATTGAATGACACTAGTTTTAAACACAGATACAGAGAAATCATCTATTGCCTTTTTTAAAAAAAAATCATGTTGGTGATATATTTGTTCCTCCCATTTTGTTGCTGCAGATTACACCCCTAAATTGTATAGCACAAGAAAGTCTACCCAAGAAAAAAAAATTGCAAATAAGAGGGCACATGCTAGTGGATGCCTCCCCCCTTATTGAACTAATATAGTTCAATCAGGGATAGGAATCTGTTAGCAGATGACAATTTTTTTTATGGTGCATGATGTTCTAAACGTAAGACCATAAATTTTCATTAGTTCAATAGAAGTGGAACGGAATAGCTTTTCATATTATTTTTGCAGACCAATAAAATTCATATTATATTGTAAAATAACTGATTACTTCAAGTATTTTATTGAGTTCTTGCTAAACACATAACTTAAACCAGAACCAATAGTCGTTGCACCGACTGTGAATCTGATGAATATTAAGAAAAAGTATTGTAAAAGGGAATAAGATGCAAAAATGAGTACAAAGGTGTGATGGCAATCAATTTAGAAGGATAAATAAATTTACTGGAGGAAAATCAGGGGGATACCAATATCATATGGCACTAGGGGCGAAACTGTTGTGATTCCAACGAGGACTAGTTGAAGAAATGTATTGTACTTTACGATTTGGTTAGTTCAAAAGAATGTCTGATTGGAACTAAAAAAAAATGAGTGAAGCGAACTTTACTGATTTGCGTTGGTTTGACCTCTGCCGAAGGTAAAGAGACGTCCCAAAATCTTTGAAAAGTTTTCTAAATATTTGATTCATGAAATGCTAAGCCAACAATCTACAAAATCTGGGCAAAGGAAGACCAAGGCTCACAGGTTTCGGAAGAGACATATACCGAAAATAAAGAGCAGATAATGAAAGAAGCAAGTCACGACCTATAATAATGATTCCCAGAGGTACTGGAAAACATGCAAAACGATAAACATACAAATTTTGAACCAGTATAGTTTCTTTTAAAGAAAAGAAATAGCAAGCTAATTCTAGCATGTAAAACTGGAGGGGAGTTGCACAAATTTACCAGGAAGGAGTCCCTTGCAGCTTAAGCTCAAGACCATGGTGGTCATCAGAATTTTATCGGCGGCAGGATCTAAAATAGTGCCCAACACCGACGACATGCTTGGATACTTCCGGGCCAGTGTTCCATCTGCAAGATCAGAAAGACCAGCATAGAGTAGTGTAAAAGTTGCCAACATAGGTCTATCAGATAAGATCGCCCAAGAAATAAGGGGACAAGATGCAATTCTTGAGAGAGTAAGAAAATTGGGGAGAGTGTATATATTCTCATATTTAGGCTTTGATAAAGATGAGTAGAGGTTATGACTGCCAGGATGCCGATAAGAATTTGAGGAGCGGAATTTGGAAGAAGTGAGCAAGAGCGAGGGATGAAATGTAGAGTGAGGAAAGGGGAATAGCATCATGTGACCACGCAATGGCCTGCGTGACAGCAAAAAGGACAGCGCCATTTCACAGTCAAACGCAGAAAGAAAAACAAGTGAGGATGGGGGAGCAAGGAGGGGTGTGTGCTAACTGAAAAAAGATAAAAACAATTAGCTGACCATGTTCTGGTGCAGAACAGGGTAAAGTGTTGTAAAAGAAATTTGGCAAGTTGAAACTGGAGTTGTGTTGTCTTTTGAACAAGAAAACAGATCATTCATATCAATTGCTCACCTTATAGATGTGATTTCAATGAATGGAATAGGTCATGTCTTCCCAGCCAGATAAGAAAAGCAGCATATCAATATTCATGCACATCCACACAATAAAGAAGCGTTTTTTCAGTCCAAACTCAAACTCATCACTGGCAGAAAGAAAGAATCCCCCTCCCCCCAAAAAAAATAATAATAATACCTACCAATTAATTTTCAGACAAAGGATGTTAGATGAGATGATATAAGAAAAATTTAGCCATGAAGGGCTGAAAAGAGGTTTTCTGTGTTTCTCTTGTGTAGTAAGCCAACAGTGAAGGCGCTAGTGCTCATTTGGAAAAAGATAGTTGCCAATTGCAATTTGCTATATTGCATAGTGATTCTGCATACACTTAAAAAAATGATGTTCTTGCAATGGCAAAACACCTAGCGACAAACAATAAACCACACATTCAAGTCATCTACGCTATGGCCAAAGTGAAACATATCCTAACATATGTATCAAACTTTTCAAATAAAACTTTATCGATTCAGCACTGGGCTTATGATTTTGTGAAATTTCAACTAAAATTTAGCAAATTTACAAATTCCAGAGATAGTATACGTTGAACTTTAAATTTCTTCCCTTGCTCTTTTTTTAGTGTTTTCAAAAAAACGTTACTTTTTTCCTCATCATAGTCTATTTTCTATTCTCAATCTCATATTTTATTGATTGGATAGTTATGAAGTCATATTATATTGTCTTGTATATCAATCTCCAATCACATTGCATCTAATAATCCTGAATTCTATCTATCAAGATCCTATAAATATTAAATTTAACCTAGTAAGCATTTTTCCATACTAATCCATATAATATTTTTAAAATATAATTTCATTTCTCATTTATTGGTTTCCACTATTTCTGTTTTTCTCACGTTTCTATCTTTACATTATTCTAAAAGTCGTTTATTTTCTAAAGGTATTGGATCTCTTGTTGCTAAATTTTTAGGACATATAAGTTGACTTGAGATTAATTCATTAGCTTTAAAATCATTCCTTTTTCCCATTTAACAAATTGGTTGTATCATACACCTGAAAAAAAACTAGCACCTGCTATCAGGTTCCTATCCCTGACTGAACTATGGTAGTTCAATTGGGGGGTGGCACCTGCTAGCAGGTGCCAACTTTTTTTTCATGGTGTCAGCCCCTTCCTTATTTTTCCATTAAGGTTTAGTTATCCATAGGTCCTTTGATCCTTTAAATCTTTCAGTTCTCACTTTCCTAGAAATGGCTACCTCTGTTCATAAACTTACAGTATATTTCAGAGTGAAGTACCACAACACTCTTCCAGATAGTACTTGTGGAAAATTATGAGATTTTTACCCTAGAAAAACCCTACATATCTCTTACTATTTTGAAAGTGAATTTTTTTAATACTACATAGAAAATATATGAGCTTTATTTTAATGGTGATACATTTGCTTCCTAATTACTCATGTTTTCCAGAATTCCATTTAACTTTTTTCTCCAAAAAATAATTTAAAATAAAGCATGGAATTTAGCAAAAACTCCTAAAAATTTTACTATAACTTTTGGGAATATTTCACTTTGTGAATAATGCTGACCTCTGAGGAGCTCTGTATTGTTTATCATTAAAAATAAGATACATTAGGGGGAATCAAAGTTGACTGATCCACAATTAAATTTATTGCGGATAAAAATCTTTATACCCCAATTATTTTTCACAATTATTTTTGCTAATAATTGGGTCATTAGACATTTTATGTGTCAAAATTAATCTCTATCTGACATTTTTATCTTCAATTTTTCATAGCCACATTTTGGAAAACTTTCTGGATATCTCAGCCTCCCTAACTTACTGTGCACTCCCACTCCCACCCTCATGTCATCCTGTCTATTCCTTCTATCCATTCAGATCCCTGCCCACCTGAGCTGCTAATTTCTGCTCCTTTTCATCATCAAATATCTTAACATGCCTTATTATACCATATCTTCTCAAATGCACCCTTATACCCATTTTTCTTCAAATCAAACTACTCTCTCTTTCCTCTTCTCAGCCAAAAAATTTATAAATCAAATGTGCTTCAGGTCTGTATTGGGTTTTAAGTGAAGTTTATTAGTTCGTAGACCCCCCCACCAACAAAAATAATTCTTAATCATCTACCCTTTTTCTTAAATTTTTAAGTGTTGAAATTGACTTAGACAAATCTTCAAGGGGTGAGAGTGAGTCAGACAAATCTCCAAGTGGTGAGAGTGAATCAGACAAAAGTTTGAGTGTTGCACTTGACTTAGAAAAATCTCCAAGTAGTGAGAGTTACTCAGAAAATTTTTTGAGTTTTGCAATTGACTTAGGCAAAAATATGAGTGGTGCAAGTGACTCTGACCAATATTTGAGTCAAGTGTGCAGATAAAAAATTTATTTTACAGCTTAAGAACAGAAATCTAGGTGTGTTATTCTCCAGGAAGACCTAATGTCAGGATCCATGATTTGAAACCATGTGACTTGCTGTCAAATAAATCATGGATGTGATGAGTTTGGGATCAGGAATTAGGAATAGAAATTGAGGTATAAGAAGTGGGATAATGTATTATTCTGAATTCCTTATCCACTAGCCCAAGGGCTAGTGGATAAGAATCATCCACAATTCATAATTTCAGATCTGGAAAAAAAAATTCCTGATCCCTAATTGTAGATCCCTTAACATTGATACCCCCTATTATATGTATATATAAATCTTGTGAGAAATATAATTATAAATAAATAAATTAAGTATAAAATAATTTAATTAAACTTTTTTTACCATGGACAAAAAAGTATAATAATGAATAGAGCTAATTCAATAGTCAAATAGATTGTAGGGATGATAGAGATGAATAGGACTTGTAGAGCATGGCATCAATTCAGAAATGTTTGCTGAAGATAGATTATTAGAAGTTAAAGGAGATTATTATATATCTTTTTCCATGAGTTATTTGAAATAATTTTTAGTACATCTATCCTTTAAGAATCAATTTAAAATTCAGCCTATCTTTAATTTTTATTACCTATATAAATCACCACAAAGTATTTGAGAGGGAGACACTTTCTGGAAAGTCCCAAGCATAACTTCAAAGGTTCTGAGGTTGAACTTTGACTGAGCTCATGCACTGAGCTCTTAGTGAGAGGCTACTCCAATATTACTGACTTCAAGCTGAAGATTCACAAAACACTGATGGATCAGTGAATGAAAACATATTAACCATTGACACTAACTAAGCCTCAATTGATGCTTAATTTGTCTTCAATTTTCAAGTATACTTTATGTAAAAATCCTAAAATTGTTTGTCTAGCTAAAATCACATTCTTTACCACATATATTCAAATTACACTTAACATTTACCTGAGGAGGAAAATCATTCAATATTTTGAACTAATTCAAAAAAGGGTAACCTCTAGTGAAATACATAACTATCATGCAGTCTGCTTAAAGTTTGTGAGCAGGTTGATTTCAAGCCATTTCATAACTTCAAAATGACTGATTACTTTAACACTTTGAATTCAAGTATAAGGAACTTAGATGACTTACACAATTGAGATTTTTTTATCAAACACCTTTATAAGTTTTTAGAAAAAAACCATACAATGTACCAGAAAAAAAAGGTGGATACCTGATAAAATATTGTGACTCCTATCTTTGATTTAACTTAGATTTAACTAAAATTTGAAAAAAATTGTAAAGCCTATTTATTGAGCACTAAAAACACAGGCTTGAATGGTAACATATATGATTTTTTGAATAAAAAATGAATTCAAGGATTGGGACCTGTTAGTAGGTTCGAGTTACTTTTTTTATGGTGATACTGTTGGCTGTTCATCTAGAAGAAAGAAGAGAACTACAGAAGAAAAAGGAGGAGAATATGAATAAAATGACAGGGGGAAAAATAATAAAAGGAGAACAGCTAAAACTAAGAAGAAAGTAAGGGTTTGTAAAACAACTATTTGACATAAGGGTTTTAATCAATCTAGTAAGTAATTTTTATCTCTCTTCTTATAACAAAACAAAATATAACAATTTAACTGATCTTAAAGAAACCTTTTATATAAATATATTTACAAATTATAATAGTGTTGTAAAAACACTGTAATAAAATTGCTAGAAAGATACTTATAAGTGTAACAAAAATGTTATTTATAAAATGTAAGGTAGTGTAAGTAGTACTAATTAAAAGGGAGGAAATAAGGCCTTTATATAGGCAATTAAGACCTACTAAAATTTCACTTAGATGTAGTTACAGGGTAAAAAAGTATATAAAACAAAAGAAGATAAGTGTAACAAAGAATAGAGAGCTGCCATGAAACAAGTTATCCAAACAGAAATAAAACCCTTGTGTCCACCCATTAATTCTTTAAAAAATGAAGTACTAGTAAGTGGGCCCCTAAATTGGTATGAAACAGAAGAATGTACTTTATTAATATTTAAGACAGGGTACACCATTTTATAAAAAATAATCAGGTTTAAGGAATACATGCAATCATACTATTTTTCCATAAAGAATTAATATAATTTTTTAGTGTAATAAAAACATAAGAAATTAATTAATTCAAACTACTTTTACTAGTATTAAATTTATTGTAATTTAAACAAGTAATTATTTTAATGAAAACACTAATTATTAGAATAAAAACATTTATATTTTTATTTAATAAAGTGTTTACTTGTTTAACTTCTTTTTTGACCCAATGGTGAGTAAAAAAAGTGCCCAATAATTATTGGCTATCAGGTATAATTTTTATTATTTAATATATATAATAGGGGGTATCAATGTTCAGGGATCCGCAATTAGGGATCAGGAATTTTTTTTCTGGGATTAGACATTATTAATTGCGGAAGATTCTTATCCACTAGCCCCGGGGCTAGTGGATAAGGAATCCACGATAATGCATTATCCCGCCTCTTATACCCCAATTTCCCTTCCTAATTCCTGACCCCAAACTCATCTCATCCATGATGGATTTGCAAGAAAGTCACATGACTCATAATTGCTGATCCATCCTTAAGTCTTTCCTCACTCTATGCTACTTAATTTTGGTGGCAAACACTTAAGTTTTTTTTCTATCTACACACCCCAACTGCAAATTTGGCGGTGAATTCCCACTTCCCTCATCACTTAACCCTTCCACCAGCAACAATGAAACACCTCTCTACTAGGAAGCTACTTCACTCAACAATGAATGCTATCACTTTTCTTTTAGTTCTTTACTATAAATCTGACTCTGATTTGGAAGATGCTTCAGCTTATATTTGTTTTCTTTCCAAAAAGTGTTACATCATCACCAGGGGGACAAATCTTTATCATGATCCCTGATATGATCTGGCCTCCATTCTCAACATTCCTCATTTAAACTTCACCCAACTTTTTAGAACTTCTCCCGATTCTTTCTTCAAACTTTATCAACTCATTTCTGAACATCCTATCTTCCATAATAATTCTCATAACAAACAGCATATTCCTGCCATCCAACTTGCTGTTGCTCTATGTCGCTTTGGCTCAAATGGAAATGGTGCTGCCGTAAGACGTTTGGATAATCTCTTTAACATAGGATATGGTACCGTGATATTATACACCAAGCGCTGTATGATTGCTATCCTTTCCCTCAAGTCTCAAACTCTTGCTTGGCCAACTCCAGAAAAGCAAGTTGAATCCTCTCAAGTAATGCAAGCTGAAGGTTTCCCTGGCTGTATAGGTTTTGTTGATGGCACAACCATCCCTTTGAGTCAAAAGCCTGCTCATGATGGCAACCATTATTTTGATTGCAAAAAAAGGTTTCTTCAAAATCTCCTCCAAGTTCTCATCTTTCACAATCTAACTTTTTATCTTCTTTCTAGATACTCTATTGCCGTTCAACTTGTATGCGATGTCAATAAAAAATTTATTGCTTTTCACAGTGGCTGCCCTGGATCATGTCATGACTCTTCCATCTTCCAAAGAATGAGGATTTCTCAATCCCCTGACTCATACTTTGACGAATCTCACTACCTCCTTGCAGACTCAGCATATGCAAGTGGAAAGTACATCATACCTGCTTTCCGTGGTGCAACTTCAGAAAATTACCCCAAAACTGCCTTTAATTATCACCTTGCACAATCAAGAGTATGAATTGAACATGCTATAGGTATTTTAAAGGGACGATTTTCTAGTCTTCAGGAGCTCAGAATCCAATTTCAAAAAAAATTGGAGATCAAAACTGAAAATCATTGGATCTTGACTTGTGTAATACTCCACAATATTCTAGCTGATTTAAAGGATGAGTGGAATGATCTTTATGAAGAAGAGGATCCTGAACCACCACCAGCACTCCCCTCCCTTGATTCACAAATCATTCAATCAACCGGCATACACCCCATTATAATGCCAATTACTCTCCAACATTTCTCTTCACCACCCTTTTAATTTTTAATTTTTATGTTTTCATACTTTCCAAATGTCCTCTTTGTGTACTTTATTCACTTGGTTTTGTATTTTGGTTTGTTGCATATTCATTTTTTTTTGAATTTACAGTGAATATCTTTTTTTTGGATGGCTCATTGGTTTTCTTTCACCTCCTCAACATGAAATCGCATATTGTCAGGCTAAGGTCAAGTACAAGGACGTGAACTAGCTTGAATGGTCAGTTGTCTAGAAGATTTTAATGGTCCTATATGAATACTGTAGTTTTAATCCACTAAGTTGTAAAATATAATCAAATATAAAGGTCTCAGTAATATAATTCTCACTATTCTTATATATGGCTTACAATCTTTGTAGTTGGTAGAAAAATAGATTATATAACTCAGATACTATTCAAAATTCTTATAAAAGTACTAATTGATATGTATTGTAATTGATTTGGTTATATTGGTTAAATTGTAATGATAAAGAATGTAGAAACAAGACCCAAAAACCTCCTCCTTTTATACACACTGAGTTCCCCAATAAATCCCTTAATATACCATCCAATACACAGTTAATGACGCCTCAAAACAAGTAATAGATCTTCCCATCAACATCCCTAGTGACCCATGACATAATTAGACAAGTAACAACCGCCAAAATACTGTAATAATAAGGGAAATCCATCAAAATTAAAGAAAAAGACAAAAAGAGAGTATATGCGTATAAAACAATAATATAAAAGACTAAAGGAGATTTTTTTTAAGGTTAATAATAGCTTAATAATAAGGGGGATTTACTGTAGAAATAATGGGGCTAATCCTGACATTATACTATGTGAAATTCCCATTCAAAAATAACCAAAATTGACTGAGAAACCACCCAAAAACTTAAAAAAGAGCGTGAGATGTGGGGTAACTACATGCAGTTCTTGGCAGGTGCTTGCACGGGTAAATCCTTGACTAAAATTAGGCGAATTTAAGCGTGGTGATGAAATAAAGTGCCAAGAGTGAGGTTATTAATGAAATTAGTGCATATAAACAAGGTCAATGCATTATTAATTAAGCTAGGACACTAAATAAGCGCCTGTCGCCTATTTTAGTGTGTTTCCCCACAGTGGGCGTAGAATGTGGGGTAATTATAGTGTGAAAAAGCTAACTTTGCTAAAAATGAAGCTATTCACACGGGAAAAAAGCAGGCAGTATGTGGCCAGTACACAGAAGCCATTTCTGGCATAAAAAAACACCAAATTTGAAAAGTGTTATTTTTATGCATTTAAATAGCCAAATCAATAGTTCTAAATGAGCCCAATTGATCTGTCAAAGCGCAATTTTGATATTCTCAATTTTATAGCGCATATAGTCAACTTTTAAGTGAAATAAAGCGCATTTCTTGTTTTTTGCATAAAACAATGAATATAACAGCTTTAAGTGTACTTAAAAATTATGTAGCCTTATACTTAAGGTTCTTAAGATTACCCTAACATATTCCAACTTAATATTAAGTACATAAGACCTATAAAAGGTGGATATATGCGTGTATATAAGGTGTTATAATGGCATTTTTTGTGTATTATCATAATTTTACTTATGTATACTATTTGTGTACTCTTATTTATTGTTCCCATGTATAGTTCATGTGTTTAACATAACTTATAATCACTTTTTACTCAGTGCTGAAGATATACAGGCTGACACTTGCCCACCCAAAAAAAACAATAAAAAAATGATAAGTTATACATTTTATTTTATTAATTTGTAATTTTCAGGTATTCAGAATAATTCTGTAGCATTAAAGATTAAACTTTAAAGAAATAAAACATAATAGAATATTATGAGTACTGGTTTTTAATCCCTCAGCTGGTGGAACAGAAATTTATTTCTGTTTAAATTTTTTAAGAAGGGTGGATAAATTAGAAATTTCTTTTTCAGGTATCCATTTATCAAATTCATTTGATTTCCCTTTAAATCTTAGTAAATACTCAGTTCCTTTTTCTTTAGTAAGGATTCTTTTCTTGAGTATTTTTTCAATCTCTGCTTTTGCCACAATTTCTTCAGGTTGCTTTTTAGGTCTTCCCCTTCTTTTTGGAAATAAGTCAGGATCATTTGCATGGTAAGGTTTCAATAATGAGATAGGGAAAACTGGATGTTTCCTATCATATGGAGCATATAATATGACTTCCACTGCATTATTCCCAACCATCCTACTTACTACAAAAGGTCCTACAAAGGGATCCTTTAATTTAACATTACCTTGTAAGTTAAAATGTAGTGTTGATATGAGGACTTCATCTCCCTTTTTGAATTCAAATTCTTTATGAGATTTGTCCCACCTTTTCTTTTCATATTCAAATGCTTTTTGGATGCATTCTTCTGCATGCTTTCTACACATTTGTTGCATATGAATAAAGGATTTAGTGCCAGGGTGTATATCCAACCTTGGTAATTTATTTAAATGATTTACTGGGGTATTTGGTACGTATCCCAGCCAGAGTTCAAATGGTTTCTTCTCTGTTACAGAATGAGTTGTGCTATTATAAGCAAATTCAAGGCCAGGAATTAATGTTACCCAGTCATGTGTGAATTTCTCATTGTCTTTGTATTCTAATCCAAAGGCACAATATCTTCTGATCATGTCTACTAGAGTTTGTATCATCCTCTCAGCCAGCCCATCAGTTTGTGGATGGTGTGCTGTAGACAATTTTAATTGACAACCTGATACTTCCATCAAAGATGTCCAGAACTCTGAAGTAAATTTATGATCTCTGTCAGAGATTATGGCTTTGGGGAACCCAGCAGTATTCATCATCTGAGTCCACCATAGTAACGCCAAGTATTTTGCAGATACCTCTTTATGGGTAGGGATAAACTTACACATTTTTGTTAATCTATCCACTATTACCCAGCGAGAATTGAAACTTTCTTTTCCTGCTAATGGCAAGCCAGTTACAAAATCCATGTTTATAATTTCCCATGGAGCTTTTGGCTGCTCTATTTGTTGTAACAACCCAGCTCTCTTCCCAGTTAATCTCTTAGATTTTTGACAAGAGTCACATGTTTCAATGTATTTTTGTACATCCTCTTTCATGTTTATCCACCAGGCTGTATTTTTAACTCTGGTTAATTTTTTGTTAAAATCAAAATGATCAGCTAAGATGTCATCATGACAAGTACTCAACATTAACTCTTTCATAGAAGGTGGTATTACTATTACATTGCTTAACTTTTTCCTGTAATATATATATCCATCTTCAATTGATAGTTTACCTTTTTCCAACGCATTTTTATACTTTGGAGGCAAGGTTTCAATTAATGCACTCATGGAGGCATTTGTTGGATCATTAAGAATGGTAGATAGTTTAGACAAATCTTTATCAGATGAATAATTTTCCAATATAGTTTGCATAAACTCTTCTTCTAAATCCACTATATAAATCCCAAATATATGTATAACCTCATTTTCAGGTACATAATCTGGGTTGTCAGCATCATTTGGCAAAGGACTTCTGGATAATAAATCCACATTTGAATGCAATGTTCCTGCTCTGTGAGTGATTTTCATTCTTCCTCTGTACTCTTGTACAGCTATTTGCCATCTAAAAATGTGCCAATTAGGTGTTTTCATGTTTAGTAATGATTTTACTGCACTGCAATCTGTTATAAGTTCAAACTTCTGGTCTTCCAGATAGTAATGAAGTTTCTCCAAAGCCCACACCACGGCTAAACATTCTAGCTGTGTGGCACCATACCTTAATTCTGTTTTTCTTAAGGTTCTGGATATATAACAGATAACTACTTCAGATAATTTTCCATTTATTATCTGTTTCTGCTGTAAAGCAGCACCCAAACCTATGAAACTTGCATCAGTGTACAAGATAAAAGGTAGGGTGAAATCTGGCAGTCCCAATATTGGAGCTGACATTAAACATTCCTTTAATTTATTAAAGGCGTGTTGTCTTTCATTATTCCAAATGAAAGCCTCATTCTTCCTGATTAATGTTGTTAAAGGGGCTGCAATGGATTGGTAATTTTTAATATATTGTCTATAATATCCACACATACCCAAAAAACTTTGAACCTCTTTTACATTTTTAGGTATCCCAATGTTTTTAATTGCTGCCACCTTATTCTGGTCAACACAAATTTGTAATCCAGATACAACATGCCCAAGTACTTTCAAGGATTGAAATCCAAACTTACATTTCTTTAATGCAATAGTCATATTAATTTCATCCATTTTTTGAAAGACTCTTTTCAGGTGATTTAAATTTTCATCATCTGTTTTTTAAAACACTATGATGTCATCAATATAGACCAATAGCCATCCTTCAACCATTTCCTGATGAAAGACACTATCCATCAATTTTTGGAAGACTGAAGGCGCATTCTTTGGGCCAAATGGCATTCTCACATACTTATATATACCCATATGTGTGGTTATTAATAAGTAATTTTGAGAATTTCTTTCCACAGGAATCTGGTGGTAACCCTTGTTCCCATCCAGACAGGAAATGTATTTTGCTCCTTGTAAGGTAGCATGGATAGAAGCTATCCTTGGTAGAGGGTAAATATCATCTACTGTGTATGTATTCAGAGCTCTATAATCACCGCATAATCTTGCCTTATCTTTTTCATAAGAGATTAATACTGGTGAAATGACACAATACTTAGGTGTTGTGTCCACTTTTTCAACAATACCCATTTCCAACAACAATTTTATATTGTCTTCAATATCTTTCCTTTTTGCAGGAGATGCTGGGTAAGGTTTCTTTTTTAAGCTGCCAGGAATATTATCCAGATCACAGCTTAGAGAGATTTTCATCTCATGGTCTTTGACCAATCCTAGTTCATTTGAACCATGAGCAAATGCCATAGGATATGATTTAATCAATCTCAAAATATCTTCTTCTTCAATTTTTGAGAGTTGAGGACTGAAAGAGGCCTTTTGGATTTCATTTTCCAATTCACCCACTTCATTGGTGGTTCTTCCACCTTGCAGTTGTTCTTCTCAAGGAGAAATGGCATATACTGAATTTTCAGAACATATTTTGAATTTTCTTTTACCATTCACGCCTATGGTGAAACAACTGTTTGCAGGATCTAGTTTAATGCCAAATTTTGTCAATAAGTCATTGCCAATAATAAACCAATCACTACAATTATTATTATCCATTAATACAAATTCACAAACTGCTCTAACATATCCATTATTATATTTAAAGAATACAGCAGTTTTGTATTTGCCAATTGGATTTAATACTGAACCAAAACCCCTCCAGTTCCTTGTCTGAACAGGTTCTAGTTTTTCCTGGTACTTACTATCAAGTTTCATTAATGCATTAAGTGAAACTACACTACCTGCAGCCCCAGTGTCAAGAATGGCATTCATTTCTTTTCCACATATGATAATAGGTGCTCTGATAGGTGTTATTTTGTAAGTGTCATGAGATACATCTTTAATTATTTCAGCTTCCTCTATGGAAGTTAAAGATGTGTCTGTATGAGGTATAGCATCATTTAGGAACATTATATCCTGTTCTAATACAAATATCTCATTTTCATCATCACTGTAAGATATGTTACTTTTGCAATCCTCACTAGATTCCACGTTCTCATCTTCATGATTACTAGGTTCAGAATTCTGTGAGGTTTCAATAACATTTATTCTCTTCTTACACGTGTGACCCTTAACCCAAGGTTCATTACATTTGTAACAAGTGTTATTTTCTTGTCTCTTAGGGACAAGGGGAGCTGAAGGTTTTTTCTTTTCCACTGGTAACTTACTTGTAGTAGGTTTTACCATGTCAACACTTTGTCTGTAATTACTATACTTGGTTTCATACTTGTGGTTTAATAATATCTCATTGCATATATTAATGAATCCAGAGGTGTCTCTGATAGTTTCAGTTCTAGCTACAATAATGTCTCTAACTGATATAGGCAACTTGTATATTATTTTTTCTTTCCACTCTTCATAATCCATTTTTGGGTCCATAGCTTTCATGATTTTTATTAAATTCATTAAGAAGACCATGGGTTTATCTCCAGCATTTGGATTATATCTGGCCCTTTCATACAATCTTTGTTGAGTGATTCTAAATTTTGGGCCACCAAATTGCCTTTCAATTAGTGCCTTCCATTCATTCCAGGAGTAATTAATTCCCTCAATCAATACAGATTCAAACCATAATAAGGCCACATCTGTAAATAAAGATATTAACTTTGAAGTAATTTTTTCATCAGGTAGTTTGTATGAAAATTTTAAGTTATCAATTCTTTGTATGAATTGTTGCCAATCAGATTTTGAATCCCTGTCAAAAGAAGGGTACTGATCTAACTTAGGCCAGTTCTTTTGGCTAGTTTTTGCTTCCCTAACCTGAGGAATATTGAGTAATTCACTTACTTTAGAAAGATGATCATTTATTTCATCTTTTACTGATTTTATATTCTCAGAGCCCATGACACTATGTTCATTTTCCATCATTGGTTTATCATCAGAGTGTTTCATAAAAACTGGTACTCTTCCTACATAAGAGGTATTATCCTTTATTGTTTCAGTATTTTTCAAAATGTTAGCTACTTCAATTTCTACTCTTTGTAAACTATCTTTTATCATAGGTACATGAGTTAAGGTATCATTTACATTTGAAAAAGACAATTTTATACATCCCTCTATGGTGGCCATAATATTCTGAGAATGTTCTAATTTAATTTCTAAATTTTTAATCTCAGAATTTAATCTTTTGTTTTCATTGATCAATTCATTATTTGAATTCCCAATAACTATTAACTTATTGGCTGTTGTACTCAATGATTGTGTGATGTTTAATAATACACTTTCCGTAATACTGTTGGACTCTCTAGAGAATTCTTCCAATTTTTCAATTCTTAATAATAATTTACTAATTATTTTTGATTCCATTGGATTTTCTTTTAGAAAATATTCAATTTTGTCTGTTTCCAATTCAGAAGATTCATCATCAGGGTCAATTTTTAATTCATTTGATTCCATTTTTATATTAATAGTATTTTCCTGGTGATCAATAAAACTATGTACATTGTCCTCATTTAATGACAAGTCTAACATGTTATTTTCAAATGAATAATTTTTTAAATCCTTATCAATTATATCTAATAACTCTCTATCAATTTCATTACCTATAAGTAATTCATTGTTAGGATTACATAATTGATCTTGAGAAGATGGTTGACTTACCATGGTCTTATTCCATTTCCCCTGCCTCTCCTTGGCTTTCCCCTGTAAGGGTGACTGCTGGATCCCTGTTGAGGAGGACTGTTGTAGTTTTGGGCATACCAATCCCACTTCCATTTGCTTACAGTTATCTTTTGGTCCTCTTCTGGGACTGGAGGTGTTGCTGTGGTATTTGGTGCCACTGGTTGTTGATGAGACCTTATATCCACTAGAGCCTGGTTGACTTCTATAAAGCCCTGTGCATCCCTTTTCTCCATATTGTTGATCTGGTCTAACATATTGTTTACTCTTATTGTTAGTGTATTCAGTAGGGTTGAGAGGGAGTGAATTTGCTCTTGTAAGGTGTTTTTGGACTTCTTTATTGACATTTGTTTTAAGAGCTTTTCCTTTTCCTCCATGGACATTGGTGGGGTGTTGTTTATTGTTACTGGTGATTCTTGACCCTCCATTTGGATGTCCTGTAACAGGTCTTTCAGCTCTAGTTCTTAAGTTATAAGGTTTTGCCTTATTACTTACAATGTCATTGTTGTCACACATTTTTATGTGGAATTTTAGAGAATTGAAAGTTTAGATATGAAAAACTTCAAAAAGGAGTTTAATCAGTATTTATTAATACCACTGAAGACAATTTTATTGCTTACTTATTGGTATGAAGTGAATCTTTAAGTGCCAAAAGTCAAATATGCTTTTATGTGGTCACTTGATTTAACTGGTCTACAATATGTAGCCGTGTATTTATATTTAAAAAAGAAAATTTGTTAGTAAGATTCTTTCCAAATATTAAATGAATTTTACAAACCAATAAAAAGGGATTAAGAGTCCTGTAAAAAGAAAACAATTAATCAGTTTAATTGGTTATCATCTGCAAAGGTCACAAATTTAATTGGTCTATTGACAGACTCCCACTAAGAACAATTATATGTTAAATTAGTGGTAAAATTGATGATTCAATATCACAATTTTATTATATAACAGGGCTTCTTTTTCTGAAATCACTATATAAGTGACCCCAACCTGTTGTAATTATCCAAATATTTCTATAGGGATATTATTTACGTGTACCTTCTTTGAAAATGTCACTTACTGGATTATAACAGAATTCTTGAGGAAAGGTCCCCAATTGTCAGGCTAAGGTCAAGTACAAGGATGTGAACTAGCTTGAATGGTCAGTTGTCTAGAAGATTTTAATGGTCCTATATGAATACTGTAGTTTTAATCCACTAAGTTGTAAAATATAATCAAATATAAAGGTCTCAGTAATATAATTCTCACTATTCTTATATATGGCTTACAATCTTTGTAGTTGGTAGAAAAATAGATTATATAACTCAGATACTATTCAAAATTCTTATAAAAGTACTAATTGATATGTATTGTAATTGATTTGGTTATATTGGTTAAATTGTAATGATAAAGAATGTAGAAACAAGACCCAAAAACCTCCTCCTTTTATACACACTGAGTTCCCCAATAAATCCCTTAATATACCATCCAATACACAGTTAATGACGCCTCAAAACAACTAATAGATCTTCCCATCAACATCCCTAGTGACCCATGACATAATTAGACAAGTAACAACCGCCAAAATACTGTAATAATAAGGGAAATCCATCAAAATTAAAGAAAAAGACAAAAAGAGAGTATATGCGTATAAAACAATAATATAAAAGACTAAAGGAGACTTTTTAGGGTTAATAATAGCTTAATAATAAGGGGGATTTACTGTAGAAATAATGGGGCTAATCCTGACATTATACTATGTGAAATTCCCATTCAAAAATAACCAAAATTGACTGAGAAACCACCCAAAAACTTAAAAAAGAGCGTGAGATGTGGGGTAACTACATGCAGTTCTTGGCAGGTGCTTGCACGGGTAAATCCTTGACTAAAATTAGGCGAATTTAAGCGTGGTGATGAAATAAAGTGCCAAGAGTGAGGTTATTAATGAAATTAGTGCATATAAACAAGGTCAATGCATTATTAATTAAGCTAGGACACTAAATAAGCGCCTGTCGCCTATTTTAGTGTGTTTCCCCACAGTGGGCGTAGAATGTGGGGTAATTATAGTGTGAAAAAGCTAACTTTGCTAAAAATGAAGCTATTCACACGGGAAAAAAGCAGGCAGTATGTGGCCAGTACACAGAAGCCATTTCTGGCATAAAAAAACACCAAATTTGAAAAGTGTTATTTTTATGCATTTAAATAGCCAAATCAATAGTTCTAAATGAGCCCAATTGATCTGTCAAAGCGCAATTTTGATATTCTCAATTTTATAGCGCATATAGTCAACTTTTAAGTGAAATAAAGCGCATTTCTTGTTTTTTGCATAAAACAATGAATATAACAGCTTTAAGTGTACTTAAAAATTATGTAGCCTTATACTTAAGGTTCTTAAGATTACCCTAACATATTCCAACTTAATATTAAGTACATAAGACCTATAAAAGGTGGATATATGCGTGTATATAAGGTGTTATAATGGCATTTTTTGTGTATTATCATAATTTTACTTATGTATACTATTTGTGTACTCTTATTTATTGTTCCCATGTATAGTTCATGTGTTTAACATAACTTATAATCACTTTTTACTCAGTCCTGGAGATATAAAGGCTGACACATATTTTGTCAGTGATTTTTTTTCTCATTCATCACTCATATCCTTTTCATCCTCTCCTCAAACATCACTCAGTTTTTTTGGTTGCATTTATTTTCTCAACTCAACTCACCAGGTAGGTCATTTTTTTTCTTTTTTCTTGTTTTTTTATTTGCTAATCATGATTTTTTTTTTTGCTTTTTTTTTTTTTTTTTTTTTTTTTTTGTAAGTGCTTCATTTATTTTTGTTCTAGGGTAAACTAATTTTTGTTTTGTTTTTTTCTCTTTTTTCTCTTTTTTTTTGTTTTTTTTTCTCTCCTTCACCTCTCTTTATCATCCTCAAGGCCCCCCTTTTTCCCTCTCTTCACCTGTCTCAATACCCCTTTTTACCCCCTTTTCAGCTGCCTCAAATCCCCCCTTTCCCCCCTCTTTAGGTCCCTCATCACCCCCTTCCCCTCTTTTTAGGTGCTTCAATACTCCCCCCTTCCCCTCTCTTTATGTCCCTCAACCCCCCCTTCACCTCTATTTTGCCGCCTCAAACCCCCCCTTCACCTCTCTTTTGCCGCCTCAAACCCCCCCCTTCACCTCTCTTTACCCACCTCAAAACCCCCCCCCTTTTCCTCTCTTTAGGCGCCTCAAACACCCCCCCTTCTACTCGCTTTACCCCCCTACCCACTCCCTTACCTCCTCCTCTACCCCCCCCTCCTTCTTAATGAACGATTGTTACCGATCGCTCATTAACAAGGAGGGGGGGGTAGAGGAGGAGGTAAGGGAGTGGAAGGGGGGGAGGAAAGATGTTAAGAGGGGGGAAGGGGGAGTTTGAGGCGGCTAAAGAGAGGGGAATGGGTGGGGTTTGAGGTGGCTAAAGAGAGGTGAAGGGGGGTGGTTGGGAGATATAAAGAAGGGTAAAGGGGGGGGATTAAGGTAACTAAGGGAGGGGATTTTGGGGGGTATTAAGGTAATTAAGGGGGGAATTTTGTGGTTTTTGAGAGAATTAAGCAGGGGTATTCAGGGGGTTTTTAAGGCAGGCAAGGAGAGGATTTGAGGGGACTATTAAGGCAAGGAGGGAGGGATTTGTAAGGGGATTTCACATAAATAAAGGAGTGGAATAGGGGACAATTATGGAAGATAAAGAGGGGTTACCTACTTTCAAATAAATATACTAACAAATTTTTTTTTGTAAATTTGATTAATTTTTTAATTTTTTTGGCTGGCAGGATTATAGAAATAAAAAAAATTTCTTTCTGTTAAGGACTGTCCCTCTTATTTCCAAATTAAAAAAGGTTTTTAAATTAAAAATTAATTTTTCTAGTAAATAATTTTTCGGTTTTTTTTTTATTTTAATAATTTTTTTGTTTTTGATTTTGATTTTACTGAATTTTTTTTTTTTTTTTTCAGGATCTTGTGAGAAGGTTTTTAATAACCAATCTTCAGGTTCACTTTTAATTTTTTTTTTTTAATTTAGTTTTTACTGAAATTTTCTTTTTTGAATGAATTTAATTATTAATTTTTTTCTTATAGGATTTTGCTTTTATTGTGTTTTTTAAAATAAAACCTCAGGTTTTTTTTTTATAAATTTTTTTTTTGGAAAAATTTTTACTGATTTTTTGGGATTTTTTTTTCAATTTTATTTTTCAAATAAAAAAACAGCTTTTTTTATTATTAGGTAGGAATTTTTTTTTTAAAAAAATTGAGTTGAAATTTTATTGAGAATTAAATTTTTTTTCAGATCAAAAAAATGTCTTCTTCTTCAGATTCACCCCTTACTTCTCTCTTATCTTCATCTTTATCTTCTTTATCATCTTCATCTTTATCATCTCTATCATCTTCTTCAAAATCAACTTCCATACAATCATCTTCTAAATCATCAAAAAAAATAATGATAATCAGTCTCATAAGAAGAAAAGATATCTGAAAAAAAAAATTCTTCATCTAAATCATCAAAAAAATTTAAAGAGAATCAGTCTCATCAGAAGAAAAGATATCTGAAAAAAAAAATTCTCTGTGAAAGTTATTTTCCTCATATCCCATACATTATTTTTCATAAAACTAAAGTAGATAAAAAAATCAATATCCGAAAAAATTACCAGAAGATATCAAATATCTAACTGAATTTGGAGATGATCAAGTTGTTGCAGTTATCAGTAATTCTTATAAGGCTCAATTCATATTGGAAGTTCATTCATTTGATGGTGTAAAAGATGAAGCTTTTAATCAACTATCGGATCTTATCATAACTCTTTATCAAATGGCTTTGGTTCGATTACCTATAAGGAATACAAATTTTTTGGGTGGTATCATGATTGGATTTGGTTGGAGACCAGGTTTTGTTAAAGGATATTCTCTTGGTATGTCTAAAAATTTTTTTTCCATTCTTAATATCATTTCACTTATTTCATTTATATAGGCATACATTTGTTGGTCAAGAATATCACTAAAGCTCATAAAGATGAAGATTTTCCTTATGGGACACTCTACCTTGCTTTAACTCTTTTCTTGCTCTTCGACTCGAAAAGCTCTGTAATAAAGCATTTGAAAAAAATCATGAACTAGCAACCAAAGTTGGAATACCGAATTGGTGTGACTCCGAATGGGAAGATATCAGCCACAAATATCTTTTATTTTCTAATGTTATTATCACTCATTCTGGATTCCACAATAGGATTCATATCGATAGGAATGATGCCAATTTTCTTACTTTTGGTATATTCTCATATATCAATCCGATAACTGGCCACCCAATACCATCTCCAGCTAAAATCAAAGGACATGGTTTATATTTTCCAGACCACCGATGCATAATTGATTTTGGTTTGGGAAATGGTATCATCAAAACTATTTGGAATTCTTCTAAGGATAATCATCAAACGACCAAAGCTCCTCCTGGTTTGTAATCCTGTCAAGATTTCACACATTTTGGTTGCTCATTTCAAATCAGTCATAAGTTGATTCAAAGAATCAATAAGGTAAAGAAAGAAGGTAAACTTATTCTATTTAAAAAAACTTTATCTAGATCCAAAAAGTATGGGGATTAGAGTTGTCATCGAAAATTTTATATTTTTTCATAAATTTTAAATAAATATTTTTATATATCAATTTTCTCAAGTAATGTGATGAGCCAACGACCTTTGGTTGTATAACAGGTAATCATGATAACATTTATTTGTTTCATGGGGTTCCTCTTGCCTATACCTGTGGAAAGTCCCAAACTTTTGTTTCTCGACTTGGTCTGCATTTTGGCTTGAGGAATTGTCATTACTTTAAACTAGGGAAATTGATATATATTAGATATTTATTTAATAATTTATGTAATTATATTAAATTTAGATGACTTCCACCCCTTACTTCAATAAAATGCAGGGGGGGGGGTATTGCCAAATTTTCAAATCTGACATGTGAAATTGATGACTTAGAAAAATTTTGGTGATACCCACCCCTTGCTTCAATAAAATGCAGGGGAAAGTATTGCCAATTTTTTTAAACAGATATAGAATTTTTTTGACTTGTAAATATTTTGGTGAAATTTTTTTGGTGATACCCGTCCCTTACTTTAATAAAATCCATGAGGTTTTTGCCAAAATTTCTTATAAGACTTGTGAAATTCTTGACATGTAAGAATTTTTGGGATACCAGTAAAATGCGGGGGGTAGTAAAGCCAAATTTTCATATAAGACTTTCAAGATTCATGACATGAAAGAATTTTTGTGATACCCACCCCTTACTTCAAAAAAATCCAGGGGTGGGAGATTGTCAAATTTTCAAAGGAGACTTGAAAATTTTATTTAAAAAAAGAATATTTAACATTAAAATACAAAATTTCAAGAAATACAGAAAATAATTGTAAAATTTATGTACAAATAAATATGAACACATGAAGTGTGAAAGAAATAAAAGAAACTAGTCAACAAAAAATTTCATTAAATGTTCTATTTCTTCAACAGATTTGTTTGCTTTAACGCATTCGATCAAGAAATCTTTCTTTTTAGAACTTTCTTGAAGATCATGCTTATACTTCATCTGTTAAATTAAGATTTGATGCTCGAGTGTTTTTTCCTCTTTTTTGGATTTTTCAATACTAAGAGTTAACTCAAACTTCTTCTCCTCCAAATCTCGGACCCGATCATCCTTCCGTAAGGAGATCTCGTACTTCCTCTCTTCCAAATCTTGTACTCTGTCATCCCTCCTTAAAGAGAGCTCGTATTTCTTCTTTTCAAAGCTTAGAGTCTCTTTAGCAATTTCCACTTGTTCTAGAGTGAGAAAAAAAATTAACATAAAGTAGAAGAAAAGCAGAGTAAAGTAATAAGAGGTATGATATCACTTACCAGCATCACGTTTCTCTAAAAACTGTTCCATCGAAGAAAAAGGTGTTTGTGATGAATTATCACTTTTTCTTCTTCTTTGGGAGAGGAAATTTAGACTACTTGAAGCCCTTCTCTTTTTGTTCAACGTAGCTTTTTCCTCCTCAACATTGTCACTAGCTTCAGACTCAGTTGATTGAGGATCCTGGGTTTGTTCATCAGCCTTTTGAGAAATAAGAAAAAGATAAGTAAATAAAAAATAGAAAAGATAAGATAAAAGAAAAAAGAAACAGACCTGAGTTAGATTTGGTTGGGTTAAATCACCTATAAGATCTACAGAAAAGCTATCTAGATATGTCTCATTCAAATGAGGGGAGGCTTGAGTGGAGGAAGAGGATGGGAAAAGATTTGCTTCAACATCATGTTCTGAGATAGGATCTTCACCATCCAACATGTTTACAGGATTAACATCAGCTCGCTCTCCAAAAATTGCATCCATCTCTTTAAAGTAAGTACATAAGGAATCAAGTTTATTGTCTATGGATTTTATGCCCTTAGTTATATCGTTGTCGGTAATCCCAAAACCAGTGGAAGATGAAAGAGCCTTTGCCTTCTTGTATTTAACTCGGTAATGGTTGAAGCGTTCAGACATCTGTTTAGGCAAAAGATCAATCCTTCCCTTGGTCTTATTGCGTAATTCATTTGCCATTAGAAGATAGCCATTAACTTTTGATGCAGGGGGCCATCCTACTTTAGTGGCATACTCAGTACCAAAACAAGAATCATAGTTAGATTTGGATTTCAGCCAGTTGATAAGAATGAGATGGTCATCTTTTTTTAATTGAACGGTCTTTGATTTCTTGGCTGAGCGGGGGAAAGAGGAAGTAGTGGGAATTGAAGAACAACTGGGTGATGGCTGCCTTTGAGAAGATCTAGGATGACGAGGCATGTTATTATAAATGAAGATGAAAAGGAGCAGAAACAAGCAGATGAGATGGTGAGGGGCTCTGAGCGGATAGAATGAACAGGATGGGATGAGAATGGAAGTGCGCAGCAAGGTAGAAGGCATATCCAGGGAGTAGTCCAAGATGTGATTATGGCAGAAAGTAGGTCAAGATGTGGTTATGACAGAAGGTTGTCCAAGATGTTGTTATGAAAAATTGAGTAAAAAAATTTTGGATAAGAGGTGAACATTGACACGTAAAGTGTCTAATAACCCAATTATTAGCAAAAATAATTGCGGAAGATAATTGGGGTATAAGGATTTTTATCCGCAATTAATTTAATTGCGGATCCCTGAACATTGATACCCCCTAATTAATTTATTAATTAGTTACATTTTAAGTTGATTTATTTCTTATAATCATAATTTGAATTTTTAATTAATTAATTATTAATTTATAACCATTAAATACATAAAAATGTGCCAATCTTTTGAAGAATATAATATTTTTTCTTTTTATTTAAATTTATATAAAATTTATATAATAATAAAATTAATATAACAGTTATTTTAATATTTAAAATATTGTTATATAATTTTATTTAAAATAATATTTAATTTGTATATATAATTTAAATAAATTTTGTCTCAGGAGGTTATAGGTCCACAATCTATTTTTGATACAGATACTAACTACAATACAATTTTTTTTGTTTGATTCACTCTTACACCACCAAATGAAATCAAGTACTTACTACTAATCACATATTATATCATATGCAATAATACATGCAATTTTTTACCCCTTACATGAGAAAAAAATTGCCACTTTATGACTTCCTCAATGTTAGCAATGATACCCAAGCCCACAATTAATCCCACCTTAGATGAAGCAAAAGAAGCTTCTAAAATCTTTGCTTCCAGACAACGAGAAATTACCTCATGAAAAATTTCCAAAAAAGACTTTAATGTTCAGACTGAGCATGTCTGGCTTACTTGCGTTCACTCAGGAAAAACTATAATCAAAAGGCCTTTTATTACCAGAGGAAGTCAAATATGAAATACCACCAATCTGCTCACTTTTGTCAGGGTATATTGTGGGAAGGTACCCCCATTCCACCTTTCTATTTTAGGACTTTATTTCCTTCTATTAATTCTTGGAGTAATGTTTTAGGTGGTTTTCAGAGAATATGGTTTCCTGTAGAAAGTGCAGCTGATACTGCTGCTGCAAAATCACATTGCAATTTAATTAAAATAGATTGCTTATTTTGTTACAAGACAGAAAATTAATAAGATTAACTACATTATAAAATAAGCATAAAAAAACTATACATTCATTTTAGATTGTAAAATATAGATACTCAAAAAGAAACAAGCAGTCTAAGAGCAAAAAATTCAAAAACTAGAGCAAGAGCAAAAGAAAAAGCAAGAGTGAGAGCAAGGGAAGAATGATACCTTTCACAGTTTTTGAACAAGTGTATGTATTATTGAATATGATATAATATGTAATTGGTAGTAAGTACATGATTTCATTTGTTGGTGTAAGAGTGCATGAAACAAAAAAAATTGTATTGTAGGTTGTATCCATATCAAAAATAGGTTGCAGACATATAACCTGCCTTTGTCTCTTATGTATGTTCAAGTAATTTAAGTTAAGATTTACTGGACTCTTAGAATAGCCTGGCTGAAAGATACTCTCTGAAAGATGTAAAGAAAAACATTAAAAAAATCTGTGATAAACAAGGCTTTTACTAACTTATTCTACTACCTAGTGGATTTAAAAATTAAAATTGATATATATAACTCCTGAGCACCTTCAATCTGAAGTAGAGTGGATCTTAGTCAATAATATCAATTGCAACCAGCAGAAATAATAGTGCAAGATATCTATGAAAAGGAATATGAGTAACACATTTCAGAGTATCTTCTAAATAATATGGTTATGAAATATAACATAATACACAAAGAGAAATGATAACTAGATAAAACTGAAAAATAGAGAATTAGAGTATTGGTGTAAAAAATTTAATATATTTTTTAATTAGTTTCTATATTTTAAATACATTTCCTTATACTGAAAATATAAAACTTTACATATATCAAAGTATATCTTAACTGAGTTTTAGAGAAACTATTTTATTAGTATTCATGATTTGTCAATTTTAAAATCCTCTCTTGCATTATAAACACAATTTATTGATGTATTAGGTAGAATAATTCTAAATAATGGAAATATTAGGGGGTATCAAAGTTAGAAATTTGTAATTTTTATAAGGTATTTCACAACACAAAAAGAAAGCCACAAACTCAACATTAATTCTCAGTAAAAAGGTATTTCGGGGGCACAATATGGCATATGTTAAAAAATAATCATGGTTGATTTGGTAGAGAAAAGAGGTATTTTGAAATGGAAGATTTCTAAGTTTGATACCCCCTATTCTGAGTTTTGTCTGGACTACAGTCCCTGCCCCCCAAACAGGTTTTTTCATACAAAAAATAAGCTTATATAAATGAAAAATAGACCAGTTTTTAGCAACATTTCCAACTTCTTTTAACATGGAAATTTGATTAATTGTAGCCTCTACATGTTTTTTGGTGCTGTTTAAAACTTTGTATTTTATAATTTATATGTACTGTCTGTTACATGATTGCTATAGTTTTTTGTTGGATTTTTTTTTCTGATTCAATCCTTGAAAACCTTTCACACACAATTTTTTTTCATGTGCTTAAAATTATTAAGCTGTTTTTGTTTCATGAAGAGAATGATGATGCTAAATTAAATATTAATACACATAAAATTAAAAGATACTTGATTTTTTCTTTTTCAAAGATAGTAGGTGTGAGACTCTGAAACCCATTTTTTTCACTTAGCTTGACAGTAAGGTGACATTGATGGATATGGTAGTAAAGTGGGTAGAAAATGAATGCAGTTAAAAATAATGAAAATGTTTCTGGATATACTTCTGAGATTTCCTAGGTAACTGGAAAAAAATCTCACAACTTCCAGAGCAGATTAGAAAATCTTTAAAGTCTTTTTACCTCAGGTGATCAATGATCTCATAAGATATTGTACCATATATTATTTTCTGCTATAGTAAGAAAGAAAAGCATCTTTCAAGAATCATTTATTTTTAAAGACTTGAATATAACAATCAAACTGTATGGATTTTTTTTCTCTTCATTTGATTTTCAATTATTTTAAATCACTACCTACTAATTTAAGAAATGGTTCCCATACATCCACACTGCATTACATATTTTTGAACAAGTTTAACAGAAATGGCAGGTTTTCCACTTTTCAGATTGCTAATTAACTTCACAAATTTTTTATTTTCAGTAAAGGTGTGCATTATTACATTCATTTAGCTTGAAAAAGTACTAATTTTTATGGTACATGGAGTTTTTAAATGGTTTTCTTTCTATTTAATTCTTTACCATACTCATAACTTTCAAAAAATTTTGGAAGAATCACTGGATATTGCACCATTTAGAAAGTTGAAGTAAAAAGAAACTTTGATCAAAGGAATTTATAATTTTTCATTCCTTTATAATTATACTTTATTATACTTTATTTTAAGATTTATCTGAGGTTAGCACAATGAAAAAAATAAATATAACCAACACTAGGAATCAAAGCTTAGTCTTTCAGCTAAACCTAATGTTCTCTTTATAGGATTTGTTTGGATTAAAGTTATATCTGAAATTCTAAAGAAGGGGGAAAGTCATGAAAATATGTATCAAATCTGAAGTGATGTCCATAAAATTTCTATGAATTAATAAAAGTATTTACTTTCCAGAGGGTGAAATAAAGTAGGGTTGTGTTAGGATTTAATACTCTTAAATATGGAACCTTGTCAGTTCCAAGTTCTGGATGTGTCTATTTTTCAATGCTTCATACACTTTTTATGACATTATTATTTGACCACATAAATTTTAGATAATTTATGAGCAGTCAAAAATTTACTCTGCTGAAGTAGCAATAACCTCTGAGCTCAAAGAATTCAGTGAATATACCCAAAATAATGGATGAAGTAATTATTTCAGAAAAAATTATTCACTTTCTTCCTTTTATGTCAAACTAATACTACCATAATATCTCTTCTTCTATTGCTTAAGAGAAGATAATACTCTGACTTCTTTTAAAATGAGATATGGTTAAATTTTGATATTTCATGTGCTTTTCTCTTTTTGGAAACTTTTGAAAATTTATTTTTGAAGTCAGTTCAGAAAATTTATTTAACATATGATTTTATCTAGAGCTAAGATATAAATTAGACAAGCCTAAAGCTAAAGTGCTTTTAAGTAAAGCCCAAATATCAAAACTTTTAGACAGTCAAAATTGGTTTTCTAATAAGCAAGTCAAGAGATAGATTAATTCATAAAACTTTAATTTTTTCTATGGGAAAAGTGATGAGCATGTAAACTCAAGGGTTGAACAATTTTTTCTTGGAAGAGATAAAGAAATTCTTAAGATGTCTTTTGTATTTTTCTCCATGTACTATTATTGTACCAGATTCTGTAATTGTTGTGTGTGTTGTGCCAATGTAGTGAGTTGAGATGGAAATGGAGTTGGATAAATGTGAGAGCTAAACATGATTAATTGATGATTGTTTTCTTCTAAGGATAAATCAATGTCCAGATGATGAGAGGATTATTTAGTTCTGGTTCATGAATCTAGAAGCAAGTTTGAAGAGTGTCAAGAATTCAGAAAAAGTAGAAGATTGAGATAAAGAAATAGTTTTAGTGAGATATAAGAGCAAGATTTCAGTTATAAAAGGACAAGACTTGAATTAAGTAAATATAAAAGAGACTAAACAAGAGAAGAAGAATTAGAAATGAAGAATTTCTTCCTAGAGAAAACTAGCTAGTGAGATATCAGTGTAAGACTGCAGTTATGGAATATTAATAAAAAGACTGCACTATGCTCTTTTTTTTGTCTTGGCCCAAAATTATTAATGGAATGAATATTCTTATCTAATATCCCCTGGACTAGTGGATAATAAAGTCAAAATATCCCATTTGTTTCATTCTAATACCCCAATTTTCAGTCATAATGGTGGATCCCACACAAAAAAATGTCCAATTAAACTCAAATTTTGATAAATACCTAAACCAAATAATACATTTATCATCAAACAAAAGGCATATTGGAGTACTTTGATACCCCCTATTAAAAGTGAATCCTAATTTTTCATGAATACAAGTAGCTAAACATTTTTCACTTTTTACAGCCATATCAGCAAAAGTTGGTGCACCTATACAGCTAGATCTGAAAACATTGAGACAAAAAAAAATTCAAAAAAACTTATTTACAGCACAAAAGTTTAATTGAATTATTTTTGACAGCTTTAGTTCATTTTGTGAAATTCTGTTGGACTTCTCTCTCAACTCAGATGATAAAGAGGAACAAAAAAACAGAAAAATTATTGTGGCTAGGATAGTAGGACAGCTTTTTGTGAATGATAATTATGATCTATTACCAGTAATATAGTTGTATATACATATCAAGTCTATATACATGTCCTTTTAGGTTACTGCGGCTTATTTGATTAGGTTACAACACCTGCCCCCTCAACTGTTCTCTGTGGTCTAATTATGATGCAATTTAGTTAGAGAAGGTACAATGGAATCACAAGAAGTATAACAGGAGAAGAAAGAAGAAGAGAAAAAAAGGAAAGAGAGAGGAAAAACAAAAAATGATATGAAACATAGAGAAAAAACAACAACAACAACACATGATTATCTTATAACCAGCATATATCATGATATTATATATAGTTGTCATCTGAGGCCTAGGCTTAGGGTTGCTTTATTATGGAGTATGGTTTCTAAGATTTTCCTCATGATATTGGCTATTTTTTTTATCTTTACTCAGTCATTCTATTACCAAATTGCCTTTTTATAGCTGCATGTTCACATAGAAAAATTCTCTTTCTATATGTCTCATTTGTTTTTTTAGGATTTTTTAGAATTCACTTTTACTGTAGATTGGTTGTTGCATTTGAGTGTCATTTGTTCTGAAAAGGCAGTTAGCTCTTAAAGAAGGTTTTTAATCCACATTCTACACCTTTTTGCAGCACTTAGAGCCATCAGTTTAGCATAGGTTGTAGATTCTGAAACACATGCTATGTGTTTGGCACTCCAGTAGAGCAGTGAGTAGTTTGCTTAGCATGACACTTCTTGCTGTTAAATATTCTGATTCTCCACCCCAATTCAAATCAGAGTATACTTCAAGCATAATTTTTGATTTGTTTGGTGATATTTTCAAACTTTTTTCTCTTGTACCACTCAGGTATCCAAGTAGGTGAATTAGGGCATTCCAATGTTCCTTTTGTGGATATTTTGAGAGCCTGGAAAAAAGTTTCATAATTTATGCTATGTCTAGCTGGGTTCCAGCCATTTTATAGCTTAAAGGCCTAATCTTAGAGAGGTAGTCCTTGGGTTTTATTGGTGTTGCATTATCTGATGGGTAGATGATATTGAAATTTTGTGGAAGAGGTGTTTGCTTGGGGGTTACAAAATTTTTGTTGTTTGAAAAGACTTTGTCAATGAGATTCATTTGGTTAAAAAGAGAAATATTTTCTGTTCCTTCTATGTTGATGCCAACAATAGAGTCCAAGGATTCCTCCCCTTTTATTTTTAAACTTTACCTAAGAAAATGTTCAAGTCTCCTCAGTGTTTCAGTGGAATTTCCAGCTACTAATCTGTCATTGACATGGATTCATATAAAGGTGTTGGGTCCTTTGTCTGTGGAAAGGTGTTAGACACTATTTTCATAGTTTGAAACTTTTTATCCTGCACTTTGTAATGTCTTGATCAAGTGTTGCCACCAGCAGCTTGCTTCTTGAAAATTTCTGTACAGGGCTTCTTTTGGTTTCCATGCGCAGCCATCATTTAGTTCAAAGCCAGGGGGATCCTTTACTAGCATTTCTTCCTCAATAGGGATGTGAAAGTAAGTGGAAGTCATGTCTAAGGTGTGTACAAGTTAGTTTTTCATTTCTGAAATGGTGAGAATTAGATGTTGAGACATGAAAGTAGCTTTTGGAGCAAACTTACCAGTAAAGTTGATACCTTGGATTTGTTTGAATCCTTTAGCTACATACCAAGCTTTTTATTATGTTACTTTTTTTTTGGGTGTTCCTCTTTTTTTGGTAAAGACCCATTTGGAATTGAGAATCCTTTCTTTGCTTAGAGGTTTTAAAATTTTTAATACATCCATTCTTTTCAGGTTCTCTATCTCAGTTACGCACATGCTTTTCCACTCTTGGGAATTTACAGATTTGAGAGCTACTTTGTTTCTCTTTGGGCTAGACAGGGAAAAAGCTGGTGAGTTATTTAGGTTCATGTCACACAGTTTTTCTTGTTTTTCAAATCTGCATTTGTGTGTAAAATTTCTAAGGGTTAGGCTCTTGTCCTCTGTTGAAGGGGTTCATGAGTTGAGGAGGTTGGATATGCTCATCTTTTTTGTATTGTCAGGTTCCAAAGAAACTGAAGCTGATATTATTGGTTTTTTCTTCTGTATCCCAGATCAGCCATCCCTTTGAGCCATGAGGATAGCCAATAATGGCACATTTTCTTACCCTGAAATCTAGTTTCTTAAAATTTTATTTGTTTATGTGAACATATGCTGTTTCACTGAATTTTTTTAAAAGATCAAGCTGGTTTTGATACCAAACATTGATTCATATGGGGTTATTTCTATACTTGTAACATTTGATAGTCAGTTTTGAATGAAAGATGCCTATCTATAAACAAAACCCCAGAAGAATTTGGGTAGTTTGCTTTTGTACAGGAATGTTCTCCCCATCTCTTCTATTTATTGACTGTAATGTTAAACTTTTCCATTCTGTGCATCAACATAGGATACTTTTAGTTCATTTATTATCTCTTTCTCTTCAAAGTAGTTAGATAACCTTTTTTTTTGAATTTTCCTTTATTTTCAGTGTGGAAGACTTTCACTTTGCCATTGGTTTGGGTTTCTAGCCTAGTGATCACTTTATTTATGCAATAACTTGCATAAGGCTTGTTTGAAATAATGTACCATTTGCTGTAGGATGTGGAAATGTCTTTGATCATTAAGGAATATAACCTGTTTTTGAAGTTAACTTTCTCAAGAGGTCCTATTAAATCAGTGGTGAGTATTTCTAGATTTTTGGTGATCTTCCAGTTGAATTTAGTAGAAATTACTTCTTAATTTTACACAAGAGACATTCTTCACATATTATTTGACCTGGGGGAAGTTTTTCAGGTAGTCCAAGTGCCATCTTTTTTGTCACTAGTTTTCATGGCCAAATTTTTAATGCAAGTCATACAAGAGTTCCTCATTAGAAGTTCTAATTTTTATCAGGGTTGTTTTAGTAGGGAGATTTATAGGGACTGTTGTCAGAGCAGATGTTTTTTCTTTTATTGATTTTTAGTTATTTTTATTATTATTGTTATTAGCAGGGTTGAAGCTTTTTTGAAATGATGATAATATATTTTTATTTTTTATTGGGGTTGGCCATATCCACTTCCTTTTTTCTAGTTTTTCAAAAAATTAGTTTGTGTTGTATTTTCCAAAGACAAAATGAGATTCAGATACAGTCATCAGCATAACACTCCACAATAGTAATGCAAGAGAAATCAAAGTATCATGTGCTTTTTTGAAATAGTAGACTGGGCTAATACTGATAGTCATCCCATTATTTCAAGCAAATAATAGACCCCCATCCCTTTAATAATTTTTTGAGTTGTGTTAGTTGCAGCTTGTAAGGGTACAGAAGGTTCAATATTAGTTAAATTTAATAACAAGTCTGGGTCTCCTGTGAAGTGATGGGTAGCTCCCATGTCTAGAATGGGTACTATGCTAGGACCTTGAGCTGGAAGGGGCTGTTCAAGTGAGATTTTAGCAGAAAGAGGTTGTTCATCTTTAATTTCAATTAGTTTGGTGTGCACTATATTTGGCTTCTTAGTCTGAGGAATTTATTTGTACACTTTGCATGGATATGTGGGATGATAGCTACCCATTCTTTGTAGAGTATTTTCTGGGGCAGATGCTTTAATTATTTTAATTTGGTTTTAAAATATACTGGAATCAGTACTGGGTAAAATTCATGATATGTTTTATTTCTACCATTTGACAGGCTGCCAAAGGATGGTGGGTGTCAGCAGTTTGCTTGCAGCTGGTCTGGAGAATTGTAGTTCCAACAGAGAGAAGTTCTTATTGTCATTGCTTTCTGTTGGTTTTATTGATTGGCTGTTGAATCATTGATGGATAGGTTAGCTACATGTTCAGTGATAGAATTGATGGTTTTGGAATCTGGTGAGGTGGTAAGCTGCTTTGTGATGTTTATCCTTTCCAAGTAAGCTGTTTCATATTGTTTTATATGGGAGAGTTTAGGATACTCACCTGTTGCTTTTACGTGATACTCTGTTATTTCCAAAACTTTTTCATTAATGGTTTGTTGTTGAATAATCCTTGCTGGAGAGGAATATACTGTAGAAAGTGTCCTTGTCTAGTTCCTGACCTTTTTTTTCAATATTTGCAACAATGTCTTTATATTTGTTTATTAAGAGGGTCAGGTCAACATAATTCTTAGATCTAAAGTTGCTGAGTTGTCCAGCCCAAGATGCAAAATTTTACATGGTGGTTAGTTTTTGGAATGCATCCCAGCTTGATGGTGTGTTTAGAATTTGTATTTTAATTTTTAGGGCTACTGAGCTCTGGGGGACAGGTTTTGCTACTTTTTCTTTGATTTTGGGTGTGTTCCATAGCTTGTGTAGGGTTAGGTAATTGGAAATTTCTATTTTTTGTCCAAAAGGAGTCAAACATCTTCATAAAATGTTTTGAAGCTACTACCATCATTTTTTAACTTATTTATCCAAGTTTGTAGCTTGGTTTTCACATTGGTGACCATTAGGTTCATGTGCCTTATTTAGTATTTTGATTTTTGGTCTACCAAGATCTGTATTTCATCTTCTGTGGTTAGTTGTAATGCTGGGACAGGTTTGGTAGTAGTTGTGGAAGTTGAAATTGGAGGGTTGAGTGGCACATGCAGGGGTGGGTCCCTTGTGTTTGGTGTCAGGGTCATTGCTTGGTTTGTTTTTCTGGGGTTTGGAGTTGGTATGGTTGGGATTATTGATGATGACATTGTATGTATATATATTTAACTATTATTATTATTAATATTACTTTTGTAGGTAAATGAAAAAAGGAGAAGAGAGAAAGGGAGAAGAGAAAAGAGAAAAGCTAGGAGAGGAAAAAACAGTGATATGTAAAAAGAATAGAGAATAAACTAGGAGAAAAGAGAAAAGAAGTGAAGAAAAAAATAAAGAGAGGAGAAAAAATTCTTTTGGGATGAAAAAATGTGTCTGTGGTCACTCTTCATGATCTGGCCAAGATTACAACCTAATCACTGTTAAAGAAGATAAGTATGTGAAGTAGTATTGAGAGAAAAAAAAGGAAATTTTTTAGAAGAGGAGAGAAAATGAAAATAAAGAAAAAGATGATAGCAGAGATAAATGGAAACAGAACTTGGTAGATGAGGCCTAGAGACTGTCAGTAGATGTTAGAGGTGTAAAGAGAGAGGAAGAAAAAATAGATTTTTTAAAAAAATTGAAGATTTCTGCACTTATAGGTCCATAACTTATTATGGCTAGGACAGTGCAACAAATTTGTGTGAATGATACACTGCAAAAAATTAGGTGGCACCTGCTAGCAGGTGCCTATCCCTTTATTCAGTTTTGATTTAAGAGTAAATTTGATTTGATGTTGCATGAGCTAGTGAGCTCATTTTTAAGCAAGCATTCTTTCCAGAAGAATTACATCTGAGCTTAAATTGAGTTAAGTCAAAGATAGGGATTGGCACCTGCTATCAGGTGCCCATGTTTTTTTTCTGGTGATAATTATGATCAATTACAGCTAAGTCAAGAAATGTTGGTGCACACTGAAAACTTTTGCACATTTTGTCACAGCATTTTTAGTACTTTTCTTGTGTCACTACTTGTCACAAAGGGATGTTGATTCACCATCTCACCTGTGACATGTCAGCACCCAACCCAGCTCTCCCAGATATCCACTGCCCACAACCCACACCCACATTCCCCTCCCCTCCCAGGTCCCATCCAGCTTCTCTCCATTGGTTGATTCTTTCTTTTCTGGTCTTCTCTTGTTGGTTGGCTTTCCATTTGGTAAGTAATTTTTTTTCTTTTCTTTCCCAACTTCCAGTTCCCTCCTCCCAGGTCCCATCCAGCTTCTGTATGTTGGTCAATTATGCCTTGCTTGTCCTCTCTTGTTGGTTGGTTTTACATTTGGTAAGTAATTTTTTCATATTATTTTAGGTCTATTCTTCAATTTAAGATGGCTTTTATCAAGTATGATCAACAACTGAATGTCAAGGCTTCCATTCTAGCTTGGGATGGAAAGTCTCTGTCTGAAATAAATGAGATTAATGGGTTTAAAATACACCAAAACTCCTTATCAAGATGGATAAATATTTACAAATCTACAAGAGATTTTGTTATAAACCTGGAGACATACCTTAAATGTGGCCAACCATTCAAACTTTTTGACAACTAAAGAGAATTTATACAAGAAATATTTGAAGTGTATCCAACAAAATTTTAAGTTGAGCTACAAAATGAATTGTGGGAAAAATATGAGTTTGATGTTTATCAAACTACAATCCATAATGAACTTCTTATTCAACTTCATATGAGCAATAGATGTACCAAGAAAGTTGACCCAAGGTAAGACTATGATAAACAAATTTTATTTATGGCTCATGTTGGCCAATATGATCTTAAAATGCTTGTTTTTACTGGTATGTTATTGTTTTATTATCAAACCATTATTACACATGGTTGCTTTCTTTTAAATCAGATGAGTCTGGAATCTCTTTTGATGAAGTTCAGAATGACATAGGATGGGCTACAGTTGTAAAACAAACAAAGCAAATGCCTCATGCAAAGTGCTCTCATATATTCCAAATAATTCCAGCTATATACTTATCTGGTTTGGTTGCAACTACTATTCAAGCAAAAACTTTATTCCAAATGGATATTGAGTATTACCTTGAAAACATTTTGGTGAGGTTTGTTTATTTAATTTGCAAGTTGTGTATTTATTTCATTCTCTTTATGTTTAGGTACCTATTATGAACCCATACTCTGAATTCTAAAGTGTTCTTGTCATGGAAAATTCAGCCATACATCATGGGGGCCATATCACTGAAATATTATAAAAAAAAGGTTTCCAGCTCCTATATCTACAAGAATATCCCCAGGACCTTAATCCCATTGAGAAGTGTTTTTGTGTTTTAAAAATCAGGTTGTGTTTTCACAAGGGTTTGAAGGTAAAGCAGTGGATGAGGATATCATTAATAGGGGGTGTCAGATCTGAAAAATCTGCATTTACAAATCCACACTTAAATTTGAACAAATCTGCACTTATTTAAGTGCAGATTTCTGAAACACACTAGCCCCAACACTGGTAGATTTCAAAATGAAATAAATCACTTATTTCACTCAAATCTGCACTTTCTCAACCAAAAGTTATGATTTCACCATAATTTCCCATTCCACTGATTTTTCAGAATCATCCCATTCATACACAGAACTCCGCAGCATAACACTCCATAACTCAAAACATTGTACATCATTTTCATTTTTATACCATATAATAGTCATGCCTTCTTCACTCTTAAATTGTGATAAGCTACATAAAGCAATGACTTTCATAGCTCTTGATATCCTCTTTGAATCTGATTCTGATTCTGATTCTGATCTTGAAGAAGATTTTCTTTTTTTATCAAAAATGGCCAGAAAACATTACCTTCTTCCTAGAAAGCCTCAAGTACTTCATACCCCCAAGTACACCATTCAAATCCTTCTTAACCTATCTGTACCTAGTTTTAGACAGTTTTTCAGGACTTCTCAAGAATTTTCACTTGAATTTCTTGAGCTTATTCAGGACCACCCCATCTTTCACAATAATTCTCAAAAACCACAACATGATCCTTAAATTCAATCGGCCATCACACCATGCCATTTGGGTTCAAACAGTAATGGAGCTGCCTTGAAACTTTTGGAAAATGTCTTTGATTTAGGGTATGGCTCTGTTAACACTTATACATAACAATGCATCACTGCTATCAACTCCTTAAAATCCAAACTTCTCAAATAGCCAACTAAAGAAGAGAAAATTGAATCATCTCAGGTTATGCAAGCAGAGGGCTTCCCAGGATGTATTGGTTTTGTTGATGGTACTACTATTCCTTTGAGTCAGAAACCTGCTCAAGGTGGAAACAATTACTTTGACCATAAAAAGAGGTGGCTTATTTTTAATTCCATTCTTTCTTTTTCTTCATACTAACACAAGCAACTATAACTTCTCTATAGATATTCAATTTCTGTTCAGCTTATATGTGATGTCAATAAAAAATTTATATCTTTCTTCACTGGCTATCCTGGATCATTTCATGATTCCTATGTTTTTCAGAGAATGAAAATCTCAAAAGAACCTGAAAAAATCTTTGATGAAGATCAGTATATTCTGACTGATTCTGCTTATCTGAATGCAAAGTATGTCCTTCCTGATTTTTGGGGAGCAGCATCTGAAGACAGTCAAAATTCAAAGTTCAACACTCATTTGGCAAAGTCAAGAGTCCATATTGAACATTCTATTCGAATCTTGAAAGGTTGTTTTTCAAGTTTAATGGAATTAAGAAGTCTTCTTAGAAATAGGTCTGAAATGGAGGCAGTGATCAACTGGATTCTGTGTTGAACTATACTTCATAACCTACTTTCTGACCTCAAAGATCAATGGCTAGAGTTATATGAAGATGAAGAAGTTGAAACACCTCCTACTATATCCAAATTTTCTATTTCTCAAACCACTAGCATATGGGAAAAAACTCTTCCAATCACAATAGAAAATTGGGATATTTAGAAATTTATTCTTAAATTATTATGAAATTTATTTCATTTTTATCTACTATTAATCTTTCTTCTCACTGGTATATGCTCCATCATTATTCCAATAATACTCTAACTTTTCTCAATAAAACCCTTTTAATTTTTTTCATACTCTTCAAATGATCAATTTGCGTGTATAATTCTCTTTTTTTTGTAATTTTATTTTTGCATATTGACTTTTATTTTGAATTTTCAGTGAAGTTCTCTTTTTCTCTGTCTCTTTTGTTTTTGGTCACCACCTCAACATGAAATTGCATATTTTCAGCTATTGCATAATTTTTCAGTCATTCTTTTTTTTTTCATCCCTCATATCCATTTCCTCCTCTCATCAAACATCCCTCAAATAATTAGATCTCATCTCATCTCTCCAGGTAAGTCATTTTATTCATTTCTTTTGATTTTTTTTTGCTAATTATAATTTTTTTGTTTTTTTTCTGTATTTTTTTTTTGTAAGTGATTCTTTTTGTGGTTTTCAAAGTTAAATTAACTCTTTTTATTTGTTCTTTCTCTTCCTTTTTTCTCTTTTTTTTACTCTCCATCATCCACTCTTTATCCCTCCTTGGCCTGGTCATTATCCCACCTTTCCCCCCTCCTTGTTGTCCTCATTCCCACCTTTCCCTTCTCTTTGGCTGTCTCTAACCCCCCTTTCCTTCCTCCTTGGCTGCCTTAAACCCCTCATTCCTCCCCCCTATTACTCCCTCAAACCCCCCAACCCCCTCAAATCCCCCCCTTAAACTACCCCTACACCCACTTCAAACCCCCCTATAACCCCCTTATTACCCCCCTCAAACTACCCCTACACCCACTTCAAACCCTCCCCCAATAACCCCCTCTTACCCCCTCCTCCCTAATTATTTATTAAAAAACAATTGATAACAATTGTTTGTTAACTAATTGAATCATTAGTAATTCATTTATTTAAAGAACAATTGTTATTGATTGTTCTCAATTGTTTGTTAGTTAAAAATTGATTGATAAAAATTGTTCATTACTAAATGAATAGGTATGGGGGGGTAAAAGACAGTTTTAAAGGGGATCTAGGGGTGGATTCAAGAGGGGGTCTGAAGCATGTGCAGAAGAAGATTGAGGGGGTAATAGGGGGGCATTGGGGGGGTTTTAGAGAGGGTTTAAGGGGATATTAGAGAGGTTTTAAGGGGTGTGTTGGGGCTGTTTTGGTGATGATTTGGGAGGTTTGGAGGGTTTTTGAAAGGGGATTTGGAGAAGCTTTATAAGGGGAATAATGGGGAATATTGAGGGAGTAATGAGAACATTAACAAAAAAGTTTTACAGGGACCAATGAGGGAGAAATTATAAAATTGACAGAAAAGTATTATTAACATTTATTTTTTTCTTTTTTTTGTTTTTTTTGTCCAGAATTAACCAAAAAAATCATCAAATTAAATTAAAGTAATAATAATTCTTATTTATTATTTGATTAAAATATTTATGGTTATTTAATTTAAATTGTGTGAGTTTTTAATTATTTTTAAAAAAAAATGAACATTTTTTTGACCAGTAATAATTTTTTTCTGAAAAAAAAATGGACATTTTTTTGACCAGTAAAAAAAATTTTCTGAAAAAAAAATGTCTGTTTATTCTGATTCAAGCCTTACACCTCTATCTTAATCATTATCTTCTTTATCTTATTCAATTTCTACTTCATTTTAATCATCAAAAAAAAATTTAGAAAAATTGTCAAAAAAGGAATATTTTTCCAAAAAAAATTCAGAAAAAAAAATGCCTATTTCATCTGATTCAAGCCTTATACATCTATCTTCATCTTTGTCTTCTTTATCATCTTCTTTAATTTCTACTTCTTTTCAATCTTCTTCAAAACCTTTAACAATAAAAAATGATGATCAATCTTATCAATGTACAAGATATTTAAAAAAGAAAATTCACTTGGATCTTCTATTTTGCCATATATCAAAAATCAAGTATTTCAAAACTAAAGTCAAAAAAAATATAAATATCACAGGAAGTTACCAGAAGATATTGAATATCTAACCAAATTAGGAGGTGATGAAGTTAAGGTAGTAATCAGTAATACTTTTAAACCTCAAATTATTTAAAAAAATCATTCATTTGATGGAGTAAAAGATGAAGCCTTTAATCAACTATCTATCTCATCTCTATACTATATCAAATGGCTTTGGTTTGATTATCAATTAAAAATAAGAATTTGTTGGGTAGTATCATGATTGGTTTTGGATGGAGACCAGGATTTGTTAAAGGTTATTCTCTTGGTAAGTTAAATAATTTTTTGGGTTTCATTATTAATATTGTTCACTCAATTTAATCTATAGGCATCTATTTGTTACTTATAAATTTATTTTAAGTGGAAAAAAAATCAATTATGGGACTCCTTACCTTCCTTTAATTCTTTTCTGGCACTTTGACTCAAAAAACTATGTAACAAAGCCTTTGAATCCAATCATGAACTTGCAACCAGAGTTGGGATTCCAAATTGGTGTGACTCCAAGTGGGAAGAGATTAGTAGTGATTATCTATTTTTCTCTAATGTTATAATTACTCATTCTGATTTTCATAACAAGATTCATACCAATAAGAAGGACACCAATTATTTTACTTCGGGGATATTCTAATATATTAATCCTATTACTGGAAAACCTATTCCTTCCTTAGCTAAAATAAAAGGTTGTGGGTTATACTTTCCAGATCACAAATTTATAATCAATTTTGGACTTTGAAGTGGAATCATCAAAAATATTTGGAACTCTTCTAAGGATAATCACCAAAAAACAAAAGCTCCCCCTGGTTTAGAATCTTGTCATGACTTTACTCATTTTGGCTGCTCCTTCCAAATTAGTCAAAAACTAATCCAAAAAATCAAAAAGGTAAAAAAAGAAGGTAAAAGTTTTAAATTTAAAAAAACTTTAAGTAGATCCAAAAATTATAGGGAGTAGTAGATTCATCAAATATTTTTTATTCATTCATAAATTTTTAATATTTAAATCTGATATTTCAAATTACTAAACTAAAGTAATGAGCCAAAAAACTTGCGTTGTATAAAAGGTAATCAGGTAATCATGATAACATTAATTTGTTTCATGGCGTTCATCTCACCTATACCTGTTGAAAGTCCCAAACTTAGTTTCTAGACTTGGTCTGCATTTTGGCTTGAGGAACTGTCATTAGTTTAAAACTGGTAAATTTGAGATATCTTATTTATTTATTTATTAATTTATGGAGTTATATTAAATTTTGGTGATTTTCACCCCTTACTTCAAGAAAATGCAGGGGAGGATATTGCCGAATTTTCAAATCTGACATGTGAAATTGATGACTTAGAAAAATTTTTGTGATACCCACCCCTTGCTTCAATAAAATGCAGGGGAGGGTATTGCCAAATTTTTAAAACAGATTTAGAGTTTTGTTGACTTAGCTGTATTTAGAAAATTAAATTTAATGATTTGAATGTAAAGAAGAAGAAATGTATGAGTTTTTCAAATTTTAGCAAAAAAAATCATCTAGAAGCAAAACCTTTAAAAAGTCAGCACATATGAAATTATCACCAAAAATTAATAAAAAAAAATTTATTTAACCAAACAGACAATTAATCAATTAAATAAGTCAAGTAATTTTTTAATTTCCTCATAAGATTGGCCATTTTTATACATTCTGTAATGAATTCTTTTATTTAAACTTTCTTGTTTTTCCAATTCACAGCTGGCCACTTCTTTTTGAAATTCACAGTATTTTGTTTTATCCCAGAAAAGGTGAGCTCTTTCTATCTCCTCTGCCTCAAATTTAGCCTTTTCAAAATTTGATTGAAGCAAAAAAAAAATTTCCTCAAAATCTAAGGACTGTTCATCTTTCATGAGCATATGATCAAACTTCATCTTCTCAAAGTCAAGGGCATTTTTTGCAATAGAGGATTTTGCTGAGAAAATTGAATAGAAAAAAATAATTATGTTATTTAAGAAGATATATAGTGACTGAATCTTACTTATATCTTTTTTCTCAAAATAATCATCAAGGGAGGATAAAGAGGTGGTTGAAGTAGTACCATGTTTTAAAAGATGGTTCAAGTTCATTGAAGTTGAAGCCTGACACTTTAGTTTGGAGTTTGTGCTAGAGGGTTCAGGAAGTTCATCTAAAGCAGCTTGTAAAGCAGGATTTTCATTTCTGAAATCATCAATGTTTCTAGAAATTTGAGTTTGAGTAGGAAGAGACTAGAAAAGAAAGAGTGATCAATTTAGAAAATAATTGAAGAAAAAAGATAAAGTAAAAATACATTAAAATTTTGGGGCTCTGAGGACTCAGATCTACTCTGAAATAATTGTTCTTCTTGATAGTTAGGATCATCTTCAGGTGAACTATGGTTAGAAGCTGGAGGAATTGATGTCCTTGAGTTTCAGGTGTGTTGGGAGGATTATTGGCTTGTTGAGATCCAGAGGGCATATTCTTAGTAGTATTGTGTATAAACCAAGGGTTGACATTAACTCAGGAACCAAAAGTATTATCCATTTCCTCATAGAAAGGACACAAGACATTGAGCTTTTCAGAAATAGTAGTAATTCCAATCTCTAAATCATCATCATCAATACCAAATCCAGTGGAAGTGGAAGCAAATTGAGCTTTTTTATTTTTGTATTGATTACTTTTGAACCTCTCCTTCATTTGCTTAGGATTGATTTCTATTCTCCCTATTGTTTTATTTTTTACTTCATTTTCCATTAACAAGAAGCCATTGACCTTTGATGAAGGTGGAAGTCCAATTCAGGTGTACTTCTCACATCCAAAACACACATCATAATTTGATTTAATTTTGAGGAAGTTTATGATGATGAGATGATCTTCCTTTTTTAGCTGTCCAGATTTTTATTTCTCCAGTGAGGGGCTTGCATTACAGGAAGACCTTTGTGATGTAGCATTTTTTGAGTTGCCTTTTGAATGTTTGACTTTCTGGGAGGCATTATGAAACTGTTATGTTATGGGAAATGAGGTTGACAGGTTTAAAATATAAAAAAAGAAATTAAAAAAAAACCATGCCTGGTTAAAGTTGCAATAAAATGTTTCAAATCTCAGTGAGGAGTGTGTACCAAGGATTGATGAGGGGATGGAGGTCAGGGTGTCACGTGTGACAGGGATGATGTGGCCAACATGTGGTTGTGAAAAAAAAAATTGGGAAAAAAGTGCTGATTTGAAGTCATAACTGACACCCATTTTTAAAATATGTGACTTTCTTGCAAAATTTAAGTGCTGATTTGCTTTGAAATCTGCACTTAAGTTAAGTGCAGATTCTCCAGAACTGACACCCCCTAATAGGGGGTATCAAAGTTAGAAATTTGTAATTATTTAAAAGGTATTTCACAACACAAAAGGAAAGCCACAAAAAAGACATTAACTCTCATCAAAAAGGTAATTTGGAAGCACAATATGGCATTTTTTAAAATATTATCATGGTTGATTTGGTGGAAAAAAGAGGTATTTTGAAATGGAAAATTTCCAACATTGATACCCCCTAATATATGGGTAAAATTGGTATTTACATCAGATTTAATGTACCCTTGTTTTAAAGCAAGTGACTATGTACAGTAATAGATTTCCAAAAAAAATTGTGAGAAAAATATATTTAAATTTTCCCATCAATGACATGAGTCATTCAAGTAACAAAGAAAGAGCATGACTTCACTAAAAATTAGGAAGTATTCACAATTGAAAGTCATTAAGATAGGAAGAATATGCTGTTGTTTTCACAAGGAAAGTGTAAGTTTTAGCTTAATTAATGTTTTACACTGGGGAGGGGAGTGGCTCTCTCAATGGTGGAAAAAATATCTCAAAGGCAATTATTTTTAATGGAATTTTTTTAATGTGCTGCAATAACATCTAAGTAATATCTAGGGCAATATCTAGAGGGTAATATCTGGGTAATATCTGTCACATAATATATGATATAAAATGGATAAAATAATCAATTATTTTCAGGCTGAGTGCCTTTTCTTCCTCCTTTTATTTCTACCCATGTCTTTCAGGTGTGCAGAATAAGTTTTAGTTGTTCTAACACATGCTCATGCAAGGGCATCTGGAAATCCTGCCTTTATTAAACCCAAAGTTGTGTAATCTTGAAAGTATGACCAGTGTGTCAAGCCAAGTTTCTGAAGACCTTCTTATAATTTTGGGTTTTCACCATCAACTTGAGCTTCTTTAAAGAAGTATTTAAAACTCAATTCTTCTTCAGTTTTGTTATTGTCTGAAGGTAGTAATGAGTTGGGCTTGCTAGAGAGGGTCTGATCAGCTTGCAAAGTCCTTGGGTAACTTTTTCCACTTGATTGTTTTTTGTTAATTTTCATTTTGAATTAAAATTGAGGAGCTTTGGGGGAATGATGTAAGTGACCTCATTTGGATTTTCCTTCTATATAAAATTGAATATTTTACATTAAATATCCAAATTAAATGCATGAAATTACTGAACTTACCATTGCATTAATCCAAGTTTCTGCCATATCATAGGTGAGAATAAAAATTTCCTGAGGATTTTCAGGGTTGAGACAACAGTGACATAGCTCTCCATCTATTATATCAGATTGCTTTTAATGTACTTGCAAGAGAACTTTCAATTTTTTGTAGTGTGCTGCATCCTTTTGGGTGCTAGGACAGGGTGAATAATTAATTGATGAGTTGCCATTCTGCCCATATTTGTCAGCTTGATTATCCTCAAGATCCTGGAATGCTTGGTTTCTCTGGAGACAGATAGAGAAAAAATATAAATAAAATAAAATAAACATATATAAAATAAAGAAAAAACACTGACCTTGTGAGAATGTTTAGAATCATGCTTCTCCAATTGAAGAAGAATTTGACAATGAGAAGAAGCATACCCTGTGACACTGAGAGCTTCTTTGAAAATTTCAATGGTATTCAACTTTGTTTTTTTTTGCACAGAAAATTCCCCTGTCCTGGGAATAATACCAATCCACATAATAGAATTTCGCTATTTTTTGAAATGAGCTTCTAATAGAGGATTTTCTTCATCTTGGAGGGTTTTTATTGCAACTTTCTTGAAGTTATGTTAGTTAGTATCAGACAACTCCCAGTCAAAAACTAACTTGTCAGGCTCAAAATGTATTTTTCAAAAATTATGAGAGAAGAATATGAATTTTTTTTTTGAGGAAACTGCTTCCTTCAACCTCATATATTATGTGAATTCTAAATTTATTGAGATAGTTTTTTGGACTTTATTTTCTTCATGTTCATTTTGCTGATTTGTTGGAGGGACAGAAAACAAGTCAGAATTTGATGAGTTGTTTGATAAGTCCAAGCCTTCTGAGTCATGGAGAGAATAATTTGGTGGTTGAAATAAAGGTGTATTTTAATGAGTTGAATGATTAGATGGTGAGGTTATAAATAAATTTTGCTCTGGGTTACTCATATTCTCAATAGAAATAAAAGTGCTAAAAGAACATCAGCAAAATTAAATGAAAAAAACACACACAATTGTCAGAAAAAAAAATACATTCAAATGAAAAACCAACCAACAAGAGAAGACCAGCAAGGAAAAAATTGACTGACAGACAGAATCTGGATGGGACCTGGGAGGAGAGGGGAATGTGGGTGTGGGTGGTGGGTAGTGGGTAGCTGGCAGAGCTGGGCTGGGTGCTGACATGTCACAGGTGAGATGGTGACTCAACATCCCTTTGTGACAAGTAATGACACAAAAAAAGCCTAAAAATGCTGTGATAAAATGTGCAAAAGTTTTCAGTGTGCACCAACATTTCTTGACTTAGCTGTACCAACAATCTAGTGTTATGTACATCTCAGGTTTATATACATGTTTGGGGCTAGGTTACTGCGGCATAGTTGTGCAGGTTACAACAATAATCAAGCCACTTGCCACAAAATTAATTGAAGATTTCAAGAAAAAAAGCTGCAGTTCAGCTTTTGGGCTATCAATCAATTTTTGAGGATTTTCATTTTTGTCTCAATGTTTTTGGATCTGGCCGTACAGTGGGCAGAAGGGTATCATCATCACTTGCATGAATTTTTCATTTTCTCACTCATTTTCAAACTTATCTCTTACCACCATTACCTCAGCAGCTCTCAATTTTTTGCTGTTTTGTTTTAATTCTGTCTCTCTCTTTATCATAAGGTAAGTTCTTTTTTAAACTTTGGTCTAATTTGGATTTTATAGAAATCAACAAAAAACCCTCACTTTTTTTATGATTTGCTCTAGATATGGCCAGATCTGGAGCAACAAAAACTTGCCACTCAAACAAAATGAAGCACTTGATAGTCTCACTGGCAGCCAAAGGACTCAAACCAACTCAAATATCCCACCAAATAGAAGTTCCTCCTACTACTATTAACTCAATAATTAAAAATTGGGACTTGGAGGGGACAGTAGAGATTTCCCCTAAAAGTGGTGGCCCACCAAAACTTACACCTCGGGATCTACAAGAACTTTCTTGGATTACATCATCTCATCCCCAAGCAACCTTGAAAGAAATTTCTAGCTTAATGACAAAGCATATTTCAATTAGAAAACTTAGGAAATATCTTCATCAACTTAGTTTTGGGTCTTATGTGGCTGTAAAGAAGCCTTATCTTAGCTCCATACATATTCAGAAGCATATAAAATTTGCACTAGAGCACAAAAACTGGACAGTCAATGATTGGAGACACATTTTGTGGACTGATGAGTGTTCATTTGAGCTTCACAAACTGGTTGGACCAACCTTGGTGTGGCAATGCAAAAACAAAAAGTTTAAAAAATCATGCCTCCAGCCAACATTCAAGAGCGGATGTTCTAATATTATGGTATGGGGTTCTTTTTTCAATTCAACTTAAGGCCCACAAGTCATTTTTCCAGCAAGACAAAGAACATCAAGCCATTTTGTTGAAAATGTTTATCATGGCAAACTCCTCCCATTCCTTGAAAAAGTGGATCCTCACAAGCAATTAATATTGATGGAGGACAATGCCCCCATACATAAATCTAAAAATCATGTGAGTTTTGTGCATCAGTCAAACTCCCAAAGATTGAAGATTGGCCTCCACAATCTCCCAACCTCAATCCAATTGAGCATGTTTGGAGAGAAATGAAGGCCAATGTTCACACTAACTTCCAGCCCCAAAATACCCAAGAATTAGAATTATCTTTGCACTGTGCTTGGGATAGTATTTCAAATATTTTTCTTGAAAAGATTTTAGCCTCCATGCCTTCACAAATCCAAGCTGTCATTGCTGAATCTGGAAGATCTACACGCTGGTGACTCCTCCACAAAATTTTGATTTTTTCACTCAAAAAAAATTTTTTTTACCATTCTTTTTTTGAATACCACTAAACTCCTGTCTCTATCTGATAGTGCCAGTCTCATTATCATAATATTTTTTGTTCTTGAGCTCAAAATTCCACTTTTTTTTAAAAAAAAAATATTATTTAAAAATCATGCTGTCTTTTTGTTTTTTGAGTCGAGATTATGAATCTATGGCTTCTAAATGATCTTGAAATAAAATTTTGTGTTGATCGGACATTTTTTTAAATCTTAAATTTAAAGTTGAGAAGTGACAATTATACCCTTCTGCCCACTGTACAAAGAAAATGAAAACATTTAGACAGAATGATTGACATTTGACAGTGAAAGTGACAAATATTTGGTGAATGCAAGCAGAATTTCCTGTCAAATGTCAATTGATCTGTTCATAGGTTTTGAATTTTTTTGGAAAACTGCACCAATCGTTTGCAAAATGGCTTTAAGAGAAATTAACTTTTTATTAGATAAGAGAATTTGTTTAGGTAAAATCACCCAGCTCTATAGTGGTTATATCAAAACTAAATAGGGGGTATCAATGTTCAGGGATCCACAATTAGGGATCAGGAATTTTTTTTCCCAGGATCAGACATTATTTATGCTGAAGATTCTTATCCACTAGCCCCAGGGCTTGTGGATAAAGAATCCACAATAATGCATTACCCCGCCTCTTATACCCCAATTTCTATTCCTAATTCCTGATCCCAAACTCATTACATCCATGATTGATTTGTATGCAAGTCACATGACATATAATTGCAGATGTAATGAATGAAAGTAGGCCAAGATGTGTTTATGACAGAAAGTTGTCCAGTATGTGGTTATGAAAAATTGAGTAGAAAAATTTTGGATAAGAGGTGAACATTGACACATAAAGTGTCTAATAACCCAATTATTAGCAAAAATAATTGCGGAAGATAATTGGGGTATAAGGATATTTATCCGCAATTAATTTAAAAGGTTTTCACCACCAGAATTAAGTGGCCTAGAGTGAAGAGTGACATAAGGATGGCATCTGCAATTATATGTAATGTGACATGCTTACAAATTAATCATGGATGTGATTAGTTTGGGATCAGGAATTAGGAATGGAAATTGGGGTATAAGAGGCAGGATAATGCATTATCATGCATTCCTTATCCACTAGCCCAAGGGCTAGTGGATAAGAATCTTCAGCAATTAATAATGTCTGATCTGGGAAAAAAAATTCCTGATCCCTAATTGCCAATCCCTGAACATTGATACCCCCTATTATGAAGTATAAATTTTAAAATATCCTTATGAAATCAAATATATGAAACTAAAATGAATATATACAACTTATAACATTTATACATTCATAATTATCTCCAGTTCATACAGCTTTATTACAGAACCCATGTCTAGAAAAACTATGGTAGCAACGTCAGCGCTTCGTCCGGAGTGAACTGGAAGTTTTCATTACTCACCTATGGTAGCAACGTCAGAGCTTCTTCTGGAGTGAACCGGAGTTACACGCTTCCGCTGCACCACAAGATATACTACGTACAATATGCATATAATCACTAAGAATAACCCTATGGCACATAACATCCCCCCTCTTAGTGATTTCCCTACTACCATATACATATTGAGTGAAATAACGTGAAGAAAATAACATAGTGAGAAGTGAAAAAGAATTAGAGATAGAAGAAAAAGGAAAATTAAATAAAATAAAAATAAAATAAAATAAAATAAAAATTAATAAAATCAGAACACTCCCAGTAAATATCTTTTTTCCTTCCAAATATTTGCACCCAGATTTTTTTTCAATAAGTCAGCCACTTGATCTTTTGTAGATACCCATTCAATCTTAATCTCTTTCCTGTGGACTTGTTCATTAACAAAATAAAAGTCACAATCCACATGTCTACACCTCTTATCTGAAGGGTTATCAGTGGCTGCAACAATAGCACCTTTATTGTCACAGTATAGAGTGGTAGGTCCATGGCATAAATTAACTTCACGTAAAAGATTCCTCATCCAAAGAGCCTGGAAGGTAGCATTTGACATTGCCATGAGTTCTGAATGTAAGGATGAAGTAGCAACTCTTTATTGACGTTTTGATTGCCAAAGAATAAGACAGTTGTTGACTTGAAGGACATGGCCACCAGTAGCTCTAGCAAATTCACCACCCCAAGTAGCATCACAGTAAACTTCAGTTGAAGGCTCATTGTTTGAATTAGGAAATAGATGAAATTTTATATCCTTGGTGAATTGCAAATATCTTAGCAGATGATAAAGAGCATCCCATTCAGCTTTACCTGGTCTTGATGCATAACGTTCCAGGAAGTTGACAGGATACGCTAAATCAGGCCTCGAACCAGCAACAAGGTAAGATAAAGAGCCAATGATAGAAAGGAATTTAATAGGATCTTGTGGCGGATGATCTTTTTCTTTTAAGGAGACTAAAGAAAGGCCGATTGGTAGAGGTGAGTGAGCTGTAAGACCAGTAGCATTGTGTTCATGAAGTATCTTGTTGATTAAGGCCGGTTGATAAATTGTAAAACCCTTTGAACATCTTGAAATAGCTAAACCAACAATTGATGAAATCCCATTAGTCCACTTTACTTCTAACTTTTCCCCAAGATCATTTTCCAACTCCTCTAAAATTTTTTCATCACTACCAACAACAACACCATCATCAACATGAATCCAGAGCATTCTTTAGCATTTTCCTTTGTCAAAACATATACACTAGCATCTTGATTGCTTGATCTATAACCCAAATTAGCAAGAATGTTACTGAGATGTTTCCACCAACATCTTGCTGCCTGTTTAGTACCATAAAGTGCTTTCTTGAGTTTACATACATGAGTAGGGTCATTTATTTCAAAACCTTCAGGTTGTTTGACATAAATTTCTCCATCAAGATTGCTATGTAGATAAGCTGCAGTGACATCAAAAGTTTTAATTGGCCAGTTGTAGGTTTCTGCAAGTGTTAGGATAAGGCGAAGAGATGCAAAAGTAGCAGTTAGAGCAAAAGTATCATTTAAATCTATTCCTTCAGTTTGCTTAAAACCTTGTGCAACATATCAAGCTTTGTGTTTGAAAATATTTCCAAATTCATCCCTTTTTAGAGCAAATACCCATCTAGCACCAGTGACTGTTTTTCCAGGAGGGAGAGGTACAACATCCCAAACTTTCATTTTTGACATGTTTTCTAATTCATGACTACAAGCAATTTTCCACTCAGTTGCGGTTTTTGTATTTATAGCTTGTTTGAATGTTCTGGGAACTGGATCCGAAAGGTCTCTTGCATTGTTTTCAATGAAATCTACCATTATATCTTGAGCAGCAATGGTTTCTTCAGCAGTGAAGTCACCAAATTTCAGAGAGTTAAGAATAAATGAAAGATCTCCTTTTGATGGCTTTTCAGCAGGAAAGGTTTTCACCAAAGAAGAGTCTGAAACACTTTCACCTTCTGGAATAAATTTTGCCATTGCTGATTGGACAAAAGAATTAGATTCAGGGTTCCAGAAAATCCAACATTTTCCACCATCAATAAAACCAACAACTTTACATCTCATTTCCCTAGGCTCCATTCTTGTTCGTTTTTCTGTTGGTATATGAACATAAGCCCATTGACCAAAGATTTTTATTGGAGCAAGATCAGCGATTTTATTAAAGATGACTTGATAGGGCGTGCTTTCAGTAATTCGAACATTAGGTAATCGATTATGAACATATGATGCCCAGAAATAAGCAAGGGTCCAGAAAGTGGCAGGAAGATTGGAGGCCAAAAGAATAGTATGAGCAATTTCTCCAATAGTCTCATTAAAACGCTCTGCCATTCCATTTTGTTCATGATGATAAGGAATTGAATGTTCATGAAGAATACCATGATTAGAAAGGAATTCAGAGAATTTCTTATTCATATATTCTTTGCCATTATCAGTGCATAAAATCTTGATATTTGTGTTGGTGACATTTTCCAATCTGTTCTTGAAATTGATGAAGGCTTCAAGAACATCAGATTTTTTCTTCATGATAAAGACTTCACCATAAGTAGAAAAAGATTCTCCAAAAGTAGCAACCCATATTTCACCATTATCTGTGATATCTACCATTGGTCCAACCAGATCTGAAACAACCAAATCCATTAGAGGATGATCCCGCTTCGTAGCCATAAACGTATTTTTCTTCTTGCTTTTTGAAGTTGCACAAATATCACAATGTAACCTACAAGATGGGACATATGAAGGAGCATTGTGAAAGAGACCTTTTTTGGCTATTTGTTGTAAAACTCTTGTGCTGGTGTGACCAAGGCGTTGATGCCAATCCATAATAGAGTCAGGAAGGGCTTTAGGATAAGGGATGGAAGAATGTGCTGAAGGTACAAAGGGGGCAGGTAAAGATGAAGATGATAAAGAATTAAAATATTGAATTTCAAATGAATTAGATTCTAGATTACATGGATAAACTAGATCTACAGTCCATTTGGGCTCTGAAGAATAAATTGGAGCAGTAAATAATATTTTTTTGTTTTTTGAGATTATATAATCATTTTTTAAATTCAAAGACAATGAAACACAATTTTGAAGTAGATCAAAGGGAGAAATAAGGGTCGATTTGGCCTTGTCACAAAAGAAAACACCTTTAAGTTTTGTTAATTCTCCTCTAGGCTCTTTAATTAATAGATTTCCATAACCAATGATAAAAGCAACAGCTAGATCAGTTGCTGTCTTGACTGGAATGGGGGTTTTCAGGTATTGGAAATCAGAGAGAAGACGTACATCACCAGTGACATGATGTGTGGCACCAGAATCAAAAACAGCTTGAGATCCCTCTCCATCATTTGCAGTTTTCCACTCATTACTACCTATTTCAATTTCGCTTAAAGAGGTAGTAAGGACATCCAGTGCTTTGCAGTCTATTTCATTTAATTTGACTTTTGATGAGGTTTGAGAAGATTGTTTACCTCTTCTATCGCCTAGTGATCGACAAATTTGACCTATTGCTGCACGATTTCTTTGACTTCTCGCTTCACGTTGAGCCCAAATTTCAGCATTGAAAGCATTTCCATCAGGATTATATGGACAATTTGGAATGAAATGTTCAGATGATTTGCAAAGATGACATAGGTATTCAATTCGCTTGTTGCCAGGTTGGTAGGTGTTTATTTTTCCTTTTTTGAATGCAAGGGAAGAAATTTCGTCAGGGGAGATGTTTGTTTCAGGAGATGTTGACATGGTTGGAGCATTGTTGGATGAAGAAGAAGAGGAATTGGTGAAAGAGTTTTGTAAGACATCCATTATTTGATCAAAGGATGGTTGAGAAATATTGTGATGTAGTTTTAAATGGTGATTTGCCTCAAGAGAAAGGTAATTAACGGAAGATGGAAGGAGTAATTGTGCAAACATCGCTTTTAATTCATCATAGCCAAAAACAAAACCAGACCTTTGAAGCGCTTCAAATTTATAACTGATGTAATCTCCATGAGTAATTACATCAGTGAAAGGTGAAGATTTTATACTAAAAAGATCTTTAAACAGAGAAATCCTTGCAGTATGAGATGCCTTATCAAATTTTGCACTGAGAATAGAAAAAGATTTGTATGAGGTGATGCCAAATTTAATGAAACCTTGAAGTTTTTCATCAATCGTGTTGTATATTGCATGCCAACACATCTTATCTTCAAATCTTGTGATATTGTCAGTTAAAGCATCAGGATCAGATATATATTTGGTTGTACGAATATGTCGGGTTAAAAAAATGTCAATGTTCTTTACCCATAGTTGCCAGTTAGATCCATCATGTTTCAACTTAGACATTTTATCTGTTCTCTTGATTACCTCATCAATAACATCAGCACAGTCTTTTCCTTTTTATTCAGTGAGAGGGAGCTGTTCATTTCCAGATAAGAACGAATTGCTACTTAATGATGTAGCTGGCAAGGGAGTACGCGCGCGACTGGTTCTCGCATGTCGCGAAGCCAAGGCACATGGTTCATCATGTCTCGATTGTTGCGAGTGCAAACTGGTCGCACGTGGTGGCATAGTAGGATGATTAAGATGGGGAGGGGGGCCTCTCTTCGGGGATCGATTAGGCATTGGATTAGGCGGTTGACGAGGCGAGCAAGAGGGAGAAGGGATAGCCAAGGGAGATGGTGGATAAAGGGTGGGGTTGGGTACAGTTTGAGGTGGGGAAGTAGTGTTCTGCTGCGTAATCTGAGCAGTGGTTTTGCGTGCAGTGGAGTTACTGCCGGTAGAGGGGGTAGGTGATGAAGGGGTTCCAGAGAAGGAACGTGAACGGCGCCTCGATTTGGTGTTCACAGATGAGGGAGGAAGTAAATTTCACAGCTCTTGTTGTAGAGGAGGGTTGCAATCCCGTTGGAGTTTTGGTCGGGACTGGAAAGGATTAGTTTCCAATGGTAGGGGCATTGGCTAGATGGCCTCAAACAAAAAAGGCTCGTAAAAAGATTATCAACGGTGGAAAAACTCAACACCAGAATTTAGACACTTTTAACGTGGAGCAAGCACGGGGTATGTAAGACTCTCGGGTAGTTACAAAAATGATTTTTATTGCTAAAATAAAAAAGATTTAGGGACAGCCCATAACCTATGGTAGCAACTTCAGCGCTTTGTCTGGAGTGAACCGGAGTTACACCCTTCCGCTGAACCACAGGATATACTACGTACAATATGCATATAATCACTAAGCATAACCTTATGGCACATAACAAAAACCATTACCTTGAGTAATTATTTGCTCAGCGAGTAAACGTTTGTTTAAATCTAGAAGAATATGTACAGTCAACCCCGTAATCATTGAGACAAAAATTAAAATTTGGGAAATTTTATTGACAACCCAAAAGTTGAGGAGCAGAATTTTTTTTTGACATCATCAATTTGTTCTGTAACAATCGGGTTGGTTTGTCTATTGTTTCGTCCCTCTACTGTCACAAAATGAATTGAAGATGTCAAAAAAAAAATTGCAGCTCAACTTTTCAACTGTCAATAAACTTTTCGAAAATTTTCAATTTTGTCTCAATGTTTACGGGGTTGACTGTATAGCTATTGTATTAGAAATGGTGGGTGCAGTTTAGCGAAAAAATTTCAAACTGTTGAACATAAACATGGACAGTTGGCAGTAATGTTATCCTATAAGCACCAAAGTTTGCAAGTTTCACTGGAAAATGTCAATGCTTCTGTTAAAAAGGTTTAAGTTTTTTCAAAAAACAGCACCACCATTTCTAATATAGCTATAATATTTACCATTTTGACCTTACACCCCACCCTGTAGTTGTGCGTCAGTTACAGACTCCGAGAAGAATTGGAGTTAGTCAGATGTGCAACTCTCAGGTTAAATACTAACTCACTATGGTACCTAAGTATGCTTATGACTATGTACATAACAGCCCCCCACTTGGGTGCCATGGTGAGTAGGATATAAGGAGAAGTAGAATAATAAAAAAATGTGAGGAAGATAATGTAAAAATATGGATGTAAACAAAATCAAGTAACCCCTAAATTGTGCCGCTTTTGAGAATTAAACAGTGGTCCGACATTTTCGGTTAACAAATCTGCATGTTGTTCAGAGCCAGAAACCCATTCTAATGATAAATTTTGTTTATATAATTGCTCATTAACATGAAAGAAATATCTATCAGAATGTCTAGTGCATTTATTTGAAGGATTATGTTTAGCAGATGAGACAGCACTTTTGTTATCACAGCGTAAAATAACACTTTTCATTGGACCACATATATTGGAAAGGAGATTTTTTAGCCATATTCTATCCTTTGTTGCCAGGCACATAGCAATGCACTCAGCAAAACAAGTAGAGTCAGCTACAGTTGCTTGGCGTTTTGAAGACCACAGAACTGGGCATCCATTGAGATAGATAATATGGCCACTAGTTGATTGTAAATATTCCCCACCCCATGATGCATCAGAATATGTAATCAGAGTTGGTGTAGAGCTGTTGTTGGGGTACAAGCGCAGTTTCAAATCTTTGGTAGCTTTTAAATATTGCAGTAAGTGGCATAAGGCATGCCAATGGAAATCTAGAGGCTTAGAAGAGAAACAAGCTAAGAAATTAACAGCGTAAGATAAATCTGGCCTGGTAGCAATGGCAATATAGTTCAAACTCCCGATAATAGAGAGATACTCATTGGAATTAAAACCGGTGTCTTCAGGTTTTGCTGAATCAATAGAAGTGTGCATTGGTAGCGGGGTTTTGCTCTTGAGACCACCAGGATTATGCTTGACTAGGAGTTCATCAATTAATCTATAACAATCCAACTCAAAACCTCTTGATACCCTTGTTACCTTCATTCCAACTATACTTTCAAGACCCTCCGACTATCTCATCTCCAGCCCCCCATTCAATCCCAATTCCAACTTTTTCAACACTGCATCATCACTCCCTGTAACCACACCATCATCAACATGAAGCCACACTATTCCTGTAGAAGAGTTATCACGTAAGATGTAAAGGCTAGTGTCATATTGACTTGCGGAAAAACCTAATGACTTAAGTTTATCTGCAATGTGGAGCCACCAGCAGCGAGCCGCTTGCTTGGCGCCATACAAAGCTTTATGTAATTTCAAGACATTTCCAGGTTGAGATAAGGACATTCCTGGCAGAGGTTCAATCCATAGGTTTTCTTCCACACTGCTGTGTAAATATGCCGCAGTGACGTCAAAAGATTGTACCATCCAGCCATACATAGCAGCCAGAGTCAGAAGGATTTGCTGAGAAGCAAACGTGGCTGTTGGAGCAAAAGTGTCTTTAAAGTCGATGCCCTCACGCTGTTTGAAACCTTTGGCAACAAATCTCGCTTTAAATTTGATAGGGGGACCATCAGAGGAGTCTTTAACTGTGAAAACCCATTTTCCTTTCAGAGGAACAACACCGGGTGGCAAAGGCGTCTCAGACCAAACACATAGCCGGGACATATTGTCAAGTTTGGCATCACAGGCTGACTTCCAATTCTTTGCTTCAGGTGACTTCATCGCCTGGTTATATGTATTGGGAATTGGAAATGGTGATCAGCTGGTGGATAGTTGCATCATTTCAATCTCGCAATCTTGTTGGTCGATTTGTATTTCTGCTGAAAAATCGCCAAAAGATAAATAGTTCAGGATGGAGTCAAGAGAACCTTTTGACTTTGGAAGTGGAGCAGATCGAGCAGTTTCATGAGCATCTTGAGTACCACCGGGAAATTTTGCCATAGCTGATTCAAAAATACGGCCTGATTCCTCGTGCTAAAATATCCACCCGTAATTGTTTTGGGAATATCCCACAACTCTGCATTCTATGGCACGATTGTCTAATTTCGTTCTCACCTTTTTATGTACGTGAACATAGGCTTTTTCACCAAAAGTGCGCATATTGTTGAAATTAGGTTTGTTACCAAATACAATTTCTTGAGGAGTTGAATTTATTATTTTGCTATTAGGTAGACGGTTATGGACAAATGCCGCCCATTTATAGGATAGTCCCCAAAAACATTTAGGAAGTCCACTGGCTAGCAGCGAGGTACGAGCGATATCACCTACTGTGCGATTAAAACGTTCAGCAGTGCCGTTCTGTTCGGCGTGATATGGCATATTTACTTCATGAACAGCGCCAATCAAGGAAAGGTATGATTTCATAGCATTGCTATGAAGTTCACCACCGTCAGTCCTCAGGACCTGTAAGTTTTTTCCAGTAACATTGGTCAGTTTTTTAATAAAAGTTTTAAATGCTGTCATGGCATCACTCTTATTTTTTAACATGAAGATTTCTCCATAGGTTGACGATGATTCCCTGAATAATGCCGCCCATTTGTAGCCACCAATGGCTTCATCTTTAATTGGCCCAATTAAATCACCTACCACCAATGAAAGCATGGATTCAGGTGCCAATTCCCGTTGTGCCGTAGTTCATCGTTCACTCTTGGCTATGGCACAGTCGGCACAATCGATTTTTCCTTTGGGGCATTCCGAAGGTAGGCCAATGCCAATGTTATTTTTAATAAGGCTGCAAAGATCCCGGTGGCTGGTGTGACCTAATTGTCGATGCCAGTCGAGGAGAGAGCCGGGTGCCGCATATGGTCGATGGATAGAGGCAGAGTTAACATCATCAATGAACAGTTTAGAAGTGGAAATAAAACTCTCTGACACAGCAGGTATGGAATAAGATGGTGAAAATTTGTTAATTAATAGAGCAGAAGAGGGATTATTAGTATTGATAGTATTTACAAGCCATCTACGGCCATTAACATCCAATTTTCCTATCAAGATACGTTTATTATCATGAGAAAGAAGAAATTCCTTTTCGGGTAACATTGAAAAAACCATCCCCGCCTTAACAAGATCAAAAAGAGATATCAAAGTAGTCCTGGCCTGAGGACAGTAAAAAACATTTTTTAGGAGAACAGTACACCCTAGGCCAACTACTTTGATGTCACCGGTGCCAATAATAAAAGACGGTACACCATTAGTTGCCACCTTCACAGGGATATGAGGGGAAATGGGTCTGTAGTTAGAGAGTATACTTACATCACCCGTGACGTGGTGAGTAGCCCCACTGTCTAAAATGGCTTTGTTGTCAGAAGATACGCCCGCCATACACCATTCTACACTTTTTAGATCTAAGTGGTCAATATCAGTTACTAGAGCTTCTAAAGCGCTAGAGTCAATCTCTACAAGATTATCACCCGTCTCAGTAAGCTTGATATTAACTTTGCTCCTAGGTTCATGTGAGGGCCGTGACGATTTACTGAGTTGAGCAATCTTTTGTTGTAAATCATAGTACATTTTAAGCGTCGGGTTGTAAAATTGGGAGCGAACATTATAGGGGCAATCAGGAAGCATATGTTTTGAGGAATCACAATCAAAAAATTGTCGTTTGGAGTTTGCTGGTCGATAAGAATCAACCAATCGCTGACGAGGAAATTTTCCTTTAAAGGCGTTGGCAGAGATAGTGGAGATATCGGGCAGTTCATGGGCCTGTTTAATAAGGCCAAGATTTGTTTCTGCAGTTAACATTTCTGTAAGGAAATCATCAGATGAAATTGTTAAAGCATTGTGGCGTGATTCAATAGCTCTGCTTATGTCGGTAGAAAGATTGGCTGATGACAATGGGAGGAGGACATGCGCCATAATTGCTTTAACGGAGGAGTTTGTGAAGTTGAAGCCTGTGCGAATAATGGCATCTAATGTTTCTTGAACAGTTTCCCAATGTTTAGAGACAGAGGAGAAAGGAAGAGAGGGAATGGAAACAAGAGATTTGAAAAGAGATAGACGAGCGGTGTGGGTGGCTCGATTGAATTTCTTGTATAGGGTAAGGTAAGCACTTCTACAAGAACAGTCAGGGTCAATAATTCGTTGTAGGACCGTATCAATGGTGTCGACAACGATTATCCGCACCATACGATCGCCAATATCACCGTCAGTACAAGGACCATCTTCTAGAGCATAAGAGGTGGTACCAATAAAATTGGTCATGAGGGCACAGATTTTGCGATCCCAGTTGTGCCAATTCGAGCCATCGGACGTAGTTTATTGACACCGATCGTCAATTTAGATACACTGGCAAGAGCTTTTCGACGACGTTCAATATCATCTAATGAGATAGGTGGGCGAGGAGCAGAAGTAGAGGCTCCAGGGTTAGAGGACAACATTTGGGGAGGAGATTTGGGTTTTAATGAAAAATGAGGGGGAAGATCGCAGAGAGGTGGAGAATTGGTTGGTTGGGGAGTGGGTGAAGATGAGGGGGTAGAATAAGATGGAGCAGGGCCTTTTGATCAAGTATGACGGCCGTTGTTGGACATAAAATAGCGGATGGGGAGGGTCAAATCGGTGTAATGACCAGTAAAAGGGAATAAAGGGTGCCACCTCGGTGTAATGGCTAGGGAAGTTTAACGTTGGGCGTCGTGCCGGACGGGATTTGAGTCTCATGAGTATACGCTTACTTTTTTAATGACAAGCACTAACAAGGGACCATAACCTGTAGTTGTGCGTCAGTTACAGACTCCAAGAAGAATCATGGATGCATTACTTTACCTGTAGTTGTGCGTCAGTTACAGACTCCGAGAAGAATCGGAGTTAGTCAGACGCGCAACTCTCAGGTTAAATACTAACTCACTATGGTACCTAAGTATGCTTATGACTATGTACATAACACACCCCACTCGTGTATACAATAAAACTTGAAAAGCTTGTGGGTTTCTCATCTCTGATTCCCCGCCAAAAAAAAACATTAATTTAGGTCGCTTTTGGCAGGGAATAAGTTGCTAGAAACCCGCAAGCCTTTCCGGTTTAGCTATATAAGAAGTTAAACTAGTAATTGTATCATTTCTTAGTCAACTACCAACCGAATTAATCATTTTTTTAAATTCAGCCAAGTCACAAAAGCTTGCGGAATTTGGGACGAACAAAGAAAAAACAAAGCTTCACTCACAAAGAAATGATTTGTCTATTCAAAAGGGGGTAACCCCGACCTATCTCCGACCTTTTTGAATAGGCAAATCATTTTTTTTGGTGAGAACAACTTTGATTTGTTCGTCAACAATTTCGCAAGCTTTTGTGACTTGGCCGTAATGATAACACTTAGATGTTACTTGGCTTTAAACACAGAGAGGAGTGCTTAAATTAATTTAAAATATGACTCGGACAACCTGGTTCAAGTTTTGATAGAGTGTGAGATTTGATAACTTGATCTCGTAAATCATGAATCAATTTTATAGCGCTTTGATATTGAAATGTTGTAAAATATAAACTCGTAAGACTCAAAACATAATAGCACAGGTAATAATAATGAGGAGAAAGAGAAAAGGGATCTATTTTAGCTTTCTTTTTCCTTTTCTTTTCCTTTTTTTGGTTTTCATTGTGACTTTATTAATGGTATGTATGTATGTACATACAGCCATATTGGAAACGGTTAGTGCAGTTTTGCTGAAAAAAAAAATTGATAAAAAGACAGATATGTACATATGTACATACATAGATATTTGACAGAAAATTGACAAATTTTTTTCGGGGGTGGATTGCAGGTGTAAGCTAAAAGTGGTTGTGCAATGTTAATTGATCTCTTGTCTAAAAGAAATTTTTTATTTTTACATATTTATTTTTACTACAGCCATATTCGAAACGGTTGGTGCAGTTTTACTAAAAAATTCAAAACTTTTTGGTCAGCTCAATTGACATTTGACAGCAAATTTAGCCTCCCCTTCAGCAAAAATTTGCAGTTTCTCTGTCAAATGTCAATCATTCTGTCTACATAAATGTTTTGATTCTTTTTGCAAAACTGCACCGACCGTTTCAAATTTGGCTGTATTTATTTTATTTTCGCTAAAAATTGCATCTAGTGTTTCCCGTATGGCTGTGAGTATGTATATATGTATGTATGTAAATACATACAACTTGGAAGGCCCCCATGTTGAAAGCCTACATATGAACTGGTCATTATCAAGTGATGAAAAGGAGGTCTTATCGCAGAGTGTTACACTCCATAGGTCATGTCAAAAACGCGTCAAATTGTGGACCCAAGTTATTGTCAATTCCTCACCGCTCTTTCTCTCTCTCTCTCTCTCTCTCTCTCTCTCTCTCTCTCTCTCCCCCTCTCTCTCCCCCCCTCTCTCCCTCTCTCTCCCTCTCTCTCCCTCTCTCTCTCCCTCTCTCTCCCTCTCTCTCCCTCTCTCTCTCCCTCTCTTTCTCTCTTTCTCTCTCCCTCTCTCCCCCTTTTTCTCTCTTCCTCTCTCTCCCTCCTTCCTTCCTGCCATCCTTTGGACAATAATAAATCTAAAACAGCAGAGAATTGCATCAAAGAATGTGACACCAATTTCCATGTTGCTTAGTTTTTTTTTTAAAAAAAAACTTTTTAGACCTCCTTGCTGTAATAGTTAGTATGTTTCACTCAATGATTTGCTGATATTTTATTTCTTTGTGAGACGTGTTCACAATAAGTTCAAAGTTTTAGATTATGTGTTTTATGATGATTTTGATCCTTCAGCTCTGCATTTTTGATTAAAAAATAAAAGATAAAAGAACTAAAGAAACATTATGATCAATAATAAATGCGAAAGTGTATTTGATATGAAAAGTTAAGGTAACGGAATATATATTAAGAATGTTAGTAAGCTAGACACATCTATGTTATATCATGATATATCCCTATTAGGGAGTGTCAAATATGATGAGTGCACTAGCCAATGAAATGCATTTCTTGACACGGAAAATAATGATCAACTCCATTTTTAGTCATTTAAAGAATAAATTTTAGGAGTAATACATATGAGAAATGAAAATGAAAATTCATTAATGACTGATTTGGTTTAAAAAATGCTTTTCCTCAGGCACACTTGTCATATTTGACACCCCCTATTACTTTGAAAAGAATGACCAATTAATAGTCATGTTCTGATGAAAGATAGAGAAATCAAAAAGCATCCTTTTTCAGCAATGAAAACAAGCCATTTCAAATGCAATCACGAGATGGCAATCAGGAGCAAGGTACAGATGAAAGAGCAGCTATAAACCAACGTTGAAATCTCCCGTTATCCTACCTAGTGCAATTATTCAACTAGCCTTTTCACAACAATCAAAAAACACATGGATCGGTGCAAAAAGGATATGTTTTCTTTTTTAGTCACTTGATATATATTTAGAGAGGAGTTGACTTGATGAGTGTGATATTTTTACGCAATTCCTATCAAGATGACAGGGATTAACGAGTTAGGTAGGGAATAGGATGGCGATGGCGGGTTCCCATTTTTAGAAATATGTTTATTGGCACACTTAGATGTGGGAGTGAAAAGATGGATAATGATGCGGATGAACGTGATTTTGTGAAAGAGAATGACAAAATCAGACAGAATATTGAATGTGTAAGGAGTTAAAGATGGTGGATGAGTGTGGAGGTATATGATGACAAGACAGACAGATGCGTTGAGAGTTATGTGCCTGATGGGGTTGGTACCTAGCAGTGTAGAAGGGTGAAAGAGCGGAACTATGAACGAAAGAAGTGGCAAAGTGTGAGAGTTGAAGGAGGATCGATAGGCAAAGGAGAGGGATGGACAGGTGAAGGGGAAGGATGACGGTGAAAGATAGGTGTTGACAGGCAGATTGGGATGGACCAGAGGACATTGAGGGGGAGACGTGGAAAGAGATGTACCGTCAAGTGACGTTCAACCTAGTCAGTGTGATGTGACGTGGTGTGAGTTAGTTAGCTAGAGGATAAGGATGAAGATAAAGAAGAGTGGAAATATGATGTCCAATTGGACGGACTGGAGGGTGTCTGATGTGTCCCTCCAGTCATAGACATGCACTCCAAACACTGCTGACACAGTCCAAGGCCAATTCCACTCATCTCATCACGGACAGCGCAGGATGCTGGCAATGTAGGTGGCGGTAAGACAAATATGAATTAGGTTGGATTAAATGCATTAAACTATATTAAAGCCATGTCAACCAATTAAACTCGGCTAAACTAAAATCTAAACTCAACATAACTCCCCAGGTCAATTGGCTCCCTCCAGCCGATTGCCATTTATTTCTCACTGTCTTCCTTCCTAACACCTAGCTCCCTTAGCTCCCTTAGCTCCCCTACTTCCCCTGTCTTCTGATCTTATAAACCACCTTCCTTTTCTCTTCCCCAATCTCTAATTCACCTCCCTCATTCTACTTCTTTCTCTAAAATCCCTTGTTTCTTTAGCACACTCCAATATACCTTGCCTAATGTCTTCTCCTACTCCTCCTTCTTCTCCTGATCTTAACCACTCTCTCCCTCAAATTTCTCTCCTTTCTCCAACCCGTCCCTCAAGTATCATCAGCGAATCTTCCTCTTCCACCTCTTCCCTCAAAAAAGATTTAAATCTTGATTCCTATTTCAACGACATTGAGGCTCAATGGCAACCTGTGCCCAAGCTTCCAAAAAAACAGCTTCGTATCCTTAAATCGGTGAGTGATATCACCTGTTTCTATCTTTTCACTCTCTCGCTCAATTTGCATATATATTTTATTTTAGCGACCTCTCTCTAACAAGACTAAATCATCAGTAAGGGTTTCTCGTTCCATGAGCTGTGCAGAAGACATGTCCTGGGAGCGTGAACAATGGGCTAAATTGGTGGCTCGTCAAAAGGAACAGGAAGAGGCTGTTCGCCGCTCCATCCTTAATAGGTTGGATGTTGATGCCACTGTATTTTAATTTTCTCTGCCTCTTTTTGTTTTTATTTTTATTTTTACATGACTGATGCGCTATGATATTTTTCTAATTTAAGGGACTTCAAGCTTGGCTGGATTCAGCCGATACTTGCACTTTCCCAGAACCTAACCCAGCTGTGATGATCCGAAAACAATTAGGTGTTCACGCCAATGTTTGAAATAGCCGTATCAATCATTTCGGTTTGCTTGCTAAAACGGCTTCTAAATTATTTGATATGAATGGTCGGCCAGTCCCTTTCATCTTTCACCATTCTGCCCATTTTTTTTATTATGAACCAACTATTTGCACAAATAAAAATTGGTGACATTGATTGAAGACAAGATAAGATAGTTCAGCTGATATAGAATTAGAGTTACATATTTGCACGGTAAAAATTGGAATCATTTTGACTTGATAGATTACATACTTTTGGTCGATTAGGATGAATATAAAAATCAATAAAAAAATATAGTTTACATTTTTATATCTTGTTTTCCATCTTCTTTTCACCTCAAATCGATATATAGAATTAGTATCCGATTTGAAAATATTCTTTGAGGTTTTGATTTATATAAATTTCAGTACAGAAGATGATGACATCGATGCAGCCACATAATCACAATAGATGGTTGATCAGGCACATTGATTTTTTTCAATGTCTAGCATGATATTTTACGCCCAATAATGTTTCTTATCTCAATTGAAATGATGGTACACTTAGCAATTCGGATCGAGATTTTTTTTCTCTTCTTTTTTTTGCATACACGGCGGAAAAATGTCTGACTTGTGGTTGGGGTTCTAAGCGGTGGTAATCAGAATTTATTCTTCTTTATCAAATCAAATTATGATGATTGCTATATATATGAGACTAAATTTATGATTGAATATGAGGGTTGGATCGTGAAACAAACGTAAACGTTTGGTTCATGTTTCATTTGCTTTATGAAGAATGGTGAGGTGAGCGTTAAGATATAATATAATAAACTTGATCAATCAAACCATTTGCGATGAAGTTATAATCAAGGAAATTTAAAAAAGCAAAAAGTTTGATTTGAAAATTTTAATGTGAGGTTCTTTTTTATTTTTATTTTTTTAGTTTTATTTTCAGGTACATAGGTTATATCTGACTTGTAGCGTTGTAGTGTAGTGTAATGTATGCATTATTTTATATTTTATATTTTATATTTTATACAATCTCGTATGTATGTGGTGTTGTTGTTGAGTATATCAAGTAACATATAGGGCATGATACTACTAGTGATGGGTCCTGTCAATATTCAATATCCTAGTACGAAGGCACGATCTCACAATGTTATAAAATATACGAGTTAGTGTGTTATGTATGTATGTACAATTACATTAAGAATGGTTGGTGCAACTTGTAGTAGATTCAGGAAGGAACGAGTTTCATCCATCAAGAAATACACAGTATTTGTAGGCTATATAGATTTGTAGTCGAGCACATTATTGTATTGATATCTTGTATTATCACATCCTTGTTGAGCAGTCCTGTTACTTTGTCATTTTTCCACTCATCTTTTTATCACATTAGAATAGCTTAATTGTCTATGATATTTTACTACAGCTATATTATGAACGGTTGGTGTAACTTGCACAAAAAGGTGTGAGTTTTTATCATAGTAATTTTGGCGGGAAACGCCAAAAATATAGCTGCAACAACCACTTTAATACAAAAAAAAAAAAAAAAAAAAAAAAAAAAAAAAGGCTTGTGTCCTTTTTTTTTATTATTAATATAAAATACATTCACACACCCGTCACCAGGTTGTCACTTTAAATATTTGAAATAGAAACTACAGACAAGTCACCAAAATCTTGCGGAATGTTCGACGAAAAAAATAAAAGTTTCGCCCATGAAAAAATGATTTGCCTATTCAAAAGGAAGTACCCCCGCCCTATCCCCGACCCTTTTGAATAGGCAAATCATTTTTTGTTGAGAATAACTTTTATTTTTCATCAAAAATTCCACAAGCTTTTGTGACTTACATACGCATGTATGTTTGTATGTATGTGGAGTGGCCTGACCAAAATTTTCACCCGGTGCATGCATAATCCAGGTTATCGGCCTTTGTTTTTTTCTTCCTAACACCACCACCATCACTACTCACGCCTCAAGATCATACTAATTTTATGATTTACCTTTCACATTTCGGTAATTTGTCCTTTCTTTCTCTTTTCCTGCCAAACTGACTCATTAATCTCTTATCCAATATTTACCTTTTTTTCCGCTTTTCACTCAAACTACGACAGGGTCCTCAGCTCGCAAACGACATCTCATCCATGAAATGAAGATCATAATAGTTAAGCCATCTACATACTATTCCAATTAATACACAATCTGTGCTCCTGGCACAATCCAATCACATTCAAGCCTTGTTGCAAACACATGAAAACACCTCAAAAATATGGGTTTGTACTTTTATCACCCAGTGACAGTTCCTGCTAAGTTTAATGCCTTTGAATAGGCTTGGAATGGATTTTCCGACCATATTTCGGAAACTTGATTGCATCTTCGCTTTCAAAGCTGCAAGTTGCCAGGGAAGCAAACAGTGAAGCTACATCTTGATGACGTTTTTTTTGGTCAGTTTTGTTCACTTTTCACCAATCTTTTTTGCTCAATGCTCATACCAACCCCATCCCTTTCATTAAGGAAAAGGACAGACTTGCCAACTTGCTCGTTATCAATTTTAAGAATGATGTTTTTTTCAAAAAATGTAATCTTTCTACGAATTGGTGTCCGGCTGAGTTTGTTTTGTTACAGTCCTATTCTACATGGTCATAGTGTCTCTCAATTGCGCCTCTCATGATTAACAATAAATCTGGAGGAGGTAAAGTGATACAGCAAAACCTGAAAAGCTTGCGGGTTTCTTGTTTCCTATCCTCCGCTAAAAAATATGAGTTAAGGTCACTTTTGGGAGGGAATAAGGGGAAAGATAGTTGCAAGCTTTTCCAATTTAAATGTAGATGGATGTGTCTATCTGTTGGGGAGTGTTTATGGAAGTTAGTAGAATGGTTAAGAAGAGTTGAGGAACTAGTAGAATATTCTAGAGCTACGTGTATATAGATATATAAGTGTTTGCACAGAGTAATGAAAACCAGATAGTCTCCACTATACACTGCAGCAAATGTTTGTTTCGTCTTGGGACGCAACAATGGTGCAACAATTACGCAACAGTTATGTAACAATTGTTTTTAGAGCATGCCCAGCTGTTTCAGCAAATATTCAGTAGCTATATGCATTTTACTGGCACCATTTGTTACTTAATAGGGATTATCAAAGTTGAACAATCCACAATTAAATTAATTGCAGATAAAAATCCTTATACCCCAATTATTTTTGCTAATAATTGGGTTATTAGACATTTTATGTGTCAAAGTTGACCTCTTATGCAACATTTTTCTACTCAATTTTTCATAACCACATATTGGACAATTTTCTGTCATAACCACATCATGGCCTACTTTCATTCATAACCACATCTTTGACTACTCTCTGGATATACCTTCTACCTTGCTGCGCACTCCCATTAGGGGGTGTCAGTTCTGGCAAATCCGCACTTACAAATCCGCACTTAAATTTGACCAAATCCGCACTTAAATAAGTGCGGATTTCCAAAACACACTAGCCCCAATACTGGTGGATTTCAAAATGAAATAAGTCACTTATTTCACTCAAATCCGCACTTTCTCAACCAAAAGTGCTGATTTCACCATCAAGTCCCATTTCACTGATTTGTCAGCATCATCCCATTCATACGCAGCACTCCGCAGCATAACACTTCATAACTCAAAACATCGTACATCACTTACATCTTCATATCATATCATATAAGAGTTATGCCTTCCTCAATTTCAAATCGTGATAAATTACATAAAGCAATGACTTTCATGGCTCTTGAACTGCTCTTGGACTCTGATTGCAATTCTGATTCTGATCTAGAAGAAGATTTTGTCTTTTTATCAAAAATGGCCACAAAAAGTTACCTTCTTCCCAGAAAGCCTCAAGTACTTCATATCCCCAAGTATACCATCCAAACACTTCTTAAACTATCTACACCCAGTTTTAGACAGCTTTTCAGGACTTCTCAGGAATTTTTCCTTAAATTTCTTGAGCTTATTCAGGATCATTCCATATTTCACAATAATTCTCAAAAAGAACAACGACATCCTTCAATTCAATTGGCCATCACACTATGTCGTTTGGGTTCAAATGGTAATGGAGCCGCTTTGAAACGTTTAGAAAATGTCTTTGATTTAAGGTATGGTTCAGTTAACACTTATACCAAACAATGTATCACTGCCATCAACTCCTTGTAATCTCAACTTCTCACCTGGCCAACAAAAGAAGAGCGACTTGAATCATCTCAGGTTATGCAAGCAGAGGGCTTCCCAGGATGTATTGGTTTTGTTGATGGTACTGCTATTCCTTTGAGCCAGAAACCTGCTCAAGGTTGAAACAATTACTTTCACATTCTCGTCAAAAATTTTCACCAAAATATTTACAAGTCAAAAAAAATTCCATATCTGTTTTAAAAAATTTGCAATACTCTCCCCTGCATTTTATTGAAGCAAGGGGTGGATATCACCAATATTTTTCTAAGTCATCAATTTCACATGTCAGATTTGAAAATTTGGCAATACCCCCCCCCTGCATTTTATTGAAGTAAGTGGTGGAAGTCATCTAAATTTAATATAATTACATAAATTATTAAATAAATATCTAATATATATCAATTTCCCTAGTTTAAAGTAATGACAATCCCTCAGCCAAAATGCAGATCAAATCTAGAAACAAAAGTTTGGGACTTTCCACAGGTATAGGCTAGAGGAACCCCATGAAACAAATAAATGTTATCATGATTACCATTTATACAACACAAGGTCATGGGCCCATTACTTTAGTTGAGGAAATTGATACATAAAAAATATTTATTAAAAATTTACGAAAAATATAAAATTTTTGATGACAACTCTAATCCCCATACTTTTTGGATCTAAATAAAGTTTTTTTAAATCGATTAACTTTACCTTCTTTCATTACCTTATTGATTCTTTGAATCAACTTATGACTGATTTGAAATGAGCAACCAAAATGTGTTAAATCTTGACAGGATTCCAAACCAGGAGGAGCTTTGGTTGTTTGATGATTATCCTTAGAAGAATTCCAAATAGTTTTGATGATACCATTTCCCAAACCAAAATCAATGATGCACCAGTGGTCTGGAAAATATAAACCATGTCATTTGATTTTAGCTGGAGATGGTATTTGTTGGCCAGTAATCGGTTTGATATATGAGAATATACCAAAAGTAAGAAAATTGGTGTCCTTGGTATCAGTGTGAATTTTATTGTGAAATCCAGAATGAGTGATAATAACATTAGAAAATAAAAGATATTCATGGCTGATATCTTCCCATTCGGAGTCACACCAATTCGGTATTCCTACTTTGGTTGCAGGTTCATGATTTTTTTCAAATGCTTTATTACAGTGCTTTTTGAGTCGAAGAGCAAGAAAAGAGTTAAAGGAAGGTAGAGTGTCCCATAAGCAAAAATCTTCATCTTTTTGAGCTTTAGTGATATTTGTGAGCAACGAATATATGCCTATATAATTGAAATGCCTAGATAATAATCATATAAGAGTTTCAGAATCCTTATCCTCTAAATATGCAATATAAAAATGTGAAATAAGACAAGTGAAATTTGGAAAAAAGGCTCAACTTCAAAGGTCAAAATCTCAGAAACCACTGAACCTAATTCAAACCTGTTTGTGGGAAATGAAAGATATGCTTTAGTAGAATCTTCAGTTAAAGGACATGTGATTTAAATAAACCTAACCCTAATTTGTTACATAAAAAAATGAAATAAAAATTTAAATTGGGAAAAAAAAGGCTCAACTTTAATGGTCAATATCTCAGCAACCACTGAATCAAATTCAAATCTGTTTGTAGGAAATGAAAGGTAGCCTTCAGGAGAATCTTCAGTTAAAAGAACATTAGATTTGAATAAACCTAACCCTAATTCCGAGTCTGATTTTCAAAATTTTACAAAAACTTGAAAAGTAGTAATGAAGATGAGATCAAAAGGAGTTTTTTAAGTTCACTGTTATCCAGATAAGAGTCATACATATATTTAAGTATGAACTTTTCATAAATGGAATGAGATATCATATAGGCATGAAAAAAAGGAGATGAAACTTACCTTGATTGAAAAGTAGGAAAAATAGAGTGAGAAAGATTGATGTTGGAATTGTGGGGAAATTGAATATGGAGTAAGTGAAATGCATAAAGAATGTGCAATGTATGTGTTTCAATGAAATGGAGCCAAAAAAAAGTGAAATAAGGGAAAGGGGGGATAATGACCATGCCAAGGAGGGATGAAGAGTAGGGTGATGGAGCTAAAAAAGAAAGTAAAGAGGGAGAGAAAAAAAAGGTTAATTATACCATTGAAATCCAAAATAACCACTTACAAAAAAAATTTAGATAAAAAAAATAAAATAAACAGAAAAAAACAAAAAAAATTATAATTAGTAATCAAAAAATCAAAAAAAAAAGAATAAAGTGACTTACCTGGAGAGATGAGATGACAAAATGAATGAAACCAAATTGTTTGAGGGATGTTGGAGGAGAATAGGAAAAGGATATGAGGGATGAATGAAAAAAAAAAATCACTGAAAAAATATGCGATTTCATGTTGAGCTGGTGAAAGAAAACCAATGAGCCATCCAAAAAAAAAAATTTCACCGTAAATTCCAAAAAAAATGAATATGCAACAAACCAAAATACCAACCCAAGTGAATGAAGTACACAAAGAGGACATTTGGAGAGTACAAAATGGTATAGGAAAGAAAGGGATGATGTGGCCAACATGTGGTTTTGAAAAAAAAAATCTCAAAAAAAGTGCTGATTTGAGGTCAGAACTGACACCCATAGAAAAAAGATTAAGAAGTAGAAGAAATAAGTAAAAAAGAATGTAAACATGCCTGGTCAAAATATTGAAAATGTCAGGAAGGGGTGTGTGCTGAGGATTGATGGGTAGGTAGCGAGGAAGGTCAGTGTGTCACATGTGACAGGGATGGGGTAAGAAAGGAAGGGATGCTTTGTGGCCAAAATGTGGTTGTGAAAAAAAAACGGGAAAAAAGTGCTGATTTGAGGTCATAACTGACACCCTTTTTTGAAATAAGTGACTTTTTTGCAAAATTTAAGTGCTGATTTGTAAGTGCTGATTTGGTTTGAAATCCGCACTTAAGTTAAGTGCGGATTTGCCAGAACTGACACCCCCTATTGAGTTCAGTAATACCAAAACCAGTAGAAGATGAAAGAGTCTTTACCTATTTGTATTTGGCTTGATAATGCTTGAAGCTTTCAGACATCTGTTTAGGTAAAAGATCTATCCTTCCCTTGGTCTTATTCCACAATTCATTGTCCATTAGTAGATGACCATCAACTTTTGATGCAGGGGCTGTCCTACTTTAGTTGCATTTTCAGTACCAAAACATGAATCATAGTTAGATTTAGTTTTCAGGCAGTTGATAAGAATGAGATGATCATCTTTTTTTAATTGAACAGTCTTTGATTTCTCAGCTGAGCGGGGGAAAGAGGGAGTAGTGCAATTTGAAGAACAACTGGGGGAAGGCAGCCTTTGAGAAGATCTATGATGATGGGGCATGTTAAGATAATTGAAGATGAAAAGGAGCAAAAACAAGCAGATGAGATAGCAAGGTGTTTTCTGAATGGAGAGAATAGACAGGATGAGATGATAATAGGGGGTGTCAGTTCTGGCAAATCCGCACTTAACTTAAGTGCGGATTTCAAACCAAATCAGCACTTAAATTTTGCAAAAAAGTCACTTATTTCAAAAAAGGGTGTCAGTTATGACCTCAAATCAGCACTTTTCTCCCGTTTTTTTTCACAACCACATTTTGGCCACAAAGCATCCCTTCCTTTCTTACCCCATCCCTGTCACATGTGACACACTGACCTTCCTCGCTACCTACCCATCAATCCTCAGCACACACCCCTTCCTGACATTTTCAATATTTTGACCAGGCATGTTTACATTCTTTTTTACTTATTTCTTCTACTTCTTAATCTTTTTTCTATGGGTGTCAGTTCTGACCTCAAATCAGCACTTTTTTTGAGATTTTTTTTTTCAAAACCACATGTTGGCCACATCATCCCTTTCTTTCCTATACCATTTTGTACTCTCCAAATGTCCTCTTTGTGTACTTCATTCACTTGGGTTGGTATTTTGGTTTGTTGCATATTCATTTTTTTTGGAATTTACGGTCACCACACAATATGGGGGGCGGACTTGCTAGCAAGTCCGCAACCTTGGACCCAAACTCACCATAGATTGAACACACATTGAGCTATTGATAAAGGAACCATACAATCAGGGATGAACACCACTCAGTAGAACAGTTTTAGGTGGGTGTTCAAGTAGAGTTCAGTATGGGTTCAGTATGAGTTCAGTCTGAGTTCCATCTGAGTTCCATCTGAGTTCAGGTTGAGAACTTGCTAGCAAGTCCACCCCCTATATTGCGTAGTGGGTGAAATTTTTTTTTTGGATGGCTCATTGGTTTTCTTTCACCAGCTCAACATGAAATCGCATATTTTCTGAAATCGCATATTTTTCAGTGATTTTTTTTTTCATTCATCCCTCATATCCTTTTCCTATTCTCCTCCAACATCCCTCAAACAATTTGGTTTCATTCATTTTGTCATCTCATCTCTCCAGGTAAGTCACTTTATTCTTTTTTTTTTTTTGATTTTTTGATTACTAATTATAATTTTTTTTGTTTTTTTCTGTTTATTTTATTTTTTTTATCTAAATTTTTTTTGTAAGTGGTTATTTTGGATTTCAATGGTATAATTAACCTTTTTTTTCTCTCCCTCTTTACTTTCTTTTTTAGCTCCATCACCCTACTCTTCATCCCTCCTTGGCATGGTCATTATCCCCCCTTTCCCTTATTTCACTTTTTTTTGGCTCCATTTCATTGAAACACATACATTGCACATTCTTTATGCATTTCACTTACTCCATATTCAATTTCCCCACAATTCCAACATCAATCTTTCTCACTCTATTTTTCCTACTTTTCAATCAAGGTAAGTTTCATCTCCTTTTTTTCATGCCTATATGATATCTCATTCCATTTATGAAAAGTTCATACTTAAACATATGTATGACTCTTATCTGGATAACAGTGAACTTAAAAAACTCCTTTTGATCTCATCTTCATTACTACTTTTCAAGTTTTTGTAAAATTTTGAAAATCAGACTCGGAATTAGGGTTAGGTTTATTCAAATCTAATGTTCTTTTAACTGAAGATTCTCCTGAAGGCTACCTTTCATTTCCTACAAACAGATTTGAATTTGATTCAGTGGTTGCTGAGATATTGACCATTAAAGTTGAGCCTTTTTTTTCCCAATTTAAATTTTTATTTCATTTTTTTATGTAACAAATTAGGGTTAGGTTTATTTAAATCACATGTCCTTTAACTGAAGATTCTACTAAAGCATATCTTTCATTTCCCACAAACAGGTTTGAATTAGGGCCAGTGGTTTCTGAGATTTTGACCTTTGAAGTTGAGCCTTTTTTCCAAATTTCACTTGTCTTATTTCACATTTTTATATTGCATATTTAGAGGATAAGGATTCTGAAACTCTTATATGATTATTATCTAGGCATTTCAATTATATAGGCATATATTCATTGCTCACAAATATCACTAAAGCTCAAAAAGATGAAGATTTTTGCTTATGGGACACTCTACCTTCCTTTAACTCTTTTCTTGCTCTTCGACTCAAAAAGCACTGTAATAAAGCATTTGAAAAAAATCATGAACCTGCAACCAAAGTAGGAATACCGAATTGGTGTGACTCCGAATGGGAAGATATCAGCCACGAATATCTTTTATTTTCTAATGTTATTATCACTCATTCTGGATTTCACAATAAAATTCACACTGATACCAAGGACACCAATTTTCTTACTTTTGGTATATTCTCATATATCAAACCGATTACTGGCCAACAAATACCATCTCCAGCTAAAATCAAATGACATGGTTTATATTTTCCAGACCACTGGTGCATCATTGATTTTGGTTTGGGAAATGGTATCATCAAAACTATTTGGAATTCTTCTAAGGATAATCATCAAACAACCAAAGCTCCTCCTGGTTTGGAATCCTGTCAAGATTTAACACATTTTGGTTGCTCATTTCAAATCAGTCATAAGTTGATTCAAAGAATCAATAAGGTAATGAAAGAAGGTAAAGTTAATCGATTTAAAAAAACTTTATTTAGATCCAAAAAGTATGGGGATTAGAGTTGTCATCAAAAATTTTATATTTTTCGTAAATTTTTAATAAATATTTTTTATGTATCAATTTCCTCAACTAAAGTAATGGGCCCACGACCTTGTGTTGTATAAATGGTAATCATGATAACATTTATTTGTTTCATGGGGTTCCTCTAGCCTATACCTGTGGAAAGTCCCAAACTTTTGTTTCTAGATTTGATCTGCATTTTGGCTGAGGGATTGTCATTACTTTAAACTAGGGAAATTGATATATATTAGATATTTATTTAATAATTTATGTAATTATATTAAATTTAGATGACTTCCACCACTTACTTCAATAAAATGCAGGGGGGGGGGGGTATTGCCAAATTTTCAAATCTGACATGTGAAATTGATGACTTAGAAAAATATTGGTGATATCCACCCCTTGCTTCAATAAAATGCAGGGGAGAGTATTGCAAATTTTTTAAAACAGATATGGAATTTTTTTGACTTGTAAATATTTTGGTGAAAATTTTTGACGAGAATGTGAAAGTAATTGTTTCAACCTTGAGCAGGTTTCTGGCTCAAAGGAATAGCAGTACCATCAACAAAACCAATACATCCTGGGAAGCCCTCTGCTTGCATAACCTGAGATGATTCAAGTTGCTCTTCTTTTGTTGGCCAGGTGAGAAGTTGAGATTACAAGGAGTTGATGGCAGTGATACATTGTTTGGTATAAGTGTTAACTGAACCATACCTTAAATCAAAGACATTTTCTAAACGTTTCAAAGCGGCTCCATTACCATTTGAACCCAAACGACATAGTGTGATGGCCAATTGAATTGAAGGATGTCGTTGTTCTTTTTGAGAATTATTGTGAAATATGGAATGATCCTGAATAAGCTCAAGAAATTTAAGGAAAAATTCCTGAGAAGTCCTGAAAAGCTGTCTAAAACTGGGTGTAGATAGTTTAAGAAGTGTTTGGATGGTGTACTTGGGGGTATGAAGTACTTGAGGCTTTCTGGGAAGAAGGTAACTTTTTGTGGCCATTTTTGATAAAAAGACAAAATCTTCTTCTAGATCAGAATCAGAATTGCAATCAGAGTCCAAGAGCAGTTCAAGAGCCATGAAAGTCATTGCTTTATGTAATTTATCACGATTTGAAATTGAGGAAGGCATAACTCTTATATGATATGATATGAAGATGTAAGTGATGTACGATGTTTTGAGTTATGAAGTGTTATGCTGCGGAGTGCTGCGTATGAATGGGATGATGCTGACAAATCAGTGAAATGGGACTTGATGGTGAAATCAGCACTTTTGGTTGAGAAAGTGCGGATTTGAGTGAAATAAGTGACTTATTTCATTTTGAAATCCACCAGTATTGGGGCTAGTGTGTTTTGGAAATCCGCACTTATTTAAGTGCGGATTTGTAAGTGCGGATTTGCCAGAACTGACACCCCCTAATATCAGTAAGGGCATCAAATCCATAGATGATAAACATGATTCTTTATGGCCTTACTTTAAAGAGATGGATACTATTTTTGGAGAGCGAGCTGATGTTAGTCCTGCAAACATGTTGCATGGTGAAGATGCTATCTCCAAACATGATGTTTAAAGAAATCTTTTTCCTTCTTCTTCTACTCAAGCCTCCCCTCATTTAACTTCCACAAATCAAGATATCATTTCAATAGATCTTTATGATAATATAAACCAACCTGATCTAATTCAAGTATGTTTTTTTTTCTTTTATCTTACCAATTCTTTTTTTATTTACATTTTCTTATTTCTAAAAAGTCTGAAGAACAAATGCAGGAGCAACAATCAACTGAGTTAGAAGCCAGCAAAAATGATGAGGAGGAAAATGTGACCTTGAATAAAAAAGCAAAGGGCTTCAAGTAGTCTAAATTTCCACTTTCAAAGAAGAAGAAAAAGTGATACTTCATCTCAAACCCATTTTTCTTCTTTTGAAGAATTTTTGGAGAAATGTGATGCTGGTAAGTGATACCATACCTCTTAATACTTTACCCTGTTTTTCTTCTACTTTTTGTTAATATTTATTATCACTCTAGAACAAGTGGAAGTTGCTAAAGAGACTCTAAAGTTTGAAAAGCAAAAATATGAACTCTCTTTAAGGAGGGATGACAGGGTACATGATTTGGAAGAGAGGAAGTTTGAACTCTCTTTACGGAAGGATGATAGGGCACAAGTCTTGGAGGAGAGGAAGTATGAACTCTCTTTACAGAAAGCTGATAGGACACAAGATTTGGAGGAGAAGAAATTTGAGCTATCTCTAAGTATTGAAAAATCAAAGAAAGAGGAGAAAACACTTGAGCATCAAAACCTCATGGAACAGATGAAATACAAGCATGATTGTAAAGAAAATTCCAAAAAGAAAGATTTCTTGATAGAATGTGTTAAAGCTAATAAATCTGTTGAGGAAATTGATTGTTTAAAGAAATTGTTTGATGACCAGTTTGTTTTATTTCTCTCACACTACAACTGTTCATAATTAATTGTACATAAAATTTTATCTTAATTTCCTGTATTTCTTTACTCTATCCATCATTAGTTGAATTTTCATATTTTAATGTTATAAATTCTTTTTTAAATAAAATTTTCAAGAATTTTTAATGTTAAAAATTCTTTCTTAGTTAAAATTTTTAAGTCACATTTGAAAATTTCCCAATCTCACCCCTGCATTTGATTGAACTAAGGGGCAGGTATCACCAAAATTCTTTCAAGTAAAGAATTTTTCAAGTCTTATATAAAATTTGACCAATACTTCCCCCTGCATTTTATTGAAGTAAGGGATGGGTATCACCAAAATTTCAAGTCAATTTTTTTTGCAAGTCTCATATAAAAATTTGGCAATACACCTCCCTGTATTTTATTGAATTAAGGGAAGGGTATCACCAAATTTTTAAGTCAATTTTTTTTTTAAAGTCTGATATAAAAATTTGGCAATACCACCCCCCCTGCAATTTATTGAATTAAAGAAATCAAATGGAAAAAAAATTAAAAATGAAAATTTCATCAACCAATTATTTTCACCAGTCCAAACCAAGCTTTCCAATTCTATATAATAGCCAGTAGAATGAACTAAGGCCAGATGCACCATCATATAAAACCAGAAAACTATCTTGACGTAACTTGAAAAAATAATTGGAATTTTTTTTTTCCAAAATTAAATGAAAAAAAATCAAAAATGAAAATTTCTTCAACCACTTATTTTCACCAGTCCAAATCAAGCTTTCTTATCTTATATAATAGCCAGTAGAGTAGCCTAAGGCCAGATGCACCATCATAAAAAACCAGAAAAATATCTTGACATAAATTTAAAAAATAATTGGAAGAGAAAAATCCAAATTTAAATGAATGATGAGAATTTCATCAACAAATTATTTTCACCAGTCTGAATCAAGTTTTCCAGTTTTTTATAATAGCCTGTAGAATGACCTAAGGCCAGATGCACCATCATATAAAATTAGAAAACTATCTTGACATGACTTTAAAAAATAATTTGAAGAAAAAAATCCAAATTCAAATGCAAAAAAAAAAAATTAAAAGGAAAAATAAAATTGAAAAAAAGTAAAATAAAAAGGAAAATTTTAAAATATTAAAAAAGATAAATAATAATAATAATAATAAATGAGAAAAAAAAAGAAAAAAAATGGATGAAAATATTTAATGATAGAAATTTTTTTATAATATTTTAGTTATCATACTTGTCAGATCTACTAAGAACAATTTTTTTATCTAATTTTTTTTTGATTATTAATACAATTAATAAGACCTTGATTTTTTTGGAATGAACAACCGAAATGGGTAAATTCTTGACAAGAAACTAAAGATGGAGGTGCTTTAGTTGTTTGATGCTGATGTTGAGAAGAATTTTATATAGCCTCAACTATTCCATTGGAACCACTAAAATCAATAATACATTTATGGTCAGGAAAATAAAAGCCATGTCCCTCATCAGAAGAGGATGATGGAATAGGAAGACCAGTCTCTGGATTATTATAAGAGAAAATTCCAAATGTTAGACAATTCTTATCATGTTTATCTTGATGAAAATTATTATAGAATCCTTTATAAGTGATGATAACATTAGAACAAAAAATATAAATATTTATTGCTTCTTCCCATTCAGGATCAGACCAATTTGGAAACCAGATTCTAAAGCAAGTTGATGGTTTTTTTGAAAAGCTTGAATACATAATTTTTTAAATCAATTTTCCAAGAAAATATTAAATGATCCTAAAGAATTCAATTTTTTCAGATCTTCTTCCATTTTCTCCAGTTTCAAATTTTTCAATAAAGAATAAATTCCTGAAATATATGACAAAATTAAAAATTACTTATAATAAAAAAATATTTACACACCAAAAGAAAATCCTTGATCATATCCAGGTTTCCAACCAAAACCTTTCATGACACCAGAAATCAGATTTATATTTGATAAGGGTTGTCAAACCAAGGCCATTTGATAGAGAGTAGAAATTAAATCAGAAAGCTGGCAAAAAGCTTCATCCTTTTTCCCATTAAATGAATGAACTTCTGAGATGAATTGAGGTTTGTATCAATTATTTAAAACTGAAACAATGACATCTATACCACCTTCTGTAAGCTTTTTGATGTTTTTTAAAAATATTTTTTCTTAAAATTTGATATTGAAGTCTTTTAGAATTTGAGATTGTCCAAGTTTCCAAAGAAAGTTTCACAAAATATCTTCTTCCTAATCAACTTTCTATTTTGATAAAATTTTGTCTTTTAATTTCTTGATTCTTTAGCTGGTTCCATGATTTTCTGCTTTTTCTTTTCTGGTAAGGAAAGCACAGATTGATTGGGAGAAGGAAAAGAATTGAAGGATATTGAAGAGATACAAGAAAGTAAATTTCAGCCAGGCTACTAGACTTACCCAGTAAAATAATTGATTATCTTACTGATATGAAGCCACAACTTTTAAATCCTTATTAATAATTAATTATTTATTAACAACTTATGTATTACTTACAACTAACTAGCTAAGTACACTAAAGTAATGTGGATAATTAATAAAAATAAGTACTTGTCCCATACATATTTTACTCCCTAACACCGTGCTCAATAATACAGATGAGAGGGAATAAAAATAGTATTAAAATATAATAAAAATCTAAAAAAAATTCAAATTCCTTTATTAAGAAATTTAAATTTCCGTTGAATCTACATTTTAAATCAAATGCTTTGTATTAAATGTGACAATCTAAGGGAACTCAAGTTTTATTTCAAATAAAATTGATATCTTTCTTGACGTACCATTTAGTATAGCTTTTATTATTTCAAATACTCTCTTTATTTAGTTTTTTCCTCTCACACCCTTGTATCAGGTGGTGTTAACTCTGTGTTTTTATTTCTCACATTTTGCCTATAAAAGGCCCTCTCTTTTTGTACTTTTGAGACATTCCTTACTTACTTATAAATCTTACAATATATCAATTTTATCCTTTATTTCTATACTTTATAACATTGGCACTTACATCACCGTAACACTAAGCTATAATTTATATTAATATTTGACTTCACCTCTTATAACTTGAGTAAACAATCAAAAAAAAGATTAAGAAATACGTACTTGCCTTTTGAAAGTCCATTAAACCACTTACAATACTCGTAGAAACTTCAGCTAAATCTTCTAGACCAAGAGACCCCTTGACAGTAAAGATAAATAAGAAGAAGTTGAATATATTTAAGGAATAGGATTGAAGGACGCTGAAGAGATAGATGAAAGAAAAGATAAAGAAGAAGAAGTTGAATATATTTGATGGTTATTCTTGGAGCTTTCATGATTTGAGGACAAGGAAGAAAGAGAGGATAAAGATGATTCAGAAGAAATTGATGATAATGAAGATGAGAAAGTTATAGATTCCATAGCAACATACTGGAAAAAAAAAAAACCAACAATAAAAATTATCAGTAAAATAAATGAAAGGAAAACCTTTTTTTTTGGTTAGAAAACTAAAATTTGTTTGAAATACCAGGTAATATCCTTGTAAAAAATTTCTAAAAAATTTTTTAAAAAAAACAAAAAAACAAAAAAAAAAAAATTAAATAATTTCAAAAACATAAAAATAAAAAAAAATCCTGAATGGTTTTGGAAATACCAGCTAAATTACTATAAAAAAAAACTAAATTCCAGAAAAAAAAGAGTAAATAAAAAAAAATAAAAAATAAAAATAAATTCAGGAAATTTAATTGAAAAAAAAAATTACTTACCTGCTATTGGAAATACCACTTGATGTCCTTCAATCCAATTTTTTAAAATAAAAAAAATGAATTCAGTAAGTTTCAGAATAATTATTTGCAAAAAAAAGACAAATAAAAAAAATAAATTACCTGATTTATTTTGGAAACAGGGGGAAATGTCCAGAAACCAAGGGAAATAAAAAAAATTATGTTAAAAAAATTAAAAAGCAGAGATTAGTCTTTTTTTTATTGCTTCAAAACCCCCCTATAAACCCTCCTTGGATGCCTATTAAACTAAAGCCATCCTTTACCCCTTCCTTGGCCACCTCAAGTCCTCCCCTTTACACCCTCAATCCCCCCTTTAACCCCTCATAGCCTGCTTCAAACCCCCCTTTACCCCCTCCTTGCCCGCCTCAACCCCCCCTTTAACCCCTCCTTGCCAACCTCAACCCCCCCTTCACCCCCTCAAGCCTCCCCCTTTGCCCCCTCAAACCCCCTAATGCCAACCCATTGAATTGGTATTGATTCAATAAGTTAATGAACAATTGCTCACTAACTTATCAAATAATTAGCAATTTGATAAGTAGGCAGTGGGGGATTGAGGATACCAAGAAGGGGAGAAAGGAGGGTATGGAGGCAGACAAGGAGGGGGGAAAGGGGGATGATGGAGGGAGAAAAAAAAGAAAAAAAAAGAAAAAAAAGATAAAAAAAACAAAATTAGTCTAACCTTGAAAACCAAAAAAAAGCACTTACAGGACAAAAAAAAAGAAAAAGAAAAAAAAAGGACAGAAAAAAAAGGAGAAAAAAGGGGGAAAAATAAATTATTAGCAAGTAAAAAAATAAAAAATAAGAAAAAAATGACTTACCTGGAGAGATGAGATGAGAAAATAGAAGAATTGAAAATAGTTGAGGGATGTTTGAGGAGAGGAGGAAATGGATATGAGGGATGAATGAAAAATGAGACAGTGAAAAATTATGTGATTTCAGAAAATATGTGATTTCAGGTTGAGCTGATGAAATGAAACAAATGAGACATCAAAAAAGAGAATTGACAGAAAATTCAAAATTTTAGTTATGGAAAAAAAATAAATTGCCAACGCAAGTGAATAAAACATGGAACATGAAAAAGAACACAAGTGAAAAAACAAGGAGCTTGAAAATTGGGAGAGTACAAAAAATATTATAAAAGGGAGGTGAAGAGAAATGTTGGAGAGTAATAGACATAATGACAGAGCGTATGCCTGTGGAAAGAATGTTTTGAAAATTAAGGGCAGGGAGAGCTGGTGCAGGTTCAGGATCATCTTCTTCATTGATCAAATCAGCTAGGATATTATGGAGTATAACACAAGTCATGATCCAATGATTAGCTGTTTTGATATCCAATTTTTTTTGAAATTGTATTCTGAGCTCCTGGAGACTAGAAAATCTTCCCGTTAAAATACCAATAGCATGTTCAATCCGTACTCTTGATTATGCCAGGTGATAATTAAAGGTGGTTTTGGGGTCATTTTCTCAAGTTGCACCATGGAAAGCAGGTATGATCTACTTTCCACTTGCATATGCTGAGTCTTCAAGGAGCTACTGAGATTCATCAAAGTATGAGTCAGGAGTTTGAGAAATCCTCATTATTTGGAAGATGGAAGAGTCATGACATGATCCAGGGCAGCCACTGTGAAAATCAATAAATTTTTTATTGACATCGCATACAAGTTGAACGGCAATAAAGTATCTAGAAAGAAGATAAAAAGTCAGTTTATGAGTGATGTGAAATTGGAGAAAATTTGTAAGAAACCTTTTTTTGCAATCAAAATTATGGTTACCATCATGAGCAGGATTTTGAATCAAAGGTATAGTCATGCCATAATCAAATCCTACACAGCCAAGGAGACCTTCAGCTTGCATTTCTTGAGAGGATTCAAGTTGCTGTTGTGGAGTTGGCCAAGCAAGTGTTTGAGACTTGGGGGAAATGATGGCAATCATAAAGTGCTTGGTGTATAATATCACTGTCCCATATCCTATGGTAAAAATATTTTCCAAATGTCTTACAGCAGCACCATTTCCATTTCAGCCAAAGCAACATAGTTCAACAGCAAGTTGAATGGCAGGATCACAATTTTCATTTTGAGAAATGTTATGAAAAATAGGATGTTTGGAGATGAGTTGATAAAGTTTGAAGAAAGAATTGGGAGAAGCTCAAAATAGTTGAGTGAAGTTTAGTTGAGGAATGTTGAGAATGGAGCAAAGATCATATCTGGGATCATGATTAAGATTTGGCCCCCTTGGGTTTATGTAACGCTTTTTGGAAAGAAAAGAAATATAGGCAAAAGCATCTTCCAAATAAGAGTCGGCTTTATAGTAAAGAACTAAAAATAAAGTGATAGCATTAATAGTTGAGTGAGTTAGCTGCCTAGTAGAGAGGTGTTTCATAGTTGTCAGTGGAAGGCTTATGTGATGAGGGAAGTGGGAATTCACCGCCAAATGTGCAGTTGGGGTATGTAGATAGAAAAAAACTTTAAGTGTTTGCGACCAAAATTAAGTAGCATAGAGTGAGGAAAGACTTAAAGATGGCATCAGAAATTATAAGTCATGTGACTCTCTTAAAAATCCATCATGGATGTGATGAGTTTGGGATCAGGAATTAGGAATGGAAATTGGGGTATAAGAGGTGGGATAATGCATTATTGTGGATTCCTTATCCACTAGCCCTTGGGCTAGTGGATAAGAATATTCCAAAATTAATAATGTCTGATCCCAGGAAAAAAAATTCCAGATCCCTAATTGCAGATTGGTGAACTTTGATACCCCCTAATTGAAATATTCATCAGCCATATGTGAATTCTTTAATTAAAAACACGTTAAAAAATATTCATTAATCCTTTAACACATTCAGTAACTACTAGCATATCAATTTCACACACATCCCCAATAACATGGCACAACAATTCATGCACAATATAGATGAGCTAAAATATATTGAAGAAGAAGAAATAATATTTAGAGACCTTTTAGAGTCAATGAATTCAAGTAATAAAGCCCACAAAAAATATTTATTAATCACATTTGCATTGATGGACATCACCAGCTTATGAAAGACTACCTTAATACTAATAGTACCTACAACTCAAACATGTTTCATCACTGTTTTTGCATTGGTAAAACTCTATTTCTTAAAATTTCTAATAATCTACAGCTACATAATGTGTATTGGACACAGAGGACTGTAAGTTAAAAAAATGTCTGGTATCCACTCTTTGAATCAATTTAATTTATGAAAGGATTGTTGTGACCAAGTTGGTTTGTCTCCTGAGCAAAAAATCACTTCTGTTCTGCATCAACTTGCCTATTGAATCACTGCAGATGGAACAGATGAAAATGTGCGAATTGGAAAAATTACCACCCTAGAATTTCTAAAACAATTCATCAAGGACATCATCACATTGTATAAGCCAGAATACTTACGTGAACCCAACACCAATGAGAAGAAATCAATTCTTAAGGAGTATGAGGATCATGGTTTTATAGGGTGCCTTGGAAAAATAGACAGTATGCACTGGGAGTAGAAAAATTGTCCTGGTGCATCGTCAGGTCAGTTCCAGGGAAAAAAACACACCCCTACAATAATTATAAAAGCAGTTGTGTCACAAAACCTGCATTTTTGGTAGTCCTGTAGCTCTAAACAATATTAATGTACTTCATCAAAGTTACTTATTTGACAAATTGATCACAGGAACTCAAGATGAGGTGCATTTTAAAATTAACAAACGGAAATATACTAGACCCTATTATCTAGCTGATTGTATCTATCCACCTTGGTTAACCCTTGTAAAAACAATTAATCACCATCAGGACAAAGCCAGTCAGTATTATGAAAAAACAAGAAGCAGCTAGAAAGGATGTTTAACATGAATTTGATGTTCTTCAAGCTTGTTGGGGGATTATCAAACAGCCTTGACATTTGTGGCATATAGAGGATGTCAACAACTTGATGATTTGCTCTATTATTCTTCATAATATGGCCATTAAAGACATGTCACCTTCTGACCCTTACCTGATTATAATTCAGCTGTCCAGTGAAGTAATTCCAAACCACTGGGACCCACAGCTAATTAAAAGTTTAACAAGTCATATTCAGCAAAATAAGCTTTTACATGATTCAACAATTCATTTTCAATTGCGTGAAGATCTACAAGACTAAAACTGGGAAAATAAAGGAAGAAATTAAAAACTAAGTTAATCATTTAAATTCCCCAAAATATATTGTTCACTTACAATTATAAAGAAAAAAACAGATTGGTTGCCTAAAAAATCACCCATTATACCTTGATTTATTTACCTTATTTATTTAATATACATTAGTTATTATAAAAATAACATTATATAATTAACAAATATTATTATTGACTAAGTACTTATTACCTTTTGATATTTAGAGAAAATGAAATACAGATCTGTTTGAGGGGCTATAGTATAGGGAAAATTGGGCTATATAATAGATGATACATTTCAAAGTTAGTGGGACCAAAAAATTGGGAGAATGTCTCACCTTATATATTCCTTGGAATGCCTGATCAGCAAGAAAAAATATTTTTCTTGAGGCATTATTCCCTTACCCAAATAATTAGGAGGGGTCTCCTAAACTAGCAATGTGAAAATAATAATAAAAAAATTAAAATTTAGCAAGAAAAAAATTTAATTGAATAAAAAAAAATTAGAAAAATAAAGAAATTAATTAAGATCTGAAAAAAACACTATTTGTAAATCCAAAAAAAATGAGAAAGGAGCAATAAAAACAAAGAAAGAAAAGATAAGGAGCAGGAAAAAAAATAAACGTGAGCAAAAAAAATAGGGGGAGGAAGGATTTGAAAATCCTACTCTTCCAATATGAAAATCCAAAAAAATAAAAAATTAGGCAAGCAAAAAAAATAGGGGAGGAAAAGTTTGAAAATCCTACTACTCAAATATGAAAATCCAAAAAAAAAAAAAAGTAAGAAAAAAAAAAGAAAGATGAAAAATAATCCTTCCTCCCCCTATTTTTTTTAGCTCACTTTGAATTTTTTTTCCTACTCCTTATCTTTTCATTCTTTGTTTTTATTGCTCCTTTCTCATTTTTTATAGATTTACAAATAGTGTTTTTTTTCAGATCTTAATTAATTTTTTTATTCAATCAATTGTTTTTCTTGCTAACTTTTAATTTTTATTATTATCTTCACATTGCTAGTTTAGGAGACACCTCCTAATTATTTGGGTGAGGGAATAATGCCTCAAGAAAAATATCTTTTCTTGCTGATCAGGCATTCCAAGGAATATATAAGGTGAGACATTCTCCCAATTTTTTGGTCCCACTAACTTTGAAATGTATCATCTATTATATAGCCCAATTTTCCCTATACTATAGCCCCTCAATCAGATCTGTATATTGTTTTCTCTAAATATGAAAAGGTAATAAGTAGTTAGCCAATAATAATATTTTTTAATTTTATAATTTTATATGTGTAATAAATAATGTATATTAAATAAAAATATATATAATTTTCATCTCTCAATATTTAGGGTTTATTAAGCATTATTTCTTACAAATTGTATCATCTATTATCATATCCCATTCTCCCTATAGCTCCTCAAACTGATCCACATATCAGTGTCTCTAAATATTAAAAAATGATAAGTAGTCACTGACCAAATAAATTTTACTTAAAATATCATTATCTAGTTACTAAATTTTAAATATGTCTCAAAACTGTTAATCACCTATCCATCTTTTCATTAAATCAGCCTTCAACTTTTTAAAACAGCTAAATCACCAAGGGCTTCACAATCCTTTTATTTCAAGATAAGTAACTTCATATCAATTGATCTCATATCATTATCAAGTTTCTTTTTCTCTATCAAGATTGTTTCCTCTGTAAGATGATTTATTTTTTAAAATAAACTGTTTGTGTTGTACATGGTTGAGGCACATATTTCAGCAAGATTACTGTATTTTTCTGCAAATAGAGACTTTGAATTTTCTGAGGTGCCTTCACTTAATCATTGTCTTTTAGCAGCCTTTATTCCAATGGGACGTGTAGAATGAGAAAAAGATGGGGAAGGACTATCAGGTTCACTTGTCAGGTGCTCAACTCTGTTTGTATGGCTAGAGGTGAGATCAACTGAGTTAGTAGCAGTGGGTTTGGTGGTATTGAGTCTCCAATTTGGTGCATATCTCAATTTTTCCCATGCAACTAGACATTTAAAAGAAGTTTTGTTCTAATCATGAAAAACTGAGAGTGCTGTTCTTAACCAGTTGGTTGGGGAAGAGCCACTAGGTGGATTTTAATCAATTGAGTTGTATATTGCACTAAATTTAAGAGTTTCTGTGTTTACTGCTTGCCATATAGAGTAGAATGTTAGAAATAAATTTAATTATTTTAATTCATATTTATTTTTGTAAATACAAAAAATTCACCAAATTTGAATCTGTTCCCAATCATGGTAGTGTAGTTTGCTGAGTTGATTAAAGTGTGCTTCTATCTTTTTGTAAAATGTCTCTCCAGCTTGGTATGTGGAGCACTTGGGTTTCTGGCTGATGCTTATCCATGAAAAAGTGAGTTGTTCTTCTTCTTGGGGTGCCAATTAGGAGAACTTTTCTTCTTAGATTCAGTCAAAATAAATAACTTTTTATTTATCTATTATAGATCAGAAGGTATGCTTGAAGTGTGTAATACAAATATAAGTAGTAATTTAATAAATAGTAGTGGCTATTTTTGTGTGAATTGAGGGTGAAAAAAAGGATAAGTAATTAATGAGGCACTTCTGGCTTCAGTAGGTAATGGTTGAGTCCAAAAAAAGTGGTGTGAGGTTCTGGCAATTACAGAAGCTACTAAAGCAACTTTTCTCATTTGATTATATGACTACAGAATAAATTAGTTACTAGAATCTAATTGAGAAACAATTGAGGAATAAGTTGGTAAAATATGCATACTGAACCACTTTACCAACACGGCTGGGGATGCTCTTAGCACTTGAAGGTCTTAAGTGGGTGTTAAGTGAAAAAACTATTGTTTTGTAACTGTTGTGTAAATGTTACACCCCATGGAAGAACAAAAATGTGTTGTAGTGATAGGTTATGGGCCTGTGTTAAACCTGACCTGCGCCCCCAGTAATTCTGAACCCTTTGGGAACCCAATTTTTTCTTAATATTTATCTTGGATAACCTCCACTACTCAACCGGTAGCACCAACCCCTCAGGATAAACTTTGAGCTAGCATCAATCAATATCAATATTATCATTTTTTATTTATTTACAGCTATTTGGAAAAACCTTGATCCTTTTTTGCCCCTCATCCCCCACCAAAAGCGGCTTAAACTCATATTTTTGGAGGGGAGTGGAAGGCAAAAAAACCATAAGCTTTTCCCAAATAGCTGTATTTTTATCTCTCACATATGGCTTGCTATGACCCGTGTAATTTATCTACCTCCTATTTTTATCCACCTCCTCCCATATCAAACTGCAGCAGCTCATTGAATTACCAAACATACTACCCAGCCTTCTGTTCCACCAACCACCTCCATGTCTTCCATCCCTTTATCAAAAAATGTGAATCCACAAACTTTTACTAAAATCACTGAGATTGGAGAGAATTTACTTGCTGCAGATGATGAATCCCAAATCAAAGAGGCCCATACCAAATTATCTTACCCCTACTCAAGTCCAATCCTTGATAGTGGTGCCACTCACCACCTAACTGGAACCAAAGACCAGTTAGTAAATTTCAAACCTTTAAAAAAACCTATACAACTGAAAGGTTCCACCCACCTGTCTAAACCCCCATTCATTACAGGCATGAAGACTCTTAATTTTTGGGATGTGGATGGGAATATACTAGCATTGAATGGTGTCTTATATTATGAATCAGTGTGTAAAACTTTGATATCACCTGCAGCTATTATAGAGGGAGGAGGACACATTGGGGTTTATGAAAAGGATATGTGGGGAGTGTTTATGGAATTTAGTAGAATGGTTAAGAAGAGTTGAGAAACTAGTAGAATATTCTAGAGCTATGTGTATATAGATATATAAGTGTTTGCACAGAGTAATAAAAAATGAATAGTCTCCACTATACTATCCAACCCTTGAAGCATCTGCAGCCATTTCAGCAAATATTCAGTAGCTATATGAATTTTACTGGCACCATTTGTTACTTACAGCTAATTGGGAATACCTTCTAGTTTTCTGCAATTTTTCCAGCCTCCTACCTCCACAAAAAATGATTTCAGGTTAGCTGACCTGCTATATCCAATTGATCGGATATGCAATCAGCTTCCCCAGCCATTTTGCCACCACCACCCACATCACTCCCTATGCTTTCATTTTTGCTGAACCTACCAATTCCATTCCATTTCACAATTTTTGCATTCAAACACCTCAATACCACATCGCTTCAAGTTCTTTTTTTTCACTCTCAAGTAAGTTTTTTATTCCCTTTTCAACATAATTTTTCTTATTTTTATTTTGTCTTTTTTTTCTGTTTCTCAGTTCCTCTGCTCTGTTACATGTAAGTTTTTTTCTTATTATTTCTCTGTTACTTTTGAAATAATCTAAGCTAGTTTCTGTGTATCTTGAGGGGAATGGTGTTTAGAAAGTATGATCTTGAATTCAAGGTCATTGTAGTCAATAAATCTTTGGATGGTAAAACTTTAGTTGAAATAAATTCACAACTTTTCTCATCAGTAAGTGATGATTCACTGTGTCATTGGCTTCACCACTATAAAACCACCCAAGCTGTGGTGCATGATCCAAGAACATACTTTAAGCAAGGAAAATTTCTCAATTTAGATGAAAAAAATTGTGATTTTCTTCAAGAGTTGATTTACCATGACCCAAAAATGTACCTCACTGAGCTGCGGGATGCATTATTTCAGGAGCATGGTGTCAGCATTGATCCTTCAACTATTCATGATGAGCTCTGAAAGTATCTCAATATGTCACAAAAGTTCACTCAGACAGTGCACCCAGGCCCATATTCTGAAAAAAGGCTTCATTAGAGGGTGTCAGCTCTGGCCAATCCACACTTAACTTAAGTGTGGATTTAAGACCAAATCAGCACTTAAATCTTACAAAAAAGTCCCTTATTTCACAAATGGGTGTCAGTTATGACCTCAAATCAGCATTTTTTTCCCAATTTTTTCTCACAACCACATGTTGGACACATCATCACTTCCTTGCCCACCCCAGCCCTGTCACATGTGACACTCAGACCTCAATCCTCTCATCAATCCTCGGCACACACCCCTCACAGAGATTTGAAACATTTTATTATGAAATTTTAACCAGGCATGTTTTTTTCCTTCTTTTTTTATTTTTTCAACCTCCACAAATCAGATGTCCACCTTCATCAAAGGTAATTACTTTTTGTTGATGGAAAATGAAGTAAAAAATAAAACAAAAGTGAGAATGGAAATCAATCCTAAGTAAATGAAGGAGAGGTTTAAAATATATCAATAAAAAATAAAAAGGCTCATTTTGCTTCCACTTCCACTGGCTTTGGTATTGATGATTAAGATTTGGAGAATGGAATTACTACTGTTTCAAAAAAGCTCAATTTCATGTATCTTCTCTACAAGGAAATGGGTACTCTTTTTGGTTCCTGATTTAATAGTTACTTTTAATCTTATCAAAAATAGTTGTATCATGAGATTCTGATAACAAAACTTTTCCTTACTGTACTCTAAAATATCACACTTTTGGAATTTCAAATGGTGAAATAGTACTGACACCTGTGCAAAAAACCTCATCACCAACATTATTTTATCACCTCACCACCAACTTACATTTCTAAATAAAGCTAAGTCAGAAAAATTCTATATCTGTTTAAAAAATTTGGCAATACCCTCCCTTGCATTTTATTGAAGCAAGGGGTGAATGTCACCAATTTTTTTTAGGTCATCAATTTTCCATGTCAGATTTGAAAATTTGGCAATACTCTCCCCTGCATTTTGTTGAAGTAAGAGGTGTAAATCACCAAAATTTAGAATAATTCCATAAATTAATAAATAAATAAATAAGATAAGTCAAATTCACTAGTTTTAAAGTAATTACGATTACTCAAGCCAAAATGCAGACCAAGTCTAGAAACTAAGTTTGAGAATTTCCACAGGTATAGGCAAGATGAACCCCATGGAACAATTTAATGTTATCATGATTACCTTTAATACAACACAAGGTTGTTGGCTCATTACTTTAGTTTAGTAAGTTTAAATATCAGATTTATTTATTCAAAAATTATGAAAGAATAAAAAATATTTGATGACTTTACAAATCCCAAACTTTTTTTATCTACCAATAGGTTTTTAAATTTATTAATTTTACCTTCTTTTTTTACCTTGTTGATTTTTTGGACAAACTTTTGACTTATCTGATAAAAGAAGCAAAAATGAGTGAAGGGTTAGACATATGAAAATGGTAAGAAAAATAAAAAAACACACCTTGATGTAAGGGCAGAATAATAGGGGGTGTCAGTTCTGGCAAATCTGCACTTAAATTTGACAAAATCCGCACTTATCTAAGTGCGGATCTATGAAACACACTAGCCCCAACACTGGTGGATTTCAAAAGTGAAATAAGTCAATTATTTCACTCAAATCCTCACTTTCTCAACCAAAAGTGCTGGTTTCACCATTCCACACATCTCACTGATTTGTCAGCATCATCTCATTCATAAGCAGCGCTATGCAACATAACACTTCATATCTCTTAACATTGTGCATCATATTCATTTTTCTACCATATAAGAGTCATGCCTTCCTCACTCTCAAATTGTGATAAGCTGAATCAAGCAATGACCGTTATAGCTCTTGATCACCTCTTGGACTCTGATTAAAAATCTGATTCTGACCTTGAAGAAGATTGTAAGCTGGTCATCTAGAAGAAGGAGAAGAAGAGGGAGAAAATAGAGAGGAGGAGGAGAAAAATAGGGAAAAAGTTTAGGGAAATAAAAAATCAAGTTAATATAATTATTTTAGATAAAATAAGGCAACAAAAATTCCTTAGTTTTGACACAACGGTGAGTTTGATTAAATTATAATATATTTATTGAAAATAAGGATTACTATTTCTGCGTGGCAAACACTTTTATTACTAACAGACTTACTGAAACCCTAGATATTTATATAGAATTTTGATTAGAATTATAGTACTAATAAAAATAATAATAAATGTATTATATTTAAAAAATATGTTTAAATTGCGAGTGTATAATAAGTGATGCAGCTACAGGGGATAATCAAAAGCCTTTTATAGGCAAAAGATCCTCTGAAGCGCCACAAATGAGTAATTACAAAGTAGTAATAAAGTGAAACAAGAATATAAAAGAATAGAACTAAAACATAGAGATTGAGAGAAAAACATGAAACAATAAACTAAACCCATGAGTAAGTAGCTAATTTTCCCACCATAAGTTCCCAAAACAATTAATTAAAATAATCAGTAACTAAGTAAGTCTGAAACATAAGAAAAGTGAGTAAAATAACCCAAAACAGATATTACAGTGAGATGTAAAGGGTTTAATTAAAACAAATAGAATTATTTTCACGCAAAAATCCATGTAATCAATTTAATCCAGTATAAAGCAAATTTAATTAATTGTTTTAACTATGTAATTAATTCAAAAACTAGTTTAAATGAAACAAATAATTAATTTAATGATATTTCTAATTTAAAGTGAGAATTTTAATACCATCTTATTAAATCAGTGTTATAATTTATTTAATAATTTTACTGACACATTTAAGGGTCATAAAAGCGCCCAATATTATTGTTTAATAAGATATGTATGGCCTTATTTAATATATAATTTTAATTAATTAATTTAATTACATTATAAGTTAATTTTACATTTATAATTTATAATATATGTTTATAATTAATTAATTATTAATTTTTATTAATTAAATACATAAAAATGCGCCATAATTTATAGAATATATATCATGCTTAATTTAAATGTATAAATAATTTATATAATAATAAAAATAATATAATACTTATTATATATATTTAATAAAATAATTATATCATTTTATTATGCAATATAAGATTAATTTATATACATAATAAGCATATTTTTATGCCCTCTTTTAGTTCCAGTAAATTGACATAAAATTTACTGGGCTCCTGGTATAGCCTGGCTGACAAAGATCTTCTTTTTTTATCAAAAATGGCCAGGAAACGTTACCTTCTTCCTAGAAAGCCTCAAGTACACTATCCAAATACTTCTAAAGCTATACTTACCCAGTTTTAGACAGCTTTTCAGGACTTCTCAGGAATTTTTCCTTAAATTGCTTCGTCTTATTGAGGATCACCCCATCTTTCACAATAATTCTCAAAAGCCACAACGTGATCCAATAATTCAATTGGCCATCACACTATGACATTTGGGTTCCAATGGTAATGGAGCTGCCTTGAAATGTTTGGAAAATGTCTTTGATTTAGGCTATGGCTCTGTTATAACTTATACAAAAAGTTGCATCACTGCTATCAACTTGTTGGAATCTCAACTTCTCTCCTGGCCAACAAAATAAAAGCAACTTGAATCATCTCAGGTTATGCAAGCAGAGGGCTTCCCACAATGTATTGGTTTTGTTGATGGTGCTACTATTCCTTTGAGTCAGAAACATGCTCATGGTGGAAACAAGTACTTTGACTGTAAAAAGAGGTAGCTTATTATTAATTCTTTACATTCTTTTTCATACTAACACAAGAAACTATATCTTCTCTATAGATATTCAATTTCTGTTCAGCTTATTTGTGATGTCAACAAAAAATTTATATCTTTCTTCACTGGCTATCCTGGATAATGTCATGATTCCTATTTCTTTCAAAGAATGCAAATCTAAAAAGAGCCTGAATTTTTTTTTGATGAATATCAGTATCTTCTGGCTGATTCAGCTTATGTGAATGGAAAATATGTACTTCCTGCATTATGTGGAGCAGCTTCAGAAGGCAGTCAAAATGCCAAGTTCAACAATCATTTGGCAAAGTCAAGAGTCCATTTTGAACATTCTATTGGAATCTTGAAAGGTCTTTTTTCCAGTTTAAGGGAATTAAGAAGTCATCTTAGAAATATTTCTGAAATCAAGGCTGTCATCAGCTGGATTCTGAGTTGCACCATACTTCATAACCTACTTGCTGACCTCAAATATCAATGGTTAGAGTTGTATGAAGATGAAGAAGTTGAAACACCTCCAACTATATCCAACACTACAACTTCTCAAACCACTAGTGTAAGGGCAAATATTCTTCCAATCACACTAGCACATTGGGAGTATTAGCTATGATTTATTCTTTAACTTTTTTCTTCTCTTTAAAATTTGTAATCACATTATAATTTATAAAAATCATTTACTAAATATACTTTTCTAATGATTTACATGCTTTTTGGTAATAATAATACACTTGTTCCATTTTTTTGGTATTATCATCTAAAATTGATGAAAGAAAGCTATCATGAAAAAATTCCAGCTTTTCTTTTTCTTTCATAGAAATATAGTCCAACATATCTATATTTGGAATTAACATTTTTAAAGTTTTAAAAGAATTGGCTAATTTTTTACTTATCTGGATGGAAGACCCAAGCCTTGAAAAATTTCCAAACTCCTTGACAGGTGTTGTTTGATGGTATAGCATATTAGCTGGCCATATAACAACCCATATTCCATCACACTTTTCAAAATCAACCATGTATTTCAATTCCAGAAATACAAAATGACCTCCATTCTGCCTTGGCCTATTGCTGTCCCATAAGCATTCACCAAAATATCCATCTAAAGTTGTTTGAAACCAGACACCTAAACTAAGTTCACTGTTGTCCAAATCCTTATGGGGATGATTCAAAAACCCATCTGAAGTCCATGTTAGATTTCCCCCAAAAGCCACCACCCCATCATAACAAGGAAGGTCTATTTCAGCTCCAAGCTTCAAAGATTCCTCATACCACTTCTTTTCTAATAGTTTAAATAGAAAATAAAATGAAAATATAAATCCAAGTGCCTCACTCACTTCCCCATCATCTATTTTTAAATTTGGTAGAGACCTGAAGCATGATTCAGCTTTTTAAAATTGGAAATTTAAAATTTGTAACTTACTTATATCAAATACATGTTGACTCCCTAACTGTTCTCCAGAAGCAAACATATTTCCCTCTCCACCTTCTTCCAGATGAGCACCATTGGTCTTGATCTGGTGTCTTAATAACTTCATGTACCTGCAGCGTTTCTTAGCATCCTCCAGTTTACCAAGTTCAGCCAATTCCTTACGTTTGAATGACTTCACTATAACAGAATGAATATTTTGATTTTTAGGTTGAATAACTGAAGGCCTTTCTGAGACATGTGCGATTCTGTAGGTGCCTGTGTTGTGTGATCCAGGACATGATGAGTGTCAGCCAGGCTACTAGACTTACCCAGTAAAATAATTAATTATTTTACTGAGATGAAGCCACACCTTTTTTATTAATAATTAATTATTTAGTAATTACTTATGTATTACTTAAAACTAACTAGCTAAGTATATTAAGTAATGTAAATAATTAATAAATTTAAGTAATTGTCCCATACATTTTTACTCCCTAACACTGTGCTCAATAATACAGCTGAGTGGGAATAAAAATAATAATAAAAATATAATAAAATTCTTAAAAATATCAAATTCTTTTACTGAAAGATTTGGATTTCCGTGAAATAAATATATTTAAATCAAATGTGTTGTATTAATTGTGACAGTCCAAGGGAGCTCATATTTAATTGAAAATGAAAATGATACCCTTGTTGACATACCAATTAATTTATTTTTTATTTATTTCATATACACTCTTTTTTATTCAGTTTTCTTCTCACACCCTTTTATTAGGTGGTGTTAACTCTGTGTCTTTATTTCCTGTATTTTTTCCTATAAAAGGCCCTCACTTTTTGTACTTTTCATCTCATTCCTTACTTACTTATATATCTTACACATTGTTATTTACAACCTCTATTACTATTCTTTATCATTTTAGTAGTTACATTCACGTACTCTTAATCTATAAATAATAATAATAATTTGTCCCACCTCTTATAACTTGAGTAAAAACATTAAAATTTGAAAGAAATATGTATCATACCTTTAAGAGTCTATTAAAACCCTTCAAATACTCGTAGTACCTCCAATTTTACTTTCTAGACAAAGAGAGCCACCAACAGTTGGGGACCCTTCCGAATCGTCGACGACACGTTGTTATTTGAGGCCGGAGACTGTGGGGACCATCGCCCTTGAGGTACCTATAAGAACAAGTGGACAATGAAAACGACAAACGTCATATATCACGTGACTTATTTTTTTGCTGTGAACGGGAATAAAACTGCGCTCCAAAACTTAGGTTCATATATTGACTAAAGTCATATATTTTTGTGGTAATTATTGTAATTACTATTCATGGGTCACTTTGCACTCTTCATTCTCTATGTATTTCCTTTTACTCAGCACTCTGAAAGTGGCATTAATTTGCTCATACTACAGAGGGAGGTGTCTAGTAAATTGGAATTATTTTTTTTATTATTTATTTTATTTTTCCTAGTTGACAAAGATAGAGCAATTGTGTTCTTAGTCCTAGATGTAATAAAATTATCTTTTAAAAAATTAATTATTATAATTCTCAGTTGAATTTTGTCCTGATAAATTAAATTTTATTTGTTCCAGTTGACAAATTGTCCTGAAAATAAATTTTTTGATAATTAATAAAAATAAAATTTATATAAAATTTTTTCAGTTGACATTAAGTCCTGGTAATTACTTATTTTTTCAGTTGATTTAAAATCCTGATAATAATTATCATAAATTTGTTAATTAAAATTTTCAATTTATTTCTTCAGTTGATTATTTTATAATCCTGGTTATTACATTATTTTGAATTAATAAATAAATTGATTATTATTTTAGTTGATTTTTTGTCCCAAAGGATTTTTTATTCTTTTTATTATTATTTTTCTTTTAAATAAAAAGTAAAAATAGAAACTAATTCATCTTCTTGTTTCCCTCCCTCATTTCACTTTAAAAATTAAAAAAAAAATTACTGATCAAGGTTTTTCTGCTGCACGTTATGGTAAGGTAAACTCTTACAGTCGCCTTGCTGTAAGCAGAATCCGGAGGAGATGTGTGGATTTAGCTGAAAACCCCGTCCTTCCAATAAAAATAACAAAATGGGAGTTCTAAATCACTAAGCTAACCAATCTACTTGAATCTGATTTATAAAATAATGAAACTCTAAAATATTTAACGCTTATTGAGATCGAGATAAAAGTGGCTGTTGATAAAGAAATACTGAATACAACAATTAAGGTGTACCAGTGAAAGATCTGAAAAGATTGATTTTTATGTTTTTATAATATTTTTAATTTTTATGAGACAGCAATAATCAAGTCCCAGTGATGAAGACCTTTCTAAAGATACCCTGTAAGAAGTGTGATTTTAATTGTTGAATTGTATTTCTAAAATGTTATGTAAAAAATAATAATGTTATAAGGGTATTACAAATTTATTTAATTTGTTGAGTAATAAAAAATGAGACTGTGGTGGTTAATGATTAAGCTGTATGATGTGTCCCCCCTCTCAATTTCGAGTTTGAGAAGCGCTTAAGTATTCCTAGTCACGTGCCTATGTTTTCCCCTCCAGAGCTCTTCCAGAGTCAATCCGGAGCCCGTACGGAGTCCGTATGGAGTCAAAGCGGAGTCCGTACGGAGTCGAAACGGAGTCCGTACGGAGTCTGTCCGGACTTCCGGACTCAATTTAGAACCTTAAAACCATAATAAAAAATCTAGAAAAATTACACATAATAGAGCTACTTCCCCTTTACATACCAAACTAATTTTCGTAGTCTGCGCAGCTCTAATTACCCCGTGAAAGTTCATCAAAGTTAAGTAATTTTTGAAAACGTAAATATTTCTATAAAACTTTAAAATTCATTTAAAAATATAAAAAAAATAGTAAAAATTCTGGGAAAATTTCCCAAGGTTCTTGAGTGACTTGACTTGATACTTATAAATTTTTCAGACCATAAAAATAAGTTTTCTCCGTAAAATAAATTGTATTTGTGTAGGCATTTGCTCGTGACCAATTTCTTCATATTTTAAACTCCAAAATAAATTAAATAAAACCCTTTTTATAAAAAAATAATAACGCCAATCTTGCACGCCGTAATAACTCCATTTACATATTTAGGTGCCGTACTAAACTTTAGGCTACCACATCCTCCCTCCAATTGAGAATGTCCCCATTCTTAAAACTTTGCATAAGTGGTTGAACACAATATTCATCTTTAACCTTCAACCACCATCTTCTTTAATCAACTATAAAATTCATCTTCATCAATATGTCTTCCAAAGAACTTGTCGCTCCATGTGAACTCTGCGCTCGATACCAGGTACCTTGTTTAATGTCCAACCCTAATCTTCCTGGCAGAACAGCTTGCGACTTATGCCGTGTGAAAAAAGTGAAATGCAACCGGCCAATAGTTCCTTCTAAAACAAACGTATATTTAGGACCAGCAGCTCTCCCTGATCCCTCAACTTCTAAAAAGCGATCCAAAATTCCTGTCTTCTTAAAACGAATAAGATCAAAAACAGCTTCAAAAGTTCAATCTTCATCAACGGATCCCGGCCTAATTTTGCCTTCACAAGATCCTAATCCTATAACGCCAGTACCCCCAACTAACTTTGCTGAGACTATGTTTCCTGGCTCTAAATGTAAGATCCTATTTATCTTACTAAAAAAAAAAAAAAACTTTTAATCAAAATTGACTAAACCTATGACTTAATAACATATTTGAACTTCTAGCTGTCAAAATAACCAACACTGATGATGTTGGTAGAGTGAAGACGGACTATATCAATCATTACCCAAATTTTCATCGCTATCTTTTTCTTGACTTTACTAATGAGTTGAAACAAAAAATGCTGGCCTATTTTCAAGAAACTCCAGCTAATAACCATGAAGACCTCATGAAAAGAAGAATTTTAATGCAAAGCTTTGATAATGATGTTGAACAATTTCAAAGAAATTATCTTTTCTAACAGTATAACTTGATAAAATTTTGTTTTTGCTTGGTCTTCTTAAACTTTCAACATAAATGATGTTTTCTTTCTTCTCTGGCCTGATATAACATAAAATAAAATAATATAAATCTTGTGATGATTCCACTACTGAGAGCAAGGTTTGAATCCCTTCAGAATCCCATATACCAGTCTTCCTTCTTGTCACAGCATTGAGAGAGTGGATCTTCCTATGAGCCGAATACTCCTGATTCCAACCTCATAGGGCCCCCCCACTGAGCCGAAATCTATGATTCCAATCTCGCCATAAGGTCCTCCAAGCTTCACACCAAAAAAAAATGGCCTAACTATGAGGCACTAAAAAAAATCATTCCCTAAAATCCAACTACCATCCTAACTTCTGATTCCTTCATCACAATTTTCAAACTTTGCTATACAGCAAACCCATAAAATACTTTTGCCAGGCTTCCAATAATAATTTTAACTTTAGACCATGTTAAAGCGCCACAAATTTCACCTAATTAACCATTATGCTTTCTTTAGCATCATCACCACCTAAAGTTTTAACCTCCTAAACTATCAGCACCCAATTCCAGAAATAATTGAATAACCAGTTTAGAGTCTTAGGGGACAGTGATAAATTAAAAGATTGAATTGAGTTATCCAAACAAGATTGACATTCCAATTTAAAGTCTTGGTAGACCAAACATATAATCGATTGCCAGTTTATGGTCTTGGTGGACCAAAGATCGTTTAAGTGCATAAATATCTTGATATATGCCTAAGTAAGGCCTAGGCTTGACCAAAGATTGAATAAATTTGATAATCCAGTTTAATGTCATAGTGGACCAAACATTTGATCGACAAGTAATCCAGTATAAGGCCATAGTGGTCCAATGAATGTTGAATTATCCTGCAGATATTAATTTTCCAGTTTAAAGTCATAGTGGACTAAACAATGAATGAACTACCAGTTTAAAGTCATGGTGGACCAAACATTTAATCGATAAGAAATCCAGTTTAAGGTCATGGTGGACCCAACAGCTTGATAACAGTCCAGTTTAAGGTCTTGGTGGACCTAACAACTTCTCTATCCTTGAACCCAGATTCTGCCACCAGCTTTCTTCATCCTAGTTTCAAGTTTTCTTCTTCAAAAAAATATCTCCTAACAAGATGAAACCTTCTGACTTCATTGCTTCAGCTGATCAATCTTGCAAATACTGTGCCTTCACCCATAGGGAATGTATCTTCTCTTTTAACTGGCAAAAGCACACTTATAACAGGGCCTGTTTAGCCTGCTATGAGAAGAAAAGAAAATGTTCTGGCTTGAACTGTGGTTCTTTCCCCATCACTGCTACTAGCTTCGCCGCCTTCTGCAAACCTCTTCCTTCTTCTTCACCTTCTACTCCACCCCCTATTCCATTAACCTCTAAAGATCCCATACCTTTTTCTCCATCAGCCTATTTAAACCTTTCTCCATCACCTAATCCTCTGGGTCCTTCTCTCCAATCTAGACTTGCTGCTACTCCCCCAAGAACTCTTGCTGCTCCCAGGGCCATGCTTCAACCTTCTAACAATTCTTCTCCTTCTTCCAACATCTTGAAGCACAAAAGGTCCTATAATAGCCAGCAGTCTTCATCTTCTCTTGTATCATCCAAAAGGCCCAGAACATCTACTTCAAACACCAAATCCAACACCAGTCGTCCTCATCTATCAAAAATAAAAAATCCTTTCCTAAACATAAAAAATCCCACTCCATTACCAAGTAAGCCATTTATCTATGATCATGATAGTGTTGACACAGGTTAGTTGTCTCTTTTTATTTTCTTAATCTTCAGGTTTTAATTTGCTGATATTTTAATTTGATAAGCGTCCACCGGTTCTCCAATTTCATATTCTGCTTATGAACTACCAGAACCTAATCCAAGCTTCCCTAGAGTTCCAATTCACCTAGTGTCTGAAAAGCTTTTTGCCAATTTTAATAACCTTATCGCTTATTTCCAACGATACCCGCCCTCTGATAGATCAGAATCTTGGATGAGAGAGCAACTGTTAAGAGACCTTTTCAAAATAGCCAACTGGCTTCAACACTATCGTGACCGTGAAATAAGATTCGAATCCCAGGAAATCAATCAAGGTCCTTCTAAATTTTCTAATTTCGATTCTTCAAAAGATAACAATCCTTGATGGTGATCTTCCTGGTATGTAGCTTTCTTGCATAATGTTTGAAGAATAAAATATAAACATCTAAACTACCTAAAACTAAAATACCTTTATTTTATTTTATTTATTTATTTTTTATTTTTTATTTTATTTTTTTTATTATTTTTTATTTATTTTTATTTATTTTTATTTTTTTATTTTATTTTATTTTATTTTATTTTTTTTATTTTTTTTTTATTTTTATTTTTATTTTTATTTTATTTTATTTTTTTTTTTTGTTATTTATTTATTTTTATTTTTATTTATTTTTATTATTTTTTATTTTTATTTATTTATTTATTTTATTTTATTTTGTTTTTAATTTAAAATATAAGATTTAGAAAAGATAGTTTTGAAATAAAAGATAAATTTTAATTTTTTAAAAAAAGATAAACGAATGTGAAAAGAAAGATAAAAAAAAGTACTAAAAAAATATTTTAAAATAAAATTTTAAAAGATGCCCCCCGGCCATTTGATGAGCCGTACCCTCAACATCATACCCACATCCAAGTGCAACTTGATGTGGTTACACAATTTTGAGAATTGAAAAGAAAAGAAAATAAATGAAAGTTTTAGAAGATAATTTTTTTATAATGATGATCACTGGGTGGGCTCCCTCCAATTTATAAAAATGATTAGAGACCACCAGTGAGCATCACCTTTACAATAATTCATAATATATATTAAAGAAAAGAAATCACAATCTAACATAAAAAAATCAAAAACAAAATAGGAAAATCTTGAATCCGGCGTTGAGAGCGGTGTCTCTTGATTCGCTCCAGTTTATAGTCTTAGTGGACTTCCTATAATTAAAAGACAAAGCCAGGATTCAACTAGAAACAGGGAAAATTTTGGAAACGAACATTATGGGGTAATTGTGTATAGAGCAGCCAGCCCATCAATTACCCCCACACTTGCCAATGTTAAATTAAGAAGGTTCCCCTGTGAACACTTCTTCCAATAAATTTTAAAAAGTTTTCCAACACTATCTTCACCCATATTTTAAGAATTTTAAGTTTTTGAAAATTTCAAAGATGGTCTTCTTGAATTTCGTTAAGTTTCATCATAGTTTCATCGCCCATAGAAAGTGTAATGATAGTAAAGTATTTTTGATAAAAATAAGAAGATAGTTTATACTTGTTGCGGAGGAATCCATAAAATTTCATAGATATCATAGTTTATCCTCATTTTGGAGGTATAAATTTAATAAAAGTCATTAAAATTGTAGTTTATCCTCATTTCGGAGTTGATAAAATTTAAGAAATTTCATAGTTTATCCTCATTGCGGAGGAAGACTTCGGCACTCCTGGTGCCTCTAGGATAGAACCGTTTCACTTGATCGGCCGCTACCCTCTTCTTCAATACTACTCCATCCAACTCTTCTAGCACATATGAACCGCCGGAAACTTGCTCCTTGATTTTATACGGTCCATTCCACCTATCTGCAAAAATTTTTCCCCATTGACTTTCCAAACTCCTATTATACACCAGGACCATATCACCTGGGTTCAAAGGTTTCCTTAATCGATGTGCCAACCGCTCATCCCAATATCTAACTGATTGATTTCGGATCTTCATCATCCGTGAATATGCCTTTTCTAAATATTCTTCTTTCTTTTCTAGCTGCATCATTCTTGCACACAATAATTCTTCAGTAGTTTTGACCGTGTCCCAGTCAACTCCAAGATATGATTCAGCTTCTAAATCAACCGGTAAAACTGCTTTCTGTCCAAAAACAAGTTCATAAGGTGAAAATCCGGTCGTCCTTTTGGCAGTGATTCGATCAGCAAATAAAACTAAAGGTAAATAGTGCCTCCACTTTTCGGCACTTGTCCCACACATTTTAACTAAAGCATCCTTAATAACTTGATGCCCTCTTTCAACCATGCCTTCAGCTTCAGGATAATATGGGGTTGCTACCCTAACCTTTGATCCAACTTTCAATACGGCCTCTTTAAACTCTGTCCCAAATTCAGGACCTCCATCTACCGTCACCAACTTCATCACCCCATACCTATATACCCAATTATTCAAAAAAAATTCTGCCACATTTTTGGCAGTTAAATTAATAAGAGGCGCTGCCTCTACCCAACCAGATAAATCATCTCTGGCCACAATTAAATATTTATACCGTCCCTCTTTTATATGAACGGCATCTAAACTAACTCTTCCAAAGAGCGTATATTCACCGGTCGCGCGTCCAGGTTCTTTTGGCCTTAAATAACTTTGTCTTTGACATTCTTCGCATGACTGAACCCACTGTTTAACAGCCATCTTCATGCCAGGCCACCAAAATCGATCAGAAATTCTTCTAAACGTTTCTCCAACACCTCTATGCCCGAGATCTTCATGCAGTGATTTCAAAACTAATTCTTGCCCCTTCTGTTGAGTTATAACTACTTGAGGATTTGGATACCTCCTCCTCATTAAACGTCGACCAGATAGGTAAAACGTAGATGACTTCCTCTTGATAGCCACCCATTCATCGTCTTCACAATCTTCTGGCCTCTCTAAAGTCAACAAATATTTGACTAACAAAAAATAAAAACCAATCTGACCCCAGACTTCATCTTGAAAATCGATTAATATAACATCAATAGGGACTTCTCTATCACCAATATCACCTGCACATGAATGAGCCAATAATCGTTGACCCCTAAATAAATTTTTAATCGAGCTATGTCAACGTTTTTCTTCTGAACCTTTGGATCCTTCGAAAACCGTATTTGAAAATACCTCTTTCTCTTTATCCACCTTTTTATTTAAATTCTCTAATTCTCCAACATATACACCATTCCTTAATTTACTACTATCCCACACTACCAATCCATTTTCCTCTACATACACCACATCTTCTTCTACCTCCTCTCTGCCGAATTTATCTTCACCTTTTCCAACACCTTTATTAACATAAAAACTATTTTCCAGTTTATCCTCTTGGTGGAGGTCATCATCATCATAATCTAAACACAATAGTCCTGCCAGTTTAACCTCATGGGGGAGGTATGGAAAGTCTTCAGCTCCTTTAGTGCTGGCTTTGATAATAGGTATATCTTCATCGAACTCCTCTGAGTCTGAATCTTCTTCAGTGGGTGGTCTCCTTGATAAACCATCTGGCATAGTAAATGTCTTGCCAGGCTTATGAACTAAATCAAATGAAAAATGTTGAATAAAAGCTACCCATCTCGTCATGGGTGCGTTTGGTAAACTTGGGGAATTAATCATCTGGATTAACGATTTCGCATCCACTTGCAACTCAAAATTCTGCCCCCACAAAATATGCTGAAGTTTCTTCAGTATTTTCGCCACACTACATAATTCCAATTTTGGTTGAGAATATCTTGATTCGACCTCAGTAAATACTACAGATTCATACCTAACTGGCCTGATGTAACCAGCTTTATCCATCTGAGACAAAACCGCCCCAGCTGCAATCTGACTTGAATCAACTGCTAAATAAATTCTGCCAGCATTTTTTCCATAATCCAACTTGTGCAGGACTAAATCCTTCCCTACAACCTCCTTCAACTTCACAAACGCCTTCTCACACTCTTCATCCCACTCCCAGTCTGCATCCTTTCTTGTTAACCGTCTCAATGGAGCTGCCAATGAAGAAAAGTCCTTAATAAACATTCTAACATATACGCAAACGCCTAAAAACCCTCTAACTTCGGTTGTATTCTTGGGTCTTGGCCAGGACTGAATTTTGTTAACTTTCTTCTTGGACATAATCCTACCCTCTCTACATACCACATGGCCTAATATTTCTAAGGCTGGCACACAACATGAAAATTTTGAACCTGAAATAGTTAAGCCAGCCTCTTCAATTCGAAACAAGATTCTTTCTAATGTAATTGCAAACTCCCAAATGAATTTGCGTATCCCGGGATTCTCTTCCAACACCTGGTTATCATAGTCGGTTGTTGGTCCCTTAATTCCTCCATCATCTATAAAGATTCCAGCATATTGTGGAATTTCATCTTGAAGGATCCAAGCCATCTGAGCTTGATAAACTGCAACCGAATTTGTTGCTCCTTGAGGTAATCTTGTTAACTGTAAACGTCCAAGTGGTGTATCGAATGTAGTGAGAGGCCTTGAGTCCGGATGTAACTCTCTCTCATCATATCCACCCATAATATCTCCCAAACCATAACACACTCTCCCTGCAAACGCTTCAACAAACTCCTCAGCACTAGGCAGTATCCCAGCATCCTTTATTGTAACCCTATTTAATTCCCTAAGATCATGAACAACTCTAAGCTTGCCATTCGGTTTCTTGATACAAAATACCGGACTAGAATAACTTGATGTTGATTGCTCATACAGTCCAGTGCGTATCCGTTCTCTGACAACTTCAATATAGGCTTCTTTTAATGCAGCCAGAATAGGAATCGGTTTCTGCTGCCACGGTTCATGACATACCACAGGAATCTTGTAAGGCTCCCCATAGGAATGCTTCAACACACCCCTCTCCTCTTCTACAAAAGTAATGGCCTTCTCTCGCTTGACCATCACATCCAACAACAACTTCTTCTCTTCTCCAGACAACCAACCATCAGGTCCAAAATTAACAACACCCAGTCTCTCAAAAGTGATTCTTGACGTCTCAGAAAATTCAGGCGGATTCTTTACCAAGGGACTTTCATAAGGATCTCTTGATAACCTTGGTCTTCTCAAAGGTGGATTTAATTCAGCAGGTAGCGGTTCATTAATAGGTCGAACTTTATTTGCTACTTTCTTATATTTGGCTGCGTCCACATCTAAATAAGCTTGAGGTAAATCATTTACTTTTGTATCGCCATTAAAACTTTCATCAAATGAATCTTCTTCATCGCCCGAATCAGAATAAGAAAAATTAGAAAAATATTTTATTTCATTTTTAAATTTTACCCTTTTCTCCTTTCCCTCGTCTAATTTATAAACAGATTTTCCAACACCTTTTCTTCCCTTATCCAACAGTAAATCACCCGTAAAGAAAGTTGGAAGTTTAACCTCTTGCTGGAGAACCGGAATTGAATTTTCACAAAAATTATTTTTTTGTGTTTTAATTATACCGAGATTTTTTATTTGATTTTGATGAGATAATTGCAGTTTACCCTCTTGCTGGAGGTCCGGAATAACATTTTCACATAAATTATTTTTTTGTGTTTTAATTATACCAAGATTTTTAATCGGATTTTGATGTGATATTTGCAGTTTACCCTCTTGCTGGAGGTCCGGAATAACATTTTCACATAAATTATTTTTTTGTGTTTTAATTTTACCAAGATTTTTAATCGGATTTAGATAAGATTTTCGCAGTTTACCCTCTTTCTGGAGGTCCAAAATAGAAGGAGATAATTGCAGTTTAACCTCTTGCTGGAGGTCATAAAACATACCCTTCCAATTTTTATCCAACCTAATTTGGCCCATTTTGCCTTTTTTACCATTTTTAAATTTAATAGAATAACAGGGTAAATCCAATAAACATATAGAAAAGTCCAAAACGTATTTGCACTCCAAAGTAATATTAACAGAAAATAATTGAGAATCCACTTGAATTATCTCCAAGTGAGCTGACCTATTGCAATCCGGGATCTCATCCTGAGGAGAGATTACAACATTTGAGCCATCAGCCCCTGCTACCCCAAAAAATGAGGGCATTCATCCCTTTCCAACAAACATAATTCACCAGAAGCCGTCCGTTTTATATGCCGCTTCTTGGTGCAAACACAACACTGGCACAGAGTAGTAATCCCTGGCCGTGTTTCCCAACCTTCATCTCCAGGAGGCGCTAACCGCATATGTAACCTCCGCATATCTTCACCAGTGATCTCCAAACTAATCCCCATGCCAGCTTGATACCCTATCCTGGCCTCAAAATCCATCAAAAAAGGACCACCAAGAACAGTTTTGACTGCTCCTCTGGCCACATAAAAGTGAACCTTACCAACAGATCCACCAATGCCTAACCTGACATGCTCAGCTGTACCCATCAGCTCTGTTGCATGCCCTCCAATACCTCTGAGGTTTCCCCCAGTTCCACTTTTAATTGGCAAGCCTATACTCGTTGCTTGCTCCAATGAAATTAAATTAATTTGAGACCCTGAATCGACCAAGGCCTTTACTTCTTTACCATTAAGAGTTACCACCAGGTAACCCAGGGGAGCGGAAAAATGTGTATCTACATCTTCCCCAAACTTTTCAGCATTTTCACAAATATATTCCACCTCTCCAGTGGAAACCCGACGCCTCGTCAAATGCTTCTTTTGCTTTTCAGCAAGCGCCGGACTAATCGTAAATAACTCCCCCAAAGATAAGGGAATCTGAAGTTGATTCACCCTATTCAAAACTGCGTCCATCGCATTAGCTTGACCAGAAACTACTGGCCGCTCATACTGGACCTTTGATTTAACAACCTTGGCCCTGGGTACCTCTTGAGGTCCAACCAAGCCATCTTCACCCCCCATTATAACATCTTCACTTTCTATAACCCCAACTCTGTCACCAGCTTCTTGCACTAATCCTGATCCATCGCTAGTCCTTCTTACTCCCTCCATTGGGATGGGACCGCTAAAACTTGGTCTGGGTAGAGACGCCAACGGTACGTCCTCCTCAGAATCCGAATCATCCTCTGGCATAGGCTCACCATTTAAATCAAACTTGCCATAACTAGGGGGCCCCATATCAGCAATCCCCTTCTGCATTTTATATAATTCGTCCTTAGAGTAAGGGTTCAATTTGTTGGAGGCAGTTTGAGCACTAGAATTCTTGTCCTTAGAGTAAGGGTTCACTTTGTTATTGGCCTTGCCAGGATTAGCCCTCAATTGGCTCTGAATGCTACTTTTTGCCTTAGTAGCGGCTGCTCTTCTAGCAGCATTAACATCATATTCACCAGCCATACAGCTACCCTCCACCTGGGCAACCGTTGCCAGCTCTAAACCACCAAAAGAAGTAGAAAATGTAGCTTTACTGACCTCTTTCTCTTTACCTTTGTCAGCTTTTCCACCATTACCATTACCATTTTTGCCACCCTTGGCATTAACATCTTCATCCGTCACCTCTTCAAATCTGGCTCTTCTTTCAGCCGTTAAACTTCTTCTGACCAAATCAGAAGGAGACTGTCCATCACTGGGCTTGATGAACGAACCATCAGGAAATTTATAAACTTTACCATCAAATAAAACTCGCCCAGCATCCATATCCTTATCAAGAGCAAAACAAACTGTTGCTCTATGACCCCTCCTATTACAATAGGAGCACACCTTTGGCTCATCGTAGCCACCTCTATATCCATTACCACCATTCCCACCATTTCTCCCATTGCCTGGGAAGCGGTTACCGTTGTTATTGCCATTATAATTTCGACGTTCATACCCTCTGGACTGATAAGAAGTCGACGTCGACAAAGAAGCGATTGGGGCCTTGTTGGCCTTCTGGGTTTCTTGAACAAATATTTTTAATTGTTTCGTTAAATCGGCCAAGTGATCGACCATCTTAATATCTACATTACCCTCAACTTTAGCAGCAGGTAATCCCATTTGAGCCTTCTTGGCCTCCTGGGCTTTGACCATAATATCGTTGTTTTCGGCCAAAACCTCGCTAACCTTGCTAACATATTGAGTGCAAGACTCTTGATATTTGTCCAACGCCAATAACTTGAGATGGGCCTGAATGTTCTCTTTGATAACCTCCAGAGCTGGCAGTTTCTGCTCACCATTAGGCAGTTCCTTCATCAAATCTTTTCTTGAAAGATCCTTCAAGACGTCCATACGAATATCCCTGCTGCATGCTGTCCAAAACAAATCTTTTGCTTGGTTCTCATGCACTAACTTGTCCACCAGTATGAGATATTCCACCACTTCATCAAACTGAACACAGAGCTTTTTGAAGTCAGCCATAGAAGAAACACCACCTTTTGCTTGCCAGTCTCCAACAATTTTATTGAGGTCCATCATAGTAAACCTAACACCCCATCTATCAACCATAGCTTTAGAAAGCTTAACCCAATCCTTGTCCTTGAATGCCTGCATAGCAATAACCTCTTTTTCCACCTCCCTATCGGCAATAAAAAATCTAACTTGCTTCACCATATCCACATGAGAAGCACCATCAACAGCAGCAGCAGCTTCATACCTGCTAATGAACCATTTAACCTCCTCCCCATCAAACTTTGGGCCATCCCAAGAAACAATTCTAACTGAGGGAGTAAGAGGGTTAGAAGATCCAGAAGCAACAGCAGAAGAAGACATCCCAATAAGTAATGAAAAGCGTTAAAATTCGATAAAATAACAAGCCTCTTGCAGGCCAATAACAAAAATCCAATTAGAGTTCCAGAAAATAAGCCTCTTGCAGGCTAATAACGTTCTTGATCCAAGTAAGTCTTTAAAGAAAGCTAGAGAAATCGAACCCCACATTGGGCGCCAACTATGGTAAGGTAAACTCTTACAGTCGCCTTGCTGTAAGCAGAATCCGGAGGAGATGTGTGGATTTAGCTGAAAAACCCGTCCTTCCAATAAAAATAACAAAATGGGAGTTCTAAATCACTAAGCTAACCAATCTACTTGAATCTGATTTATAAAATAATGAAACTCTAAAATATTTAACGCTTATTGAGATCGAGATAAAAGTGGCTGTTGATAAAGAAATACTGAATACAACAATTAAGGTGTACCAGTGAAAGATCTGAAAAGATTGACTTTTATGTTTTTATAATATTTTTAATTTTTATGAGACAGCAATAATCAAGTCCCAGTGATGAAGACCTTTCTAAAGATACCCTGTAAGAAGTGTGATTTTAATTGTTGAATTGTATTTCTAAAATGTTATGTAAAAAATAATAATGTTATAAGGGTATTACAAATTTATTTAATTTGTTGAGTAATAAAAAATGAGACTGTGGTGGTTAATGATTAAGCTGTATGATGTGTCCCCCCTCTCAATTTCGAGTTTGAGAAGCGCTTAAGTATTCCTAGTCACGTGCCTATGTTTTCCCCTCCAGAGCTCTTCCAGAGTCAATCCGGAGCCCGTACGGAGCCGGAACGGAGTCCGTACGGAGTCCGTACGGAGTCAAAGCGGAGTCCGTACAGAGTCGAAACGGAGTCCGTACGGAGTCAAAACGGAGTCCGTACGGAGTCCGTCCGGACTTCCGGACTCAATTTAGAACCTTAAAACCATAATAAAAAATCTAGAAAAATTACACATAATAGAGCTACTTCCCCTTTACATACCAAACTAATTTTCGTAGTCTGCGCAGCTCTAATTACCCCGTGAAAGTTCATCAAAGTTAAGTAATTTTTGAAAACGTAAATATTTCTATAAAACTTTAAAATTCATTTAAAAATATAAAAAAAATAGTAAAAATTCTGGGAAAATTTCCCAAGGTTCTTGAGTGACTTGACTTGATACTTATAAATTTTTCAGACCGTAAAAATAATTTTTCTCTGTAAAATAAATTGTATTTGTGTAGGCATTCGCTCGTGACCAATTTCTTCATATTTTAAACTCCAAAATAAATTAAATAAAACCCTTTTTATAAAAAAATAATAACGCCAATCTTGCATGCCGTAATAACTCCATTTACATATTTAGGTGCCGTACTAAACTTTAGGCTACCACAACGTGAAGAGGAATTGGATCTGATTGATTATGATGAGGCTACCTCTGTGAGTTCTCGTTTAACTAAAAAATTATCTAAAATTAATCAATCATTGAACCAATCAGGATGTGGAAATGGAGGAAGTAGAAATTCTGGTGGAGACAAATTCTCAGGAACAGAAACCTTCAGTAAAACCCCCAGAAGGACTTCCAAAAGGCTTCAAGATAAAAAAGATGCCTCCTCCTCAACAAGTAAAGAACCTTTCAACCCACATAAAAGAATTGAGAACAGAAAACTTGAGATTGAGGTCAAGAATAGATGATCTAGAAGAAAAGGTAAGAAGAATAGATGCTTTTCTTCAAGAGAAGAGAAGACCTCCTCCCCCCAGCGATCTTCAACAATTGGCTCCCCAGCAGCCAGAGAAGGTTGAAGTATCCAAGTGGCAGTGGGATTGGCTGAACACTCAGTGGGATTACCTGTCTCAAAATCAAAAGACTCAATTGCCTCAAGCAGGTCCATCAAGTCCCAGTCAATTCAACCCCACACCTCCTCACCCTTATCAAGGAGGCAGAAAAAGAAAAAACAATATGATCTTGCCCAGCAAGCCTTGGTAAGCACCTCTATTGAATCTCAAGTACCATTTCTTGTAGCTGATTCAGTTCCTTCAGGTCATTCTGGAAGAGGAGATGAAACTTTGAGACAAGTAGAGGCTGAGAGTAGTAGACAAATCACTCATGTATCTAATCCTTTAGTTTTAATTGCTACTTGAATGATAAATCCTGATATGGCTGTTCTTGTTGAAACACTTGATCCTGAGTTTTATGAGAATCTGGAAAGTTACTCTGTTTCCTTATTGAGAAACACTCCAGATGTAACAAAAATTAATGATGATTATTTGAGAGATATTATTGCAAAGCAAAATCATATAATGAAGAATATGAAATTAACTCAAAAGTTTAATAGTTTGTTAACTGAGCAGGGTTATAAATCATTAAGGAGTGAATTTCAGAGAGTTTCTGATTATTTGTTTAATTATAAAGCAACTCATGAAAAGAAGGTTGCTTTATGGCAAAATATTAAAAATGATTTGTCTAAATTACAAGATGCTGTGTCTATCTGTTTCTAGGAGCTGGAGATAGATAAGATGAATCTGAAAAGATTGAATGATCATTATTCATCTTTTCAAAATAAAAATCAGTTATATTTTGCAACAATCAATGAGAGTTTATCTAGTCTTCCAAGAGTGAAAACCAGACTAGCAACCATTGAAGAGAAATTGAACTCATTGTTTAATGATCAAAAATATTCTGACATTTCTTTAAAGGAACAGATGGTGCAGGATTCCCCAAGTTTACCTGTTGCTAGTTCATCTAAAGTAAAAATAGTTCCAGAGATAACTTTTGATACTACTGAGTTTCCATCAAAAATTGATGATGCACCAGGATCTTCAACAGAAGGATTAAACAATGAAATTACTGCACAACCGGAGAATTCACAGCTGCTTCTTACTCAGAAACAAGCTAGTAATAAGGAGAATCCTTCAAATCAAAAGAATTGGCCAAAACTTGACCAGTATCCAACATTTGATGGTGATTCTTCTTCTGATTGGCAGAAATTCATTTGCAAAATTGATAACTTAAAAAACTCTTACAAACTCCCAGATGAGGAAACTGTGTCTAAGTTAATTTATTTATTTACCAATGTAGCCCTAATGTGGTATGAATCTGTCCTCCTGGATAGGAATGATTACTCATGGGAAGATTGGAAAAAATTAATTAAAGCACAATTTGGGGGCTCCAAGTTTAGGATGGCTCAAAAAAGGCATTATGAGGAAGCTAGATATAGTTCTTCTACTGTTAAACCTATTGAGTTCTTAATGAAACTTGTAAAAATCTTGAGAGATATGGACCCAAAAATGGAGTTTGAGATATGGAAGGACAAGATCCTTCATAAACTACCAATGTCTTTGAGAGACTTGATTGTGGCTAGGACTGAGTTCACCAGAGAACCTTCTTCTTTCATCAATACTTGTAATGAAATTCTTCTAAACAACAAGTATTATGCCAGAAGATTCATTCCTAGAAACACTTTGGAGAAAACCTCCACTTACCAAAAGAAACCTCTAGAAAAGGTTGGTAAACCTTCTGCCCCTGTTGCACACAAAAAGTATGCAACAAACACTTGCTTCAAGTGCAACAAGCCTTGGCAGAAAGGCCATGTTTGTGACAAGAAGATAAATCTTGTGGAACAAACTGAGGAGCATGCTGATGACACAATAGCACTGGATGATACTTCAAGTGATTGTGCCAGCAATATTTCATATGAATCTCAACAGGAAATCTTGATGCTGGAAGAGGATATTCATTATTTAAATAATATTGATATTGATAATAATGATTTATCTACAGTTGAGGATGCTGAGATCATAAAGAACATTGAGGATAGCTCAATTGTTATTGCCCCTCTCAAGGCACCAGTCTTGATTAATGGAACCAGCATTGAAGTTTTTCTGGATTCTGGAGCTGGAGGAAGTGTAGTATCTGAAAGAGCACTTGCTTCAGTGGATCAAGACTATAAATTTAAAACTTATGCCTATCATTTCTGAAAATTGGAGAGGATATGGCTCTTTTTTGTCCCCCATTGGTAAATACAAGGCCACAGTGTTTTTTAAATATAACCATGGTTTTCTAAGAGCTATTTGTGATTTTGTTGTCATGAAAAATGATAACTTAAGCAATTGGTTTATTGTAGGGAATGATATTTTAACCAAGTATGGCATAAAATTGGATCCCTCAAACCAATGTTTCACAATGGGGATGAATGGGAAGAGGAAATTTAAGATTTCTTCCTCCAAAAAATTATTAAAACCAGAATTGAACACATGTGATTCTGTAGTTCAATTTAAAGGAAGATCTACAAAAGAAATGCATGCCATTATGTCTGAAATTGACAATGCTTCTTTTGGAGAACAACTTTCTGGTGAGGATAAAGATTCCATCATTAACTTGATAAAGTCTTTTCCTATGGCCTTTGCTCATGGGTCACATGAACTGGGATTAGTTAAAGAAGAAATGAAACTTTCATTGTCTTTTTGATTAACTGATATATCACCTAGTTTAAAGAAGAAGCCTTATGCTGCTTCTCCCACAAAGAGAAAAGATATTGAAGACAATATCTCTACCCTTTTAAAAATGAATATTATTGAAAAGGTAATTGAAACACCTAAATATTGTGTTATCTCACCTGTCCTAATTTCTTATGAGAAAGATAAATCCAGGTTATGTTGTAATCATAGAGCACTGAATACTTATACTAATGATGATATCTATCCTTTACCAAGAATTAGCTCTATACATGCTACCTTACAGGGTGCTAAATATATCAGCTGTTTGGATGGTAACAAGGGATATCACCAGGTACCTTTTGAGAAAAATTCTCAGAATTTTCTGATGATTGCTACTCATATGGGTACTTATAAGTATGTAAGGATGCCATTTGGCCCTAAAAATGCCCCTTCAGTTTTTCAAAAAGTTATGGATAACACATTCCATCAAGAGATAATTGAAGGATGGCTCATGGTTTATATTGATGATATCATTATATTCTCAAAAAAATTTGAGGACCATCTTAACCACCTGTGTAAAGTGTTCCAGAAAATGGATGAAATAAATATGACACTTGCTTTGAAGAAATGTAAATTTGGTTTCCATTCTTTAAAAGTTCTTGGTCATGTTATTTCAGGGTTAAAGATATGTGTTGACCAAAACAAATTGGCAGCCATACAGCAGGTGAAGGCTCCTACTACAGTTAGAGAGCTACAGAGTTTTTTGGGAATGTGTGGATACTATAGATAGTATATTAAAAATTACCAAGTCATAGCTTTACCCCTTACCCAATTAACTAGAAAGGATGTTTCTTTTGTCTGGAATATTGAAAGACAAAGAGCCTTTGACACTATGAAAAACTGTTTGATGTCAGCACCAATTCTTGCTTTACCTGACTTTAATCAACCATTTGTTTTGTACACTGATGCCAGTTTTATTGGTCTTGGTGCTGCCCTCCATCAAAAACAAGTGATGAATGATAAAGTATCAGAAGTAGTAATTTTTTATATTTCAAGAACCTTGAGATATAGTGAATTGAAATATGGTGCTACTCAACTTGAATGTTTAGCTGTAGTGTGGGCTCTAGAGAAGCTACATTATTACCTAGATAACCAGAAATTTGAACTTGTCACTGACTTCAGTGCAGTTAAATCCCTTTTAAACTTGAAAACACCTAACAGACATATGTTCAGATGGCAGTTAGCTGTTCAGGAATACAGAGGTAGAATTACAAGTATACATAGGGCTGGTATTGTTCACTCAAATGTGGATATGTTATCAAGGTTACCTTTACCAAATGATGACTCTAATCCTGCTTATGATCCTGAGGATGAAATTATTCATATTCATGGGATATATGTGGTTGATTGGAGGAAGAGCTATTACAGCTTATTCTGGATTCATATGATAAGGACACTGACTTAAAAAAGTTATGCACCATATTAAATGATCTAAAGAATGCTTCAATACAAGCATTAATTAAAACCCTTCCACCAAAGAACCAAAAGGCTTTGGAAAAAGGTAAATTTCTAATAGATGAAGGATATCTATATTATAGAAAAAAGTTGAGTAATGTTATTTTTATTCATCCTTCTATGAAAGAAATAATCTTGAAAATTTGTCATGATGACATATTAGCTGGACATTTTAATCTTGAAAAAACAATGATCAGAATTAAGAACACTGCTTGGCGGGTTAATATGTCTGAGGAAACCAAATTATATGTTGAAACTTGTGATTCTTGCCAAAAATCAAAAAGATTGACTGGTAAAAGAGCTGGATTAATGCAACATATTGAACCTCCTGATGCACCATGGCAGATAATAAACATGGATTTTGTAACAGGATTACCTATTGCTGAAAAAGACAGTTATAACTCTTGTTGGGTTATTGTGGACAGATTCACTAAAATGTGTAAATTTATCCCTACTCACAAGGATGTTTCCACTAAAGAATTAGCTTTCTTATGGTGGTCTCATATGTTTAATACTTCTTGATTTCCCAAAGCCGTAATCTCTGACAAAGATCCTAAATTTACCTCTGAATTTTTGATGTCTCTAATATATGTTTGTGGATGTCACCTGAGACTCTCTACTTCCCATCATCCTCAAACTGATGGATTAGCTGAAAGAATGATTCAGAATTTAGAGGAAATGATAAGAGGGTATTGTGCCTTTGGCCTTGAGTATAGAGACAATGAAAGATTCACTCATGATTGGGTTACCTTACTTCCTGGGTTAGAATTTCCTTATAATAGCACAGCTCATTCTGTTACTCAAAGAAAGCCTTTTTTTTAGCTCTGGCTTGGATATGTTCCAAATACTCCTGCCCAAATTCTCAATAATAAAATACCTAAATTTGATTGACATCCTGGTGTAAAATCTTTTCTTCAAATGCAACAACTTTGCAGAAGTCATGTTCAAAATTGTATTGAAAAATCCTTTGAATATGAGAAGAAGAGATAGGACAAAGCCCATAAAGAATACACTTTTAAAAAGGGTGATGAAGTGTTGATTTCTACAGTCCACTTCAATTTACAAGGTAATAACAAATTGAAAGACCCATTTGTTGGTCCATGTGTTGGTCCATTTGTTGTCAGAAGAATGATTGGAGATAATGCAGTTGAAGTTATTTTTTATTTTCCATATAAAAGAAAACATCCTGTTTTTCCAATATCTCTTCTGAAACCTTACACATCCAATAGTGATTTATTTCCAAAAAGGACGAGAAGACCAAAGAGAACCCCAAATGAAATCACTGAAACAGCAGAAATTGAAAATATTCTGAATGACAGAATAGTCACTGCTGAAAAAGGTACAGAATACTTATTGAGATTCAAGAATAAATCATCTGAATATGATTCTTGGATACCTGGAAAGGAGATATCTAATCTTCCTACTCTACTAAAAAAGTATAAAAAGAAAAAATCATAGCATTTTTTTATTGTTTTTTTTAGAGTGAGGGAGTGTCAGCCAGGCTACTAGACTTACCCAGTAAAATAATTAATTATTTTACTGAGATGAAGCCACACCTTTTTTTATTAATAATTAATTATTTAGTACTTACTTATGTATTACTTACAACTAACTAGCTAAGTATATTAAGTAATGTAAATAATTAATAAGTTTAAGTAATTTTCCCATAAATTTTTACTCCCTAACACTGTGCTCAATAATACAGCTGATTAGGAATAAAAATAATAATAAAAATATAATAAAATTCTTAAAAATATCAAATTCTTTTACTGAGAGATTTGGATTTCCATGAAATCAATATATTTAAATCAAATGTGTTGTATTAATTGTGAAAGTCCAAGGGAACTCATATTTTATTGCAAATGAAAATGATACCCTTGTTGACGTACCAATTAATTTATTTTTTATTTATTTCATATACACTCTTTTTTATTCAGTTTTCTTCTCACACCCTTGTATTAGGTGGTGTTAACTCCGTGTCTTTATTTCCCATATTTTTTCCTATAAAAGGCCCTCACTTTTTGTACTTTTCATCTCATTCCTTACTTATATATCTTACACATTCCTATTTACAACCTCTATTACTATTCTTTATCATTTTAGTAGTTACATTCACGTACTCTTAATCTATAAATAATAATAAAAATTTGTCCCACCTCTTATAACTTGAGTAAAAACATTAAAATTTGAAAGAAATACGTATCATACCTTTAAGAGTCTACTGAAACCCTTAAAATCCTTGTAGTACCTCCAATTTTTCCTTCTAGACAAAGAGAGCCACTGACAATGAGGGTATTAGCTCATTTGTTTCAAATCCCTCCAGGAGTGGATACTCCTTGTACCAAACCTTTTCAAAGTCAGAGCCAACATCATCCTTCCAACTTGCACCAGACATTTGCATTTGAAAAGCTTTTATTGGCCAACCATTGTGCCTTTTTCCACCCATTTAGATAATCTAGTTCTGAAATTAAAAGAAAAAACCAAAAAAATAAAATAAAATAAGCAAATTTTTATGATGATGTAAGGTCTACAACTAATTAAACCAACATGCTGAGTATCTTAACAAAAATTTTATATTTAAAATCAATACAAATTTTTTGTGGTTGGGTTTAATATAATTCTGAAATAAAAAAATTAAATAAAAGAAAAAGAAAAATGAAATAAAAGAAAAGAAAAAAACAAAAAAATTGTCAGCAACTTTTTATGATAGCATAAGGTCTAAAACTAATTAAACCAACATGCAGAGTATCTTAAGAAAATTTTGAAAAGGAATTCAAAACAATTGGGTCCTAGTTGGGTTTAAGAAAAATACTTCAGAGTGCCTGGAAAAGGCCCATCTTTTATGACTTCTGATTTAGTTAAAGCCCCATTTTTAAAATTTTTTTGTTGCCCCAGCAGTTTTTTTAAGATTTTTTTTTTTTAGTTTTTTATTAGTTTTTTTTATTGCTTTTTTTGTCCCAGAAAACTTGCTTCGGGTGAGGCTTAATTTTTTTTTAGAATTTTTATTTTATTTTTTTTGGCCCCAGCAGACTTGCTTCTTCTGGGTTAACTTTTTATTTTTGATAAAAAAATTTTTTTAGCCCCATTTAAGCTTGCCCCAGCAGAGACGAGTCTCCTGGGGCAAAAAAATTACATGGTTGCCCCAGAAGACTTGCTTCTGCTGGGGAAAATACTTGGCACAAGTTGCTTGTGTTTGCAAGCAACTTGCAAAAAAATTTCTTTCTTGAAAACTTTATGTCACAAAGAAAAAAATGATGCTGTGTGCTCTCTCTTGAAATGAATTTAGTTTTATTCATTAGGTTTTATCGAGGCCTGGTAGTGGTATGGCTTCAGTAGAGGGAGAAATAGTTGCTAGTTATGGGCCAGGTACCACCCTCAAGATTCTTCAAGAGCCGCAGTGGTCAAGAATGTAGTTTTTTTGGTTTTTTTTTAATTTACAATTTTTTTATTTTTCTTGCTTTTTTTTATTTATTTTTATGCTTGAAATTTGATTGAAGTCATGTTCTGAAAAGACACAGCATCTTTTCTGTTGCATGACTTTATTTCCTTTTCTCTCGTTCAAAATGTCAGATGGACTACAGGAAAGTAAAATTGTGGTGAAACTAAGAAGAAGAAATTTAATACTAATATTACACTGCATCATTTTCAATTAGTTCAACAAAATCATTTTCAATAATCAAGAATAGTCTGATAAAACTTGAGTCAAAATCTTGTATGGTCAATCAAAAAGGAGAAAAAAAGAATGTAGTGTTAAGAAACAACAGGTCATGTGCTGAAAAGACACAGCATCTTTTCTGCTCACTTGAAAGTTTTTCATTGCATCAGTAAATTTGAAAGAAATTAAAGAGGTAGAATAGAAAGATAAACCTTGAGTTAGCATCTTGTATGGTAAATCAAAAAGAAGAAAAAAACAATTTAGTGTTGAGAAAAGACAGCTCACCTGCTGAAAAGACACAGTGTCTTTTCTGCTCACTTGAAAGTTTTGCATTGCACCAGTAAATTTAAAAGAAATAAATGAGGTATAGCTGATAACTTGAACTACAGAAATTGAAATAAATTTACATGATGGAAAAGATGCTGTGTCTTTTCAGCACGTGACTCAATCATAATTCAGGAATAAAAATAATCAAAAAATGTACAAAGAAAATTTGTAAAAGACTATAGATGTGAAAAAATGTCACATTACCTGAAATAAAAATTAATCAATTAAAAAAGTCAAGTAATTTTTTAATGTCCTCATAAGTTTGCCATTTTTTATACATTACATAATAAAGTCTTTTTTTTAAATTTTCTTGCTTTTCCAATTCACACCTTGCCATTTCTCTTTGAAATTCACAGTCTTTTGATTTCTCTGAGAAAAGATGAACTCTTTCCATCTCCTCTGTCTCAAATCTGGCCTTTTCAAAATTAGATTGAAGCAAAAATATTTTTCCCTCCTAATCGAAGGCCCTTTGATCTTTCATTAGCATATGATCAAACTTTATCTTCTCAAATTCAAGGGCATTTCATGCAATACAGGATTTTGCTACAAAAAGAGAAATGAAAAAAATAAGTTATTGAATAAGATATATAGTGACTTATTGTTAGTTATATCTTTTTTCTCAAAATAATCATCAAGGGAAGCCAAAGAGCTTGATGAAGTATTACCAATTTTTGAAAGATGGTTCAAGTTCACTGATGTTGAGGCTTGACAATTTAGTTTATAATTTGAGCTAGAGGGTTCAGGAAGTTCATCTAATGCAGCTTACAAAGCTTGATTCTTATTTGTGGGATTGATAATCTTTTTTGGAATTTAAGTTAGAGTAGGAGTAGTAGGAGACTAGAAAAGAAAGAAAGAAAGAGAACTTTAGAGAAGAATTTAAGAAAAAAGAAAAAGTAAACATACATCAGACTCTGAGGACTCAGATCTGCTCCAAACTAATTGTTCTGCTTGAAAGTCAGGATCATCTTTGGCTGAACTATGGTGAGAGGCTTCAGGGGATTGATCTCCTTCAAGTAAAGGTTTTTCAGAAGGATTATAGGAAGGTTTGGATCCAGAGGGTATATACTTAGTAGTATTGTGTAGAAACAAAGGGTTGACATCAACTAAGGAACCAAAAAGAATATCCATTTCCTCATAGTAAGGACAAATGACATTGATCTTTTCAGAAACAGTAGTAATTCCAATCTCTAAACCTCATCATCAACACCAAAGCCAGTGGAAGTGGAAGAAAAATGAGCCTTTTTATATTTCAATTGATAACTTTTGAATCTCTCCTTTATTTTCTTAGGAGTGATGTCAATTCTCCCTTGTGTTTTTTTCTTTACTTCATTTGCCATCAACAAGAAGCCATTTACCTTTGATGAAGGTGGATTTCCAATGCAGGTGGACTTCTCACATCCAAAAAATGCATCATAATTAAATTATATCTTGAGGAAGTTGATGATGACAAGATAATCTTCCTTTTTTAGCTGTCCAGACTTTGGTTTCTCAGGTGAGGGGCTAGCATTATGAGGAGACTTTTGTGATGAATAATTTTTTTGAGATGCCTTTTGAGTGTTGTATTTTTGGGGAGGCATTATGAAACTGGTATGTTACAAGAAAAGAAATTAAGAAAGAGGTTGAAAAAAAACAAGGGAAAAAGCATGCCTAATAAAAAGGTCACAATAAAATGTTTCAAATCTCAGTGAGGATGGAGGAGGGGAAGGAGATCAGTGTGTCACATGTGACAAGGATGGTATGGGCAAGGAAGGTATGATGTGGCCAACATGTGGTTGTGAAAAAAAAATCACAAAAAAAGTGCTGATTTGAGGTCAGAGCTGACACACATTTGTGAAATAATTGACTTATTTGCAAAATTTAAGTGCTAGTTTGTAAGTGCTGATTTGGGTTGAGATCCACACTTAAGTTAAGCGCGGCTTTTCCAGAACTGAAACCCCCTAATAAGTGAAGAGAAAGGTAGTATGAGGCATCTGGAAGGATAAATTCATGATGTAAAAATTATGTTATGTATTATGAAATAAATGAATGTAAAATTGGGAAAAAAAGGCACAACTTTAAAGGTCAATATCTTAGCAACCACTGAACCAAATTCTAGTCAGTTTTCTAAAAATGAAAGATAGGCTTCAGAAGTATCTTCAGCTAACTGGAAAGTTGATTCAAATAAAACTAACCCTAATACTGACTCTGGTTTTCAAAATTGCACAGAAACTTGAAAACTGATGATGAAAATTCCAACAAGGGGGAGATAAAAGCCTAGATAATCTTAGGAATCTGGAAGGATTAATGCATGATGTAAACATTATGATATGCATTATGAAATAAATAAAAGTGAAATTTTGAAAAAAAGGCTCAACTTTAAAGGTCAATATCTCAGCAACCACTGAACCAAATTCAAATTGGTTTGCTGGATATGAAAAATAGGCTTGAGAAGTATCTTCGGCTAAAAGGAAAGTTGATTAAAATAAAATAAACCCTAATTCTGATTCTGATTTTCAAAATTGCACAAAAACTTGAAATGTGATGATGAAAATTCCAAAAAGAGGGAGATAAAAGCCTAGATAATCATTAGATAAGAGTTTCAGAATCATTATTTGCTAATTATGCAATATAAAAATGTGAAATAAGATAAGTGAAATTTGGAAAAAAAGGCTCAACTTCAAAGGTCAAAGTCTCAGCAACCACTGAACCTAATTCAAAACTGTTTGCAGGAAATGAAAGTTATACTCCAGGAGAATCTTTAGTCAAAGGAAATGTGATTTAAATAAACCTAACCTTAACTTGTTATATAAAAATGAAAGAAAACAGTCAACTTCTTTAAAGGTCAATATCTTAGCAACCACTGAACCAAATTCAAATCTGTTTGTGGGAAATAAAATATAGCCTTTAGAGGGATCTTCAATTAAAAGGAAATTAGATTTGAATAAACCTAAACCTAATTCCAAGTCTGATTTTCAAAATTTTACAAAAACTTGAAAAGTGATAATAAATATGACAACATGAGAAGTTGAACAAGTCCACTAATATCCATATATAAGTCCTACATATATTTAAGTATGAAATTTTCATAGAAAGAATGAGATATTATATAGACATGAAAAAAGGAGATGAAACTTACCTTGATTGAAAGGTATGAAAAATAGAGTGAGAAAGAGTGAAGTTGGAATTTGGGGGAAATTAAATATGGAGCAAGTTAAATGCTTAAATAATGTGCAATGTATGTGTTTCAATGACATGGAACCAAAAAAAATGTGAAATAGGAAAAAGGGGGAATAACAACCAAGCTAAGGAAAGATAAAGAGTAGGATGATGGAGCTAAAAAAAGGAAGAAAAGAGGGAGAGAAAGAAAAAGGTTAGTTTTACCTTTAAAAACAAAAAATAAACACTTACTAAAAAAATTTAGATACAAGAAACAAACAAAAACTAAAAAAATTAAATTAGCAAATATATAAGTAAAAGTGAAAAAATGACTTACCTGGAGAGATGAGTTGAGAAAACAATTGACTCCAAATTATTAGAGGGATGAAAGAGGAGAGGAGAAAATGGATATAAGTGATGAAAGAAAAAAAGAATGACTGAAAAATTATGCAATTGCAGAAAGTATCTGATTTCATGTTGAGATGATGAAGGAAAACAAAGAGACTTGAAAAAAAGAGACTATGACAGAAAATTCAAAATCAAAGTCAATATGCGAATAAGAGTAACCATTATAAGGAAAAATTACTCAGAAGTCCTGAAAAACTGTCTAAAACTGGGTAAAGATAGGTTAAGAAGTGTTTTGATGGTTTACTTGAGGCTTTCTTGGAAGAAGGTAATGTTTCCTGGCCATTTTTGAAAAAAAAAGAAAATCTTCTACAAGATCAGAATCAGAATCTCATTTAGAGTCCAAGAGGAGATCAAGAGCTATGAAAGTCCTTTCTTGATGTAGCTTATCATAATTTGAGAGTGAGGAGGGCAAGACTCTTATACAGTATAAAAATGTAAATGATGTACAATGTTTTGAATTATGAAGTTTTATGCCTCAGAGTGCTGTGTATGAGTGGGATGATACTGAAAAATAAGTGAAATGGGATGTTATGGTGAAATCAGCACTTTTGGTGGAGAAAGTGTGGATTTGAGTGAAATAAGTGACTTATTTCATTTTGAAATATACCAGTGTTGGGGCTAGTGTTTTTTGGAAATCTGCACTTAAGTAAGTGCAGATTTAATCATATTTAAGTACATATTTGTAAGTGTGGATTTAACAGAACTGACACCCCCTATTATATTGCTCTGGTTGGCCACATTAAGCAAGAATGTTTGGTTTTTTCTGGTCAGATTCATTTCAGTTTTGTTTTGTGCAAATTTTCTGATAATTTTTTTCCACACAGATGAAACTGGAGTTTCAAAGGATAATGTCTGCTGAGTACATGGATGGGCTAAAAAGGGTTTTAGGACAAGACATGTAGAGAAAACACGGGCCACTCACCATTTCAATCTCATTCCTGTCATTAGTCTCAGTGGCCTGTTTGCTTTTATGATACAAGAGAAAATGTCAGCCAATGTGATTTTGAATATTTTTTGGATAATATTTTGATAGGTGTTCTTTTTGATTAATCCAATAAATGTATTATAATTTTGTTTCATTTTTTATATTGTGCATCTCCCTAGGATGATTCCATTCCCCTCCCTTAATACTGTTTTAGTTATTAATAATGCCCCAATACATCACAGAGGAAGAATTCAAAAGTTATTTGATATGTCTGGCAGTATGTTAATTTATTTTCCCCCTTACTCACCTGATCTTAATCTTATAGAAAAAACATTCAGTATTTTAAAATAAAAGTTACAACATTATGGTCATTTAACAGGAGGTACAGAGGATTATGAGAAAATAAATACTTTTGTAAATAGGATTTATACACCACACAATATGGGGGGTGGACTTGCTAGCAAGTCCACAACCTTGAACCCAAATTAATATCTTATTCATCACACATTGAAGCAGTGATGAAACAATCATGAAAAAAGGGTGAATCTTGCCTGAAATCACCTTGATAGCAATATGAAAATCAATTGAAGTGCTGATGGTCATTAGTTGAAAAAATGTAGGAGTATCTTTGAAAAGTTATAATATTAAATAAAATAATATCAGTAAATTCAAATCATACAATGATAAGAAATGTATAGCAGATATTACATGGTTGAGTAACTAGGAGGGGCAATAATGCTCTCACAAGATGCTTGCTACATTAGCCCCTAATCATGTAACAGCATACTAACACACTTTAAAAAATTAAAAAATAATAATAATTAGTTATACCTAAACTTTTCAACCTAATCAAAACTTTTCCAGTAGCTTATATACCAAATATGAAAATATAAAATATATATAATAACATTGATAAATGCAAATCATCCAATCATAAATAATGTATAAGGGCCAGCTAGATCAATCCTCAACCCAAAAAATGGTAACAATGAATGACATATGATCTATATTGCCTTGTGTGTTAGAGCATAAAGTGAAATTATTATCTCTTGAAAAGTGTGGGGCTCCCCACATGGTAGTCCAAAGTGGAAAAACACATAGGTAAGAGAACAATGAAACTTGTCAGTGTTTTGCTACTTAATATGAAAATCATATTGCACATTTCATATTGCTTATTGCAAGATGCATATTTCATATTTCATATTTCATATTTCATATTTCATATTTCATATTTCATATTTCATATTTCATATTTCATATTTCATATTTCATATTTCATATTTCATATTTCATATTTCATATTTCATATTTCATATTTCATATTTCATATTTCATATTTCATATTTCATATTTCATATTTCATATTTCATATTTCATATTTCATATTTCATATTTCATATTTCATATTTCATATTTCATATTTCATATTTCATATTTCATATTTCATATTTCATATTTCATATTTCATATTTCATATTTCATATTTCATATTTCATATTTCATATTTCATATTTCATATTTCATATTTCATATTTCATATTTCATATTTCATATTTCATATTTCATATTTCATATTTCATATTTCATATTTCATATTTCATATTTCATATTTCATATTTCATATTTCATATTTCATATTTCATATTTCATATTTCATATTTCATATTTCATATTTCATATTTCATATTTCATATTTCATATTTCATATTTCATATTTCATATTTCATATTTCATATTTCATATTTCATATTTCATATTTCATATTTCATATTTCATATTTCATATTTCATATTTCATATTTCATATTTCATATTTCATATTTCATATTTCATATTTCATATTTCATATTTCATATTTCATATTTCATATTTCATATTTCATATTTCATATTTCATATTTCATATTTCATATTTCATATTTCATATTTCATATTTCATATTTCATATTTCATATTTCATATTTCATATTTCATATTTCATATTTCATATTTCATATTTCATATTTCATATTTCATATTTCATATTTCATATTTCATATTTCATATTTCATATTTCATATTTCATATTTCATATTTCATATTTCATATTTCATATTTCATATTTCATATTTCATATTTCATATTTCATATTTCATATTTCATATTTCATATTTCATATTTCATATTTCATATTTCATATTTCATATTTCATATTTCATATTTCATATTTCATATTTCATATTTCATATTTCATATTTCATATTTCATATTTCATATTTCATATTTCATATTTCATATTTCATATTTCATATTTCATATTTCATATTTCATATTTCATATTTCATATTTCATATTTCATATTTCATATTTCATATTTCATATTTCATATTTCATATTTCATATTGCATATTTCATATTGCATATTACATATTACATATTTCATATTTCATATTTCATATTTCATATTTCATATTTCATATTTCATATTTCATATTTCATATTTCATATTTCATATTTCATATTTCATATTTCATATTTCATATTTCATATTTCATATTTCATATTGCGTATTTCATATTACATATTGCATATTACATATTGCATATTACATATTGCATATTAAATATTGCATATTGCATATTTCATATTTCATATTTCATAATGCATATTGAATAGAAAAACACTGATAAGATTCATTGTTCTGTTGCCCTGTTGTTCTTCTACTTTAGGACTACCATGAGGGGGGCCCCACCCTTAGCAATTGACAATAATGTCACTTTGTGCTCTGCCAAACCTGGAAATATATATCAGATTCCATTCATTGTTAACATTTTTTGGGTAAAGGATTGATCTAGCTGGCCCTTAAACATTATTTATGATTGGATGATTTGCACTTACCAATGTTATTATGTATATTTTGTATTTTCATATCTGGTATTTTAGCTACTAGAAAGTGTGTTAGTATGATTTTACATGATTGGGGGCTAATGCAGCAAGCATTTTGTAAAAGCATTATTGTCCCTCTTAGTTACTCAATCATGTAGTATCAGCTATACATTACTTATCATTGTATGATTTGCATCTACTAATTTTTTTGTTTTTATTTTTTTCAACATACAAACTGAATGGTTCTTGATTGAGTTGGCAAGTCAGTGTCATGCGCCACGTGACACTCAAGGCGAAAGCAGCTCATTAAATCAATAATATCAAGTCCTAAATCTATACTCGAAGCACAGAAAGCAATTCTCCATAGCAACTGCGATTTTCCTTTGTGTACTTACTATTTAACTGCGCTAGCCTAAACTCTAAATCTAAATTAGTCAATCTCCCAATAGGGTGCCTTAGTCTCCCTTTCAATATGCGACGCACAGCGCTAGGTTCAATGAAATAGTACAGTAGTAGTTTTTCATTAAAGTTTTGTTAATTAATTAAAAAGGGGTAAATTGAGCATGGACGGATATTTAGCGAAGAGGGTCTAAGTGTATGTTAGTAATGGTCAATGGAATGGGAATGGTGCGATGGAAGGGAGGTCAATGCGAGGAGGAAAAAAGGATATAAAAGGGGTTGGGTATTTGGTTCGATATTCCTTAGAGTTAAATTATAAATCGTATTTACATTAATAGTGGTAAATCTTTAGAAGTTAAATCATTGTTATTGTATCTTTCTTTTATTTTCTCAATATTCATTTCTAAATCCTAAATCTTTGATTATTGAGTTTCCAACCCTTTGTGAGATCTTAAGAATTCCTATTACCTTTGAAACTATTTTATAATTCTTCTCGAACAAACCTTGAACCTGTAGCTCTTACTTTGAGTGACCTTCAAACCACTTCCTCGAATCATTCCTCTGTACTTCGAAGAAGTTTCTAAATCCCTCATCTCACTTTCAGGAACATCCTCGACCTTGTGCGTAGGTCGTCCGGTGACATTATAATTTAATTCTCCGTAGTTCTCATTCTTTGCACCACTACGTCCTTTTAGGTGTTTTTAAAGTTTTAAAATGGCACCTGTTCAACGCACTCCTCCTCCGGGCGCTACTACTAGAGCTCGCGCTAGGGGCAGGCCAACAGCCACAAGGTCTGTTTCCCGCACTCACTCTTTGGAACCACTCGACCTTAGGGAATGGCAACATTCAGTTCAATCTGTAGAAGACATCCCACAAGATTTTGAGGATTCTAGTGATGAAGAAGAAGGAGAGGATACAATGCACGAGGCACCATCCGCCCCAGCCAATCACCCTTCCGATCAATCCTCAGAACCTGGACCATCTAACTCTCTGGAAAATTTCATGAGACTTTTCATGAAAACCCTTTCAAATCCAACGTCTTCAGAGGGATCTAAGTTCAAAACTCCTTCTATGAAATCTCCTGACAAATTCGACGGAGATCACCCCGACAGATTGCGACCCTTCTTGCAAACCTGCAAGCTACTGTTCCATAATGACCCTCGAACCTTTAACAGCGACTGATCAAAGGTTGTTTACGCTTCTTCATTCCTAGACGGGAAAGCAGCAAGATGGTTCGAACCTTATCTGCTCATTCTTTCTTCGACAGAAACCCACTTACTTATCAATAATTGGGAAAAGTTCGAAGACCAACTTTTTACGTTGTTTGGGGACCCTAATGAAACGGACAACGCAGAAATTGAACTTGATTTTCTTCGCATGAGTGATAATGGTAAAGCCTCTGAATATATCTCGAACTTCAGAGCACTTCAAACTTGAGTAGGTTGGAATGATGCTGCCCTTAAGTATCATTTCAAGAAAGGACTTCCTTCGAGGATTCTGGATCAATTAAATCTTCACGGTCAGAAGATGACTACTTTAACGTATTTAATGGATCAAACCCTGGAACTTGACGGCGTTTATCAAGGACGACTTCAACATCGTCGATATGCCAACAAATCTCAAGGCCTAAATTTTAAATCGGGACCTTCTTCACACCCACGACCAAATCAATCCTCCTCGACTCAATCCAAACCCAATAAGGGAAAGGATAAACCTCGACCAAAAGGCTCGACCCCAGGCGATATCAGCAAAGTACTGGATCCTAAAGGGGAACTTAAAGAAGCTGAGAGGAAGAGACGAGCAGATAATGGGTTATGTATGTATTGTGGGGGTAAGCACAAGTTGGAAGACTGTGTAAAGTTGAAGGAAAGAGAAGGTACTAGTTCAAAGTCCAAAAACTAGTAGATAGTTTACTTGTGTGCAAAGCAAACTATCTTATCTCCCCCAGTGCACAGAACCTCCATGTCTTAAGGACTGGAGTTGCCTTAAACCGCTTGAGATTCATTCTTTTTAAGGAGGATATCCCCTTCAGTTGTCTTATAGACTCTGGAGCTTCAATTTCTTTTGTTAGTTTATCTTTTGCCGAGAAGCTTCAACTAACATTTACAGATATCGATCGAACTCCCATCTATTTGGTCGAATCAGAGGAACCCAAATATTGGGTAAGTAAGAAAGTTTTATGGGTTTTCAACTTTCCGAACTTTCCCCCCTTTGAGTGGGAATTATCAGTCTTGGACGCCCCAAGGATGGACGATACCATTCTTGGCCATGACTTTTTAACGCATTGGAATCCCGAAATTGATTGGACTAAGGGATTGATCACCCCACGCTCTAAGTATATTTCTGATTCTCCAATGCAGGTCAATAGGGAGTTAAACAACCCGCCTGACAACGTCCTGCTAGAGGACAAGTCTCTGCCAGATGACTTGCAAGCATCTGATCCTTCTCTAAATGAGCAATTGGCTAACCCTTCTAGCTCAATGACTTCACTTGAAGAGGATTTAAATTGCCTCGAAGTAATCAAATTTTGCTCTCTCAATACAGGTATCCCCTCGACAGATTCTCTCGAAGATGAAGAGGACTACCAAATCAATGTTGAAGCCATTAAATCAACTCTACCGGAAATCTACCACGATTTTCTCGATGTTTTCTCAATCCGCAAGGCTGATAAGTTACCACCTCATCGACCCTACGACCATCAAATAGAGTTAATAGGCCCAGTACCTCCGGCAGGTCCTGTCTATTCTTTATTGAAGGATGAATCTCAAGTTCTTCAAGACTACATTGCAGAGAATGTAGCCAAAGGTTTCATCAGAGCCAGTAAATCTCCAACCGGCTCCCCTGTCCTCTTTGTAAAAAAGAAGGACGGTAGTCTTAGGTTGTGTGTTGACTATAGAAAGCTCAACACAGTCACGAAGAAGAATGCATATCCTGTTCCTCCTATGTCATTACTTCTTACCCTTTTCAATGGTGCTAATTTCTTTTCTAAAATTGATCTTAGAGGCGCTTACAATCTGATTCGCATTGCAGAAGGTCATGAACCACTGACTGCAATGCGCACTAGATTTGGTAGTTTTGAATAATTAGTTATGCCTTTTGGATTATGTAACGCACCTTCAACTTTTCAAACTTTTGTTAATGATATCTTTCAAGATGTTGTTGAAAAATTTGTAGTCATCTATTTAGATAATATTTTAATATTCTCAAAAACACTAGATGAACATATTCATCATGTTCGACAGGCCCTAAATCGTCTTCGAGATCATGGTATCTACACCAAGCATAATAAATGCGAATTCCACCTCAAATCAATTGATTTTTTGGGTTTTACGTTGTCCACTGACGGTTTAGTCATGGATGATAAAAAAGTCCAGAAAATCCTGGAATGGCCTGAGCCCAAAAACATTAAATCGCTCCAAGGATTTTTGGGTTTTGCAAACTTCTATAGAAGATTTATTAAAGATTACTCTAAAACCATTTCCAATCTTACTTCTCTTCTTAGAAAAGACATTCCTTTTGTTTTTACTTCTACAGCACTAAAAACGGCGTTCACCACAGCCCCAATTCTTCAACATTTTGATCCTTCTGCCTCGACAATAGTTGAGACAGATGCGAGCGATTATGCTATTGCAGGGGTCATCTCCCAATTAAATCCTGAAACAAATTTGTTTCACCCTGTTGCTTTTGAGTCATGCAAACTCATAGCCGCAGAATTAAATTATAAAATTCATGACAAAGAGCTTTTAGCTATTATCCATTGTCTTAAAAAATGGCGTTCTTTTCTTCTCAGCCTAGATAGTCCTTTTCAAATCTTAACAGATCATAATGCTTTGAAATACTTCATGTCTTCTAAAGTGTTAACCAGGCGTCAAGCCAGGTGGGCTGAATTTTTGTCTGAATTTTCTTTCTCTATTTCCTATCACCCAGGAAAAAACTGCATTGTCCCAGATATCTTGTCACGTCGGGACGACGTTTACCAACAGCGGGGGGACGCATTTGCTGACAAGAACCCAGCAAATGTGCAATCAATCTTCAACGAATCAATGTTAACGACTCATCAACTTAATTCAATGACAATTCAATCTTTTCGAAATCCACTATCCAACATCCTCGAAGCTCAGTCGAAGGACGAATATTGTTTAGGGTTAAAAGACAAAATACTCTCGAAGCAAGGGGCCAAAAGATTTAGTATTGAATCAGGCCTATTAGTCTTCAAAGGTAGAGTAGTCATACCCGACAACAATGAGATAAAATTATGGATTTTCAACAGTCGACATGATTCTCCATTAGCTGGTCATTTTGGGGTTGATAAAACTTACCAGTTAATAGCGAGGGATTTCTTCTGGCCAGGTATGACCAGGGAAATCAAGGCCTATATAAAAGCTTGTTACAAATGTAATAGGAATAAGGCTCCCCGTCACCGGAAGCATGGGTTGCTTCAACCACTTCCTATTCCCTCTAAACCTTGGGAATCTTTATCAATGGATTTCATTTCTCAACTTCCTATTTCTAATGATTTTGATGCTATATTAGTAATAGTAGATAGATTTTCAAAAATGTCTATTTTCATTAAAACCACTACTACTGCTACAGAAGAAGATTTGTCAAAAATTTTTCTAGAATATGTATTTTCTAAAAACGGCTTACCAGATGATATTATTTCAGATAGAGACTCATTGTTTGTATCCACATTCTGGACCCAACTGTGTCGACAACTCAATATCACGAGGAACCTCTCCACGGCCTATCACCCTGAAACCGATGGTCAAACAGAAAGAGTTAACCAAATCCTTGAACAATATCTTCGAATGTATGTCAGTTACCAACAAGACGATTGGACCACATGGTTACCATTGGCCGAATTTGCTTATAATAACTCGACTCATTCTTCGACACGACAATCTCCCTTCGAAACCATTTATGGACAACATCCTTGATTCAACTCAATCCATGTAGGAACTAATCATCCTGCGGAACATTATCTTTGAACTATATCACGACTTCAAGAAGAACTTAAAACAAATTTGGAATCAGCAATTCGAAGATACAAGGAACAGGCCGACAAACATCGACAATCTGCTCCTTCCTTTAAACCAGGCAACAAAGTATGGCTCAATGCACAAAACATTTGAACAACACGACCATCAAAGAAACTGGCTGAAAAGCGCTTGGGACCATTCGAAATCGACTCTGAAGTCTCTAAAACTGCATTTTGACTCAAGTTACCTCCTAAATGGCAGGCGATTCACCCTGTTTTCCATGTATCTCTCCTGGAACTGGCTCGAAAAATATACCCGGGCAAGAACCAACCCCCTCCGGAACCGGTCGAAGTAGAAGATCATCTAGAGTGGGAAGTAAGTCGTATCCTTGATTCAAGAATACGCAAGGGGAAACTTCAATACCTCGTGGAATGGGAAGGCTTCCTCAATGACTCAGACAAAACATCCTGGGAACCGGCCATCAATGTTTCTAACACCCCTGAACTCCTAAAATCTTTTCATTTGAAATATCCTTTAAAACCAAAACCTTAAAATTTCTTTTCTTTTTCTTTCTTTCTTTAAAATCTAAACACCTCTTAAATTTCTTAACCTTGTTTTCTCTTTTCTCTCTCTTCTTTTTCTTTCTTCTACTTCTATATAATTTTTCTCTAAAAACCAACTAAAAGTAAAATCAAAAGTAAAATTAAATAAAATAAAATAAAATAAAATAAAAATAAAATAAAATAAATAGAATAAACATAAGCAATAAAATAAAAAATAAAATAAAATAAAATAAATAGAATTAACATAAATAATAAAATAAAATAAAAAACTCTTAAATCTCTCTAAATATTTTCTTTCTTTTCTCTTTTTCAATTCTCTAAAATACATTCTTTTCTTAAATTTAAAATTCTCTTTAAAATTTTCTTCTCTAAAAATTTATTCTCTCTTTAAAAATTTTCTTTTCTTCGAACCATCAAATCTTGTACGGCACGACCATTTCCTCGAACTTAACTTCAACCTCTAAATCTCCCTATAATAATTCTTCAAACAAATGATTCTTCTTTTCAAATTCTCTTTAAATTCTAAATTCTGTTTTTTTTCTTTTCTTTCTTCTTCCTCTCTTTTCAACTAAAATTTCCTAAAAAAAAAAAAAAAAAAATTTCTTCTTTCATTAAATTCTCAATTTAACAAACTCATCTCAATCACCAACCGTTTCTTTTTCTCTCTCTTTTTCTTACATAAAATTTTCCTTTTAAAACCTTAAAACTTCCTTCAAAATTAAACAACTTTTTTCTTTCTTTAAATTTCTTCTTTCAAATTCTAAAATTTTTTATTTTAAAACTTCTTTCTTTTCCTTTTTCTCTCTCTCCCAAATCTTATAAAATTAATAATATTCACCTACAATAAAAAAATAAAATAAAATAAAACTAAAATACAAATTTTTATACTTCTTTACATCTCCTTTTCATTTCAAATTTTTTCTTTTAATTTTTCTCGAACCAATCTTTTCATTTTCTCCAAAACTACCCTTATCTCCTTCCTGCATTTCTCAAATACCTCCTCCTCTCCTACCGGAACCACCTCTCCAATCTCCAAGAGTTCCTCTGCCACGTCGAAGGAAGAAGCGTCGATAATTGTGTCGACCTCCCCACACAACTCTTCTGCAAACCTCACCCGTCGACCTTGACGAGGTTTTTTCGACCACACCTGGTCCAGTGTGTCTTCAGGTTCTTCGACTACATCCGTAGCCGGAGGGTTTGCCTCAGTTGGTAAGAGCGGCGCAGGCTCCCCAATCGGGTCTTCAAGGGTATTCGATGTCTAAACAAAACTCATCAGTAACCTCATCCTTAAAAAAAAAAAAAATAACAAATTGAAAACTTACCTCGAAGATGGGGTCAGGCTCTAAGAATAACCTTGGCGCCACCTCTACCTCTGCTTCTCTTTCCTCCTCGTCGTCTTTGATAACCACCCGTCGTTTCTTGGGTGCCCGCCCTGGAACAGGGACTTCATCTTCATCTTCCTCCACCAACTCGTCGACCTCTTCCTCGACACCTCGCTTTGAACTCGTGGCCTGGTTTACCCAGGTTGTGATCTCGTTATTTAGCTCCTTATCATTTTCCCCCACCGATTGTTCATCTTCAATTGAGACATCCCAAATGTCTTCGACCACCTCTTCTGTTTTAGGGATTACCCAAAACTTGGTCTTGGTGAACCGTTGTTCGATCTCTGCGTTCTTTGTCAACGCATCGCACGCCACTCGTCGCCAACGGCAAAACTCGCATTTCTGGAAAGGGCCTCAAGTCGCCGTACTTTCGACACAAAAATTATTCCATGCTTTCACAAGCCATGCAAGTTTGTGAAAACTGTCGCGTAATCATTCCCCCATCCGCTTTAGGGTGTGGAGGCGTAGGTGTGGGAGTAGGGTGGTTCATTATAAAAAAGGGAAATTAATAAGTGAGAAAAAAGTTATAGAAGAAGGGAAACTAGTGTGGGAAGATGGCTCAAGCTCAACGGAGTTCACAATTCTTATACCCGGGCATCTGTCACGCGCCACGTGACACTCAAGGCAAAAGCAGCTCATTAAATCAATAATATCGAGTCCTAAATCTATACTCGAAGCACAGAAAGAAATTCTCCATAGCAACTGCGATTTTCCTTTGTGTACTTACTATTTAACTGCGCTAGCCTAAACTCTAAATCTAAATTAGTCAATCTCCCAATAGGGTGCCTTAGTCTCCCTTTCAATAAGCGACGCACAGCGCTAGGTTCAACGAAATAGTAAAGTAGTAGTTTTTCATTAAAGTTTTGTTAATTAATTAAAAAGGGGTAAATTGAGCATGGACGGATATTTAGCGAAGAGGGTCTAAGTGTATGTTAGTAATGGTCAATGGAATGGGAATGGTGCGATGGAAGGGAGGTCAATGCAAGGAGGAACAAAGGATATAAAAGGGGTTGGGTATTTGGTTCGATATTCCTTAGAATTAAACTATAAATCGTATTTACATTAATAGTGGTAAATCTTTAGAAGTTAAATCATTGTTATTGTATCTTTCTTTTATTTTCTCAATATTCATTTCTAAATCCTAAATCTTTGATTATTGAGTTTCCAACCCTTTGTGAGATCTTAAGAATTCCTATTACCTTTGAAACTATTTTATAATTCTTCTCGAACGAACCTCGAACCTGTAGCTCTTACTTCGAGTGACCTTCGAACCACTTCCTCGAATCATTCCTCTGTGCTTCGAAGAAGTTTCTAAATCCCTCATCTCACTTTCAGGAACATCCTCGACCTTGTGCGTAGGTCTTCCGGTGACAGTCAGGTACACTATTTCTTTATAATTGTTTTTATTTTTTCAAAGTGGGTTAGTATGATGTTACATGATTGGGTGCCAATGCAGCAAGCATTTTTTAAGAGAATTATTGCACCTCTTAGTTACTCAATCATGTAGTATCAGCTATACATTAATTATCATTTTATGATTTGCATCTACTGATATTTTTGTTTTTATTGTTTTCAACATAAAAACTGGATGGCTCTTGTTTGAGTTATAAAGTTAGGTATCACATTTTTTTATATTTGTTTTTATTTTTTCAAAGTGTGGTAGCATGATGTTACAAGATTGGGGCTAATGTAGCAAGCATGTTGTTAGAGAATTACTGCTCATTTTAGTTACTCAATCATTTTACATCAGTTACACACTACTTATAATTGTATGGTTTTTATTTACTGATATTTTTGTTTTTATTTTTTTCAACATACCAACTGGATGTTTGTTGAGAGTGATTTTGTGAACTGATATGAAAATGGATGATGAAATCTGTTGTATGGCAGTAAATCAGGGATGACAAATTATAATTGAGAAGGATTCTGTGAAGAGATGAGAAAATTTAAGGTGAACAATATTGTGGGGCCAAACATCAGTGGTCACAATAATATTCTAGTCCTGTGTAGAGAATCACACTAAATTGTAGGTTGTGAAACCTGATGTACAGCCATAAAATAGCCTTCATCTTAAATTTTCACATCCATTCACAGAACCTTCTCAATTCTATATTGTGAAACATGATGTATGACTGTAAAACAGAGTTCATCATCCATTTTCGCATTGGTTCACAAAATAAATTTCAATTCTATAATGTGAATCTTTATGTACAGCTGCACAACAGAGTTAATTTTCAATTTTCACTAAAGTTGACTGAAACTCTCAAAAATATTATATAGTAAGTCCTGATTTATTGCTTTAAAACAGAGTTCAATATCAATACTCACATTAGTAGAGAGAATATCACTAAATTTATTTTAGTGAAACCTGATGTACAGCTGTACAAAAAGAGTTCACCATCTATTTTCACACTAGTACACAGAATCTCAGTCAATATTATATAGTGAACCTGCATGTATGGCCATGCATCTGAGATCATCAGTGTTCAATTTATAAAATTTATAGCATAACTTTGAATTTGGGGATGAGATTGAAGGTGGAATTATGGTATGGATGTACATCAGGGTACAATGTAGAAAATATTAGTGATTTTTAAACATGTGGATAAGATCAAAAGTAAACTCTGTTGTGCAGCTATAAATTAGGTTTTACTATGTAAAGTTTTGAGAGATTCTGTCAGCCTTGGTCCCCCCAGAACTGAGTAAATGGAGCATCAAAATATGTTGAACACATGTCTAAGACATGTGGAAAAATAACAGTAAATGATACCTGAAGTAATTACCTTTAATGCTCCAATATAATATAATAAAACACCTTAGAAAGGTCAAAGAAGTTCTTTTATTAAGTATTAAGTACTTAAGTTTAATTATAGCATAAGCCAAATAAGTTTTAAGAACTTAAGGTTATGGTAATATAACTTATTAAGTGGTCTTAACTTGTTTATTGTACCTTATTATGAATTTCTAGCAAAATGTGCTACAAACTCATACTAAAAGCTGGGTATATGCACATTTTTTTAAAAGGTATAAAAAATGCTCTTGGACAGTTCAATTTCCTCCTATCAGTACAATATATTAGGCTATTCAAAAGTCTTAAAATATGACTTTTCAATATTAAGGTTTTGTCACTTAAAATTGGCTATTTTGTAGTGGTAGTATGCTGCCTGCATAAGTCCCATAAGTTAATATGCATTATTAACATAATTAGTCGTTATGTCCTAAATTATTACCTTATGTGATCACTGAAGAATTAAGTGGATTGCACTTCATAAGTGTATTAATTACATGGTGACATCATAAAACATTATTATATGCACAGACAGTATCAATTACCTCAAGATATGCACCCAGAAGGTCTCAATCATGACTCAAATGCATATATACACCTAAAAGATCAAGAATTCACGCTGTCAATCACATTTTAAGGCTATGGGAAAACCCCCTGCACTTACCACACCTCTTCTGGTCTCTAGATCTGGGTATTGGGTCAATGGCTGGGAATGGGAATGGTATTATTTGTGTGGGAAATTAGTTATATTAGTTCCATTATTAATTTTTATTGTTATCCTTTAATGAGGCTTTTATTTGGTTCCTTTACTTGTAGTCATGAACAATCAGTGCTTTGGGCACCAGACATTCTTATTTGGGGTTATAATGATGTGTACTGGTATCTTCTTTTGTGAGGAGGAAGTTTTCTTGGTAAATGGGACTGTGAAACTGCTTGAAGTGGACGCCATGGGGAGATGAGCACCCTCAAAGTGCTGTAATGGCTGGGAAAACCAGGGCAGCGGGTCTGGGAATCAGGGGAATTTACTCCAGGGATTTTCGGTATATATAGAGGAGGATTTTGGTGGATGTTTAGCAATTCAATTGAATTATTTTATACAATACACAACAAAATATTATTATATATAATATAGTTATCTGGTTACAATCATTAGCCTTTTAAATATAATTTCTATTCAATTTTTCTGTCAATTGTAAGCGCCTTTTATATTTTAATTAGTGAGATTATTTGATTTACGGGTTACTAATATTTGAGTTGATATAATATATTACTTTAAATTGGATTGGTGAACAACTCATATTCATACTAGACCATAAATACTTCTAGAAAAAAATCATTCTGAGCACTTATTAGTTCTTCAGCCTGAAAGATTCAGTCATATTTAGTGGAAATGAATATTGAACTCTGTTGCAAATATTTACATCAAGAATCAAAATATAGATTTTAGAGTGATTTTGTTAACTGATGTAAAAATGGATGATAAAATCTTGTGTATGGCCACACATCATGGGTCACTATTCAAAATTATTAGTAATTTGTAAAAGTGATATTAATATTGAAATTGAATGCTGATGTAAAGCCGTTGTAGACAATCCTATAGTACTAGCTATAGGCCTTGACAAAGGGAGTTGGAGTAAAACTGGAGAGAAAAATCCCTGTCCCTTTGAGAAATACCAAGTGAGATTTATTTGCTACAGCAAATCAGAGACTATTACAATACCCCTTCCAAAACACATCTTGACTGCTTTACAAGTCAAGACAGTAGCCTAGATAGACTGAAGACAAAAGATAACCTAAAATGCAAAGAAACACACACCAGAAAAACAAACAATGTGCACTTGTTGCACAGGAAACAGCAATAATACTTGATGCAGGTTGCAAAGCTACACCAGAGAAAACAGTTTCCAAATTTGAGTTAAATGAAGAACTAACCTTGCAACAAACACAGCCAATTGTGGCCAAAAAAACAGTGAAAACTGAATGAGGAACAAGGATATCACCTCTCGATGAATGTATGATAAATAAGGTTGCCCCAAACTGTCTTTTCCAGTATGTACACACAGACCACTATCTAAAAAGCCCATGCACAGCAACAAATTTTGGTGCTTTTGACAGTCAAATTGCATAAAAACCCTCTAGAAATGCTTCCTAGCCTTCTAGCACCAAGGTGGGCAGTCCACCCAACTTTGGGAGGCCCGTCTAGAGGCGTCTGGACCACCCTGAAGCCAGAAAACCACCGAAAACTACCAAATAAGCCCAAAATACTTAGAAAACTCCACCACAACTACTAAAACCCTTAAAACACAAAATTAAGCTATAACAACATTGTGAAATAAAATATAGAGCCAAATTAGCTCTACCTAATAGTACTAAGCACTTAAACCTAAGAATTAAGTTTAGCCCATAAAACACAAAAAACAAAATTAAACAGCTATCTTTTAGAAATGAAAAATGAGGAAATGACCCCTTAAAACTTAGAATATGAAAAATGTCAAAAAAACATAAAATATAGAGAAAATCCAGGGCTATCCAATGGCAGTACCCAAACACCTGTAGTCTCAATATTTGCTGAATAAAACCAGAAAAACACCCCATTATTCGAACAATGCCATTTAAGACATACCAAAACAATGCTAAACAGACCAACAAAAGGCTCCGCTAATGTTGGAAGACCACATCCTCCCTCCAATTGAGAATGTCCACATTCTCCTTCATCACAACCACCATGTTCATCTTTCTTTAAAAATCTGCTTTTGACATGGGCTCTTGCCAATACTGCATTAAAAAAATCTAATCTGCACCATCACACCTCCAGCTCATCCATACAGAACCTCCTGTGATGTCTTCCAATCCAGAAAGAAGACTTGTTTCAGACCTGGTCTATTGTAATCTTCAAAAGCTTCTCCTCCACCTCAACCTGGTCCATCTTCTACCAGAACCAAAAAATCTAGGCCATCCATTCTGATACCTAGAATATTCAAAAAATTACACCCTTCAAAGAAGAGTGCCAACACAACTACAACCACTAGCTCTACCATACCTGGTCCTTCTGATGGTAAAACCAATACTTCTCCATACTGAAATTTAAGCTGATGAATTTCCAGTTCATTTCCATCCAGAGAGTGATGATGACAATGTGGGAAACATTGAAACACCACCACCCAATCAATTTTCAACCATCAAGGGAAAATTCCAACAACACTCTTCTCAACAAAAACATCTCATTCTAAACTACTTCCGATCCACTCCTTCCAGGAATCTACAGGACCTTAAGAAAAGGAAGAACCTCATTCACCAGTTCAAAGCCAATGGTGAACTCTTTGTTACATCTCTTGATTCTCTTCTGCCACTTGACTCTTGATTAAACTTTTTGACTTAGAAATGAAAAAAATTCTTGAAACTCTCCAGACTTCAAGAATGTAGCCAATCATAAAAAAAAATTCCTCAGTTTACAGTCTTGGGGGACTAATCATCAGTTTTAAGTCTTGGGGGACCAACAGCCCTCATTTTATAGTCTTGGGGGACTCAAAACCCTCAGTTTATAGTCTTGGGGGACTCAAAACCTAAATCATAAAGACAGAACAAGAGATAGAAACATTAAAGACCAAAGAAACAAACTAACATTCTGGGGTAACTGTTCTACAGAGCAGCCAGCTCATCAATTACCCCCACACTTGCCTTAACTAAATTCAGAGACTCCCCCTTTGGATGCCCTCTGCCAGAATAACAACAACATCACATTATCAGTTTATAGTCCTGAAGGACTCAACCATCAAACCATTCTCAGTTTATAGTCTTGGGGGACTATACCATTTATCAGTTTAAAGTCTTGATGGACTGACCACAGTGTTCAGTTTAAAGTCTTGACAGACTTCTGCAGTGTTCAGTTTAAAGTCTTGACAGACTTCAGAGCCCATAGAGGATTCAAATTCTTGAAATAAAATTGTAATTAGCCAGTTTAAAGTCTTTGAGGATTAGTAGATCTAAAAAGGCATAAGCTAAATTCTTGATAAAATCCTCAAAACCAGCCAGATTAATGTCTTAGAGGACTAAAAGATCCACAGTAGTAACAAAAATAAAAATATTGAAGAAATCTTAAAAAAAACATCCAGTTTTAAGTCTTGAAGGACTAACATAATATCTTGAAGTAGTATCCAAAAGTTCTTGAGTTCCACTAGACCCTTCATTCTGTCTAAAAAAATAACAAAATGGTATCCCCCAGCCAATTCATGAGCTGATCCCCTGATACCTTACCCACATCCAAGTGCACCTTGATGTGGTCACACCAAAAAAATTAATTTTTTATTTTGACTCCTCCTCTTCTACCAAAAACATTGCCAGAGTCCTATCTTGAGCCTTTAAAAAAACATAGCCTCCATAAAAAAATTAAAGAAAAAAAAAGAGAAAAAAAATATTCTTGAATCCACCACTTTAACAGCCAACACCCTAAAAACACATAACAGAGCCAGGTCCATGTCCACAGAAAAGATCACTGGGTGGGCTCCCTCCAATAATTAAAAATGATAGGAGACTTCCAGTGATCCACCACCAATCCAAATAAACCAAAGATAAAGAAGCCAGTCACAAGCCAGTTTAGAGTCATAGTGAACTTGAAACCTGAGTAACAATAACCAGAACTAGAATTCAACTAGGACAAACAGAATACTTGAAACAGACATTATGGGGTAACTGTTCTACAGAGCAGCCATCTCATCAGTTACCCCCACACTTGATAAAATAAAATCTTGAATCCCCCCCTGAATACCTTCTAACAAAAACAAAAAATCCAACACAATAAACTAAAACCAATAAGCGTGAAGAGTCCAGCACTTGAAGACCAGAAGAATTTCCATTTTAAAGTCATAGAGGACTAAAACCTGTGAAGAGAAACCAATACTAGGGTTCAACCAAATTAAGAGAACCTGTTGGAAACAGACAATCCGGGGTAACTATTGATAGAGCAGCCAGCCCATCAGTTACCCCCACACTTGCCAAAATCAAATCTAGAAGCCCCACCCTTGGGTACCTTCCAACAAAAGGATTTTCCAACACAAATCTTCTCCCATAAAAAACCAAAACCATTAAAAAACCATGAAAATTCTTGAAAGCCAGAGATACATTTTAAAAATAATTTTTTTTGCAGTTTAACCTCATGCTGGAGGTTAGATAAAACCAATGATCATAATTTTTATCTTAATTTTAATTTAAATAAAATATCCATCTTCATTTGAATTTTTCTTTTCTTCCATCTTCATTATACTAAGATTTATTATTATTATTTTTTAATAGAGACTTGAACCAGAGAGACTGATAAGAATTGGACAAAACAAAAAAAATCCTGACCAAATACATATAGGCTAAATTAAACAAACCCAAAATAAATTATATAGTTTACCCTCATTTTGGAGGAATTAGATTCTTGCAATCCCAAGGTTGAAACCAATAAGTTTGTACCTAGGGCAACAAAAAGTTAAGCCCCTATTCTAATTCTGATATCCCATAATCAGACCTCCAGAAAAAATCCCCATCAATCTCAATACACTGAATTAACCATCAATTTCATTTCCCGTGTCCATCCACCCTATATCCTTTGCAACAGAGAAATATACAGCATCAATAATTTTATCCTCCTTCCTAAAAAATCCTTCTCCCATTGAGGGAAGAAGCTGAGAGTTTACTGTCTCTAACTCCAAATCATCAATCACAAAATTTTTGTGAAATTTAAAAAAATATTCCAAAACAGAACCCAGAACACTAAAAGAATCATCTTCCCCCAAGCAACAATCTTCTGATCTTGAGGGAACCAGCTTGGAATTATATTCCTCCAAAAAACATACATCCAGAATATAATTATTCTTAAGATCCAAACTTTCTATAGTGAGATTTTCACCACTTCTTCCATCTTCTGAACTTGAAAGAAGAGACTGAGAATCTTTTTCATGAGGCTTCAAATCATTAAGTTCAGAACTACTCTGAGAATCTAAAAAATCCTCCAGAATAGAGTCCATAACATCAAAATTAACATACTAAAGAAGAAACTGAGAATCTTTTTCATGAGGCTTCAAATAATTAAGTTCAGAAATACTCTGAGAATCCACAAGATCCTCCAGAATAGATTCCATAACATCAAAATTAATATACACCTCCAAGAATTCATCTTCTGAACTTAAAGGATCACCCAAAAAATAATCTTCCTCTAAGAGTAATAGATCCAACACAAACTCTTTCTGACTATCAACAAATCTGAAAGAAATGTCTTCATCCAAAAATCCATTATCTAAACATGAAGAAGCCATATCATCATGAACATCCAATTTTTCCTTCCCACAGAGCTCATCCACCTTTGAAAAGATACACTGATCATCCAGTGTGTACATATCCAAAACATCAAATGAAGCACATTCTTGAGATCCATTGACATCATCTGTTAAAGAAATAAAAATTTCTGAAAAATCACAAACATTATCATCTCACAAAGTGGGTGATTCAAAAATTTCCACTGTAGCTGAATTTACTTCCACTTCTCCCTGAACCTTTCAATCCATTAAATTCTCATTTTCAGGTTCCACCTCTTTAGAAATAAGTTTTTCAAGATGCCCCAGAATAGCCTTCTTCAAAACACCTATAGCAGGAATCCTACTTTCTCCATTTAGAAGTGTCTTCATCAGCCCAGCCTTTAACAGAAATCCCTGAACCTCCTTTTTGACCTCCAGACCCACAGCACTCCAAAATAAACTCTTGCCCTCCATTTCATGAGAGGACATACCATTATAATCCAGATAAAACATACCCTCTTCAAATTACGCCATAAACTTACCATACTGAATCAGAGAAGTTACATCACCATCCATTTCCCATTTCCTAGCAATGCCATAAAGATCATCAATTGAAAACACAGTGGGCCACCTCCTGATCATTTCCATCTTTAACTTTCCCCAATACTGAATCTTATATCACTCCATCCTAAGAATTTCCTTCACCACCTCTCTGTCATCAATGAAAAAGATCACCTGCTTCATCCTATCCAAATCAGAAGCCCCATCGACATCAGCAGAAGCTTCAAAGATCTCTCAAAATAACCTTGTTTCCTCTCCAAAGAAAATTTTCCCTTTCCATGACTTGATCCTGACCATCCTAACTATTTCCAATTACACCTCCCCAACTTTCCACCACAGATAGCCAAAGTCCCCTTAACAGCCTTCAGAGACCTAGGAGGGACCGAATACAACAAGAAAAAAGACCCCCTAGACCAACCACAGAGAGATACAGCACCAAAAATCCAAAATCCACAAAGAGTCCACGAAAAAAGAGAGTCCAACAGTAAAAGAGATTCCAAAAGCTAGAAAATCCTCACCCCACGTTGGGCGCCAGAGATGTAGACAATCCTATAGTACTAGCTATAGGCCTTGACCAAGGGAGTTGAGGTAAAACTGGAGAGAAAAAAACCTGTCCCTTTGAGAAATACCAGGTGAGATTTATTTGCTACAGCAAATCAGAGACTGTTACAATACCTCTTCCAAAAAACATCTTGACTGCTTTACAAGTCAAGACAGTAGCCTAGATAGACTACAGACCAAAGAGAACTTGAAATGCAGAAAAATACACACCAGAAAAACAAACACTGTGAACTTTTTGCACACGAAACAGCAATAATACTTGATGCAGGTTGCAAAGCTACACCAGAGAAAACAGTTGCCAAAGTTGAGTTAAATGAAGAGCTAACCTTGCAACAAACACAGCCAATTGTGGCCAAAAAAAACAGTGAAAAATGAGTGAGGAACAAGGATATCACCTCCGGATGGTTGTAAGATAAATAAGGTTGCCCCAACCTGTCTTTTTCAGTATGTACACACAGACCACTATCTAAAAAGCCTATGCACAGCAACAAATTTTGGTGCTTTTGACAGCCAAATTGCATAAAAACCCTCTAGAAATGCTTACCAGCCTTCTAGCACAAGGTGGGCACTCTTCCCAATGTCAGGAGGCCTGCCTAGAGGCGGCTGGACCACCCTGAAGCCAGAAAACCACCAAAAACCACCAAAAAAGCCCAAAATACTTAGAAAAATCCACAACGACTACTAAAACCCTTAAAACACAAAATTAAGCTATAACAACATCGTGACATAAAATATAGAGCCAAATTAGCTCTACCTAATAGTACTAAGCACTTAAACCTAAGACTTAAGGTTAGCCTGTAAAACATGAAAAACAAAATTAAACAGCCATCTTTTAGAAATGAAAAATGAGGAAATGACCCCTCAAAACTTAGAATATGAAAAATTTCAAAGGGGCATAAAATATAGAGAAAAGCCAGGGCTATCCAATGGAAGTATCCACATACCCATAGTCCCAATATTTGCTGAATAAAACCAGAAAAACACCCCATTATTCAAACAATGCCATTTAAGAAATACCAAAACAATGCCAAACAATGCCATTTAAGACATACCAAAACAATGCCAAACAGACCAAGAAAGGGCTCCACCAATGTTGGAAGACCACACTGTAAGAAAGCATTCACAATATTTTTCCAGTCTTGTGCACAGAAGTATCTTAAAATGTATCTCTAAATTTTGTTGATAGATAGTCATTGGAATATTCAATAATTGTTTAAACTGAAAATTGACATTATGATTTGAGTTTTATTTAAATACAAAATGAAGAAAAAATTATATATTCTCATTTATTAAAAATTTAAAATTTTATCCATTTAGGCTTAACTTTAACTTACACATATGAATACAAAAAACATGTGTGACAGAGAAGGATCTCAATAATTTGTATCTAAGAAAATAATTTATATAAAAATTAATTTTGGTAAGAAAATAAACTCTGATAACTTTTTTATATATTGAATTTAAACAAAATTAAGTTTAGTACATTCATTGATCTATTGTGTTGAGAAACAAACATATTTTAAACATAAAAAATTATTTTTAGTCATATATATTTATAAAACTATTCAAAGTCTATTTATTTCTACAAAATTATATTATTTAGTATAATTCTTGTTGATATAAAAATATAATTGTGTTTACATTAAAAAAACTTTGTATAGATTTTTTAAAAGTTTCGAAATTCTCATTGTTCAATGTGGCTTAAACCAAAGTTGGCCACAGGATGTCATTGGGAGTTCAATTTAAGTTCTACAAAATCTAAGATATATATTTTTTTTTGAAAATTTACATATTAATTGAAAAAAAAATCTTTGAGTAAAAACAATGATCAAGAATTTTTTTGATATTATTGAATAAATAATAGTACAATTATTGAGAAAGATAAATTATTCCATTTTTTCATGACTGTATTTATTATATGCAAGTTCTTAGGTATTTACAGTAATCATAAAAAATAAAATCAAGCAGGAAGTTTAAATAATGGGTTTGATTTTGAGCTAAAACTTTAGTTGAATTCTAAAATGGAGGTCAAAGATATTTCACATCTGACCAAAAAAATTACCATTAAAGTGAATATGTAATATATTTACCTTGTAAAATACATAAGAGCATTTATTTGAAATTTTACTATAATGTTTGGCCCCACATCTTATTTTTCAAATTATCAAATTTGGTTGGTTTTTTATCTTATGAATGGTTTCAAAAGAATTTGGTGACATGATTTATGGAAAAAAAATCATATTTGATGCCTTAATATTATAATTATGAGTTCTTCCCTTATTAACTTTTGTCTTTATTAAAAGAAGCCGATAAAACTGTATCTTTTATGGATGTATGTAGTGCCATAACACAGAATCATTCATCATTTTTTAAAATTGAAGAAAAGTACTGTAAGCTGGCATGGTGAATGCTATTTTTTGCACAAAAAATAGCATCCACCTTTAATTTTTGCTGCCACATTTTACACCCTCCTCACACACCATCTTCTTACTCTACACCTGTGTCAAATATATTCTCTCATCATCATTGATAATTTTTACAATAAATTTGCTGTATCTGCCAACTTTTCAAGCCCAAGTGGAACCCCTTCTAACCCCTCCTCTAAACTCCACTTTCACTTTTTACTTCACCCAACCCTATTCATTTTCTCCTTGCCCCTCTTTAGCCCATTCTCACCCCTCCCTACCCCACCAGGCCCTTTTAAATCCCAGCCCACTTTTTTCTTTTCACCTTCATCCCACCCACTCTTTTCGTACTCTATTCCCCCTTATTGCTTTTAAGCCCACCTTTCCAACTCCCTACCGCAATGATTTTCTTTTCACCTTGTCCCTTTTTCATTTTGACTTACCTTAATTTCACACTTTGGATTAAAAGTGGTGGGAAGGAAAGCAAGAGGATTGAGGTGGGATGAGGGGGGTTTGAGGGTGGTAAAAAGGGGTGTAGAAGTTGTGGTGATGGGAGAAAAAGGAGTTAGGTTGGGTGGGGAGGAGAAAAATCTTGGAAGAGTAAAGAATGATGTAGGAGAGGAAGAAGATGTGAGATTGGAGGAGTGTGGTACAAAAAAGGGGGGAGAAAAGTACTGAAAAGGATATTTTTGAAACAAAAAAAGTAATCAAAAAATACAGATAATAAATTAGAAGTTATGGAAAGAATAATGATGTAAAACCAATAATAAAAACTCAATTTTTTTTATTTGAGATATGTTTTATTTTAATTAAAAATCTTTCACTCTTTTTTTTTGATAAAGTGAAGATAAAGGAAAGTTATTCTTTAAAAAATAGTAGCCATGTATTTTTTTTACTAGGAAGATTCTGATATTTGTATCAACTTTAACAGTCATACCTATAAATAAATAAAATATAAAATTATATCTAAGAAATTTGTATTTTCCACAAAAAATATCTATATTGATAAAAACTACAAAAAATAGTTACTAGTAATTGATGATAATTAAAATAAATTTGTGTAAATTTTTACTATTATAAATTTGATGAGAAATATCTATTCAATAAATATACATTCATGATGACTCTTATAGGACTGGATTATTTATTTTCTTAATGTGATATAGATCTTCTTTAACTTTTATGATGATTTAAAAAATATTTAATTTATTTCATTTTATTTTATGTGATCTGGCTTTGCTTTATTTTATTATATCATACAATATCATACTGTATTATATCAAATTATATTTTATTTCATTTCACTTTATGTTATTAAATTTAATTCAAATTTATTTATTTTTATTTTTATTTTGTTTTACTTTACTATATTTTATTCAATTACATATTAATTTAATTTAATTATTTTATTTTCATTTAAAAGGTGAGATTACATGTGCAAATAACAGTCTTTAAATTCTCAAAATGAGCTGTTGAGCTCAGATGTATAGCTGTAGAACAGAGTTCACTACAGATTTTTATGCATGTGGCTTCTGATCTACAGCTGTACATCAGAGTTCACCACCCAATTTTGTGCATGTGAACACTGATCTTTGGCCATACATAAGAGTACCACATACAATTTTTTGCATGTGAAATCTGATCTATGGCCAAACATCAGAGTTCACCACCAATTTTTTGCATATTTACCCTGATCTTTGGCCAAACATCAAATTAATACATCCAATTTTTTGTATGTGAGCCCTGATCTATGGCCATACATCAGAGTTCACCACCCATTTTTATGCATGTGTACCCTGATCTTCAGCAGAACATCAGAGTACTGCATCCAATTTTTTGTATGTGAGCCCTGATTTATGGCAATAAATTAGAGTATCACATCCAATTTTACACATGTGAACCCTGTTCTAAGGACATACATCAGAGTTCAACACCCATTTTTATGCATGTGTGCCTTGATCTTTGGCCAAACATCAGAGTACCACATCCAATTTTTTGCATGTGAACTCTGATCTATGGTCATACATCAGAGTTCACCACCCATTTTTATGCATTTGTACCCTGATCTTCAGCCGAACATCAGAGTACTGCATCCAATTTTTTGTATGTGAGCCCTGATCTATGGCCATACATCAGAGTACCACATCCAATTTTATGCATGTGAACCCTGATCTATGGCCATACATCAGAGAACCACATCCAATTTCATTCATTTTAACTCTGATCTATGGCTGTACATCAGAGTTTACCAGCCAATTTCAACCAAATTAATGCTGCTATATGTGTCAGCCTGTATATCCCCAGGACTGAGTAAAAAAGTGCTTATAAGTTATGTTAAACACATGAACTATACATGGGAACAATAAATGAGAGTACACAAACAGTATACATAAGTAAAATTATGATAATACACATAAAATGCCATTATAACACCTTATATACACGCATATATCCACCTTTTATAAGTCTTATGTACTTAATATTAAGTTGGAATATGTTAGGGTAATCTTAAGAACCTTAAGTATAAGGCTACATAATTTTTAAGTACACTTAAAGCTGTTATATTCATTGTTTTACACAAAAAACAGGAAATGCGCTTTATTTCACTTAAAAGTTGACTATATGCGCTATAAAATTGAGAATATCAAAATTGCCCTTTGACAGATCAATTGGGCTCATTTAGAACTATTGATTTGGCTATTTAAATGCATCAAAATAACACTTTTCAAATTTGGTGTTTTTTATGCCAGAAATGGCTTCTGTGTACTGGCTACATACTGCCTGCTTTTTTCCCGTGTGAATAGCTTCATTTTTAGCAAAGTTAGCTTTTTCACACTATAATTACCCCACATTCTACGCCCACTGTGGGGAAACACACTAAAATAGGCGACAGGCGCTTATTTAGTGTCCTAGCTTAATTAATAATGCATTGACCTTGTTTATATGCACTAATTTCATTAATAACCTCACTCTTGGCACTTTATTTCATCACCATGCTTAAATTCGCCTAATTTTAGTCAAGGATTTACCCGTGCAAGCGCCTGCCAAGGACTGCATGTAGTTACCCCACATCTCACGCTCTTTTTTAAGTTTTTGGGTGGTTTCTCAGTCAATTTTGGTTATTTTTGAATGGGAGTTTCATGTAGTATAATTTCAGGATTAGCCCCATTATTTCTACAGTGAATCCTCCTTATTATTAAGCTATAATTAAACTTAAAAAGTCTCCTTTAACCTTGTTATAATATTGTTTTCCACGCATATACTCTCTTTTTGTCTTTTCTTTAATTTTGATGGATCTCCCTTATTATTAATAGGATCTTAGTGGTTGTTGTTTGTTTAATTATGTTATTGGTCATTAGGGGCGTTGATGGAAAGGTCTATTACTTGTTTGAAGGCGTCATTAACATTGTATTGGATGGTACTTCAAGGTGTTTATTGGGGAAGTTAGTGGGTATAAAATGAGGGGGTTTTTGGTCTTGTTTTCTACATTCAATATATCATCTTTACAATTACAATTAAAATATAACCAATAAAATTTATCTTACATTTCATTAGTACTTTAGAGAGTCTTTGAATAGTATTTTAAATATATTACATCTATTTTTATGCACAACAATAAGCCTTGTAATACCCGTTATAATAAGTGAGAGTAAATTACTGAGTCTTATAATTGATTTTATTCCACTACTTGCTTGTCTTATACCATTATATTCATTTGGGACCTTTTGTAAATCTTCTAGACACTAGACCAGCAAGCTATTCACGTCTCTGGACTTGGATTAAGCCTGACAACTGGGAGCCTTTCCTCAAGAATTCAAGTGGTTATTCAAGTAAGTAAAAATAAAAATTAATTGAGGCTTGAGTAATTAGAAATCCTTATATATAATATCTGGATTATAATTACAAAGGGTTGGGTCACTAAAAATTTAGTGATTTCAGAAAAAGAAGCCCAGTTATATATATAATAAAATTGTGATATTGAATCAACAATTTTACCACTAATTGAACAAAAACGTGTTCTTAGTGGGAGTCTGTCAATAGACCAATTAAAATTGTGTTCTTTGCAGATAATAATAAACCAATAAATAAAAACTGATTAATTGATTCTCTGTTTACAGGACTTTTAATCCCTTTTTCTGGTTTGTTCATTAAATTTTTTTTTTTGATTTTGAAAAGATTATTAGTGACAAATTTTCTTTTTAAAAATACAAAAACACAGCTACATATTGTAGACCACTCCAATTAAGTGACCACATAAAAGTATATTTGACTTTTGGCACTTATTTTATCCACTTAAAACCTACTAGTAAGTAATTTAATTGCCTTAAGTAGAGTTATAACATACTGATAAAAATCTTTTGTAGTTTGAATCACATTTCTCAAACCTCTGGTCCAGCTTTCACTGATAAAAATGAGTGACAACGTTGACATTGTAAGTAATAAGGCAAAACCTTATGACTTAAGACCAAGAACTAATAAATTTGTTGCAGGACGTCACCATGGAGGACACCTCCCCCAGCAACACTCCTCATATGAGTCTGGAGGAGAAAGAAAGGCTTCTCAACCTTGTAAAGATCAAAAAATCAAAAAATACCCTTCAAGAACAAATTCACTCCCTATCTCAATTACACAAAAGCTTGACAGTAAAGGTCAAAAAGATGGAAGAGGAGCTTATGAATTTAGAGAAAAGGGCAGGCCAAACTTTCATGGAGGTCAACCGACAAATAACGGACCTAAGGGCACAGGTGAAACCAGTAACAACTCCCTCAAACAATAAACCAGCTCCTTCTCAAGCTCCAGGAGAAGAGCAGATGATAACTGTAAGCAAATGGAAATGGGACTGGTATGCCCAGAACTACAACAGAAACCCTCATCAAGAGTCCAGCCATCACCCTTACAGGGGAAAGGGAAAAAGGGGAAGAGGAAGTGGAATAAGACCTTGGTAAGTCATCCAACTTCTAATGTTCAACAATATAATACTGACAATGAATTACTTATAGGTGATAATGAGGTATTAAAATTGATTGATAATGATATTCAGGATTGTTCATTTGATAATAGTGATTTGAATTTATCTTTAAAAGATGACATTGTACATAGCTTTATTGATAATGGTGATAATAAAAATATAAAAATTGAAACAAATGAATCAAATCTTGAACCATATAATCTTGATAGCACTTCTGAGTTAGAAATTAATGGTTTTATGAAAGAAAACCCTATTATATCTTTTATAATAAATAGATTGTTATTAAGAATTGAAAAGTTAGAAGAATATTCCAAAGAGTCTTCAACAGACATGGAGGAGGTAATACTAAACCTCACTAAATCTTTAACTCACACAGCCAATAAAGTTAAGATCATTGAAAAGTCAAATGATGATTTGTTAAATGAAAATATCAAATTAAAATCTGATATTGAGCAGTTACAAAGTAAGCTGGATCAATCTCAGAATACTATGGCTATTATTGAGGGACGGGTAAAATTGTCTTTTTCCAATTTAAATGATACTCTTTCACATGTACCTGCTTTGCAAAATAGATTTCAGATACTAGAAATAGAAGTAGCCAACATATTGAAAAATAATGACAGTAAGCACGTAAACACCTCTTATAAAAACCATACACCAGTAAATAAGAGAGAATCATTTGATAAATCATTAATTGAGAAAGAACATAGTGGTATAAGTTCTGAGAGTCACAAATCAGTAAAGGATGAGATAAATGATCATCTGTCAAAAGTAAGTGAATTAATTAATATTCCTCAGGTTAAGGAAGTAAAAACTAACCAGAAAAACTGGCCTAAGTTAGATCAGTACCCTACCTTTGATGGAGATTCAAAATCTGATTGGCAACAATTCATACAAAGAATTGATAATTTGAAATTTTCATACAAGTTACCTGATGAAGAAATTACATCAAAACTTATATCTTTATTTACAGATGTGGCCTTATTATGGTTTGAATCTGTATTGAGTGAGGGGATTAATTACTCTTGGAATGAATGGAAGGCACGAATTGAAAGACAATTTGGTGGTCCAAAATTCAGAATCACTCAACAAAGATTATATGAAAAATCAAGATATACTCCAAGTAATGGAGAAAAACCAATGGTCTTTTTAATGGGTTTGATAAAAATTATGAAAGCCATGGATCCAAAAATGGATTTTGATGTGTGGAAAGAAAAAATAATATATAAATTGCCTATATCAGTCAGAGACATTATTGTAGCTAGAACTGAAACCATTAGAGATACTTCTGGTTTTATCAATATATGCAATGAAATATTATTAAACCACAGATATGAGACAAGGTACAACACTTATAAGCAAAATATTGAGGTAGTAAAACCTACTACAAGTAAGTTACCAGCAGAAAGGAAAAAACCTATTGCTCCTCTTGTTCCAAAGAAACAAGAAAGTAAAACTTGCTATAAATGTAATGAACCTTGGGTTAAAGGTCATTCCTGTAAGAAAAGAATAAATGTTATTGAAAACTCACAAGATTCTGAACTCAGTAATCATGAAGATGAAAAGGATGAGTCTAGTGAGGATTGTAAAAGTAAAATTTCTTACAGTGATGAAGATAATGAAGTATTGGTATTAGAACAGGATATTATGTTCCTGAATGATACAATATCTTCCAATGATACATCCTTAACTTCCATTGAGGAATCTGAAATAATTAAAGATGTAGATCATGATACTTACAAAATCAAGCCTATTAGAGCACCTGTTATAATATGTGGAAAAGAAATGAATGTCATTCTTGACACTGGTGCTGCTGGTAGTGTAGTTTCTGTTAATACATTAATGAAACTGGATAGTAAGTACAAAGAAAAACTAGAACCTGTACAGACAAAGAACTGGAGAGGTTTTGGTTCAGTATTAAGTCCAATTGGCAAATACAAAACTGCTGTTTTCTTCAAATATCATAATGGATTTGTAAGAGCAGTATGTGATTTTTTAGTCATGGATAATATTAATTGTAGTGATTGGTTTATCATTGGTAATGACTTATTGACCAAATTTGGTATTAAACTAGATCCTGCAAATAGTTGCTTCACCATTGGAGTAAATGGGAAAAGAAAATTCAAGATTTGCTCTGAAAATTCTGTTTATACCATTGCTCCAAAGGAAGAACAAAAAAGTGGAAGACCCACTTCTGAGATGCTTGAGTTGGAAAATGAAATCCAAAAAGCCTCATTTAGTCCTCAACTCTCAAATATTGAAGTAGACAATATATTGAGATTGATAAAATCTTATCCTAGGGCATTTGCACACGGCTCAAATGAGGTAGGATTGGTCAAAGACCATGAAATGAAAATATCTTTAAGTTGTGACCTGGATAATATTCCTGGCAGCTTAAAAAAGAAACCTTACCCAGCTTCTCCTGCAAAAAGGAAAGACATTGAAGACAACATTAAAATGTTGTTGGAAATGGGTATTGTTGAGAAAGTAGACACAACTCCTAAATATTGTGTAATATCACCAGTTTTAATCTCTTATGAAAAAGATAAGGCAAGGTTATGTGGTGATTATAGAGCTCTAAATACATTCACAGTGGATGATATTTACCCTCTTCCCAGGATAGCTTCTATCCATGCTACCTTACAAGGAGCTAAATATATTTCATGTCTGGATGGAAACAAAGGTTACCACCAGATCCCAGTAGAAAAGAGTTCTCAGAATTACTTACTAATCACCACACATATGGGGATATATAAGTATGTGAGAATGCCTTTTGGACCTAAAAATGCCCCTTCAGTCTTCCAAAAATTAATGGATAGTGTTTTTCATCAGGAAATGGTTGAAGGATGGCTCTTAGTGTATATTGATGACATCATAGTGTTTTCAAAAACATATGATGAGCATTTAAATCACCTGAAAAGAGTATTTCAAAAGATGGATGAAATTAACATGACAATAGCATTGAAAAAATGTAAGTTTGGATTTCAATCCTTGAAAGTACTTGGAAATGTTGTATCTGGCTTACAAATTTGTGTGGATCAGAACAAGGTGGCAGCAATAAAAAATATTGATATACCTAAAAATGTAAAAGATATACAAAGCTTTCTGGGTATGTGCGGATATTATAGACAGTATATCAAGAACTACCAAACAATTGCAGCCCCTTTAACAACATTAATCAGGAAGAATGAAGCTTTCGTTTGGAATAATGAAAGACAACAGGCCTTTGATAAATTAAAGGAATGTTTAATGTCAGCTCCAATCTTGGGACTGCCAGATTTTAGCCTCCCTTTTATCTTGTATACTGATGCAAGCTTTACAGGGTTAGGTGCTGCTTTACAGCAGAAGCAGATAATTGGTGGTAAATTATCTGAAGTAGTTATCTGTTATATATCCAGAACCTTAAGGAAAACTGAACTAAGGTATGGTGCTACACAACTGGAATGTTTAGCCATTGTGTGGGCCTTGGAAAAACTTCATTATTATCTGGAAGACCAGAAGTTTGAGTTAATAACAGATTGCAGTGCAGTGAAATCATTATTAAACATGAAAACACCTAATAGACACATGTTTAGATGGCAACTAGCTGTACAAAAGTACAGAGGAAGAATGACAATCACTCATAGAGCAGGTACATTGCATTCTAATGTAGATTTGTTATCTAGAAGCCCTTTGCCAAATGATACTGAAAACCCAGCTTATGTGCCTGAGAATGAGGTAATACATATATATGGGATTTATATAGTGGATTTAGAAGATGAGTTTATGCAAACAATATTAGATAATTATTCATCTGATAAAGACTTGTCTAAACTTTCAACCATCTTAAATGATCCAACAAATGCCTCAATGAGTGCATTAATAAAAACTTTACCTCCAAAGTATAAGAATGCGTTGGAAAAAGGTAAATTTTCAATTGAAGATGGATACATATATTACAGGAAAAAGCTAAGTAATGTAATAGTTATACCTCCATCTATGAAAGAGTTAACGTTAAGTACTTGTCATGATGATATCTTAGCTGGTCATTTTGATTACAATAAAACATTAACTAGAGTTAAAAACACAGCCTGGTGGATAAACATGAAGGATGATGTACAAAAATACATTGACACATGTGACTCTTGCCAAAAATATAAAAGATTGACAGGTAAGAGAGCTGGGTTGTTACAACAAATAGAGCAACCAAAAGCTCCATGGGAAATTATAAACATGGACTTTGTTACTGGTTTGCCATTAGCAGGAAAAGAAAGTTTTAATTCTTGCTGGGTAATAGTGGATAGACTTACAAAAATGTGTAAATGTATTCCAACCCATAAAGAGGTATCTGCAAAAGACTTGGCCTTAATTTGGTGGACTCAAATGATGAACACTGCTGGGTTCCCCAAAGCCATTATATCTGACAGAGACCCTAAATTTACTTCAGAATTCTGGACATCCTTAATGGAGGTTTCAGGGTGTCAGTTGAAATTGTCTACAGCACACCATCCACAGACTGATGGACTGGCTGAGAGAATGATACAGACTCTGGAGGACATGATCAGAAGATATTGTGCCTTTGGTTTAGAATACAAAGACAATGAGAAGTTCACACATGACTGGGTAACTTTGATTCCTGGCTTATAATTTGCTTATAATAGCACAACTAATTCTGTAACAGAGAGAAAACCTTTTGAGCTCTGGCTGGGGTATGTTCCAAATACACCAGTGAATCTTTTAAATAAATTGCCAAGGTTGGACATACACCCTGGTACCAAATCCTTTATTCATATGCAACAAATGTGTAGGAAGCATGCAGAACAATGTATACAAAAAGCATTTGAATATGAAAAGAAAAGGTGGGACAAATCTCATAAAGAATTTGAATTCAAAAAGGGAGATGAAGTCCTCATATCAACACTACATTTTAACTTACAAGGTAATGTTAAATTAAAGGATCCCTTTGTAGGACCTTTTGTAGTAAACAAAATGGTTGGTAATAATGCAGTGGAAGTCATATTATATGCTCCATATGATAGGAAACATCCAGTTTTCCCTATTTCATTATTAAAACCTTACCATGCAAATGATCCTGACTTATTTCCAAAAAGAAGGGGAAGGCCTAAAAAGCAACCTGAAGAAATTGTGGAAAAAGAAGAGATTGAAAAAATTCTCAAGAAAAGAATCCTTACTAAAGAAAAAGGAACTGAGTATTTACTAAGATTTAAAGGGAAATCAAACGAATTTGATAAATGGATACCTGAAAAAGAAATTTCTAATTTATCCACCCTTCTTAAAAAATTTAAACAAAAATAAATTTCTGTTCAACCAGCTGAGGGGTTAAAAACCAGTACTCATAATATTTTATTATGTTTTATTTCTTTAAAGTTTAATCTTTAATGCTACAGAATTATTCTGAATACCTGAAAATTACAAATAAATAAATAAAATGTATAACTTATCATTTTTTTTATTGTTTTTTTTGGGTGGGCGAGTGTCAGCCTGTATATCCCCAGGACTGAGTAAAAAAGTTCTTATAAGTTATGTTAAACACATGAACTATACATGGGAACAATAAATGAGAGTACACAAACAGTATACATAAGTAAAATTATGATAATACACATAAAATGCCATTATAACACCTTATATACACGCATATATCCACCTTTTATAAGTCTTATGTACTTAATATTAAGTTGGAATATGTTAGGGTAGTCTTAAGAACCTTACGTATAAGGCTAAATAATTTTAAAGTACACTTAAAGCTGTTATATTCATTGTTTTACACAAAAAACAGGAAATGCGCTTTATTTCACTTAAAAGTTGACTATATGCGCTATAAAATTGAGAATATCAAAATTGCGCTTTGACAGATCAATTGGGCTCATTTAGAACTATTGATTTGGCTATTTAAATGCATCAAAATAACACTTTTCAAATTTGGTGTTTTTTATGCCAGAAATGGCTTCTGTGTACTGGCTACATACTGCCTGCTTTTTTCCCATGTGAATAGCTTCATTTTTAGAAAAGTTAGCTTTTTCACACTATAATTACCCCACATTCTACGCCCACTGTGGGGAAACACACTAAAATAGGCAACAGGCGCTTATTTAATGTCCTAGCTTAATTAATAATGCATTGACCTTGTTTATATGCACTAATTTCATTAATAACCTCACTCTTGGCACTTTATTTCATCACCACGCTTAAATTTGCCTAATTTTAGTCAAGGATTTACCCGTGCAAGCGCCTGCCAAGGACTGCATGTAGTTACCCCACATCTCACGCTCTTTTTTAAGTTTTTGGGTGGTTTCTCAGTCAATTTTGGTTATTTTTGAATGGGAATTTCACGTAGTATAATGTCAGGATTAGCCCCATTATTTCTACAGTGAATCCTCCTTATTATTAAGCTATAATTAACCATAAAAAGTCTCCTTTAACCTTGTTATAATATTGTTTTCCACGCATATACTCTCTTTTTGTCTTTTCTTTAATTTTGATGGATTTCCCTTATTATTAATAGGATTTTAGTGGTTGTTGTTTGTTTAATTATGTTATTGGTCATTAGGGGCGTTGATGGAAAGGTCTATTACTTGTTTGAAGGCGTCATTAACATTGTATTGGATGGTACTTCAAGGTCTTTATTGGGGAACTTAGTGGGTATAAAAGGAGGGGGTTTTTGGTCTTGTTTTCTACATTCAATTTATCATCTTTACAATTACAATTACAATATAACCAATACAATTTATCTTACATTTCATTAGTACTTTAGAGAGTCTTTGAATAGTATTTTAAATATATTACATCTATTTTTATGCACAACAATAAGCCTTGTAATACCCGTTATAATAAGTGAGAGTAAATTACTGAGTCTTATAATTGATTTTATTCCACTACTTGCTTGTCTTATACCATTATATTCATTTGGGACCTTTTGTAAATCTTCTAGAAACTAGACCAGAAAGCTATTCATATCTCTGGACTTGGATTAAGCCTGACAATATGGCTATACAGAAGCATCAATCAAATTCAATAAAATGAATTAAATGAAATTAAGACTTATTATTGTAATGTAATTTAATATAAAAAAGAGATATATAAGTATAATTACTAGAATTAAAAAAAGATAAAAACAAATGGTATAAAATGAGATAGAACAAAACAAAAAATTATAATATATTTTTAAAAGGAATGATTTAAATTGAAAAAAAATAAAATGAAACTCTAATAAAATAAAATAAAATTGTATAACATATAATCTAACACAACTCAATAAAATAAATTCAATAAAATATAATATAATAAAATTCAATTTAATTTGATGTAATGAAATAAGTAAAATGAGTATCATAAAGTATGATAAAATAAAACAAAATAAATTCAATTTCAAAAATTATATGATATAACATAAAATAAATTTATACAGAATAAAAATTTTAATTTTAAATTCAATATGAATATGAATATTATATGTGATTTAATTTTTCATATGCATATTCATTATGATTATTGATATGCACATTCAATATGAGTTTAGCATATGCATATTAACTATGATAATGCATATGCATATTCACTATGATAATGTATATGCATATTCAACATGAATTTCAAATATGAGTATTCAATATGATGTTGCATATGAATATGCAATATAAATTTTTCATATTCATATTCTTTTTTGAATGAATATTCTAAATCATTTTCATTATATATATGAATTATCATTTTACATTTACATACCAAATACCACTTTGCAAGTGAATATTTGATTTCACTTTTTCTCACTCAAAATAATTTTACATGATTGAAAAACATCAATGAGTGAATCAAAAAAATTCATTTTATATTAGTTTTCTGAACTGCATAGATTGGAAAATTCTGGTAAAGAAATTTAAAAAATATTGAATGGTTAAATATGATTTTTAATATGTTTCAATATATTTTAAATCAGTATTAAATTAGATTACAATAATAAATTGAAAATTTAAAAATTTCACTTGGGTTTTCAGCTCCATCTTGAACTATAGTTTGAAAGACTGAGTCAAAATTATGAGCTTATGGTTTGCAGTGTTTGGAATGATTTCTAAAACTTTTTTCATTTAAAATTTAGGATGAGTTCATTTAACTTTCATTATGATACCAGAAAAATATTCAGCTAGGTTTGTACAATATTTCAAGTTTTTTTTCAAGCACAGTTCAGTAAGAGTTCCATCTAAGTTCAGTCTGAGTTCAATCTGTGTTACATCTGACTTCAAGGTGAGGACTTGCTAGCAAGTCCCCTCCAAATATTGCATGGTGATGCTCAAGTTTTGTTTCAGAAAATTTTTAGGGCTAGTGCATATCTACCATGATTGGAATAAAAAATAGTGTACAGCATTTTGTACAATCAAAAAAACATTTTTAAATCAAATTTGTTTCTCAGTCACATTTGCAGTTTTCAGAGCTTTGTCTAAGTTGCTATTTTTGAGCTAAAAATATTTTTAAATCTCCAACTGAGTCCACTTTTTTTAATCACACAAATAATGTTTATGAAGCAATAGATATTTCTATATTATAACTCAAATATTTTGCAGTTTTTGGTTCAAAAACCATATATTTCAAAAATCTGGCATGTCTAAATAATATCATATGAAAAAACAAGTATACTTTAAATACATGATCATAATATTTTAACTTTTCATAGACCACCTTTGTCCAATATTTTCTTCAATATGTATTTTACTAATATCAAAGTCATTAGTATATTTTAACCTTCACTATTTAAAGGATAATGTTAATTTTTTTTCAAAGATTAAAAGGAAATTTTTTGGCAGAATTAACCAAGGCTACTAAAGGGCCAGCTGGAAAACCAGCTTCCAACATTTATTGATATGGAAAGTCCCTAAAGTACATCCAATGTTTCATCCAAAGCTTTTCTAAGCCAATAGAGATGTTAGAGTACTTATAAGACTCTTCAAGACTTACATCTTTTTCTTCAATTGAAGATGGATATGAGAAAGTTGGTGAATTCAGAGCCTGAGAAATTGAGGAAGAATTTTTGTTTTTATTTTTTTTGAATTATAACAATTTGCTTACTGTGCCAGCTAAAAGCAGTTATTTTGCAAGACCTTAAAAATGTTACTTCTTGAGGTTTTTATGTCTTAAAAAACACCACAACCCACCAAAACCTAATCAATTTAAAGCAAAAGAAAAAATGTGGAAATAATTACCATTGCTTTAGCCCACATACAGGCTTGGTCAGAAGTGAGGACAAAGTACTTTCTTGCATTATCAGGATTTGAGACTACATTTGTTTCAAGCAAGCCAGAAAAATCAGGATGTGGGATATGTGAAGCCAAAAAAACTCAAAGATTTTCATGATATTGAGCACTATTTATTGCTCCAAAATTTACATTAGGAGTAGGAGATGGGGTAGGATCCAAATTCTGGAAAGCATAAGATCTTTTCAGGTCTTGGTAAATTTCTTTTCTCTAAAATCAATGAGGTGTGTCAAAAAGGTATCATCAAAAAAGATGGGTGGCCAAAATACTTTCATTTTCATCTGGTCTAGGGTCATTTTCCCCCAAACATATACTGAGATGCTCAAGGTTGGGAGTTTTTTTGGAATTATCAATAATATGAAGAAATGATTCATCATAAGTGACACATCCCTTTAGGCTAGATGTTTTTTGACTAAAAATTTGGAATTGGAAAAGCAAAATAATATTTTTTTGTTCTTCACAATTTTTCACAACATAGCTGAGATCATTGTTTTCTTCTTCTTTGATTACTTCAATAGCAGCATCTTTGAATTCTTGAAAACTGTTGTTCCATGTCGTCCCAAAATACGTTAGTTTTCCTTCTTCAGCAGTAAATTTCTGATAATTTTTTTGCAATTTTTGTTTTTTAGAATTTTAATCATCCCCACACACTTCCAGATAAAAGAGAATCAATAATAATATTTATTTCATAGAAAACTTCTTGACCAATATGAGGCACTCGATAAGAAATTCCTGTAGCTCTAGAGTCTGAGGATTGATTGATGTAGTCATATCCAGACAATGAATTTCCATCATTTAATAAATTGGCAAAATCCTTAGTCCTGAAAAAAGAGTTACTTAAAATTATTTCAAAAGTAGCAGAGAAATAATAAGAAAAAAACTTACATGTAACAGAGAAGAGGAGCTAAGAAGCAGAAAAAAAACAAAATAAAAATAAAAATAAGAAAAATTATGATTAAAAGAGAATAAAAAACTTACTTGTGAGTGAAAAAATAAAAAAAGAACTTGTAGGAATGTGAGATCAAGGTATTTGAGTGCAAAAAATGTGAAATGGAATGACATTGGTAGTGATGGTGAAAATTCAAGCAAGGGAAGCCATGTGGGTGGTGGAGGAAAAATGGCGGGGGAAGCTGATTGAATATCTGAAAAATTGGATGTAGCAGGTCAGCTGACCTGAAATCATTTTTTTGTGGGGGCGGGAGGCCAGAAAACTTGAAGAAAACTGCAAGGTTTTCCCAATTATCTGTAATTGCAATATTCATCAGCCATATGAAAATTCATTAACTAAAAATGTGTTAAAAATATTCATCAATTGTGTAACTCATTCAATAAATACTAGGGCATCCATTTCATACTTCAAGTCATACACACACATCCTCAATAACATGTCACAAAGATTTATGCACATTATAGATGAAATACAATCTATTGAGGAAGAAGAAATCATATTTATAGAAATTATAGAGTCAGTCACCAGAAAAAAAGATGGGAACCTGAAAGCAGGTTCCAATCCCTTTCTTTGACTTACAGCTTTAATTCTTCTGGAAAGACTGTGCACTGAACAATGATCACACTATCTCATGCAACATCAAATCAAATTTACTCTTAAATCAAAACTGAATATAGGGATAGTGTCAGCTGGTCCTCTAGAACATAGAAAAAAAGTATAGAAGAAAAAGAAGAAGAAGAAAAATAAAAAATAAGGATAACAACAACAACTTAGAAGGATAATAAGAATTGGTAGACAACAATTGGACAAAAGGTTATTTTATTTAATCAATTAAGTAATTTTTATTTCTCTTCTAATAAAATTTTTTTTTAAATAATTGAACCACTTTTAAAGCAAACTTAGTATATATACTTCTTAACTCTAGAAGGAGTAAACACTATACTAAAATTGATAGAAAATATGTATATTTATAACAAAAATTTTTATTTATAAAATTTAAAGAAATGTAAGTAATTCAGACTACAAGTTAGAAACCAAGGCCTTTATATGGAAAATAGAAGCTTTCTGAGACATTACTAGATGTAGATACAGAGAAAAAATAATCTAAAACAAATGAACATTAAGTGTAACAAGGAATAAAAGGCTACCATGTTACAATTTACTAAAATAGAAATTAAAACCCAAGATATCCACCCTTTAAACCCTTAAACAATGTAGTATACTAAGTGGGATACTAATTTGGTATAAAACTGAAGAATTTAACTCTGGTATATTTTGAAACAGGTTAAATTATTTTTTTTTGTTTCAAAAATCAAATTAAGTGAAACATAAAAATTATACCATTCTTGATGTAAATAATTTATATACTTAGTTCATGTAGTATAAGAATAATTAATTAAGTAAGTCAAACTGATTTTACTAGTATAATATTTATTGTAATTAAAAAAGTAATTATTGGAATAAAACATTTATATTTTATTGAATAAAATGAAAGAATCCAAGAATTACCAGTACCTTTTATAAATATAATAGACATTTTATCAATAAACATTCCAACCTCTCAGGTAAAATGATCTCTGCCAACAAATACCTATTAAGGTAAAAACAGATTGATGAGGGAAAGAGTCAGAGATCATATTTCAAAATAGTAGAGTCAAACTTTTATAAATATAATAGACGTTTTATCAATAAACATTCCAACCTCTCAAGTAAAGTGATCTCTTCAAAAAAATACCTCAAGCAATAAGATAAAAGATAAAACATTAAAATATGTAATTAATAAAAAATAAAACATATCCAACCTATAAAGGTAAAAAAGCTTGATGAGTGAAATTGTCAGAGTGGAGGAAAAAGAAATACATAACATCTCTATATATAATAACAAACACACTGTAAAAAGAAACAGTTCTATAATACTAAGCTATAGACACAGTCCAAGATGGGTTAGTTCTTTTTTCCAAAAAGAAAATTTTTATTAAAAAAAGTGCCTTCCACTCTAATTTTAAAGACAGTGAAAGCATGTATTATAAGTAAGGTTTGTAACTTTGTTGGAGCTGATAGTAGAGTAACTTATAGAGATATTTTTTAAGAAAAATGGAAATATATATTTTAATATAAGTAATAAACCTTTTGGCTAGATCTATTCTCAGTCACTCCCTCTTGAAGCGCTCTATTCAATACTATCCTTACTGTAGCAATAAAATAACTCTACAGCGCTACTTCTGGTATGCACACCATTATGTAAAAAAAATAAAAATAATATAATATAAATCTGTTTCTCTTCTTTATCTATTACTCTCTATATTGTGGTCTACACACACATCTACTCTACAGTATTCTTCTATACTTCTGCCTACTCACTTCTACCACTCTTTCAAACAAAAGTTGAGTGCTGTTTATATACATCTGTATGTTAAGGGCTCTAACCCTATGCTCTTTTTCCCCACTTGGTTTCCTACATAATTTTAGCACTATACAAGATTTTCAAACGGTATCTAAATGTCTTATTAGTCTATGTACAATTTTTAGCGTAAGTCTTGGTTTTAATAGCACCTGATACATCAAGACAAGAACTACTATTAGCGCCTGAAACTTGTAAGAAAAAATGATTATGGGGTTATTTTTATTTTATTTTTATATTCTATTTATATATATATTACAAGTAGATGTTCCACATGTATGTTTTTGTGGCATTCTTTCTGTGCTATTCATTCATACCTTTCTGTATTTAGAAAAACACTAATATAAATAATGGGCTTCTTTCTTTATTTTTTGTCTTTCTCTTTTTATTCGCTCAATACTATTTTCATTTATTCAATAGTTCAGATTTAGTCATTCTAGTTTTTATTTATTTTCTTCTTATCCTCAATTTATTGTATATAGGTAAAAGCAGCACAAGACCACTTCTAAGTGAAGTGTGTTTATTGACACAACTGCATTATTTTATTATAAAGGAACTCCGATTGTATCAGGTTATGGGCCCAGAGCTCAAGTTACTGAATCCTAACGATATATTCACTGTTCCATCACCAGCACCTTCTGACCAATCCTCATCAAGTTTCAAAACTTCCCAACCCAATCCTTCACCAGCAATGGATTCATCTACTGATGCCAGCCGCGATAATCTTCACAATATTCTTTTCTTGAGTGGCAAATCATGAAGAGAGCTCTCCTCACCTACCATGATCTCAAAAATATTGTTTTTGGTCTTGAACCTGCCCCTTTGTCTGACTCTCCTCAAAATTTTAAACTTGATTTCCAAAAAAGAGCAGATAAATCCACTAATATAATTATTTCTAAACTTGAAGCTGCCAGCATAGCCGCATTTGTTACAGACGAGAACATGGATAAACCTTGGAAAATTTGGACAAAACTAATTAATCAATACGCTGCTGCTGATGCGTCCAACAGGGCTTCAATCTTTGCCCATTATCATGATGTGAAGTGCCATGAAGGAAATCAAATGGGTTTTTTCAATGACTTGAGGACTCAAATAAATGAATTGGGAGCTGTTGGTGTCTCTGTTGAAAGTTAGAATCAAGCTCATCAATTAATGAGGCAACTTCCTGACTTCTATTCGACTCACAAAGCATTAATATTACATGCTTGAGAGGTAACTCAAACTCAACTTTCCATCTTCAATTTAATGTCGCGTTTGGCACAAATATCCTCTGAAATTGAATCAGAAAATTCTCCCGGTTCTTCTCTCCTAAATAAGGTCAAAAAAAATCAGAGACCTAAATGGGAATATTGTTGTGATGGGAAAAATAACACAAAAGCTAAGCATTTGGAGGACAATTGTTTTCAATTACATCCTAAAAAACAAAAGAATTGTCCCAATCCAAGCACATCTAAAGTTGAATAAGTCCACACAAATATTAGTTGTGGACCTGCCAAAATTTTTCATGCAAATATTTTTGCCTCATCTTCAAATTTAATCATTTTTGACTATGGAGCTACCACTCATATGATCAAGAAACAATCCAACTTTAAAACTTATTGCCTTTTTTGTCAGCCGATAAAATTAAGAAATGATCATATCATTTACAGTACTGGAAAAGTGTCTGTTGATGTCGTTACACCAAGGAAAGTTATAATGTTAACTGAATGCTTGCATGTGCCACAAATAAGTCAAAATTTGATCAGCCTTGGTCCTTTTATCACTCATGGCTGCAAACAGCACACTGATCAAAATGGAGTTGTCACCATTAAAAAGGCGGATGAAATAATTTTGGATGGAAAATGGGATCCTTCCGAGGGACTTGTTGTATTGAACACCAATTTTGGTGAGCAGTTCTTTCCAAATTTTAAATCAATGATTGCAACCAACTCCAAAACACTCTGACATTACAGATTAGGAAATTCCAATACTCAATACCTGGATAAACTCGAGTCTAAACTTAGTCTTAAATTTTTAGATGATTTTAGTTTTTGTGAACCTTGTGTAAATGCAAAGCATCATCATTCCCCTTTTCCTGGTGTTATAACTAGAGGAACTTGATGTCTAGAGTTTATTCATTGTGACCTTAGCGGTAAAATACCACCACCTTCTCTTGGTGGTGCCTCCTATTATTTTAAAATTACCGATACTTTCACCTCCTATTTTTTTGTCTTCTTGTTAGCAAAAAAATATGATAATTTCAAAAATAAAATCAAAAATTTGTCAAATTAAAAGATTTCTAATTTTTTTTGTGATGGTGGAACTGAATTCATCAATAAGAATTTTAATGATTTAAGTCTTAAAGAAGGATTCAAAATGATAGTTACCTTGTCCTACACTCCACAAAAAAATCCTATGGCTGAACGTGGAAATAGGATCACAACTGAAATGGTGAAATAAATTCTCTTTCATGCAAAAATGCCAATTGAGTTCTGGGGAGAAGCTGTTAATACAGCTGTTTATCTTGAAAACCGATTGCTGTCAGCTTCAATTAATTTTGAGACACCTTATTACATGAGATTTGGTAAAGATCCTAAGCTTAATCATCTCAGAGTGTTTGGGTGCACAGCATATGCATTGATTGACAAATCTAAAAGAGGTGGTAAATTTTGTCCAAACTCTGTAAAATGTTGTTTTCTGGGTTATGCAGAAGATATGTCTTCTTATTGACTCGTTCGACTCAAAAACAGATCAATCATTTACTTGCATGATGTTGTCTTTGATGAAACCACTTTTCCAATTCAAAGTCTGTTAACTGAATCCAATCTAGCAGATGCATTCATCAATGATGTAATTTCAATACCAACTGGCATTATCACAACAAAATTACTGATAATGATGTGCCACTAAGTTATGACAACATTCAATCACCAGATCTCATGCCTATTAACAGATTTTGGGACTACAAATTGACACCAAACTCAGCTCCAAACACTATCAGTTCCTCAATTGATACAAGTAATATTATTGAAGGCAGTCAAAGAAGGGTCCCAAGAAAATTAAACACTGCTGTTGAAATCAAGAATTATTTATGCTCTGCTGTTTCACTTAATCTGCATTCCACTCATGACATAATTCCTGATTTTCATTTATCTGATCCTCTCACCTATTTTAAGCAATAAATTGGAGAGATGGTGACTCATGGCTGGATGCTATTGACAAATATTTACGTATGATTCAACAACAGAATTTTTGGGATATTGTAGAAAAACCAAATGATGTACCCACCATTGGTTCTATTTGGGTGTTCAAAATTAAAAAGGATGCTGATGGAAATATACAAAAGTATAAGGCCAGATTATGTGCTTGTGGTCTCTCTCAAAAGGCTGGAATAAATTACTTTGAAACCTGTGCGCCAACTGGACAATTGACTACTTTACATGTCCTTATCAGTCTTGCCACATGTGAAGATTGGGATTTTGTGCAGATGGATGTTGAAGGAGCATTCTTATATGGTAAGCCTGATAAGGATGTCTAAATGAAAATACCATTAGGTATGGAAAAACCACCAAATATAAAATACCCAGTTCTACTTCTTAAATGTTCACTTTATGGTCTCAAACAAGCATCCAGGTGTTGGTATACCAAACTACTCAATTTCTACCCTTCTGCTGCAGACACATGTCTCTTTATTCATGATAGCTCAACTCACCGGTGTTATGTCCATGTACATGTAGATGACTTGTCAATCTTTGACAAAGATGTCAACTGGTTCAAAGAGGCAATTTGTTCACATTTTGATATGGAGGACCTTGGCGATGCAAAATTCATTTTGGGTATGAGAGTTGTCAGGGACAGATCTTCTGGTATTCTATCACTGTGTCAGGATCAAGAAATTAAATATTTACTTTCATCTTATGATATGACTAATTGTAAGGCAGCAGAAACACCAATGCAGATGAACACTCAACTCCTTCCAGCTACAGATGATGAAATTTCTCAATTTTTGCAACTCAACATCAACTATCCCAGAGCTGTTGGAAGACTTAATTACACTACTCAAGCAACAAGACCTGATATTTCTTTTATCAATAGTCAAATTTCCCAGTACTTAAATGCGCCAGGAATTAAGCATTGGACAGCCTTTAAACAAGCTCTTCGATATCTGTAGGGTAAAATTGACCTATCGCTTTCTTTTTCTGCAAATCAAAATTATGATAATAAGGGCCATTAAAGTTACTCTTTACCAGCTGGTTTTTCTGACGCTGATTGGGCCGGCTGTCCAATAACCAGAAGATCAACTACAGGTTATGTCTTCATCATTAACGGTATTGCCATCAGCTGGAGATGCAAGAAACAACCCACAGTTGCTCTCAGCACAACTGAAGCTGAATCTAAAGCCACAGTCAAAGCATCACAAGAAGCTATTTGAATGCAAACATTGTTCAATGATTTAGGTTTTGATTGCAAAGCTTTTTCAAAATTATTTTCAGATAATCAAGGTTGTATTGCTCTCTGCAAGAATCCAATGTTCCATGCCAGAACAAAACACGTAGAAATACAGTTTCACTGGATAAGGGAACAAATTTCCTCAGGTTCAATTGATCTTCAGTATACTCCATCAACAGATATGATTTCCGATGTGTTCACTAAAGCACTTAGCAAAGAAAAATTTAAGTTATTTATCAATAAAATTGGACTCAATGGTATGACTGATAGCAAGAAGGGGTGTAAGAACAAAAGATTATCGGGTTATTTTTATTTTATTTTTATATTCTATTTATATATATATTACAAGTAGATTTTACACATGTATTTTTTTGTGGCATTCTTTCTGTGCTATTCATTCATACCTTTCTGTATTGAGCAAAACACTAATATAAATACTGGGCTTCTTTCTTTATTTTTTGCCCGTCTCTTTTTATTCTCTCAATACTATTTTCCTTTCTTCAATAGGTCAGATTTAGTCATTCTAGTTTTTATTTATTTGTTTCTTATCCTCAATTTATTGTATTTAGGTAACAGTGGCACAAGACCACTTCTAAGTGCAGTTTGTTTATTGACACGACTGAATTATTTTATTATAAAGGTTGGAATTGTGTATTTAGCTTGTTACCCTTTTATCTGGTCTCTTTTTATTTACTCAATACTATTTTCAATTATTCAATAGGTAACAGTGGCACACGACAACTTCTAAGGGCAGTTTTTTTATTGAAACTGTGGTGATCCAAACCTGGGTAGGCCTTTGGAGTGCATATTTGGGGGTATTTAGTATGTAGGGTGTTATTGGGGCTATGGTGTTCTTAGTGGATTTTTTCCTCTTTAGGTGATAGTTAGTAGTGTTTATGGAGGCTTAAGCTAGGGTGACTTATTATGTCTCAGATCAATGACTTTTTTTCTCTTCATTTTGGTAACCCTTATGGGTGGTTACCTTGTTTTATAGGGTAGTTATGGTGTTGTTATTAGTATTTATTGGAAGTTTATTGCTTAGTGGTGCTTATGTAGGCTTAAGCTAGGATCACTTATTATGTCTCAGCTTATTTTCCTTTATTTTCTTTTTATTTTGGTATGTCTTATGAGTGTTATATTGTTTATTAGTGAAGTTATGGGTTTTTATGGGTTGTATGGGTGTTTTGGGGCCTAGAAGCAGCCTACGGGCCCCTAAGCGGCTGGCCTCCTGGACGCTGGGGAAGCACTAAAATGCACTTTTATGCATGAAAAAGGCTGGGAAAGCTGGATTTTGGGTGGAGAATCGGTCAGGGTGGTTTGTGCACTGGCTACATGATGTGTGTGTGGGAAGCTTTTTAGGGAATCATCTTATCTCTTTACTCATCACCTCTATGTTACTCACTGTCTCATTGGCTTGTGTTTTTTTGGAATATATTAATGTGCATTTCAACTCTTTCTGGTAGTCTTTCTGGGACTACTATCTTCACTTATAAAGGGGTCAAGAGTGTTTAATTAAAGGGTCTAGCAAACAGATCTCCAATTTCACAGGGGGGAAAAAATGAGGACTTGCAATCAAGTTGTTTTTCAGGTCTTCTGGAGTAATCTTTGGAGTAATCTTGTAGGGGTGGGTATGAGTGAAAAAATTTCAAGTAAATATTTTGAAAATTCTTTTCTACTTCCTCCCTCTTTTTGTTTCTTGAAATCATGACCTCAAGAAGGAAGAAAATAAATTAATTCTTTTTTCAATGTTGATGAATCTTGCATATTTTAAAAGAGACATACTATAGTTATATAAATATCCATATAAAATAATCAAAATATATTCATACTGAACTTATTTCATGGACACACAATAAATATTTAATATAGATGTAAAGGACATATTAAACTTTGATGCACATTTCATTTTCAGTATTTATTGATCATCTTTATTAAAAATGAATTTATGATAAAAATTTATTAAATTTATATAAAATATTGATTATCTACTTATTTTGAGCATGAGGAGCTGTAAAAGAATATTATAGTTCTGCTCATGAATTTTTATCTTATAAATATATACTTAATTATCTGGTGCAATGATTCAACTGCTATGTCTTCTATTACAGAGGTAGGAAAAAAAAGAAAGATGTTATATCCCCAAAAAATATTTTTTACAAAAAATAACTACAGATTTTTATTCATGATTTTATATCTATCATACATCAAATTTTGTAAAAAAGAATATTTGTAACCTGAAATGACATTTTTTTAGAAAAAAAATCATATTAGTTGTTAATTTTTGAAAAATGAGAAAAATAAACATACTTATCCCCTTGATGATTCAGAAAAGTTTTTTTTTTGCAAATTATTCTGAAAAATAAAAGTGGAAAAAACTACAATATCATACCACATTAAATTCTTTAAATTTAATGGAATATTTTAAAAAGATTTTTATAAAGTAATAGACTCATTAGCAATTTTTCACTTTCAATTTTTCTTTGTTTTCTATGAAGTTTGGTTTTTCTGTTTTTCTCATCTTGCATTTTTAATTTGTTAATAAACTTCAGTATGTGACATGCTTTTGATACCAATATCTTGTTTAAAGTTAGTGTAACAAGTGATTTTGAGGATTTAATTGTAAAAAATTGATTTATTTAAATTTTTTTCCCATGGTTTGAAGTGCTAGATATGGTGTTCACTAATTTTTCGCCACATTTATTTTATATTATTTTTTCATTTTTCACCTTTTCAAATTATTTTTACCTAACTCAGAAAATTTTGCTTATCAGAATTCACAAGTTCTACTATTACTTCTGCATAAATCATAAATTAAGGCATCTTGATGTAGTTGATGCATCACATTTTGTTTGTTCCAATAAAATATTTACATTAGTTAAGTTTTTTTAACAATTTTGTGGTGATAATTTATCACCTCTATATATTTATTTTTTTTTGGTGGATGAAAAAAATGGAATATGAGGTGAAGAATTATATAAGGTGAATTCAAAAATATTTTTCAAACATTCAATCAGCTTAGAAAAATCTTTATTAAATGATAGTCTTGCCAAAATACATATAACGGGAAAATACTTTATCTTTAAGGCAATATTTTTTTAAAAAAAATGAATCATTGTATTGGGTAGTCTTAAATTAAATTTTCTATATAATGTCTTTACTATTTAAATTAAATATGCAGAGGAAGAAATCACTTTTAAAATTCCTGTAACAGCTCCTCTGTATCCTCCTTTTTTCCCTTTTTAATTCCCTCTTTTGCCCCTGCAGGTGCCCCCTGCTGGCGCTTGAGTTACTCAACAGGGTGTTAAATCTCTTCTACTTACACAAATTTTTTTACCTCTTGAACCCCCTCCTTCTCTATCAATTTTCTTTTTTTTCCCTACAAGCCCTCCTTTTAAATTTATTTATAACAATACTCATTGTCTTTTTCATCCTCTGAAATTACTCATTTTCTATACTAGCCCCTTGACCCACCCAATATTTTTACCTTCACTCTACTGTCTTACACAGTCCCTTACATCCCCCCAGTTTCATTAAAAAAAGGTCTTTAGAAACATTAAATTATATGTGATTCAGTTTTCTAATGCACTGAGTTAAAGAGAAGAAAAAAGTGCAATGAAAATACTGAGGTCACGTGCAAGGAAGTGTCACCGCGACACTTTCCTGCACGTGACTTGTGTTTTCAAGGCCCAGAGACAATTTTTTGAGTGAAGGGGAGGAAAAAAACTGAGATCACGTGCAGCTAAGTGATGCTGCGACACTTTGATGCACGTTGTAGACAATCCTATAGTACTAGCTATAGGCCTTGACCAAGGGAGTTGGAGAAAAACCAGAGAGAAAACCCCTGTCCCTTTAGAAAAATAGAGTGAGATTTACTTGCTAAAGTTAGTTGGTTCCTGTTTTGCTAAAGCTCCTTTTTAACACACTTGACTGCTTGATGAGGCAAGAAAGTAGTCCCCAGATAGACTACCAGACCAAAGAACTGAAATGTAGAACAAGTCCACACCAGAGACAGCAGAGATACTTGATGTAGGCTGCAAATCCACACCAGAGACAGCAATAATACTTGCTATAGCTTGCAAGAATATAACAGAGAAAACAGTTGCCAAAGTTAAGTTAAATGAAGAACTCACTTGCAACAAACACAGCCAATTGTGGCCAGAAAACAGTGAAAACTAAGTGAGGAACAATGAGATCACCTCCGGATGGTTGTATGATGATTAAGGTTGCCCCAAACTGTCTTATTCACTATGTACACACAGACCACTAACTAAGAGCCCATGTGCACCCACCAATCTGGCACCTGTACCTGCCAGATTGCATAAAAAACCCTCCTGGAGCGCTCCCCAACCTCCTAAAACAGAGGCGGGTGGGCCGCCCGACGTCGGAGATGCCGCCTGAAGCGGCCCGGCCTCCCTGAAGCCAGAAAACCAATAAAAACCACTAATCTACTTAGAAAAATTATCTACAACTACTAAAACCTTTAAAACACGGAATTTCACTATAACAACATTGCGACATGAAATATAGAGAAAAATCAGCTCTATCAAATGGTACTAAGCACTTAACCCTAAGACTTAAGGTTAGCCCGTAAAACACAAAAAACAAAATTAAACAGCAATCTTTTATAAATGAAAAATGAGGAAATGACCCCTTAAAACTCAGAATATGAAAAATGTCTACAGGACATAAAATATAGAGAAAAACCAGGGCTATCCAATGATAGTACTCACATACCCGCAGACCCAATATCCACGGAATAAAACCAGAAAAATACCAAATTCCTTAACAGATGTCAATTAAGACATGCACAAACAGCGCCAAATCACACAACAAAGGCCCCTGCCAATGTTGGAAGACCACAACGTGACTTGAAAATTTAAATGAGGAAGTACAAAATACTTTAGACGGGTGGTATAAGACATCAGGCCAAATGAAAAAAAGGGTTTCTAAAGAACTTTTACCATAAAATGTGGGGGTGTGAGAGTGTAACTTGGTGACAAGCAGGATTTATGGGGGGCAAGCTGGGAAAGGCGGGTGGAGAAAAACATAAAATGTAGAGGTGCAATAGGGATCCTGAGGGTGAAAAAAAAGATCTTTGCAGGGGTAAATGAGGGATTGTAAAGAAGTGGGGGGTAATTCAAGCAGAAAAAATAGGATTTGGGGGGTAGAACGGGGAATTCAAGACAGTGAAAAATTGGGGAAGTGTGATCTTTGCAAAAAAAAATGTATGGGATTTATGCAACTGGGAGAGAACACACTGGGGGATGATAGTTAAACATATAGAACGGAGTGTATATAAGAGTACAAAGTAGGATACAATGAATGCTTTCAAGGTTTTTTTGGTTTTATTATTAGTGAAGCACAAAGAGTGAGTGGAGAAAGATTTTATAACTAAGGGGGGTAGATTTTCTTTGATTAATCTACCTGAGGTCAAAAAATAAAAAATGGGCCTCAAAGAATGGGAAAGAAATCATCCACTCTTGTTGAAAATTTATATTAAAAATGACATAAATTTAAATATTTTTTTTAATATGCCTATGGAATCTGGCCAATATTTTCTTTCATTATTCATGAATAATGGATATAAAATTTAGATGAAAAATAAATATTTTTTTCATTAAATTTGAGCAATAATTTTTACTTTGTACTAATTATTTTTCATTTTCTACATATTTCAATATTTCATTATGTGGGAGTGGATTGAAGTACATATAGTAGGGAAATTTGAACCAGATAATATGCGTAAAAAAGAGTTGAACAAATATAAATATTTTTTGGAACTTAAGAAGTCTATAATAATCAAAATAAAAATATTTTAAAGTGGCCAAAAATTTGATATAAATTAATAAAAAAAAATTATCAGAACATATATTAAGAAATGAAATTGAAAAAATTAATAATGGTCTATTTTAAAGAAATGAGATAAACTTCTTTACTTTTATCATGCATCAGACCTGTATATAGCATCAAAAAGTTGTAAAAAAGATGAGTTTAAGCCTACCGAGAATTATAACCAGGTTAAAACAAGGTTAGTCCGAAATTCAAAAAAATGACTCGCCTACCAGTCCTCCTTTTTCCCCCCCCTGTGTTTGCTGCAACAGGTAAATATCACTTGTTTTTCTAAAGGGACAGGGGATTTTCCTTCTGGGTTTTCTCCAACTCCCTTGGTCAAGGCCTATAGCTAGTACTGTAGGACTTTCTACAACACAACTGCGTTATTTTATTATAAAGGTAACAGCGGAAAAAGACCACTTCTAAGGGCAGTTTGTTTATTGACATGACTGCATTATTTTATTATAAAGGAACTCGGATTGTATCAAAACTCCACTCTCTTGTACATACACTACGTTTCCTAAGATTCCTGACTAAATAATAGGTATAGTGCTGCTGTAGACAGTCCTATAGTACTAGCTATAGGCCTTGACCAAGGGAGTTAGAGTAAAACTGGAGAGAAAAACCCCTGGCCCTTTGAGAAATATCACGTGAGATTTATTTGCTAGAGAAAATCAGAGACTGTTACAATACCCCTTCAAACACACTTCTCAACTTCTTTAAAAGTCAAGAAAGTAGCCTAGATTGACCACAGACCAAAGAGAACCTGAAATGAAGAACAATCCACACCAGAAAAACAAAACACTGTGCACTTGTTACACAGAAAACAGAAATAATACTTGATGCAGGTTGCAAAGCTACACCAGAGAAACCAGTTGCCAAAGTTCAGTTAAACAAAGAACTTAACTTGCAAAAAAAAATGAAAACTGAGTGAGAAACAATGATATAATTACCAGATATATGTATGATAATTAAGGTTGCCCCAACTGTTTTATTCAGTGTGTACACACAGACCACCATCTAAAAGTTTATGCACAGCAACTAATTTGGCGCTTTTGACAAACAAATTGAATGAAAATCCTTTAGAAATTCTCCCCAGCCTTCTATAACTGAGGTGGGCGAACCTCCCTGAAGCCAGAAAATCACCCAAAACCTTCAATAAAGCCCAAAATACTTAGAAAAATCCACCATGACTACTAAAACACTTAAAACACAAAATTAAGCTACAAAAACATTGATACATAAATATAGAGCAAAATTAGCTCTGCTTAACGGTACTAAGCACTTAGCCCTAAGATTTAAGGTTAGCCCGTAAAACACAAAAAACAAAATTAAACAGCTAACTTTTAGAAATGAAAATTGAGTAAATGACTTGTTAAAACTTGGAATATGAAAAATATCATCAAAAAATCAAATATAGAGAAAAATCAGGGCTATCAAATGGTAGTTGCAACATACCCATAGTCCCAATATTCACTGAATAGAACCAAAACAACACCTAATTCTTTGACCAATATCAATTAAGATATACAAAAACAGCACCAAACAAACCAAAAAAGGCCTCTGCCGATTTTGGAAGACCACATCCTCCCTCCAATTGAGAATGTCTACATTCTCCTTAATCAAAGCCACCATGTTCAGCTTTCTTCCAAAATCTGACTCTGACATGGGTCTTTGCCAATACTGCATTGACAAAAATCTAATCTGTACCATCATACCACCAGCTCATCCATACAGAACCTCCTGTGATGTCTTCCAATCAAGAAAGAAGACTTTTTTCAGACCTGGTCCATTATCATCTTCAACAGCTTCATCTCCACCTCAACCAGGTCAATCTTTCACCAGTACCAAAAGATAAAGGCCATCCATCCTGATACCCAGATTATTCAAAAAACTACACCCTTCAAAAAAGAGTATCAACACCACTAAAGCAATCAATACCACTATTCTTGGTCCATCTGGTGGTTAAAAAATTTTTATTCCTTCCTTCTACTTTTAAAATTGATGACTTCTCAGTTCCTCCATCTTCTGACAGTGATGATGAAAATGTATGATCCATTGAATCACAAACACCTAACCACTTACCCACCATTAAGGCCAAGTTCCAACAACAATCCTCTGAAAAAAAACACCTTCTACTAAGCTACTTCCAATAAACTCCTGCTATGAATCCACAGGACCTTGAAAAAAGAAAACACCTCATCCATCAGTTCAAGGCTAATTCTGACAACTTTGTTTCATCTCTTGATTCTTTTCTGCAACTTAACTCTTGATTGAACTTTTTGACTTAGAAATGAAAGTTCTTGACCTCTCTCCAGACTACCTGAATGTAGCCAATCATAAGAAATTCCCCAGTTTACAGTCTTGGGGGACTCATCCTCAGTTTTAAGTCTTGGGGGACTAACAGACTTCATTTTATAGTCTTGGGGGGATCAAAACCTTAATCATAAAGACAGAACCAGAGATCAAACCATTAAAGACCAAAAAAAAAACTGAAATTCTGGGGTAACTGTTCTACAGAGCAGCCAGCTCATCAGTTATCCCCACACTTGCCTTAACTAAATTCAGAGACTCCCCCTTTGAATTCTCTCTTCCAGAACCACACCAACATCACATGATCAGTTTATAGTCCTGAAAAACTCAACCATAAAACAGTCCTCAGTTTATAGTCTTGGGGGACTATACCATTCTTCAGTTTAAAGTCTTGATGGACTGACCACAGTTTTCAGTTTAAAGTCTTGACAGAATCTCCACACTTTGCATAAAAAATTCAGAGCCGATTCCATGTACAATACTCTGCAACCAACCTACTGAACTTCCACTTTCTCTTTATCATCTACCCATAACTGATAAAAATTTTCTTTTATCTATTTTCACTTCATTTTTGTCTCATCACAGATCATGGCTAGATCCCCAGATTTTGACCCATCGGACCTTCCTTGTTTTACTGCTCCCAAGGACTATGCTTGCAAACATTGTATCCACATGTGCAGATCTTGCACTTTCACTCTTCCAACTCCTGAGGCCAAACTCTACAACAGGGCCTGTGATTCTTGCAACTCCAAAAAGAAAAAGTGTGACAGAGATCCCAATTATCCTATACCACCACCTTCACCTTCACATAAATATATCTCCAGATCCCCTACTAGATCCCCAGAACTTGATCCTTCTTTTCTACTTTATCTTCAGCTCCATCCAGAAGATCCCACGGCTCAGTCCCCAGAACATTCTCCAAAAGATGTGCTTTATCCTCTCAAGAAAGAGCCTTTATCTATGTGAACTCAGTTCAAATAGTTTCAAAATCAGCTCCCAGGCCACCTGCCTGCCTTTCTAGGAAGCAAAAATCAGACTCAAAACCTCCAAATTCAGCCAGAAAACAGCCAAATTCCACCAAAAAAAACCAATAACTCCATGAAAAAACCTCCTAGTGCTCCCAGAGCAATGCTCTCAAAATTTTCTTTGTCCAATGATGCCAAAAATTCAAAAACTTCTACAAGACCTGCCAGAGGACTTCCAAAAGACACCAAAGCACTAAACACTTCTCCCAGACAAAAATCTCACTCTCAATCAAGAAGAATTTACTACAACTCTCCTCTGCCAGCCAAAAATTCATCTGAAAGTTCAATTTCTTCTAGAACTTCATCCAGAATATCCTATTCAGCTTCCAAGTCACCTTATCCTGCTCCATCCTACAACACCCCAGGTACTCCACCACCAGTACCCAATAAAACTGAACCAAGAAACAATATTAACGGCAACAATCACAACCCTGCTGCTCCAACCAGGCCACAGGAATGTCCTCATCCTAGTTTATATTCTCAACACCATTTAGAGGATGACCATGAAAATCCATATCTCCACCTGGTTGATCCTCCTACTATCTCCATTCAAAATCCTTCAACAGTCCAAATTTGGGCTGCTTAAAAATATGATGAGCTTCCAATCTGTAAGTACAAAATTAATTAATCAAATTTGTTCAACAGAAAACAATTACTGATCCAATTTTTCTCTTTAGTTTTCACTCTGCCTCCTGAAACTACTATTGGGATTGGCCAACCTCTAGAAAACAAATTGACACTGGATTAAGCCAATATGAAGCAACACCTAAGTATGATGTGTTCAAAAATGCTTAAGGCCTTTACTCTTCATGGGCTATTGAATGAATTTGAAAAGAACCTGAAAAAAACAACTTCTTGATGACCACTGGAAGATGTATAGAATATTAAATCACACCTTCCAACACTCCATCACAGCCTCTTCTACTTCTACACAAAAACTACCTTCCAATCCAGTTTATGATTATTACAATCCCTTAGCTATCTTCAGCTGTCTACACCACAAGGAACACAGTTCTTCCTCAAATCCCAACAAAAAACCCAAAACTCCAACATAATCCAGACCAACTGCCAGAGGCTTCTTCCTCCAGACATTAATTATAGAAAAAAAATTAATAAATTACTAAATAGAGAAAACAATAAAAATTAGAAAATATAAAAAATTTTAATTTAATTTAATTTTTTATATTATATTATATTATTATTTATTTTTATTTATATTTATTTATTTTTTTTTATTTTTTGTTTTTTGTTTTTTATTTTTTATTTTATTTAATTTTTTTATTTTCTATTATTTAGTCATTTTTATTTTATTTTATTTTATTTTACGGATTGCTACTTAAAATTACCATCATACTAAAAAAAACTTGAAAAGAATTAAACAAAATTGCCCAAAAAACATGAGAGCTGAGAAATTAAAATAAAATGAATAATAATAAGATGAAATAAATAATAGTTACAAATTATATCCCCCAGCCAATTGATGAGCTGATCCCCTGATACATTACCCACATCCAAGTGAATCTTGATGTGGATACACCTTTAAATAAGTTTTAAATGAATTGAGATAAAAATAATTTAAGAATAATAATACACCACGCAATATGGGGGGCGGACTTGTTAGCAAGTCCGCAACCTTGGACTCAAGTTCACCACAGATTGAACACACATTGAGCTATTGACAAAGGAACCATACAATCAGGGATAAACACCACTCAGCAGAACAGTTTTAGGTTGGTCTTCAAGTAGAGTTCAATATGAGTTCAGTATGAGTTCAGTCTGAGTTCCATCTGAGTTGTGCCTGAGTTCAGGTTGGGGACTTGCTAGAAAGTCCACCCCCTATATTGCGTAGTGATATAAATAAAAATAAGATGAAATGAATAGAAATTATAGTAAATAATAAAAAAATGAGATAAAGAAAAAAAAGAAAAAAGCATTGCCCAGCCTATTGATGAGCCTTTCCCCATCAATGCTTGCCCACATCTAGACAACCCTGATGTGGTGACACCATATAATTATGATTTTAATATTTTTCCCTCTTTATATCCTAATAACCCCCATAAAAATTAAAATAAAAAAAAGAGAAAAAAAAATCTAGAACTCATATCTAACACAAACATAGACACAAAAATAAAAGAAAGAAAAGAAAAGGCCAGTTCCATAGAAGGTCCAGTCCAAGGAAATGATCACTGGGTGGACCCCCTCCAATAAGTAAAAATGATGAGGGAAATACACCACCAATCAAAATAGACCAAAGATTTCAGTCCCAAGCCAGTTTAAAGTCATAGTGGACTTGAAACCTGAATAATAAAAACCAGAAATAGGATTCAACTAGGACAAACAAAATTTTTGAAACAGAAAGTATGGAATAACTGTTCTACAGAGCATCCTTCTCATCAGTTACCCCCACACTTTCCAAAACACAATCTAGAAGCCCCCCTGGGTACCTTCTAACAAAAACACAACATCCAAAACAATAAACCAAAACCAATAAGCTTGAAGAGTCCAGTACTTGAAGACCAAAAGAACTTCCAGTTTAAAGTAATAGAGGACTAAAACCTGTGAAGAGAAACCAATACTAGAGTCCAACCAAATTAAGAGAAGGGGTTAGAAACAGACAATCTGGGGTAACTAGTCTACAGAGAAGCCAGCTAATCAGTTACCCCTACACTTGCCAATATCAAATCTAGAAGCCCAACCCTTGGGTACCTTCTAAAAAATAGGTTTTCAACAAAACAGATGCACAGCATCACCAAAATCCAAAATCAAAGAATGCTCCATATTTTATCCTCATTTCCAAGTCAATCTTCTTCCCTTCTAGTGCCTCTTGGGTAAAATCTCTTCACCTAATCAGCAGAAACTCTCATCTTTAAGATTGCACCATCTAATCCCTCCAAAACATAAGAAACTGCAGAAACTTGAGATCTGACTCTGTAAGGCCCATCCATCTGTCAGAAAACATTATTCCCCACTGACTCTCCAAACTTCTATTATAGACCAAAACCAAACCACCAGGTTTAAAGGGATTCCTGAGTCTATGAGCCAACTTCTTGTCCCAGTATCTGACTGATTGATTTATTATCTTCATTATTCTAGAGTATGCCTTCTCTTGAAATTCCTCTCTACATTGCGACCGTTGCATCCTGGCACAGAGCAAATCTTCTGTTGAACACAAATCATCCCAATCAATTCTAAGATAAGAGACAGCTTCCAAATCCACTGGTAGAACAGATTTCTGACCACACATTAATTAATAAGGAGAATATCCAGTTGTCCTTTTCACAGTGACCCTATCAGCAAATAACACCAAGGGTAAATAATGCCTCCACATTTCAGCACTATCTCCACACATCTTCACCAAAGAATTCTTTATAACTTGATGGCCTCTTTCAGCCATGTCTTCATCTTCAGGATAATAAGCTGTATCCACTCTAACTTAAGAACCAATACTTGCCACAGCTTCATTCAATTCAGCTCCAAACTTTGGCCCACCATCAACAATCATCAACTTCATTAACCCATATCTAAACACCCATTCTTTCTTCAAATACTCTGCCACATTTTTGGAAGTCAAATTAACCAGAGGCACTGCCTCAACCCAACCAGAAAAATAATCCCTGGCAACAATCAAGTATTTATACCTGCCCTCTTCGATATGGACAGCATCCAGACTGACTCTTCAAAACACAGTTTATTCAGTAGTAGCATGGCCAACCTCTTTATGTTTCAAGTGACTTCTTCTTTGAAATTCTTCACAAGATTTAACTCAACCCTTCACAGCCAAATTCAAACCTGGCCACCAAAATCTATCTGCTACTCTACTATAAGTCTCCCCAAAGCCTCTATGACCAAGGTCTTTATGCAAAGACTTCATCAAAAATTCTTAAACCTTCTTCTGAGTCACCACCACTTGAGTATTTGGATGTCCCCTCCTCATCAACCTCCTTCCTGACACAAAGAGGCCAGGACTCTTCTTCTTGATTTCCACCAAAGTATCATCATCACAACTATCTGGCCTCTCCAAGGTTAACAGATATTCAACCATAAGAAAATAAAACCCAAAATGACCACAGGTTTCATCTTCAAATCCAACAAAAAACATCCAAGGGTACAACACTGTAATCAAAATAACCAGTGTACACATGAGCCACTTGACCAGCCCAACTAGGACGCCAATCCATAAATTTTGGTACATCCTTTTTCTTCCACTGAATCTTAATAGAATCAAGTTCACTAAAAAAAACACCATTTTCCAATTTTGAGCTGTCCCAAACAACAACTCCTTCTTCATCAACAAAAAATCCTGATCACCAGAACCAAGATCAGAACCATCCAGTTTAACCTCTTGGGGGAGGAGAGCACAATCTTACAGTTTAGCCTCATGGGGGAGGAAAGAAAAATCTTCAGCACACTTTTTTTCTCCCCCTAAACCACTGGGACATCTTCATCAAGTTCTTCAGAATCAGAAACTTCATCTGTTGGTGGTCTTCTTGAAAATCCAACAGGCATCGTAAACGTTTTTCCAGGTTTGTGTACCAGGTCAAAAAAAATAATGAATAAATGCCACCCACCTAGTCAGAGGAGCATTTGGAAGACTAGGTGTGTTGATCATTTGAATCAGAGATTTTTCATCCACCTGCAGCTCAAAATGCTGCCCCCACAAAACAGTTTGCAGCTTCTTCAAAATATTTGCTACACCACAAAATTCCAACTTAGGTTGAGAATATCTAGATTCCACCTCATTAAATACCACAGACTCATACCATACTTGCTTGCACCTCCAAGTTTTATCATCCTGAGACAAAACAGCACCAGAAGAAATTAACTTGAGTCCACTGCCAGATAAAATTTTCCAGCTCCCACACCACTATCCAACTGATGAATAATAATATCTTCACCCACCACCTTTTTCAACTTCTGAAAAGCCTCTTCACACTCTTCAGACCATTCCCACTCTGCATCTTTCCTAGCCAGCCTCCTTAAAGGTGACTCCAACAAAGAAAAATCTTTAATAAAAATTCTGACATACACACAAACTCCCCAAAACCCCCTGACTTCAGTAGTATTTTTAGGCCTTGGTCATGACTGAATTTTATTAACCTTTTTCTTTGCCATCATCCTTCCCTATTTACATAGCACATGACTCAAAATTTCAAGATCAGGAACACAACAACAAAACTTTGACCCAGAAATGTTCAAACCAGCCTCTTCAATCCTAAACAATACTCTCACTAGAGTAATTGCATACTCCCAATCAAACCTGCTTATACCTGGATTCTCTATCAGTACCTCATTCCTATAATCAGTGGACAGTACTTTGATACCACCATCATCAAAAAAATACCAGCATGAGTAGAACCCTCATCCTGCAAAATACAAGCAATTTGTGCTTAATATACTGCTACTAAATTAGTTGCTCCTTCAGGAAATCTAGTGAGCTTAAATATTCACAGAGGAGTGTCAAAAGTTTTAAGTGGCCTTGAATACATATGAAGTTCCTTCTCATCATAACCACCCATAATATCACCCAAACCATAACAGAGCCTTCCAGCAAAAGCTTCCACAAAGTCCTCTGCACTTGGAAGCATCCCAGAATCTTTGATAGTCAATATTTTTGAGGCTCTAAGATAATGAACAACCCTCAGCCTCCCATTCTGCTTATTTACACAGAAAACCGGACTTGAGTAACTAGATGATGATTATTCCTATAAAAAACTCCTGACTCTTCCCCTAACAATCTCAACTAAATCATCTCTGATAGCAACTGGAATTTGAATAGGTTTTATTTGCCAAGGTCTGTTAGAAACCACAGGAATCAAGTAAGGTTCCCCATAAGAGTGTTTAAACACACCTCTTTCCTCTTCAACAAATGCCACAGCTTCCTCCCTCAGCACAATGACGTGCAACAACAACTTCTTTTCCTCATCAGAAAACCACCCATCAGGACTAAAATTAATAACTTTCAACCTTTCCACAGTTACCCTAGCAGTTTCCACAAAATCAGGAGGATTCTTCACCAGAGGAGTACAGTACATATCTCCTGACAAAGGAGGTTTCTTCAAAGGAATATTCAACCCTACAGGCATAGGCTCATTGACAGGCCTAATCTTCTGAGCTACCTTCTTATATTTTGCAGCTCCACCTTCAACTTGAGGGATCTTCAAGTAATCTTCACCAAAAAACCTGGAACAAAAACCAAGGGTTTCCACATTTCTCATATATGTGGCCAAAGTAATGTTTTTGAAAGGCTTAGAAGAAACACTAGCAGTGCACGATTGGGAGGAATTACTTTTATTCCCCAATCTCGCCACTCCAAAACTTTTATGCAATTCAACATCTTCATCCTCACTTCCATCTTCTAATTTTCAAATCTTGAATCATCTGCTGAATCACATCTTCCAAAATTGTGCAGTTTATCCTCATTCTGGAAGCCCAAAAATTGATCTTGCTGATCTTCTTTCTGCAAAAATTTGTGCAGTTTAAATTCAAGCTGGAGAACAAAAAATTGATTTTGATCATCTTCACAAAAATATTTCTTGTCTTCTTTCTTAATTATCTTTAGATTTTTTCTTAATTTTCTTCAGTTATCATGAAATTTTTATTTTCTTTTCTTGAGTTTTCTTCTAACCTACAAAAAGAACCCGGGGTTTCCCCAATGCTCACAGGTGTGGCCAAGGTAATGTTTTTGAAAGGTGTAGAAGAAACCCTAGCACTGCCCAATTAGGAGGCCTTACTTTTAGACCCCAATCTCACCACTACACAGCTGTTCTGCATATCTTTCAATAAGGATATATAAACAATCTTCTTATTTGAACTTGAATTAAAAATAATTGAGAATTTTGAGAGAGAACACATACTTGATAAAAAACTTGAAGAATACTTGCAGAGAAGAGAAATATTAAAATGAGAAAGTTGAAAATCCACTTGGTATATCTCCAAGGGAGCTGACCTACTAAAAACTGGGATTTCCCCATCTAGGGGAGAGGTTTTAGTGCTAGGGTCATCAGCCCTTATTACTCTAAAAAAGACAGACTCCCCCTAGATCCTGAGCCACACTCCAAAAATCCAGAGGCAGCCCCCACTTCTCTTATTCTCCTACAACAGTACATTCACTGGCAAATTGAAGACAAACCAGGCCTGGTCTCCCAACCATCCTCTGCAGGGAATGATAACCTCATGTGAAGTCTCCTTTCATCTTCACCATTCAATTCCAAACTTATTCCAAATCAAATTGATAGCAAATTCTTGCTTGAAAATCCATCAAGAATGGCCCACCCAAAACAGCTTTTACTGTTCCTTTAGCAATACAAAAATGAACCTCCCCTGAGGCTCCACCAACATCTAACTTCACAAACTCAAATTTTCAAACAAATTCAGTGAAATGGCCACCAATCCCTCATAAATTTCAACCAAAACCTGATCTTATGGGGATTCCTAGATGAGTTGCCTCAAACAAAGAAATCAGGTTAATCTGAGAACCAGAATCCAACAATTCCCTAGCCTACCTGACATTCAGAGTGACATTGACATAACCCAGAAGTGCAGAAAAATGAGTTTCCAACCCCTCACCAAATTTTTCAGAAGAATCACAAACGTATTCTGCCTCCTCAGAAGACACCCTTCTCCTGGTCAAAAACTTTTTCTGCCTATCAGCCAACCCAGGAATAATAGCATACAACTTCCCAGAAGTAAGGGAAACCTGACCATGATTCATTTTTTCCAGGACAGAGTCCATTAAATTAACTTGTCCAGAAACCAATGGCATCTCAAAGTGAACTCTTTGCTTCACTACCTCGGTCCTAGAAGATTCTTCAGCACCAGAACCACCAACAGATTTACCATCAACAGCAAAAAAATCATATCACTTACCAGAACCTCTAACTCAAGCAGGCTTTGGCAATGAAGCCAAAGGGACAACTTCCTCAGAGTCACAATCAACATCCATAGGTATTATCTTACCATTCATGTCCAATTCTCCAAAAATAAAGGGGCCAATATCTGCCATTCACTTCTGCATTTTATACAGCTCCTCTTTGCTGTACTTCTTCCTAGCTGAACTCAGCTTAGGATCCAACTTTGAAGCCTTAGGTTTTTGTTGAGCCTGAGAACTGCTCTTTGGCCTTCCCACCTTTCTGGCTTCCACATCATAAAAGCCAGCCAAGCATTCCCCACTTGACTTTCCACCACAAGAATACAACTCCAAACCACCAAAGTAAGATGTAAATGAGACTCTATTAGCCTCCTTTCCCTTTACCTTGCCATCATCTCCACCTTTCCTAGAAGAAGAAGCCTTATCAGGCAACTATTCAAAACTTGGCCTCCTGGAGTTGACATTATGCCTCCTCCTCACCAAGTTCACTGGAGCCTGACCATCATTAGGCTTCACAAATGAACCATCTGGGAGCTTGAACAATTTCCCATAAAATTCTACCTTTCCTTCAGACAAACCCTATTCAGTGCCCAAAAATCATTGGACTTGTGGCCCTTCCTGCTGCAATAAGAGCAGACCCAAGGATCACTCCTACCAGCCCTCCTATCAAAATCTCTAGGATGAGAAGGAGCCCTATTAACCTTCTTAGTCTCCTGAACAAAAATATGTAGCTGTTTTGTCAGGTCAGCCAACTGCTCAACCACTGGGTCCCTCTCCTGTTTGGGAACCTGCACCAAATTCTTCTCTTCCCTTTTCACTCTAACCTCCTCTTCAGTTTTTTCAATTCAGCCAACTGCTCCACTACTGGATTAACTTCTTTAGCCTTCTCAGGAGCCTTTCCCTTGTTCACACTTTCCTTCTTCCTGATTTCCTCCACATCTTCAGCAAAAGCTTCACTGACCTTGTTAACATACTTAGTGCTAGCTTCTTGGAAAGAATCCACCTCCAAAAGTTTCAGATGACCCCCCACAAACTTCTTCACCACAGAAAGAGCAGGCAATTACTGATTCCCATTAGGAAGAATCTTCATCTTATTCTTCCTTTCCAACTCCTTCAGCTCATCAATTCTTACATTTCTGGACAGAGCAGACCAGAAAATATACCTTTCAGAGTCAGTAATCTACAGATCCTGCATATCCACCAAAGAATCCACCACTGGCTCCAACTGATCCAGAAACTTCCTATAAGTAGGAAGGAAGTCCACCCCTCCATAAAATTACCATTCATTTGAAATCATATTGAGATCAACCATTGTATATCTGGATCCCCACCTGTCTGTCATCTGCTGACACAAATTTTTCAAATTTTTCCTCCTATAACCCTCCATAACAGCCAATTCTTTCACCAGATCCCTGTCACCAATATAGAAGATTACTTGCTTCACGATCTCCAAGTGAGAAGCACCATCCACATTCTCAGCAGCCTCAAAAATCTCCAGAAAAAACTTCACATCCTCCCCCATTAACATGGGCCCCTACCAGGACTTGATCCTGACAGAAGGCCTAACAGAAACAGGAGGATTACCATCCTCAGCAGCACCAAAAGTGACACTAGCACCACTAGAGAAAGAGGGTTCAGAAGCCATGGTCCAATAGATTCCAGAAAAAAAATCTACAACCACAGAAGAGAGTCCAAAAGTAATAGAAAGTCCAAAAATCTAACAAATCCTCACCCCACGTTGGGCGCCAAAAGTGTAGAAAATCCTATAGTACTAGCTATAGGCCTTGACCAAGGGAGTTGGAGTAAAACTGGAGAGAAAAACCCCTGTCCCTTTGAGAAATATCAGGTGAGATTTCTTTGCTACTGAAAATTAGAGACTGTTACAATACCCCTTCCAACACACATCTTGACTGCTTTACAAGTCAAGAAAGTAGCCTAGATTGACCACAGATCAAAGAGAACCTGAAATGCAGAAAGTTCCACACTAGGGAAAACAAAACACTGCACTTTTTGCACAGAAAACAGAAATAATACTTGATGCAGGTTGCAAAGCTACACCAGAGAAACCAGTCGTCAAAGTAGAGTTAAACAAAGAACTAAACTTGCAACAAACACAGCCAATTGTGGCCAAAAAACAGTGAAAACTAGGTGAGAAACAATGATATAATTACCAGATAGATGTATGATAATTAAGGTTGCCCCAACTGTTTTATTCAGTGTGTACACACAGACCACCATCTAAAAGTCTATGCACAGCAACTAATTTAGCAATTTTGACAGCCAAATTGAATAAAAACCCTTTAGAAATGCTCCCCATCCTTCTATAACTGAGGTGGGCAGACCTCCCTGAAGCCAGAAAACTACCAAAAACCTCCAATCAAGCCCAAAATACTTAGAAAAATCCACCATGACTACTAAAACACTTAAAACACAAAATTAAGCTACAAAAACATTTAGACATAAATATAGATCCAAATTAGCTCAGCTTAACGGGACTAAGCCCTTAACCCTAAGATTTAAGGTTAGCCTGTAAAACACAAAAAACAAAATTAAAGAGATATCTTTTAGAAATGAAAATTGAGTATATGACCCCTTAGAACTTGGAATATGAAAAATATCAAAAGAGATAAAATATAGCCAAAAACTATGGCTATCCAATGGTAGTACCCAAATAGCTATAGTCCCAATATTCACTGAATAAAGAACTAAAATACACCTAATTCTTCAACCAATGTCAATTTAGACATACAAAAACAGCGCCAAACAGACCAACAAAGGCCTCTGATAATTTTGGAAGATAACATCCTCCCTCCAATTAAAAATTTCCACATTCACCTTCATAAGATTCACCATGTTTAGATTTCTTTCAAAATCTGCTTCTGACATGGTCCCTTGCCAATACCGCATTGATAACAATCTAATCTGCACCATCACACAACCAACTCATCCATACAAAACCTCCTGTGATGTCTTCCAGTACAGAAAGAAGACTTTTTTCAGACCTGGTCCATTATAATCTTCAACAGCTTCACCTCCACCTCAACCTTGTCCATCTTCCACCAGTACTAAAAGATCTAGGCCATCCATCCTGACACCCAGATTGGTCAAAAAATATACACCTTTCAAAGAAGAGTTCCAACACCACTACAGGAACCACTTCCATCATGCTTGTTCCATCTGATGGTAAACAAAAAAAACTTTTATTATTTCTTCTACTTATAAAACTGATGACTTCTCAGTTCCTCCATCTTCTGACAGTGATGATGAAAATGTAGGATCCATTGCACCACCAACACTTAAACACTTGCCCACCATTAAGACTAAGCTCCAACAACAATCCTCTGAACAAGAAAAGCTTCTACTAAGCTACTTCCAATCCACTCCTGCTAGAAATCTACAGGACCTTTAGAAAAGAAAACACCTCATCCACCAGTTCAAGACTAATGCTGAAAACTTTGTTTCATCTCTTGATTCTCTTCTGCAACTTGACTCTTGATTGAGCTTTTTGACTTAGAAATGAAATTCATGACCACTCTCCAGACTTCCTGAATGTAGCCAATCATAAGAAATTCCTCAGTTTGCAGTCTTGGAGGACTCATCCTCAGTTTTAAGTCTTGGGGGACTAACAGCCTTCATTCTATAGTCATGGGGGACTCAAAATCTTAGTTTATAGTCTTGGGGAACTCAAAACCTAAATCATATAGACAGAATCAGAGATCAAACCATTAAAGACCAAATAAATAAACTAACATTCTGGGGTAACTGTTCTACAGAGCATCCAGCTCATCAGTTACCCACACACTTGACTTAACTAAATTCAGAGACTCCCCCTTTGAATGCCCTCTGCCAGAATCACACCAACTTCACATTATTAATTTTTAATCCTGCAGAACTCAACCATCAAACCATAACTAGTTTCTAGTCTTGGGAGACTATACCATTCTTAAGTTTAACGTCTTGATGGACTGAACATAGTGTTCAGTTTAAAGTCTTGACAGACTATTCACACTTTGCATAAAAAGATGGAGAAAATTCCATGCACAATACTCCACAACCACCCTACTGAAATTCCACTTTCTCTTTATCATCTACCCATCACTGATAAAAAATTTTCTTTTATCTCTTTTCTCTTAATTGTTTTCCCATCACAGATCATGGCCAAATCCACAGATTTTGACCCATCAAACCTTCCTTGTTTCACTGCTCCCAAGGACTACGCTTGCAAACTTTTTATCCACATGTGCAGACCTTGCACTTTCACTCTTCCAACTCCTGAGGCCAAACTCTACAACAGGGCCTGTGATTCTTGCAACACCAAAAAGAAAAAATGTGACAGAGACCCTGATTATCCTATACCACCACCTTCACCTTCACACAAATACATCTTTAGATCTACTACCAGATCCCCAGAACTTGGTCCTGCTTCCTCTTCTTTATCTTCAGCTCCATCCCCAGAACACTCTCCAAAAGACCTTCTTTATCATCTCAAGAAACAGATATTATCTAAGGGAATTCAGCTAAAACAGCTTCAAAATCAGCTCCCAGGCTTCTAGACAGTGTCCAGGCGGCCCACCCACATTTCTAGGAAGAAAAAATCATGCTCAAAACCTCCAAATTCAGACATAAAACAGCCACATTCAACCAGTAAACACCAACAAATCCATGCAAAAACCTCCTAGTTCTCCCAGAGAAATGTGATCAACAATGTATTCATCAAAAAGTGCCAAAAATTTAAAAACTTCTAGAAGAACTGCTAGAGGACCTCAAGAAGACACCAGTGCACAAAACACTACTCCCAGACAAAAATCTCCCTCTCAAACAAGAAAAATTAGCTGAAACTCTCCTCTGCCAGCCATTAACTCATATGAAAGTTCAATTCCTTCCAGATCTTTATCCAGAAGATCCCAATCAGCTTCCAGGTCACCTTCTCCTGGTCCATCCTACAACCAACCTGGTACTCCACCCCCAGTATCCAACCAAACTGAGCCAAGCAACAATATCAAAAACAACAACAGCAGCCCTGATGTTACAATCAGGCCACAGAAATGTCCTCATTCTAGTTCATATTCTCAACACCATTTAGAGGATGACCATGAAAATCCATATATCCACCTGGTTGATCCTCCTACTATCTCCATTCAAAATCCTTCAAAAGTCCAGATTCCGGCTGCTTAAAAATTTGATGAGCTACCAATCTGAAAGTACCAAGTTAAAAAATACACTTTATTTAACAGAAAACAATTACTGATCCAATTCTTCTATTGAGTTAGCACCCCCCCTCCTGAGACTGCTATTGGCTTTAGCCAACCTCTAGAAACCACATTGACACTGAATTATGCTGATATGAATCAACACCTACGCATGATGTGTTCAAACATGCTTAAGGCCTTTGCTCTTCATGAGCAATTGAATGAATTTGAAAAGATTCTGAGGAAAAAACTTCTTGATGACCACTGGAAGATGTCCAGAATAATTAAGCACACCTTTCAACACTCCATCCCAGCCTCTTCTACTTTTACCCAAAAATTACCTTCCAATCTGGTTCCTGACCATTACAATCCATACACTCTCTCCAGCTGCCTACAACACAAGGAACACAGTTCTTCCTCCAATCCCCCCCAAAAAAAAACACCAACATAATCTGGACCAGCCTCCTTAGGCTTCTTCTTCTCAAAAATTAATTATCGAAACCAAATGAAATTAATAATTTATTACATGATGGAGAAAAAAATAATAATTAGCAATTATATACAAAAAAAATATTTTTATTTTTATTTTATTTTATTTTATTTTATTATTTTATTTTTTTATTTTATTTTATAATATTTCATTTTATTTTATTTTATTTTATTTTACTTTATTTTATTTTTATTTTATTTTATTTTATTTTATTTTGTTTTATTTTATTTTATTTTATTCTATTTTATTTTATTTTATTTTATTTTATTTTATTTTATTTTATTTTATTTTATTTTATTTTATTTTATTTTATTTTATTTTATTTTATTTTATTTTATTTTATTTTATTTTATTTTATTTTATTTTATTTTATTTTACTTTATTTTATTTTATTTTATTTTATTTTATTTTATTTTATTTTATTTTATTTTATTTTATTTTATTTTATTTTATTTTATTTTATTTTATTTTATTTTATTTTATTTTATTTTATTTTATTTTATTTTATTTTATTTTATTTTATTTTATTTTATTTTATTTTATTTTATTTTATTTTATTTTATTTTATTTTATTTTATTTTATTTTATTTTATTTTATTTTATTTTATTTTATTTTATTTTATTTTATTTTATTTTATTTTATTTTATTTTATTTTATTTTATTTTATTTTATCTTATTTAATTTAATTTAATTTAATTTAATTTATTTTTATTTTTTATTTTTACTTTACTGATTATTACTTCAACTACTGACATACTAAAAAAATGTTATCCCCCAGCCAATTGATAAGCTGATCCCCCTGATACCTTACCCACAACCAAGTGCACCTTGATGTGCATACAACATTAAATAAGTCTTAAATGAATTGAAATTAAATTAAATTAAGAAAAATAATATCAATAAAGATAAGATGAAACAAATAGAAATTAAAATAAATAATAAATTAAATGAGATAAGAATAAAAATATAAAATAGCATTGCCTGGCCAATTGATGGGCCTTTCCCCACCAATGCTTTCCCACATCCAGGTGACCCTGATGTGGTGACACCATATAATATAATTTGTGATTTTTTCCCTTCATTATATCCTAATAACCCCCATAAAAAATTCAAGGAAAAAAAGAGAAAAAAGAAAATAATCTAAAACTTCTATCTAACACAACCATAGACACAAAAATCAAAGAAAGAAAAAGAAAAAGTTCAGTCCAAGTAAATGATCACTGAGTGGGCTCCCTCTAATAAGTAAAAATGATGGGAGACCACCAGTGATCCACCACCAATCCAAATAGACAAAAGAAGCCAGTCCCAAGCCAATTTAAAGTCACAGTGAACTTGAAACCTGAATAAAAAAACCAGAACTAGGATTCAACAAGGACAAAAAATACTTGAAACAGACATTATAGGGTAACTGCTCTACAGAGCAGCCAGGTCATCAGTTACCCCCACACTTGCCAAAATGAAATATAGAAGCCCCCCTGGGTACCTTCAAACAAAAACACAACATCCAACACAATAAAACAAATCCAATAAGCGTGAAAAGTCTGGAATTTGAAGACCAATAGAATTTACAATTTAAAGTCATAGAGGACTAAATCCTGTGAAGAGAAACCAATACTAGAATTCAACCAAATTAAGAGAAGGGGTTGGAAACAGAAAATCTGGGGTAACTGTTCTACAGAGAAGCCAGCTAATCAGTTACCCCTACACTTGCCAAGATCAAATCTAGAAGCCCAACAATTGGTACCTACTAACAAACAAGTTTCCAACAAACAGATGCACAGCATCACCAAAATCAAAAATTTAAAGAATGTTCCATATATTATCCTCATTGCAGAGTCAATCCTCTTCACTTCTAGTGCCTCTTGGGTTAAATTTATTCACCTGATCAGCAGCCACTCTCTACTTTAAGACTGCACCATCTAACTCCTAAAAAACATAAGAACCTCCAGACACCTGATATTGGACTCTGTAAGGCCCATTAAATCTATCAGCAAACATTTCTCCCCACTCACTCTCCAAACTTCTATTATACACCAAAACCAAACAACCTTGTTTCAAGCAATTCCTGAGTCTATGAGCCAACCTCTTTTCCCAGTATCTGAGTGATTGAATTCTTTTCTTCATCATTCTAGAGTATGCCTTCTCTTGACAATCCTCTCTAAATTCCAACAGTTGCATCCTGGCACAGAGCAAATCTTCTATTGAGCATATATCATCCCAAGAAAATCCAAGATAAGTGAAACCTTCCAAATCCGCTGGTAGAACAGCTTTCTGCCCAAAAGTTAACTCATACTGAGAATAGCCAATTGTCCTTTTCACAGTGACCCTATCAACAAATAACACCAAGGGTAAATAATGCTTCCACTTTTCAGCAATATCTCCACACATCTTCACCAAAGGATTTTTGATAACTTGATGGCTCTTTCAGCCATGACTTCAGCTTCCGGATAATAAGCTGTAGCCACTCTAACTTTAGAACCAATACTTTCCACAGCTTCTTTAAATTAAGCTCCAAACTCTGGCCCACCGTCAACAATCAGCAACTTCATTAACCCATATCTAAACACCTGTTCCTTCTTCAAAAATTCTGCAACATTTTTGGAAGTCAAATTAAACAGAGGCACTTCCTCAACCCAACCAGACAAATAATCCCTGGCAACAATCACGTATTTATACCTGCCCTCTTTGATATGGACAACATCCAGACTGACTCTTCAAAACACAGGTGATTCACCAGTAGCACAGCCAACCTCTTTAGGTTTCAAGTGACTTCTTATTTTAAATTCTTCACAAGATTGAACCCAACCCTGTACATCCAACTTCATACCTGGCAACCAAAATCTATCTGCTACTCTTCTATAAGTCTCCCCAATCCCTCTATGACCAAGGTCTTCATGCAGAGACTTAAACACCAACTCTTGACCCTTCTTATGAGTCACCACTACTTGAGGATTTAGATGTCTCCTCCTCATTAACCTTTATCCTGACACATATAAAGCAGGAATCTTCTTCTTGATTGCCACCCAAGTATCATCATCACAACTATCTGGCCTCTCCAAGGTTAACAGATATTCAACCATAGTAAAAAAACCCAATCTGACCTTAGGTCTCATCTTCAATATCCAACAAAAAACATCCAAGGGTACAACCCTGTCATCAAAATCACCAGTGTACACATGAGACACTTGATCAGCCCAACTAAGACACCAATCCCTAAACTTTGGTACATAATTTCTATTCCACTGAATCTTAAGAGAATCACGTTCACTATCAAAAATTCCATTTTCTAAATTTGAGCCATACCAAACAACAGCCCCATCTTTATCAACAAAGACATCCTGATCACCAGAAACAAGATCAGATCCAGCCAGTTTAACCTCTTGAGGGAGGAGAGAACAATCTTACAGTTTAGCCTCATGGGGGGGGTGAGAAAAATCTTCAGCACCCTTTGTGCTGGCCCTAACCACTGGGAAATCTTCATAAAATTCTTCAGAATCAGAAACTTCATCTGTGGGTAGTCTCCTTGATAATCAATAAGGCATTTTAAAAGTTTTTCAAGGTTTGTGTACCAGGTCAAAAAAAAAAATTCTGAATAAATGCCACCCACCTAATCATAGGAGCATTTGGAAGACTGGGTGTGTTGATCATTTGAACCAGAGATTTACTATCCACCTGCAGCTCAAAATTCTGCCCTCACAAAACAGTTTTCAGCTTCTTCAAAATATTTGCTACACCACACAATTCCAACTTAGGTTGAGAATATCTATATTCCACCTCATTAACTACCACAGACTCATACCTTACTTGCCTGACCCTCCCAGTTTAATCTTCCTGAGACAAAACAGCACCAGAAGCAATATAACTTATATTAACTGCCAGATAAAATTTTCCAGCTTCCACACCATAGTGCAACTTTTAAAGAATAATATCTTCACCCACCACCTTTTTCAAATTCTAAGAAGCCTCTTTACACTATTCAGTCCATAGCCACTCTGCATTTTTCCAGGTCAGCCTCCTTAAAGGTGAATCCAGCAAAGAAAAATCTTTAATAAAAATTCTGACATACACACAAACCCCCCGAAATCCCCTGACTTCAGTATTATTTTTAGGCCTTGGCCATGACTGAATTTAATTAACCTTTTTTTGTCATAATACTTCCCTCTTTACATACCACAAGACCCAAATATTCAAGAGCAGGAACACAAAAACAAAACTTTAACCCAGAAACGGTCAAACCAGCCTCTTCAATCATAAACAATACTCACTCTAGAGTGATTGAATATTCCCAATCAAACCTCCTTATACCTGGGTTCTCCTTAAGCACCTCATTCCCATAATCAGTGGATGTTACTTTGATACTACCATCATCAATAACAATGTGAGAATGAGTAGGAAACTCATACTGTAAAATAACAGACATTTGTGCTTGATATACTGCTACAGAATTAGTTTATCCTTGAGGAAACCTAGTGAACTGAAAACTTCCCAAAGGAGTCTCAAAAGTTGTAAGTGGCCGTGAATCCATGTGAAATTCCCTTTCATCATAACCACACATAATAACACCCAAACCATAACACACCCTTCAAGAAAAATCTTTCACAAGTCCTCTGCACTTGGCGGCATAACAGCATCCTTGATAGTGACTCTATTCAAGGATCTAAGAACATGCACCACACTCTACTTCCCATTCTGCTTCTTTACACAGAGAACTGGACTTGAGTAACTAGATGTTGATTGTTTGTATTAACCATTCCTAACTCTTTCCCTAAAAATCTCTACAAAATCATCCCTGATAGCAGCTGGAATTGGAATAGATTTGATTTGCCAAGGTTCATGACAAACCACAGGAATCAAGTAAGTTTCCCCATAAGAGCGTTGCAACACACCCCTTTCTTCTTCAACAAATGCAACTTCTTTCTCCCTCAGCACAATAACATGCAGCAACAACTAATTTTTCTCATCAGAAAACCACCCATCAGGACCAAAATTAATAACTTTAAACCTTTCCAAAGTAACTCTAGCAGTATCCAAAAAATCACTAGGATTCTTCACCAGAGGAGTACAGTACATATCCCTTACAAAGGGGGTCTCTTCAATGGAGGATTCTAACCTTCAGGCATAGGCTCATTGACAGTCCTAATCTTCTGTGCTACCTTCTTATACGTTGCAGCTCCACCTTCCACTTGAGTGATATTCAGGACATCTTCACCACTTGACCTGGAACAAAAACCAAGGGTTTCCCCATTGCTCAAATGTGTGACCAAGGTAATGTTTTTGAAAGGTGTAGAAGAAAACCTAGCTGTGCACAATTGGGAGAACTTACTTTTATTTGTAAATCTCATCACTCCAAAACTTTTCTGCACTTCCACATCTTCATCCTCACTTCGTTCTTCTAAATCTTCAAATATTGATTCATCTGCTGAATCACATATTATAAAATTGTGCAGTTTATCCACATGCTGGAGGCCCAAAAATTGACCTTGATGATCTTCACAGAAATAATTCTTGTCTTCTTTCTTGATTAACTTAAGATTTTTTTCTTGATTTTCTTCAGTTATCTTGAAATTTTTGTTTTCTTTTCTTGAGTTTTCTTCTATCCTACAAAAATAACCAAGCGTTTCCCCAATTCTCACAGACATAGTCAAGTTAATGTTTTTGAAAGGTGTAGAATAAACCTTAATGGTGCACAATTGGGAGGACTTACTTTTTGACCCATATATCACCACTCCACAGCTTTTCAGCATATCTTTCAATAAAGACATATAACCAATCTTCTTATTTAAACTTGAATTAAAAATAATTGAGAATTTTGAGATAGAATAGATAATTGATAAAAATCTTGAAGAATACTTTCAGAGAAGAGAAACATTAAAAAGAGAAAGTTGAAAATTAACTTAGTATATCTCCAAGGGAGCTGACCTACTGCAACCTGGGATTTCCTCAATAGAAGAAGAAGTTGTAGCACTAGTGCAATCAGCCCTCATCACTCTAAAAAAGACAGAATCCCACTAGAGCCTGAGACACACTCCAAAAAACCAGAGGCAGTACCCACATCTCTTCTTCTCCTAAAACAATCTGTGCACTGTCACATTGAAGAAAAACCAGGCCTGGTCTCCCAAAAATTCCCTTCAGGGGATGATAACCTCATGTCAAGTCTCCTTTCATATTCACCAGTCAATTCCAAAAATCTTCCAAATCAAATTGATAGCCAGTTATTTCTTGAAAATCTGTCAAGAATGGCCCACCCAAAACATCTTTTACTGCTCCTTTGGAAATATAAAAATGAACCTTCCCTCAGGCTCCACCAACATCTAACTTCACAAACTCAGATGTTCCAGCCAATTCAGTGAAATGGCCACCAATCCCTCTCAAATTTCCACCAATACCTGTTTTGATGGAGAGCCCTAGATGAGTTTCCTCAAACAAAGAAATAAGGTTAATCTGAGAACCTGAATCAAAAAATTCCCTAGCCTCCCTGCCATTTAGAGTGACATTGACATAACCCAGAGGTGCAGACAAGTGAGTTTCTAACCCCTCTCCAAATTTTTCAGCAGAATCACAAATGTATTCTACCTCCCCAGAAAAAACCCTTCTCCTGGTCAACAAATTTTTCTGCTTATCAGAAAATCCAGGACTGATAGCATACATCTCCCCATAAGTAAGGGAAACCTGACCCTGACTCATCCTTTCTAGGACAGAGTCCATAACATTAACTTGGCCAGAAACCACTGGCCTCTCAAAGTGAGCTCTTTGCTTCACTACCTTGGTCCTAGAAGATTCTTGAGGACCAGAATCACCACCAGATTTACCATCAACAGGAATAAAACCAGATCCCTGACCAGAACCTCTAACTCAAGTGGGCTTTGGCAATGAAGCCAAAGGGAAAACTTCCTAAGAGTCAGAATCAACATCCATAAGCATCAGCTTAGTATTCATGTCCAATGCTCTAAAACTAGGGGGGCCCACATCTGCCATACCCTTCTGAATTTTATACAGCTCCTCTTTGCTGTATTTCTTCCTAGCTGCACTCAGCCTAGTATCCACCTTTGAAGCTTTAGGCTTTGGTTGGGCCTGAGAGCTGCTCTTAGGCCTTCCTACCTTTCCTGCTTCCACATCATAAACACCAGCCAAGCATTCCCCACTTGACTTTCCACCACAAGAATACAACTCCAAACCACCAAAGGAAGATGTAAATGAGGCTCTATTAGCCTCCATGCCCTTTCCCTTTCCATCATCTCCACCTTTACAAGAAGAAGAAACCTCATTAGGCAACTCTTCAAACCTTGGCCTTCTTGAGTTGACATTATGTCTCCTCTTCACCAAGACCACAGAAGCCTGACCATCATTAGGCTTCACAAAAGAATCATGAGGGAACTTGAAAACTTTCCCATAAATTTCTATCTTCCCTTCAGACACATCCCTATTCAGTGCCCAAAAATCATTGGACTTGTGGCCCTTTGTGCTGCAATATGAGTAGACCCAAGTATCACTCCTACCAACCCTCCTTTCAAAATCTCTAGGGTGAGAAGGAGCCTTATTGGCCTTCTGAGCCTCCTGAACAAAAATATGTAGCTGTTTTGTCATATCAGGTAACTGTTCCACTACAAGATTAACCTCTATAGGCTTCTCAGGAGCCTTACCCTTTTTCACATTTTCCTTCTTCCTAGATTCCTCCACATCTCCACAAAAGCTTCATTGACCTTGCTAACATACTTGGTGCTAGATTCTTGGCAAGAATATACTGCCAAAAGTTTCAGATGACCCTCCACAAACTTATTCACCACTGAAAGAGCAGGAAACTTCTGATTCACATTAGGATGAATCTTCATTTAATCCTTCCTTTACAACTCCTTCAGCATATCAATCTTTACATTCCTAGCCTGAGCAGACCAGAAAATTTCTCTAGCAGAGTCAGTACTCTCCAAAATCTGCATATCCACCAAATAATCCACAACTGGCTTCAACTGGGCTAGAAACTTCCTATAAGTATGGAGGTTGTCCACACCTCTATAAGATTGCTATTCACTTACAATTATATTGAGATCCACCATAAAGTACCTGGTTCCCCACCTGTCTTCCATCTTCAGACAAAAATTTTTCCAATCCTTTCTCCTATAACCCTCCATAGCAGCCACTTCTTTCACCAGATCCCTGTCACCAACATAGAAGATGTCTTGCTTCACCATATTCTAGTGAGAAGCACCATCCACATTCCCAGCAGCCTCAAAAAGCTTCGGAAAAAACTTCACATCCTCCCCCATAAAAATAGGTCCTTCCAGGACTTGAACCTGACAGAAGGCCTAACAGAAGCAGGAGGATTACAATCCTCAGCAGGACCAATGGTGCCACTACCACCACTAGAGAAAGAGGGTCCAGAAGCCATGGTCCAATAGATTTCAGAAAACCAATCTCCAGCCAAAGAAGAGAGTGAAAAAGTAACAGAAAGTCCAAAAAGCTAACAAATCCTCACCCCACATTGGGCACCAGAAATGTAGACAATCCTATAGTACTAGCTATAGGCCTTGAAAAATGGAGTTGGAGTAAAACTGGAGAGAAAAACCCCTGTCCCTTTGAGAAATATCAGGTGAGATTTATTTTCTACTGAAAATTAGAGACTGTTACAATACCCATTCCAAAATGCTTCTTGACTGCTTTACAAGTCAAGAAAGTAGCCTAGATTGACCACAGACCAAAGAGAACCTGAAATGCAGAAAGATCCACACCAGGAAAACAAAACACTGCACTTGTTGCACAGAAAACAGAAATAATACTTGATGAAGGCTGCAAAGCTACACCAGAGAGACCAGTTGTCAAAGTTGAATTAAATGAAGAACTAACCTTGTAGCGAAAATAGCCAATTGTGGCCAAAAAACAGTGAAAACTGAGTGAGAAACAATGATATAATTACCAGATGGTTGTATGATAATTAAGGTTGCCCCAAACTGTTTTATTCAGTATGTACACACAGACCACCACCTAAAAAATCCATGCACAGCAACTAATTTGGCACTCTAAAACCCTCTAGAAACACTCCCAAGCCTTCTATAACCCAGGCAAGTGGCCCACCTAGAGGCGGCCAGACCTCCCTGAAGCCAGAAAACCACCAAAAATACTTAGAAAAATCCACCACAACTAATAAAACCCTTAAAACACAAAATAAATCTATGAAAACATTGAGACATAAACTATAGAGCCAAATTATCTCTACTTAATTGTACTAAGAACTTAACCCTAAGACTTAAGGTTACCCTGTAAAACACAAAAAATAAAATTAAACAGCTATCTTTAAGAAAAGAAAAGTGAGTAAATGACCTCTTAAAAATTAGAATATGAAAAATATCAACAAGACATCATATATAGAGACAAACCAGGGCTATCCAATAGTAGTACCCACATACCTATAGTCACAATATTCACTGATTAAAAAACCAAAATACACCTAATTATTCAACCAATGTCAATTAAGACATACAAAAACAGCGCCAAAAAGACCAACAAAGGCCTCTTCCAATGTTGGAAGACCACACAATTTCAATCCTTCTTGGCAACACCTTTTTTGCACTCCTGCTTTCTGAGACATTTGCTGCGTTACTGCGAGATATGTACCACAATGCTTATCATCAGGTTGGATATGATTGAATAGAAAAAAGATGTAAAATTTTCTCAAAACAATATACAAAATTAAAAAGTATAAAAATATGTGATATTTAGATAGTATATGTAACACAATGAGTATGTCATGTTAAAAATAAATATAGAAGAACTAAGAATATGAAAAAACTATGTACTTTTACACCCATCCTTTCTGTCAACTGTATCCAACAGGCCAATTTTCTTGTTAAATTTAATAAATTTTTCTTTTCTTAGTGATTTCCTAAATTTGTCTGCAACCATATCAGTGGTGGGAATGTATCTAAGATCAAATTTGCCATTATTGATTTGCTCTCCAATCTAATGAAATTGAATTTCAATCTTTTTTGTTCTTGTGTGGAGGACAGATTTTTTACAGAGTGTAATACCACCTTGATTATCTAAGAAAAGTACTGAAGACGTCTTTTGATCATATCCAAGATCAATGATTAAGATTTGCATCCAAATTGCTTCCTGACTTGCATCAACAGTAGCTTTACTTTAAGCTTCAGAAGTACTGAGGTCAAATGTTGGTTTCTTTTTGCAACACCAACTCACAGCTGTCCCACTTGTAGTAAATACATATCCTTTTGTCAAACAATGTGTCACTTGACATCCTGCCCAGTTGGAATCAGCAAAACCATCAGGTAGAAAATGGCTAAGATTTCCATTGTTTGAGAAAATATAAAAGCCTTTGAAATTCAATTAAACATTAATTGTGCCCTTTAAATAGTGTGAAACTCTCTTGAACCCAGTCCAATGTTTAATTCCTGGTGCATTAAGAAATTGAGCTAGTTGACTATTGACAATGGCAATATCAGGCTGAGTTCCTTGAGTGATATATTTCAGTTTTCCAGAAGCCTGTCAATAATTACTGTTTAACTTAAAGAATTCTTCAATTTCATCTTCTTTTTCTTTTTCTAGCTGAGTGTTCATGATCATAGGTGTTGAGATCGGCTTACAGTTATTCATTTCATAAGATTGAAGCAGATCATTAATTTATTGATCTTGAAAAAGTCATATAGTTTTTTCTTCTCAATATCTGGTAACTCACATCCCTAAAATAAACTTTGCATCACCCAAATCATCCATTTCAAAATGTGTTTTGATTGCTTCCTTGAACCGTGAGATGTCTATTTCAAAAATGGAAAGATCATCAATGTGGAAATGAATGTAACATGGATTGAGTTTGCTTAAATGAATGAATGAGAAAGGATCTGCTGAGGATTCATAATTATTTATTGAGTAGAAAAAGTTTAAAAATTCATTGTACCAACAGCCAGATGCATGTTTCAGACCATAGAGTGAGCATTTAAGTAAAAGCACAGGGTTATTGAAATCTTCAGGTTTATTCATGCCAAGGGGAGAATTCATAAATGCTTCTTCTTCTGGTTTACCATGAAGCAAAGCTCCTTTGAAATCCATCTGAGTGAATTCCCAATATTCACTATTTTCTCAACTGATTAAGACATGAAGTGTTGTCAAATTTCCAGTGGGTGCAAAATTTTCAAATTAAATAATTCCTGCCTTTTGAGAGCAACCTCTCACACACAACTTTGCCTTGTATTTGCTGACATTACCATCAGCATCTCATTTGATTTTGAAGACCCAAACTGAACCAATGGTGGAACTATTGTCAGGTTTTTCCATAATTTCCCATACTTTTTCTTCCTCTACCATTTTTAATTCTTTATCTATAGCATCAAACCAACTTTCAACATAAGATTGATTAATCTCTTCAAAGTAAGTGAGAGGATCAGAAAATACTGAGTTTGATGTAAATTCATTCTCAGAGTGCTAAGATAAAGCCATAATATTACATAGGTATTCATCAATTAGAGCATCTGAATCAAGTACATGACAAATTCATGTTCTTGGTCCCTCTATGATATTATTGCTGTCAATATTTGAATCAATATTCTTATCAGCTTTATCAGGGGCTAACTTATATTCCCAAAATCTTGTCAATTTTGATGTTGTATTTTTATTGGAGAGATTCTGCGAGTTTTAACTGACATCTATGTCTTGTTCAACTGGATTTGATGTGATTTACTCTGTATCACAAATATTGTCAGGTATATCTGAGAATTTGGAATCCTTGGTGAAAATTTCAACCAATTCAAGGTTTTTATGATTTTAAGCACTTAAAGGAATGGTTGATTTATCAATTATCACACTATGTGAGTATAATATTTTCATCTTATTAAGTCTTAACAATTGTTATGATGTAGTGTGTTCTGAATATCCAAGAAAACAACACTTGATAGAATTGGCTGTGAATTTTCCTTTTCTTAGACTTTTATTGAAGAATAAATATGCTGTGAAACTAAATGTTTGCATGAGTAAAATATTAGGCTTTTTCTTGAATCTTTTCTCAAATGGAGTCATGAAGTCAATAGATGCACATGGTAAAAAATTCTCTATGTAAATGGAAGTATTCACCGCTTCTCCCCAATACTCCACTGGCATATTTTCATGAAAGAGAAGAGATTTTTCCATTTCTGTAGTGATAAAATTGCCTTGTTCCACAATTGGGTTTTGTTGAGGTGTACATGGCAAAGACTTAATTATCTTAAAGCCTTCTTTAGAACTCAAATCCAAGATATTTTTATTAATAAACTTGGTTCCATTATCACAAACTAAGTGTGCAACTTTTTGTAAAAAAACATTTTTAATTTGAATTTTAAATTTCTGAAACACATAAAAAGTATCTGATTTGTTGCTAATAAAATATTCAAATTGATATGATGTAAATGAATCAGTGATCTTGAAATAATAATGAGATCCACCTTCAGATGATGGTGTAATTAATTCACTCAAATCAAAGTGTATGTACTCACGAAATTGTGTTCCTCATGGTAAAGTTCCAGGAAATGGATGATTATGATGTTTGGCATTGACACAGGGCTCACAAAAACTAAGATCTACAACAAATTTGAAACCCAAAATTTTTTCTAATTTATTGAGGTAGATTTTATTTGAGTGCCCTAATCTGTGTCAAGGAGAAGCCTTTGGTATAAAGCCAATGAACAAATCAGTAATTTGCGACTTATTCAGTTAAATTAGCCAGTTATACCTGTAAGTAGGAAGGACTTGTTTAAGATACATTTCAATAAATATAAAGTAAGTACAGTGATAAGAAATGACCTTTGGTATAAAGCCAATGAAAAAATCAGTAATGCACAACTTATTCAGTTAAATGAGCCAGTTATACATAATAATCAAGATCAGAGTAACAACAATTTAGTCTATTTGAATTCATTAAAAAGGGAAGAAAATACACACCTGTAAGTAGGAAGGACTCGCTTCAGATAAAAAGCAAAGAAAGACAACACCTTTTAACCCAGTGAGTCTGACAAATTACAGAGGTAAAATAGGAGTGAGATTACATGATAGTAGAGGCAGGGATACTTAAATTGAGGTAAGCACGACTAAAGCACAAAATTATCTATTATAAAGTATGAGAACATCTCATTACTAATGCATGACAATATAGTACTTCAGGAGGTGGTAAAGTCTCAGGCATATGTAATCTAGCTGACAAAGAAAGAAAGAAGTGTAACAAATATAGAAAGAGGAAAAAAGAAACTAAAAAGAGATTACTATTCTGACAATCTGAAGTGCCAAAGCAGTTTTGAGTTAGATGATAAGAAAGAATTGAAAGAAAAATTGAAAGACTCACAAAAATTTTCATTAAGAACAACAAGCACCACGGGAAATCTGGGGGTGAACTGCTAGCAGTTCCCTCTATTTGAAACTATCAGGAATTTGCCAGGAAACTGTTGGAAAACCATCCTGAAACTGTCAGAAAGATGTTTTTAAATCTGATGAAAAAACATTGAAAAAATAAACTGTCACAGATTGAATCCAGAACAATCCCTCCTTGAGCAGAGCTTAAGAACCACATTGAACATCAGTTAATCTCAGGTTTGTCAAAAGGTTGAACAACATCACTTAGCATACCTTAATATTCAAATATTAAACTTGAATATATGTTGCGTGTATGATATAGATGCATATGCATTTGAATTTGCATGGTGGATACTTATTGCATGCTAAAAATTGATGTGAAATGCCTATCCAAAGTGTATGCATAATGACTATGAAGAATAAATATGCATAAAAAATATGCATAAAAATATGAATATTGAATATGCATAAAAATATGCATATTGAATATGCAAAAAAAAGGTGCATATATGTATATGAATAAAATATATTAATATGCATATAAATCTGTATAATGAATATGCATATGAATATGCATAAGTATGCATAATGATTGAAAAATGCAAAACAAATGATGCTTAACGAGTATATTTTATGCATAAATAGAAATATGCAATATGAATTCATATTGCATACAGATAACACTGGCAAACCATTTTGACCAAAACTTATACTAAATTTTCTTTCTGGAATAAAGGTGTGAGGGAAGGAAGAAAAACAGTCCGACGTTAGAAAAATGCTACATGCACTCATTTTGTAGCAGAGCAAATGAGAAGTGCTGAATTATCGTTGGTGCCCATAATTTAGTACAATATCATAATTTTATTTAATTGTTTTCAATATTGAAAAGACTTTAGGTCGGTTGGTATGGATCTAGCTGTGCCAGGGTCTAATCTAATTATTTTAACAATTTCTTAATAATTAATGGGTTTTAATACAAAAACAGGTTGTATTTTTTGTGGGATATTGGATATGATAAGGTCTTTTGTAAAAAAACTTATATTGTTTAAGAATATTCCTGAATCAGATGTGGGATAATCACTTCAAAAAATTGTAGTACTGTGGGCAATAAAATATATGCACAAGCAGTAAAGAAAGGACCAAGTGAACCCTTTTTGTGCAGTGGGAATCATTAGAGTGGAATTGTGGATGAAAAATATAATTCATTATTACCATTTTATTTAATCAAAAAATTTATAATATTAAAAAGAACTATTGATTAATTGGTATTTGACCTTTGTGCCTCACTCATATTTATCATTTGATTGATTTTTGTCACCATTATGTTATTAATATTATAAGTATAGCAAAAACTCGTGTGCCCAACGCATACCGGGTGATGTTACACCTTTTATAATATTATTAAATAAAGGTAAAAAAATATGAAAATGATTTGTTTTAAAAAAAATAAATTGATATCCAAAAGCAATATGAGGGATAAAAAGGTAAAATTAAAGGGATCAAATATGAAATAAAAAATTATAGTAAAATTCCTGCCAGCAAGAGCAAGTAGACATGATGGGGTGAACGCCCACCAGTGGCACTAAACTTGGAATATAATTTCTTTTTTGTAAAAATAAAAAAAAATCCACTTGAGCTTTACCAAAACTTCAGGATGACAATTTTGCTGTATCAAACAACTTCTAGTGCAATTATTGAAGAAAAATTCATTTTCATTGCAATAGAGAGAATTGATCACATCAGACTGCATGTGACCAAAAGTGTCCAGCACAAGTTCGGCCAAACTTGTGCTGGACACTTTTATGATGGAGAGTAGCTAGGGTGGAATTTTTTTTCAGTTCATCTGGTATTTCTTATGAACATGTCCACTGGTATTTGATCTTTGTGCCTCACTCATATTTATCATTTGATTGATTTTTTGTCACCATTATGTTATTAATATTATAAGTATAGCAAAAACTCGTGTGCCCAACGCATACCGGGTGATGTTACACCTTTTATAATATTATTAAATAAAGGTAAAAAAATATGAAAATGATTTGTTTTAAAAAAAATAAATTGATATCCAAAAGCAATATGAGGGATAAAAAGGTAAAATTAAAGGGATCAAATATGAAATAAAAAATTATAGTAAAATTCCTGCCAGCAAGAGCAAGTAGACATGATGGGGTGAACGCCCACCAGTGGCACTAAACTTGGAATATAATTTCTTTTTTGTAAAAATAAAAAAAAATCCACTTGAGCTTTACCAAAACTTCAGGATGACAATTTTGCCGTATCAAACAACTTCTAGTGCAATTATTGAAGAAAAATTCATTTTCATTGCAATAGAGAGAATTGATCACATCAGACTGCATGTGACCAAAAGTGTCCAGCACAAGTTCGGCCAAACTTGTGCTGGACACTTCTATGATGGAGAGTGGCTTGGGTGGAATTTTTCTTCAGTTCCTTCATATTGTATTTCTCATAAAAATGTCTACTGGTATTTTATCAGTCTGTATCATTCATATTTATCATCAAATTAATATTTTATCACTAATATATTATTAATTTTATTAGTATAGCAAAAACCTGTGTGCCAAATGCATACCAGGTGAACTTATACCTTCAATAATTTTTTAATAAAGACGTAAATAAATATTGAAATGATTAGTTTTACAAAAATTCAATAGAAATTTAAAAGTAAAAAGAGGAATAAAACAGTAAAATAAAAGTCAAAGAGTTCAAATATGAAAAAAATACTAGTAAAATTCTTGCTATCAAGAGCCAGTAGAGGTGTTAAAGCAAATGGGAGCCATCAGGGCTTAATTTTAATAAGTGACCTTCTCTTTAAAGATAAAAAATTATACACCTGATATTGGACAGAAAAGCAGGTGGATGATTCAGCTAAACCAAACTACTTCTAGTGAAATTTGATAATAAAACATTTTGTTGCCATACAGAGAATTGATCCCATCTGGCTGCACATGACCAAAAGTGTCCAGCACAAGTTTAGCCAAACTTGTGCTGGACACTTCTATGATGGAGAGTGGATGGGGTAAAATTATATTGAGTTCATCTAGTATTTCTTACAAAAATGTCTACTGGTATTTTATCTATGTACCTCACTCATAAATATCATTTGATTAATTTTTGGTCACCATAATATTTTTAATTTTATAAGTATAAAAAAAACTCATGTGCCAAATGCATACCAGGTAATGTTACACCATTTATAGTATTATTAAACAAATGTATAAAAATATGAAAATAATTTATTTTAAAAATTATTAATTGATATCCAAAAGAAATATGAGGAATAAAAAATTAAGTTAAAGGGATCAAATATGAAAAAATAAATCCAAGTATTATTCCTAATATCAAAGTCCAGTAGAGATGTTGAAGCAAATGAGAGCCATCAGGGATGAATTGTACTAAATTGACTGTTTTTTAAAGATAAAAATATGTGTACCTGTGGTTTGCATGAACTCTAGGTGGACAATTCAGCTATATCAAACTAAATCTATTGAATTTTCTTATCAAATGATTTTTTTCATTGCCATAGAGAGAATTGATACCATCTGACTACACCTTACCAAAAGTGTCCAGCACAAGTTCTGCCAAACTTGTGCTGGACACTTTTATGATGGAGAGTAGCTAGGGTGCAGGTTAAAATATTTTTCACCTGAGGTTTGGAAAAACTTAAAGTGGATAATTCAACCATACCAAACTACTTCTAATGTAATTATTTAGCATTTTTTTAATTTCATTTCCACAAAGAGAATTGATCCCATCTGACTGCACCTGAACAAAAGTGTCCAGCACAAGTTTGGCCAAACTTGTGCTGGAAACTTTTATGATGGACAGTAGCTAAGAGTAGCTGGGTGGAAGTGTTCCTCAGTACATCAGTTTTTTGTTTTTCACATTTCTATTGGTTTTTTATCTTTTTTTGTCATTCATATTTATCTTATAATTAATTTTTTTTCACCATATATATTATTAATGTTTCTAGTATAGAAAAAACCTGCATGCCAAATGCAAAATTGGTGATGTTACACCTTTAATAATATTATTATATAAAGTTAAAAAAATATGAATATGTTTAGTTTTTAAAAAAATAAATTGATATACAAAATTAAAAAGAGTAATAGAAAAAAAATAAAATAAATGGGATCAAATACAAAATAAAAAATACAAGTAAAAATTTTACTATCAAGAGCCAGAAGTGGTGTTGGGACAGTTGGGGACCCCTAGGTCAAGACTCGGTCTAAACTTCCTTTTATGTATAGCTAAAAAATTTTGAACTGAGGTTTGGACAGACTTCCAGGGGACAATTTTTCAATATTAAACATTCTTTACTTCAATAATTTAGTGAAATATCATTTTCATTGCCATTGAGAGAATTTATCTCATATGACTTCATGCAACCAAAAGTGTCCAGCACAAGTTCGGCCAAACTTGTGCTGGACACTTTTATAATTGAGAGTAGGCATACAGCAAATCTTCTTAAACTCAAAAGGGATTTCTTATAAATATTTCAATTGGTATTTGATCTTTCAGTGTCATTTAAATTTACCATTTGATTAATTTTTTGTCATCATTATATTATTAATGTTATTACTATAGTAATAACTTGTGTGAAAAATTCATACCAGGTGGTGTTCCACCTCTAATCATATATTATTAAATAAAGGTATAAGAGTATAAAAAATTTCTTATTTTAGAAATTAAAAATTGATATCCAAAGTAATATGAGCAATAAAAAAGTAAAATAAAAGGGATCAAATAATAAAAAAAAGCTAATGAAAATTCCCACAATCAATAACAAGTAGGGGTGTTAGATCAAATGTGCACCACCAGGGCTAAACTTGGACTATATTTTCATTTTTGTTAAGCCAAAGAAAGTGTCCTGATGAGTTTTGAAAAATCATCAGGAGGACATTTTGGCAATATCAAACTACTTATTGTGCAATGATTGAGCAAAATGTCATTTTCATTTCCATAGAGTAAATTTATCCCATCTGACTGCATGCAACCAAAAGTTTCCAGCACAAGTTTGGCCGAACTTATGCTGGACACTTTTATGATGGTGATTATCTAGGGTGCAGGTCTTCTTCAGTTCATCAGGTATTCCTTATAAACAAATCCACTTGTATATGATCTTTCTGTGTCATTCATATTTATCATTTGATTCATTGTTTTTCACCATTATACTATTAATGGTATTAGTATTGAAAAAACTTTTAAGCCAAATGCATACTGGAAGATGCTACATCTTTCATAATCTTATTAAATAAAAGTAAAAAAAATATGAAAAGTATTAGTTTTACAATAAATAAATTGATATTTGAAAGCAAAAAGAGGAATAAAAAAGTAAAATAAAAGTGATTAAATATGAAATTAAACATTCAAATAAAATATCTGCCATCAAAGATAATTTGAGTTTTCAGACCAAATTTGCACCACCAGTTCTAGATTTGGAATTTTTTTTTCTTTTTTTTAAAATTCATAAAAGTGTCCACCCGAGGTTTTCCAAAAAATCAGGAGGATAGTCTAGCAGTATAAAGCTACTTCTTGTGAAATGATTGAGCAAAAATTCATTTTAACTTCCATTGAGTAAATTTATCCCATCTGACTGCATGAAACCAAAATTTTCCAGCACAAGCTCAGCTGAAATTGTGCTGGACACTTTTATGATGGAGAGTAGCTAGGGTGCAAGTCTCCTTCAGTTAATCTTATATTCATTTTAAAAATGTCAATGGGTATTTGATCTTTCTGTGTCATCCATATTTATTATTTGATTATTTTTTAGTCACCATTATATTATTAATGTTTTTAGTATAGCAAAAACATGTGTAATGAATAAAAACTGGGTGATTTTACAATTTTAATAATGTAATATAATAAATGTAAAAAAATTTGAAAGTTATCAGTTTTACCAAAATAAAATTGATATTTAAAAGCTAAAGGATAAATAAGAGGGTAAGATTGAAATTAAAGAGATCAAACATGAAATAAAGATATTAAGTATAATTTCTGCTATCATGAGCCAGTAGAGGCTTCAGAAAAAATGGGCACCATCATAGATTAACATGGATCAAATTTACTTTTTACCAATGGAAAAAATTGTCTACCTTAGGTTTGGACAAACTTCCAGGGGACAATTTGTCCATATAAAACTACTTTCAGTGCAATGATGGAGTGATAATTCAGTCTCATTTCCATAAAAAGAATTTATTGCTTCTGACGGCATGCAACCAAAAGTGTCCAGCACAAGTTTAGCCAAACTTGTGCTGGACACTTTTATCATGAAGAGTAGCCAGGGTGCACGTCATTTTAAATCATCTGAAATTTCTTATAAACATTTCCACTGTTATTAAATCTTTGTGCCTCACTAATATTTATCAATTGATTAATTTTTTGTCACCATTATATTATTAATATTATCAGTATAGCGAAAATTGTGTGCCAAATGAATACTGGTTTATTTTACACCTTTTATAATATTATTAAATAAAGGTAAAAAAATATGAAAATGATTTATTTTACAAAAAATAAACTTCTATCCAAAAGTAATATGAGAGGAATAAAGTAAAATAAAAGAAATCAAAGATGAAAATTAAAATCCAAGTTAAATTCCTGCCACAAACAGAAAAAAGAGATGATGAATCAAATTAGCACAATCAGGGCTAAACTTACACTAATTTTCTTTTTTGTAAAAATAAAAAAAAATCCACTTGAGCTTTACCAAAACTTCAGCATGAAAATTTTTCCATATCAAACTACTTCTAGTGTAATTTTATATCAAAAATTTATCTTCATTTCAATAGAGAGAATATCTCCCATCTGACTGCACCTGACCATAAGTGTCCAGAACAAGTTCGGCCGAACTTGTGCTGGACACTTTTATGATGGAGAGTAGCTAGGGTAGAATTTTTCTTCAGTTCATCTAGTATTTCTTACAAACATGTCTACTGGTATTTTATATTTGTTCCTCACTCATCAATATCATTTGATTAATTTTTGGTTGCCATTATATTATTAAATTTATAAGTATAGAAAAAACTCATGTGCCAAATGCATACCAGGTGATGTTATGCCATTTATAATATTATTAAATAAATGTATGAAAATATGAAAATAGTTCATTTTAAAAATTATTAATTGATATCCAAAAGCAATATTAGGAATAAAAAATTAAGTTAAAGGGATCAAATATGAAAAAAGAAATCCAAGTAATATTCCTACTATCAAAGGCCAGTAGAGGTGTTGAAGCGAATGAGAGCCATCAGGGATAAATTGTACTAAATTGACTTTTTTTTATAGATGAAAAATTGTGCACCTGTGGTTTGGATGAAATCTAGGTAGAAAATTTGTCTATGTAAAACTACTTCTAGTGAAGTTTTTTATCAAATAATTTTTTTCATTGCCATAGTGAGAATTGATCTCATATGACTGCAACTGACCAGAAGTGTCCAGCACAAGTTTGGCCGAACTTGTACTGGACACTTTTTTGATGGTGAGTATCTAGGGTGCAGCTCTTCTTCAGTGCAACTGGTATTTTTTTAAAACATATCCACTGGTATTTGATCTTTCTGTATTATTAATATTTTATCATTTGATCAAGTTTTTGTTACCAGTATATTATTATTTTTATTAGTATAGCAAAAAAACATGTGCTGAATGCTTACAGGGTGATGTTAAACCTTTAATAATTTTATTAAATACAGGTAAAAAATTATGAAAATGATTTGTTTTACATAAAATTAATTGATATCTAAAAGAAAAAAAGGGATAAAAAGAAATAGGTTGAATAATAGGGATTTTATATGAAATTCAAAATTCAAGCTAAATGCCTACTTTCAAGGCTCAGAAGAGGTGTTGGATAAAATGGGCATCATCAGGAATAAAATTGTACTTAATTTGATTTTTTTAAAAACTAAATGAAGTTTTCAACTGATTTTTTTCCAATATTTAGTTGGACACTTTGTCTATATCAAATAACTTCTAGTACCATGATTCACCAAATTAAATCCTCATTTCCATATGCAGAATTGATCCCATATGGCTGGACCAGGCCAAAGGTGTCAACCACAAGTTTGAGAATACTTCTGGTGGACACTTTTATGATGGACAGTAGTAGGGTGCAAGTCTTCTTTAGTTAATCTAGTACTCCTCATAAACATTTCCAACTTATTTTTGGCCAAAATTCAGGTGGAAAGTTTGTCCATATAAGATTACTTCTAATGCCATGATTGACTAAAAATTGATTCTCATTTCCATATAAAGAGTTGATCCCATATGACTGGATCTGGAAAAAGTGTCACCACAATTTTTGATAAACTTAAGTTTGAAAATTTTATGATGGAAAGTAATTGCAAGTCTTCTTTATTTCATCAAGTAATCCTCATAAAAATTACCACCTGTATTTTGGCCAAACTTCAGGTGGAAACTTTGGCCATATTAAATTATTTCTAGTTCCATGTTGATAAAAAACTGATACTTATTGCCATATATAGATATTAAACCCATCAGACTGTGCCTTTCCAAAAGTGTCTACCTGAATTATGTCTACACCTCAGTTGGACACTTTTATGATGCAGAGTAGCTAGGGCAAAAGTATTCTTCAGTTAATTTGGTATTCATAATAAATTTATCCTCCTGAAGTTTAGCCTAACTTCAGGTAGACAATTTTGGAAAGCACCAGTTAGTCACTATCCATCAAAAAAGTGTTCACCAAAATTTTGGCTAAACTTGTGGTGGACCCCTTTGATCAGCCACAGTCAGATGAGATCAACTCTTTAGATGGAAATAAGGATTATGTTTTGGTCAATCATGGAAATAGAAGTAGTGTGATGTGGCCAAATTATCCCCTGAAGGTCAGACAAACCTCACAAGGACAATTTTTAGCAGGGAGTAACTGAGAAAAATCCATTTATCAGAAGGAAAATCTTTTATTGGATAGATGCCAAGGTTTCATACTTGTGTATTATGGTCAGTATTAATTTTGAAAGTGTCTGTCCAAGCAATTTCATTGCCCATCATGACACATTATGTTTTAAATGTTTCAAACTGCGTGATACAGTATTAAAGTGTCACATAGTATAATTAAGTTCTATTAAGTGCCCTCCTATGATGCCTAAATTTATAATTTAATATCTTACATAATAATTTTTTTTATATAAATTCATCAATATTTTATTTTATTATCAAATTTAATAGAGCAAGTATCCTGAATTATTATATATGCATAAGCTTAGGTTAGATTAATTTGTGCTCAATTCGTGCCCAACAGAGGACTAAAATCAAGTTCTGGAGGATCAACTTGTGCATAATTTGGAATCAGTTGATATTCTGCCTATAATCAATCTGAGAATAAATGTACTTCCAATACAATTTTGTATATTTTTATAAAGTGAGAATAACCCTGGAATAATAAGAGACACTCTGGATTTCAAATAGAGAGGATTGCTAGCAGTTCAACCCTAGATTTCCCGTGGTGAAGTCCTTCAAATGGATCCCAATGTCCATCAAGTATAGTTTCTCCATCTTTAGAAATAGATACTTTCCAATCAGGACTAGTTGATTCATGGCAGCCAAGCTTGATGAATGGACCAATACTAATGAGATGCTGATTTATTTGAGGAACATGGAGACAGTTTGTGAGAGTAATGACTTCTCTAGGAGTAACAAATTTAACATAAATGGAACCATGACTATTTCCCAAGTTTTATTGGCTTTTGGAATGGACAAAATTTTTTGAACTGTCAGTCATGTATAAACATATGGATTGTTTCTCTACTATCAAAAAAAAATGAGATTTCCAAAACCATGATTATTTGAACAGGTCTTAAAATTTTTAGTAAGGCCATAACTGAAATTTGCATGAACTTCTGATTCATTTGCTGAAATATTTTGAGAAACAGCACATGATTTCTTATTTTTTGGGTGAAGCTGAAAACAATTTTCTTCAGTGTGTGTAGTTTCTGGATTATGTTTTCCATTTCCAAAAATTGGAAATTTGGGCTTATCAGAGTTTTTAGTGGTGGTAGTGAGGGTTGAATTTTCAGTAGCATCAGATTCCACTTTGATGGTAAGCCAAGCAAGTTTCAAGAGAAGATTATGAACAGAAAGTTTTTAAAGAGAAACTTCTGAGAAATAAAGAATAAGTGCTTTGTGAGTCTGATATGATTTGGTGTGCTTCATGTTTTCCTTCAACAGAAACTCCTAATGCCCCAAGCTCATTATTTTGAGTCCTTAATTCATTAATAAAACTTTTAAGGCCTTTATTGTTGTGGTCTTCCAACATTGGCAGGGGCCTTTGTTGTGTGATTTGGCGCTGTTTGTGCATGTCTTAATTGACATCTGTTGAAGAATTGGGTATTTTTCTGGTTTTATTCCGTGGATATTGGGTCTGCAGGTATGTGGGTACTACCATTGGATAGCCCCGGTTTTTCTCTATATTTCATGTCCTTCAGACATTTTTCATATTCTAAGTTTTAAGGGGTCATTTCCTCATTTTTCATTTAAAAAGATAGCTGTTTAATTTTGTTTTTTGTGTTTTACGGGCTAACCTTAAGTCTTAGGGTTAAGTACTTAGTACCATTGGATAGGACTAATTTAGCTCTATATTTCATGTCTCAATGCTGTTATAGTGAAATTCCGTGTTTTAAAGGTTTTAGTAGTTGTAGATAATTTTTCTAAGTAGATTAGGTGTTTTTATTGGTTTTCTGGCTTCAGGGAGGCCTGGCCGCTTCAGGCGGCGCCTCCGTAGCTAATTTTTCTAAGTAGATTAGGTGTTTTTATTGGTTTTCTGGCTTCAGGGAGGCCGGGCCTCTTCAGGTGGCGCCTCCGACGTCGGGTGGCCCGCCCGCCTCTGTTTTAGAAGGTTGGGGAGCGCTTCTGAAGGGTTTTTATTCAATTTGGCGGGTACAGGCGCCAAATTTGTGGGTGTGCATGGGCTCTTAGATAGTGGTCTGTGTGTACATAGTGAATAAGACAGTTTTGGGCAACCTTAATTATCATACAACCATCTGGAGGTGATATCATTGTTCCTCACTCAGTTTTCACTGTTTTTGGCCACAATTGGCTGTTTTTGTTGCAAGGTTAGTTCTTCATTTAACTCAACATTGGCAACTGTTTTCTCTGTTATAGTCTTGCAAGCTATTGCAAGTATCATTGCTCTCTCTGGTGTGGATTTGCAGCCTACCACAGGGGGAAAAAAAGGAGGACTGGTAGGGGAGTCATTTTTTTGAATTTTGGACTAACCTTGTTGTAACCTGGTTATAATTCTGGGTAGGCTTAAACTCATCTTTTTTACAAATTTTTGATGCTATATACAGGTCTGATGCATGATAAAAGTAAAGAAGTTTATCTCATTTCTTTAAAATAGACCATTATTAATTTTTTCAATTTCATTTCTTAATATATGCTCTGATAATTTTTTTTATTAATTTATATCAAATTTTCGGCCACTTTAAAGTATATTTTTTTGACTATTATAGACTTCTTAAGTTCCAAAAAATATTTATATTTGTTCAACTCTTTTTTTTACACATATTAGGGGGTGTCAGTTCTGGCAAATCCACACTTAACTTAAGTGCGGATTTCAAACCAAATCAGCATTACAAATCAGCACTTAAATTTTGCAAAAAAGTCACTTATTTCAAAAAAGGGTGTCAGTTATGAACTCAAATCAGCACTTTTTTCCCGTTTTTTTTCACAACCACATTTTGGCCACAAAACATCCCTTCCTTTCTTACCCCATCCCTGTCACATGTGACACACTGACCTTCCTCCCTACCTACCCATCAATCCTTGGCACACACTCCTTCCTGACATTTTCAATATTTTGACCAGGCATGTTTACATTCTTTTTTACTTATTTCTTCTACTTCTGAATCTTTTTTCTATGGGTGTCAGTTCTGACCTCAAATCAGCACTTTTTTCGTGATTTTTTTTTTCAAAACCACATGTTGGCCACATCATCCCTTTCTTTCCCATACCATTTTGTACTCTCCAAATGTCCTCTTTGTGTACTTCATTCACTTGGGTTGGTATTTTGGTTTGTTGCATATTCATTTTTTTTGGAATTTATGGTGAAAATTTTTTTCTGGATGGCTCATTGGTTTTCTTTCACCAGCTCAACATGAAATCGCATATTTTCTGAAATTGCATATTTTGTCAGTGATTTTTTTTTTCATTCATCCCTCATATCCTTTTCCTATTCTTCTCCAACATCCCTCAAACAATTTGGTTTCATTCATTTTGTCATCTCATCTCTCCATGTAAGTCACTTTATTCTTTTTTTTGATTTTTTGATTACTAATTATAATTTTTTTTGTTTTTTTCTGTTTGTTTTATTTTTTTTATCTAAATTTTTTTGTAAGTGGTTATTTTGGATTTCAATGGTATAATTAACCTTTTTTTTCTCTCCCTCTTTACTTTCTTTTTTAGCTCCATCACCCTACTCTTCATCCCTCCTTGGCATGGTCATTATCCCCCCTTTCCCTTATTTCACTTTTTTTTGGCTCCATTTCATTGAAACACATACATTGCACATTCTTTATGCATTTCACTTACTCCATATTCAATTTCCCCACAATTCCAACATCAATCTTTCTCACTCTATTTTTCCTACTTTTCAATCAAGGTAAGTTTCATCTCCTTTTTTTCATGCCTATATGTTATCTCATTCCTTTTATGAAAATTTCATACTTAAATATATGTATGACTCTTATCTGGATAACAGTGAACTTATAAAACTCCTTTTGATCTCAACTTCATTACCACTTTTCAAGTTTTTGTAAAATTTTGAAAATCAGACTCAGAATTAGGGTTAGGTTTATTCAAATATAATGTACTTTTTACTGAAGATTCTCCTGAAGGCTACCTTTCATTTCCCACAAACAGATTTGAATTTGATTCAGTGGTTGCTGAGATATTGACTGTTAAAGTTGAGCCTTTTTTTTCCCAATTTAAATTTTTATTTCATTTTTTTATGTAACAAATTAGGGTTAGGTTTATTTAAATCACATGTCCTTTAACTGAAGATTCTACTAAAGCATATCTTTCATTTCCCACAAACAGGTTTGAATTAGGTTCAGTGGTTGCTGAGATTTTGACCTTTGAAGTTGAGCCTTTTTTCCAAATTTCACTTGTCTTATTTCACATTTTTATATTGCATATTTAGAGGATAAGGATTCTGAAACTCTTATATGATTATTATCTAGGAATTTCAATTATATAGGCATATATTCGTTGCTCAAGAATATCACTAAAGATCAAAAAGATGAAGATTTTCGCTTATGGGACACTCTACCTTCCTTTAACTCTTTTCTTGCTCTTCGACTCAAAAAGCACTGTAATAAAGCATTTGAAAAAAATCATGAACTTGCAACCAAATTTGGAATACCGAATTGGTGTGACTCCTAATGGGAAGATATCAGCCACGAATATCTTTTATTTTCTAATGTTATTATCACTCATTCTGGATTTCACAATAAAATTCACACCGATACCAAGGACAACAATTTTCTTACTTTTGGTATATTCTCATATATCAAACCGATTACTGGCCAACCAATACAATCTCCAGCTAAAATCAAATTACATGGTTTATATTTTCCAGACCACTGGTGCATCATTGATTTTGGTTTGGGAAATGGTATCATCGAAACTATTTGGAATTCTTCTAAGGATAATCATCAAACAACCAAAGCTCCTCCTGGTTTGGAATCCTGTCAAGATTTAACACATTTTGGTTGCTCATTTCAAATCAGTCATAAGTTGATTCAAAGAATCAATAAGGTAATGAAAGAAGGTAAAGTTAATCGATTTAAAAAAACTTTATTTAGATCCAAAAAGTATGGGGATTAGAGTTGTCATCGAAAATTTTATATTTTTTCGTAAATTTTTAATAAATATTTTTTATGTATCAATTTCCTCAACTAAAGTAATGGTCCCACGACCTTGTGTTGTATAAATGGTAATCATGATAACATTTATTTGTTTCATGGGGTTCCTCTAGCCTATACCTGTGGAAAGTCCCAAACTTTTGTTTCTAGATTTGATCTGCATTTTGGCTTAAGGGATTGTCATTACTTTAAACTAGGGAAATTGATATATATTAGATATTTTTTTAATAATTTACGTAATTATATTAAATTTAGATGAATTCCACCACTTACTTCAATAAAATGCAGGGGGGGGTATTGCCAAATTTTCAAATCTGACATGTGAAATTGATGACTTAGAAAAATTTTGGTGATATCCACCCCTTGCTTCAATAAAATGCAGGGGAGAGTATTGCCAATTTTTTAAAACAGATATAGAATTTTTTTTGACTTGTAAATATTTTGGTGAAAATTTTTGACCAGAATGTGAAAGTAATTGTTTCCACCTTGAGCAGGTTTCTGGCTCAAAGGAATAGCAGTACCATCAACAAAACCAATACATCCTGGGAAGCCCTCTGCTTGCATAACCTGAAATGATTCAAGTCGCTCTTCTTTTGTTGGCCAGGTGAGAAGTTGAGATTACAAGGAGTTGATGGCAGTGATACATTGTTTGGTATAAGTGTTAACTGAACCATACCCTAAATCAAAGACATTTTCTAAACGTTTCAAAGCGGCTCCATTACCATTTGAACCCAAATGACATAGTGTGATGGCCAATTGAATTGAAGGATGTTGTTGTTCTTTTTGAGAATTATTGTGAAATATGGGATGATCCTGAATAAGCTCAAGCCATTTAAGGAAAAATTCCTGAGAAGTCCTGAACAGCTCTCTAAAACTGGGTGTAGATAGTTTAAGAAGTGTTTGGATGGTGTACTTGGGGGTATGAAGTACTTAAGGCTTTTTGGGAAGAAGGTAACGTTTCGTGGACATTTTTGATAAAAAGACAAAATCTTCTTCAAGATCAGAATCAGAATCGCAATCAGAGTCCAAGAGCAGTTCAAGAGCCATGAAAGTCATTGCTTTATGTAATTTATCACGATTTGAAAGTGAGGAAGGCATAACTCTTATATGATATGATATGAAGATGTAAGTGATGTACGATGTTTTTAGTTATGAAGTGTTATGCTGCGGAGTGCTGCGTATGAATGGGATGATGCTGACAAATCAGTGAAATGGGACTTGATGGTGAAATCAGCACTTTTGGTTGAGAAAGTGTGGATTTGAGTGAAATAAGTGACTTATTTCATTTTGAAATCCACCAGTATTGGGGCTAGTGTGTTTTGGAAATCCGCACTTATTTAAGTGCGGATTTGTAAGTGCGGATTTTCCAGAACTGACACCCCCTATTATCTGGTTCAAATTTCCATACTATATGTACTTCAATCCACTTTCACATAATGAAATATTGAAATATGTAGAAAATGAAAAATAATTAGTACAAAGTAAAAATTATTGCTCAAATTTAATGAAAAAAAAATTATTTTTCATCTAAATTTTATATCCATTATTCATGAATAATGAAAGAAAATATTGGCCAGATTCCATAGGCATATTAAATTTTTTTTTTAAATTTATGTCATTTTTAATATAAATTTTTAACAAGAGTGGATGATTTCTTTCCCATTCTTTGAGGCCCATTTTATATTTTTTGACCTCAGGTAGATTAATCAAAGAAAATCTACCCCCCTTAGTTATAAAATCTTTCTCCACTCACTCTTTGTGCTCCACTAATAATAAAAACAAAAAAACCTTGAAAGCATTCATTGTATCCTACTTTGTACTCTTATATACACTCCATTCTATATGTTTAACTATCATCCCCCAGTGTGTCCTCTCCCAGTTGCATAAATCCCATACATTTTTTTTTTTGCAAAGATCACACTTCCCCAATTTTTCACTGTCTTGAATTCCCCGTTCTACCCCCCAAATCCTATTTTTTCTGCTTGAATTACCCCCCACTTCTTTACAATCCCTCATTTACCCCTGCAAAGATCTTTTTTTTCACCCTCAGGATCCCTATTGCACCTCTACATTTTACGTTTTTCTCTACTGGCCTTTCCCAGCTTTCCCCCCATAAATCCTGCTTGTCACCAAGTTACACTCTTACACCCCCACATTTTCTGGTAAAAGTTCTTTAGAAACTCTTTTTTTCATTTTGCCTGATGTCTTATACCACCCCTCTAAAGTATTTTGTACTTACTCATTTAAAGTTTCAAGTCACGTGCATCAAAGTGTCGCAGAATCACTTAGCTGCACGTGATCTCAGTTTTTTTCCTCCCCTTCACTCAAAAAATTGATTCTGGGCCTTGAAAACACAAGTCACGTGCAGGAAAGTGTCACAGCGACACTTCCTTGCACGTGACCTCAGTATTTTCATTGCACTTTTTTCTTCTCTTTAACTCAGTGCATTAGAAAACTGAATCACATATAATTTAATGTTTCTAAAGACCTTTTTTTAATGAAACTGGGGGGATATAAGGGACTGTGTAAGACAGAAGATTGAAGGGAAAAATATTGGGTGGATCAAGGGGCTAGTATAGAAAATGAGTAATTTCAGAGGATGAAAAAGACAATGAGTATAGTTATAAATAAATTTAAAAGGAGGGCTTGTAGGGAAAAAAAAGAAAATTGATAGAGAAGGAGGGGGTCCAGAAGGTAAAAAAATTTGTGTAAGTAGAAGAGATTTAACACCCCGTTGAGTAACTCAAGTGCCAGCAGGGGGGCACCTGCAGGGGCAAAAGAGGGGATTAAAAAGGGAAAAAAGGAGGATACAGAGGAGCTGTTACAGGAATTTTAAAAGTGATTTCTTCCTCCGCATATTTAATTTAAACTGTAAAGACATTATATAGAAAATTTAATTTAAGACTACCCAATACAATGGTTCATTTTTTTTAAAAAAAATTCTGCCTTAAAGATAAAGTATTTTCCCGGTATATGTATTTTGGCAAGACTATCATTTAATAAAAAATTTTCTAAGCTTACTGAATGTTTAAAAAACATTTTTGAATTCACCTTATATAATTCTTCACCTCATATTCCATTTTTTCATCCACCAAAAAAAATAAATAAATAGAGGTGATGAATTATCACCACAAAATTGTTAAAAAAACTTAACTAATGTAAATATTTTATTGGAACAAACAAAATGTGATGCATCAACTACATCAAGATGCCTTAATTTATGATTTATGCAGAAGTAATAGTAGAACTTGTGAATTCTGATAAGCAAAAATTTCTGAGTTAGGTAAAAATAATTTGAAAAGGAGAAAAAAGGAAAAAATAATATAAAATAAATTTGGTGAAAAATTAGTGAACACCATATCTAGCACTTCAAACCATGGGAAAAAATTTTAATAAATCAATTTTTTACAATTAAATCCTCAAAATCACTTGTTACACTAACTTTAAACAAGATATTGGTATCAAAAGCATGTCACATACTGAAGTTTATTAACGAATTAAAAATGCAAGATGAGAAAAACAGAAAAACCAAAATTCATAGAAAACAAAGAAAAATTGAAAGTGAAAAATTGCTAATGAGTCTATTACTTTATAAAAATCTTTTTAAAATATTCCATTAAATTTAAAGAATTTAATGTGGTATGATATTGTAGTTTTTTTCACTTTTATTTTTCAGAATAATTTGCAAAAAAAAAAACTTTTCTGAATCATCAAGGGGATAAGTATGTTTATTCTTCTCATTTTTCAAAAATTAACAACTAATATGATTTTTTTTCTAAAAAAATGTCATTTCAGGTCACAAATATTTTTTTTTACAAAATTTGATGTATGATAGATATAAAATCATGAATAAAAAGCTGTAGTTATTTTTTTGTAAAAAATGTTTATTGGAGATATAACATCTTTCTTTTTTTTCCTACCTTTTTAATAGAAGACATAGCAGTTGAATCATTGCACCAGATAATTAAATATATATTTATAAATTAAAAATTCATGAGCAGAACTATAATATTCTTTTACAGCTCCTCATGTGCAAAATAAGTAGATAATAAATATTCTATATAAAATTTAATAAATTTTTATCATAAATTCATTTTTAATAAAGATGATCAATAAATACTAAAAATGAAATTTGCATCAAAGTTTAATATGTCCTTTACATCTATATTAAATATTTATAGTGTGTCCATGAAATAAGTTCAGTATGAATATAATTTGATTATTTTATATGGATATTTATATAACTATATTATGTCTCTATTAAGATATGCAAGATTCATCAACATTGAAAAAAGAATTAATTTATTTTCTTCCTTCTTGAGGTCATGATTTCAAGGAACAAAAAGAGGGAGGAAGTAGAAATAAATTTTCAAAATATTTACTTGAAATTTTTTCACTCATACCCACCCCTACAAGATTACTCCAAAGATTACTCCAGAAGACCTGAAAAACAACTTGATTGCAAGTCCTCATTTTTTTCCCCCTGTGTACATCAAGTATCTTTGCTTTCTCTGGTATGGACATTGGTCAACATTTCAGTTCTTTGGTCTGTTAGTCTGTCTGGGGACTAATTTCTTGTCTCATCAAGAAGTCAAGTCTGTTGAAAAAGGGGCTTTAGCAAACAGGAACCAACTTACTTTAGCAAGTAAATCTCACTCTATTTTTCTACAGGGACAGGGGATTTCCTCTCTGGTTTTTTCTCCAACTCCCTTGGTCAAGGCCTATAGCTAGTACTATAGGATTGTCTACATTTCTGGCGTTCAACGTAGGGTTAGAACTTGATAGTTCTTTGGAATCTCTGTTTTCTTTGGTTGACTCTTTTTGGTGTTTTGGACTGGAATAATGGCTTCTGGATCTGCTATTCCTATAGTGACTGTCAGTGGGGGGGATGGTTCTCCTGCTGTGATGGTTAGGGAGTGTGTTAGGATTAAAACTTGGGATGGTACCAAGTTTAATGGGAAAGATGTGAAGTGGTTTCTGGAGAAGTATGAAACTGCTGCTGGTGTGGATGGTGCTTCTTACCTGAACATGGTGAAGCAGATTATTTTCTTCATTGGTGATAGGTCAGTGGAGAAGGTGATTGTGGCCATGTCTGGCTACAAGAAGAGGGATTGGAAATTGTTGTTTAGGGAGATGGTGGATAGATGGGGTGTCAGGTTCACTATGGTGGATCTGAACAAGGTTGTCAGTGAATGGTAATCTTATGGTGGTGTTGGTAACTTGCATAGTTACAGGAAGTTTCTGCTACAGTTTGATCCTGTGTTGGAATATTTGGTAGAAGTGGAGGAGCTGGCACATGAAAATGCTGCCAAGGATGTTTTTTGGTCTGCCCTGGCTAGAGATGTCAGGATGGATGTGTTGAAGGAGCTGTCAAGGAAGGACTTGATGAAGACTATTTCTAATGGGGACCAGAAGTTACCTACCTTGGACAAGGTGAAGGAGGCTGTGCAGGCCCATTTGAAGTTATTGGCTGTGGACACCTATCAGGAGGGGTGTGCCAAGTATGTCAGCAAAGTCAGTGAGGCTTTGGCTGAAGAGGAAGTTATGGAGAAGAAGGAGGAGAAAAATTTGGTGCAGGTTCCCAAACAGGAGAGGGACCCAATGGTGGAGCAATTGGCTGATCTGACAAAACAGCTGCACATTTTTATCCAGGAGGCCAAGAAGGTTAATAAGGCATCTTCTCAGCCAAGAGATTTTGAAAGGAGGGCTGGTAGGAGTGATCCTTAGGTTTGCTCTTATTGCAGTATGAGGTGGCACAGGTCCAATGATTGTTGGGCACTGAACAGAGATGTGTCCGAAGGAAAAGTGGAGCTTTATGGCAGGGTTTTCAAGTTCCCTGACTGTTCATTTGTGAAGCCCAGTGAGGGGCAGGCTCCTGTTGATTTGGTCAGGAGAAGGGGTGGTCTCAATCAAAGGAGGCAAAGTTTTGAGGAGATTACTGATCAGGGGAAGTCTTCTGGTAAGGAAGATGATGATGTCAAGGGAAAGGGGAAGGATGTCAATTTTTCTACTTCCTTTGGTGGTTTAGAGATGTATTCTTGTGGTGGACAGTCAAGTGGTGAATGCTTGGCTGGTGTTTATGATGTGGAAGCAGGAAAGGTGGGAAGGCCTAAGAGAAGTTCTCAGGCCCAACCAAAGCCTAAGGTTTCAAAGGTGGATCCTAAGCTGAGTGCAGCTAGAAAGAAGTACAGCAAAGAGGAGCTGTACAAGATGCAGAAGGGTATGGCTGACATGGGCCCCCCTAGTTTTGGTGCACTGGACATGAATGGTGAGCCAATTCCCATGGATGTTGATTCTGACTCTGAGGAGGATGTATCTTTGGCTATATTGCCAGAGTCTGCTGGAGTTAGAGGGTCTGGTGAGGGATCTGGTTTGGTTCCTGTTAATGGTAAATCTGTTGGTGGTGCTGGTCCTCAAGAATCTTCTAGGACCAAGGTGGTAAAGCCAAGGGCTCACTTTGAGAGGCCAGTAGTTTCTGGTCAAGTTAATGTTATGGACTCTGTCATGGAAAGGATGAATCAGGGTCAGGTTTCCCTATCTTATGGGAAGTTGTATGCTATCAGTCCAGGGTTGGCTGATAGACAAAAAAAGTTGTTGACCAGGAGAAGAGTTTCTTCTGGGGAGGTGGAATAAATCTGTGATTCTGTGGAAAATTTTGGTGAGGGGTTGGAAACTCATTTTTCTGCTGGTCTGGGATATGTCAATGTCACTCTGAATGGCAGGGAGGCAAGGGCATTGGTGGATTCAGGTTCTCAGATAAACCTGATTTCTTTGTTTGAGGCAACTCATTTGGGCCTCTCCATCAAAACTGGTATTGGTGGGAATTTGAGAGGGATTGGTAGTCATGTCACTGAATTGGTTGGAACTTCAGAGTTTGTGAAGTTAGATGTTGGCGGAGCCTCAGGGAAGGTTCATTTTTACATTGCTAAAGGTAATTTAAAAGCAGTTTTAGGCGGGCCATTCTTGATGGATTTTCAGGCAAGAATTGTTTATCAATTTGTTTTGGGAATCAGCTTGGAGTTGACTGGTGAAGACAAAAGTAGGCTTCACATGAGGCTATCATCCCCCGGAGAGGATGGTTGGGAGACAGGCCTGGTTTATCTTTAATGTGCCAGTGCATGGATTGTTACACGAGAAGGAAAGAATTTGGTGCCACCTCTGGTTTTCTGGAGTGTGGCTCAGGCTGTATTGAGAGTCTGTCTTTTTTAGAGCAATGAGGGATGATCAGCCTAGTGCTACAACCTCTCCCCAAGATGAGGAAATCCCAGTTTGTAGTAGTTCAGCTCCCTTGGAGATATACCAAGTGGATTTTCAAACTTCTCTTTTTAATGTTTCTCTTCTCTGCAAGTATTCTTCAAGATTTTTATCATGTCTCTGTTCTCTCTCAAGATTCTCAATTATTTTTAATTCAAGATCAAGGAAGAAGATTGGTTATATATCTTTATTGAAAGATATGGGGAAAAGTTTTGGAGTGGTGAGATTGGGGCATAAAAGTAAGTCCTCCCAATTTTGCACCGCTAGGGTTTCTTCTACACCTGTCAAAAACATTACCTTGGCCACACATGTGAGCATTGGGGAAACCCCTGGTTATTTATGTAGGACAGAAGAAAACTCAAGAAAAGAAGATAAAAATTTCAAGAAATTTCAAGAAAATCAGGAAAAAAATCTGAAGATAATGAATAAAGAAGATCATCAAGATCAATTTTTGGGCCTCCAGCATTAGGTTAAACTGCAGAAAATAATGAAGAAAGAAGGTCATCAAGATCTATTTTTGGGCCTCCAGCATGAGGTTAAACTGCAGAAAATTACAAAGAAAGAAGGTCATCAAGATCAATTTTTAGGCCTCCAGCATGAGGATAAACTGCACAATTTTAAAAGAGTTGATTCTGAAGATGAATCAATATTTGAAGATTTGGAAGACGGAAGTGAAGATGAAGATTTGGTATAGGGGAAAAGTTTTGGAGTGGTGAGATTGAGGTCCAAAAGTAAGTCCTCTCAATTGTGCACCGCTAGAGTTTCTTCTACACTTTTAAAAACATTACCTTGGCCACAAATGTTAGAAATGGGGAAACCCTTGGTTTTTGTTCCAGGTCTGGTGGTGAAGATTTCCTGAAGATCCCTCAAGTTGAAGTTGGAGCGGCAAAGTATAAGAAGGTAGCGCAGAAGATTAGGCATGTTAATGAGCCTATGCCTGTGGGTTTGAATCCGCCCTTGGAGAGACCTCCTTTGTCAAGAGATCAGTACTGTACTCCTTTGGTGAAGAATCCTCCAGAAATTGTAGAGACGGCTAGGGTGACTGTGGAAAGGTTGAAAGTTGTTAATTTTGGTCCTGATGGGTGGTTATCTGAAGAAGAAAAGAAGTTGTTGTTGCACTTTATTGTGTTAAAGAAAAATCTGTGGCTTTTGTTGAGGAGAAAAGGGGTGTGTTGAAGCACTCATATGGGGAACCTTACTGATTCCTGTGGTTTGTCATGAGCCTTGGCAAATCAAACCTATTCCGATTCCAGCTGCTATCAGAGAGGATTTTGTGGAGATTGTTAGGGTAATAGTCAGGACTGGGTTATACGAACAATTGAAATCCAGTTACTCAAGTCCGGTTTTCTGTGTAAAGAAGCAGAATGGAAAGTTGAGGGTGGTTCATGATCTTAGAGCCTTGAATAGAGTCAATATAAAGGACGCTGGTATGCCACCAAGTGCGGAGGATTTTGTTGAAGCTTTTTCTGGAAGGGTGTGTTATGGTTTGGGTAATATTATGGGTGGTTATGATGAGAGGGAACTTCAAACAGATTCAAGGCCTCTCACAACTTTTGAGACTCATTTAGGAAGATTTCAGCTCACTAAGTTGCCTCAGGGAACAACTAATTCAGTGGTGGTATATCAAGCACCGATGGCTTGGATTTCGCAGGATGAGGTTCCTACTCATTCTGGTGTTTTTATTGATGATGGTGGAATTAAAGGGCCATCCACTGATTATGATAATGAGGTGTTAGCAGAGAACCCTGACATAAGGAGGTTTGTTTGTGAATATGCAATAACTCTAGAGAGAGTGTTGTTTAGGATTGAAGAGGCTGGTTTGACCATTTCAGGGTCAAAATTCTGTTGTTGTGTTCCTGCTTTGATAATTCTGGGTCATGTGGTATGTAAAGAGTGAAGGATTATGGCAAAGAAGACGATTAATAAAATTCAGTCAAGGCCAAGGCCTAAAAATACCACTGAAGTCAGGGGATTTTTGGTTGTATTTGTATATGTCAGGATTTTTATTAAGGATTTTTCTTTGTTGGATTCACCTTTAAGGAGGTTGACCAGGAAAGATGCAGAATGGGAATGGACTGAAGAGTGTGAAGAGGCTTTTCAGAAGTTGAAAACGGTTGTTGGTGAAGATATTGTTCTTCATAAGTTGGATTATGGTGTTGGTGCTGGAAAAATTTATCTGGCAGTGGACTCAAGCTATATTGCTGATGGTGCTGTTTTGTCTCAGGAGGATAAGACTGGGAGGGTCAGGCCAGTAAGATATGAGTCTGTGGTGTTTAATGAGGTGTAATCTAGGTATTCTCAACCTAAATTGGAATTGTGTGGTGTAGCATAAATTTTAAAGAAGCTACACACTGTTTTGTGGGGGCAGCATTTTGAGCTGCAGGTGGATGCAAAATCTTTGGTTCAGATGATCAATACTCCTAGTCTTCCAAATGCTCCAATGACTAGGTGGGTGGCATTTATTCAAAAATTTTCTTTTGACCTGATACACAAACCAGGAAAAACTTTTACAATGCCTGATGGATTATCAGGGAGGCCACCTACAGATGAAGATTCTTAGGCTGAATAGTTTGATGAAGATGTTACGGTGGTTAGGGCCAGCACTGAGGGTGCTGAAGATTTTTCTCACCTCCCTCAAGAGGCTAAACTGGCTTGATCTGATCTTGATTCTGGTGAGCGGGATGTCTTTTTTGATGAAGATGGAGTTGTTGTTTGGGACAGCTCAAAATTGAAAAAAGGTGTTTTTGTTAGTGAAATGGATTCTCACAAGGTTCAGTGGAAAGAGAAGGAGGTGCCAAAATTTAAGGATTGGTGTCCTGGTTGGGCTGGTCAATTGGCTCATGTTCACACTTGTGATTTTGATGATAGATTTGTACCCTTGGATGTTGTTTTGTTGGATTTTGAAGACAAGACCTGGGGTCAGTCTGGGTTTTATTTTATTTTGGTGGAATACCTGTTGACCTTGGAGAGGCCAGATAATTGTGATGATGATACTTGGTTGGAAATTAAGAAGAAGATTTCTTGATTTTATGTGTCAGGAAGAAGGTTGAGGGGGAGGAGACATCCTAATCCTCAAGTTGTGGTGACTCAGAAGAAGAGTCAAGAAGTTGTGTTGAAGTCTTTGCATGAAGACCTTGGTCATAGAGGCTTTGGGGAGACTTATAGAAGAGTAGCAGACAGATTTTGGTGGCCAGGTATGAAGTTGGCTGTGCAGGGTTGGGTTCAATCTTGTGAAGAATGTCAAAGAAGAAGTCACTTGAAACCTAAAGAGGTTGTCCCTGCTACTGGTGAAACAACTGTTTTTGGAAGAGTCAGTCTGGATGCTGTCCATTTTAAAGAGGGAAGGTATAAATACTTAATTATTGTCATGGATGATTTGTCTGGTTGGGTTGAGGCAGTGCCTCTGGTAAATTTGACTGCCAAGAATGTGGCAGAGTTTTTGAAAAAGGAGTGGATCTATAGGTATGGGTTGATGAAGTTGGTGACTGTTGATGGTGGGCCAGAGTTTGGTGCCAAATTTAAAGAAGCTGTGGCTAGTGTTGGCTCTAAAGTTAGAGTGGCTACACCTTATTATACTGAAGCTGAAGGCATGGTTGAAAGAGGCCATCAAGTTATCAAGAATGCTTTGTTAAAGATGTATGGGGATAGTGCTGAAAAGTGGAGGCATTATTTACCCTTGGTGTTATTTGCTGATAGGGTCACTGTGAAGAAGACAACTGGTTATTCTCCTTACTAGTTAATGTTTGGTCAAAAGCTGTTCTACCAGTGGAGTTGGAAGCTGTCTCTTATCTTGGAATTGATTGGGATGATGTGCACTCAACGGAAGAATTTCTCTGTTCCAAGATGCAACAGTTGGAATGTAGAGAGGAATGTCAAGAGAAGGCATACTCTAGAATGATGAAGATTAGGAATCAATCAGTCAGGTACTGGGACAAGAAGTTGGCTCATAGACTCAGTAATCCCTTGAAACCTGGTTTTTAGGTTTTGGTGTATAATAGAAGTTTGGAGAGTCAGTGGGGAAAAATGTTTGCTGACAGATGGAATGGACCTTACAGAGTCTGATCTCAGGCGTCTGGAGGTTCTTATGTTTTGGAAGAGTTGCATGGTGCAGTCTTGAAAAAGAGAGTGGCTGCAGACCAGGTGAATAGGTTCTATCCCAGAGGGACTAGGCATGAAGAAGATTGACTCGGCAATGAGGATAAATTATGGAAAGTTCTTTAAATTTTGGATTTTGGCGTTGCAGAGCAACTTTTGTGTTGGAAACTTTTGTTAGAGGGTACCCATTGGTGGGGCCTCTAGTTTTTCCTTGGCAAGTGTGGGGGTAACTGATGGGCTGGCTGCTCTGTAGAACAGTTACCCCAGATTGTCTGTTTCCATCCCTTTCTCTTTATTTGGTTGAACCCTAGTAGTTGTTTCTTTTCACAGGTTTTAGTCCTCTATGACTTTAAACTGGAAATTCATTTGGTTTTCAAGTGCTTGACTCTTCACTCTTATTGGTTTTAGTTTATTGTGTTGGATGTTGTGTTTTTGTTAGAAGGTACCCAGGGGGGGGGGCTTCTAGATTTTTTTTTGGCAAGTGTGGGGGAAACTGATGAGCTGGCTGCTCTGTAGAACAGTTACCCCAGAATGTCTTTCTCAAGTCTTTTGTTTTTTCCTAGTTAAATTCTAGTTCTGTTGTTTATTATTCAGGTTTCAAGTCCACTATGACTTTAAATTGGTTTGGGATTGGCTTCTTTATCTATGGTTCTTTCAGATTGGTGGTGGATCACTGTTGGTCTTCCATCATTTTTACTTATTGGAGGGATCCCACCCAGTGATCATTCCTATGGACCGGACTTTCTCTTATTGGACCATCTATGGAGCCGGACTGTCTTTGATTTTGTACTTATGTTTTTGCTAGATAGTAGTTTCAGATTACTTTCTTTTTTCTCTTTTTTTCTTTTAAGTTTTTTATGGGGGTTGTTAAAATTATAAAATTAAAAAAATAGGGTGTTACCACATCAGGGTCACCTGGATGTGGGCAAGCATTGGTGGGGAAAGGCTCATCAATTGGCCGGCCAATGCTATTTTATCATTTTAGTTTATTTTATTTTTATTTTCATTAATTTCATTTTTTATTTTTTTATTCTCATTATCACCCTAAATTTATGTTTCTTATTTATAATTTTTAAAATATTTCATGGTGTATCCACATCAAGGTGCACTTGGATGTGGGCAAGGTATAAGGGGATCAGCTCATCAATTGTCTGGGGGATACCATTTGTATTATTTTTTATCTTTAATTTTATTTCATTTTTTTAATTTTATTTTATTTATCAATTTTTAATTTTAGCATATTAGTAGATATAAGAAAAAAAATATATATATATAATGTATATTAGAATTTAAAGTTATTAATTTTTTTTATTATTTATTTATTATTATGTTTCTAATCTTTTTGCAGGAGCTCATTGTCTGGATGATGAAGCTTCTGGAGGCTGGTCCGGATTATGATGTCGTTTTTGTTTTTTGTTGGGGTTGTGGGAAGCACTGTGTTCTTTGAAGTGCATCCTGCTGGAGAGATTATATGGATTGTAATGGGAAGGAATTGGATTAGAGGGAAGTTCAGAGGAGGAAGAAGAAGAGGCAGGAATGGAGTGCTGGAAGGTGTGCTTAATGATCCTAGACATCTTCCAGTGGTCGTCCAACAGGCGCTTTCTCAGGGATTTTTCAAAGTCATTCAAAGGTCCATGGAGGGCAAAGACTTTTAGCATGTTTGAAGACATGGCTCTGAGGTGTTGTTTCATGTCGCCATAATCCAGGGTCAAAGGAGTTTCTAGAGGTTGGCCAACTCCAATAGTAGATTCAGGAGGAGGGATTCCAACTAGACAAGAAGAATTGGATCAGTAATTATTTTTGTTGAAGATATTGGATGAATTAATGTGGTACTTACAGATTGGAAGCTCATCAAATTTGTAAGAAGCCGGAATTTGGACTTCTGAAGATTTTGGAATGGTCATAGTAGGTGGATCAATCAGGGAAAGATATGGATTCTCCTGGTCTTCCTCTGAAAGGTTTTGAGAAGGTGAACTAGGAGTCTGATTTTCCTGGGGCCTAGCTGGAGCAGCAGGTCTGTTGTTGCTGTTGTTAATATTTCTGCTTGATTCAGTTGGATGAGGTGCTGGTGATGGAGTACCAGGGTTGTTATACAATGGAGCAGGAGAGGGTGATTTGGAAGCAGATTGATCTCTTCTGGATGGAGCTTTTGAGGGAATAGAACTGTCAGAAGAATAGTTGGCTGACAGAGGAGAGGTGTAGTTTTGTTGTCTTAACTGGGGACAAAGTTGTTGCTTTGGTGCAGTGTTGGGTGCTCTGGTTTCTTCCTGGGGTCCTCTGGCAGGTCTCCTAGAATTTTGGAGAATTTTGGAGTTTTTGGACCTTTGAAGGGTTGGCTGCATTGCTCTGGGAGCATTGGGAGTTAATTGCATGGAGTTGTTTTCGTTGATTGGATGAATTTGGCTGTTTTTTGGTTGTTTTTGGAGGTTTTGAGCCTGATTTTCACTGTCTAGTGAGGTGGGCGGGCAGACTGACATTGGCCGGGCCGCCTGGACGCAGTCTAGAATCCTAGGAGCTAATTCAGCATAGATAAAAGCTGTTTCTTGGGAAGCTAAGGCTGGTCTTTTGGGAAGAGCTCTGGAAGCTGAGTTCCTGGATCTTCTGGACGGTGCTGAGGATACAGAGGAAGAGTATGGACCAAGCTCTGGGGATCTGGTAGGGGATCTGGAGAGGTATTTATGAAAAGGTGAAGGAGGAGGAATAGGGTAGTTGTCATCTCTGTCACATTTCTTCTTTTTGGAGTAGCAAGAATCACAAGCCCTGTTGTAGAATTTGGCTTCAGGAGTTGGAAGAGTGAATGTGCAAGGTCTGCACATGTGGATGCACTGTTTGCAGGCATAGTCCTTGGGAGCAGTGAAGCAAGGAAGAGTAGAGGGGTCAACATCAGAGGATCCAGCAATTATCTTTGGTGAGAAAAGATGATGGAAAGAGATAAGAAGGATATTTTTGTCAGTGATGGGTAGATGATGAAGTGAAGGTGGAAGTTCAGCAGCTTGGCTGTAGGTGTGTTCTGTATGAAATTGGCTGCGTCTATTTTATGCAAAACTCTGTAAGTCCTCCAAGACTTTAAACTGGCTGGTTTCAAGATTAGTCTGTCAAGAATTTAAAATGAACACTGTGTTAGTCCCCCAAGACTTTAAACTGAGGATTGTTTGATGATGTAGTCCCCTAAGACTATAAACTGAGGAATGATTTTTGCTGTTGGAGAAGTTTGAAAGATTGGCAGAAGGTATCCACAGGGGGAGCCTCTGAATTTAGCAAAGGCAAGTTTGGGGGTAATTGATGGGCTGGCAGCTCTATTCACAATTACCCCAGAATGTTAGTTTTTTTCTCTGTGTCTTAATATGGTTGATCTCTGTTTCTGGGTTTATGATTTAGGTTTTTGAGTCCCCCAAGACTTTAAACTGAGGGGTTTTGAGTCCCCCAAGACTATAAAATGAGGATGGTCCCCCAAGACTTAAAACTGAGGGTTGTTTTGTGGTTACATCCTATAGAGGGTGTGGTCAATTTTTCTTTTCTGAATCAAACTCAAGTACTAGTGGAATTACAGAGGGAATCCAGAGATGAAAGGAAGTGTTCAGAGTTAGCCTTGAACTGGTGAATGAGGTGTCTTCTGTTCTCAATGTCCTGTGGATCTCTAGCAGGAGTGGATTGGAAGTAGTTTAGAAGAAGGTGTTTCTGTTGAGATGTGTGTTGTTGAAACTCAGCCTTAATTTCAGGCAAGTGGTTTGGTGCTGGTGGTTCAATGGATCCTAAATTGTTATCATCACTGTCAGAAGATGGAGGAACTGAGAAGTCATCAGTTTTATAAAGTGGAAAGAAGGAATGGAAGTTTTTACCATTAGATGGACTAGGGATGGCTGAACTTGTTGTTTTAGTGGTTTTGGAACTCTTCTGGGAAGGGTGTAGCTTTTTGATTAATCTGGGAATCAAGATGGATTGCCTAGATCTTTTTGTTCTGGTAGAAGATGGACCAGGTTGAGGTGGAGGTGAAGCTGTTGCGCAAGATAATGGACCAGGTCTGTAGCAGGACTTCTTTCTAGACTGGAAGACATCCCAGGACGTTCTTTATGGATGGACAGGAGGTGTGATGGTGCAGATTAGATTATTGTCAATGCAGTATTGGCAAGGACCCTTTCAGAGGCAGATTTGAGAAGAAGGTTGAACATGGTGGTTTGATGAAGAAAGAATGTGGATATTCTTAATTTGAGGGAGGACGTGGTCTTCCAACATTGTCAGGGGCCTTTGTTATGTGATTTGGCACTGTTTGTGCATGTCTTAATTGACATCTGTTGAGGAGTTGGATATTTTTCTGGTTTTATTCCGAGGATATTGGGTCTGTGGGTATGTGGGTACTACCATTGGATACCCCCGGTTTTTCTCTATATTTCATGTCTTGTAGCCATTTTTCATATTCTAAGTTTTAAGGGGTCATTTCCTCATTTTTCATTTAAAAAGATAGCTGTTTAATTTTGTTTTTTGTGTTTTACGGGCTAACCTTAAGTCTTAGGGTTAAGTACTTAGTACCATTGGATAGGGCTAATTTAGCTCTATATTTCATGTCCCAATGCTTTTATAGTGAAATTCTGTGTTTTAAAGGTTTTAGTATTTGTAGCTAATTTTTCTAAGTAGATTAGGTGTTTTTATTGGTTTTCTGGCTTCAGGCAGCGCCTCCGACGTTGGGTGGCCCGCCCGCCTCTGTTTTAGAAGGTTGGGGAGTGCTTCTGGAGGGTTTTTATTCAATTTGGCAGGTACAGGTGCCAAATTTGTGGGTGTGCATGGGCTCTTAGATAGTGGTCTGGGTGTACATAGTGAATAAGACAGTTTGGGGCAACCTTAATTATCACACAACCATACAGAGGTGATATCATTGTTCCTCACTCAGTTTTCACTGTTTTTGGCCACAATTGGCTGTGTTTGTTGCAAGGTTAGTTCTTCATTTAACTTAACTTTGGCAACTGTTTTCTCTGTTATAGTCTTGCAAGCTATAGCAAGTATCATTGCTGTCTCTGGTGTGGATTTGCAGCCTACATCAAGTATCTTTGCTTTCTCTGGTGTGGACATTGGTCTGTTAGTCTGTCTGGGGAATTCTTTCTTGGCTCATCAAGCAGTCAAGTCTGTTGGAAAAGGGGCTTTAGCAAACAGGAACCAACTTACTTTAGCAAGTAAATCTCACTCTATTTTTCTAAAGGGACAGGGGATTTTCTTTCTGGTTTTTTCTCCAACTCCCTTGGTCAAGGCCTATAGCTAGTACTATAGGATTGTCTAAATCGTGAAATTTAATGTCATGATAGCAAGAGAAGATTGAAGCTCTATTGGAAGCATTGTAGGTGGAATATTGAGAACATAGTTTAAATCAAATTTTCCATGGCTTCTCCATGTAATCATCTTTGAAAAATGCAGCTAAATATCCAGAATCAATTTTATAAATAAAAATTTTGGCTGCTCTATTTATTCTTGTTTGAAATTCATTGATAATGGTTTGAGATGCAGTTTTGAAAGGTGGTCTTTCTTTCCCTAAGACTAATCATTTAAGTTTATGATGTGTGAGATGGGAAATAATTCTTATGCACCATTTGTGAAATTTTTCAGAGGAAAGGATGAAAATATTTTGAGAGGAATTGTTGGAGTTATTTGTACTTTCCATTTTTTTAGGTTTAGGTTATGTGGTATACACTGAGGATTATGATTATGAGTTTCAAGGGGCTTGTGATTGGATATAAAATGTATTTTTTGATGTAATTCAATATTGGCTTGGACTCATAAACTGAAAGACTCCAAAAATGTTAAGTACCCTTTATAAATATAATAAAAGTTTTATCAATAAATGCTCCAACCTCTCAAGTAAAGTGATCTCTTCCAACAAATACCTAAAGTAATAAGATAAAAGATACAACATTAAAATATGTAATTAATGAAATTAAAACATATCCAATCTATATAGGTAAAAACAACTTGATGAGTGAAATCGTCAGATATGAGGAAAAAGGAATACATAACATCTCTATATATAATAAAAAACATTCTCATCATAGAGTTGGATATTATTGAATAGCACAATTATGTAGAATGTTCTCAAAAAAATAGACAAAAATAAAAAGTAGAAAAATGCATGACATGTAGATAGTACGTGTAACACAATGAGTATGTCATGTCAAAAAAGAATATAGAAGAACTATGTACTTTTACATAAAATTCTCCACTTATTTAATTATTTTGAGGACACAATTGTGAGTCAAAAAAACCTCCAATAATTATTAGTTGTAAGATATGAATTTTATTTTTTAATATATGTAATTAATTAACTAATTAACTAAATTATAACTTTAGTTTATTACTTATAAATATAATATAAATTTTTAATTAATTAATTATTAATTTTTAAACATTGGATTCATAAAAATGTGCCAATTTTTTTATAGAAACTAAAACATCATCTATGTATTTAAATGTATATACAATATATATAATTATAAAATTAATATAACACTTATTTTAGTCATATTGTTATATAAATTTATTTTTAAAAATAATATTAATTTGTATATATTTTTTACATACATTTTGTCTCTCATATATGTCCAAGTAACTTAACATAAGATTTACTGGACCCTTGGAATAGCCATGCTGACATTACCTCACACTAAAAAAAATAAAAAAATGTTAAGATTTTTCTTTTTATACTTTTTTGAAAAAGTAGAAAGGTTAGAGATTTATTACCAGGTATCCATACATCATTCTCAGATGATTTATTTTTATATCTCAATAAATATTCATTACCTTTTTCAGAAGTGATAAATTTATCACTGATAATATTATCAATTTCTGCAGTTTCTGTGACTTCCTGAGGTTCTTTCTTAGGTCTTCTTTTTCCTTTAGGAAATAAGTCACTGTTGGAAGTATAAGGTTAAAGCAGGGAAATAAGAAAAGATGATGTTTTCTATCATATGGAGAATACAATACTACTTCTACAGCATTATCACCAACCATTCTTATAACAAGAAATGGTGAGACAAAAGGATCTTTTAATTTGTTATTTCCCTTTAAATTGAAGTGGACTGTAGATATCAGTACTTCATCACCCTTTTTAAATGTGTATTCTTTATGGTATTTATCCCATCTTTTATTCTAATATTCAAATGACTTCTCAATGCAGCTTTGATCATGTTTTATGTATTTTTTTTGATTTTCATAAAAGATTTTACACCAGGATCGAGTTCCAACTTTGGTAATTTAATATTGAAAATTTTATCAGGAGTTTTTGGAACATAAACTAGCCAGAGCTCAAACAGTTCTCTTTCAGTAATAGAGTGTACAGTGCTATTATAAGCAACCTCAATACCTGGTAATATAGTAACCCAGCCATGAGTAAATCTGTCATTGTCTTTATATTCTAATACAAAGGCACAATCCCTTCTAACCATATCTTACAGAGTTTAAATCATTCTTTCTTCTAGACCATCAGTTTGGGGATGGTGAGCAGTATATAGTTTCAACTCACAGCCACATATATCCATCAAAGACATCCAAAATTCAGATGTAAGTTTTGGGTCTATGTCAGAGATAATGTCTTTTGGAAATCCAACAATATTAAACATGTATGACCTCCATAAGAAAGCTAAATCTTTGGTGGATACATCCTTATGGGTGGGAATAAATTTTCAAATTTTTGTGAATCTATTCACTATTAACCAACAAGAATTGTAACTGTCTTTACCAGCTACAGGAAGAAAAGTGAGAAATTCCAGATTAATGATTTTCCATGGAGAATCAGGTGCTTCAATATGGTTCAATAATCCTTCTCTTTTACCTCTTAATATTTTAGATATTTGGCAAGAATCACAAGATTCAAAAAATAATTTTGTGTCTTCAGACATATTAGCCCACCATGCAGTGTTTTTTATCCCAACCATAGTTTTATCTAGATCAAAATGACATGCTAATATGTCATCATGAAAAAGTTTTAAGATAGTTTCTTTCATTGAAGAAGGAATTATAATGACATTAGTAAGTTTTCTCCTGTAATAAATATAGCCATCATCAATGGAAAACTTTCCTTTATTCAAAGCATTTTGGTACTTTGGAGTCAGAGTTTTAATTAATGCTTAAATTGAAGCATTCTTTGGATAATTTAAGATTGTAACTAATTTACTCAAATCAGAATCTTATTCATATGAGTCCAGAATTAATTCCAATAAATCTTCTTCCATTTCAACAATATATATACCATGTATATGAATTGTATCATCTTCAGGTACACAAGAAGGATTGGAGTCATCATTTGGAAGGGGTAATCTAGACAGCATCTCCACATTGGAATCAATATTGGCATCCCTGTGAATGATTTTCATCCTACCCCTGTATTCTTGGAGAGCTATTTGCTATCTAAAAATATTTCTGTTTGGTGTTTTTAGGTTTAAGAGAAATTTCACTGCACTACGATCAGTTACCAATTCAAATTTTTGGTCATCTTAGAGCATCTACCTCTGTGTTGATAAATTGGTTTGGTATGCATATTTTACTGCATTTTGATGTGAAACTTAACCCTCTTTTAATTAAAGGCCTCTATTAGCTAGTGAATTCAGCATGTACTGTAGCCTGTCAACGAAAGTTACTGAGCTCTTTTTCAGCTCATTTGGTAATTCAATATTTTGCCTGCCAATTCTTATCACTCCATCTTGTAGCTGCTGAAAACTTTGACACATCACTAATAATTGTAGCAAAACATTTTCATATCATAATTCACAACTATTACTACACAACCCTTCTATCTACCCATTTTCCTCATTTCACACCTTGTCCTAAAACTCCTATATTAATCTAACCTGATGAACTCGTCCAAAGCTAAGAAAAATCAATCCCTTGATTGGAACCACCAAGAAGAAGAGAAGTTAGCTATCTCCTGGATTCACATCAGCAAGCAACCAGAATTTGCAACTTACAAATCTTGTGAAACATTTTATAAGAAAATTGAAGCACATTTCAAACAATTAAGCTCTGTGCACTACTGGGACTATCATCAAATCTGAATAAGGCCAGTTTCAAGTTATAAAGATATTTTTAAATTATTTTAAACTTAATTTTTTAATAATATAGATGGCAGGCTCTCAAGACGGAAACACTTAAGTTCAGCTCTATCTACTACTCAATTGAAAGGAATTCTCCCAGTAGAACCTCACCAAGTGACTGGTTACAAACTGCTTTATCTCTTTATCAAGACCAAACAAAGTCAGCTATTAAATGTCTTCCCACTTGGGAGAGGTTAAAGTTTGCTCCAAAGTGGCAAATAGAACCAACCAAGGTCCCAAATAGTGAAATGGTCAATTTGAGTGGCAATGAAAGCAATGGGAATGAAAACTTTATTAGTGACTGACCAACACTTTCTCCAGCCTCTAGTGGATTTATGGTCTGTCCAATTGTGATAAAATCTGCAAAGAAAAGGTTCCTTACTGAAGGAATGGAAGAAGATCAATCCTTACTCACATCCCACTTCAATGACCTTTCCAAAAAATGTGTAACTGCCATAAGTGACAGAAATAGGCTAACCAAGTCAAGAAACAAACTAACAAGAGAGAATCTTCTATTAAAGAATGATAAAATAAAGATTGAAGAAGAAAGACTAGAAATTGAGAAAAGAAACCTAGCTATTGAAGAAAAAAATCTAGATATTAAAGTAAGACAACTGCAACTTTCAGAAAAAAATTGTAGCATAAATGAGGAGAAGTCTGTCAATGAAATGATGGCTAATGATCATAAAGTTTTACACTCAAAAGAAAAAGATTGTGAGATGGAAGATGATTTACTTATTTTACAAAGTATGAAATCAGAGTTAAAAAATAGATGGGTTAGTAATGATAATTTTACCTTTAAATAAAATGAAATAAATGTGTGTTTTTAGAAAAATATTTTGTCAGTATAAGAAATATATCTCAAATTAATGGTGCACATAAAAATAGAAGAAAAAAATATTATATTTTGTAGTCTTCCAATATTGGCAGAGCCCTTTGTTGGTTTATTTGGTGTTGTTTTGATATGCCTTAAATGGCATTGTTTAATATTTAGGTGTTTTTCTGGAATTACTCAGCAAATATTGGGACTACCGAGATTTTGATACTACCATTGGATAGCCCCAGTTTTTCTCTATATTTAATGTCTTATGACATTTTTCATAGTCTAAGCATTTAGGGGATAATTTCTCATTTTTCATTTAAAAAGATTGATGTTTAATTTTGTTTTTTTGTGTTTTATGGGCTAACCTTAAGTCTTAGGGTTAAGTTCTTAGTACCATTGGAATGAGCTGAATTTTATCCACATTTCATGTCACAATGTTGTTATAGCTTAATTACGTGTTTTAAAGGTTTTAGTAGTTGAAGTATATTTTTTTAAGTAGTTTGGGTATTTTTGGTGGTTCTTGGTGGTTTTCTGACTTCAGGGAGGTCAGGCCGCCTCAGTGCTAGAGGGCTAGGAAGCGTTTCTAGGGAGGTTTTATGCAACTTGGCGGCCAAGAATGCCAATTTTTTTGGTGTGAATGGGCTCTTAGTAAGTGGTCTGTGTGTATATAGTGAATAAGAAATTTTGGGGCAATTTAATCATCATAAAACCATCCAGAGGTGATATCCTTATTCCTCACTCAGTTTTCACTGTTTTTTGGCCACAATTGGCTGTGTTTGTTGCAAAGTGAGTTCTTGATTTAACTTAACTTGTCAACTGGTTTCTCTGGTATAGTCTTGCAAGCTATATCAAGTATTATTGCTGTTTCTGGTGTGGATTTGCAACCTACATCAACTATCATTGCTTTCTCTGGTGTGGACATTGGTCTGCATTTCAGTTCTTTGGTTTGGTAGTCTGTCTGGAGACTACTTTTATGGCTGATAAAGCAGTCAAGTGTGTTGAAAAAGGGGCTTTAGCAAAAAGGAACCAACTTACTTTAGCAGGTAAATCTCACTCTATTTTTCTAAAGGGACAGGGGTTTTTCTCTCCAGTTTTACTCCAACTCCCTTGGTCAAGGCCTATAGCTAGCACTATAGGATTGTCTAAAACATTTCAAAAGAAATTAATTTATATCATATAGTCTACTCAAAAACCAAGAAGGCTACTAGTATAAAAGAGGAAATGGATATTATATTGCAAGATGAGAAAAGATGTGAACAAAAATGGGTGTTTTGAAGAGTGTTTTTATATTCAAATCAGAGTCTGGTGGGGTATAAAGACATGACTAAGCTTTCTGCTTCTTCTGGAATTGTTGTTGGCTGTAAATAATTTGTGGTGTTAGCTTGAGCCAAGAGTAAAGAATCAGAGATAATGAAACTTTAAAACAATAATAATAAATAAATAAGAAAAGGATGTGTATGTAATTTATCAAAAGAGTGTTATTTTTAGGTGATATTATAAATCAAGAGATAAGATTGAGCTGATTTAATTTAATAATTATTATTTAGATGAAATAATATATTTTTTTTGCTTATATTTAAATAGTTGCACGTAAAAAAATATAAAAATACTTACCAAACCATAAAAATAAATTATTTAATGTCTTATAGTCTACTCAAAAGGCATTAAGGTGACTATTATAAAAGGGGAAATGAATATTATATTGCAAGATGAGAAAAGATGTGAGCAAAAATGGGCATTTGGGAGAGTTTTTTTATATTTAAATCAGGGTCTGGTGGGATGAAAAGACATGACCAAGCTTTCCCCTTCTTCTGGAATTTTTGTTGGCTGTAAAAAATAAATGAGGTGTTAGCTTGAAGCCAGATTAAGAAATAGGAGGTAAGAGAGAAATAAAAATAAAGTAGCCAAATTAAAAAAAATAAGAGAGTGAAAATAAAAATTTAAGTAGCAAAATTGAAAAAATAAGAGAGTAAAAAACTAAAGGAGCAAAATTAAAAAAAAAGAGAGAAAGAAAAAAAATATTTGCCTTGAGGGAAGATTGACTATTTGCACATCCTCCTGGACAAGTATGAACTGGAAATAGTCAATGGTTGGATAGAAAAAATACCTTATTCAGGAGTGAAGTATTTTCTCTATACATCCATAGGCTGTTTCTGGATTTTCCTTGTCCATGAGGATGGGAATAACATATTTTTGGGGTGTATCCCACTAGCAGGAAAAATCTGTTATTCCCATCCTCTTTTAAATTTTCATTATCTCCTATTCTTTGCTCTTGGCTTAAGATAACACCACAAATTATTTACAGCCAACAAAAATTCCAGAGCGAAGAGAAAGATTGGACATCTCTTTCTACCCCACCAGTCCCTGATTTGAATATAAAAACACTCTTACAAACTCCCTTTTTTGCTCAGATCTTTTCTCATCTTGCAATATAATATTCATTTCCCTTTTTATACTAGTAGCCTTATTGCCTTTTGAGTAGACTATATGACACTAACTATTTTCTTGCTAAAGTTATGTTTCTTTTATCTCTATTATTTTATATGTTCTATATCTATATTCATGGTATTAACTTTTATGTGCACCATAAATTTATCACTTACATTCCTTTTTTTTTACTTCAGATATCCAAACTCCCTCTAGATGCTCAGTTATGTGCTTTATGGTCCTCTTGAAGCCGGAAGTGTATACTTGAATTATGTAAGTCTTGATTATGGCGGATGTAGTTTGATAATGTATAGGAGAGTATTGGATCATTCTGGTTGGTAATTATTTGACTTCTGATAGACTAATTTGAAATGTAAGGATCATTTTCTGACTTAGAATCAACCACCATGTTGTGAAGAATGACACAACATTTCATCACATATTTTACAGAATTAATATCCCATAGATGACAAGGTTAGGTGATTATTCCCCAACTGGCTTGCAATATGCCAAAAGCACAATCAATATCTTTTTGTGCAGCCTCTTGATGCTTAGCAAAGTATCTACTTGAAGCTTCTTGCGGGTGAGGAATATTTTTGACCAAAGATGACCAGGAAGGATATATTCCATCAGCAAGATAATAGGTGTTGTAGAAAATCCTATAGTGCTAGCTACAGGCCTTGAGCAAGGGAGTTGGATTAAAACTGGGGAGAAAAACCCCATTCTCTTTAGAAAAATAAAGTGAGATTTACCTGCTACAGTAAATTGGTTCACGTTTGCTAAATCCCCTTTTTCAAAACACTTGACTGCTTTATCAGCCATGAAAGAAGTCTCCAGACAGACTACCAAACCAAAGAAATAAAATGTTGACCAATTTCCACACCAGAGAAAGCAATGATACTTGATGTAGGTTGCAAATCCACACCAGAAACAGCAATAATACTTGATATAGCTTGCAAGACTATACCAGAGAAACCATTTTCCAAGTTAAGTTAAATGAAGAACTCACTTTGCAAAAAACACAGCCAATTGTGGCCAAAAAACAGTGAAAACTGGGTGAGGAACAAGTATATCACCTCCGGATAGTTTTATGATAATTAAAGTTGCCTCAAACTGTCTTATTCACTATGTACACACAAAACACTAATTAAGAGCCCATGCACACCAACTAATTTGGTGTTCTTGACCGCTAAATTGCATAAAACCTCCCTAGAAATGCTTCCCAGCCCTCTAGCACTGAGGCGGGAAGTCTGCCCGCCTGAGGTGGCCTGACCACCCTGAAGTCAGAAAACCACCATAAACCACCAAGAATACCCAAACTACTTAGAAAAATCTACTGCAACTACTAAAGCCTTTAAAACACGTAATTAAGCTATAACAACAGTGTGACATGAAATGTAGAGAAAATTTAGCTCATTCCAATGCTACTAAGCACTTAACCCTAAGGCTTAAGGTTAGCCCATAAAACATGAAAAACAAAATTAAACAGCAATCTTTTTAAATTAAAAATGAAAAATTATCCCCTTAATACTTAGAATAAGAAAAATTCCATATATACATAAAATATAGAGAAAAACTGGGTCTATCCAATGGTAGTAATCACATCCCCATAGTCTGAATATTTTCTGAGTAATTCGAGAAAAACACCTAATTATTAGACAATGCCATTTAAGGCATATCAAAACAACATAAAATAAACCAACCAAGGGGTCCACCAATGTTGGAAGACCACATCCTCCCTCCAATAAAGAATTTCCACATTCTCCTTTATCGCAACTACCATGTTCAGCTTTCTTTCCAAATCTGCTACTGACATGGGCCCCTGCCAATATTGCATTGAAAACAATCTCATCTGTACCATCACACCACCAGCTCATCCCCACAAAACCTCCTGTGATGCCTGTCACTCTAGGAAGAAGACTTGTTTAAGACATGGTCCATTGTCCTCTGAAAAATATTCTCCTTCTCCACAATCTGATTCACCTTCTACCAGCACCAAAAGATCCAGACCATCTATCCTGATCCCCAGACTGGTCCACAAATTACACCCTTCAAAAAATAGTGCCGACCCTACTACTACCACTAGCTCTACCATCCCTGGTTCTTCTTATGGTAAGCCCAAAACCTCTTCATACTGAAATTCAATCTGAAAAATTTCCAGTTCATTTCCCTCCTGACAGTGATGATGACAATGTGGGAACCATCAAAGCACCCCCACCTAAACAATTGCTCACCTTCAAGGACAAATTTCAACAACATTCTTCTCAACAGAAGCATCTAATACTAAAATACTTCCAATCCACTCCTGCTAGGAACCCACAGGATCTTGAAAAAGGAAGAACCTCATACACCAGTTCAAAGCCAATGCTGAACATTTTGTTACATCTCTTGATCCTATTCTTCCTCTTGACTCTTGATTAATCTCTTGACTTAGAAATAAAAAAATAATTCTTGACACTCCAGACTTCCCAAATGTAGCCAATCATCATAAAAAAAGTTCCTCAGTTTACAGTCTTGGGGGACTAATCCTCAGTTTTAAGTCTTGGGGAACTAACAGCCCTTATTTTATAGTCTTGGGTGACTCAAAAAAACCCTCAGTTTATAGTCTTGAGGGACTCAAAATCTAAATCAAAAAGACAGAACCAGAGATCAAAACATTTAAGACCCAAAGAAACAAACTATCATTATGGGGTAACTTCTCAACAGAGCAGCTAGCTCATCAGCTACCCTCACACTTGCCTTAATAAAATTCAGAGACTCCCCCTTGGATGCCCTCTGCAAGAATCACACCAACTCCCATTATCAGTTTATAGTCCTGAAGGACTCAACAATTTAAACATCTTCAATTTATAGTCTTGACAGACTGAAACACATTTTTCATAGCAAAGGGGGAGCCACCTCCATGCACAACGCTCCACAACCAACCTGCTGAATTTCCACTGTTTCTTCACCATCTACACATCACTGATAGCTTTTTCATTCATCTTTTTTCTCTTTTTTATTGATCCTTCACATATCATGACTAGATCACCAGATTTTAACCCATTGGACCTTTCCTTCTTCACTGCTTCAAAGGACTATGCTTGTAAACAGTGCATCCACATGTGCAGACCTTTCACATTCACTCTTCCCACTCCCCAGGCCAAATTTTATAACAGGGCATGTGATTCCTGAAATTATAAACAAAAATGTGACAGAGATCCAAACTATCCAATAAATCCACCTTCACCTTCACAAAAATATATTTCCAGATATCCTACCAGGTCACCAGAACTTGCACCTGCTTCTTCTTCTTCATCTTCTGCTCCTTCCAGAAGATCATGCTGTTCTATTCCCAAAACACTTTCTAAAAGACCTGCTTTATCTTCTCAAGAATCTGCTTTTATCACAGCAAATTTGTCAAAAATGGCTTTAAAATCAGCTCTTAGGCTGCTAGACCATGTCCAGGCGGCCCTCCCAATTACAGACAGCCCGCCCGCCTTGCCAGAAAGCAAAAATCAGGCCCAAAACTCCCAAATTCAGCCAGATAACAGCCAAATTCTTCCATCAAACACCAACAACTCTACACCAAAACCTCCTAATTCTCCCAGAGCAATGTATACCACCACCATTACTTCATCTGTCAACACCAGAAATTCCAACATCTCTATAAGGCCTGCAAGAGGACCCACTGAAAACACCAAAGCAGCTAACACTCTCCATAAACAAAAAACTCCTGTTACTTCAAGAAGAAATAACTTCACCTCTCCTCTGGCTGCCAATTATTCCTCTGATAGTTCTTTTTCTTCTAGATCTTCATCCAGCAGATCAAAATCAGCTACCAGGTCACCTTCTCCTGGTCTTTCCTTCAACCAGCCTGGCACTCCTCTGCCAGAATCTAACAAAACCTGCTCCAAGCAATAATATAAACAACAACAACAACAACAGCCCTGCTGCTGCAAATAGGTCACAGAAACCTCCTTCTTCTCCTTCATCTTCTCAACACAATTTAGAGGATGACCACAAAAATCCATTCCTCCATTTGGTGGACCCTACTACCACATCTATTCAAAGTTCTTCAGCCATCCAGATTCCAGCTGCATACAAATTTGAAGATCTTCCTATTTTTAAGTACCAAAATAAAATAACAAAAATCCAATTTCTTCAACAGAGAATAATTATTGGTCCAATTCTTCTGTTTAGTTGGAACCCCACCTCCTACAGCTGAATCTAGAATTGGCCAAACCCTAGAAACTACTTTGACGCTAGATTATGCTGATATGAAGCAACACCTTAGAATGATGTGTTCTAACATTCTCAAGGTCTTTGCTCTCCATGGTCTGTTGAATGATTTTGAGAAGAATCTGAGAAAAGAACTCCTTGATGACCACTGGAAGATGTCTTGAATTATCAAGCACACCTTCCAGAACTCCATTCCTGCTTCTTCCTCTTCTTCCCAGAGTTTACCTTCTTACCTGGTACCTGACCACTATAACCGGTATACTCTCTCCAGCCGCCTGCACTACAAAGAACACAGTTTTTCTTCTAATCCAATCAAGAAACAAAAACTCCAACCCCATCTGGACCCACCACCGAAGGCTTCTTCATCCCGTCATTAAATAAAAGAATTAAAAATTCACTAAATAGAAAAAGATAATAACATCTAACAGATATATAAGAAATTTGTTTTATTTTTATTTTTATTTTTATTTTTATTTTTATTTTTATTTTTATTTTTATTTTTTTTTTTATTTTTATTTTTATTTTTATTTTTATTTTTATTTTTATTTTTATTTTTATTTTTATTTTTATTTTTATTTTTATTTTTATTTTTATTTTTATTTTTATTTTTATTTTTATTTTTATTTTTATTTTTATTTTTATTTTTATTTTTATTTTTATTTTTATTTTTATTTTTATTTTTATTTTTATTTTTATTTTTATTTTTATTTTTATTTTTATTTTTATTTTTATTTTTATTTTTATTTTTATTTTTATTTTTATTTTTATTTTTATTTTTATTTTTATTTTTATTTTTATTTTTATTTTTATTTTTATTTTTATTTTTATTTTTATTTTTATTTTTATTTTTATTTTTATTTTTATTTTTATTTTTATTTTTATTTTTATTTTTATTTTTATTTTTATTTTTATTTTTATTTTTATTTTTATTTTTATTTTTATTTTTATTTTTATTTTTATTTTTATTTTTATTTTTATTTTTATTTTTATTTTTATTTTTATTTTTATTTTTATTTTTATTTTTATTTTTATTTTTATTTTTATTTTTATTTTTATTTTTATTTTTATTATTATTTTTATTTTTATTTAAAATTATCAGGAGCTCAGCTAAAGGCTCAAATCTCTAAAGCAACACAATGGGGTTTTTAAGAATGATAGTTTTGGAAGTGCAAATGAGGGGTCTTCAAAGTGCAGTAAAAAAAAGACTCTCCATGCAGACTTTATTAGGGGAAGTATGGATATACAAGCTGTGGCAAGTAAAGAATATAGGGAAAGGTGTACTGGATCATGGGATAAGAGTTTATGGTATGTACTTATGAAAGTTATGGTTAGCGCTAGATGCATAATACAGAGTTAGAAATCAGCAATAAAGGATGGTATGAAAATCACACTTAGATAAGAGAAATGCCTTTTGGGAAAATCTGTGTTGGCCCAAAGAGATGAAAAACACATCAAAGAAAGAAGGTAGTGGTAGTAAGACAAATAGGTTGTGTGTAAGACTCAAAGAAGGGTTGAGAAAGTAAGATCCAAAATAGGGAAGTCATTCAATTCACGTGGATGGTTTCACTATTAGTAGGGACTCATGTGGTGAGAATGTGTTATACAATAGGTATGAAGGAAGTACAGTACCTATTATTAAGTCAGGAATGTCAAGAAAATTAGGGTATGTACAGGAAAGTGGATTATCAGGCTCTAATAGTTGTTTTTTTCTAGATGTTTCAGGTGCTATTAGAACCAAGACTTATGCTAAAAAATTTACATAGCTTATTGAGATACATTGTTACCATTTGATATTTTGTATTAGTGCTAAACTTGTGTAGAAAAGCCAGTAGGGCAAGGAAACATAGGAAAGGGGTGCTGAACATACAAATTTATATTAGAGCACTCACTTTTAAAAGTGAAAAAAAGAGAAAAAAATAAAGTAGATATTTTTGATATAGATATATTTTATTTTTTGTACATAATAGGTGTGCATACCAGAAGTAGTGCTGTAGAGTTAGTTTTTGCTACAGTAAGGATAGTATTAGATAGAGCGCTTCAAGAGGTAATGACTGAGAATAGATCTAGCTAACAGATTGATTACTTATATTAAAATACATCTCCCCTTTTTCTTTTAAAGATCTCTACAAACTTATCCTACTTTCTTCTCCAATAAATTTAGATAACCAAACTTATAATAGGGGGTATCAATGTTCAGGGATCCGCAATTGAATTAATTGCAGATAAAAATCCATATACCCCAATTATCTTCCGCAATTATTTTTGCTAATAATTGGGTTATTAGACACTTTACATGTCAATCACCGCGCAATACGGGGGGCGGACTTGTTAGCAAGTCCGCAACCTTGGACTCAAATTCACCACAGATTGAACACACATTGAGCTATTGACAAAGGAACCATACAATCAGGGATGAACACCACTCAGCATAACAGTTTTTGTGGGTCTTCAAGTAGAGTTCAGTATGAGTTCAGTATGAGTTCAGTCTGAGTTCCATCTGAGTTCAGTCTGAGTTCAGGTTGGGGACTTGCTAGCAAGTCCACCCCCTATATTGCGTAGTGAATGTTCACCTCTTATCTGATATTTTTCTACTCAATTTTTTATAATCACATCTTGGACAAATTTCTATCATAGCCACATGTTGCACAGCTTTCTGCCATAGCCACATCTTGGACTACTCTCTGGATATGCCTTCTACCTTGCTGCGCACTCCCATTCTCATCCCATCCTGTTCATTATATCCACTCAGAATTTCTCCCCATTAAATCTATTTGATTGTGCTCCTTTTCATCTTTAAATATCTTAACATGCCTTGTCATAATAGATATTCTCAAAGGCAGCCATCACCAAGTTTTTCTTCAAATCCCACTACTCCCTCTTTCCCCTGCTCTGCTGAGAAATCTAAATTAATTCAACTAAAAAAAGATGATCATCTCATTCTTATTGACTGGCTGAAAACTAAATCTAACTATGATTCTTGTTTGGTACTGATTACGTGACTAAAGTAGGACGGCCCCCCGCATCAAAAGTTAATGGTTATCTTCTAATGGCCAACAAATTATGGAATAAGACTAAGGGAAGGATAGATCTTTTACCAAAAAAGATGCCTGAGCACTTCAAGCATTATCAAGCCAAATACAAGAAGGCAAAGAATCTTTTATCTTCTACTGGTTTTGGTATTACTGACCTTGATATCAGAAAGGGCATCAAATCCATAGACAATAAACTTGATTCTTCATGTCCTTACTTTAAAGGGATGGATGCTATTTTTAGAGAGAAAGCTGATGTTAATCCTGCAAACATGTTGGAAGGAGAAGATCCTATCTCAAAACATGATGTCAAAAAAAATCTTTTCCCATCCTTTTCCTCCACTCAAGCCTCCCCTGTTTCAAATTCAACGAATCTAGATATCCTTTCCACAGATCCTTATGGTGATATAAACCAACACAATCTAACTCAGGTATGTTTTTTTTCTTCTATCTTACCAATTATTTTTTTATTTAATTATCTTTTCTTATTTCTAAAAAGGATGACAAACAAACCCAGGACCCATAATCATCTGAGTCTGAAGCTAGCAACAATGATGAGGACATTAATGTACCAACTACATCCAACAAAAAGAAAAGGGATTCAACTAGTCTAAATATCCACTCCCAAAGAAGACTAAAAATTGATACTTCATCACAAACCCCTTTTTCTTCTATGGAAATTTTTTTGGAGAAACGTGATGCTGGTAAGTGATACCATACCTCTTAATACTTTACTCTTCTTTTCTTCTAATTTATGTTAATATTTCTTATCACTCTAGAAAAAGTTGAGACCACTAAAGAGACTCTAAACTTTGAAAAGAAAAAATACAAGCTCTCTTTAAGGATGGATGACAGAGCACATGATTTGGAAGAGAGGAAGTACAAGCTCACTTTACAGAAAGATGATCAGGCCCAAGACTTGGAGGAGAAGAAGGTTGAGTTAGCTCTAAGTATTGAAAAATCAAAAAAAGAGGAAAAAATGCTTGAGCATCAAAACTTAATGGAACAGATGAATTATAAGCATCATCTCAAAGAAAATTCTAAAAAGAATGATTTCTTGATAGAATGTGTTAAAGCCAATAAAACTGTTGATGAAATTGAACGTTTGATGAAATTTTTTGATAAATAGTTTTTTTTATTTCCTTCACACGTCAACTGTTCATATTTAATTTTACATAAAATTTTACAAAAATTTCCTGTATTTCTGTACTCTATCCATCTTTAGTTAACTTTTTGTATTTTAATTTTTAAAAATTCTTTTTTAAATAAAATTTTCAAGTCTCATTTGAAAATTTTCTGATCCCCCCCTTCCTTTTTTTGAAGTAAGGGTTGGTTATCACCAAAATTCTTTCAAGTTAAGAATTTTGAATGTCTTATGAAAATTTGGCAAATCTCCCCCCCGCTTGTAGTTAGGGACAGTTATCACAAAAATTTCAAGACAAATTTTTCAAATCTGATATGAAAATTTTGTAATAACCCCCCTGCATCTTATTCAAGTATGGGTCGGGTATCACCAAAATTTTTATAAATCACCAAAATATTTACAAGTCAAAAATTTTACATGTTACTTTTGAAAATTTTGCAATACCCCTCTTACATTTTATTGAAGCATGGGGTTGGTATCACATAAATTTTTACATGTCTTCAATTTTGAATGTCATATTTGAAAATTAGGCAATACCCCCCCCCCCCTGCATTTTATTGAAGTAAGGGGTGGGAGTCATCAAAATTTAATATAATTACATAAATTAATATATAAACAACTAATATATATCAATTCCCCTAGTTTTAAAGTAAGGAAAATTCATCTAGCCAAAATGCAGATCAAATCTAGAAACAAAAGTTTGGTACTTTCCACAGGTACAGGCTAGAGGAACCCCATGAAACAAATAAATTTTTTCATAATTACCATTCATACAACAAAAGGTTGTTGGCCCATTACTTTAGTTGAGGAAATTGAAATATAAGAGATATTTATTAAAAATTTATGAAAAAATATTAAATTTTTGATGATACCACTAATCCCCATACTTTTTGGATCTAGATAAAGTTTTTTTAAATACATTAACTTTACCTTCTTTTTTTACCATGTTGATTCTTTGAATCAATTTTTGAATAATTTGGAAATGATATCCATAATGAGTTAACTCTTGACAAGATTCCAAACCAGGTGGAGCTTTGGTTGTTTGGTGATGATCCTGAGAAGAGTTTCAAATTGTTTCTATCACACCATTTCCTAACCAAAATCAATGATACACTTGTGTTCTAGAAAATATAAAGCATGTACTTTGATTTTATCTGGAGATGGTAATGGTTGTCCAGTTATCAGATTTATATATGAGAATATTCCAAAAGTAAGAAAATTGGTGTCATTCCTATTGATAAGAATCTTATTGTGGAATCCTGAATGAGTAATAATAACATTTGAAAACAAAAGATATTTTTTGCTAATTTCTTCCTGTTTGGTGTTACACCAATTTGGTATTCCAACTTTTGTAGCAACTTCATGATTATTTTTCAATGCTTTATTGCAGAGTTTCTTAAGACAAAGAGCAAGAAAAGTATTAAAAGATGGTAAGGTGTCCCATAAGCGAAAATCTTCATCTATTTTGTCTTTATATAATTTTCTAAGTAAAGAATAGATGCCAATGGAAATAAAATGAATGACATAATTTTAAGAATGAAAATTTGTTATTAGACATACCAAGAGAATAGCCATTAAAAAATCCTGGTCTCCAACCAAATCAAATTATAATACCACCCAACAAACTCATATTCCTTATTGGTAAGCAAGCCAAAGCCATTTGATATAGAGTTATGAAAAGATTGGATAGCTGATTAAAAGATTCATCTTTTGAAGCATTAAAAGAATTATTTTCATAAATAAATTGAGGTTTAAAAGAATTACTGGTAACAGCTTTGATTTCATCATCTCCTGATTCAGTTAAGAATTTTAAATCTTCTGATAACTCTTTTGGATAAGATTTTTTTGATCCACTCTAGTTTTATAGTACTCTTTATTTGATATATGGCCAAAAAAGCAATTCAAATGAATTTTCTTTTTTAATTTTCTTTTATTCTGCTGACTTCTATCATCATTATTTTTTTTTGATATTTTGTATGATGATTGAAATGAAGTGTCACAGGCCACGTGACACTCGAGGAAAAAGCAGCTCAATAAATAAATAAAACAGAGGTTTAAATCCATACTACTCAAACCGCAGAAAGCGATTCTACATAGCAACGGCAACTTCCCTTTAGGTACTCACTATTCAACTGCACTAATCTAAACTTTAAATCTAAATTAGTCAATTTCTCAAAAGTGTGTTTAGTCTTTTCTTTGATAAGCAACGCACAGAGCAATAGTCAATGCAATATTCCGCTAAAAGTTTTATTAAGTATCTGTGGGTTATTAAAAGGGGTAGTGAGCATGGACGGGATAGTTAGTGGAGGATTAAGGGGTTAAAGGATGTTAGTGAGGAGGGTCCAGGTGTAACAGGTGTAATTTTGGTGGTCTGTGGTGTGTGGAATGATAAATGGGTATGAGGTCAATGCAAGGAGGAGTAATGGATATGAAAGGGGTTAGATTTTAGTTCAATGTTTCTTTAGAATTAAATTATAAAACATATTTATAGTTAATAGTGGTAAAACTTCAAGTTAAATCATTATTGTTGTATATTTCCTTATTTTTCTCAATAATCATTTCTAAACCTAAATCTTTGATCATTGAGTTTACAACCCTTTGTGAGATCCTAAGAATATTAGTATTACCTTAAATTATATTAAGATTCTTATCGAACATATCTCAAAGTATTAGCTCTTCCTTCTAATCATTTTTGAATTTCTTCCTTGAACATTCCCTCTGTGCTTCGAAAAAGTTTCTAAACTACTCCCTTCATCTCACTTTCAGGAACACCCTCTACCTTGTGCGTAGGTTGTCAAGTGACAGTATAATTTAATTCTCTGTAGTTCTCAGATGAACATATTCATCATGTTCAACAGGTTCTAAATTTCCTTCGAGATCACGGTCTCTATGCCAAGCACAATAAATGCGAATTCCATCTTAAATCTATCAATTTTTTGGGATTTACGTTGTCCACTGATGGTTTAGTTATGGAAGACAAAAAAGTCCAAAAAGTCCTGGAATGGCCTGAGCCCAAAACCGTTAAATCCCTCCAAGGATTTTTGGGTTTTTCCAATTTCTATAGAAGATTTATTAAAGATTATTCTAAAACTATTTCCAATATTACTTCCCTTCTTAGAAAAGATATTCCTTTTGTATTTACTTCTATAGCAAAAAAGGAATTCGAAGCATTGAAGACTGCGTTCACCACAGCTCCAATTCTTTGACATATTGATCCTTCTGCTTCGACAATAGTTGAGAAAGACGCTAGCGATTACGCTATTGCAGGGGTCATTTCTCAATTAAATCCTGAAACAAATTGTTTCATCCTGTTGCTTTTGAGTCACGCAAACTCATTGCGGGAGAATTAAATTATGAAATTCATGACAAAGAGCTTTTAGCTATTATTCATTGTCTTAAAAAATGGAGCTCTTTTCTTCTCAGCCTAGATAGTCCTTTTCAAATTCTAACAGACCATAATCCTTTGAAATACTTTATGTATTCCAAAGTGTTGACCAGGCGTCAAGCCAGGTGGGCTGAATTTTTGTCTGAATTTCCTTTTTCTATTTCCTATCGCCCAGGTAAGAACTGCATTGTCCCAGATATCCTGTCATGTTGGGATGACATTTACCCCCAGCAAATGTGAAATCAATTTTCAACAAATCAATGTTAACAACTCATCAACTCAATTCAATGACAATTCAATCTTTTCAAAATCCACTATCCAACATCCTCGAAGCTCAGTCAAAGGAAAATTATTGTTTAGGGTTGAAAGACAAAATACTCTCGAAGCAAGGGGCCAAAAGATTTAGTATTGAATCAGGTCTATTAGTCTTCAAAGTTAGAGTAGTCATACCCGACAACAATGAAATAAAATTATGGATTTTAAATAGTCGACATGATTCTCCATTAGCTGGCCATTTTGGGGTTGATAAAACCTACCAGTTAATAGAGAGGGATTTCTTCTGGCCAGGATTGACCAGAGAAATCAAGGCCTATATAAGATCTTGTTACGAATGTAATAGGAATAAGGCTCCCCATCACCAGAAGCATGGGTTGCTTTAACCACTTCCTATTCCCTCTAAACCTTGGGAATCTTTATCAATGGATTTTATTTCTCAACTTCTCTTTCTAATAACTTTGATGCTATATTAGTAATAGTAGATAGATTTTAAAAAATGTCTATTTTCATTAAAACCACTACTACTGCTACAGCAGAAGATTTGTCATTATTGTTTCTAGAATATGTATTTTCCAAACATGGCTTACCTAATGATATTATTTCAGATAGAGGCTCATTGTTTGTATCCACATTCCGGACTCAACTGTGTTGACAACTCAATATCACAAGGAATCTCTCCACGGCCTATCATCCTGAAACGGATGGCCAAGCAGAAAGGGTCAACCTAATCCTCGAACAATACCTTTGAATGTATTTCAGTTACCAACAAGAGAATTGGACCACATGGTTACCATTGGCCGAATTTTCTTATAATAACTTGACTCATTATTTGACATGACAATCTCCCTTCAAAACTTTTTATGGAAGACATCCTCAATTCAACTCAATTCATTTAGGAACTATTCATCCTGCGGAATATTATCTTTGAACCATATCACGACTCCAAGAAGAACTTAAATCAAACTTGGAACTAGCGATTAGAAGGTACAAGGAACAGGGCGACAAACATTTACAATCTGCTCCTTCCTTTAAACCAGGCAACAAAGTATGGCTCAATGCACGAAACATTCAAACAACTCGACCATCAAAGAAACTAGCCGAAAGGCGCTTGGGACCATTTAAAATTGACTCCAAAGTCTCTAAAACTGCATTTTGACTCAAGCTACCTCCTAAATGGAAGGCTATTCACCCTGTTTTTCACATATCTCTCCTGGAACTGGCTTGAGAAACATACCCGGGCAGGAACCAACCTCCTCTGGAACCGGTCAAAGTAGAAGACCATCTAGAGTGGGAAGTAAGCCGTATCCTTTATTCAAGAATGCGCAAGGGGGAACTTTAATACTTTGTGGAATGGGAAGGCTTCCTTGATGACTCAGACAAAACATCCTGGGAACCAGCCATCAATCTTTCTAACACCCCTGAACTCCTAAAATCTTTTCATCTTAAATATCCTTTAAAACCAAAACCTTAAAACTCTCTTTTATTTTTTCTCTTCTCTTTTTTTATTTTCTTTCTCTTTTCTTTCTTTTCTTAAAAATCTAAAACTTCTTTACTTCTAAAAAAATCCTTATTTTTGTTTTCTTTTTTTTTCTTCTTTCTTCTTTCTTCTTTTCAAAAAAATTTTTTCAACCTTCTTTAAAATAAAATAAATAAATAAATAAAATAAAATAAAAATAAAAATAAAAATAAAAATAAAAATAAATTAAATTAAATTAAATTAAAGTTTAAAATTATATAAAGAGTTAAAATTCATCAAAATAAAAGCCTTAAATCAATAATTCCTTTAAATTTTTCCTTTCTTCTCCTTTTCAATTTTTTATGTACATTCTTTTTCTTATATTCTTTTTTCTTTGAACTATCAAAATTTTTCACGAACTCAACATGACCATCTTTCTCAAACTTCACTTCAACCTTTAAATCTCTCTGTTAAACTTCTTTGAACAAATTACTTCTTTCTTTCAAATTCTTTTTTCAAAATTATTTTTTCTCTTTCTTTTCAAATAACCAAAATTCCTCAAAAAAAAAACTTCAATAAATAAAATTTCACGAATAACAAATTTTCTCTTACTAAATTTTCATTTCAAAATTGTTTCAATCAACTATATTTTTTTTTCTTTCTTCTTCTTCTTATTTAAAATTTTCTTTCTTTTCAAAACTTAAAACTAAAATTTTCTCAGTTAAATATTTTTTCTTTTCTTTTTTCAAAATTGTAAAACAAAAAACTTCATTCAAATATTTTTTCTTCTTTCTTCTTCTTTTCAAAAATCTTATAAATTATATAATAAAAATTCAGTTAAAACAACAAAATAAAATAAATAAATAAATATACAAAGTGCTTTCTACTTTTCTTTTCTCCCTTTCCATTTTAAATTTTCTCCTGTATTTTCTCCCAAACCAATTTCTTCATTTTTTCTAAAACCACCCTTGTTTCCTTCCTGCATTTCTCAAATACCTCCTCCTCTCCTACCAGTACCACTTCACCAATCTCCAGTAATTTTTCAGCCACATCAAAGGAGGCAGCATCAATAATCTTGTCAACCTCACCACTTAGATCTTCAATGAATTGAGCTTGTCAACCATACCTGGTCATGAGTTTCCTCATTGTCCTCCCTTGAGTCAATTACTGGTAAATTTTCTTTGAGTGGCAACGATGACGTCACTTCCGCAATAGGAGCTTCCGTGATGACATCTGAATTCTAAAAAACATATGGTCATCAGTAACAAAATTTTGAAATAAAACAAAAAAGACTTACGTCAAAAACCGGGTCAGCCTCCAAAAATAGTTTTGATGTGACCTCCACTGTCACTTCCTTCTCCTCTTCGTCATCTTTGATGACCATCCGCCACTTCTTTGGCATCTGCCTCGAGATATGGACTTCATCTTCATCTTCCTCAATCAATTCATCCACCTCCTCTTCCATCCCTCGTTTTTTACCTGTGGCTTGGGTTACCCAGGTTGCCACGGTATCCTCAACCTCCTCCTCAACTCCTTCCAACTGATCCTCCCCAACTGACACGTCCCATATATCTTCCACCACCTCTTTGGTCTTTGGTATTAACCAGTATTTGGTTTTGGTAAACCATTGTTTGATGTCAGAATTTTTTGAAAGGGAATCACACGTCACCCGTCTCCAACGGCAAAACTTGCATTTTTGGCGAGGACCTCGTGTGGCCGTGCTTTTGACGCAGAAATATTCCATTGACTCACAGGCCGTTCAGGCTTGGTAATATTTTTGGGTAACAAGTCCACCATCCGCTTTGGGGTGTGGAGGCGTGGGAGTTGGGGTAGGACAAGTTGACATAATAAATAAAAAATAATCAAAAGAGGAATTGAGGGAAAGTAGTGTGTGAATTATATGTCTCACGCTAAACGGAGCTCGTGTTTTATACCCAGGCATCTGTCACACACCACGTGACACTTGAGGCAAAAGCATCTCATTAAATCAATAAAACAGAGGTTTAAATCCATACTCAAAGCGCAGAAAGAAATTCTACATAGCAACGGCAACTTCCGTTTGTGTACTCACTATTCAACTGCGCTAATCTAAACTTTAAATCTAAATTAGTCAATTTCTCAAAAGTGTTTTTAGTCTTTTCTTTGATAAGCAATGCACAGCGCAATAGTCAATGCAATATTCTGCTAAAAGGTTTATTAAGTGTTGGTGGGTAATTAAAAGGGGTAGTGAGCATGGATGGGATGGTTAGTGGAGGATTAAGGGGTTAACAGATGTTAGTGAGGAGGGTGCAGGTGTAACGAGTGTAATTTTGGTGGTCTGTGGTGTGCGGAATTATGGATGGGTATGAGGTCAATGCGAGGAGGAGTAATGAATACAAAAGGGGTTGGATTTTGGTTCGATGTTTCTTTAGAATTAAAGTATAAAATGTATTTATAGTTAATAGTGGTAAAACTTCAAGTTAAATCATTATTGTTGTATATTTCCTTATTTTTCTCAATAATCATTTCTAAACCTAAATCTTTGATCATTGAGTTTACAACCCTTTGTGAGATCCTAAGAATATTAGTATTACCTTAAATTATATTAAGATTCTTATCAAAAATATCTTGAAGCAGTAGCTCTTCCTTTGATTCATCTTTGAATTGCTTCCTCAAACATTCCCTCTGTGCTTTGAAGAAGTTTCTAAACTCCTCCCTTCATCTCACTTTCAGGAACACCCTTGACCTTGTACATAGGTCATCCGGTGACATGAAGTTGAATTTGAAAATGATGATAAAGATGATAAAGAGGATGATGATAGAGAAGTAAGAGGTGATTCTGATGAAATAGACATTTTTTTCTCTGAAAAAAAATTTTTGTGTCAAAAACCAAAAAAAAAAAATTGGCAAAAAAAAGAAAACTCACAAAATTTAGTTTTTTTATTTAACCTTAAAGTATCTTCAGCTAGAAGGACAGTTGATTCAAATAAATCTAACCCTAATTCTGACTCTACTTTTCAAGTTTTCACAAAAACTTGAACAGTGATGATGAAAATTCCAAAAAGAGGGAGATAAAAGCCTAGATAATAATCAGATAAGAGTTTTAGAATCCTTATCCACTAATTATGCAATATAAAAACATGAAATAAGATAAGTGAAATTTGGAAAAAAAGGCTCAACTTCAAAGGTCAAAATCTCAGCAACCAATGAACATAATTCAAACCTGTTTGTGGGAAATTAGATTTAGGCCTTATTAGAATCTTCAGTTAAAGGACATTTGATTTAAATAAACCTAACCCTAATTTATTACATAAAAAATGAAATAAAAATTTAAATTGGGGAAAAAAAGGCTCAACTTTAACAGTCAATATCTCAGCAACCACTGAACCAAATTTAAATCTGTTTGTGGGAAATGAAAGGTAGCCTTCAGGAGAATCTTCAGAAAAAAAATTAGATTTGAATAAACCTAAACCTAATTCCGAGTCTGATTTTCAAAATTTTACAAAAACTTGAAAAGTGGTAATGGAGATGAGAAAAAAGGTGTTTAATAAGTTCACTGTTATCCAGATAAGAGTCATACATATATTTAAGTATGAAATTTTTGTAAAAGGAATGAGATATCATATAGGCATGAAAAAAAGGAGATGAAACTTACCTTGCTTGAAAAGTAGGAAAAATAGAGTGAGAAAGATTGATTTGAGAATTGTGGGGAAATTGAATATGGAGTAAGTGAAATGCATAAAAAACGTGCAATGTATGTGTTTTAATGACATGGAGCCAAAAAAAAGTGAAATAGGGTAAAGGGGGGATAATGACCGTGTCAAGGAGGGATGAAGAGTAGAGTGATGGAGCTAAAAAAGAAAGTAAAGAGGGAGAGAAAAAATGGTTAATTTTACCATTGAAATCAAAAATAACCACTTACATAAAAAATTTAGATACAAAAAATAAAAAAAACAGAAAAAAAACAAAAAAAATTATAATTAGTAATCCAAAAATCAAAAAAAAGAATAAAATTACTTACCTGGAGAGATGAGATGAGAAAATAAATGAAACCAAATTGTTTGAGGGATGTTAGAGGAGAAGAAGATAAGGATATGAGGGATGAATGAAAAAAAGAAACAGTGAAAAATTATGCAAAGTCAGAAAATATGCAATGTCATGTTGAGCTGGTGAAAGAAAACCAATGAGCCATCCAAAAAAGAGATATTCACTGTAAATTCCAAAAAAGAATGAATATGCAACAAACAAAAATACCAAGCCAAGTTAATAAAGTATACAAAGTGTAAATTTGGAGAGAATGAAAACAAAAAATTAAAGGGGTTGTGGGCCAAAATGGTGGAGTTTGATTGGTATAATGACAGAGCATATTCCAGTTGAATGAATGTTTTGTTGTTCAAGGGAAGGGAGAACCAGCACTGGTTCAGGATCCTCTTCTTCATAAAGATCATTCCACTCATTCTTTAAATCAGCTAGGATATTGTGGAGTATAACACAAGTCATTATACAATGATTTGAAGTTTTGATCTCCAATTTTTTTTGAAATTGGATTCAGAGCTCCCAAAGACTAGATAATTGTCTCTTTAAAATACCTATAGCGTGCTCAATCTTTACTCTTGATTGGCAAAGGTGATAATTAAATTTAGTTTTGGGGTCATTTTCTAAACTTGAACCATGGAAAGCAGGTATAATGTACTTCCCACTTGCATATGCTATGTCTGCAAGGAGTTACTGAGATTCGTCAAAGTATGAGTCTGGAGTTTAAGAAATCCTCATTCTTTGGAAGATGGAAGAGTCATGACATGATCCAGGGCAGCCACTGTGAAAAGCAATAATTTTTTATTGACATTGCATATAAGTTGAATGGCAATAGAGTATCTAGAAGAAAGATAAAAAGCTAGTTCATGAATGATGAGAAATTGGAGAAGATTTTGAATAAAACTTTTTTTGCAATCAAAATAATGGTTCCCATCATGAGCAGGCTTTTGACTCAAAGGTATAGTTTTGCCATCAACAAAACCTACACAGCCAGGGAAGCGTTTGGCTTGCATTACTTGAGAGGATTCAAGTCGCTTTTCTGGAGTTGGCCAAGCAAGTGTTTGAGACTTGAATGAAAGGATAGAAATCATACAGTTCTTGGTGTATAATATAACTGTACCATATCCTATATTTAATAGATTATCCAAACGTCTTACAGCAGCACCATTTCCATTTGAGCCAAAGCGACATAGTGTGACAGCAAGTTGAATGGCAGGATTACACTGTTTGTTATGGGAATTGTTATGAAAGATAGAATGTTCAGAGATGAGTTGATAAAGTTTGAAGAAAGAATCGGGAGAAGTTCTAAATAGTTGAGGAATGTTGAGAATTGAGCAGAGATCATATTGGGTATCATGATAAAGATTTGGCCCCCTGGCAATGAGGTAATGCTTTTTTGGAAAGAAAACACAAATAGGCTAAAGCATCTTCCAAATCAGAGTCAGATTTATAGTAGAGAACTAAAAGTAAAGTGATAGCATTCATAGTGGAGTGAAGTAGCTGTCTAGTAGAGAGGTGCTTCATTGTTGTCAGTAGACGGTTTAGGTGATGAGTGGGAAGTGGGAAGTGGGAATTCACCGCCAAATGTGCAGTTTGGGTGTGTAGATAGGAAAAAAACTTAAGTGTTTGCCACCAAAATTAAGTAGCATAGAGTGAGGAGAGACTTAAGGATGACATCAAAAATTATAATTCATGTGAATTTCTTAAAAATCCATCATGGATGTGATGAGTTTGGGATCAGGAATTAGGAATGGAAATTGGGGTATAAGAGGCGGGATAATGCATTATTGTGGATTCCTTACCCACTAGCCCCAGGGCTAGTGGAAAAGAATCTTCTGCAATTAATAAATTCTAATCCCAGGAAAAAAATTTCCTGATCCCTAATTGTGGATCCCTGAACATTGATACTCCCTATTATTCCTTAATTTAGTTTTAGTTCTTACTTATTAATTACTACTTCATTACTAATTATACTATCACAAGTTCCAAACTGTTTGTGTCCAGCTTCTATTTGAAATCTTGCTGATAATTGCCATTTTATGCATGTTATTAGGGGGTATCAAAGTTAGAAATCTTCCATTTCAAAATACCTCTTTTTTCCACCAAATCAACCATGACTATTTTTTAAAATATGACATATTGTGCCCCAAAAACACATTTTTATTGAGAGTTAATGTTAAGTTTGTGGCTTTCTTATTGTGTTGTGAAATGCCTTTTAAATAATTAAAAATTTGTAACTTTGATACCCCCTATTATAGATAAAAGTACAGATGTTGTAGTACATGATTATTTCATTATTTTAAAAATTATGATCATTAATCTGCACTACTGAAACGTAAGTCAAAAGAATACTGAATTGCAATAAGTAATTAAAGTAAAATGAATATTGGTTAAACTAAAAATAATTTTAGCTTATTCATTAGGGGTTGTCAAAGTTGAAAAATAAGCCATTAAATTGCTATTATGAGCCCAAATTAGCCATTCCATTTTTTGAAATAAATGAGTTATTTCAAAGGCAAGAAAACCCCAAATTTAATTCTGAAGAAAAAATTCCTTAAACAAAAATGGTGAGTCGGGCCTATTTTGAAGCACACAAGTATTGAAGATGTGTATGCTTTGCAAATGGAAAACTAATTAATTGATAATTTGGTCAGAACTAATTGATGGTTTTCAAGTGCGGATTTTCTTAATTTAACACCTCCTTGTGTGAATTAAACATATAAATTTAATTTATATTATTATTTAAGGAAGCCTTCATGGTGCCACTTTCCCACATTTGACCACATTTGATAGTATTGCAGTTAAACTAGCTAGCAAAATAATAATTTTAAAATTGAGGAAGACAAGGAAGTAAAGGAAGCCTAACTCTGACCTTTACATAATAAAATAAAGATGCAACTTTAACACTAAACTTTACTGAAGGAAAGTGCAAGAGTAAGCAAGCAAACACTATCATCACTAGCAGCAGCCACAAGCAAGAGATGTTTCTAGAAATGAAGAAAAAAGTACTATTTGTTTAATAGTTTTCTCGCTATCATTGATCTGAATCAACTATTTAGATATTTTTCTTCAATTTTTAAAAATTATTCCTCTATGAGAGGGGGCGATATTAAAAGATAAAGAATGTTCAAAATACTTCTGCTCTTAATGAATGTTAATTTAATATGTCTTTAATGAAATCTCACAAGATTATCATCATATTGGGTATGTAAAATATCTGGTAGGATCAACTGTTTCAATGAAAGCTCAAATTAGAGCATGAATGATCAATAATGGGTCCAAGAAAGGGTCAGCCTTAGAACTAAATTATGGATCAACCTGGGTTCCAACTTGTTTATAGTTTCTAAAGTGGTATTTTTTGAGGGTATCAACCAGGGTTGAGAAAGCGGATTTACTAGCAAGTCCCCTTCCCCTCAAGTTCCCTGTGGTGATTTATTAAATTACTATTTATTACTATGTGCCCCTAATCCAGAAATAACACTAATAATATTTTTTTTTTGCATTATTTAGGAATTCCATTTCATTAGATGGAGCCAATAAGGAGTCGAAAATTTGCAGTTTTTCTCCTTTCTGATGATCCAAGCCTATACTCGCTGCTGTTGTTGCAACTCCTGTTGATGCTGTGTTATTCTCGTCAAGCAGTGAGCCGTGACTAAGCGGAGGTTTGAAGGTATCCAAGTTTTCCCCTGCCAGTGTAGAAGTGGAAGAGTAGCAGCTTTCTTCACTTTGTTTCGTGGTGTTTCTAGACATAGCTGGTGGTTGATTCGTTGTCAATGCCACATTTTTAAATCCAACACTTGATAGATATGAAATCGCGTTTGTCGGTTCACAATTTCCGTCAACTTCAACACTACTTTCCAAGCCTGAAGGGTGCTCTGCTGTCCCCAGGCTAGCGTAAACTTGCAGCAAGCGATCCATTCCTGAATTCGGACTCCAAAAGCTCTCTCTCTCCTGTCTCTCAGGAAACTCTAAATCTGATCTCAGGTACACTCCCCCAGACGAAGAAAACAAATTCGCGTCATTACTATATTGCCCCTCTCGCGCATTTCTTAAACTTTCAAGGTATTTAGAGTTTTCGTGGGCGTTTAGTTGGATTGCCCTGATTAGCGAAGATCGAACGTCGACTTGAGTTTCGTGTATGTTTTGTCTTAGACTTTCAAGCTCCCGTTCTTGTTGACTCACAGAACTTGATAGAGTACAATCACTTCTTGCGATAGAAGTTTTACGAGAAAGCTGTTCTTTGAGCTGAGAAATTGGGCATTTACTTTGTTGATCTGCCAGAGTCGAATCATTTGCCCCAGCGTTTGAGGCTTCTTGTAGTGATGTTTGGTTTACTAAAAGTGTCTTATTAATAGGATCGTTTTCAATATTTTTGCTTAAAGTTGATTTAAGTGGCGAAAATGATTTTGAAACGATATCTGGATCTTGAACGCCGTTAAAAGCGGCTTCAGGAGCCACCAAAGTATTAAACTCATGTGACGCTTTCCTTCCTGGAAAACCTGGCAATATTAGTTGGTTTGATAGTTTGGTAACGCCATATTGCTGATTTCTTGCATATAATGATGCTAGTGGTTGTGGTGTCCAACTGTCGAAATGCTGATGGTGGTGGTCACCTCTTGGAATGTGTGCTATTCCAGGACAAGATATTAAATTGCTAGGGCCTGAATGAACAGGAAAGGGGTGATAGAAATCTCCACGACAACGTTGAGGATAAAATTCTCTCCTCTGTCCAAATTCACTATAGTTAGAAACTGCTTGAGGACCATAAAATGTCTCATTTTTTTCATTAATATTAACTGCACACTGTAAAAATGTATTAACGAAAAGTTAAGAACCAAAAACACAAAAATTAAAAAAAAAGTTACCAAAACAAATTTTGAATTCAGTTTGTATTAATCATTCCTTAACCTGGCTTCAATATATTGGGCTTTTATACATATAAATAAAAATTTACATACATCTATGAAATCCCAGCTATCTTCTTTTTCACTTAAGCGAATTTTGCGCCGCATACACCATCTCCTAAGACCCCAGCTACTTACTGCAACAATCACCGCTAGAATGGCGACGCATATTAAAGAAGTGATTAAAATATTTGATGGGTTGGATTCAGATAATCTGAAAATGCTGGAGTTGTTTTGAGAAGAGTTTTCATGGGAGCTTGGGGCCGCAGTAGGAAGGACCATTGTTGTAGAAGGTGTAGGTCCTAAACTTGTCGCTATATTACAGGATCCTGTGGGGCAATTATCCAAGGAAGTTATCACAACTTGACTGGTTGGATTGGAAATCGGTGCTGTTGTAGCAGTGGTGACAGTAGTCAACATCCCCCTGGATCTCCAGTCTGATAATGTGGAGGTAAAAGATGAAGGAAGTAACGAAGCATCGCCCAATGGATAAGCCGGTACAGACAATGAAAAGCTTTCAACCGCCAAACGGTGCTTAACAAAACCTGACATCAAGCCAAGATTTCCATTGAAAGCGGTTTCTTTGTCATTAGGAACGGGTATTGAGTTCGGTGTAAGCTCAGACTCTATGGTTGGCTCTGAGAGATCGTCCATTCTTCTTTTACTTTTGAGTAATTTTTCATGGCGGCTTTGAGTTCGTACAGAAAAAGTCATAGTGTTTGATTTTTTACTAATATGTTTAGGATCCAGGTTATAGAGTACCGGTACTCTTTCAAATGTTCAAGAATAACTGATTTATACGGATTGAATGTGCTCTATCGCCAGGATATCACAACGAGGATATAAAAGGATAATGATAATGATAAGAGTAATAATAAAACTAATAATAATTAAAGTAGAAAGAAAAGATGATTATGTATCTATATATACAAAGGCCAGCAGTTAGGGAAAAAAGGTGATAATAAATTGTTATCCTCGTTTGCTTTGCAAAATTCTGAAAATAAGATATAGTTTAATTTTTATACTTTATGATTCCTACTTGTGTTTTACCAGAAAACGGCGGAACAGAATAAAAATATTCAAGTTAAGATATAAATTTTGTTTGTTGTCCCAATTTTTTTTTTTTTTTGGAAAAAATTGAATGATAGAAGCAAGTTAAAAAATGGGAGAAAAGGAAATATTTTTTGTTTTCTCTTTTTTTCTTGCCTATTTCTTAAATTTTCGGCACTAGAGTTCAATCCAATCAACTCACGCAACGCGGAACTTTGATGACAGTTGCGTAAAAGAAAAAAAAGGCTGGACATCATTCTTTTATAACTAGTAAGAAAAAAAAATCTTTTCTCGCACGGTGATTAACCAGCCTCTAGCACTATTCTGACTTTCGATACAGATGAAAGAACAATGTGCATAGCACCTTCGTCAATTTTTACATCTCGTTTGGATACTGGTCATTCAACGCTGTGGACTAGTAAAAAAATCAACAAAAGCCAGTGGGGATGAAATAGTCTGTACTTGCTTTAATTGTGAGAAAAGTAAGTAGAGATGTACATCAAATGATATTTGTGGGAAATAACACTTACAAGATTCCAATTTAATAGTGAAAACCAAAAACTTTGTAGAATGAATTGATTATGCCTTGTTTTTATGGCATGTACTAACCTGACGTGGCTCCACCACACCAGTACCACATTTTCACGTGCTACCTTGGCACCATTATATATACGATAGTATTGCCAAGCATATATACACCAGGAAAAAAAAAGGTAGTACTTACAACCAGGCACTAGCTAATTTTTTTCTGGTTATCTATATTTATATAGGGAAGCCTTAAAGGGACCATCTTTTTGAGCTGCAACAGAGACCACCTTTCTATTTTAAGTATTTTTCCCCTATTAAGTTAGCAGTATTTCTCACTTGTGGCTTCCCTCCACTGATGATAGTGCTAGATTACCCTTAATTTTTCCTGCTATGAAGGTTAGTGTTAGATTTCTATCATTATTTCATTCCATAGAGGTTAGCGTTAGATTACCATTACTTTTACTCATTCTTGAAGTTAGTGTTATTGTTCTGGTGGCTGTTTAAGATGAAAATATCCAAGTGAGACTAAAAATAGAAAGGTGGTCTCCGAAGCAGAAAAAAAGGTGATCCTTTAAAGCCTCCCTTTATATAGTAAAAGATTACAGAAACCTATTCGCACATTTTCGAGATTAACTGGATCAAACTCTAACTGACCCCGACTGACTCCACCTTGAATACACGGGGCTGCACGTTATTAGGTCTCGACTACGCCGCAGCCAGATAGTATATATAGTCCATGAACAATAAGCAATAAAAATTATTCCAATTGCACAATTCATATCTTTAGTCGTTCATTAGCCAATAGGTTATGGGCCCTCGCGTCTTCTAAATAAAAAACTTAAAAATATCAAAATATCATCAATCGACTAAACAGTCTCGTCAACTGGCTATATAAGCAAACAAGACTAGGACTCGTCAACCTTTCATTATTCTTCCAACCCTTTTTTCTCTTCACTCCTCTGCTTTTCATTCCATTCTATTTTAGTTTTTTTTTACTCTGTTCCTTGCGTTCTTCCGTTCCTTTTTACTCTTTATCAACAATTTTTTTTTCCCTTCCTTTTTTTCTTTTGTCTCCTTTCATCTCTATTCCTACTCATATTTCTTTTCTCTCAACACCTAATAAAATAAAATAAAAGCAATTAGGTCAATACCCTAGCCAGGCATTGATGCAAGATTGTTGGCCCAATCTCTCCAAAAGCAAAAATAAGTTTTAAAAAAACAATTCAAAAAAATAACAAATCATTTAATTAACAATTAAAAATAATATATATACATACATAAATATTTATTCTCACACTTGACCTCCTTTTTTCTCCTTTGTTTTCTTCTTCTTCTCGACAACCATCACAAAATAAATCCTTCTCAATGACTCTACTTCCTACCTCTCTTTTCTTTTTCTCCTTTCTCTTCCCTTTCAAATTATCATACCTCTTTTATATTTCACCTTAAAAAAATCTATCAACTTCAACATGCCAACCCAAAATACAGTCAGCAACTTACACTTGGGGACTATCACCAAGAAGAACTTCTAATTGAAAAAGAAAAACTAATGGATCAAATACTCAACAATTGTGAAATATTTGTCACAAAAATTGTGGAAAGAAAGTTATATAATACTAAGCTATAGACACAATCCAAGATGGGTTGGTTCTCCTTTCTAAAAAAAACTAACTTAAAAAGAAGCCCCTGCCACTCTAATTTTAAAGACAGTGTAAACATGTTTGTAAGTGTGGTGGTGGAGAAAAGAAGAGTAGAAAGAATTTTCTATAAGAGACTTTGTAAAAGAGAAAGAAGTAATATATTTAAAATATAAGTAATATACTGACAGTGTAGAAAGACTCTTACAGTTGCCTTGCTGTAAGAAGAATCCTAGGGAGTTGCATAAACAGAAGAAAACCCAGTCCATTTAAGTAAAATAAGATTTCACAATTAACTAAGCTAATAAGTCTACTTGATAAAGAAAGACCAGTTGTCTATTTGAAACTAACAGTTTTGAGATGTAGAATAGGTGTTCTTTTACTTTTGATGAAGAAAATACAACAGTAAAGTTGTGCCAGAAAAATTATTTAAATGATTGAAAATTTATATTTTTATGAAGTTTTCATTTTTGTGAACAGATGTTATTATCAAGTCCCTGAAGATGAGACCTTTAAAATGATACCCTAAGTGCATATGCAAATGTGTTGTGGAATAAGATTTATAAAGTGTTATTATATAAGGGCATTGCAAATTAAAAATATTGTTATGTGTAGTTGTTGTTAGTGATAAGATTTATGATATTATTATTGTTTTTAGATGTCTGAATTCTCTTTTTTCTAATCTATTTAGAGTCTAAAGCTTTATATGCATAGTAAAGTCATGTGCCCTATTTTCCCTGTGGTGAGTATCATGGAGTTTGTAAGGAGCTTGTCCAGAGCATTATGGAGCTTTTACAGACTTTGGCACTCAATAAAAACCTTAAAACATTAATAAAAAATCTAGAAAAATGACTGATAATATACCTACTTCCCCTTTACATTCCCAACTAAATTTCGTAGTCTGCGCAGCCCTATTCAACAAATCAAAAATCATCAACTGAAGTAACTTATGAAAAGTCAAAAATATTCAAAAATACTTTATAAAATTATTAAAAATAGTAGAAAAATGGTCAAAATTCCCCAAAACCTTCCAAAGTTTCCTTAGACTCCTGAATTTCATTTCAATGTACTTATAAGCATATAATTGCATTTCTTGATTGTTTAATATTTGTTTTATGATGTATTGTATATTTAACCCTTTTTAACAGCATATAACCATCCATTCTTTCAAATAAAAATTATAAAAATTAAGATTTTCCTTTCCAATCTTTATAATAATCTCCCAATATCCTCCTTAACTAAAACTTAGTGCTGTACTAATATTTAGCCTTCCACAATGGTTAGAACCATTCTCAGTCACTCCCACTTTGAAGCACTTTCTCTAATACTATCCTTACTGTAGCAATATAATAATTCTACAGTGCAATATCTGGTATGCACACCTGATGTGAACAAAAAAAATATAATATATCTAAATTTCTTTTCTACAAAAAGTAATTTTATTTATATCTCTATTTTTTCTATACTATTCTATCTACACTACTTTTCTTTCTTCACCCCCCTTCTTTTAAAAGTGAGTGCCCTTATATATATATTGTATGTTCAGCGCCTCTCCCCTATGTTTCCTTTCCCCACAGTTTTTCCTACACAAGTTCAAAAATTATTCAAGAATATCAAAAAGTACCTAAATATCACAGTAATCTATTTACAATGGTTAGCATAATTCCTGGTCCTTATAGTGCTCAAATCATTATTTTAGTTCTACTATTAGCATCCAATGCTTAATCTTTCCATAAATACCCTATACTCCTTAAGATTACTAACTATATAATAAGTACTGAACTGCCTTTCATACCTATTATAATAACCTGTGCTTGCCATGTGAGTATCCACAAATTGTGAAACCCTTTTTGCTAAGTAATTAACCTATCTTCAAGTCTTACTTCCTTTTCTCTATTAGTTGAGTGCTGATCATCAACCCACTCATCCTTCTAGTGCAACTCTTCCTATCCAGGCTTCTATTACCACTGTGCATTTATAGCTTACATTCAAAGATTATTGAATATCTCTAAGTGTAAAACTCATAACCTCACTTATCACTGCATACCCCTTAATCTATACTATTCTTCTAGTGCTGATTGTAGCTTTCTCAAATACATATTATAGTCCTGCCTTATACTCCATTTTACACTTCTGTTATCTCTCTGATTGTTGCTGCTTCTATATCCATACTTCCCCTAAAAAAGTGTGCACAGAGAGTCTATCTTTTCATGCGCTTTTGAAGACCCCTTAGTTGTGCTTTTGTAACCATCCTTCTTGGCAACCCCATTGTTGTGATTTTAGAGAACTGAGTCTTTGCAGCACTCCTGAGACTTTTTCTGTGTCTTTTCAAGAAGTGTGCCACACCGGCGCTGTATTCTCTCACACTTAAAATGAAATCACATGGCCAGAGCATGAAGCCACTTCTCCTACATCACTCAACTCATTCAAAAAATACCCCACTCAAATTCATCCCCCTTTCCCTCAAGAATGGAAATTCCTAAATCAACTAGTTTCAAACCTTTATTACCACACTGTAAATCAAGTCAATACTGCCTTTGACACAGTATTCACCTACCTTGAAAACACTCTGGCTCTTGATGAACAAGATATCCAGAATCAAATCACCCTAGTCAAAACTCTAAATTTGAATTATAATAATGCATACAAGGACTGGGAGTATGCCTTCTTTGACAGGCTCTAAATGAAGTCCCATCCTTTTCCTTAATTACTAAAATGATGCAGACTTTCCTTTTTCTTCTATTTATTTCTTTATCATTATCTTGTTGTAAATTTTCCTTGTAAATAGTGTATTTTTATTGTAATAATAAAGTGATTACCAGAAAATCCTGTTGCTAAAATTGCCTATTTATTTTCTTTGTGAGTGTGAAATAAATATTTTTCTTTTTTTTGTTCTTAAAAAAAATTAAAAATTTTATATTTTTAAAGTTTACTTCCTCTTCAATAAAGTAAGATAATGTTTAAGGCATTCCATAAATATCTAAGTTTTTTTGTTCCACTTTTACTTCATACATTAAATTCTTGAAGAAGGTTCAGATCTTCACAAGACTTGTGCTCCCTCTGTGCTACTTTTCTTTTCCCTTAATCTGGGGTGCAATTCATTCTTCTGTGTCAATAATTTCCCACTTGGATACTAATCAGTGCTCTTCACTTCTATACACCTTTATAGTGCCAGATTTATTATGAATAGACCCCTATGATCCATTTTTTATCCTTATCCAAATCCATTCACCATCAAATCTGAATAGACATTACTCATTACCAGAATATACCTGGAGATCAGTCTTTCACCTTTTGCTTTTGACATAAATTTAACTGTACTTTCTCTAAGCCTTTCAGTTATTCCTCCTTTAGACCTTCTTGTGAATTTTTTTGTTTTCATAAGACTTGCACCTTTTCTCATGATTATCCTGTGTCTCCTAATGGTTATATACAATTCTCTCTGGGAGGTACATCTAGCACTCCTACTGTAATAGCTAGTCCTATCAGTGCTACTCTTCCATCATCTTAGACTTCACCTATGGATAGTGAATCTCTTCCCACTTATTCTCATCAAGAAATTTTCATCCAAACTAAGCTAAATCCCCTTCATCCATTGAATTAGATGTTGCCCTTCAATCATCTTCTTCAAACATACCAAAATCTTTTGTGGAAGTTTCAAGATTGGTAAAGCACTAATAACTATTTGAAAGATAAAATTGGAATGTTATTTTAAAGATTGTAGAGGCCAATCTAAGTTTATATGATTTTTTATTTGAAATAAAGGATAGTTATTTTGTTGTTAAAAGGGTTAATTTTATGCGTCAAAATAACTTAATTTATTAACAGTCAAGAAGTTCAAGTATACCGTCAAAATAAAATGAAAATGAAATTAAGAAGTCTCAGAAACCTTTGGAAGTTTTTGGGGAATTTTTAATATTTTTCTATTATTTTCATTAATTTTAGAAATTATTTTTAATTATTTTTAAATTTACATAATTTACTTAATTTTGATGAATTCTTTATAGATGAATAGGGATTCACTCACTACAAAAATTTATTTCAAAAAGAAGAGGAGAAGTAGTTCTATCATCTTTAATTTTTCTATATTTTTTATTAGCAATTTAAGGTTCTAATTGAGTCCGGAAGTCTCTATCAGCTCTGTAAATGCTCCAGGATGCTCTGGGTGAGGAAAATAGGGCACTTGACCTAACTATGCATATAAAGCTGTACACTCAAAATTAGATTAAGAATCATAAATTCATAAAAAATAAAAAAATCTAATTATTAGCCACAACAATAAACATTTTTTTGCATGATATTTTTAATTTTGTAATACCCTTATAAAATAACACTTTTACATAATGATTCTTAAATATTATTCCACAACACATTTAAATAAATATAAAGGGTATCATTGTAGAGGTCTCAAAATCAGGGACATTACTTTAACATCTATTTACAAAAATATAAATATTCAATCATTTAAATAACTTCTCTGGCACAACTATACTGTTGTATTTCCTTCATTCAAACAAAAAGAACACTGATTTTACATCTTAAAACCATTATTTTCCAGTAATCAACTGGTCATTCTTTATCAAGTAAACTTACTAGCTTAGTTAATTGTGAAATCTTTATTTACTTAAAGGGAAAGGGCTTTCTCAGGTTTATCTAACTCCCTTGGATTCTTCTTACAGCAAGGCAACTGTAAGAGTCTTTCTACATTGATGGTGCCCAATGTGTGGTTTGAATTCTCTAGCTTTTAATTGATCATACTTTGTATTTGGACATGCTTAGCCTGCAAGTGGTTTATCTAGCAAATTCTTATTTTATTATTATGGTTTAATCTCATACTTTTGGGATGTCTTCTGTTACTGGATCTGGTGTTGCAGTTCCTGTTATGGAATTTGCTAGGATTGTTAGTTAGGGTGGGCCCAAGTCTAATGATGAAAAAGTTAAATGGTTTTTAAGCAGATATGAATCTTCTTCTTCTGTGGATGGGGCTCTTAATTTGGATATGGTAAAGCGAATCCAATTTTTAATTTTTTACAGAAAGTTGGAGAAAGAGGTCATTGCTGTGGATGGATATAAAAAGTGAAACTGGCTTAAATTTTTAAGAGAGATGGTTGACAGATAGGATGTTAGGTATATTATAGTGAAACTCAACAAGATTATTAGTGATTGGAAGTCTAAAGGTGGTGTTTCTACTATGGTAGACTTTAAAAAGTTGGTTGGAAAGTTTGATGAAGTGGTGGAAAAAATTATTTGGTGGAGGAAATAGGCCATTAAAATCAGGTCAAGGATCTATTCTGGCTATCATTTAGTAGGGATATTAGGATGAATGTGTTAAAAAAACTATCAAGAAAGAAATTAATAAAGGATCTTCAGAATGGGGAACAGAAGCTGCCTGCTTTAGAGGTTATCAAAGAAAACATCCAGGTGTATTTAAAATTTATGGCACTGGAAAAATACCAAGAATCTTGTACTCAATATGTTAGCAAGTTTAGTAAAGTTTTAACTGAAAATAACAGTATTATGGTCAAATCTCAAGAGACAAGGAAGACTCAGATGGGTCAGCCTGCTTCTAATTTTGTAGTTAATGTGGAAAACAATATGGTTTATCACTTGGCTGAATTAAAAAATCAGACAAAACTATTTGCTCAAGAAACACAGAATTCCAACAGAGTGTATGAGGATTCATATTCTTCTTCTTCACATCAATCTAGGGGTTATAAGAGGAGGAATTATAGTTCTAATGGAAATGGTAACTGGTTTTCTGGAAATGGAAATAGCAATGGTTGTAGAAATTGTAATTTTGGAAATGGTTTAAGAGGCGGTTATAGCAAAACCAGGCTTTGCTCTTATTTTAATAAGAGGGGGCACAGAGCTGGTGATTGTTTTTATTTGGATAAGGACTTGAAATCTGGTAGAGTCAAATTTCATGGAAAGTGTTATAGATTCCCTGATGGATCTTTCATCAAACCCAATGATTTGAAAGCTTTTTTGGATCTGGTTAGGAGGAATATGATGGCTGAATAAAGGGAAAGATTTGAAGAATCAAATGGTGAAGATGATGATGATGTTAAAGGGGGTAAAAAGAATGGTGGTAATGAAGGTGGAAAATTTAAATAAGGAAGAGAGAAGGAGGTCATTAAGGCCACAATTTCAATTTCTTTTGCTGTTCTTGTGTTTTGTTCAGTTGCTACAGTGGATAGTAGTTGTATGGCTGGTGAATATGATGTTGATACTGCTAGAAGGGCAGCTTCCACTAAAGCTAAGGGTAGCATTCAAAGCCAATTAAGGGAAAATTCAGGCAAGGCATAAATTAAAAAGATGGAAAAGAAACTTTACTCTAAGGATGAATCATATAGGATCCATAAGGGGATAGCAGATATGGGGCCTCCTAGTTTTAGAAATTCTGATTTTAATGGTGAGCAAATGCCTATTGAAGAAGAATAAGATTCTGAGGAGGATGTACCATTGGCATCTCTCCCCAGACCAAGTTTTAGTGGTCCAACTCCTATGGAAGGGGTAAGAAGGACCAGTGATTGATCTGGATTAGAGAAAGTAGTAGGTGATGAAGCTAGGGTTTTGAAAATGGGGGTTATTATGGCAATGTGGGTCCTCAAGAGGTGCTCAAATCCAAGTTTATCAAAAATAAAGTTCAATATAAAATCCCAGTAGTAGCTGGTCAAGAAAATGCTATGGATGATTTTTTGGGTAGAGTGAATTAAATTCAGATTCCTTTATCTTTGGGGGAATTATTTAAAATTAGTCCTGCCATTTCAGAAAAGAAGAAGAAGCATCTGACAAGGAGATAGTGTAGAAATTCTCTCACAGTCGCCTTGCTCTAAGCAGAATCCAAGGAAGGTGAATAACTTTGAGAAGCCCTGTTTCTTTAAGTAAAATAAGATTTCAAAATTAACTAAAATAATAATTTTACTTGATAAAGAAAAACTAGTTGAAAAATTGAATATAAAATTTTTGTGATATAGAATCTGTATTCCTTCTAATTTAGGTGAAGAAATGCAAAAATGAAGTTGTACTAGAAAAGTTATTTAAATGATTGATTATTTATATTTTTATGAATTTTTTTATTTTTGTGGACAAGTGCTATAATCAAATACCTGAAGATGAGACCTTTACAATGATACTCTATAATTATATGTAAATATTTTGTGCAATAAAATTTATAAAGTATTATATAAAAGTGTTATATATACAAGGGTATTACAAATAATAATTTTTGTTATGCATTGTTGTTGTTATTTGTAATATAATGATGGTATAATGTTAAAATTCTCTATAAAGCTATATGATTCTTATTCTTATTTAAATTCTACAGCTTTATATGCATAGTTAGGTCATTTGCCATATTCTCCCTGCTCAGAGCATCCCAGAGCTTGTCTGGAGCATTCCAGAGCTCATATGGAGTTCTGGACTCAATTAGAACCTTAAAACCTTAATATAAAGTCTGGAAACATTACTGATGATAGAGCTACTTCCCATCTACATTTTAAACTTTTTTCTCTAGTCTTCACAGCCCTATTAATCTAATCATAAATCATAAAGGTTAATTAAATTATGAAAAATTTAAAATATTCAAAAATACACTATAAAATTATTAAAAATTGTAAAAATTGTAAAAATTTCCAAAAAATATCCAAAGGTTCTTGAGACTCCTAACTTTTATTTCCATGCAGTTTTAAACCTATTCTTACATTTCTTGACTGATAAATATTCTTTAAATGCTGACTTGTAAAACTAACCCTTTTTAACAGCTTATAACATCCATTATTTCAACTAAAAAATATTTAACATTAGATTGAAATTTCCAATCTTTATATTAGTCTCCCAATAGCCTGCTTGAATAAACCTTAGTAACTTAATAATCTTTAGGCTGCCACATCATCCCTCCAATTAAAAATGTCTTCATTCTTATATTTGAATATTTTATCAATCACATATTTATCTTCTCTTCAACATCTTTGACCATTTATTCCAATCCACTCCAGAATAACAATTTCACTTTATCTTTACCAATATCTCTACAAAATGTCTTCAAATGATCTAGCTGTCCAACATGATCTTTGCACCAAATACCAGGCTCCTTGTCTAATTTCTAACCCTGGTCTTCCTGGAAGAACTGCCAAAGATCTTTGCAGGCTTAAGAAAATAAAATGAAACTGTCAAATTTTTCCCTCCAGGACAAATTTTTATACTTTCCCAGCTGCCATTTCTGATCCAAAAATTCCCAAAAAGAGACTATCAAGAATCCCCAACTTCTTCAGAAACATAAATGCCAAAACAGCTTCTTCTTGTAAAAAATCTAATCCTGAGCTTCCTCCTCCATTTTAAGATCCTAATCCCATTATGCCAGTTTCTCCCTTCAGCTTTTCTGAAACCATATTTCCTTCCTCTAAGAGTTAGTTGTTTATTTAATCTTTATAAATTCATCCAATAATTCAAATTCAACTAAAAATCTCTTCTAACTCCTAAATTTTCTCCTAAGCTATTGAATTTACCAATAATGATGATGTTGGTCAGGTGAAGATTGATTATATTAATAATTTTTCAAAATCTCATAGATATCTCTTTCTAGACTTTTGTTATGATAATAAGTACAAATATTTGACATATTTTCAAGAGACCCCAGTTAATTATAATAAAGATATTATGAAGAGAAGAGTATTTATGCAGAGCTTTGATACTGATGTTGAAAGATTTCACAGATATTATTTATGTTGATTGTTCTTCTCATCCTTAAAATTTATTACTTCAATTTTTTAGTGCTGATAAAATGATTTGTTTGTTTGACCCAATTCTTCTGTCTGAATTTAATTGATTTAATTTTGAAATAAAAATAAAATGAATCATATTTGACTTTTGATTATTCCACTTCTGAGAGAAAGGTTTGAATCCCTTCAGACTCCCCTCTACCAATTGTCACGCGCCACGTGACACTCGAGGCGAAATTAACTCAATCAATCAATAATATCAAGTCCTAAATCTATACTCGAAGCGCAGAAAGCAATTCTCCATAGCAACTGTGATTTTCCTTTGTGTACTTGCTATTTAACTGCGCTAGCCTAAACTCTAAATCTAAATTAGTCAATCTCCCAATAGGGTACCTTAGTCCTTTTCAATAAGCGACGCGCAGCGCTAGGATCAACGAAATAGTATAGCAGTAGTTTTTTTCATTAAAGTTTTGTTAATTAATTTAAAAGGGGTAAATTGAGCATGGACGGATATTTAGTGGAGAGGGTCTAAATGTATGTTAGTAATGGTCAATGGAATGGGAATGCTGCGATGGAAGGGAGGTCAATGCGAGGAGGAACAAAGGATATAAAAGGAGTTGGGTATTTGGTTTGATATTCCTTAGAATTAAATTATAATATCGTATTTACATTAATAGTGGAAAATCCTTAAAAGTTAAATAATTGTTATTGTATTTTTCTTTTACTTCCTCAATATTCATTTCTAAATCCTAAATCTTTGATTATTGAGTTTCCAGCCCTTTGTGAGATTTTAAGAAGTATTATTACCTTGGAACTAGTTTATAATTCTTCTCGATCAAACCTCGAACCTATAGCTATTACTTCGAGTGACCTTCGAATCATTTCCTCGAATCATTCCTCTGTGCTTCGAAGAAGTTTCTAAAAATCCCTCATCTCACTTACAGGAACATCCTGGACCTTGTGCGTAGGTCGTCCGGTGACAGTATAATTTAATTCTCCGTAGTTCTCATTCTTTGCACTACTACGTCCTTTTAGGTGTTTCTAAAATTTTAAATGGCACCTGTTCAACGCACTCCTCCTACGGGCGCTACTACTAGAGCTCGCGCTAGAGGCAGGCCAACAGCCACAAGGTCTGTTTCTCGCACTCACTCTTTGGAACCACTCAACCTTAGGGAACGGCAACATTCAGTTCAATCTGTAGAAGACATTCCACAAGATTTTGAGGATTCTAGTGATGAAGAAGATGGAGAGGATACAATGCATGAGGCACCATCCGCCCCTGCCAATCACCCTTCTGACCAATCCTCAGAACCAGGACCATCTAACTCTCTGGAAGATTTCATGAGACTTTTTATGAAAACCCTTTCTAATCCAACGTCTTCAGAGGGATCTAAGTTCAAAACTCCTTCTATGAAATCTCCTGACAAATTCGACGGAGATCACCCCGACAGATTGTGACCCTTCTTGCAAACCTGCAAGCTACTGTTCCATAATGACCCTTGAACCTTTAACAGCGACCGATCAAAGGTTGTTTACGCTTCTTCATTCCTAGCCAGAAAAGCAGCAAGATGTTTCGAACCTTATCTACTCATGCTTTCTTCGACAGAAACCCACTTACTTATCAATAATTGGGAAAAATTCGAGGACCAACTTTTTACGTTGTTTGGGGACCCTAATGAAACGGACAACGCGGAAATTGAACTTGATTTTCTTTGCATGAGTGATAATGGTAAAGCTTCTGAATATATCTCGAACTTCAGAGCACTTCAAACTCGAGTAGGTTGGAATGATGCTGCCCTTAAGTATCATTTCAAGAAAGGACTTCCTTCGAGGATTCTAGATCAATTAAATCTTCACGGTCAGAAGATGACTACTTTAAAGGACTTAATGGATCAAACCCTCGAACTTGACGGCGTTTATCAAGGACGACTTCAACATCGTCGATATGCCAACAAATCTCAAGCCAAAATTTTAAATCGGGACCTTCTTCACACCCACCACCAAATCAATCCTCCTCGACTCAATCCAAACCCAATAAGGGAAAGGATAAATCTCGACCAAAAGGCTCGACCCCAGGCAATATCAGCAAAGTACTGGATCCTAAAGGGGAACTTAAAGAAGCTGAGAGAAAGAGACGAGCAGATAACGGGTTATGTATGTATTGTGGGGGTAAGCACAAGTTGGAAGACTGTGTAAAGTTGAAGGAAAGAGAAGGTACTAGTTCGAAGTCAAAAAACTAGTAGATAGTTTACTTGTGTGCAAAGCAAACTATCTTATCTCTCCCAGTGCACAGAACCTCCATGTCTTAAGGACTGGAGTTGCCTTGAACCGCTTGAGATTCATTCTTTTTAAGGAGGATATCCCCTTCAGTTGTCTTATAGACTCTGGAGCTTCAATTTCTTTTGTTAGTTTATCTTTTGCCGAGAAGCTTTAACTAACATTTACAGATATCGATCGAACTCCCATCTATTTGGTCGAATCAGAGGAACCCAAATATTGGGTAAGTAAGAAAGTTTTATGGGTTTTCAACTTTCCGAATTTTCCCCCCTTTGAGTGGGAATTATCAGTCTTGGACGCCCCAAGGATGGACAATACCATTCTTGGCCATGACTTTTTAACGCATTGGAATCCCGAAATTGATTGGACTAGGGGATTGATCACCCCACGCTCTAAGTATATTTCTGATTCTTCAATGCAGGTCAATAGGGAATTAAACAACCAGCCTGACAACGTCCTGCTAGAGGCCAAGTCTCTGCCAGATGACTTGCAAGCATCTGTACCTTCTTTAAATGAGCAATTGGCTAACCCTTCTAGATCGATGACTTCACTCGAAGAGGATTTAAATTGCCTTGAAGGAATCGAATTCTGCTGTCTCAATACAGGTATTCCCTCGACAGATTCTCTCGAAGATGAAGAGGAAGACCAAATAAACGTTGAAGCCATCAAATCAACTCTACCGGAAATCTACCACGATTTCCTCGATGTTTTCTCAATCCGCAAGGCCGATAAGTTACCACCTCATCGACCCTACGACCATCAAATAGAGTTAATAGGCCCAGTACCTCCGGCAGGTCCTGTCTATTCTTTATCGAAGGACGAATCTCAAGTTCTTCAAGACTACATTGCAGAGAATGTAGCCAAAGGTTTCATCAGAGCCAGTAAATCTCCAACCTGCTCTCCTGTCCTCTTTGTAAAAAAGAAGGACGGTAGTCTTAGGTTGTGTGTTGACTATAGAAAGCTCAACACAGTCACGAAGAAGAATGCATATCCTGTTCCTCCTATGTCATTACTTCTTACCCTTTTCAATGGTGCTAATTTCTTTTCTAAAATTGATATTAGAGGCGCTTACAATCTTATTCGCATTGTGGAAGGTCATGAACCACTGACTGCAATGCGCACTAGATTTGGTAGTTTTGAATATTTAGTTATGCCTTTTGGATTATGTAATGCACCTTCAACTTTTCAAACTTTTGTTAATGATATCTTTCAGGATGTTGTTGAACAATTTGTAGTCGTCTATTTAGATGATATTTTAATATTCTCGAAAACACTGGATGAACATATTCATCATGTTTGTCAGGTCCTAAATCGTCTTTGAGATCATGGTCTCTATGCCAAGCATAATAAATGCGAATTCCACCTCAAATCAATTGATTTTTTGGGTTTTACGTTGTCCACTGACGGTTTAGTCATGGATGATAAAAAAATCCAGAAAATCCTGGAATGGCCTGAGCCCAAAAACATTAAATCACTCCAAGGATTTTTGGGTTTTGCAAACTTCTATAGAAGATTTATTAAAGATTACTCTAAAACTATTTCCAATCTTACTTCTCTTCTTAGAAAAGATATTCCTTTTGCTTTTACTTCTACAGCACGAAAGGAATTCGAAGCACTAAAAACGGCGTTCACCACAGCCCCAATTCTTCGGCATTTTGATCCTTCTGCCTCGAAAATAGTTGAGACAGATGCGAGCAATTATGCTATTGCAGGGGTCATCTCCCAATTAAATCCTGAAACAAATTTGTTTCATCCTGTTGCTTTTGAGTCACTCAAACTCATAGCCGCAGAATTAAATTATGAAATTCATGACAAAGAGCTTTTAGCTATTATCCATTGTCTTAAAAAATGGCGTTCTTTTCTTCTCAGCCTAGATAGTCCTTTTCAAATTTTAACAGATCATAATGCTTTGAAATACTTCATGTCTTCTAAAGTGTTAACCAGGCGTCAATCCAGGTGGGCTGAATTTTTGTCTCAATTTTCTTTCTCTATTTCCTATCGCCCAGGAAAAAACTGCATTGTCCCAGATATCTTGTCACGTCGGGACGACGTTTACCCACAGCGGGGGGACGCATTTGCTGACAAGAACCCAGCAAATGTGCAATCAATATTCAACAAATCAATGTTAACGACTCATCAACTTAATTTGATGACAATTCAATCTTTTCGAAATCCACTATCCAACATCCTCGAAGCTCAGTCGAAGGACGATTATTGTTTAGGGTTAAAAGACAAAATACTCTCGAAGCAAGGGGCCAAAAGATTTAGTATTGAATCAGGTCTATTAGTCTTCGAAGGTAGAGTAGTCATACCCGACAACAATGAGATAAAATTATGGATTTTCAACAGTCGACATGATTCTCCGTTAGCTGGTCATTTTGGGGTTGATAAAACCTACCAGTTAATAGCGAGGGATTTCTTCTGGCCAGGTATGACCAAGGAAATCAAGGCCTATATTAAAGCTTGTTACGAATGTAATAGGAATAAGGCTCCCCCTCACCGGAAGCATGGGTTGCTTCAACCAATTCCTATTCCCTCTAAACCTTGGGAATCTTTATCGATGGATTTCATTTCTCAACTTCCTATTTCTAATGATTTTGATGCTATATTAGTAATAGTAGATAGATTTTCAAAAATGTCTATTTTTATTAAAACCACTACTACTGCTACAGCATAAGATTTGTCAAAATTGTTTCTAGAATATGTATTTTCTAAACACGGCTTACCAAATGATATTATTTCAGATAGAGGCTCATTGTTTGTATCCACATTCTGGACCCAACTGTGTCGACAACTCAATATCACGAGGAATCTCTCCACGGCCTATCACCCTGAAACCGATGGTCAAACAGAAAGAGTTAACCAAATCCTCGAACAATATCTTCGAATGTATGTCAGTTACCAACAAGACGATTGGACCACATGGCTACCATTGGCCGAATTTGCTTATAATAACTCGACTCATTCTTTGACATGAAAATCTCCCTTCGAAACCATTTATGGACGACATCCTCAATTCAACTCAATTCATGTAGGAACTAATCATCCTGCGGAACATTATCTTCGAACTATATCACGACTCCAAGAAGAACTTAAAACAAATTTGGAATCAGCGATTCGAAGATACAAGGAACAGGCTGACAAACATCGACAATCTGCTCCTTCCTTTAAACCAGGCGACAAAGTATGGCTTGATGCACGAAACATCCGAACAACAAGACCATCAAAGAAACTGGCTGAAAAGCGCTTGGGACCATTCGAAATCGACTCTGAAGTCTCTAAAACTGCATTTCGACTCAAGTTACCTCCTAAATGGAAGGCGATTCACCCTGTTTTCCATGTATCTCTCCTGGAACTGGCTCGAGAAATATACCTGGGCAAGAACCAACCCCCTCCGGAACCGGTCAAAGTAGAAGATCATCTAGAGTGGGAAGTAAGTCGTATCCTTGATTCAAGAATACGCAAGGGGAAACTTCAATACCTCGTGGAATGGGAAGGCTTCCTCAATGAATCAGACAAAACATCCTGGGAACCAGCCATCAATGTTTCTAACACTCCTGAACTCCTAAAATCTTTTCATTCAAAATATCCTTTAAAACCAAAACCTTAAAATTTCTTTATTTAAAATTTTCTTTTCATTTTCTTTCTTTCTTTAAAATCTAAAACACCTCTTAAATTTTTTTAGCCTTGTTTTCTTCTTTCTCTCTTCTTTTCTTTCTATAAAATTTCCTCCAAAACCAACTAAAATTAAAATCAAAATTAAAATTAAATACAATAAAATAAAATAAAATAAAATCAAAATTAAAATTAAATAAAATAAAAAAAATAGAATAAAACATAAATAATAAAATAAAAATAAATCTCTCTAAATATTTTCTTTCTTTTCTTTTCAATTCTTTAAATACATTCTTTTCTTAAATTTAACATTCTCTTTAAAAATTTCTCTTCCAAAAAATTTATTCTCTCTTTAAAAAACTTTCTTTCCTTCGAATCATCAAATCTTGTACGACACGACCATTTCCTCAAACTTAACTTCAACCTCTAAATCTCCCTATAATAATTCTTCGAAACAAATAATTCTTCTTTTCAAACTCTCTTAAATTCTAAATTCTGTTTTTTTTCTTTTCTTTCTTCTTCCTCTCTTTTCAACTAAAATTTCTTAAAAAAAAAAAAAAAAAAAATTCAAAATCCTCAATTTAACAAACTCATCTCAATCACAAAACCGTTTCTTTTTCTCTCTCTTTTCTTATATAAAATTTTTTCTTTTTTAAAAAAAACACTAAAACTTCCTTCAATTAAAACAACCTTTTTTCCTTTCTTTAAAATTCCTCTTTCAAATTCTAAAATTTTTTATTTAAAACTTCTTTTTCTTTCTTTTTTTTTCTTTTCTTTTTCTCTCTCTCTTAAATCTTATAAAATTAACAACATTCACCTACAATAAAAAAAAGAATAATACTAATAATAAAATAAAATAAAAATAAAATAAAATTAAAATACAATTTTTTTTCTCTACTTCTTTACATCTCCTTTTCTTTTAACTTCTCTCGAACCAATCTTTTCATTTTCTTCAAAACTACCCTTAATTCCTTCCTGCATTTCTCAAATACCTCCTCCTCTCCTACTGGAACCACCTCTCCCATCTCCAATAGCTCCTCTGCCACGTCGAAGGAAGCAGCGTCAATAATAGCGTCGACCTCCCCACATAGTTCTTCCGCGAACCTTACTCGTCGACCTTGACGAGGTTTCTTCGACCACACCTGGTCCAGGGTATCTTCGGGCTCTTCAACTACTTCCGTAGCTGGAGGGTTTGCCTCAGTTGGTATAACCGGCACAGGCTCCGCAATCGGCTCTTCAAGGTTATTCGATGTCTAAAACAAAAAAAAAATCTCATCAGTAACTTCATCCTTAAAACAAACAAATAAAACTTACCTCGAAGATGGGGTCAGGCTCTAGAAATAACCTGGGCGCCACTTCGACCTCTACCTCTCTCTCTTCCTCATCGTCCTCGATGACCACCCGTTGTTTCTTGGGTGCCCGCCCTGGAACAGGGACTTTATCTTCATCCTCCTCCACCAATTCGTCGACCTCTTCCTCGACACCTCGCTTCGAACTTGTGGCCTGGGTTACCCAGGTTGAGATCTCGTTGTTCAACTCCTTATCATTTTCCCCCACCGATTGTTCATCTTTGATCGAGACATCCCAAATGTCTTTGACCACCTCTTTGGTCTTCGGAACTACCCAAAACTTAGTTTTTGTAAATCGTTTTTTGATTTCCGCGTTCTTTGTCAACGCATCGCACGCCACTCGCCGCCAATGGCAAAACTCGCATTTCTGGCAAGGGCCTTGAGTCCCCGTACTTTCGACACAGAAATATTCCATGCTTTCACAAGCCGTGCAAGTCTGTGAAAACTGTCGTGTGATTATTCCCCCATCCGCTTTAGGGTGTGGAGGCCTGGGTGTGGGAGTAGGGCAGTTCATTATAAAATAAATAATTAAGAGGTGAGGGAAAAAAGTATTAGACAAGGGAAATTAGTGTGGGAAGATGGCTCAAGCTCAACGGAGTTCGCGTTTTTTATACCCGGGCATCTGTCACGCGCCACGTGACACTCGAGGAGAAATTAACTCAATCAATCAATAATATCAAGTCCTAAATCTATACTCGAAGCACAGAAAGCAATTCTCCATAGCAACTGTGATTTTCCTTTGTGTACTTACTATTTAACTGCGCTAGCCTAAACTCTAAATCTAAATTAGTCAATCTCCCAATAGGGTACCTTAGTCCTTTTCAATAAGCGACGCGCAGCGCTAGGATCAACGAAATAGTATAGCAGTAGTTTTTTTCATTAAAGTTTTGTTAATTAATTTAAAAGGGGTAAATTGAGCATGGACGGATATTTAGTGGAGAGGGTCTAAATGTATGTTAGTAATGGTCAATGGAATGGGAATGCTGCGATGGAAGGGAGGTCAATGCGAGGAGGAACAAAGGATATAAAAGGAGTTGGGTATTTGGTTTGATATTCCTTAGAATTAAATTATAATATCGTATTTACATTAATAGTGGAAAATCCTTAAAAGTTAAATCATTGTTATTGTATTTTTCTTTTACTTCCTCAATATTCATTTCTAAATCCTAAATCTTTGATTATTGAGTTTCCAACCCTTCGTGAGATTTTAAGAATTATTATTACCTTGGAACTAGTTTATAATTCTTCTCGATCAAACCTCGAACCTATAGCTATTACTTTGAGTGACCTTCGAATCATTCCTCTGTGCTTCGAAGAAGTTTCTAAAAATCCCTCATCTCACTTACAGGAACATCCTCGAACTTGTGCGTAGGTCGTCCGGTGACACCAATATCTAATTTTTCAAAGCATGAAAGAGTGGGCTCCTCACCCACTGAGTCAAATAATTTGGATTCATTCTTGACATAAGGTCTTCCAAGCTTCCACCTAATTAGTTTACCAATGAGAACTACTAATATTCCAATTTCTATTAAACCTCAATGATTCAGCATCACAACATTCAAATAAATTTACAACCCTTTAAATCACTCCTTAAATTCTGTCAGAATTCTTCATATTTTCCAGACTTTCTTAGTACCTTTAATTTCAGTCTTTAGAAATCTCTACCAATAACCATTTAAGTTTTCATCTTTCATTAAACTTTATGAAATAATTTTATGTTATGACATCTTCATTTCCTAAATTTAGTTGCACCATATGCATCAATGAATGTGTCAGCCAGGCTGTCCCAGGAGCCAAGTAATAAACATAAAATTTTATTGGAGTTAATAAATGACATAATAATTGCAGATTATGTATATATATTAAATTTATATTACATAATAAATTTTATTACAATATTATTTTATAATTAAAATAAATTTTATCTAATTTTATTATCATATAAATTAAGTATACATTAAAATAATTATTATATTCCATATAAAGAGGTGTTATGTGTATTTAATGAATAATTAATTAATTACATTTTGATAATATAATTATATCTTATTAAATTATCTTATATTGTAATTACATTAATTTTTAAATTTAAATTGAACCCTTTTCATATTCAAACTTATCCATAATTATTGACCTTGTTTTTTGACCATTATTTGTGATGAATATTAAATGCATTATAATATTTATTATAATAAATTTAAAAATTCTAAAATTGGTTAAGTAGAAAATTTAATTACTTGTTTCAACTAGTTATTACATAGTCAAAACAATTTATTAATTTTCTACAGACTAATACAAAAATTGATTACAATATTTTGTTGCGTCAAAACATTCCATTTGCTTCACTTAAAAAATCTATAAAAAATATTGTTATACTTAATTTGATTACTTTTTCACATGGTTCTCATTTCTCAGGGTTGTTTAATTACTTACTAAATTACTTAAATGATTTGGGAAATGGTTGCGTGAAAATTGTTTTCTTAATTGGGATTTTAATTACTTGTTTCATCTTTTTCTCTCCATTGTTATGTTTCAATTATTTTCTTTTATCTTTTTGTTTCATCCTATTATTATTTTGTATATACTCAGTGGTAGAGCCTCATTGATCCCTTTGCCTATAAAAGGCCTTGTGTTATTTCATTTTTGCTGATCACTTACTACTCAACATATTTTTTAATTACGCTATAAAAATCTTTTTATTTACAACTATTTAAACTGCCCATCTGCCTATTTAAGTAATAAAATAAAATATTAAAAGGTTGTGATAAGAATATTTTAGTATTAATAGTTGATAATTGAACAGAGAGAATAAAACCGTACTTACTTTATTAACCACATTGATCCCTGTCCATCTTTATTAAAAGTCTTTAATTTTTTTATATACCTCTTTATTTCAATTCCTTTTTATTCCCCCTTCTACCTTCTCTTTTTCACCTTCTTCTAGACGACCGGTGTGGTCTTCCAACATTGGCAGGGGCCTTTGTTGTGTGATTTGGTGCTGTTTGTGCATGTCTTAATTGACATCTGTTAAGGAATTGGGTATTTTTCTGGTTTTATTCCGTAGATATTGAGTTTGCGGGTATGTGAGTACTATCATTGGATAGCCCTGGTTTTTCTCTATATTTTATGTCTTGTAGACATTTTTCATATTCTGACTTTTAAGGGGTCATTTCCTCATTTTTCATATATAAAAGATTGCTGTTTAATTTGGTTTTTTGTGTTTTATAGGCTAACCTTAAGTCTTAGGGTTAAGTGCTTAGTACCATTGGATGGAGCTAATTTTTCTCTATATTTCATGTCTCAATGTTGTTATAGTGAAATTCCGTGTTTTAAAGGTTTTAGTAGTTGTAGCTAATTTTTCTAAGTAGATTAGTTGTTTTTGTTGGTTTTCTGGCTTCAGGGAGGCCGGGCCGCTTCAGGCGGCATCTCCGACGTCAGGCAGCCCGCCCACCTCTGTTTTAGGAGGTAGGGGAGCACTTCAGGAGGGTTTTTATGCAATTTGGAGGGTACAGGTGCCAGATTGGTGGGTGCGCATGGGCTCTTAGTTAGTGGTCTGTGTGTACATAGTGAATAAGACAGTTTGGGGCAACCTTAATCATCATACAACCATCCGGAGGTGATATCATTGTTCCTCACTCAGTTTTCACTGTTTTCTGGCCACAATTGGATGTGTTTGTTGCAAGTGAGTTCTTCATTTAACTTAACTTTAGCAACTTTTTTCTCTGTTATAGTCTTGCAAGCTATAGCAAGTATTATTGCTGTCTCTGGTGTGGATTTGCAGCCTACATCAAGTATCTTTGCTGTCTCTGGTGTGGACATTGTTCTAAATTTCAGCTCTTTGGTCTGGTAGTCTATCTGGGGATTACTTTCTTGGCTCATCAAGCAGTCACGTGTGTTAAAAAGGGGCTTTAGCAAAACAGTAACCAACTTACTTTAGCAAGTAAATCTCACTCTATTTTTCTAAAGGGACAGGGGATTTTCTCTCTGGTTTTTCTCCAACTCCCTTGGTCAAGGCCTATAGCTAGTACTATGGGATTGTCTAAATTTCTGGCGCCCAACGTGGGGCAGAACTTGCTAGTTCTTTGGAATCTCTGTTTTCTTTGGTTGGCTCTTTTTGGTGTTTTGGTCTGGAGGAATGGCTTCTGGTTCCTCTATTTCTGTGGTGACTGTCAGTGGGGGCGATGGTCCTCCTTCTGTGATGGTTAGGGAGTGTGTGAGGATTAAAACTTGGGATGGTACCAAGTTTAATGGGGAGGATGTCAAGTGGTTTCTAGAGAAGTATGAAACTGCTGCTGGAGTGGATGGTGCTTCCTACCTGGACATGGTGAAGCAGATCATCTTCTTCATTGGTGATAGGTCAGTGGAGAAGGTGATTGTGGCCATGTCTGGCTACAAGAAGAGGGATTGGAAATTGTTGTGTAGGGAGATGGTGGATAGATGAAGTGTCAGGTTCACTATGGTGGATCTGAACAAGGTTGTCAGTGAATGGCAATCTTATGGTGGTGTTGGTAACTTGCATAGTTACAGGAGGTTCCTGCTACAGTTTGATCCTGTGGTGGAATATTTGGTGGAAGTGGAGGAGCTGGCACATGAAAATGCTGCCAAGGATGTTTTTTGGTCTGCCCTGGCTAGAGATGTCAGGATGGATGTGTTGAAGGAGTTATCAAGAAAGGAATTGAAGAAGACTATTTCTAATGGGGACCAGAAGTTTCCTGCCTTGGATAAGGTGAAGGAGGCTGTTGAGGCCCATTTGAAGTTATTGGCTGTGGACACCTATCAGGAGGGGTGTGCCAAGTATGTCAGCAAAGTAAGTGAGGCTTTGGCTGAAGAGGAAGTTAGGGAGAAGAAGGAGGAGAAAAATTTAGTGCAGGTTCCCAAACAGGAGAGGGACCCAATGGTGGAGCAGTTGGCTGATCTTACAAAGCAGCTGCATATTTTTGTTAAGGAGGCTAAGAAGGTCAATAAGGCACCTTCTCAGTCTATAGATTTTGATAGGAGGGTTGGTAGGAGTGATCCTTGGGTCTGCTCTTATTGCAGCAGGAGGGGGCACAGGTCCAATGATTGTTGGGCATTGAACAGGGATGTGTCTGAAGGAAAGGTGGAATTTGATGGCAGGGTTTTCAAGTTCCCTGATGGTTCTTTTGTTAAGCTCAGTGAGGGGCAGGCTCCTGTTGATTTGGTCAGGAGGAGGGGAGGTCTCAATAAAAGGAGGCCAAGTTTTGAGGAGATTCCTGATCAAGGTAAGTCTTCTTGTAAGGAGAATGAGGATGGCAAGGGAAAGGGGAAGGAGGTCAATAAGGTCCCTTTTTCTACTTCCTTTGGTGGTTTGGAGTTGTATTCTTGTGGTGGACAGTCAAGTGGTGAATGCCTTGCTGGTGTTTATGATGTGGAAGCAGGAAAGGTGGGAAGGCCTAAGAGCAGTTATCAGGCCCAACCAAAGCCAAATGCTTCAAAGGCAGATCCTAAGCTGAGTGCAGCTAGGAAGAGGTACAGCAAAGAGGAGCTGTACAAGATGCAGAAGGGTATGGCTGACATGGGCCCCCCTAGTTTTGGTGCATTGGACCTGAATGGTGAGCCAATGCCAATGGAGGTGGATTCTGACTCTGAGGAGGATGTCCCTTTGGCTTCATTGCCAAAGCCTGCTGAAGTCAGGGGTTCTGGTGAGGGATCTGGTTTGGTTCCTGTTAATGGTAGATCTGTTGGTGGTGCTGGTCCTTAAGAAGCTTCTAGGACCAAGGTGGTGAAGCAAAGAGCGCACTTTGAGAGGCCAGTAGTGTCTGGTCAAGTTAATGTTATGGACTCTGTCCTGGAAAGGATGAATCAGGGTCAGGTTTCCCTATCTTATGGGGAATTGTATGCTATCAGTCCAGGGTTGGCTGATAGGCGGAAAAAGTTGTTGACCAGGAGAAGAGTTTCTTCTGGTGAGGTAGAATACATTTGTGATTCTGCTGAAAAGTTTGGTGAGGGGTTGGAAACTCATTTTTCTGCTCCTCTGGGATATGTCATTGTCACTCTGAATGGCAGGGAGGTAAGGGCATTGGTGGATTCAGGTTCTCAGATAAACCTGATTTCTTTGTTTGAGGCAACTCATATGGGCCTCCCCATCAAAACTGGTATTGGTTGGAATTTGAGAGGGATTGGTGGCCATGTCACTGAATTGGTTGGAACTTCAGAGTTTGTGAAGTTAGATGTTGGCGGAGCCTCAGGGAAGGTTCATTTTTACATTGCTAAAGGTAATGTAAAAGCAGTTTTGGGTGGGCCATTCTTGATGGATTTTCAGGCAAGAATTGGTTATCAATTTGATTTGGAAATCAGTTTGGAGTTGACTGGTGAAGACAAAAGGAGACTTCACATGAGGTTTTCATCCCCTGGAGAGGATGGTTGGGAGACCAGGCCTGGTTTATCTTCAATGTGCCAGTGCATGGACTGCTACAGGAGAAGCAAGGAAGTGGGTGCTGCCTCTATTTTTTTGGAGTGCGGCTCAGGCTCTATTGAGAGTCTGTCTTTTTTAGAGTAAATAGGGCTGATCACCCTAGTGCTACAACCTCTCCCCAAGATGAGGAAATCCCAGGTTGTAGTAGGTCAGCTCCCTTGGAGATATACCAAATGGATTTTCAACTTTCTCTTTTTAATGTTTCTCTTCTCTGCAAGTATTCATCAAGTTTTTTATCAAGTCTCTGTTCTCTCTCAAGATTTTTAATTATTTTTAATTCAAGTTCAAGGAAGAAGATTGCTTATATATCTTTATTGAAAGATATGCCGAAAAGTTTAGGGGCGGTGAGATTGGGGTCTAAAAGTAAGTCCTCCCAATTGTGCACCGCTAGGGTTTCTTCTACACCTTTCAAAAACATTACCTGGGCCACACCTGTGAGCATTGGGGAAACCCCTGGTTATTTTTGTAGGTCAGAAGAAAACTCAAGAAAAGAAGATAAAAATTTCAAAATAATTCATGAAAATCAAGAAAAAAATTTGAAGATAATGAAGAAAGTAGATCCAAAATATTTTTGAGAAGATCATCAAGATCTATTTTTGGGCCTCCAGCATGAGGTTAAACTGCAGAAAATTATGAAGAGAGAAGATCATCAAAATCAATTTTTGGGCCTCCAGCATGAGGATAAACTGCAAAATTTTAGAAGATGTGATTCAGAAGATGAAACAAGATTTGAAGATTTGGAAGTTGGAAGTGAGGATGAAGATGTGGAATTGCCAAAAAGTTTTGGAGTGGTGAGATTGGGGTGTAAAAGTAAGTCCTCCCAATTGTGCACTGCTAGGGTTTCTTCTACACCTTTCAAAAACATTACCTTGGCCACACATGTGAGCAATGGGGAAACCCTTGGTTTTTGTTCCAGGTCTGATGGTGAAGATTTCTTGAAGATCCCTCAAGTTGAAGGTGGAGCGGCAAAGTATAAGAAGGTAGCACAGAAGATTAGGCCTGTCAATGAGCCTATTCCTATGGGCTTGAATCCGCCCTTGAAGAGACCTCCTTTGTCAAGAGATCCGTACTGTACTCCTTTGGTGAAGAATCCTCCAGAAATTGTAGAGATGGCTGGGGTGACTGTGGAAAGGTTGAAAGTTGTTAATTTTGGTCCTGATGGGTGGTTGTCTGAAGAAGAAAAGAAGTTTTTGTTGCATGTTATTGTGCTAAGGGAAAAAGCTGTGGCGTTTGTTGAGGAGGAAGGGATGTATTGAAGCACTCTTATGGGGAACCTTAATTGATTCCTGTGGTTTGTCATGAACCTTGGCAAATCAAACCTATTCCGATTCCAGCCGCTATTAGAGAGGATTTTGTAGAGATTGTTAGGGAAAGAGTCAGGACTGGGTTATACGAACAATTGACTTCCAGCTACTCAAGTCCGGTTTTCTGTGTAAAGAAGAAGAATGGAAAGTTGAGGGTGGTTCATGATCTTAGAGCCTTGAATAGAGTCACTATCAAGGACGCTGGTATGCCACCAAGTGCAGAGGATTTTGTTGAAGCTTTCGCTAAAAGGGTGTGTTATGGTTTGGGTGATATTATGGGTGGTTATGATGAGAGGGAACTCCATATGTATTTAAGGCCTCTCACAACTTTTGAGACTCCTTTGGGAAGATTTCAGCTCACTAGGTTGCCTCAAGGAGCAACTAATTCAGTGGCAGTTTATCAAGCACAGATGGCTTGGATCCTACAGGATGAGGTTCCTACTCATGCTGGTATTATTATTGATGATGGTGGAATTAAAGGGCCATCCACTGATTATGGTAATGAGGTGTTAGCGGAGAACCCTGGCATAAGGAGGTTTGTGTGGAAATATGCAATAACTCTAGAGAGAGTGTTGTTTAGGATTGAAGAGGCTGGTTTGACCATTTCAGGGTAAAAAATTCTGTTGTTGTGTTCCTGCTTTAGAAATTCTGGGTCATGTGGTATCTAAAGAGGGAAGGATTATGGCGAAGAAGAAGTTTAATAAAATTCAGTCATGGCCAAGGCCTAAAAATACTACTGAATCAGGGGATTTTTGGGTGTATGTGTATATGTCAGGATTTTTATTAAGGATTTTTCTTTGTTGGCTTCACCTTTAAGGAGGTTGACTAGAAAAGATGAAGATTGGGAATGGACTGAAGAGTGTGAAGAGGCTTTTCAGAAGTTGAAAAAGGTTGTTGGTGAAGATATTGTTCTTCACAAGTTGGATTATGGTGTTGGTGCTGGAAAAATTTATCTGGCAGTGGACTCAAGTTATATTGCTGCTGGTGCTGTTTTGTCTCAGGAGGATAAGACTGGGAGGGTCAGGCCAGTAAGATATGAGTCTGTGGTGTTTAATGAGGTGGAATCTAGGTATTCTCAACCTAAGTTGGAATTGTGTGGCGTAGCTAAAATTTTAAAGAAGCTACAGACGGTTTTGTGGGGGCAGCATTTTGAGCTGCAGGTGGATGCAAAATCTTTGGTTCAGATGATCAATACACCTAGTCTTCCAAATGCTCCAATGACTAGGTGGGTGGCATTTATTCAACATTTTTCTTTTGAACTGGTACACAAACCAGGTAAAACTTTTACTATGCCTGATGGATTATCAAGGAGGCCACCTACAGATAAAGATTCTGAGGCTGAAGAGTTTTATGAGGATGTTCCAGTGGTTAGGGCCAGCACAAAGGGTGCTGAAGATTTTTCTGACCTCCCCCAAGAGGCTAAACCTGCTGGATCTGATCTTGATTCTGGTGATCAAGATGTTTTTGTTGATGAAGATGGAGTTGTTGTTTGGGACAGCTCAAAATTGGAAAAGGGTGTTTTTGTTAGTGAAATATATTCTCACAAGGTTCAGTGGAAAGAGAAGGACGTGCCAAAATTTAAGGATTGGTTTCCTGGTTGGGCTGCTCAATTGGCTCATGTTCATAATGGTGATTTTGATGACATAATTGTACCCTTGGATGTGGTGTTGTTGGATTTTGAAGATGAGACCTGGGGTCAGTCTGGGTTTTATTATATTTTGGTGGAATATCTGTTGACCTTGGAGAGGCCAGATAGTTGTGATGATGATACTTGTTTGGCAATCAAGAAGAAGAGTCCTGGATTTTATGTGTCAGGAAGGCGGTTGATGAAGAGGAGACATCCAAATCCTCAAGTGGTGGTGACTCAGAAGAACGGTCAAGAATTGGTTTTGAAGTCTTTGCATGAAGACCTTGGTCATAGAGGCTTTGGGGAGACTTATAGAAGAGTAGCAGACAGATTTTGGTGGCCAGGTATGAAGTTGGCTGTGCATGGTTGGGTTCAATCTTGTGAAGAATGTCAAAGAAGAAGTCACTTGAAACCTAAAGAAGTTGGCCGTGCTACTGGCGAATCAACTGTTTTTGGAAGGGTCAGTCTGGATGCTGTCCATATTAAAAAGGGCAGGTATAAATACTTGATTGTTGCTAGGGATGATTTGTCTGGTTGGGTTGAGGCAGTGCCTCTGGTTAATTTGACTGCCAAGAATGTGGCAGAGTTTTTGAAGAAGGAGTGGATTTATAGGTATGGGTTGATGAAGTTGGTCACTGTTGATGGCGGGCCAGAGTTTGGTGCCAAATTTAAAGAAGCTGTGGCTAGTGTTGGCTCTAAATATAGAGTGGATACACCTTATTATCCTGAAGCTGAAGGCATGGTTGAAAGAGGCCATCAAGTTATCAAGAATGCTTTGGTGAAGATGTGCGGAGATAGTGCTGAAAAGTGGAGGCATTATTTACCCTTGGTGTTATTTGCTGATAGGGTCACTGTGAAGAGGACAACTAGCTATTCTCCTGATAATTTAATGTTTGGTCAGAAAGCTGTTCTACCAGTGGGCTTGGAAGCGGTCTCTTATCTTGGAATTGATTGGGATGATGTGCACTCAACAGAAGAATTGCTCTGTGCCAGGATGCAACAGTTGTAATGTAGAGAGGAATGTCAGGAGAAGGCATACTCTAGAATGATGAAGATTAGGAATCAATCAGTCAGGTACTCGGAAAAAAATTGGCTCATAGACTCAGGAATCCCTTGAAACCTGGTTGTTTGGTTTTGGTGTATAATAGAAGTTTGGAGAGTCAGTGGGGGAAAATGTTTGCTGAAAGATGGAATGGACCTTACAGAGTCAGATCTCAGGCGTCTGGAGGTTCTTATGTTTTGGAAGAGTTGGATGGTGCAGTCTTGAAAAAGAGGGTGGTTGCAGACCAAGTGAAGAGGTTTTATCCCAGAGGCACTAGGCATGAAGAAGATTGACTCCGCAATGAGGATAAACTATGGAACATTCTATTTTGTTTTGGAATTTTGTGGTGTTGCAGAGCAACTTTTGTGTTGGAAACTTTTTTTTAGAAGGTACCCATGGGTGGGTCTTCTAGCTTTGATCTTGGCAAGTGTAGGGGTGACTGATGGGCTGGCTGCTCTATCAACAGTTACCCCAGATTGTCTGTTTCCAACCCTTTCTCTTAATATGGTTGAACCCTAGTTTTGGTTTCTTTTCACAGGTTTTAGTCCTCTATGACTTTAAACAGGAATTTCCTCTGGTTTTCATGTGCTGGGTTCTTCACTCTTATTGGTTTTGGTTTTTTTTTGTGTTGGATGTTGTGTTTTTGTTAGAAGGTACCCAGGGGGGGACTTCTAGATTTTATTTTGGCAAGTGTGGAGGTAACTGATGAGCTGGCTGCTCTGTATAACAGTTACCCTAGAATGTCTGTCTCAAGTCTTTGGTTTTTCCTAGTTATTCTAGTTCTGTTGTTTATTTTTCAGGTTTCAAGTCCACTATGACTTTAAACTGGTTTGGGACTGGCTTCTTTATCTTTGGTTCTTTCAGATTGGTGGTGGATCACTGGTGGTCTCCCATCATTTTTACTTATTTGAGGGAGCCCACCCAGTGATCATTTCTATGGATCAGACTTTCCCTTATTGGACCATCTATGGGGCTGGACTTTCTTTGATGTTGCAGTTATGTTTTTGCTAGATAGCAGTTTTAGATTATTTTCTTTTTTTCTCTTTTTTTTTTCTTTTAATTTTTTTATGGGGGTTGTTAAAATTATAAAATCAAAAAATATAGGGTGTTACCACATCAGGGTCACCTGGATGTGGGCAAGAATTGGTGGGGAAAGGCTCATCAATTGGCCGGGCAATACTATTTTCTTTTTTATTTATTATTTATTTCATGTGTTTCTGTGTTTCATTATTTTTTATTATCTTCTGAATTTCTAAATTTTTTTGAATTTTGTTTTCTGTTAATCATTTAAAAGATTTAATTGTGTATCCACATCAAGGTGCACTTGGATATGTGGGTAAGATATCAGGGTATCAGCTCATCAAATAGCTGGGGGATACCATTGTATATTAGTAGACCTTAAAAAAAAAAAAAAAACCTGAAATTATTTTGATTAATTGTTTTATATTATTATTATGTTTCTAATCTTTTGCAGGAGCTCATTGTCTTGATGATGAAGCTTCTGGAGGCTGGTCCGGATTGTGCTGATGTTTTTGTTTTTTGTTGGGATTGTGGGAAGCACTGCGTTCTTTGAAGTGCATCCTGCTGGAGAGATGATAGGGATTGTAATGGTCAGGAATTGGATTAGAGGGAAGTTCAGAGGAGGAAGAAGAAGAGGCAGGAATGGAGTGCTGGAGGGTGTGCTTAATGATCCTAGTCATTTTCCAGTGGTCTTCCAACAGGCGCTTTCTCAGGGATTTTTCAAAGTCATTCAAAGTTCCATGGAGGGCAAAGGCTTTTAGCATGTTGGAACACATGGTGCTTAGGTGTTTTTTCATGTCTCCATAATCCAGGCTCAAAAAAGTTTCAAGAGGTTGGCCAACTCCAATAATAGATTCAGGAGGAGGGGTGCCAACTAGACAAGAAGAATTGTATCAGTAATTATTTTTGTTGAATAAATGGGATAAATTAATTCAGTACTTACAGATTGGAAGCTCATCAAATTTGTAAGCAGCTTGAATTTCGATCTCTGAAGATTTTGTAATGGTCATAGTGGGTGGATCAACCAGGGAAAGATATGGATTCTCTTGGTCTTCCTCTGAAAGATTTTGAGAAGGTGAACTAGGAGGCTGATGTTCCTGGGGCCTATTTGGAGAAGTGGGATTGTTGTTGTTGTTGTGGTTGTTATTTCTGTTGGATTCAGCTGGAGGAGGTTCTGGTGATGGAGTACAAGGGTTGTTAAAAGATGGAGCAGGAGAGGGTGATTTGGAAGCAGATTAATCTCTTCTGGATGGAGCTTTTGAAGAGATGGAACTGTCAGAATAATAGTTGGCTGACAGAGGAGAGGTGTAGTTTCTTTGTCTTAGCTGGGGATGAAGTTGTTGCTTGGGTGCAGTGTTGGGTGGTCTGGTTTCTTCTTGGGGTTCTCTGGCAGGTCTCGTAGAAGTTTGGGAAATTTTGAAGTTTTTGGACCTTGGAAGGGTTGGCTGCATTGCTCTGGGAGCAGTGGGAGGTGATTGTGTAGAGTTGTTTTTGTTGATTGATTGAATTTGGCTGTTTTCCGGTTGTTTTTGGAGATTTTGAGCCGGATTTTCACTGTCCAGTGAGGTGGGCCGGCCGCCTGTATGCGGTCTAGAATCCTGGGAGTTGATCTTGAAGCTTTTGGAGCTAATTTGGCGGAGATAAAAGCAGTTTCTTGGGAAGCTAAGGCTGGTCTTTTGGGAAGAGTTCTGGAAGCTGAGCTTCTGGATCTTCTGGAAGGTGCTGAAGATAAAGAGGAAGATGAAGGACCAAGCTCTGGGGATCTGGTAGGGGATCTAGAGATGTATTTGTGAGAAGGTGAAGGAGGAGGAATAGGGTAGTTAGCATCTCTGTCACATCTTTTCTTTTTGGAATAGCAAGAATCACAAGCCCTGTTGTAGAATTTGGATTAAGGAGTTGGAAGAGTGAATGTTCAAGGTCTGCACATGTGGATGCACTGTTTTCAGGCATAGTCCTTGGGAGCAGTGAAGAAAGGGAGAGTAGAAGGGTTAACATCAGGAGATCCAGCCATGATCTGTGGTGAGAAAAGATGATGGAAAGGGATAGGAAGAGATTTTTGTCAGTGATGGGTAGATGATGAAGTGAAGGTGGAAGTTCAGCAGGTTGGCTGTAGAGGTGTTCTGCATGAAACTGGCTGCATCTATTTTATGCAAAATTCCGTCAGTCCATCAAGACTCTAAACTGAAAAATCTATGGTATCAAGACCAGTCCATCAAGACTTTAAACTGAAATCTGGTTTCTGTTAGTCCTCCAAGACTTTAAACTGGCTGGTTTCAAGATTTTATCAAGACTAGTCCGTCAAGACTTTGAACTGAACACTGTGTTAGTCCCCCAAGACTTTAAACTGAGGGTTGTAAGTCCCCCAAGACTATAAACTGAGGAAAAAGTTTTTGTTGTTGGAGTTGGTTTTGAAAGATTGGTGGAGGGTATCCACAGGGGGAGCCTCCGAATTTAGCAAAGGTAAGTTTAGGGGTAATTGATGGGCTGGCTGCTCTATTTACAATTACCCCAGAATGTTAGTTTTTTCTCTGTGTCTTAATGTGGTTGATCTCTGGTTCTGGGTTTATGATTTAGGTTTTTGAGTCCCCCAAGACTTTAAACTGAGGGTTTTTGAGTCCCCCAGGACTATAAAATGAGGATGGTCCCCCAAGACTTAAAACTGAGGGTTGTTTTGTGGTTACATCCTATAGAGGGTGTGGTCAATTTTTCTTTCTGAATCAAACTCAAGTACTAGTGGAATTACAGAGGGAATCAAGAGATGAAATGAAGTGTTCAGAATTAGCCTTGAACTGGTGAATGAGGTATCTTCTGTTCTCAATGTCCTGTGGATCTCTAGCAGGAGTGGATTGGAAGTAGTGAAGCAGAATTTGTTTTTGTTGAGATGTGTGTTGTTGGAACTTGGCCTTGATAGTGGGCAAGTGCGTTGGTGTTAGTGGTGCAATGGATCCTAAATTGTTATCATCACTATCAGAAGATGGAGGAACTGAGAAGTCATCAGTTTTAAAGTTGAAGGAAGAAATGAATGTTCTTTACCATCAGATGGACCAGGGATGGTGGAACTAGTTGTTTTATGGGTTGTGGCACTCTTCTGGGAAGGGTGGAGCTTTTTGATTAGTCTGGGTATCAGGATGGATGGCCTAGATCTTTTGGTGCTGGCAGAAGAAGGACCAGGTTGAGGTGGAGGTGACTGTTGCAGAAGAAAGTGGACCAGGTCTGTGGCAGGTCTTCTTTCTGGATTGGCAGAAATTTCAGGACGTTCTGTATGGATGGACAGGTGGTGTCATGGTGCAGATTAAATTATTGTCAATGCAGTATTGGCAGGGACCCATTTTAGAGGCAGATTTGGGAAGAATGTTTAACATGGTGGTTGGATGAAGAAAGAATGTGGAAATTCTCAATTGGAGGGAGGATGTGGTCTTCCAACATTGGCAGGGGCCTTTGTTGTGTGATTTGGCGCTGTTTGTGCATGCCTTAATTGACATCTGTTAAGGAATTGGGTATTTTTCTGGTTTTATTCCGTGGATATTGGGTCTGCCGGTATGTGGTTACTATCATTGGATATCCCTGGTTTTTCTCTATATTTTATGTCTTGTAGACATTTTTCATATTCTGAGTTTTAAGGGGTCATTTCCTCATTTTTCATATATAAAAGATTGCTGTTTAATTTTGTTTTTCATGTTTTATGGGCTAAACTTAAGTCTTAAGGGTTAAGTGCTTAGTACCATTGGATGGAGCTAATTTTTCTCTATATTTTATGTCTCAATGTTGTTATAGTGAAATTCCGTGTTTTAAAGGTTTTAGTAGTTGTAGCTAATTTTTCTAAGTAGATTAGTTGTTTTTATTGGTTTTCTAGCTTCAGGGAGGCCGGGCCACTTCAGGCGGCATCTCCGACGTTGGGCAGCCCTCCCGCTGTGGTAGCCTAAAGTTTAGTACGGCACCTAAATATGTAAATGGAGTTATTACGGCGTGAAAGATTGGCGTTATTATTTTTTATAAAAGGGTTTTATTTAATTTATTGGAGTTTAAAATATGAAGAAATTAGTCACGAGTGAATGCCTACACAAATACAATTTATTTTACGGAGAAAACTTATTTTTACGGTCTGAAAAATTTATAAGTATCAAGTCAAGTCACTCAAGAACCTTGGGAAATTTTCCCAGAATTTTTACTATTTTTCTTATATTTTTAAATGAATTTTAAAGTTTTATAGAAATATTTACGTTTTCAAAAATTACTTAACTTTGATGAATTTTCACGGGGTAATTAGAGCTGCGCAGACTACGAAAATTAGTTTGGTAGGTAAAGGGGAAGTAGCTCTATTATGTGTAATTTTTCTAGATTTTTTATTATGGTTTTAAGGTTCTAAATTGAGTCCGGAAGTCCGGACGGACTCCGTTTCGACTCCGTACGGACTCCGTACGGACTCCGTACAGACTCCGTACGGACTCTGTACGGGCTCCGGATTGACTCTTGAAGAGCTCTGGAGGGGAAAACTGAGGCACGTGACTAGGAATACTTAAGCGCTTCTCAAACTCGAAATTGAGAAGGGGGGGACACATCATACAGCTTAATCATTAACCACCACAGTCTCATTTTTTATTACTCAACAAATTAAAATAACTTGTAATACCCTTATAACATTATTATTTTTACATAACATCTTAGAAATACAATTCAACAGTTTAAATAACACTTCATACAGGGTATCTTTAGAAAGGTCTTTGTCGCTGGGACTTGATTATTGCTGTCTCATAAAAATTCAAATTATTATAAAAACATAAAAGTCAATCTTTTCAGATCTTTCACTGGTACACCTTAATTGTTGTTATCAGTATTTCTTTCCTCAACAGCTACTTTCATTAAATCTCAATAAGCGTTAATTATTTTAGAGTTTCATTATTTTCATCAATCGGACCCAAGTAGATTGGTTAGCTTAGTGATTTAGAACACCTACTTTGTTATTTTTATTGGAAGGACGGGGTTTTCAGCTAAATCCACATATCTCCTCCGGATTCTGCTTACAGCAAGGCGACTGTAAGAGTTTACCTTACCATAGTTGGCGCCCAACGTGGGGTTCGATTTCTCTAGCTTTCTTTAAAGACTTACTTGGATCAAGAACGTTATTAGCCTGCAAGAGGCTTATTTTCTGGAACTCTAATTGGATTTTTGTTATTGGCCTGCAAGAGGCTTGTTATTTTATCGATTGTTAACGCTTCTCATTACTTATTGGGATGTCTTCTTCTGCTGTTGCTTCTGGATCTTCTAACCCTCTTACTCCCTCAGTTAGAATTGTTTTTTGGGATGGCCCAAAGTTTGATGGGGAGGAGGTTAAATGGTTCATTAGCAGGTATGAAGCTGCTGCTGCTGTTGATGGTGCTTCCCATGTGGATATGGTGAAGCAAGTTAGATTTTTTATTGCCGATAGGGAGGTGGAAAAAGAGGTTATTGCTATGCAGGCATTCAAGGACAAGGATTGGGTTAAGCTTTCTAAAGCTATGGTTGATAGATGGGGTGTTAGGTTTACTATGATGGACCTCAATAAAATTGTTGGAGACTGGCAAGCAAAAGGTGGTGTTTCTTCTATGGCTGACTTCAAAAAGCTCTGTGTTCAGTTTGATGAAGTGGTGGAATATCTCATACTGGTGGACGAGTTAGTGCATGAGAACCAAGCAAAAGATTTGTTTTGGACAGCATGCAGCAGGGATATTGGTATGGACGTCTTGAAGGATCTTTCAAGAAAAGATTTGATGAAGGAACTGCCTAATGGTGAGCAGAAACTGCCGGCTCTGGAGGTTATCAAAGAGAACATTCAGGCCCATCTCAAGTTATTGGCGTTGGACAAATATCAAGAGTCTTGCACTCAATATGTTAGCAAGGTTAGCGAGGTTTTGGCCGAAAACAACGATATTATGGTCAAAGCCCAGGAGGCCAAGAAGGCACAAATGGGATTACCTGCTGCTAAAGTGGAGGGCAATGTAGATAATAAGATGGTCGATCACTTGGCCGATTTAACTAAACAATTAAAAATATTTGTTCAAGAGACTCAGAAGGACAACAAGGCCCCAATCGCTTCTTCGTCGACGTCGACTTCTTATCAGTCTAGAGGTTATGATCGTCGAAATTATAATGGCAATAACAACGGTAACCGCTTCCCAGGCAATGGGAGAAATGGTGGGAATGGTGGTAGTAATGGATATAGAGGTGGCTACGATGAGCCAAAGGTGTGCTCCTATTGTAATAGGAGGGGTCACAGAGCAACAGTTTGTTTTGCTCTTGATAAGGATATGGATGCTGGGCGAGTTTTATTTGATGGTAAAGTTTATAAATTTCCTGATGGTTCGTTCATCAAGCCCAGTGATGGACAGTCTCCTTCTGATTTGGTCAGAAGAAGTTTAACGGCTGAAAGAAGAGCCAGATTTGAAGAGGTGACGGATGAAGATGTTAATGCCAAGAGTGGCAAAAATGGTAACGGTAATGGTGGTAAAGCTGACAAGGGCAAGGAGAAAGAGGTCAGTAAAGCCACATTTTCTACTTCTTTTGGTGGTTTAGAGCTGGCGACGGTTGCCCAGGTGGAGGGTAGCTGTATGGCTGGCGAATACGATGTTAATGCTGCTAGAAGAGCAGCTGCTACTAAGGCGAAGAGTAGCATTCAGAGCCAATTGAGGGCTAATCCTGGCAAGGCCAATAACAAAGTGAACCCTTACTCTAAGGACAAGAATTCTAGTGCTCAAACTGCCGCCAACAAATTGAACCCTTACTCTAAGGACGAATTATATAAAATGCAGAAGGGGATTGCTGATATGGGGCCCCCTAGTTATGGCAAGTTTGATTTAAATGGTGAGCCTATGCCAGAGGATGATTCGGATTCTGAGGAGGACGTACCGTTGGCATCTCTACCCAGACCAAGTTTTAGCGGTCCCATCCCAATGGAGGGAGTAAGAAGGACTAGCGATGGATCAGGATTAGTGCAAGAAGCTGGTGACGGAGTTAGGGTTATAGAAAGTGAAGATGTTATAATGGGGGGTGAAGATGGCTCGGTTGGACCTCAAGAGGTACCCAGGGCCAAGGTTGTTAAATCAAAGGTCCAGTATGAGCGGCCAGTAGTTTCTGGTCAAGCTAATGCGATGGACGCAGTTTTGAATAGGGTGAATCAACTTCAGATTCCCTTATCTTTAGGGGAGCTATTTACGATTAGTCCGGCGCTTGCTGAAAAGCAAAAGAAGCATTTGACGAGGCGTCGGGTTTCCACTGGAGAGGTGGAATATATTTGTGAAAATGCTGAAAAGTTTGGTGAAGATGTAGATACACATTTTTCCGCTCCCCTGGGTTACCTGGTGGTAACTCTTAATGGTAAAGAAGTAAAGGCCTTGGTCGATTCAGGGTCTCAAATTAATTTAATTTCATTGGAGCAAGCGACAAGTATAGGCTTGCCAATTAAAAGTGGAACTGGGGGAAACCTCAGAGGTATTGGAGGGCATGCAACAGAGCTGATGGGTACTGCTGAGCATGTCAGGTTAGGCATTGGTGGATCTGTTGGTAAGGTTCACTTTTATGTGGCCAGAGGAGCAGTCAAAACTGTTCTTGGTGGTCCTTTTTTGATGGATTTTGAGGCCAGGATAGGGTATCAAGCTGGCATGGGGATTAGTTTGGAGATCACTGGTGAAGATATGCGGAGGTTACATATGCGGTTAGCGCCTCCTGGAGATGAAGGTTGGGAAACACGGCCAGGGATTACTACTCTGTGCCAGTGTTGTGTTTGCACCAAGAAGCGGCATACAAAACGGACGGCTTCTGGTGAATTATGTTTGTTGGAAAGGGATGGATGCCCTCATTTTTTGGGGTAGCAGGGGCTGATTGCTCTAATGTTGTAATCTCTCCTCATAATGAGATCCCGGATTGCAATAGGTCAGCTCACTTGGAGATAATTCAAGTGGATTCTCAATTATTTTCTGTTAATATTACTTTGGAGTGCAAATACGTTTTGGACTTTTCTATATGTTTATTGGATTTACCCTGTTTTTCTATTAAATTTAAAAATGGTGAAAATGGCAAAATGGGCCAAATTAGGTTGGATAAAAATTGGAAGGGTATGTTTCTGGACCTCCAGCAAGAGGTTAAACTGCAATTATCTCCTTCTATTTTGGACCTCCACCAAGAGGATAAACTGGAAAATAGTTTTTATGTTAATAAAGGTGTTGGAAAAGGTGTAGATAAATTTGACAGAGAGGAGGTAGGAGAAGATGTGGTGTATGTAGAGGAAAATGGATTGGTAGTGTGGGATAGTAGTAAATTAAGGAATGGTGTATATGTTGGAGAATTAGAGAATTTAAATAAAAAGGTGGATAAAGAGAAAGAGGAATTTTTGAATACGGTTTTCGAAGGATCCAAAGGTTCAGAAGAAAAACGTCGACATAGCTCGATTAAAAATTTATTTAGGGGTCAACGATTATTGGCTCATTCATGTGCAGGTGATATTGGTGATAGAGAAGTCCCTATTGATGTTATATTAATCAATTTTCAAGATGAAGTCTGGGGTCAGACTGGTTTTTATTTTTTGTTAGTCAAATATTTGTTGACTTTAGAGAGGCCAGAAGATTGTGAAGACGATGAATGGGTGGCTATCAAGAGGAAGTCATCTACGTTTTACCTATCTGGTCGACGTTTAATGAGGAGGAGGTATCCAAATCCTCAAGTAGTTATAACTCAACAGAAGGGGCAAGAATTAGTTTTGAAATCACTGCATGAAGATCTCGGGCATAGAGGCGTTGGAGAAACATTTAGAAGAATTTCTGATCGATTTTGGTGGCCTGGCATGAAGATGGCTGTTAAACAGTGGGTTCAGTCATGCGAAGAATGTCAAAGACGAAGTTATTTAAGGCCAAAAGAACCTGGACGCGCGACCGGTGAATATACGCTCTTTGGAAGAGTTAGTTTAGATGCCGTTCATATAAAAGAGGGACGGTATAAATATTTAATTGTGGCCAGAGATGATTTATCTGGTTGGGTAGAGGCAGCGCCTCTTATTAATTTAACTGCCAAAAATGTGGCAGAATTTTTTTTGAATAATTGGGTATATAGGTATGGGGTGATGAAGTTGGTAACGGTAGATGGAGGTCCTGAATTTGGGACAGAGTTTAAAGAGGCCGTATTGAAAGTTGGATCAAAGGTTAGGGTAGCAACCCCATATTATCCTGAAGCTGAAGGCATGGTTGAAAGAGGGCATCAAGTTATTAAGGATGCTTTAGTTAAAATGTGTGGGACAAGTGCCGAAAAGTGGAGGCACTATTTACCTTTAGTTTTATTTGCTGATCGAATCACTGCCAAAAGGACGACCGGATTTTCACCTTATGAACTTGTTTTTGGACAGAAAGCAGTTTTACCGGTTGATTTAGAAGCTGAATCATATCTTGGAGTTGACTGGGACACGGTCAAAACTACTGAAGAATTATTGTGTGCAAGAATGATGCAGCTAGAAAAGAAAGAAGAATATTTAGAAAAGGCATATTCGCGGATGATGAAGATCCGAAATCAATCAGTCAGATATTGGGATGAGCGGTTGGCACATCGATTAAGGAAACCTTTGAACCCAGGTGATATGGTCCTGGTGTATAATAGGAGTTTGGAAAGTCAGTGGGGAAAAATGTTTGCAGATAGGTGGAATGGACCGTATAAAATCAAGGAGCAAGTTTCCGGCGGTTCATATGTGCTAGAAGAGTTGGATGGAGTAGTATTAAAGAAGAGGGTAGCGGCCGATCAAGTGAAACGGTTCTATCCTAGAGGCACCAGGAGTGCCAAAGTCTAACTCCGCAATGAGGATAAACTATGATATTGATGAAATTTTATGGATTCCTCCGCAATGAGGTTAAACTATGATATCAATGAAACTTTATGGATTCCTCCGCAATGAGGATAAACTATGATATTGATGAAATTTTACGGATAACTCTGAAATGAGGATAAACTACAATTTTAATGACATTTATCAAATTTTATACCTCCGCAACGAGGATAAACTATGATATCTACGAAATTTTATGGATTCCTCTGCAACGAGTATAAACTATCTTCTTATTTTTATCAAAAAAAAAATACTTTACTATCATTACACTGCATATGGGCGACGAAACTGTGATGAAACTTAATAAAATGCAAGAAAACCTTCATTGAAAATTTTCAAAATTAAAAATTCTTAAAATATGGGTGAAGATAGTGTTGGAAAAATTTTAAAATTTATTGGAAGAAGTGTTCACAGGGGAACCTTCTTAATTTAATATTGGCAAGTGTGGGGGTAATTGATGGGCTGGCTGCTCTATACACAATTACCCCATAATGTTCGTTTCCAAAATTTTCCCTGTTTCTAGTTGAATCCTGGCTTTGTCTTTTAATTTTAGTAAGTCCACTAAGACTATAAACTGGAACGAATCAAGAGACACCGTTCTCAACGCCGGATTCAAGATTTTTTTATTTTATTTTGTTTTTGATTTTTTATGTTAGATTGTGATTTCTTTTCTTTAATATATATTATGAATTATTGTAAAGGTGATGCTCACTGGTGGTCTCTAATCATTTTTATAAATTGGAGGGAGCCCACCCAGTGATCATCATTATAAAAATTATCTTTTAAAAACTTTCATTTATTTTCTTTTCTTTTCAATTTCTTAAAATTGTGTAACCACATCAAGTTGCACTTGGATGTGGGTATGATGTTGAGGGTACGGCTCATCAAATGGCCGGGGGGGCATCTTTTAAAATTTTATTTTAAATTTTTTTTAGTACTTTCTTTATCTTTCTTTTTACTTTTTTTTATCTTTCTTTAAAAATTAAATTTTAACTTTTATTTCAAAACTATCTTTTCTAAAATCTTTTATTTTAAATTTAAAAAAAAATAAATAAAAATAAAAATAAAAAAATAAAAAAATAAAAAAAAAATAAAATAAAATTTAAATTAAAAAAAAAATAAATAAATAAAATAAAATAAAAATAAAATAAAAATAAAATAAAATAATAAAATAAAATAAAAATTAAAAAATTAAAAAATTAATTAATTAAATCAAAATTATTATTATATTTCTTAGTTTTATTTTTCAGTCATCATTCTTTTTAGTTTATTCATATAGTTTAGACAGGAAACAGGGTCTAGGAGAACTCAATACCTATGGGATTTTACTTCAAGACATCTTTTAGTCCTCCAAGGCTTTAAACTGGCTACTGTTCAAGACGTTCTTTAAGGTTTTTTTATACATATTTTGGATCTTTTAGTCCTCCAAGACTTTAAACTGGCTACTGTTCAAGACTTTCCTTAAGGTTTTATACAAATTTTGGAGCTGTTAGTCCTCCAAGACTTTAAACTGGCTAATTTTCAAGACTGTTGTTAAAATTTTTTTGGATTTATTAGGTCCACCAAGACCTTAAACTGGACTATTATCATGTGCTGGGTCCACCATGACCTTAAACTGGATTTCTTATCGATTAAATGTTTGGTCCACCATGACTTTAAACTGGTAGTTCATTCATTGTTTAGTCCACTATGACTTTAAACTGGAAAATTAATATCTGCAGGATAATTCAACATTCATTGGACCACTATGGCCTTATACTGGATTACTTGTCGATCAAATGTTTGGTCCACTATGACATTAAACTGGATTATCAAATTTATTCAATCTTTGGTCAAGCCTAGGCCTTACTTAGGAATATATCAAGATATTTATGCACTTAAACGATCTTTGGTCCACCAAGACCATAAACTGGAAATCGATTATATGTTTGGTCCACCAAGACTTTAAACTGGAATGTCAATCTTGTTTGGATAACTCAATTCAATCTTTTAATTTATCACTGTCCACTAAGACTTTAAACTGGTTATTCAATTATTTCTGGAATTGGGTGCTGATAAGCTTTAAGAGGTTAAAATTTTAGGTGGTAATGATGCTAAGGAAAGCATAATGGTTAATTAGGTGAAATTTGTGGCGCTTTGACATGGTCTAAAGTTAAAATTATTATTGGAAGCCTGGCAAAAGTATTTTATGGGTTTGCTGTATAGCAAAGTTTGAAAATTGTGATGAAGGAATCAGAAGTTAGGATGGTAGTTGGATTTTAGGGAATGATTTTTTTTTAGTGCCTCATAGTTAGGCCATTTTTTTTGGTGTGAAGCTTGGAGGACCTTATGGCGAGATTGGAATCATAGAATTCGGCTCAGTGGGGGGCCCTATGAGGTTGGAATCAGGAGTATTTGGCTCATAGGAAGATCCACTCTCTCAATGCTGTGACAAGAAGGAAGACTGGTATATGGGAGTCTGAAGGGATTCAAACCTTGCTCTCAGTAGTGGAATCATCACAAGATTTATATTATTTTATTTTATGTTATATCAAGCCAGAGAAGAAAGAAAACATCATTTATGTTGAAAGTTTAAGAAGACCAAGCAAAAACAAAATTTTATCAGGTTATACTGTTAGAAAAGATAATTTCTTTGAAATTGTTCAACATCATTATCAAAGCTTTGCATTAAAATTCTTCTTTTCATGAGGTCTTCATGGTTATTAGCTGGAGTTTCTTGAAAATAGGCCAGCATTTTTCGTTTCAACTCATTAGTAAAGTCAAGAAAAAGATAGCGATGAAAATTTGGGTAATGATTGATATAGTCCGTCTTCACTCTACCAACATCATCAGTGTTGGTTATTTTGACAGCTAGAAGTTCAAATATGTTATTAAGTCATAGGTTTAGTCAATTTTGATTAAAAGTTTTTTTTAGTAAGATAAATAGGGTCTTACATTTAGAGCCAGGAAACATAGTCTCAGCAAAGTTAGTTGGGGGTACTGGCGTTATAGGATTAGGATCTTGTGAAGGCAAAATTAGGCCGGTATCCGTTGATGAAGATTGAACTTTTGAAGCTGTTTTTGATCTTATTCGTTTTAAGAAGACAGGAATTTTGGATCGCTTTTTAGAAGTTGAGGGATCAGGGAGAGCTGCTGGTCCTAAATATACGTTTGTTTTAGAAGGAACTATTGGCCGGTTGCATTTGACTTTTTTTACACGGCATAAGTCGCAAGCTGTTCTGCCAGGAAGATTAGGGTTGGACATTAAACAAGGTACCTGGTATCGAGCGCAGAGTTCACATGGAGCGACAAGTTCTTTGGAAGACATATTGATGAAGATGAATTTTATAGTTGATTAAAGAAGATGGTGGTTGAAGGTTAAAGATGAATATTGTGTTCAACCACTTATGCAAAGTTTTAAGAATGGGGACATTCTCGATTGGAGGGAGGATGTGGTAGCCTAAAGTTTAGTACGGCACCTAAATATGTAAATGGAGTTATTACGGCGTGCAAGATTGGCGTTATTATTTTTTATAAAAGGGTTTTATTTAATTTATTGGAGTTTAAAATATGAAGAAATTAGTCACGAGTGAATGCCTACACAAATACAATTTATTTTACAGAGAAAACTTATTTTTACGGTCTGAAAAATTTATAAGTATCAAGTCAAGTCACTCAAGAACCTTGGGAAATTTTCCCAGAATTTTTACTATTTTTCTTATATTTTTAAATGAATTTTAAAGTTTTATAGAAATATTTACGTTTTCAAAAATTACTTAACTTTGATGAATTTTCACGGGGTAATTAGAGCTGCGCAGACTACGAAAATTAGTTTGGTAGGTAAAGGGGAAGTAGCTCTATTATGTGTAATTTTTCTAGATTTTTTATTATGGTTTTAAGGCTCTAAATTGAGTCCGGAAGTCCGGACGGACTCCGTTTCGACTCCGTACGGACTCCGTTTCGACTCCGTACGGACTCCGTTTCGACTCCGTACGGACTCCGTACGAGCTCCGGATTGACTCTTGAAGAGCTCTGGAGGGGAAAACTTAGGCACGTGACTAGGAATACTTAAGCGCTTCTCAAACTCGAAATTGAGAAGGGGGGACACATCATACAGCTTAATCATTAACCACCACAGTCTCATTTTTTATTACTCAACAAATTAAAATAACTTGTAATACCCTTATAACATTATTATTTTTACATAACATCTTAGAAATACAATTCAACAGTTTAAATAACACTTCATACAGGGTATCTTTAGAAAGGTCTTTGTCGCTGGGACTTGATTATTGCTGTCTCATAAAAATTCAAATTATTATAAAAACATAAAAGTCAATCTTTTCAGATCTTTCACTGGTACACCTTAATTGTTGTTATCAGTATTTCTTTCCTCAACAGCTACTTTCATTAAATCTCAATAAGCGTTAATTATTTTAGAGTTTCATTATTTTCATCAATCGGACCCAAGTAGATTGGTTAGCTTAGTGATTTAGAACACCTACTTTGTTATTTTTATTGGAAGGACGGGGTTTTCAGCTAAATCCACATATCTCCTCCGGATTCTGCTTACAGCAAGGCGACTGTAAGAGTTTACCTTACCATACCACCTCTGTTTTAGGAGGTAGGGGAGCGCTTCAGGAGGGATTTTTATGCAATTTGGCGGGTACAGGTGCCAGATTGGTGGGTGCGCTTGGGCTCTTAGTTAGTGGTCTGTGTGTACATAGTGAATAAGACAGTTTGGGGCAACCTTAATCATCATACAACCATCCAGAGGTGATATCATTGTTCCTCACTCAGTTTTCACTGTTTTCTGGCCACAATTGGATGTGTTTGTTGCAAGTGAGTTCTTCATTTAACTTAACTTTGGCAACTTTTTTCTCTGTTATAGTCTTGCAAGCTATAGCAAGTATTATTGCTGTCTCTGGTTTGGATTTGCAGCCTACATCAAGTATCTTTGCTGTCTCTGGTGTGGACATTGTTCTACATTTCAGTTCTTTGGTCTGGTAGTCTATCTGGGGACTACTTTCTTGGCTCATCAAGCAGTCAAGTGTGTTAAAAAGGGGCTTTAGCAAAACAGGAACCAACTTACTTTAGCAAGTAAATCTCACTCTATTTTTCTAAAGGGACAGGGGATTTTCTCTCTGGTTTTTCTCCAACTCCCTTGGTCAAGGCCTATAGCTAGTACTATAGGATTGCCTACACCTGCCGACAGAATGAGTTGTCTGAATGAATGAGTATCAGTATGAGTACTGATGAACCAGTGATATAATAAAAAAGACTGAATCAAATACTAAAATATATTAACATTCTCTTCTAAAAATCTTTGGGACACAAAATTTTAATTGGTTTCCAGTTTATAGTCTTGCTGGAATACCCTTCTGCAAATCCCTACATAAATTGTCCATATAAAGAATGAATAGCCAGTTTAATGTCTTGGTGGACTAAAGAGAAAGTAATTTCCATTTTATGGTCATAGTTGACCAAAGATTGATGACTTTCTAGTTTAGGGTCATGGAGGACTAAACATTCCATTGAATCCAACTGCCTATTGGTGTCCTTGAGACCCAAATTTTGCCAAAATTGTTTTTCTCCATTTTCTATAATCCTATCCAGGTTATATTTACCAGCCTAATTATCAACTTTTCAAGATTACTTCTAGAAACTTAACTACTTCTAAATATCAACCCTTTGACTACTTCACATTTATACATCAAGAGTGCACCTAAACTTATAACCTGAAAATACACACCTACAGCAGGGCCTGTTTCAACTATTTTGAAAAGAAGAGAAAATGCTCTGGCCTCCAATATGGCTCATTTCCCAATTCCAGCCACCAGATTTGCTTCCCACTTTCATCCTTCCACTCCATCTCCTAAATCATCTGCCTCCAAAAAACCTGCTCCTTTTACAACTTCAGCCATCTTGAACATTCCTTCTGACTCTGATTCCCTGGGTCCTCCTCCATCTCTTCAATCAAGGCTCTCTTCTACCATCCCTAGAACTCCTACTTCTCCTAAAGCTATGTTAAATTAATTTAAATATGTTCTGGATGTTTCTCCTCTCTATCTACTATCTCTCCTCAACATAAACTCAGCAGCCCTCATCATCATTCTTCTTTTAATTCATCAAGAAGAGTCAGATCTCCTAGTGCTCCAGTATTGTGTTTTAATAAAAGGTTAAGTCCAACAACCAAAGGTCCATCTATTCTTACCCAACTTTTCAACTCCCTAAACTTCCTAAAACCTCCTGCTTATCTCAACATCCTAAACCCCTACTCATCCCTTATTGAAGAAACATTTATACCAAGTCTGCCTTTGAACTTTGATCTCAACACTATTTATTCTAGTGAGTAAAAAAAAATATTTTCTCTTTCATTCTGAATTTTAAAATCTTTGACATTAATTTATGATCTAATACAGATTCTTCTGGATCTGTTTATTCTCCATCCGCTTATTATATACCAGATCCAGAACTGTTTTCTGCCTCTGTAAAATGCAATAAAGTTTGCCAACAACTTTATTCAATGTTCAGCCTAAATCTGGCTCATTATAAAAATTATCCCCCTAAAGATTGAGCGGAAGTGTACACCAGGTAAAAAGTATTGAGATGCCATTTTAAAATGGCAACTTGGTTGGAGCACCATTAAGATGATAAAATTGAAGAAATGAAGAGTTTAACTAGATATTTGCATTAAACTTTTTCTGTTCCTTCTTTGTTAAGAGAAAAGCTTCCATAGCTCTCCTGGCTCCTTGATAAAAAAATTAAAAGAAACTAAAAAAACAATATAAAATCATATAAATTTAACATTATTATTTTATTATTATCATTGAAATTATTATTAATATTTTTTATTTTTTTATTTTATTTTATTTTTATTATTTATTTTTATTATTTTATTATTTTTTAAATTGATATTCAAACACTAAAATATAGTTTTTAATAGAAATATTTGCAATAGAAAATATTTATGAATATAAATTAAAATCATTATAAATATGAAAAATTATTTTGAAATATGTCCCCCAGAAATTTTATGAGCCTTTCACCTGATATCATACCAAAATCTGAGTGCACCATATTTGTGGGATAAACAGGAAAGAGATTGAAAATAAAACATAAATAATTTTTGAAAAGTTTGAAAAACAAGAAAAACAAAATAGAGAATTGATCACTGGGTAGATCCCTCCAATTTTTAAAAATAATTGGAGACCACCAGTGAGAATTACCCCTGAACACTTTAATTTTTAATAAAATTTGAAATAAAAATAAAATAAAAAAAAATTCTACATAAAATTTCAGAAAAAAAATATAAAATAAATTATATAAGATAAATTCTTGAATCCAGAATTAGAATGAGCCTTATTGATTGAAATTATAGTAATCCAGTTTATAGTCTCATAGGACTACCTATATGACAAAAAAAAGCCATGATTGAACTAGAAAAAGGGAAACTATAGTAACAAACATTGTGGGGTAATTGTGTATATAGCAACCAGCCCATCAATTCCCCCCAAACTTACCAATTTTAAATTTAGACTATGTACTTCCGTCACTTGCTCAAACCTCCTCAATAACTTTTGAGTTTTGATAACTGTAAATAAAAAGCTTTCATCCTTGCACCTAATAATTGTTGAAACCCTTGGCAGCATTGATGCTGTAGAGTTAGGCAATTTTAACCTCTTCTGAGTGACTTTTGATGTAGTAGCTGTAGGATCCAATCTACCTTTTTAACCACTATAATTTTAAACAAACAGATAATCACTAAAGGATTATATTGACTATCTTATTTTAATATAGCCCTATGCTATCCTCTGATAATATCTCAATCCACTCAATGTAGACCCTAAAACTCTTCCCTTGAAGCTCTGGCTGATTATGTCCTTTTTGACAAAACCCTAAAAAAGAAAACAATAACCATACTTACAATCTGGCTGCCACTTTTGGGACACCAATTGTAGAAAGAGAAAAATTTCTATAATACTAAGCTATAGACACAATTCTGAGATGGGTTGGTTCTCCTTTTTAAATCCAATTTTAAAAATAAGGTGCCCGCGACTCTATTATTTAAAGAGAGTTTAAGAATGTATTGTAAGTGTAGTTATATATTTTTACTATGGAGGAGAAAGTAGAATAACATATAGAGGTATTTTTAAAGAAAAAAAGTAAAAAAATATTATAATATAAGCAATCAAACTGCCGGCTAGCTCTATTCTCAGTAAGCGCTTGTATTCTAAGTCACACCCTCTTGAAGTGCTCTATCTAATACTATCTTTATTGTAGCAATAAAATAACTCTAAAGTGCTACTTCTGGTATGCACACCCAATATGTACAAAAAAAAGTAAAATATATCTATTATTTCTATCTTAAAAATTTCTATTGTTATTTATTTACTAACTCACAGGAAAACCTCTACTATTTACAAGTGAGTGATTATATACCTTTGTATGTTCAGTGCCCCTTTCCTATGTTTCCTTTCCCTATGGGTTCTCCTACACAAGTTAAGGGCTAATACAAGCATTTCAAACAGTATCTAAGTATCTCAAAGATCTATGTACATCTATTAGTATGGGTTTTGTTTCCAATAGCACCTGAAAATTTTGAGGAAGTACAGCCATTAGCCCTAAAACACACTACCTTTTTTGTACATACCCTATGCTTCCTGAGATCCCTGACTAAATAATAGGTACTGCACGGCCTTTCATACCTATTGCAATGATTCATTCTGGCGACATGAGTATCCACTAATTGTGAAAATCTTTACCCCTCAGCAAATGAATTTCTTTTCTCAAGTCTTATCCTTTTTATATTTTTCTTGAGAGCTACTTGAAAACTTTTTGCCTTCCTAGTGCTACCTTCTTTCTCTGATGTGTTTTTTGTTTTAATGGGCGGGAATAGTTTCACCTAAAAGCATTGCTTCTATCTAAGCGTACACTTCATGTCATCTCTGTTTCTTCCTTGTAGATCCATATCATGCGTCTAGAGCTTCCCATGACTCTTGCAAGTACATACCATATTTTCCTTGTCTTTTAGCCCACTATGTACATACCCTGACCCTTTTCTCTCCATGGCTCATAAATCCTTAATACAAACAAACAAAAACTGTGGGAGGGGAGTATACCTTTTCTGCGCTATTGAAAACCCCTTTGTTTCACTTTGGTAGCCATCCTACCTGAAAACCCCTTTGTTGTGCTTTCTGTGAGCTTCCACCTTGCTGTATTACTGCCAGATGTGTACCAGACTGCATTCATGTGTAACCCCCACATTCTACTTGTTGACTTGAATATCCACTTGAATTTCAACCATCTCTGAAAAATAATTTTCTCCTCATCTCTTTTTTTCATTCTTCTCTCACCACAGATCATGGTAACTATTTGATCTCCTGAATTTGACCTTACCAATCTTCCTTGTTTAACTGCTCCCAAGGACTCTGCCTGAAAGCAATGTATTTTTTTTTGCAGACCCTGCACTTTCATCTTACCAACACCTGAGGCCAAATTATACAACAGGGTTTGTGAATCCTGCATTAAAGAAGAAAATATGTTAAAGAGATCCCAATTATCTCATTCCTCCACCTTCATCTCTCATAAATATATTTCTAGATCTCCTACCAGATCCCCAGAATTAGACCCAGCCTCTTCTTCTCTCTCTTCTGCTCCTTCCAAAAACTCTAGAAGATCAGTCCCCAGAGCCCGATCTAAAAGAACAGCTTTATCCTCTCAGAATTCTCATTTCCTCTCTTCCAATTCAACTTCCAATTCTTCCAAATAAGCTCCTAGGCACTTAAACCATGTCAGGGAAGCCTGTTTGCTTCACTCAGAACCAAAAATGAGGCAGAAAACTTCCTAATATCACCATAAATCAACTAAATTCCTTCTTCCTTTAACAAAAATTCTAGCCAACCACCTCCTAGTGCTCTCAGAGAAATGCTGTCCAGAAACTTAAGGTCCAACAATGCTCACACATCTCAACCTGCCAGCAGACCTTCTACCAAGAAAAGACCAGAGCTCCAAAGACAGTCCCAGTTCCCAAAAAACCTTCTCCATCTAGAATAAGGCACTACACTTTTCCTCTACCTGCCAATTACTCTTCTTAAAGTTCCTTCTCTTCAAGAGCTTCATCTATAAAATAACCATCAGCCCACAGATCTCCTTCTCCTGCTCCCTCATACAAAAATTCTGGCTCTCCTGCACAAGATATCAACCCAACTGAGCATGGTATCAATAACATCAACAACACCAACAACATCAATAGCACAAATAGCACCAACAACACGAACAACACCAATAAAACCAATAACACCTCTCTTTTTACAAGTAGGTCTTAGGAACATCCCCACCATAGTATACCTTCTCAAAACTCTATTAAAGAGGATCAAGAAAAGCCTTATTTATCTCTGGCTGATCCACCAACCACACACCTTCCAAATCCTTCAGAATTCCATATTCCAAGGGCTTACACATTTGCAAAACTTCTCATCATCAATTAACCTAGTATTTCATTCAATTTCATCAACAAAAAAAAACTTCTGATCAAAATTCTTCTTGTTTAGATGGCACTCCTCCTCCTGAAGACACTGTTGGAATTTTCCAGCCTCTTTAACATACTTTGATCTTAGATCATATAGACATGAAACAAAACCTAAGCATCATGTGTTAAAACATGTTAAAGGCTTTTGCTCTTCATGGACCCTTGAATAAATTTTAGAAGACACTGAGTAAGCAACTTCTGGATGACCACTGGAAGATGTCCAGAATAATTAATCACACCTTCAAATGTTCTTTCCCAGCCTCCTCTGCTTCTACTCTTGAGCTTCCTTGAAAAACAGTTCCAGACCACTACAATCCCTATCATCTTTGCAGCAGACTACCCTTTAAAGAACACAGTGCATCCCTCAATCTCATAAAAAACAAAAACGTCAACACAATCCTAATCAAACTCCAGAAACTTCTTCTTCCCAAAATTAAATTAATTAAAAACTGAAAAAGAAAATAAAATAATATAAAAAAACAAAAAATAAAAAAAATCCTTTTTTTTTACATATAATACCTATAACTACTAACATACTAAAAAACTAAAAAAAACTTGAAAATAATTAAAACCATAATACCAAAAATAATATGAGAGCTGAGAAAAATAAATTGAAAAGTAATAAAATGAATAAATAATAATTACAAATGGAATCTCTTAGCCAATACATGAGCTGATTCCCTGATACCTTATCCACATCCAAGTGCACTTGGATGTGGATACACCTTTGAAGAATTTTAACGATTTGATTAATTTTGAGCTGAAATAAAACATAAAAAATACTGAAAATTAAAAATTAATAAATAAAAAAACAAATAAAAGCAACTGATAAATAATAATGAAAAAGAAAAATAGCATTTCCAGGCCAATAGATGAGTCTTTCCCCACAAATGCTTGCCCTCATCCAGGTGACCCTGATGTGATGACACCTTATATTTATTTTTTTTTGATTTTTGTGATTTTCCACCTTTTTATCTAATAGACTTCCATAAAAAAATTAAAATAAAAAAATACAAAAAAAGAAAATAATCTAAAACCACATCCATAAACACATGACATAAAAAATAAGTGAAATCCAAGGTTAAGTCCAGTCCTAAAGAAAAGATCACTCCATGTGATCCCTTTAATAAGTAAAAATAATGGAGACCACCAGTGATCCACCACCATTCCAAAGAAACCAAAGATTAAGGACTAGTCCATGTCATTTTAAAGGCATAGAGGACCAAAAACCTAAATGAAAAAAACAGAACTAGAATTCAGCTAGAAAAAACAAAAGTTTTGAAACTGACATTCTGGGTTAAATGTTCTACAGAGCAGTCAGCTCATCAGTTACCCCCACTCTTTCCAAAATAAAAAATAGAAGCCCTTCTGGGTACCTTCTAACAAAAACAAACATCCAACACAATAAACCAAAAAACAATAATAATGAAGAGTCCAGCACTTGAAGATTAAAGATAAATCCAGTTAAAAGTCATAGAGGACTAAAAAACCTGTCAAAAGAAACCAATACTAGGGTTGAACCAAATTAAGAGAAGGGGTTAGAAACAGACAATCTGGGGTAACTGTTGATAGAGCAGCCAGCCCATTTGTTACCCCCACACTTGAAAAAATAAAATCTAGAGCCCCACCCATGGGTGCCTCTAACAAAAAGTTTCCAACACAAAAGCTTCTCTGCAGGAAACAGAATATAAAATTGAAAGAATGTTCCTTAGTTTATCCTCATTGCTGAGTCAGTCTTCTACTTATCTTGTGACTCTAGGATAGAACTTCTTCACCTGATCTTCAGCCACTATTTTCTTTAATACTGTACCATCCAACTCTTCCAAAACATAGGAACCTCCAAATACCAGAGATCTGATTCTTCAAGGTCCATTCCATCTGTCAGCAAAAAAATTTCCCCACTGACTCTCCAAACTTCTATTATACACCAAAACTAAACAACCAGGTTTCAAGGGATTCCTGAGTTTATGAGCCAACTTCTTGTCCCAGTACCTGACTGATTGATTCCTAATCTTCATCATTCTAGAGTATGCCTTCACTTGAAATTTTTCTTTACATTTCAACTTTTGCATCCTATCACAGAGAAAATCTTCTGTTGAATGTGCCTCATCCCAATAAATCTTAAGATAAGAAACAGCTTCCAATTCCACTGGTTAAACTTCCTTCTGCACAAACATTAACTAATAAGGAGAATAGCCAGTTTTCCTTTTCAAAGTGACACTATCAGCAAACAACACTAAGGGTAAATAATGCTTCCACTTTTCAGCACTAGTTCCACACATTTTCACCAAAGCATTCTTGTTAACTCTATGGCCTCTTTCAACTATGCCTTCAGCTTCAGGATAATAAGGTGTAGCCACTCTAACCTTTTGAACTAATGCTAGCCACAGCTTCCTTGAATTATGCACCAAACTCTGGCCCACCATAAACAGTAACAAACTTCCTCAATCCATACCTATAAACTCATTCTTTCTCAAAAAGTTCTGCTTCATTTTTGGCAGTCAAATTAACCAGATGCACTGACTCAACCGAAGAAGAAAAATTATCTCTGGAAACAATCAAATAATTATACCTGCCCTATTTAATATGGACAGCATCCAGACTGACTCTTCCAAACAAAGTTGATTCACCAGTAGCATTAAAGACCTCTTTTGGTTTCAAGTGACTTCTTCTTTGACAATCTTCACAGGATTGAACCAAATGTTGCACAGCCAACATCATACCAGGCCACAAAAATCTGTCTTCTACCCCTCTATAAGTCTCCTTAAAGCCTCTATGACCAAGGTCTTCATGTAAAGAATTCAACACAACTTATTGATCCTTCTTCTGAGTCACCACATCCTGAGTATTCAGATGTCTCCTCCTCATCAACTTTCTTCCTGACACATAAAATCCAGGACTCTTCTTGTTTATTGCCAACAAACTATCATTATCACAGCTATCTGGCCTCTCCAAGGTAAACAGATATTTGATCATAAAAAATAAAACCCAGACTGACCCCAGGTCTCATCTTCAAAATTCAATAAAATGAAATCCAAGGGCACAACCCTGTCATCAAAATCACCAGTATAAACATGTGCCAATTGACCAGCCTATCTAGGACACCAATCTTTAAACTTTGGTGCATCCTTCTCTTTCCACTGAATTGTTTGATAATCCAGTGTACTAACAAAAACACCATTTTCTAAATTTGAGCCATCCCAAACAACAGCCCCTTCTTCATCCACAAAAACATCCTGATCACCAGAATAAAGATCAGATTCAGCAAGTTTAGCCTCATTAGGGAGGTCAAAACCTTCACCAGAAACACAATTATCACCAGACATTTTAAACTCATTGGAAAGGTTAGAAAAATCTTTAGCACCCTTTCTGTTGGCCCTAACCACTGCAACATCTTTGTCAAACTCCTCAGAATCAGAATTTTAATCTGTAGGAGGTTTTCTTGACATCTCATCAGGAATGGTACAAGTTTTACCTGGCTTATGCACCAGGTAAAAAGAAAAATTCTGAATAAATGCCAACCACCTAGTTATTTGAGGATTAGGAAGACTAGGTGTGTTGAGCATCTGAACCAAAGATTTTGCATCCAACTGCAGCTCAAAATTCTGTCCCCATAAAGCAGTCTGTAGCTTTTTCAAGATTTTTTCTACACCACACAATTCCAACTTAGGAGGAGAATAACTAGATTCCACCTCATTAAACACAACTGACTCATACATTACTGGCCTGATCCTCCCAGTTTTATCTTCCTGAGTCAAACCAGCACCAGCAGCAATATAGCTTAAGTCCACCCCCAGATAAAGTTTCCCAGAACCAACACCATAATTCAACATGTGAAGAGTAATATTTTCACCTTTCACTTTTTTCAACTTCTGAAAAGCCTCTTCACACTCTTCAGTCCATTCTCAGTCTGCATCTTTTCTGGTCAGCTTCCTTAAAGTTGAAGACAACAAAGAAAAATCTTTAATAAAAATCCTGACATACACACAAAATCCCGAAAATTCTCTGACTTCAGTAGTATTTTTAGGCCTTGGCCATGACTGAATTTTATTAACCTTCTTCTTTTCCAAAATCCTCTCTTCTTTAGATACCACATGACCAAGGATTTCCAGAGCCGGAACACAACAACAAACCTTTGACCCAGAAATGGTCAAACCAGCCTCTTCAATTCTAAACAATACTCTCTCTAGAGTAATTGCATATTCCCAAACAAACCTCCTTATACCAGGATATTCCTCCAGATCCTCATTACCGTAATCAGTGTATGGTCCTTTAATTTCACCATCATCAATAAAAATTCTAGAATGAGTAGGGACCTCTTCCTGAGAAATCAAATCCGTTTGTGCTTGATGAACAGCAACAGATTTTGTTTCTCCTTGAGGCAACCTTCTGAGCTGAAATCTTCCCAAAGGAGTCTCAAAAGTTGTGAGAGACCTTGAATCCACATGAAGTTCCCTCTCATCATAACCACCCATAATATCACACAAACCATAACACACTCTTCCAGAAAAAGCTTCAACAAGATCCTCTGCAATTGGGGGAATACCAGCATCTTTGATAGTGACTCTATTCAAAGCTTTGAGATAATGCACCACTCTTAACTTCCCATTCTACTTCTTCACAAAGAAAACAGGACTAGAATAACTGGATGTTGAATGTTCATATAACCCAGTCCTGGCCCTTCCCCTAAAAATTACTACAAAATCATCTCTGATAGCTGGCAGAATTGGAATAGGTTTGATTTTCCAAGGTTCATGACAAACCACAGGAATCAATCAAGGTTCCCCGTAAGAGTATTTCAGCACCCCCCTTTCCTCCTCTACAAATGCCACAGCCTTCTCTCTCAGCACAATAGGGTGCAAAAAAAACTTCTTTTCCTCCTCAGACAACCACTCAGGACTAAGATTAACATCTTTCAACCTTTCAACAGTCACTCCAGTAGTTTCCACAAAATCAGGGGGATTCTTCACAAGAGGAGTATGGTATGTATCTCTTGACAATAGTGGTCTCTTAAATGGAGGGTTCAAACCCACCGGCATAGGCTCATTTAAAGGCCTAATCTTCAGAGCTACCTTCTTGTATTTTTCTGCTCCACCTTCAACTTGAGAAATCTCCAGGAATTATTCTTTACCAGACCTAGATCAAAAACCAAGGGTTTCCCCATTTCTCACATGTGTGGCCAAGATAATGTTTTTGAAAGGTGTAGAAGAAACCCTAGTGGTGCCCAATTGGGAGGATTTACTTTTAGACTCTAAACTAACCACTCCAAAGCTTTTCCTCACATCCAAATCTCATCTTAAATTCCCTTTTCTAAATCTTCAAATCTTCATTCATCAACAGAATCACATCTACTAAAATTGTGCAGTATAACCTCATGCTGGAGGCCCAAATCTTGATCATCAAAATCAAGAGCACTAAAATTGTGCAGTTTAACCTCTTTCTGGAGGACATGATCTTTCTGATCTTCAAAAAAATTGATTTTATTTCTTTCTGCATTATTTTCAGATTTTTTTGTTGATTATCTTTAATTATCTTGACATTTTTTTCATCTTTTTTTTGAGTTTTCTTCTAAACTACAAAATAAACCAGGGGTTTCCTGAATGCTCACAGGTGTGGCCAAGGTAATTTTTTGAAAGGTGTAGAAGAAGCCCTAGTGGTGCACAAATGGGAGCACTTACTTTTAGACCCCAATCTCAATGCCCCAAAGCTTTTCTTCATATCTTTCTATAAATATATGTAACCAATATTATTTTTTGAATTTGAATAAAAAAATTGAGAATCTTGAGAGAGAACAGAGACTTGACTAAATATTTGAAGAATACTTTCAGAGAAGAGAAAAATGAAAAAATGAAAAATGAAAATCCACTTGGTATATCTCCAAGGGAGCTGACCTACTACAACCTGGGATTTACTTATCTTGGGAAGTGGTTGTAGCAATAGGGTGATCAGCTATCATGACTCTAAAAAAGACAGACTCCTACTAGAGCCTGAGACACACTCCAAAAAACCAGATTCAGCACCCACTTGTTTTCTTTTCTTGAAACAATCCATACACTGGCACATTGATGACAAGCCAGGTCAGGTATCCTAACCATCCTCTCCTGGGGATGATTTCCTCATGTGAAGCCTTCTTTCATCTTTACCAGTTAAATCCAAGCTGATTCCCACATCAAACTGATAACCAATTCTCGCTTGAAAATCCATCAAGAATGATCCACCCAAAACTGCTTTCTTTTCCCCCTGGTAATGTAAAAATTAACCTTTCCTGAGGCTTCACCAACATCTAATTTGACAGATTCAGATTTTCCCCTCAATTCAGTGACATGGTCTGAAATTCCTCATAAATTTCCACCAATACCAGTCTTGATGGGGAGGCCCAAATGAGTGGCCTCATACAAAGAAATAATGTTATTTTGAGAGCCTGAATCCACCAATTCTCTAGCCTCCCTACCATTTAGGGTTACATTGACATAACCCAGAGGAGCAGAAAAATGAGTTTTTAACCCCTCACCAAACTTTTCAGCAGAATCACATATGTATTCCACCACCCCAGAAAAAACCCTTCTCATGGTCAAAAACTTTTTTTGTCTATCAGTCAACCCAGGACTGATAGAATACAACTCCACATAATTAAGGGAAACCTAATCCTGTTTCATTCTTTTCAACACAGACTCCATAACATTAAATTGACCAGAAACAACTGGTCTCTCAAAGTGAGCCCTTGACTTCACCACCTTGGTCCTAGAATATTCTTCGGGACCAGAACCAAAAACAGATTTACCTTCAACAGGAATCAAACCAGATCCCTCACCTGACCCTCTACCTCCAACAGGCTTTGGCAATGAAGCCAAAGTAAAATACTCCTCAGATTCAGAATAAACCTCCATAGGCCTTAGCTCACCATATATGTCCAATGCTCCAAAACATGGGGGGCCCATATCAGCTATACCCTTCTGCATTTTACACAGCTCATGTTTTCTGTATTTATTCCTAGCTGCACTCAGTTTAGGATCCACTTGGAATCATTAGGCTTTTGTTGGGCCTGAGAGCTACTCTTGGGCCTTCCCACCTTTCATGCTTCTACATCATACAAATCAGCCAAGAGTTCCCCACTTGACTTTCCACCACAAGAATACAACTCCAAAAAAACAAATGAAGATGTGAATAAGACTGTTTTAGTCTCCTTACCTTTTCCCTTTCCATAATCTCCACCTTTATTATTAGGGGAAGCCTCATTAGGCAACTCTTCAAACCTTGGCCTCCTTGAGTTGAAATTATCTCTCCCCCTCACCAAGTCCACTGGAGCCCGACCATCATTAGGCTTTATAAAAGAACTATCAGGGAACTTGAACATTTTTTCATAAAGTTCCACCTTCCCTTCAGACACATCCCTGTTCAGTGCCCAACAATCATTGGACTTCTGCTCCTTCCAGCTACAATGAGAGAAGACCCAAGTATCACTTCAACCAGCCCTTATTTAAACTTCCCTAGGATGAGAAGGAGCTTTGTTTTCCTTCTGAGCCTCCTGAACCAAAATATTCAGCTTTTTTGTCAGATCAGCTAACTGCTCCACTGCTGGATCAGCTTCTTTAGGATTCTCAGGAGCCTTTCCCATGTTCACACTCTCCTTCTTTCTTGAATCCTCCACATCTTCTGCAAAGGATTCACTGACCTTTCTAACATACTTTGTGCTAGCCTCTTGGCAGGAATCCAGTGCCAATAGTTTGAGGTGATCCTCCCCAAAATCATTCACCACAGAAAGAGAAGACAAATTATTATTCCCATTGGGAAGAACCTTCATTTTGTGCTTCCTTTCAAAATACTTCAATACATCAATTCTAACCTCTCTTTCCAGAGCAGACCAGATAATATCCCTTTCAGAATCTTTAATTTCCATCTCCTGCATATACACCAAATAATAAACCAAAGGCTCTAACTGAGCCACAAACTTCCTAAAGGAGTGGAGATTATCCACCCAACCATAATATTTCCATTTACTTGCAATCACATTGAGATCCACCATAAAAAACCTGGATTGCCACCAGTCTGTTATCTGCAGACACAACTTTTTCCAATCCTTCTCTCTATAACCCTCTATAGCATAAACCTCATTCACCAGAGCCCTGTCAACAATGTAGAAGATGACTTTCTTCACCATGTCAAATTGAGAACCACCATCCACATTTCCAGAAGCTTCAAAAAGATCCAGAAACAACTTCACATCTTCCCCCATAAACATAGGCCCCTTCCAGGACTCTATCCTGACAGAGGGCCTAACAGAATAAGGATGAATAACATCCTCAGCAGCACCAGCAGTTCCAATACCAACAATAGAGAACGAGGGCCCAGAAGCCATGGTCCAATGAACTCCAAAAATCCAATTTTCAAGAAAAGAAGAGAATCCAACAGTAAAAGGAAGTCCAAAAAACTAACAAATCCTCACCCCACTTCGGGCACCAGAAATGTATACAATCCTATAGCAGTAGCTCTAGGCCTTGACTAAGGAAGTTGGAGAAAAACCAGAGAGAAAATCCCCTGTCCATTTGATAAATACCAGGTGAGATTAATTTGCCACATAAAATTGAAGAATGTTACAATACCCCTTTCAAACAACATCTTGACTGCTTGACAAGCCAAGAGATTATTCAATATAAGACTACTGAGAACCAAAGAACCAAAAACATGAAATTTAGTGAAAATCCACACCAGAAACCAGAGACACAGTGTACTTGTTGCACAGAGAACATCAATAAAACTTGATTCAGGTTTCAAAGCTACACCAGAGAAAAAATTTGCCAAAGTAGAGTTAAATGAAGAACTCACCTTGCAACAAACACAGCCAATTGTGGAAAAAAATAGTGAAAATGGATTAAGAAAAAAGTGATCTAATCACCAGATGGTTGTATGATAATTAGAGTTGCCCCAAACTGTCTTATTCAGTATGTACACACAGAACACCATCTAAAAATCTATGCTACAGTAACTAATTTGAATTTTCTGCCAGCCAAATTGCATATAAACCCTCTAAAAGCACTCCCTGGAATTCTACAGTAGAGGCAGTGTGGTCTTCCAACATTGGCAGAGCCCTTTGTTGGTTTATTTGGTGTTGTTTTGGTATGCCTTAAATGGCATTGTTTAATAATTAGGTGTTTTTATGGAATTAAGTAGCAAATATTGTGACTAAAGGGATGTGGATACTACCATTAAATAGCTCCGGTTTTTCTCTATATTTTATGTCTTTTTGACATTTTTCATAGTCTAAGTATTTGGGGGATAACTTCTCATTTTTCATTTTAAAAGATTGCTGTTAAATTTTTTTTTGTGTTTTACAGGCTAACCTTAAATCTTAGGGTTAAGTGCTTAGTACTGTTGGAATGAGCTGGATTTTCTCTAAATTTCATGTCAAAATGTTTTTATACCAAAATTATGTGTTTTAAAGTTTTTAGTAGTTGTAGTTGATTTTTCTAAGTATTTTGGGTATTTTTGGTGCTTTTCTGGCTTCAGGGTGGTCAGGCCGCTTCAGGAAGGCCTCCCAATGTTGGGAAGACGGCCCACCTCAGCGCTAGAGGGATGGGAAGCGTTTCTAGTGAGGTTTTATGCAATCTGGTGGTCAGGAACACCAAAATCGTGGGTGTGCATGGGCTTTTAGTTAGTAGTCTGTGTGTATCTAGTGAATAAGACAGTTTGGGGAAACTTTAATTATCATAAAATCATCCGGAGGTGATATCCTTGTTCCTCACTCAGTTTTCACTGTTTTCTTGCCACAATTGGCTGTGTTTGTTGGAAAGTGAGTTCTTCATTTAACTTAACTTGGCAAATGTTTTCTCTGGTGTAGTCTTGCAAGCTATATCACATATTATTGCCGTCTCTGGTGTGGATTTGCAATCTACATCAAATATCATTGCTTTCTCTGGTGTGACATTTGTCTACATTTCAGTTCTTTAGTTTGGTAGTCTGTCTGTAGACTACTTTCTTGACTGATCAGGCAGTCAAGTGTGTTGGAAAAGGGGCTTTTGGTAAACAGGAACCAATTTACTGTAGCAGGTAAATCTCACTTATTTTTCTAAAGGGACAGGGGTTTTTCTCTCTGGTTTTACTCCAACTACCTTGGTCAAGGCCTATAGCTAGCACTATAGGATTGTCTACATTTCTCGTGCCCAATGTGGGGTATGAACCTGCTAGTTCTTTGGAATCTATGTTGTCTTTGGTTGTCCCTTTTTGGTGATTTTGGTCTGGAAGAATGGCTTCTGATTCTTCTATTCCTGTGGTGACTGTCAGTGGGGGGGAAGGTACTCCTGCTGTGATGGTTATGGAGTGTGTTATGATTAAAACTTGAATGGTACCAAGTTAAATAGTGAAGATGCAAAGGGGTTTTTGGCTAGGTTTGAGGTTTCTGCTGAGATTGATGGGGTCTCACTGTTGGACATGGTTAGGCAAGTAATCTTTTTAATTGGTAATAGGGAGGTGGAGAAGGAAGTTTCTGGTATAGCAGGATATAGGATTCAGGATAGGGGGAGGTTGAAGATGGAGATAGTAAAGAGGTGGCCTACTACTTTCTCAATGGTGGATCTTCAGGGGATTGCTAGGAAGTGGGAATTGAAAGGTGGTGTAACTTCTCTTTCTCAGTATGGGGAATTTATGGAAGAGTTTTGGGAGGCTCTTAATTATCTGGTATATAATGATATATTACCACATGAAGATGGGGCCAAGTATCTATTTTGGAGTTCTATAGGTAGAAATTTAAAGGTGGAGGTTATGGAGATTCTTTTCAAGGCTGGCTTGATGAAGAATCTTCCAAATGTGGAAAATAGGATTCCTGGTATGGCTAGTCTGAAGGAGGTTATTTTTGGATATTTGGATGGTATGAAGGATAGGGAAGTGGGATATGGAGAGAAGATCCTGTTGGATGGAGAGGTTCAGGAGACTGTGGTGGAAGATTCTGGAAATGAAATCCTGTTGGATGGAGAGGTGAAGAGGACTGTGGTGGAAAATTCAGTTTCTGGGGAGGTGTTGGAGCCATCAATTTTGGAAGATGGGGACTCTGATGATGTTTGTGGAACTTATTTTTCTTTTACAAAGGATGCCATGGGATCTCAGGAATGTGCTTCACTGGATTTTTTGGAAATGTACACACTGGAGGATTACTGTATTTCCTTATGGTTGGGTGAATTATGTGGGAAGGAGGACTTGTCTGGTCATGAAGAAGGATTTTGGGATATTGAGATGAATCTGTGTTGGATGAATAGTAGTTGAGGGATGTTTTTTTTTCTCAAGTTCAGATAATGGCTTATTGGAGGAGGATGTATCAGTTTAATTTTTGGATGGACAGAAAGATTCTGTCTTGGATCTTTTTCTCATAGAGGAAGATTATTTTCAGGTGGTTCCCTCAAGATAAGAAGGTCTCTGCTTGGAGAAGGATTTTTATTTTGATGTTATGGATTTAATTCTGGAAGATTTTGCAGATTCTAAGCAAGATTCCTATAGGGAAGAGGAAAATTGTGATGTTTTAAATCTCACTGGTATGGAGGTTGATTTTAAAGATGTGGTGGAGGTTCCAGATGTTTCACAGGGTGGAGAATTTGTTCATTCTGGTGATGTAAACTATGATAGACTCAGTGTATGGAGGAATATGGAAGATTTGCTTGGTGGTCTGATGTTGGGATATCAGAATTGGAAGAGGATCTTAGGGGTTTCAGGCCCTAGGGGAAAACTTATTTGTTTCAACCTTTGGATTTCCAGAATCTGATTCCTCCAAAATGAGGATGAACTAATAATTTGTTTTGGTTTTGTTTAATTTGGCCTCTATGTATTTGGTCAGGATTTTTTTTGTTTTGTCAAAGTCTTATCAGTCTCTCTGGTTCAAGTTTCTATATAAAAAAGAAAAAAAAAATCTTAGTATAATGAAGATGGAAGAAAAGAAAAAAATTCTAGTGAAGATGAATATTTTATTTAAAAAGAAAATAAAGTATAAAAATGATGATCATTGGTTTTATCTAGGCTCCAGCAAGAGGTTAAACTGCACAAATTTTTGAAGAATGAATATCAGCAAGATCTAGTTTTGGGCCTCCTGCATGAGGATAAACTGCACAATTTTAGAAGATGTGACTCTGATGATGAATCAAGATTTTAAGTTTTGGAAGAGGGAAGAGACTATGAAGATGTGGGATGGCAGAAAGGTTTTGGAGTGGTGAGATTGGAGAGCAAAAGTAAGTCATACCAATTGTGCACTGCTAGGGTTTCTTCTACACCTTTCAAAAACATTACCTTGGCCACACATGTGAGAAATGGGAAAACCATTGTTTTTTGTTCCAGGTCTGGTGGAGAAGACGTCTTGAAGATCCCTCAAGTTGACGGTGGAGCTGCAAAGTACAAGAAGGTGGCACAGAAGATTAGGCCTGTCAATGAGCCTATGCCTGTAGGTCTCAATCCTCCGTTGTCAAGAGATCCTTACTGTACTCATCTGGTGAAGAATCCTCCTGATTTTGAGGAAACTTCTAGGGTGACAATGGAAAGGTTGAAGGTTGTTAATTTTGGTCCTGATGTTTGGTTGTCTTATGAGGAAAAGAAGTTGTTGTTTAATGTTATTTTTCTGAGGGAGAAGGCAGTGGCATTTGTTGAAGAGGAAAGGGGTGTGTTGAAACACTCTTATGGGGAACCTTACTTGATTCATGTGGTTTGTCATGAACCTTGGCAAATAAAACCTATTCCAATTCCTGTTGCTATCCGGGATGATTTTGTGGAGATTTTTAGGGATAGAGTCAGGACTGGATTGTATGAACAATCAACTTCTAGTTTTTCAAGTCTGTTTTTCTGTGTTAAAAAGCAGAATGGAAATATCAGGGTGGTGCATGATCTTAGAGCCCTGAATAGAGTTACTATCAAGGATGCAGGGATTACGCAAAGTGGGGTGGACTTTGTGGAAGCCTTTTCTGAAAGGGTGTGTTATGGTTTGGGTGATATTATGGGTGGTTATGATGAAAGGGAACTTCACACAGATTCACGGCCACTCACAACATTTGAGACTCCTTTGGGAAGATTTCAGCTCACTAGGTTACCTCAAGGAGCAACTAATTCAGTAGCAGTTTATCAAGCACAAATGGCTTGGATTTTACAGGATGAGGTGCCTACTCATGCTGGTATTTTTATTGATGATGGTGAAATTAAAGGACCCTTCACTGATTATGGAAATGAAGTGCTGAAAGAGAACCCAGGTATAAGGAGATTTGTTTGGGAATATGCAATTACTCTAGAGAGAGTATTGTTTAGAATTTAAGAGGCTGGTTTGACCATTTCTGGGTCCAATTTTTGTTTTTGTGTTCAAGCTCTTGAAATTCTAGGTCATATAGTATTTAAAGAAGGGAGGATTATGGCAAAGAAGAAGGTTAATAAAATTCAGTCATGGCCAAGGCCTAAAAATACTACTGAAGTCAGAGGATTTTTGAGAGTTTGTGTGTATGTCAGGATTTTCATTAAAGATTTTTCTTTGTTGGAATCAACTTTAAGGAGTTTGACCAGGAAAGATGCAGAGTGGGAATAGACTGAAGAGTGTGAAGAGGCTTTTCAGAAGTTGAAGAAGGTGGTGGGTGAAGATATTATTCTTCACAAGTTGGATTATGGTAGAGAAGCTGGAAAAATTTATCTGGTGGTGAACTCAAGTTATATTGCTGCTGGTGTGGTTTGTCTCAGGAAGATAAAGCTCGGAAGGTCAGGCCGGTAAGATATGAGTCTGTGGTTCTTAATGAGGTTGAATCTAGGTACTCTCAGCCAAAGTTGGAATTTTGCGGTGTAGCAAAAATCTTGAAGAAGCTACAAACTGTTTTGTGGGGGCAGCATTTTGAGCTGCAGGTGAATGCTAAATCTCTGGTTCAAATGATCAACACACCTAGTCTTCCATATGCTCCAATGACAAGGTGGGTGGCATTTATTCAAAATTTTTCTTTTGACCTGGTGCATAATCCAGGTAAAAGTTTTACAATTCCAGATGGATTATCAAGGAGATGGCCCACAGATGAAGATTCTGATTCTGAAGAGTTTGAAAAAGATGTCCCAGTTGTTAGGGCCGGAACAAAGGGTTCTGAAGATTTCTCTCTCCTCCCCCAAGAGGCTAAAGTGGATGATTGTTCTCTCCTCCCCCAGAGGTTAAACTGGATGGTTCTGATCTTGATTCTGGTGATCAGGATGTTTTTGTTGATGAAGATGGTGCTGTTGTGTTGGATGGCTAAAATTTGGAAAATGTTGTTTTTGTTAGTGAAATGGACTCTCATAAGGTTCAGTGGAAGGGACAGGATATACAAAAGTTTAGGGATTGGTGTCCTGGTTGGGCCGGTCATGTTGCTCATGTGCACACTGGTGATTTGATGATAGGTTTGTACCCTTGGATGTTGTTTTGTTGGATTTTAAAGATGAGACCTGGGGTCATACTGGGTTTTATTTTATTTTGGTTGAATATCTGTTGACCTTGGAGATGCCAGATATTTGTGATGATGATACTTGGGTAGCAATCAAGAAGAAACGTCCTGGCTTCTATGTGTCAGGAAGAATGTTGATGAGAAGAAGACAACCAAATCCTCAAGTTGTGGTGACTTAGAAGAAGGGTAAAGAGTTGGTGCTGAAATCTTGGCATGAAGACCTTGGTCATAGAGGCTTTGGGGAGACTTATAGAGGAGTAGCAGACATATTTTGGTGGCCAGGTATGAAGTTGGCTGTGACGGGTTGGGTTCAATCTTGTGAAGAATTTCAAAGAAGAAGTCACTTGAAACATAAAGAGGTTGGGCGTGCTACTGGTGAATCAACTGTTTTTCGAAGAGTCAGTTTGGATGCTGTCCATATTAAAGAGGGCAGGTATAAATACTTGATTGTTGCCAGGGATTATTTGTCTGATTGGGTGGAGGCAGCACCTCTGGTTAATTTGACTTCCAAAAATGTGGTAGAATTTTTGAAGAAGGAATGGGTATTTAGATATGGGTTGATGAAGTTTGTGACTGTTGATGGTTGGCCAGAGTTTAGAGCTGAATTCAAAAAATTTGTGGTAAGTATTGGTTCTAAAGTCAGGGTGGCTACACCTTTCTATCCTGAAGCTGAAGGCACGGTTGAAAGAGGCCATCATGTTATCAAACAAGCTTTGGTGAATATGTGTGGAGAAAGTGCTGAAGAGTGGAGGCATTATTTACCCTTGGTTTTATTTGCTGATAGGGTCACTGTGAAGAGGAAAACTGGCTATTCAAATTATGAATTAATTTTTGGTCAGAAAGCTGTTCTACCAGTGGATTTGGAAGCCTTCTCTTATCTTGGAATAGATTGGGATGATGTGTGCCTAACAGATGATTTGCTCTGTTCCAGGATGTAACAGTTAGAATGTAGAGAGGAATGTCAAGAGAAGGCATACTCTAGAATGATGAATATAAGAAATCAATCAGTCAGATACTGAGAGAAGAAGTTGGACATAGACTCAGGAATCCCTTGAAACATGGTTATTTGGTTTTGGTGTATAATAGAAGTTTGGAAAGTCAGTGGGGAAAGATAGTTTCTGACAGATGGAATGGACCTTAAAGAGTAAGATATCAAGTTTCTGGAGGTTCTTATGTTTTTGTAGAGTTGGATGGTGCAGTCTTAAAGAAGAGAGTGGCTGCTGACCAGGTGAAGAGATTTTACCCTATAGGCACTAGAAGTGAAGAAGATTGACTCCGCAATGATGATAAACTATGGACAATTCTTTAATTCTGGATTTTTGGTGATGCTGTGCATCTGTTTTGCTGGAAAATTTTTGTTAGAAGGTACCCATGGGTTGAGCTTCTAGATTTGATCTTGGCAAGTGTGGGGGTGACTGATGGGCTGGCTGCTCTCTCAACAGTTACCCCAGATTTTCTGTTTCCAACCACTTCTCTTAATTTGGTTGAGCCCTAGTATTGGTTTTTCTTCACAGGTTTTAGTCCACCATGACGTTAAACTGGAAATTCTTTTTGGTGTTCAAGTGCCGGTGTGGTACGCGCCTTGCAGGTAGCATAATTTTAGACCAATCAGCGTGCGTGGTCCAGGAAGAAAAAAGGAAGTTAGCGCAGTAGGAAGTGCTAAAATATAATATGTATTTGCGTGTTTCAAAGAACAAAGGAAATGGAAGCACGGAAAAGGATTAAGGGTCTGTGCACTTGGATTTTGTAGCAAGATGTGCCGCACAATGGGGAATTGTGTGTTATTAATTTAGGACCGTAAAGCGCTAAACAATATGGATTTGGACTTTCCAATAATTATGTGTTATGCATTAAGAAAAGAATTATGACTTGAGGATGATTCAAGTGCATAGTATACTGTACCGCAGCTAGTCGGGTAACTTACTGAAACAGGTAATAAGGGAGGCTAACTAGTTAAGTGAATTGTCAAGACTATGAACTTAGTATTAAAGAAAGGAGAGTGGGGACTTGATCACAAAACTATTCAAGATTCAAGGTGGCTAAGATCAGCGTTAGAATGAGTCAAAACTGAAAATAGCGCTGAAACAAAAACAAAGGTATAGTCAAAAATGCATATGTTGAGTATGAGTGAAACAAGTTAATACTAGCGTTAGTAATCATAGGGTATGTTTTAGGCACCGTAGTTGTTACAAGCAGTGTACATAGTTTACTAATAGATTAGCTATTGTTTTACTAATATGGCGCTAGCGCCAGCTCTGAAGATCCACTAGGGAACTGTGTCTTGAGTACTGGAAAAATATAAAAAGGAGGACTATTCAATAGGGATAGGGAGTCTTTCCAGGGAGAAGATATATATATATATAAATAAAATAGAATAGTGAATTAGAGATATTCTCTGAGTCTTTATCATTCGTGCATCTGTGTGTGTATTTCATATAGTATAGTGAAAGAGCGCAACATAGAGAGAATATATATATTTAGTTGGAGTGACTATTATTAGAGTTATTTTATTGCTATAATAAGGCATATTCAAAGAGATCACTTAAAGAGGGAGTAGATGTGGATATTAGCACTTATTAAGAATAGAAATATCCAGATATTAATAACTTTTTTTCCTGATCTCTAAAACTCATCTCTCATCTTATAAGCTTTCTAATCAAATATTAGTGTTACACATTATTGCGCTGTCTTTAAAAATAAGACTGGCAGGCGCTTCCTTTTAGAAATTGAAGAGGAGAACCAACCCATCTTGCATTGTGTCTACTGCTTAGTACTTTAGAACAGTCTAAAATTGGTGTCCAAACAGTGGCATAATTGTAACTAGTATTTTTGATTAGATTGTTTGGTTTTTTTAGGGTTTTGTCAAGAGGACGTAATCAAGCCGGCGCTTCAGCGGAGGAGTCGTAGGGTCTACAACATGTGGAGCAATAAGCCGTTATCAAAAGATAGATTAGGGCTGTATTGTGAATAAAGTAAGGATTAATTACCAAGTGTGTGTTTTTGTGATCTCTGTTTTGATTTTATATTTCAGGAATGGATCCTACTTCCAATACATCTAGGGGATGTCAGGAGAGGGTTACATTGCCCAATTCTTTGGCATTGTTGACAAAGACGGTAACTATGATCATTAGGTGTAAAGATTAAAGCTTGCGTTTTGCGGGCATTAATACCAAGACGTTTTTATGCAGGTTTGAACAGGCAGCTGAAGTTCATGGAGCAACTTAATTCGATATGTTGCGTCAAGTACTATTTTCTGTAACTAATGAGTGCAAAGACAATTTAGAGGATCTAAAAGGCATGAAGTGTGAGATCGGCCAGCGCTAAAAGAACAGATGCTCAAGAGATGGCCAAAGGGTACCAAGGAAACTAGATACACAATGAAGGACCTGGATATCTTGGTAAAAAGGGTCAAAGCTAAAGGGGGTGATCGAGACCCTAATGAATTTAAAAGTTTTAGGGAAGACTTCGACTAAATAGTGGAATATTTTGTTAGTAATGAAGACTTTAGTGATGCTAATGCGTCTTTATCTTGGTTTTGTGAAGCGTTAGCACCAGAAGTTGAAGACTGGGAAAAAAGGCGCTTGAATAATGAAGGAAAACTGGTTAAAAAAAGGGACGGAAATTTTAAGTACCCTGGATTAGAAAAAGTAGAAACGGGGGTGGAAGCTGAAATGAAGTTGTGTCAAGTTGAACGTCGCGCAGCTAAGGTTGCTTTGGATAATGAGGAGATAAATGAAGATGTGTCTGGTGTACAATCACCTCCTCAAATGTCATCACCTAAAGTTAAAGTTTTTACTAAGGAGCCAGAATCAGTTATGGCAAGGATTGATGAGTTGGAGAAAAAGATAATTGAAGCGGCAAAAGCAAAAGAATTGTTTAGCCCCAAGAGTTCTCCTCAACCTTTGTGTTTTTCTGCTATGGTGTGCTATTATTGTAATAAAGAGGGGCATACTAGGATGAGGTGTAATGCGCTTCAAAGAGATAAAGAGGAAAAGGTAGTTTACAAGGACGGGACTACGCTTATGTTGGAAGACGGCACTAAGCTTTTTAAAGACAAGGATCGAGGGATGCGAGCCATGGTCATCAATCATATTAATAGAAAGTCTATGGAAGGCAGGTCAAACAAGGGCAAAGAGCCTGAAATTAAAGAAAAAGGCAAGGATGCGAAGTCAGTCAATTTTGCAGTTACTTGCACAGTGCTGGATTTTAAAGTAAAAGAGGGAGAAGTTGCAGCTCCACTCACCGCACTGCGTTTGGAGATGTTTGCAGAAAAGCACAAGAAAATGGCCCCACCTACAGTTACTAGGCCAAGAAGGACTGGCGCTAGGAATGCGAATCCAGAGGATATGGAGGAAGTAGGGTATACTACTAGAGAGAATACACCTGCACCTATGGAGGATGTTAAAATGTATGGTATGGAACCAGGTGTTTACGGCCTGGATCACCAGGTAGAAGATCAAACGGCAATGTTGGAGGAGTCAGAGGTAGTACAGCAAAGAGCGGTACCTGCTGAAGGAATGCCAGGAGCAAGGCACAATACTCCAAAGAACCCACCTGGAAGAGCAAAAGCTGGTGCCAAGGGGACTCAACCTAAATGGAGAATGCAGCACCCGGTTCACTCTGATTTTCCTAAAGAGGCCGAGGATTTAGTTGTGCAATTTTTGAAGACTACAGTCTCTGTTCCATTGGGGATGCTGACAGCAGTAGCACCGAATGTAGCAAATGGAATTGTGGATAAGTGCATGAAGCAAAGTATTGCTAATTGCGCTGAGTTTGATGTTGAACAGCCAACATTTCAGCCATTTGTTGGAATACCTAGGGTGCCACATTATGCAGGACCCTTAGGGTATTTAACAATTACTGTAAATGGTAAGCAAATTAAAGCGTTAGTGGATACAGGTTCACAAATCAATGTGGTGTCAGTGGATGATGCAGTGGAGTTAGGTCTTCCTGTTAAAGACAGTGAAGGCACTGTCACAGGAATTGGTGGAGGTAGGTTACCTGTTATAGGTGAAGCAGAGTATGTGCGCACTAGAGTTGCGGGAGGAATGAGGGATATACATTTTTATGTTCCAATGGGTGTAGTAAAACCAGTTTTAGGCACGCCATTTTTAATGGATTATTCTGAAACTATAGATTATTATTTGAATAAGACTATTGGAATAAGGATTATGGGTGATGATGGTGTTCCAGTAACAGTGGTCTTAGTAGCGCCCAAGGATGGTGGTTGGGAAACTAAGTACTCTGGAGCTGCACGGTTAGAGAAAGAAAGAGAATTTTACGAGGAAGTATCAGATGACAAGATAGGGCGACTTCCAGGAATGCGTCAACATTTTCATTAGGGACTGGCATTTTAGGTGTTACTATCTCCCAGGATGAGAGGAACCTGGATAGTAACCAGTCAGTCCAACAGGAAAGGATACATAAAGAGGTATTTCATAGGTATCTTGGGAATACTACTGTAGAATGTATTATACCTAAGCTTTTTAATTTCTTTGATTACGGATATTGTTATATTTATATTAAAAAGAAAAGACAAAAACAGGATTTAGGTGCAACCCGTAGTTATATTAAAAACGGTTTTATTTTAATTAATGAAGAAAGCAGAAAGAGTTGTTTTGCATCAAAGTATAAACCAGTAGCTGTTAAGGTTAAGCCAGTGAATGCAGGGATGCCTGATTTGAATCCTCCTTTGCAGAGGCCAGCGCTGTCTAGGAATCCTTATGATACCCCTTTAACAAAGTTTCTGCCTGATTTTGCATCTACTAGTAAGATTACGATGGAAAGGCTTCAGATGTTTAATTTTGGACCAGAGGATTGGTTATCGCAGGAAGAAAAGAAGTTGTTGTTACATGTTATGGTTCTTAGGGAAAATGCTATTGCGTTTTCAGAGGAGGAAAGAGGTTTGTTGAAACACTCTTATGGTAAACCTTATATTGTTCCAGTTATACCTCATGCGCCATGGCAGAAGAAGGCTTTTCCAATACCAGCAGCTATAAGAGAAGAGTATACAGAATTAATAAGGGGAAGGTTAAAGTCTGGCTTGTATGAACAGTCTATGTCTAGTAATTCAAGTCCAGTGTTTTGCCTTGTTAAACATAATGGTAAATTAAGGGTTGTTCATGATCTTAGGGAGATGAAAAATAATACAGTAAAGGACGCGGGGATGCAACCAACACCAGAGGAGTTTGTTGATTCTTTTGTGGGAAGTGCATGTTATGGATTAGGTGATATTATGAGAGGATACGATGAGCGCAAATTGGACAAATCATCCAGACCCAAGACGACGTTTGAAACACCACTGGGGCGCTTCAGGTTTACAAGGTTACCGCAAGGCGCAACAAATTCTGTGGCGGTATATCAAGCACAGATGATGTGGATATTGCAGGATGAAATTCCAGAACATGTGCGAATTTTCATTGATGATGGCGGTATAAAAGGACCAGCCAGTGATTATGATGGGGAAGTGTTAGAAGAGAATCCGCGTATTAGAAAGTTTTTTTGGGAATATGCAATTAATCTGGAAAGAGTGCTATTTAGGATAGAGGAGGCAGGATTAACGATTTCTGGGTCCAAATTTTCTTGTTGTGTTCCAGAGCTAGATATAGTGGGACATGTGGTATGCAAGGAAGGGAGAATGGTTGCTGAGAAACAGAGGAATAAGGTACTTATGTGGCTGAGACCAAGAAATACTAAGGAAGTTAGAGGTTTTTTAGGCATCTGTACATATGTAAGAATGTTTATTCGAGATTTTGCTTTGCTGTCTTCATTTTACAGCGCTTAACAAGAAAAGATGTTGTATGGGATTGGTCGGAGGAATGCGAGGAGTCATTTGAGTTATTGAAAAGGATTGTAGGGAAAGACATTCTTTTGAAGAAATTGGAGTATCGACCAGGCGCTGGGAAGATTACTCTAGCGGTAGATTCTAGTGTCTCCGCCATGGGTGCAGTCTTGATTCAGGAGGATGAGGAAGGTAATGATAGACCTGTCCTTTATGAGTCTAAGACTTTTACCAAAGTGGAGTCCAGGTACTCTCAGTCCAAGTTGGAGTTATGTGGCGTAAGTGAAGATTCTTAAGAAGCTACAATGGATGCTTTGGGGGAAGCATTTTGAGCTGCAGGTTGATGAGCTATCGTTGGTGCAAATGATTAGTAGCCCGAGTTTACCAGATGCGCCCATGACAAGGTGGGTAGCGCAGATTAATTTGTTTTCTTTTGATTTAGTCCATAAACCAGGAAAATCATTCACTATTCCGGATTCATTGTCAAGAAGACTGCTGTGTGAAGAAGACTTGGAAGTGGAAGAATTGGAAGAAGATAAGAAATGGGTAAATGGGATAGATTATTGTTATGAAAGATTTAAAATTAACGTCTGCAATGACAATAAATTAGCAGGCAGTATTGTCCGTGATGACAATAAACCAGTAATGCAAAAGATCCGTAAAGACATAAAAATAGATATTGACAATGCAAAGGATGTTTGTAGCAAGGGTAGCCTGCAACTGGATTTAGGGGACGCTGAATCTAACATAGCAACAAGAAGTGTGCAAGGCGAGGTAGTGGAAGAGTCAGATTATGAAGATGATTCAAGGGGAAGTGAAGACAGTAGTACTCATCTTGAAGAAGGGGAGTATTCTGAAGACGACGCATCTACTAATGAGGGAGTAGGGTTGTTAAGTTTATATTTGGAAGGTAGTAGTCGACCAGATTTTTGCAATAAAAAGGGTTGGCGCAACATTAAGAAGCACACTAAAGGTTATTTTATTAAAAATGGGAAGTTATGGAAGAATTGAGCTTTGTCTCCTCAGGTAGTTGTTCAAACTAGGGAAGTGAAGGAGAAGATACTCAGGGAGTTACATGAGAATTCAGGACATAGAGGTCAAGATGAGATGTATTTCAGAGTTAGGGAAAGATTCTGTTGGCCCAATATGAAAAATGAAGTAAGAGATTGGGTTAAATCTTGTCCTGAATGTCAGCACAGGAGTTACAGAAAGCCAAAAGAGAAAGGTAGAGCGACGGGCAAAGATAATGTTTTTGGTAGGGTCAGTTCAGATGCAGTTCATATAAAAGAAGGACACTTTAAATACTTGGTAGTAGCTAGGGATGATCTATCAGGATGGGTTGAAGCAGTGCCGTTGGTAAATCTCAAGGCGAGTAATGTAGCTGAATTTTTGAAGAAGGAATGGATTTACAGGTATGGGGTAATGAAGATGGTAACCGTAGATGGTGGTGCTGAATTTGCTGGAGAATTCCAAGAGGTAGTAAAAGGTATTGGCACAAATTTACGAGTTGCAACACCATATTATCCTAAAGCAGAGGGAATGTTAGAAAGAGGGCATCAAGTTATAAAAGATGTGCTAGTTAAACTATGTGGAAATAATGGGGCAAAGTTGAAGAACTATTTGCCATTAGTTTTGTTTGCGGACAGGATTTCAGTTAAAAGACAACAGGGTTTTCACCATATGAGCTGATGTTTGGTCAAAGGGCGGTATTACCTATTGATCTGGAGGCTAGATCATTTCTGTGATGTGACTGGGATCAAGTGCGCTCAACCGAAGATTTAATTCTAGCGAGGGTAGCGCAGCTTGAAAGGAAAGACAAGTTTTTGGAGAAGGTGTATGAAAGAATGATGCATATCCGGGAAAAGTCAGTTAAATATTGGGATGAGCACTTAGCCCATAGGCTAAGAAAGCCATTGAACCCGGGACATTTGGTTTTGGTTTATAATAGAAGTTTAGAAAGCCAATGGGGAAAGATGTTTTCTGACAGATGGAATGGTCCATATAGGATAAGAAAGCAGATAACTGGAGGGTCTTATTTACTGGAGGAATTGGATGGTACTGAGTGGAAGCGACATGTGTCTGCATATCAGATCAAAAGATTCTACCCAAGAGGTGTTCCAGTGATACAATAATACCTCCAGAATGAGGAAAAACTACCAGAATAATACCTCTGGGATGAGAAAAAACTACCAGAATAATACCTCCAGAATGAGGAAAAACTTCCAGAATAATACCTCCAGGAAGAGGTTAAACTAACAAGTTATGTTAAGTTTTGTTTTTCTAAGAGGACTCACAGGAGGCTTTGACACAGTTGTGACAGATAGAGGGTGCTAACTTGAAGTTAGGCGGACTATGGCTGAACAGGAAACTGGCATAAGCACTTAGATGAGGGCGTAGAGGAAAATGAAATCTTATATTTTCATCGTTAGAGGGGACATGACAAAATAGGTAATTGGATTAAAGGAGATGTGTATCATGTAAACGCAAAAGACGCTGAGAATTTAGCTAATGGGTTAACTAACCAGGAGTGGAATAGCAATTTATAGATGGAGCGCTCTACAGTTCAATTCTTATTTTACATGGTATATTGCTGTATCGCAGTAAAGGCAGTAAAGTTTTATGATATAAAGGTTTATTTATGAATTTTTTAAGGTTTACAGTCTTTTAAAGAAAGTAGAGGGAGCAAATTTAGGCGCTCTATAGTATGGAAGACAGGTGTAATAAAATAGCGCCATGTCTAAAAAGATTATGTGAAGGCATAGCATGAAAAATATATGAAGACTATGTACAGGGAGAATGGTCAGAGGAGGCTCATAAGGAAAAGCGCTAGTGGGCTATTCAGTATCAGAGTGAAAGCTAATAGGATATCCTTTCCAGTCTTCAGGCATGAAGAAGCGATGGGGATCAGCGGGGAATCCAAGATTAGTTGATGAGCTGATTTTCTTTATTAGCTGACCTATAATTTCTATATGGGAATAGCAAGCTTCAAGTTCAGTGTCAGAAAAAGCTGGTGCGTTAGAGTAGTATAGAGACATAGCCTCATATATAAGACAAAGTCTGGAAAACATTCGCATGGAATGGACAAAGGGTAAATGAATAGGAACCCATCCCAGGGAGATGGATTCATTGAAGCCTGACAAGGAGTCAGTAGGCAAGGGGAGCGTAAGTATAATAAAGGATACTTACTTGCTAATAAGTTTTGTGGGCGCGCTGATGGCGAAGTAATGGTAACTGCATCAGGAGCAGCTGCAGTGGAGCCTGAGCACATAGAAGCATTAGAGCTCTGAGTGGAAGAAGGTGTAGTGCTAGGCTGAATAGATATTTTGCGCCTGGGAACACTAGGAAGCGATGGAGATTCATAAGGAACATTATTATTAGTGGAAATAGTTGGACTAGTGGTTGTAGCTATGGGAGCGCCACTAGTAGAGCTAGGTGGAAAGCGAATATAACCAGTAGGCGGAGGAGTATTCTGGTTTAAAGAGATATTGCAAGTTTTGCCGTATCTAAAGCAATTGTCACAGGCAGGTCCAAAGGAGGAATACCCCCGAGGTTTAGAAAATGTACAATGAAAGTTGGGGCATTTACAAAACAAGAACACTTGATTTTTGGGACGGTACGATATTGAGTCATAATATTTGAATGAAGGAGATCTGGGTTATTAGAAGTGATATTTATAAAATAACATGGCATTATAGAGAAGCCACCAGTGCGCCATGTCTGACTTGAGCGCTGGATGGTTTCTAAGAAGATAGGGAAAAAAATTTGTCATAATGAAGGACCCAAGGAAAGGCAAATCTGTTGCAGTCAAGGGAAAGTCATACATTGCGAAGATCTGAAGATTACAAGAGAGCGCATGCATGTTCGCCGCAGGGGAAGTATTTGTTGCTATAGAAAGTAGCAAGAATCTCAAGTTGTTTTTTATTATTATTTTATTTATTATTTATTATTTTTTTATTATTGTCGTTTCATAATTCATAGGCATTTAGTAGAAGGGTGCTTCTTAGAAAAAGGATAATAATTTTTGAAGGCAACTCATCTTGCAGTTGTAGAATTCTCACAGGAAAATTAAGGGAAAATAAAATAATAATATTACAGTTTTTTTACCAGGTAATATACAATTTATAGGGAATATATACAAGGAAGATTTTTTTAGTATTCTGCGTCATCAAAGATTGTAATGCAGAAAGCCCAGTTGTAAACAGCCTCTTGCATGTTTTGTTGAAAGGTGGTTATTAGCTGTTTTCATTTGTTATACTTGGTGCAAGTATAAACAGGGACTGCCTCAAGGAATCCTTTGACGGCAGTCAACATGTTGTTTATATGATGCATGGTCGCATCGTATGGAGCGCAGGAAATTTACTCTGCAAATTCCTAGTTTTGAGCCACAGCAGGCTCTTCATCATCGATGTTGGGAGTATTTTGATGGGCCATTTGTCTGGGATGATGGTATCGAAGACCGGCAGCATAGTTGTCCAGTCAGGGGTGGGTATACAAGGAGTACACTCCGTAATAGGCGCGGTATCCCAGAGGGATCTTCTTCCAAGGCTGGAAGGAATAGAGGAACATTTGAAGGTGGAGGCATTTCAGCGTAAGGTGTGCCTGGCACATTCTAAAATAGATAATAAAAAAAGAAAATGTTAGGATTAAGAAAGGAAGAATTAGGAAAAGAAGACTTATGGTACTCTCCTCTGAAAAGAGAGATCTTGGGACAGAAGCAACGCTACTGGGTGTAGGTTTGAGGTAACCAGCCTTGTTTTGTTTGTTTCCAGGTGGGGTAACAGGAGCAGGCGCTGGGCGCTTGATGGTCATTTGACTCATCATGTTAGTAGTTGAAGTGTTAGGGTCCAGGCGTGCAATGGTGGGCGGCCCATCGTAGCTACACTTCCTTTTGCGTTTCTTGCAGTAATTGCATGACTGAAAAAAAAGGGGAAAGAAATGAAAGGTTAGTAACAACAAGGAAGGAAAGTGAAGATGACTTACAGTGAAGAAATTATTGCCACGGCGGGCTTTTTAGAAAAGACAATGAGTTATTCCATTTTTGATGCAGCGGGTACATCTTGTCCCACCCATCAGTGTAGTTATGGGAATTGTTGGTGAAGCAGCAGGGGGCTGAGTGCGCACGAACTGTTAAATTGCGTCCACGACGTTGGCGGTATTTTCAGTGTTAGGATTGGTACTTCTAGTATTCATTATAAGAGAATAGGATGATAAATAGGAGAAGAAGAGGATAGATAAGAGAAGAAGACAGAAGATGGAGGAAGAAAAAGCTGAAAGACGCAGGTATTTATGGGCTCCTGGGGACAGTCGCAAGTAGAGGGAGGATGTGGTACACGCCTCACAGGTAGCATAATTTTAGACAAATCAGCGCACCTAGTCCACAAAGAACAAAGCAAGTTAGCGCAGTAGAAAGTGCTAAAATATAATATGTATTTGCATGTTTCAAAGAACAAAGGAGATGGAAGTGCGGAAAAGGATTAAGGGTCTGTGCGCTCCGATTTTGTAGCGAGATGTGCCGCACAATGGGGAATTGTGTGTTATTAATTTAGGACCGTAAAGCGCTAAAAAATATGGATTTGGACATTCCAATAATTATGTGTTACACATTAAGAAAAGAGTTATGACTTGAGGGCAATTCAAGTGCATAGTATACTATACCACAGCTAGTTGGGTAACTTACTGAAACAGGTAATAAGGGAGGCTAACAAGTTAAGCAAATTGTCAAGACTATGAGCTTAGTATTAAATAAAGGAGATTGGGGACTCAATCACAAAACTACACAAGAGTCAAGGCGGCTATGATCAGCGTTAGAATGGGTCAAAACTGAAAATAGCACTGAAACAAAAACAAAGGTATAGTCAAAAATGCATATGTGGAGTATGAGTGAAACAAGTTAATACTAGCGTTAGTAATCATAGGGTATGTTTTAGGCGCCATAGTTGTTACAAGCAGTGTACATAGTTTACTAATAGATTAGCTATTGTTTTACTAATATGGCGCTAGAGCCAGGGCTAAAGATCCGCTAGGGAACTGTGTCTTGAGTACTGGAAAAATATAAAAAGGAAGACTATTCAATAGATATAGGGAGTCTTTCCAGGGAGAAGAGATATATATATATAAATAAAATAGAATAGTTAATTGGAGATTTTTTCTGAGTCTTTATCATTCGTGCATCTGTGTGTGTATTTCATATAGTATAGTGAAAGAGTGCAACATAGAGAGAATATATATATTTAGTTGGAGTGACTATTTTTAGAGTTATTTTATTGCTATGATAAGGCATATTCAAAGAGAGTACTTCAAGAGGGAGTAGCTGTGGATATTAGCGCTTATTAAGAATAGAAATATCCAGATAGTAATAACTTTTTTTCCTGATCTCTAAAACTCATCTCTCATCTTATAAGCTTTCTAATCAAATATTAGTGTTACACATTATTGCGCTGTCTTTAAAAATAAGAGTGGCAGGCGCTTCTTTTTAGAAATTGAAGAGGAGAACCAACCCATCTCGCATTGTGTCTACTGCTTAGTACTTTAGAACAGTCTACACCGCACTCTTCACAATTATTGGTTTTGGTTTTTGTGTTGGAAGTTGTGTTTTTTTTTAGAAGGTACTAAGGGGGGGCTTCTAGATTTTATTTTGGAAAGTGTGAGTGTAACTGAAGAGCTGAATGCTATGTAGAACAGTTACCCCATAATGTTTGTTTCAAGTATTTTGTTTGTCCTAGTTGAATCCTAGCTCTTGTTTTTGTTACTCAGGTTCCTAGTCCACTATGAATTTAAACTGGCTTAGGACTGGCTTCTTTGCTTCCTTGGATTGGTGGCGGATCACTGGTGGTCTCCCATCATTTTTACTTATTGGAAGGAGCCCACCCAGTGATCATTTTGTTGGACTGGACTTTCTATGGAGCCGGACTTTTTCTTTTCTTTTTTTCCTGATTTTTGGTTTATGGTTGTGTTAGATAGTAGTTTTAGATATTTTATTTTTTCTCTTATTTTCTTTTAATTTAATTATGAGTATTATTAGAATGTAAAAAGGGAAAAATAAAAAAATTATGGTGTTACCACATCAGGGTCTTCTGGATGTGGGCAAGCATTGGGGGGGAAGGCTCATCAATTGGACGGGCAATGCTATTTTCTATTTTATTTATTTCTTTTTTTTTCTGTGTTTCATTTTTTTTATTATTTTCTTTAATCTTTAATTTTTTTATCTTAAATCATTAAAAAATATTTAAAGGTGTATCCACATCAAGGTGCACTTGGATGTGGGTAAGGTATCAGGGGATCAGCTCATCAATTGGCTGGGGGATACCATTTTTAAAAGTTATTTAGTTCATATTATTTTATTCATTTTATTTTAATTTCATTTTCAAATTTTTTTAGAATGTTAGTAGTTTATTAAATAAAAAAAATAAAAAATAAAATTAAAATTAAAATTAAAATTAAAATTAAAAATAAAAATAAAAATAAAAATAAAAATAAAAATAAAAATAAAAATAAAAATAAAAATAAAAATAAAAATAAAAATAAAAATAAAAATAAAAATAAAAATAAAAATAAAAATAAAAATAAAAATAAAAATAAAAATAAAAATAAAAATAAAAATAAAAATAAAAATAAAAATAAAAATAAAAATAAAAATAAAAATAAAAATAAAAATAAAAATAAAAATAAAAATAAAAATAAAAATAAAAATAAAAATAAAAATAAAAATAAAAATAAAAATAAAAATAAAAATAAAAATAAAAATAAAAATAAAAATAAAAATAAAAATAAAAATAAAAATAAAAATAAAAATAAAAATAAAAATAAAAATAAAAATAAAAATAAAAATAAAAATAAAAATAAATATAAAAATAAAAATAAAAATAAAAATAAAAATAAAAATAAAAATAAAAATAAAAATAAAAATAAAAATAAAAATAAAAATAAAAATAAAAATAAAAATAAAAATAAAAATAAAAATAAAAATAAAAATAAAAATAAAAATAAAAATAAAAATAAAAATAAAAATAAAAATAAAAATAAAAATAAAAATAAAAATAAAAATAAAAATAAAAATAAAAATAAAAATAAAAATAAAAATAAAAATAAAAATAAAAATAAAAATAAAAATAAAAATAAAAATAAAAATAAAAATAAAAATAAAAATAAAAATAAAAATAAAAATAAAAATAAAAATAAAAATAAAAATAAAAATAAAAATAAAAATAAAAATAAAAATAAAAATAAAAATAAAAATAAAAATAAAAATAAAAATAAAAATAAAAATAAAAATAAAAATAAAAATAAAAATAAAAATAAAAATAAAAATAAAAATAAAAATAAAAATAAAAATAAAAATAAAAATAAAAATAAAAATAAAAATAAAAATAAAAATAAAAATAAAAATAAAAATAAAAATAAAAATAAAAATAAAAATAAAAATAAAAATAAAAATAAAAATAAAAATAAAAATAAAAATAAAAATAAAAATAAAAATAAAAATAAAAATAAAAATAAAAATAAAAATAAAAATAAAAATAAAAATAAAAATAAAAATAAAAATAAAAATAAAAATAAAAATAAAAATAAAAATAAAAATAAAAATAAAAATAAAAATAAAAATAAAAATAAAAATAAAAATAAAAATAAAAATAAAAATAAAAATAAAAATAAAAATAAAAATAAAAATAAAAATAAAAATAAAAATAAAAATAAAAATAAAAATAAAAATAAAAATAAAAATAAAAATAAAAATAAAAATAAAAATAAAAATAAAAATAAAAATAAAAATAAAAATAAAAATAAAAATAAAAATAAAAATAAAAATAAAAATAAAAATAAAAATAAAAATAAAAATAAAAATAAAAATAAAAATAAAAATAAAAATAAAAATAAAAATAAAAATAAAAATAAAAATAAAAATAAAAATAAAAATAAAAATAAAAATAAAAATAAAAATAAAAATAAAAATAAAAATAAAAATAAAAATAAAAATAAAAATAAAAATAAAAATAAAAATAAAAATAAAAATAAAAATAAAAATAAAAATAAAAATAAAAATAAAAATAAAAATAAAAATAAAAATAAAAATAAAAATAGGGCAGTGTTGGGTGTTCTGGTGTTTTTCAGGGGTCCTCTAGCAGGCTTCTAGAAATTTTGGAATTTTTGGTGTTATCAGATGAAGAAATGAAGCCCGTACGCATTGCTCTGGATGCATTAGGAGGTTTTTGTGTATACTTGTTGGTGTTTGATGGAGGAATTTGGCTGTTATTTGGCTGAATATGGGAGTTTTGAACCTGATTTTTACTTTCTGGAAAGGTGGGCGGGCTGCCCAAAGTGGGGATGGCCACCTGAACGTGTTCTAGCAGCCTATGAGATGATTTTGATGTTATTTTTACTGAATTCGCTGAGATAATAGCAGATTCTTGAGAAGATAAAGCAGGTCTTTTAGGAAGTGTTTTGGGAATAGAATGGTGTGATCTTCTGGAAGGAGCAGAAGATAAAGAGGAAGAAGCAGGTCCAAGATCTGGTGACCTGGTAGGAAATTTGGAAATATATTTATGTGAAGGTGAAGGCGGAGGTATTGGATAGTTGGGTTCTCTGTCACATCTTTTCATTTTTGAGTTGCAGGAATCACAGGCGCTGTTATAGAATTAGGCCTGAGGAGTAGGAAGAGTGAAAGTGCAAGGTCTGCACATGTGGATGCACTTTTTACAAGAATAGTCCTTTGGAGCAGTGAAACAGGGAAGGTCCAATAGGTCAAAATCTGGGGATCCAGCCATTATCTGTGAAGTAAAAAGAATGAAGAGAAAAGAGATGAATGAAAATTTTATCAGTGATTTGTAGATGATGTATAAAGAGTGGAAGTTCAGAAGGTTGGCTGCGGAGCATTGTGCATGGAGGTGGCTCCGCCTTTTTTTATGCAAAGTGTGTTCAAATCTGTCAAGTGTTAAAACTGAACAATGAGGAAGTCCGTCAAGACTTTAAACTGAACACTGGTCAGTCCATCAAGACTTTAAACTGAGAAATGGAATAGTCCCCCAAGACTATAAACTGAGGATGGTTTAATGGTTGAGTCCTTCAGGACTATCAACTGATAATGGGAGTTGGTGTGATTCTGGAAGAGGGTATCCTAGGGGGAGTCTCTGAATTTTGTTAAGGCAAGTGTGGGGGTAACTGATGAGCTGGCTGCTCTGTAGAGCAGTTACCCCAGAATGTTAGTTTGTTTCCATGGTCTTAAATGTTTTGATCTCTGGTTCTGTCTTTTTGATTTAGGTTTTTAGTCCCCCAAGACTATAAATGAGGGTTTTGAGTCCCCCAAGACTATAAAATGAGGGCTGTTAGTCCCCCAAGACTTAAAAGTGAGGATTAGTTCCCCAAGACTGTAAACTGAGGAACTTTTTTTATGATGATTGGCTACATTCAGGAAGTCTAGAGAGGTCAAGAATTTTTTCATTTCTAAATCAAGAGATTAATCAAGAGTCAAGAGGCAGAAGAGAATTAAGAGATGTAACAAAATGTTCAGCATTGGCTTTGGACTTTTGTATGAAGTTCTTCCATTTTTCAAGGTCCTGTGGATTCCTGGCAGCAGTGAATTGGAAGTAATTTAGTATGAGATGTTTCTGTTGAGAAGAATGTTGTTGGAATTTGTCCTTGATAGTGGGCAATGGGTTAGGTGGGGGTGGTTCAATGGTTCCCACATTTTCATCATCACTTTCTGGATGAAAATGAACTGGAAATTTTTCAGATTGAATTTCAGTATGAAGAAGTATTGGGCTTACCATCAGAAGGATCAGGGATGGTAGAGTTAATTCTTGTAGAAAGTTTGCACTCTTTTTTAAAGGGTGTAATTTGTTGACCAGTCTGGGGATCAGGATGGATGGCCTGGATCTTTTGGTGCTGGTAGAAGGTTGGTCAGGTTGAGGAAGAGGAGAAGTTGTTGAAGAGGACAATGGAGAAGGTCTGAAACAAGTCTTCTTCCTAGAATTACAGGCATAACTGGAGGTTTGGTAGGGATGAGCTGGCAGTATGATGGTGCAGATGAAATTGTTGTCAATGTAGTATTGTCAAGGACCCATGTCAGTAGCAGATTTTTAAAGAAAGCTGAACATGATGGTTGTGATGAAGGAGAATGTGTGCATTCTCAATTGGAGGGAGGATGTGGTCTTCCAACATTGATGGAGCCCTTTGTTGGTTAATTTGGCATTGTTTATATATGCCTTAAGTGGCATTGTTTAATAATTAGGTGTTTTTCTGGATTTTCTCAGAAATTATTGGGACTACAGGGATGTGAATACTACTATTGGATATCCCTGGCTATTCTCTATATTTTATTTATTGTTGACATTTTTCATATTCTAAATATTAAGGTGATAATTTCTCATTTTTCATTTAAAAAGATAGCTGTTTAATTTTGTTTTTTGTGTTTTACAGGCTAACCTTAAGTCTTAGGGTTAAGTGCTTAGTACCATTAGAATGAGCTAAAGTTTCTCTACATTTTATGTCACAATGTTGTTATAGTCTAATTATGTGTTTTAAAGGTTTAAGTAGTTGTAGTAGATTTTTCTAAGTAGTTTGGGTATTTTTGGTGGTTTTTTTTGATTTTCTGACTTCAGGGTGGTCTGGCTCCCTCAGGCGGGCCTCCCAACGTTGGGCAGACCACCCGCCTCAGGGCTAGAAGGCTGGGAAGCGTTTTTAGGGGGGTTTTATGCAATTTGGCGGTCAAGAACACCAAATTTGTTGGTGTGCATGGGCTCTTAGATAGTGGTCTGTGTGTAAATAGTAAATAGGACAGTTTGGGGCAACTTTATTTGTCATACAACAATCCGGAGGTGATATCCTTGTTTCTCACTCAGTTTTCACTGTTTTTTGGCCACAATTGGCTGTGTTCATTGCAAGGTTAGTTTTTCATTTAACTCAACTTTGGCAACTGTTTTCTCTGATGTAACTTTGCAAACTGCATCAAGGATTATTGCTGCTTCCTGTGCTTCAAGTGCACAGTGGTTGTTTTTCTGGTGTGGATTTTTCTACATTTCAGGTTCTCTTTGGTCTGTAGTCTATCTAGGCTACTGTCTTGACTTGTAAAGCAGTCAAGAAGTGTTTTGGAAGGGGTATAGTAACCGTCTCTGATTTTCTGTAGCAAGTAAAACTCACCTGGTATTTCTCAAAGGGACTGGGGTTTTTCTCTCCAGATTTACTCCAACTCCCTTGGTCAAGGCCTATAGCTAGTACTATAGGATTGAATACACTGATCTCCAGACCAAGTAGCTGTACCTGATTGTGGAACAAGATTCTTTATCATATCAGGATAGTTTTGAGTGATATGCAGATTTGTATTTGCATTAATATTCTTCCAACTTTATTCCAGGCACTCATGATACTCTAACAGAAATTGATATAGATCTTTAAGCTCATTAGTCTGTATATTTTTTAATGTCAAAAAATTTGTGATCAAGCATAATGTTACAAGTCACTTTACTTGAGAAGATAATATTCTCTTGGTTATTCAGCTGAGGAAGCTGAAGATTCAGATTCTTTAAATTTTTCAAACCGAAGGGGGATAAGTGACAAAGGGAAGTAGAGAGTATACAGCATCACCCATTTTTCTGCCTCGAGGGATCCTGCCTTTTTAGATCCTACTGATTTTGGAACTCATGTTAGCCAGGAAGGTCTTCTTACTTGATTAATTATCTTCCATAAAACCTGTAGCTCTGCTGTTGTGATTTGTGGATTACTACTACCTTCATTTTCTTTCTCCTTACCTTTCCTTTTATTTTCATCATCTCTAGTTGTCTCATTTGATGAGTAAGATCCTTCACTCTGTGATATGCTAATGCTCCATTGCCTTAAGTTATACAATGACTTCCTACTGCCACTTCTGTGAGACTGTAATGAGGCCAAATAGCTATATGGAGGAATAAATTTGGAGCTGGATGACCTAGTCTGGCTTCTTGATTGATTTGTTCCCAATCCTTCACTATCTAGTCCATGATGACTTGATGACTGTCTTGAACTTGTAAGTCTTTTCTGCTTGTGCTGTCTTGTATGTCCTGTATAATCATCATTATTTGTGGTGCTTAAGCTACTTATACTTTTTTTAGAATGTTTATTCAGTGAAGTATCAGAAAATAATTCTTCATTTTCTTCTCTTACATGAAAATTTTTATCCTTTTCCAGCTTTCTTTCTAGATCTTTTGCTGCATTTTGTTTTTGAAAATAGCTTAGACTGTGATCTTTTAGGTTGCCAAGCATATGTGAATGCATAACATCAATTGAGCAATATTCAGTTGGACGCCAATATTAAAGGTTATTCAGTTCACTACATTGTACCCCATGATTCTGAAAAATTGATACACCCTCCCAGTGTGACTTAGAATTTTTCCTCTTTGTTTCCCAGCACATATGATCCTCATGATTCTGTAATGAAAAATTTCCCACATTATTTTCACTAATTTCATCTTTAGAGATATTACAGAAAGAGTAGAGCATTCTCACAGAGTGACTCAAAAATCCAGCCAATTTTTGTATTGCAGGAATTTCACTTATCAAAGAGAACAATGCAACTCTTAATTTCTGACCTCGTGGATAAAAATGTTTCATTTCAATAAATATACCATCCCATAGAGTTTGTAAATCATTAACCAGTGGTTTTAGAAGGTGATTAAGCTTTTCACTTGTGGGTTCTGTTGGACCAGGTATAATATCATACAAAAAATAATTTCCATTTTGTATCTATCTTCTTGAGGTAGGTTCATACACACCATCATAATATTACCTAAAGACTTCTGATGACCTCCAATCCTATTACAACCAGGCCTAAACCAGTTGACATGTAAAGTAAACATTAAGTTGCCTGAAGTTATTGTATATTCATCATCTTTTCTACCCAGAGCTGGAGTGGTAATGGGAAAGTTTTTCCAAATTGAACCATCACAAACATCCTTCATCAAATCACACTCTACATCATCTACTACAGGGTTTTTCTTCTAAATCAGAAGCTCAAATTTGAAAAGCTTGATCTTTTACTTAAGCCAGTTGATAAAACAATGGTGATTAAATTTTTTAAGAGAATAGTATTTTACATGTTCTTGATGTTCCTCCATCAAATACAGCCTTTAATCACATTTAACTACCATTTGTCCTACTTCAAACATTTTTAAATAGCGCTTTGATGAAGAAAAAAACAGTTTATTACAACATAGTAGAGATGGTTGAGATTCAGATTCTACTCATAAAGAGAAAAGCATTTAGGACAGCATGTTTTAGTGAAAAATGATTGATTGAGCTTTAATTGACTATAAACCATATCTAATGAGCGTGGGATCAGGCAGACAATGCTATCAGAATTCAGTTTTCCACCATCACCTAGAAGTTTGAGCTTCTTAATTTCTTCATAAAAAATTGAGTACAACCTTCTTTGCTCAAATGATGAATCAGAGAAAGCTTTGCTGTCTGCCACATAATTCTTCGGCTATACTGTTCCCCAAGATTTGATTTTCTAGAGACTGTTAAAGATACTTCTGCCCCTATGTAATAAATAATCAAAAAATCATTAATAATTTTATTCTTACTTTGAACTATAGATATACAGTTTACTGATTCTGTGGAGCTGGAACTTTCAATGTTAAGTGGGTTTTTGGAAGAAATAACCATCTGGGATTTCCTATTTCTTTCCTCTTGATGTTTTGGGTAAGAATTAAAGCTTTTGAAAGCCATCTCAACTTCAAAGGACCCAGAAGAAGTTTGCTACTCTCTATTGACACATCCAAGCTCTTGAAATTTACATACATGAAAAATGGAGGCATTTTAATTGTGATAAATGTAGGAATAAGTTAGATTTTGGAATTTACCAATTTAAGGTATTCCTTTTTTGCAAGGCACTGGCTAATATAAGCTACATTTTTTTATCAAAATAATATGATGGAATATTTTTTGAAATTATTTAAGTTAAAATTTTTACTTTTTAATCAGATTAATTATATATTAATTAAAAGCTATGCAGTCTACTTTATTTGTATTCTGTATACTCTCTGCATTTTTACAACAATGCATGCATGTTTATCAGAATCTTTTCTATCATAGAAAAAATTCTATTGTACATACATGCATCTTAATTATTTTTCCATAAAATGCATTCTGAGTTATATCTAACTACCTTATAATTATTTAATTCTAGTAAAAATACTTATTTATGGACTATAAGAAAATTAATCCATATTTTCAACATAATCATTTTAAAAATCACCCCAAAAATCAAAGTAAAACCCAAAAATAAGGTTAATTTTTTGTAAAAAACAATCAGAAACATATTTAGTTCAATTTTAAAACTGTTCTGTACTAGGTAGAATTTTTCATAAAGAAATAATCAAAAATACTCAAAAAATAGATGCTACAAAAGTGTACACCTTAAAGAATTACAAAAAAGCTGAAACCTTGTATAAATTTTCATACATAAATGTGATGAAGTGACACTCTAGTCTATTTATTCAGGTTGAACAAAATTACTCAATGGAATATGTATTACTATCATATTGGACCAAAAATAATTTTTTGGTAATCAAAAAATTAACATAGCATCACATTTATCAACTTATTTTTGTGGAAACATTTTTTGAAAAGAAAAAAAATCCTTTTCTCAAATGAGTTTTATTTTATCCCATAATCCTTCTCTTCCTTTTGTGCTATTCCTTTTGAGTTAAAATCACATATAAAAACATAATTTATGAATATTATAATGCCATAAAATTGAAATATTTCTTATTCTTAATTTTTGTGATATTTCTCCTTAAATCAACTTTGATCATAAAGTTTTGGAGCTCCAAAATTTATCCCTCCTGTTTTTTTAATTTATTAAGAACTTTCTTAATCTAATTGTTTATGAACCCTAGTAGCTTTTACTTTCCTCATGGAAACCTGCCCGCAAACACACAAACACTTAATAGAATTTTTAATGAGACTTTGCCTCCATTCAATTCTCAATTTTGTAGATCTATACACAATTTTTGTTGTTCACTTTTGGATATTTCACCAGAATCAAATGGATGGAAAAAAAACCCTACTGAAGAGCAATTAGACAGATTTTCATCATTTGACATGAATTCTTGCAACATTGCCTTTAAACTACCTCATCCAGAATAAAATTCAGCTGTTTCAGAAAATTTTCCACCAATTTTCCGTGAATCTTTTATTGACCGCCTTTGCATGTGTGGTTTTCATGGGTCAACTTTGCTTGGAACCTTGACTGGTTTGACAAATGGAACCAGGTCTTGGCAAATATTCTCATTAAACACTGGGAAAATGCCTTAAAAACCAAAAATTTGATTGCATATCTGATTGACTCAACTCAAATTAGCTTCTCAAATCAAATGGGAGTTCTTCACCAATGGTTTTTAGGTCATGCTGATAAATTAAGAGTTGGGAAGGATTCTGATAGCTCTCAAGAAACAATCAAAGTGAGAAAGCATAAATATAGAATAAAAAAAATTATGAAAATCCCCTTTTTTTTAACCATTTTTATTCATTACCTTTATTTCAAATAACAATGATTCTTACAATTCAGTTAACCAAACTAAACTTCTCAAACAACTTCCACATTGTGAAACTTATCACAACATTTTCACAAACATCAAGTGTTGTTCAGACACCAAAATTGATAATGATGGATTTTTAAGACGTATCTTAATGAAATGGAGGTCTGAAGATTTTTCTAAAGTTGCACAATATCTTGACCAACAACACTTTGATATTCGAGATACTTTGACCTACTCTGGAAGTGTGCTAAAGGACTTGGCCTTGTACAACAGAATCAGTTTGTTTTCAAAATTATCACCTAACCTTAATCCTTCTCATGTCCCCCGGGGTTTGCCAAATGACTGTTATTCTCCCTTATATATTGCATCTCTAAATCCTCAACAACTCAGACTTTTAAATCCTCAAAATCCCATAAATTTACCTTCTCTCCTTGAAATTCTCGCTTCCTCTAATGTGAGTGATTGACAAAATCCCTTAATAATAGGTTTGAACACTCATACTCTTTATTTCCACTGTTTGGGAAACTTAGCGTTGAAAACAAAAACGTAATTTGAACTATTACTATTATCATTAAAATTTATAGAATTGAAATTTGGCTTACATTTTTAGCTCCATTTTTTTCTTTGAATTTTATACATGATAAATTCTATACTTCCATGTACAGAATAATTCAAAAAATTTACTTCATTTTGCTGCCCCATTCTAAAAAGCCAATCAACAGCCTGCTGCTCAACTTCTGCATTCCAATTTGTTTCCCATTTCAACATTGAACATATAAAAAATTTAATATTTTTATTCTTAATATGAAATATAAGACATTGAGCTCACCATTATATATAAATTTTGAGCACACCTGAGATCTATACCCACTCCTGCAGCCTGAACTGTTCCAACCAAAACTTGGAAATTTTTATAAAAATGGAATTCGTGCAATTTTTGTCTCATTTTGTCCTTCTGAGTTCACCCATAAGCTGGGTATACCTAATATTGTGGTCATCTAGAGCCATTTTTATTCTATTTTGAAATATTAGAAAATTGATTTTAATAAGCCAACACAATTTTGTAAGACAATTCATTATAGAATCACTTACATCTGCAAAAAGTCTGCAAAGTTGGAGAATATAACAGCTTTTGAAAAATTTACACCTTTTTCACCAGACAAAAAGTTTTTCAAGTGGACTATAATCTTTGCGGAATGCTGCCAGGTGAATTCAAAAAATAAATTTGGATGAGTTTCAAGGGAGGTCAGTGCTTCTGAAGGGCCCAGATTGCTCAGTGAATCCTTCTTGAAGCACATCAAGTTTAGACCTCCATGGATCTGCTAATTGAACCAATATCCTCCTTTAAATCTTTTTTGAAGAGAAAAAATTGCATCCTTTGTTCCACGTAGGCTTATGACTTTCATTAAGGGATTTCTTGAATTAATAGAATTAGCCTTTCTTTTTGCAAACCTGGAAAAACAAAATTCTTCCATAACCAGTCTGCTTGCCACTTTTCAATTCTAAGAAAAAATATGAGACTTTGAAGGTCAGTGGGCCTGTTTTGAAGTGGAGTTCCAGTCAAGCATAGTTGGTGTTGGGATTCCAAGTCAAATATTGTTTGAGCCCTCTGCAAGTACGGATTTTTAATGTAACTAAAAGAATATTTATAAAAATTAAGTTTTAAGTTTTAGATATAGAAATGGGCACTAACTGAGCTTCATCTAAAATAACTCTATACTAAAAGAGCTTTTGAGTCACCACTATCTTTTTTTGGCTTTGATTTTTTGAAATCTTTGGGCTAGCTGTTTCATAATTTGTTAAAGCAATAGCCATGTCTTGTAGCTCATTGACACTAATATTTTTACAATACTTCCCATAAAGAACCTTGAAAGGAAGCGCATTATCTTCAAAGTGCACACTTATTTCATTGATCCAATTCAATAGTGTTTCCAGTGGGCATATAATCAGTTTGGCTGAACTCCGTTTAATACCTTCTTGATTTTCAAAGACCTGTAATTGTCTTGCTTCACTTTGAGTTGCACTAATAAGAGAAAGAGTTGACAGCGTCTTTCCCAAACCCATATCATCAGCAAGTATTGACCTGTTTTCTTCAGGGGTTAATTGATTGTTAGGAAACTGATCTTTATAGTCATCCAATCCAGCTCTAAGCCAATGTTTGTCCTGGTGCCTCCACATGATATCCAACTGTTCCTTTAACATTTGTTCATTGTCAATCATAAAATTTATTTCTTGAAGTTAATTTGTTTTGAGAACTTTTTTGATGCCTTGGATAAGTTGATCAGCTTTACAATCTTGAGTACTCTGAGATATTTGGAAAGAGCCTTCAAAAATTACATGCGGGATATTAAAAAAGATAGTGGAGTCATAGTTTGAGATTAGACATAAATTGATTTGAACAGAAGAAAATACATCTTTAGCAAAACATATTAGTGTACTTGAAGAAAAGAGGCATCCCCAAAGTAGATACTGATTACCAAAAACTGGAACCATGTAAGCATGAAAATAGAATGGCTTCATAGGATTCAAGGCACTTCTTTGGTTTAAATGGTGAGATCCAGACCCAATGTCACCCAATAGTGGCCCAATTTTCTGACTCTGCCCTTGAGAAAGATTACTGAAAAGGGTTGGTTTTCTTTCTTAAAATAGTCCAAAAATATGAACATTCAAATGGCTTTGTTATAAAATTGTGGGGGTCCCTGAGTTTTGAGATCTTGGAATTACATTCATATAAATTTGATCAATTGTTATTGAGAACTGTCCAACACATCTGAGACTTGACATCTTAAGTAAGAATGGTATCTGAATATAGTGGTTGTTAAAAGATGAATTGAAGCAAAAAATGAATAATCAGTTTTGAATAAAACAACAAAATAACTTTTTAGCATCTGCTACTCTAAGCTCATAATTCTTTCACATGTATTATTATTATCTTTTTAAAAAATATTGGAAGTAAATCAATGATAATTGAAGTGAATAATATGGCTTAAAAATGAATCTTGAGCCTATAAAGTAAATTTGGGTTTGTGGAAGAAGAAAAATTTTCTTAATAAAAATGTGATTTATTGTTACATTTTAATCACAAAATAGAATAATTTCACTCTTATCACACTTATTTATGTTTCTTTCTAATAGTAAAATGCTTTATATGGCAGTTCAAAATCCAAATTGAAACTACTACCTAGAGCTATGTCTTGATACTAACATACTTTTTGTAAGTCTTTGGACAGACACTTACTGTGATCTCAAAAATATTAAAATTGATTTGAATTGTATGTTTTATAAAATATCTATGTAGTCTAATGTAATAATTGAGATACTACAGTTTAACCTTCTGTTACCAACTTGGCAAGAAAATATCTGTAGATATTCATAGGCCAAATATCAAATTTTGTTTTCCACAAGATGGGAAAGTGAATATTATGATATGTTAAGTGATATTTTCAAGCTTTTCTCAATCTGTGCTCAGCTGAAGATCAAAGTAATCACCAAGCTCCAAGAGACGTGTGATTGAGTTGGGTTGAACCTAGGTCTAACTGATTACCAAATCTTTGTCCATTTGATTTAAATCTGGTTTCACAATGAATTCCCAACAGCTTTCCAACCACTTCCAAAAATTTTTAAATGAGGGGTTTTGCTAGCAATACCCCCCAAATTTTCTGTGGTGAAACATGGATGATGCATGTTGCCCTATTACCTTCATTCTAGATGAAAGCTAAGTCATATATACATTCCTAACACCTCCTTCATCTCTCCCTTCTAACCTCCATTTTGAATCTCTCTCCACCACTACCACCACCACCAGCTATACCTTCACCAACTCTCACAACCACAACCACTACCTCCACCTCCACCTTCCCCTCCTCTTGCTAGTACAGCCACCACCTCAACATTCATCTCCTCTCACCACCACTACTACCACCTCCAACTTCACACCCTCTTTCCAATATATATATATATTAAATATTAGAGGAGTTCTTATATAAAATACATACATTCTTTGCATAAAGAAATGTATTAGGGAGATATATACTCTTGATTCAAATCTTTAGATTGAAAGTGATTATTTACTATCATTTAATTTTCATCCTTATAATCCTAGCTATACAGCACTACATATATTTTCTTCTTACTGAGTATATATTCAAATATACACACTGAAAAATCTTTGAGTAGCTTTTTGATATAAAAAAACATCATTTTTATTTACATAAATTTATTTTTTGCAATTTCTGAAACTTACAATAATTGCTACCTAACTAAATCCTCAATTGTGAACTGAGAGAGCTGTAAAAAACAAATATGAAGGGTGTGAGGCAGAGACAAAATAGCATGAGAAAGAAGGTAATAAGAGAAATAAAAACAGGAAAATAAAATGTATTATATCAGAATAAGAAATTTATCTATTTAAGAGGGTAAAAACAAGAATTCATGATAAAAGTGAAAAAAAATAACAAATCACTGATGAAGATTGAGAAGGAGGATAAATGAACAAGGGGAAGAAAAAGTTCAAAAATTTATATGAATGTCACACCAACAAAAGAATCAAGGGCTCTAAAATATTTATTTCTAGAGTCACACCCTTGGCCCAAAAAGTGACATTCCATGTTTTGTCACAGAAATGCACCCATGATTAGACTAGGGTCCCAAAACTAAACTCAATGTCTAGTTCATTTTTTTTCCACTGTGTTTGATAATTTTTTACTAGATGAATAGGGCTGCGCAGAATTAAAAAATTAAATGAGATTATAAGAGAGAAGTAGCTCTTTCATCTGTAATATTTCTGGATTTTTTTATTAGTATTTTAAGGTTCTAATTAAGTCCAGAAGACCATAAAAGCTTGGGAATGCTCCAGAAAAGCTCCGGGATGCCCTGTCTGGGAAAAAGAAAGAATGTGACATAATAGGGGGTATCAATTTTCAGGGATCTGCAATTAGGGATCAGAAATTTTTTTGCTGGGATCAGACATTATTAATTGCAGAAGATTCTTATCCACTAGCCCCGGGGATAGTGGATAAGAAATCCACAATAATGCATTATCCAGCCTCTTATACCCCAATTTCTATTCCTAATTCCTGATCTTAAACTCATCACATCCATGATTGATTTGTATGAAAGTCACATGTCATTAAATTGCAGATGTTATGAATGAAAGTAGGCCAAGATGTAGTTATGACAGAAAGTTGTCCGGTATGTGGTTATGAAAAATTGAGTAGAAAAATTTTGGATAAGAGGTGAACATTGACACGTAAAGTGTCTAATAACCCAATTATTAGCAAAAACAATTTCAGAAGATAATTGGGGTATAAGGATTTTTATCCGCAATTAATTTAATTGCGGATCCCTGAACATTGATTCCCCCTAATATGCATATAAAGCCTCTAGACTTGAAATTAGAGAGTGATCAGACAGCATTAGACAACTTAACAAGAATCATAAAACAACACATATTAACAACCATCATTATTATTTTACATTACAAGTTATAAAAATTGTAATACCCTTATATATATAACACTTTTATATAGCATATCATAAATTTCACTCAACAAATCATAAATATTAACTTATAGGGTACCAATATAACAGTCTCAACTTCAGAGACCTGAATTTAACAACTAAACCCAATAAAAATAAAAGCTTTATAAAAACATATTATTCAATCATTTAAATAATTTTTCTGATTTCAGCTTCAATGTTGTATTTCTTTCCCTCATTATAAAGAACACTAAATCTACATCTCAATATTTTTAATATGAAATAGTTTATTAGTCATTTTATATTAAGTAGAGGTTTAAGCTTTGTTAATTGTGAACTCTTTATTAACTTAAAGGTACAGGGTTTTCTCTGGTTTATCCAACTCCTTTGGATTCAGCTTAAAGAAAGGCAACTTTAAGAGTCTTTCTAAAGTTGTGGTAATGTAATGGTGGTGGTAGTGATTGTGGTTTAAATGGTGGTTGTGGTGGTAGAGAAAAGGGGGTTGGTGGAGTGAAGGGTGGTAATGGAGAAAAGGGTGGTAGTAGATCAAAGGATGGTAGTGGAGCAAAGGATGGTAGTGAAGAAAAAGGTGGAAGTGGAGAAAAGGGTGGTAGTGGAGAAAAGGGTGGTAGTGGAGCAAAGGGTGGTAGTGGAGCAAAGGGTGGTAGTGGAGCAAAGGGTGTTAGTGGAGCAAAGGGTGGTAGTGGAGCAAAGGGTGGTAGTTGAGCAAATGGTGGTGGTGGTGAAGTAAAGGGTGGTGGTGGTGGTGCAAAGGGTGATGGTGGTGGTGATAGTGGTGTAAATGGTGGAGGTGGTGATGAAAATGGTGGTGGTGGTTGAGGTGGTGATGGAATAGAAATGTGAGTTCATGGCATAGAGGGGTGCAATATGGGTGAGAGGTAGTGGAAGACAGGTGGAAAAATTTACCAATATTAAAACAAAAAACAAACACAAAGGATCAAGAAGAAAAAATAAAAAAGTTGCAATGCTGAGAAAAAAGAAGTAAAGGGAAATTACCTATGTTTAAAAAAATGGAGGTTAAGGCTGAAAGGGAAGGGGAGAAAAAAAACCACAAATTGGGATGGAACAGAGATACAACCAAAATCATGCAAAAATCCATGTATGAAGTCAAAAAAAGTACTAGATGTCTTTTTCTCACTTTTTTTCTCCTGTGAGTAACCCTTCCAACAACTTCTTGACTACTTAAACAGGCAAGACAGTATCCAATAGCAGACAACTGAGAACCAACGAATCAAAACCTTAAATGCAGAAAGAATCAACACAAGAAACCAGAGACACAGTGCACTTGTTGCACAGAAAACAGAAATAATACTTGCCGCAGGCTGCAAAGCTACCCTAGAAATACCAGTTTCCAAAGTTGATTTAAATGAAGAACCAGCCTTATAAAAAACACAGCCAATTGTGGCCAAAAAACATTGAAAACTGATTGATAAACAGTGATCTAATTACCAGATGGCTGTAAGATAAATAGAGTTGTACCAAAACTGTCTTATTCGGTATGTACACACAGACTTTCAACCTGGATATTCCCATTACTGAGTGAAAAGTACTTATAAACTCTTTTAAATACATGCATTACATATGGGAACAATAAATAAAGGTACACAAGTTGTATACATAAGTAAAATTTATGATAAAATACAATATATGCCATTATAACACCTAATATACATGCGTATATCCATCTTTTATAAACCTTATTCTATTAATATTAAGTTAGAATATTCTATGGTAGCCTTAAGAATCTTAAAAATAAGGCTAAATAATTTTTAAGTATACATAAAGCTATAGTTTTCACTGTTTTATGTCAAAAACAAGAAATTTGCTTTAAATCACTTGAAAGTTGAATATACGCACTATAAATTTAATAATATTATAAATTGGCCTTTACAGATCAATTTGGCTTAATTAGTACAATTACTTTGGCTACTAAAATTCTTAAAAATAACTCTTTTAAAATTTGGTGTTTTTTATGCCAGAAATGGCTTCTGTGTACTGGCCACATACTGCCTGCATTTTTCCCATGTTAATAGCTTCATTTTTAGCAAAGTTAGCTTTCTCACACTATAATTACCCCAAATTCTAATCCCACTGTGGGGAAACACACTAAATTAGGTGACAGGTGCTTGTTTAGTGTCCTGATTTAATTATACGTGCATTGACCTTGTTAAATGCACTAATTTCATTATTAACCTCAAGGTTGGCACCTTTAGCTCACTACCAAGCTTAAATTTGCATAAATTAGTCAAGTATTTACCTGTGCAAGCACTTTCCAAGGAATGCATCACCACAGAAAATCTGGGGGTAAACTGCTAGCAATCCCCTCTTTTTGAGCTCCAGAGTGTCTCTTATTATTCCAGGGTTATTCTCACTTTATAACAATATACAAAATTGTATTGGAAGTACATTTATTCTCAGATTGATTATAGACAGAATATCAACTGATTCCAAATTATGCACAAGTTGATCCTCCAGAACTTGATTTTGGTCCTCTTTTGAGCACAAATTGAGCACAAATTGATCAATCCTAAGCTTATGCATATATGATAATTCAGCATACTTGCTCAATTAAATTTGATAATTAAATAAAATATTGATGAATTTATATAAAAAAAATTATTATGTAAGATATTAAATTATAAATTTAGGCATCATAGGAGGGCACTTAATAGAACATTATTATACTAAGTGACACCTTAATACTGTATCACACAGTTTGAAACATTTAAAACAAAATGTGTCATGATGGGCAATGAAATTGCTTGGACAGACACTTTCAAAATTAATACTGACCATAATACAAAAATATGAAACCTTGGCATCTATCCAATAAAAGATTTTCCTTCTGATAAATGAATTTTTCTCAGTTACTCCCTGTTAAAAAGTGTCCTTGTGAGGTTTGTCTGACCTTCAGGGGGATAATTTGGCCACATCAAACTACTTCTATTTCCATGATTGACCAAAATATCATACTCATTTCCATCTAAAGAGTTGATCTCATCTGACTGTGGCTGATCAAAGGGGTCCACCACAAGTTTATCCAAAAATTTGGTGAACACTTTTTTGATGATTTGTGACTAACCGGTGCTTTCTGAAATTGTCCACCTGAAGTTAGGCTAAACTTCAGAGGATAAATTTATTGTGAATAACAAATTAACTGAAGAATACTTTTGCCCTTGCTACTCTGCATCATAAAAGTGTCCAACTGAGGTTTAGCCATAATTCAGGTAGACACTTTTGGAAAGGCACAGCCTGATTTGTTTAATATCTATATATGGCAATAAGTGTGAGTTTTTTATCAAAATGGAACTGGAATTAATTTAATATGGCCAGTGTCCACCTAAATTTTGGCCAAAATAAATGTGGAAATTTTTATGAGGATTACTTGATGAAATGAAGAAGACCTGCAATTACTTTCCATCATAAAATTTTCAAACTTAAGTTTATCAAAAATTGTGGTGACACTTTTTCCAGATCCAGTCATATGGGATCAACTCTCTATATGGCAATGAGAATCAATTTTTATTCAATCATGGCATTAGAAGTTATCTGATATGGACAAATTTTTCACCTGATTTTTGGCCAAAAATAAGTTGGAAATGTTTATGAGGAATACTAGATTAACTAAAGAAGACTTTCACCCTACTACTGTCCATTATAAAAGTGTCTACCAGAAGAACTCTCAAACTTGTGGTTGACACCTTTGGCCTGGTCCAGCCATATGGAATGAATTCAGCATATAGAAATGAGAATGTGATTTGGTCAATCATGGTACTAGAAGTAATTTTATATGGAAAAAGTGTCCAACTAAATATTGGAAAAAAATCAGTTTAAAACTTCATTTAGGTTTTCAAAAAATCAAATTGAGTACAATTTTATTCCTGATGGTGCCCTTTTTATCCAACACCTCTTCTAAACCTTGAAAGTAGACATTTAACTTGAATTTTTGAGCTCATATGAAATCCCTTTTATTCAACCTATTTCTTTTTATCCCTTTTTTTTCTTTTAGATATCAATTAATTTAATGTAAAACAAATCATTTTCATAATTTTTTACCTGTATTTAATAAAATTATCAAAGGTTTAACATCACCCTGTAAGCATTTGGCACATGTTTTTTTGCTATACCAATAAAAATAATAATATACTGGTGACAAAAAATTGATCAAATGATAAAATATTAATAAAACAGAAAGATCAAAAACCAGTGGATATGTTTTAAAAAAATACCAGTTGCACTGAAGAAGACCTGCACCCTAGATACTAACCATCAAAAAAGTGTCCAGAACAAGTTTGGCCAAACTTGTGCTGGACACTTTTGGTCAGGTGAAGTCATATGAGATCAATTCTCTCTATGGCAATGAAAAACATTATTTGATAAAAACCTTCACTAGAAGTAGTTTTATATAGCCAAATTTTTCACCTAGAGTTCATCCACACCACAGGTGCACAATTTTTTATCTTTAAAAAAAAGTAAATTTAGTACAATTTATCCCTGATGGCTCTCATCTTCTTCAACACCTCTACTGGCCTTTGATAGTAGGAATATTACTTGGATTTATTTTTTCATATTTGATCCCTTTAACTTAATTTTTTATTCCTAATATTGCTTTTGGATATCAATTAATAATTTTTAAAATGAACCATTTTCATATTTTTATACATTTATTTAATAATATTATAAACGGTTTAACATCACCTGGTATGCATTTGGCACATGAGTTTTTTCTATACTTATAAAATTAAAACTATAATGGTGACCAAAAATAAATCAAATGATACTTATGAGTGAGGCACAAAGATAAAATACCAGTAGGCATGTTTGTAAGAAATACTAGATTAACTGAAGAAAAATTTTACCCTAGCTACTCTCCATCATAAAAGTGTCCAGCACAAGTTTAGCCAAACTTGTGCTGCACACTTTTGGTCAGGTGCAAACAGATGGGAGCAATTCTCTCTATGGAAATGAAGATAAATTTTTGATAAATAAATACACTAGAAGTAGTTTGATATGGCAAAATTGTCATCCTGAAGTTTTGGTAAAGCTCATGTGGATTTTCTTTTAAATTTTTACAAAAAAGAAAATTTAGTGCAAGTTTAGCCCTGATTTTTCTAATTTGATTCAACATCTCATTTTTCTGTTTATGGCAGGAATTTAACTTGGATTTTAATTTTCATCTTTGATTTCTTATATTTTACTTTATTCCCCTCATATTGCTTTTGGATAGAAGTATATTTTTTGTAAAATAAATAATTTTCATATTTTTTTACCTTTATTTAATAATATTATAAAAGGTGTAACATCACCCAGTATTCATTTGGAACACAAGTTTTTGCTATACTGATAATATCAATAATATAATGGTGACAAAAAATTAATCAATTGATAAATATGAGTGAGGCACAAAGATTGAATAACAGTGGACATGTTTATAAGGAAAACCAGAGGATTTAAAATGACTTGCACCCTGGCTACTCTCCATGATAAAAGTGTCCAGCACAAGTTTGGCCAAACTTGTGCTGGAAAATGTTGGTTGCATGCTGTCAGATGCAATCAATTATTTTTATGGAAATGAGATTGAATAATCATTCCATCATTTCACTAAAAGTAGTTTTAAATGGACAAATTGTCCCCCTGAAGCTTGTCCAACCCTAAGGTAGACAATTTTTTACTTTGGTTAAAAGTAAATTTAATCCATGTTAATCTATGATGGTGCCTGTTTTTTCTGAAGCCTCTACTGGCTCATGATAGCAGAAATTTTACTTAATATCTTTATTTCATGTTTGATCTCTTTAATTTTAATTTTACCCTATTATTTATCCTTTAGCTTTTAAATATCAATTTTATTTTGGTAAAACTGATAAATTTCACATTTTTTTAAATTTATTATATAATATTAATAAAGTTTTAGAATCACCCAGTTTACATTCAGTACACATGTTTTTGCTATACTAAAAACATTAATAATATAATGGTGACTAAAAATTAATCAAATAATTAATATGGATGACACAGAAAGATCAAATACCCATAGAAATTTTTAAAAGGAATACAAGATTAACTGAAGAAGACTTGCACCCTAGCTACTCTATCATAAAATTGTCTAGCACAATTTCAGATGAGCTTGTGCTGGAAACTTTAGGTTGTATGCAGTCAGATGGGATAAATTTACTCAATGGAAGTTAAAATGAATTTTTGTTCAATCATTGCACAATAAGTAGTTTTATACTGCTATACTATCCTCCTGATTTTTTGGAAAACCTCAGGTGGACACTTTTATTAATTTTAAAAAATGAAAATATATTCCAAATCTAGAACTGGTGGTGCAATTTTGGTTTGAAAACTCAAATTATCTTTAATGGCAGAAATTTTATTTGAATGTTTAATATCATATTTAATCACTTTTATTTTACTTTTTTATTCCTCTTTTTGCTTTCAAATATCAATTTATTTATTTTAAAGCTAATAATTTTCATATTTTTTTTACTTTTATTTAATAAGATTATTACAGATGTAGCATCTCCCAGTATGCATTTGGCTTACAAATTTTTTCAATACTAATAACATTAATAGTATAATGGTGAAAAACATTGAATCAAATGATAAATATGAATGACACAGAAAGATCATATACAAGTGGATTTGTTTATAAGGAATACCTGATAAACTGAAGAAGACCTGCACCCTAGATACTCACCATCATAAAAGTGTCCAGCATAAGTTCGGCCAAACTTGTGCTGGACACTTTTGGTTGCATGCAGTCAGATGGGATAAATTTACTCTATGGAAATGAAAATGACAGTTTGCTCAATAATTGCACAATAAGTAGTTTTATATTGCCAAATTGTCCTCCTGATGATTTTTCAAAACTCATCAGGACACTTTCTTTGGTCTAACATTAAAGAAAATATAGTCCAAGTTTTGCTCTGGTGGTGCACATTTGATCTAACACCCCTACTTGTTATTGATTGTGGGAATTTTCATTAGCTTTTTTTTATTATTTGATCCCTTTTATTTTACTTTTTTATTGCTCATATTACTTTGGATATCAATTTTTAATTTCTAAAATAAGAAATTTTTTATACTCTTACACCTTTATTTAATAATATATGATTAGAGGTGGAACACCACCTGGTATGAATTTTTCACACAAGTTATTACTATAGTAATAACGTTAATAATATAATGATGACAAAAAATTAATCAAATGGTAAATTTAAATGACACTGAAAGATCAAATACCAATGGAAATATTTATAAGAAATCCCTTTTGAGTTTAAGAAGATTTGCTGTATGCCTACTCTCAATTATAAAAGTGTCCAGCACAAGTTTGGCCGAACTTGTGCTGGACACTTTTGGTTGCATGAAGTCATATGAGATAAATTCTCTCAATGGCAATGAAAATGATATTTCACTAAATTATTGAAGTAAAGAATGTTTAATATTGAAAAATTGTCCCCTGGAAGTCTGTCCAAACCTCAGGTCAAAATTTTTTAGCTATACATAAAAGGAAGTTTAGACCGAGTCTTGACCTAGGGGTCCCCAACTGTCCCAACACCACTTCTGGCTCTTGATAGTAAAATTTTTACTTGTATTTTTTATTTTGTATTTGATCCCATTTATTTTATTTTTTTTCTATTACTCTTTTTAATTTTGTATATCAATTTATTTTTTTAAAAACTAAACATATTCATATTTTTTTAACTTTATATAATAATATTATTAAAGGTGTAACATCACCAATTTTGCATTTGGCATGCAGGTTTTTTCTATACTAGAAACATTAATAATATATATGGTGAAAAAAAATTAATTATAAGATAAATATGAATGACAAAAAAAGATAAAAAACCAATAGAAATGTGAAAAACAAAAAACTGATGTACTGAGGAACACTTCCACCCAGCTACTCTTAGCTACTGTCCATCATAAAAGTTTCCAGCACAAGTTTGGCCAAACTTGTGCTGGACACTTTTGTTCAGGTGCAGTCAGATGGGATCAATTCTCTTTGTGGAAATGAAATTAAAAAAATGCTAAATAATTACATTAGAAGTAGTTTGGTATGGTTGAATTATCCACTTTAAGTTTTTCCAAACCTCAGGTGAAAAATATTTTAACCTGCACCCTAGCTACTCTCCATCATAAAAGTGTCCAGCACAATTTTGGCAGAACTTGTGCTGGACACTTTTGGTAAGGTGTAGTCAGATGGTATCAATTCTCTCTATGGCAATGAAAAAAATCATTTGATAAGAAAATTCAATAGATCTAGTTTGATATAGCTGAATTGTCCACCTAGAGTTCATGCAAAACACAGGTACACATATTTTTATCTTTAAAAAACAGTCAATTTAGTACAATTCATCCCTGATGGCTCTCATTTGCTTCAACATCTCTACTGGACTTTGATATTAGGAATAATACTTGGATTTATTTTTTCATATTTGATCCCTTTAACTTAATTTTTTATTCCTCATATTTCTTTTGGATATCAATTAATAATTTTTAAAATAAATTATTTTCATATTTTTATACATTTGTTTAATAATACTATAAATGGTGTAACATTACCTGGTATGCATTTGGCATATGAGTTTTTTTTATACTTATAAAATTAAAAATATTATGGTGACCAAAAATTAATCAAATGATATTTATGAGTGAGGTACATAGATAAAATACCAGTAGACATTTTTGTAAGAAATACTAGATGAACTCAATATAATTTTACCCCATCCACTCTCCATCATAGAAGTGTCCAGCACAAGTTTGGCTAAACTTGTGCTGGACACTTTTGGTCATGTGCAGCCAGATGGGATCAATTCTCTGTATGGCAACAAAATGTTTTATTATCAAATTTCACTAGAAGTAGTTTGGTTTAGCTGAATCATCCACCTGCTTTTCTGTCCAATATCAGGTGTATAATTTTTTATCTTTAAAGAGAAGGTCACTTATTAAAATTAAGCCCGTATGGCTCCCATTTGCTTTAACACCTCTACTGGCTCTTGATAGCAAGAATTTTACTAGTATTTTTTTCATATTTGAACTCTTTGACTTTTATTTTACTCTTTTATTCCTCTTTTTACTTTTAAATTTCTATTTAATTTTTGTAAAACTAACCATTTCCATATTTATTTACATCTTTATTAAAAAATTATTGAAGGTATAAGTTCACCTGGTATGCATTTGGCACACAGGTTTTTGCTTTACTAATAAAATTAATAATATATTGGTGATAAAATATTAATTGGATGATAAATATGAATGATACAGACTGATAAAATACCAGTAGACATTTTTATGAGAAATACAATATGAAGGAACTGAAGAAAAATTCCACCCAAGCCACTCTCCATCATAGAAGTGTCCAGCACAAGCTCAGCTGAACTTGTGCTGGAAACTTTTGGTCATGTGCAGTCAGATGGGATCAATTCTCTGTATGGCAACAAAAAAACATTTTTTTATCAAACTTCACTACAAGTAATTTTGTTTAGCTGAATCATTCACCTGTTTTTCTTCCTGACCTCAGTTGTATAATTTTTCATCTTAAAAAAAAAGGTCACTTATCACAATTTAGCCCTGATGGCACCCATTTGTTTAAACACTTCTACTGGCTCTTGATAGCAGGAGTTTTACTAGTATTTTTTTCATATTTGAACTCTTTGACTTTTATTTTACTCTTTTATTCCTCTTTTCACTTTTAAATTTCTATTTAATTTTTGTAAAACTAATCATTTCCATATTTTTTTACTTTTATTTCATAATATTATAAAAGGTGTAACATCACCTGGTATGCATTTGGCACATGAGTTTTTTCTATACTTATAATATTAATAATATAATGGTGACAATAAATTAATCAAATGATATATATGAGTGAGGCACAAAGATCAAATACCAATGAACATGTTTATAAGAAATACCAGATTAACTGAAGAAAAATTCTACCCTAGCTACTCTCCATCATAAATATGTCCAGCACAAGTTCGGCCAAACTTGTGCTGGACACTTTTGGTCACATGCAGTCTGGTGTGATCAATTCTCTCTCAATAATTGCACTAGAGGTTGTTTGATATGGCTCAATGGTTCTGCTGAAGTTTTGATAAACTTCAGGTTGGCACTTTTTTGTTTTTCAAAAAAGCAATTATAGCCAAAGTGTAGCCTCACTGGTGGGCATTTGCCCAAACATGTCTACTTGCTCTTGATGGCAGTAATTTTATTTTAATTTTTTATTTCATATTTGATTGCTTTAATTTTACCTTTTAATCCCTCATATTGCTTTTGTATATCAATTTATTTTTTGTAAAACAAATCATTTTCATATTTTTTTACCTTTATTTAATAATATTATAAAAGGTGTAACATCACCCGGTATGCGTTGGGCACATGAGTTTTTGCTATACTTATAATATTAATAACATAATGGTGACAAAAAATCAATCAAATGATAAATATGAGTGATGCACCAAGATCAAATACCGGTGGACATGTTTATAAGAAATACCTAATGAACTGAAGAAAAATTCCACACTAGTTACTCTCCATCATAAAAGTGTCCAGCACAAGTTTGGCTGAACATGTGCTGGACACTTTTGGTCACATGCAGTCTGATGTGATCAATTCTGTCAAGGGGTCTTTCAAGTCTAGAGGGTTTTCCAGGGAGATTCAAGGGCGCCAACAATGGATTTTAATGGATTCAAACTTGGGTACATATTTTTCTTATCTTTAAAGATTATTTACTCAATAATAAGAGGTAAAATGTGGATTACTATTATATTTAAGGGTTTAGAATCACGGTTTAATGTAAATACTAAAACAATAATAGATGATAATAAATAGATTGTATGTAGTTCTAATAAAGTGAGTAAGTAAGGAATGATTTGAAAAGTACAAAAAGTGAGGGCCTTTTATAGGCAAAAATGAGGGAAATAAAGACACGGAATTTACACCACCTATTACAAGGATGTGAAAAAGAAGCTGACTAAGAAAGAGTATATATATGACATAAATAAAAGATAAATTAATTGGTAGGTCAACAAGGGCATCATTTTCATTTGTAATAAAGTATTAGTTCCCTTGGACTGTCACAATTAATACAACACATTTGAGTTAAATATATTGATTTCATGGAAATCCAAATCTCTCAATGAAGTAATATAATATTTTTAAGGTTTTTTTATTATATTTTTATTACTAATTTTTATTCCCAATCAACTGTATTATTGAGCTCGGTGTTTGGGAGTAAAAATGTATGGGACACTTACTTAAATTAATTATTTAAATTACTTAATATACTTAGCAAGTTAGTTGTAAGTAATACATAACTAAATATTAAATAATTAATTATTAATAAGAATTTTAAAAAGGTGTGGCTTCATCTCAGAAAAATAATTAATTATTTTACTGGTCAAGTCTAGTAGCCTGGGTGACAAATTCTCTCTATTGAAATAAAAATGAATTTTTCTTCAATAATTGCACTAGAAGTTGTTTGATATGGCAAAATTCTCATCCTGAAGTTTTGGCAAAGCTCAAGTGGATTTTTTTTTTTTTTTACAAAAAAGAAATTATAGTCCAAGTTTTGTGCCACTGGTGGACGTTCACCCCATCATGTCTACTTGCTCTTGATGGCAGGAATGTTACTTTAATTTTATATTTCATATTTGATCCCTTTAATTTTACCTTTTTATCCCTCATATTGCTTTTGGATATCAATTTATTTTTGTAAAACAAATCATTTTCAAATTTTTTTAACTTTATTTAATAATATTATAAAAGGTGTAACATCACCCGGTATGCAATGGGCACACAAGTTTTTGCTATACTTATAATATCAATAACATAATGGTGACAAAAAATCAATCAAATGATAAATATGAGTGAGGCAAAAAGTTCAAATACCAATTAATCAATAGTTCATTTTAATATTATAAATATTTTGATTAAATAAAATAGTAATAATTAATTATATTTTTCATCCACAATTCCACTCTAATGATTCCCACTGCACAAAAAGGGTTCACTGAGTACTTTCTTTACTGCTTGTGCATATATTTTATTGCCCACATTACTACCATTTTTTGTAGTGATTATCACACATCTGATTCAGGAATATTTTTAAACAATATTAGTTTTTTTTACAAAAGACCTTATCATATCCAATATCCCACAAAAAATTCAACCTGTTTTTGATTAAAACCTGTTAATTATTAAGAAATTGTTAAAATAATTAGATTAGACCCTGGCACAGCTAGATCCATACCAACCAACCTAAAGTCTTTTGAATATTGAAAACAATTAAATAAAATTATGATATCATACTAAATTATGGGCACCAACCATAATTCAGCACTTCTCATTTGCTCTGCTACAAAATGAGTGCATGTAGCATTTTTCTAATGTCAGACTGTTTTTCTTCCTTCCCTCACACCTTTAGTCCAGAATGAAAATTTAGTATGAGTTTTGGTCAAGTTGGTTTGCCAGTGTTATCTGTATGCAATATGAATTCATATTGCATATTTCTATTTATGCATAAAATATACTCATCAAGCATCATTTTTTTGCATTTTCAATCATTATGCATATTTATGCATATGCATATGCATATTCATTATACAGATGTATATGCATATAAATATATTTTAATCATATACATATATGCACCTTTTTTTTGCATATTCAATATGCATATTTTTAATGCCTATTCAATTTTAATATTTTTATGCATATTTTTATGCATATTTTTATGCATATTTATTCTTCATAGTCATTATGCATACACTTTGGATAGGCATTTCACATCAATTTTTAACATGCAATAAGTATCCACCTGTCATGCGCCACGTGACACTCGAGGCAAAAATAGCTCATTAAATCAATACTAAAGGGTTCAAATCCATACTTGAAGCGCAGAAAAGCAACTCTCCATAGCAACTGCAACTTTCCTTTGTGTACTCGCTATTCAATTGCGCTAGCCTAAAACTCTAAATCTAAATTAGTCAATCTCTCAATAGTGTGTCTTAGTCTTTTTCCCAATAGGCAACGCACAGCGCAATAGTTAATATAATAGTACATTAAAAGGTTTATGAAATGTCTGTGGGTTATTAAGGGGTAGTGAGCATGGACGGAATGGTTAGTGAAGGATTAAGAGGTTAACGGATGTTAGTAAGGAGGGTCCAGGTGTAACGGATATATTTTAAATGGTTTGTGGTGTGCGGAATAGTGGATGAGTATGAGGTCAATGCAAGGATGAGTAAAGAATATAAAAGGGGCTGGTTTTTTGGTTTGACATTCCTTAGAATTAAATTATAAAACGTATTTATTGTTAATAGTGATAAAACTCTAAGTGAAAATCATTATTATTGTATCTTTCTTTATTTTCTCAATAATCATATCTAAATCCTAAATCTTTGATTGTTGAGTTTTCAACCCTTTGTGAGATCTTTAGAATTTTAATATTACCGTTCAATTATACTAGAATCCTTCTCGAACATAACTCGAAGCAGTAGTTCTTCCTTCAAGTCATCTTTGAATCACTTCCTCGAACTATCCCTCTGTGATTCGAAGAAGTATCTGAACCTTTTATCTCACTTGCAGGAACATCCTCGACCGTGTGCGTAGGTCGTCCGGTGACAGTATAATTTAATTCTCCGTAGTTCTCATTCTTTGCACTACTACGTCCCTTTTCAGGTGTTTTCTCTAAATTCTTAAAATGGCACCTGTTCAACGCACTCCTCCTACAGGTGCTACTACTAGAGCTCGCGCCAGAGGCAGGCCAACAGCCACTAGGCCTGTTTCCCGCACTCACTCCTTGGAGCCACTCGACCTTAGGGAACGGCAACATTCAGTCCAATTGGTAGAAGACATCCCACAAGATTTTGATGATTCTAGTGATGATGAAGAAGGAGAGGATACAATGCACGAGGCACCATCCGCCCCTGCTAACCACCCTTCTGGTCAACCTTCAGAACCTGAACCATCCAATTCTCTGGAAGATTTCATGAGACTTTTCATGAAGACCCTTTCAAATTCAACATCTTCAGAGGGATCTAAATTCAAAACTCCTTCTATGAAATCTCCTGATAAATTCGATGGAGAACATCCAGACAGATTGCAATCCTTCTTGCAAACCTGAAAGCTCCTGTTCCATAATGACCCTCGAACCTTCAATAATGACCAATCGAAAGTTGTTTATGCTTCTTCATTCCTGGCCAGAAAAGCAGCAAGATGGTTTGAACCTTATCTTCTCATGCTCTCTTCAACCGAAACCCACTTACTTATTAATAACTGGGAAAAGTTTGAAGACCAACTCTTCACGTTGTTTCGTGACCCTATTGAAACTGACAACGCAGAAATTGAACTTGATTTCCTTCGCATGAGTGATAATGGGAAAGCCTCTTAATATATCTCAAACTTCAGAGTGCTTCAAACTCGAGTAGGTTGGAATGATGCTGCCCTTAAGTATCATTTCAAAAAAGGACTTCCTTTGAGGATTCTGGATCAGTTAAATCTTCACGGTCAGAAGATGACTACTTTAACAGATTTAATGGATCGAACCCTTGAACTTTACGGCGTTTTCCAAGGATGACTTCAACATCGTTGATATGCCAGCAAATCTCAAGGCTTAAATTTCAAATCGGGACCTTCTTCACACCCACGACCAAATCAATCCTCCTTTTCTCAATCCAAAACTATTAAGGGAAAGGACAAACCTTGACCAAAAAGCTTGACCCCAGGCAATATCAGTAAAGTACTGGATCCTAAAGGGGAACTTAAAGAAGCTGAGAGGAAGAGGCGAACAGATAATGGGTTATGTATGTATTGTGGGGGTAAGCACAAGCTGGAAGATTGTGTAAAATTGAAGGAAAGAGAAGGTACTAGTTCGAAGCCAAAAAACTAGTAGATAGTTTTCTTGTGTGAAAAGCAAACTATCTTATCTCTCCCAGTGCACAGAACCTCCATGTCTTAAGGACTGGAGTTTCCTTAAACCGCTTGAGATTCATTCTTTTTAAGGAGGATATCCCCTTCAGTTGTCTTATAGACTCTGGAGCTTCAATTTCTTTTGTCAGTTTATCTTTTGCCGAGAATATACAGCTGAAATTTACAGATATCGATCGAACTCCAATTTACTTGGTCGAATCAGAGGAACCCAAATATTGGGTCAGTAAGAAAGTTTTATGGGTTTTCAACTTTCGAAATTTTCCCCCCTTCGAGTGAGAACTAACAGTCTTGGACGCCCCAAGGATGGACGATAACATTCTTGGCCATGACTTTTTAACGCATTGGAATCCTGAAATTGATTGGACACAGGGATTGATCACCCCACGGACTAAGTATATTTCTGATTCTTCAATGCGTGTCAATAGGGAATTAAACAACCCGCGTGACAATGTCCTTCTAGAGGACAAATCTCTGCCAGATGACTTGCAAGCATCTGAACTTTCTTTAAATGAGCAATTGGCTAACCCTTCTAGCTCAATGACTTCACTCAAAGAGGATTTAAATTGCCTCGAAGTAATCGAATTATGCTCTCTCAATTCTGGTCTTCCCTCAACAGATTCTCTCGAAGATGATGAGGATGACCAAATCGACGTTGAAGCCATTAAATTGACTCTACCAGAAATCTATCATGATTTCCTCGATGTTTTTTCAATCCGCAAGGCCAATAAGTTACCACCTCATTGACCCTACGACCATCAGATAGAGTTAATAGGTCCAGTACCTCCGGAAGGTCCTGTCTATTCTTTGTCGAAGGACAAATCTTAAGTTCTTCGAGACTACATTGCAGAGAATGTAGCCAAAGGTTTCATCAAAGCCAGTAAATCTCCAACCTGCTCCCCTGTCCTCTTTGTAAAAAAGAAGGATGGTAGTCTTAGGTTGTGTGTTGACTATAGAAAGCTAAACACAGTCACTAAGAAGAATGCATATCCTGTTCCTCCTATGTCATTACTTCTTACCCTTTTCAATGGTGCTAATTTCTTTTCTAAATTTGATATTAGAGGCGCTTACAATCTTATTCGCATTGCAGAAGGTCATGAACCACTGACTGCAATGCGCACTAGATTTGGTAGTTTTGAATATTTAGTTATGCCTTTTGGATTGTGTAACGCACCATCTACTTTTCAAACTTTTGTCAATGACATCTTTCAAGATGTTGTCGAATAATTTGTTGTCGTCTATTTAGATGATATTTTAATTTTCTCGAAGACACTGGATGAACATATTCATCATGTTCGACAGGTTTTAAATCGACTTTGAGGTCATGGACTCTACGCCAAGCATAATAAATGCGAATTCCATCTTAAATCTATTGATTTTTTGGGTTTTACATTATCCACTGATGGTTTAGTCATGGACGACAAAAAAGTTCAAAAGGTCCTGGAATGGCCTGAGCCCAAATCCGTTAAATCCCTCCAAGGATTTTTGGGTTTTTCAAATTTCTATAAAAGATTTATTAAAGATTACTCTAAAACTATTTCCAATCTTACTTCTCTTCTTAGAAAAGATATTCCTTTTGTTTTTACTTCTACAGCACAAAAGGAATTCAAAGCATTGAAGAAGGCTTTCACCACAGCTCCAATTCTTCGACACTTTGATCCTAATGCTTTGACAATAGTCGAGACAGATGCGAGCGATTATGCTATCGCAGGGGTCATTTCTCAATTGAATCCGGAAACAAAAATGTCACATCCTGTTGCTTTTGAGTCACGCAAACTCATTGCAGCAGAGTTAAATTATGAAATTCATGACAAAGAGATTTTAGCTATTATTCACTGTCTTAAAAAATGGCGCTCTTTTCTTCTCAGCCTAGAAAGTCCTTTTCAAATTCTAACAGACCACAATGCTTTGAAATACTTTATGTCTTCCAAAGTGTTAACCAGGCGTCAAGCCAGGTGGGCTGAATTTCCCTTTTCTATTTCCTATCGCCCAGGTAAGAACTGAATTTTCCCAGATATCTTGTCACGTCGGGACGACGTTTACCCACAGAGGGGGGACCCATTTGCTGACAAAAATCCAGCAAATGTGAAATCAATCTTCAACAAATCAATGTTAACGACTCATCAACTTAATTTGATGACAATTAAATTGTTTCAAAATCCACTATCCAACATCCTTGAAGCTCAGTCGAAGGACGATTATTGTTTAGGGTTAAAAGACAAAATACTCTCAAAGCAAGGGGCCAAAAGATTTAGTATTGAATCAGGTCTATTAGTCTTCGAAGGTAGAGTAGTCATACCCGACAAAAATGAGATAAAAGTATGGATTTTCAACAGTCAACATGATTCTCCGTTAGCTGGTCATTTTGGGGTTGATAAAACCTACCAGTTAATAGCCAGGGATTTCTTCTGGCCAGGTATGACCAGGGAAATCAAGGCCTATATAAAAGCTTGTTACAAATGTAATAGGAATAAGGCTCCCCGTCACCGGAAGTATGTGTTGCTTTAACCACTTCCTATTCCCTCTAAACCTTGGGAATCTTTATCAATGGATTTTATTTGTCAACTTCCTCTTTCTAATAATTTTGATGCTATATTAGTAATAGTAGATAGATTCTCAAAAATGTCTATTTTCATTAAAACCACTACTACTGCTACTGCAGAAGATCTGTCAAAATTGTTTCTAGAATATGTATTTTCCAAACACGGCTTACCTAATGATATTATTTCAGATAGAGGCTCATTGTTTGTATCAACATTCTGGACTCAACTGTGTCGACAACTCAATATCACGAGGAACCTCTCCATAGCCTATCATCCCGAAACTGACGGGCAAACAGAAAGGGTCAACCAAATTCTCAAACAATACCTTCGAATGTATGTCAGTTACCAACAAGACAATTGGACCACATGGCTACCATTGGCCGAATTTGCTTATAATAACTTGACTCATTCTTCGACACAACAATCTCCTTTTGAAACTGTTGATGGAAGACATCCACGTTCAATTCAATCCATGTAGGAACTAATCATCCTGCGGAAAATTATTTTCGAACCATATCACGACTCCAAGAGGAACTTAAATCAAATCTGGAATTAGCAGGTCGAAGGTACAAGGAACAGGCTGACAAACATCAACAAACTGCTCCTCCTTTTAAACCAGGCAACAAAGTATGGCTCAACGCACGGAACATTCGAACAACTCGACCATCAAAGAAACTGGCTGAAAAACGCTTGGGGCCATTTGAAATCGACTCTGAAGTCTCTAAAACTGCATTTCGACTCAAGCTACCTCCTAAATGGCAGGCTATTCACCCTGTTTTTCACGTATATCTCCTGGAACTGGCTTGAGAAAGACACCCGGGCAAGAACCAACCTCCTCCGGAACCGGTTGAAGTAGAAGACCATCTAGAGTGGGAAGTAAGCCGTATCCTTGATTCAAGAATGCGCAAGGGGAAACTTCAATACCTTGTGGAATGGGAAGGCTTCCTTGATGACTCAGACAGAACATCCTGGGAACCAGCCATCAATGTTTCTAACGCCCCTGAACTCCTAAAATCTTTTCATATTAAATACTCTTTAAAACCAAAACCTTAAAACTCTCTTTTTCTTTTCTCTGTTTTTTTTTTCTTTCTTTCTTTTAAAAATCTAAAACATTTTTCTTTCTAAAAAATTCTTTTGTTTTCTTCTTTATTTTTTCTCTTTTCAAAATGTTTCAACCTTCTTTAAAAAAAAAATAAATAAATAATAATAATAAAATGAAAATAAAATTAAATTAAAATAAAAATAAAATAAAATAAAATAAAAGTAAAATAAATAAAAAAAATTAAATAAAATAAAATAAAATAAAATAAGAACCAAATTAAAATGAAATAAAAATAAAAAAAATAAAAAAAATAAAATAAAATAAAAAAATTCTCTTCTCAATTTTCTATATACATTCTTCTTTAAAATTTTATTTTCCTTGAACTATCAAAATTTCTTCACGAACATTACACAACCATCTTTCTCAAACTTCACTTTAACTTCTAAATCACTTTTTTAAATTCTTCGAAACAAATTACTTCTTTCTTCAAAATTGTCTTAAAATTTATATTTTTTTGTCTCTTTTTTTTTCTTTTCTTTTTTCAAGTAACTAAAATCCCTCAAATCTTCAATTAACAAACTTAAATAACATTTTTTTCTTCTTTTCATTAAAATTTCTTTACAACAAATTTTTTTCAATCAACTATATATTTTTTTTCTTTCATTCAGACATCTTCTTTCAAAATTTAAAAAAATAATTTCTATTTAATTCTTTTCTGTTTTTCTTTGTCTTTTTTTTGTTCTTACTTCTCTCAAAATCTTATAAAAAAAATAAAAAATATTAAATTCTAAATAAAATAACAAAATAAAATAATTAAATATAAATTGTTTTTACATTCTTTTTCTTCTTTTCTCTTTTTATTTTAAATTTTCTCTTTTATCTTCTCCCGAACCAATCCCTTCATTTTCTCCAAAATTTCCCTTATCTCCTTTCTACATTTTTCAAAGCTCTCCCCCTCTCCTACCGGAATCAATTCCCCAAGTTCAAGTAACTCCTTGGCTACGTCAAAGGAAGGGGCATCGACAATTTTATCAATCTCGCCGCTCAAGTCTTCAATATATTTTGCTTGTCAAACCTGAAAAGGTTTCTTCGACCATACTTGATCGAGGATTTCTTCGTTTTACTCTCTCGAGGTAACAGTCAGTAATTTATCCTCCACCGACACTGCCACTTCCACAGCAGTGGGTCCCACAAGGGTCGCTTCCACATTTGAAGCTTCCGTTGTAGGGACCTCGATGATGACATCTGAATTCTAAAACAGAATCATCAGTAATTAAATTTATAAATTATAAAAAGGTGAACTTACTTCGAAGATTGGGTCAGGCTCCAAAAATAATCTAGGAGTGACCTTCTCTGCCACCTCCCTTTCCTCTTCGTCATCTTCGATGAACACCTGTCGCTTTTTTGGGGTTTTCCTTGAGATGGGAATTTCTTCTTCCTCCTCGACCAATTCATCAACTTCCTCCTCAACGACCCCCCTCTTGTTCGCAGCCCTAGCCACCCAGATGTTCACATCATCCTCAACTTCTTCCTCATTTCCCCCCACCGATTGATTGTCCCCAATAGACACATCGCAAATGTCCTTGACTACTTCCTTTGTTTTAGGGATCACCCAATACTTCTTCTTAGTAAACCGACTCTCAATGTCAGCATTCTTCGCTAAGGCCTCACACGCCACTCTTCTCCATCGGCAAAACTCGCACTTCTGGCGAGGCCCTCGTGTCGCCGTGATCTCCATGCAAAAATACTCCATCAACTCGCAAGCTGTGCAAGTCTTTGAAAATTGCCGTGTAACAACACCCCCATCCGCTTTAGGGTGTGGAGGCGTGGGAGTCGGTGTAGGGAAATCCGTCATAGTGATTTAAAGTAATAATAATAATAATTAAGTAAAGAGGAAGGAAAATTAGTGTGGGAAATATGTTTTACGCTCAACGGAGCTTGCGTTCTTATACCCAGGCATCTGTCATGCGCCACGTGACACTCGAGGCAAAAGTAGCTCATTAAATCAATACTAAAGGGTTCAAATTCATACTCAAAGCGCAGAAAAGCTACTCTCCATAGCAACTGTGACTTTCCTTTGTGTACTCGCTATTCAATCGCGCTAGCCTAAAACTCTAAATCTAAATTAGTCAATCTCTCAATAGTGTGTCTTAGTCTTTTTCCCAATAGGCAACGCACAGCGCAATAGTTAATATAATAGTACATTAAAAGGTTTATGAAATGTCTGTGGGTTATTAAGGGGTAGTGAGCATGGACGGAATGGTTAGTGAAGGATTAAGGGGTTAACCGATGTTAGTAAGGAGGGTCCAGGTGTAACGGATATATTTTAAATGGTTTGTGGTGTACGGAATAGTGGATGAGTATGAGGTCAATGCGAGGAGGAGTAAACAATATAAAAGGGGCTGGTTTTTTGGTTTGAAATTCCTTAGAATTAAATTATAAAACGTATTTATAGTTAATAGTGATAAAACTCTAAGTGAAAATCATTATTATTGTATCTTTCTTTATTTTCTCAATAATCATATCTAAATCCTAAATCTTTGATTGTTGAGTTTTCAACCCTTCGTGAGATCTTAAGAATTTTAATTTTACCGTTCAATTATACTAGAATCCTTCTCGAACATAAATCGAAGCAGTAGTTCTTCCTCCAAGTCATCTTTGAATCACTTCCTCGAACTATCCCTCTGTGCTTTGAAGAAGTATCTGAACCTTTTATCTCACTTGCAGGAACATCCTCAACCGTGTGCGTAGGTCGTCCAGTGACACCACCATGAAAATTCAAATGCATATGCATCTAAATCAAACACACAACATATATTCAAGTTTAATATTTGAATATTAAGGTATGCTAAGTGATGTTGTTCAACCTTTTGCCAAACCTGAGATTAACTGATGTTCAATGTGGTACCTAAGCTCTGCTCAAGGATGGATTGTTCTGGATTCAATCTGTGACAGTTTATTTTTTCAATGTTTTTTCATCTGATTTAAAAACATATTTCTGACAGTTTCAGGATGGTTTCTTAACAGTTTACTGACAAATTCCTGATAGTTTCAAATAGAGGGAACTGCTAGCATTTCACCCCCAGATTTCTTGTGGTGCATGTAGTTACTTCATACCTCACATCCTTTTTTGGGTTTTTCAGTGGTCTCTCAGTCAATATTGGCTATTTTTGGATGGTGATTTCACATAGTATATTGTCATAATTAGCCTGATCATTTATACTGTTGATCCCCCTTAATATTTTTTAATATTTAGTGTTATTCTTTCTTTTTTTAGTCTTTTATTTTAAGGTATTATACACATACACTATGCAATAAAGGGGGTGGACTTACTAGTAAGTCCTCAACCTGAACTCAGATGGAACTCAGATGGAACTCAGACTGAACTCATACTGAACCCATACTGAACTCTACTTGAACACCCACCTAAAACTGTTCTGCTGAGTGGTTTTCATCCCTGATTGTATGGTTCCTTTATCAATAGCTCAATGTGTGTTCAATCTGTGGTGAGTTTGGATCCAAGGTTGCAGACTCACTAGCAAGTCTTCCCCTATATTGTGTGGTGATATACTTTCTTTTTTGCTTATTATTTTATTTTGATGGATTATCCCTATTATTCCAGGATTTTTGCAGGTGATATCATTCTAATTATTTTATTTGTAATTATTTATGTTTTCGAAAAGGTGTATTAGCTAGAATGAGGCATCATTAAACATGTATACGACTGGTAAATCAAGGGGGTTGACTGAAGAATTATTGGGTATTTAAGGATGGGGCTTTTGGTCTTTTTTTCTACATTCTTTATCATTACAATCAGAATATATAACCAATACAATTACAATATATACCAATAGTACTTATAAAGACTTTGAATAGTATATGAATTATTACATCTATTTTTCTACCAACTATAAGATTGTGACCCATATATAATTAGTGAAATTAAAATTACTGAGACACTTATATTGAGTTATATTTTAATACTTATTGGATTTCTAATACAGTATTCATATAGGATCATTAGAATCTTCTAGAAAACTGACTAATCAAGCTATTCATGTTGTGGTAGTCTAAAGTTTAGCAGGGAACTTAAGTTTATTATACAGGATTTTTGGAGAATGATTACTGAGATTTGAAAAGCCAATCTTATTTTAAATGGTTAATTTAAGGAAATTGAGTATTAAAAGTGGTTAAAAAGGGTAAATTTTGCAGGTCAAGACTAAAAGAATAATTACCGGACATGAAATGCAAGTATAGGTTTAAAAGTGCATGGAAATTAAAGTCAGGATTCTAAACAATATTTTAAAATTCTTGTGAATATTCTATTATTTTTATACTATTTTTAAAAATTTTATAAAGTATTTTTGGTGATTTTTGATTTTTCATAATTTTCTTAAATTTGATAATTTTTTACTAGATGAATAGGGCTGCACAGGTTACAAAAATTAGAATTCATTATAAAGGAGATTTCAGGCTGAAGAACTAATTAGTGCTCAGAAATATTGTTTTCTAGAAGTATTTATGGTCCAGTATGAATATTATTTGTCCACCAATCCAATTCAAAGTAAAATAGTATATCTACTCAAATATTAGTAACCTCTATATCAAATAATCTCTCTAATATAAATATAAAAGTCCCTTACAATTGAAAGAAAAATAGAATAGAAATTATATTTAAAAGGCTTATGATTGTAGCCAGATAACTATATTATTTATAATAAGATTATTTTGTGTATTGTATAAAATAATTGTATTGAATGAATAAATATCCACCAAAATCCCCCTCTATATATACCCAAAATCCCTGGAGTACATTCCCCTGATTCCCAGATCCATTACACTGCTATCCCTGGCCATTAAAACACTTTGAGGGCACTCATCTCCCCATGCCTTCCACTTGAAGCAGTTTCACAGGCTCAGTTACCAAGGATAATTCCTCCTCACAAAAGAAGATAGTAGTACACGTCAATATAACCCCAAAAGAAGGAATAAAACCCCAAATAAGAATGTCTGGTCCCCAAAGCACTGATTGTGCATGACTACAAGTAAAGGAAACAATTAAAAATAACCCATAAAGGAACCAAATAAAAGGCTCATTAAAGGATAATCATAAAAAATTAATAATGGAACCAATATAACTAATTTCCCACACAAAGAATATCATTCCCATGCCCAACCATTGACCCAATACCCAGATCTAGGGACCAGAAGAGGCGTGGTAAGTGCAGGGGGTTTTCCCATAGCCTTAAAAGGTGATTGAAATTGTTAATTCTTTATATTTTAGGTGTATATATGCATTTGAGGCGTGATTGAGACCTTCTGGGCGCATATCTTGAGGTAATTGATACTGTCTGTGCATATAATAATGTTTTATGATGTCACCATGTAATTAATACACTCATTAAGTGCAATCCACTTAATTATTCAGTGATTGCATAAGGGATAATCACACATAAGGTAAGAATTTAGGCCAAAATGACTAATTATGTTAATAATGCATATTAACATATGGTACTTATGCAGGCAACATACTACCACAACAAAATAGCCAATTTTAAGTGACAAAAACTTAATATTGAAAAGTCATATTTTAAGACTTTTGAATAGACTAATATATTTTCCTTATAGGGGGAAATTGAACTGTCCAAGCGCATTTTTGATACCTTTAAAAAAATGTGCATATACCCAGCTTTTAGTATGAATTTTTAGCACATTTTGCTAGAAACACATAATAAAGTACAATAAACATGTTAAGACCACTTAATAAGTTATATTACAATAACCTTAAGTCCTTAACACTTATTGAGCTTACACTATACTTACACTTAAGTACTTAAGACTTAATAAAAGTACTTCTTTGACCTTTCTAAGGTGTTTTATTTTATTATATTGGAGCATTAAAGGTATTTACTTCAGGTATCATTTACTGTTACTTTTCCACATGTCTTAGATATGTGTTAAATATCTTTTGATGCTCCATTTACTCAGTCCTGGGGGAACAAAGGCTGACAGAAGAAGTAGATCTATCATCTGTAATTTTTCTAGATTTTGTGTTGATATTTTAAAGGTTCTAATTGAGTACATAAGACCGTACAAGCTCCATGATGCTCCATAGAAGCTCTGTAAAAACTATGGTGATCTCTGGACAAGCCCCAGAATTCCCCAGTTAGAGAAAGTAGGGAATGTGACATACTATTCATATAAAGCCTTCAGACTTGAAATTATACATCATCATAGATAATCATAACAACTTAACAAAAAACCACAACAACGAAAATTATAACTATCAATTATTATTTCATAACAAATTTTAAAATTATAATACCCTTATAAAAATAACACTTTTACATAAAAATATATTAAATTCACTCATCATCATAATTATTAACTTATAGGGTAACATTTTAAAGGTCTCATTACCAGGGACTTAATTTTAACAACAAAATCATAAAAAAATAAAAGCTTTATAAAAACATATTTTTCAATCATTTAAATAACTTTTCTAAATACCATTTGACTGTTTTGTTTTTAAACCTCATTATAAAGAACACTGATTCTACATCTCAAAACATTTAATAACAAATAGTTTATAGGTCATTTCTTATCAAGTAGAGGTTATAGCTTAGTTAATTGTGAACTTTTTATTTAATTAAAGGGAAAGGGTTTTTTTCAGTTTATCCAACTACCTTAGATCCTTCTCACAGCAGGGTGGCTGTAAGAGTCTATCTAAATTGGTGGCACCCAAAATGGAGCTCAAATTTTCTGGTTCTTAACCAATCATACTTGTTATCTGGACTATCCTAGCCTGCAAGAGTCTTATTAAACAAACACTTATTTTATTTTAACGGTTTAATCTTATACTTTTGAGATGTCTTCTGCTGCTGGATCTTGTGTTTTCTTCATGAAAAAGCTTTGGTCAGGATTTTTTCTTGGGATAGGCCCAATTTTAATGGGGAAGAAGTTAAATGATACCTAAATTGCTATGAAGCTGCTTCTGCTGTTGATGGGGCTTCACATTTGAACATGGTGAAGAAGGTTAGGTTCTTTTTTGTTAATAGAGAGGTGGAATCAGAGGTTATTGAGGTGGAAGGTTATAAGTAGTGTGTCTGGTTAAAATTGTCAAAAGAGATGGTTTTTAGATGTGGTATTAGGTATACTATGATGGACTTCAACGAAATTGTCAGCAAATGGAAAGCTAAAGGTGGTGTTTCTAATATGGTGGACTTCAAAAAGTTATGTAGGCAGTTTACTGAAGTTGTGGATTATCTGATTCTGATGGAGGATATTGGACTTGAAATTCAGGAAAAGGATTTTATTTGGTCAGAATTTAGTAGGGTGATCAGGATTTATTTTTTGAAGGAACTTTTTAGGAACAACAAGATGAAGGACATGCCAAATGAAGAGAAGAAACTACCTGCTTTAGAAGTCATCAAGGAAAGTATTCAGGCATATTTAAAATTAATGGCTTTAGAAAAGTATCAAGAATTGTTTACACAATATTTTAGCAAGTTTAGTGAAGTTTTGGCCAAAAATAATGATATTATGGTTAAGGCTCAAGAAGTAAAGAAGGCTCAGTTGGGTCAGCCTGTTGCTTAGGTTGAGGGGGATGTTGATGTTAAAATGGTGGATCATTTAGCTGACTTAACTAAGCAGCTCAAGATATTTGTTTGAGAAACTGAGAAGGCCAACAGAGCGCCTGTGGCTTCCTTTTCTACTTCTTATTTTTATCAATCTAGGTGTTATGAAAGGAAGAGCTATGGCTTCAATGGAGATTTTAACCATTTTAATGGCAACAATAATGGTGGTAGTAACGGTAAAGGGAATGGTAGAAATGGTTATAGAGGTGGTTATTGCAATCCTAAGGAGTGTTCCCATTGTAATAGTAGGGGGTACAAAGCAGCAGACTATTATTTTTTGGATAAGGACTTTCAGGCTGGTAGAGTAAAATTTGATTGAAAGGCTTATAAATTTCCAGATGGATTTTTCATCAAAATCAGTTAGGGGAAAGCACCTTTGGATTTAGTTAGGAGGAATCAAATGGCTGAAAGGAGAACAGATTTTAAGAATTAACTGGTGATGATGATGATAATTCTAAAGGAGCTGAAAAGAATGGTGGTACTGATGGTGGTAAATTAGATAAGGGTAAAGAAAAGGATGTGAGTAAGGCCACTTTTACGACTTCATATGGTGGATTAGAGTTTGGAAAGGTTGCTAGGGTTGATTTGGTGAATATGATTATGATGCTGCTAGGAGAGCAGCTTCTACTAAAGCTAAAAGCAGCATACAGAGAAAACTTAGGGCTAAACCAGGAAAGGCTGAAATTAAGAAGAACCCATATACCAAGGATGGAATTTATAAATAGCAGAAGGGAATGGCAGATATGGGGCCTCCCAGTTATAGAAAATTTGATTTAAACAGCAACCAATGCCTTTGGAAGAAGAATCTGATTCTGAGGAAGATGTACCAATAGCATTTCTTCCCAGAACAAGTTTTGCTTGTCCTAATCCTATGAAAGGGGTAAGGAGAACCAGTGATGGATCTGGATTAGTGAAAGAAGATAGTGATGGAGCTAGGGTTATGGTAGATGAAAATGTTATAATGGGTGGTGAAGATGGAAATGTGGGTCCTCAAGAGGTTCCTAGGACCAAGTTTGTTAAAACAAAAGTTTAATATGAAAGGCCAGTTGTATCTGGTCAAGAAAATGCTATGGAGATAGTTTTGGGTAGAGTGAATAAACTCCAGATTCCTTTATCTTTAGGTGAATTATTTACGATTAGTCCTGCCCTTGAATATTAGTAAAAGAAGCATCTGACAAGGAGAAGGGTATCTGCTGGAGAGGTGGATTATATATGTGAAAATTCTGAAATGTTTGGAGAGGAGGAAGAAACTCATTTTTCTGGTCCTCTAGGTTACTTAATGGTGATGTTAAATGGGAAAAAAGTGAAAGCCCTGGTGTATTCTGGGTCACAGCTTAATTTAATTTCTTTAGAGAAAGAAAATAATATTGGCCTGCTAATTAAAACTGGTACTTGCAGTAATTAAAGAGGCACAGGTGGTCATGCTACTGAACTTATGGGTACAGAAGAGCATGTAAATTTATGTATTGGTGGATCTGTTGGAAGAGTGCACTTTTATGTGGCCAGAGGATCAATAAAAACAGTTCTTGGTGGGTCCTTTTTATTGGATTTTGAAACTAGGTTAGGTTATCAGAGTGGTATGGGAATTAGTTTAGAGATAACTGGTGACAATATGAGAAGGCTTTATTTGCTATTAGCACCTACATGAGATAATTTCTAGGAGACAAGGCCTGGCCTAACCACAATTTTCCAGTGTTGTACATGCACCTAGAGGAGGCAAGCTAAAAAGTCAGCTTCTGGTGAATTTATTAAAGATAAGTATGATTACCCTGATTTATTGGGATAGTTATGGCTGATTACTCTAATGTTGCAAGCTCTCCTCAAGAAGAGATCCCAGATTACAACATTTCAGCTCACTTAGAGATGATTCAAGTGGATTCTCAATTAATTTCGTTTGATATTTCATTAGAATTTCATTATTTGTTGAATTCTTCTATATGATTATTGTCTTTATCAAATTTTTCTATTAAATTAAATATTGGCTCAAAGGGAAAAATGTGATGTGTTATTTTGGATAAAAATTGGAAAGGGAATTTGATTAATTATGGTGAAATTAGTGGTGAGTTATTTTCTGACCTCATGTATGAGGATAAACTGCATAATAAGGGTCTCCAGAAAGAGGATGAAATGCAATTATCACATCAAAATCAACAAAAACATCTCATTATAATTAAATCACATAAAAATAATATTTGTGATGATTCTATTTCTTTCATCCAGCAAGAGGTTAAACTGCCAACTTTATTTAGTGATGATTTTATGGTGAAAGATGAAAGGGAAAAAGGTTTTAGAAAATTATGTGATAAATTAGACAAAGGAAAAGGGGGTAGTGGTGATATAAATAAAAAAATTTAAAATAAAAATTATGTTTCAACTTACTCTATTTCTGATTCTGGTTCTGAAGATGAAGAAAAATTTTATGACAAATTATATAATGGCAAACTTATAATGGATCAAGTTTCTCAAGTAAAAGTGGATGTTGGTGTGGCAAAATATAAAAATGTTGCAAATAAAATTAGGCCAATTAGAGAACCTTTTCCAGATGAATTAAATCTTCCTTTGAGAAGACCAATTCTAAGAAGAGATCTTTATGACTGTCCTTTAGTCAAGAACCCACCTGAATTTTCTGAAACTTCTAGGATCACTGTCAAGAGATTAGAGGTTGTTAATTTTGGACCTGAAGGATGGCTTTAAGGTGAAGAAAAAAGGTTGTTGTTGGATTTTATGGTTAAGAGGAAGAAGGTAATTGCATTTGTAGAAGAGGAGAGAAGTGTGTTAAAGAATTCTTATGGGGAGACCTACAAGACTCCAGTTTTTTGCCATGAATCATGGCAACAGAAACCAATTCCAATACCGGCCTCTTTGGAAGAAGATTATATCAAAGTCATTAGAGTAAGAGTTCAAACTGGACTATATGAAAAGTAATCATAAAGTTATTAAATTCCAGTACTCTTTACTAAAAAACCTAGTGGAAAGCTTAGGGTAGTTCATGATTTAAGAGTACTAAATAGTTTTACAATAAAAGATGCAGGAATACCACCTATCATGGAGGAGTGTGTAGAGATGTTTTCAGGGAGAGTGTGTTATTGTTTAGGAGATATAATGGGGGGTTATGATGAAAGAGATTTGAATCCATTATCAATACCGCTCCCAACCTTTGATATGCCACTTTGACAATTACAGCTAATAATATTACCTAAAGGAGCATCAAATTCAGTTGCTGTTTATCAAGCTCAGATGTCATGGATTCTACAAGACAAAATTCCACAATACACTGGTATATTTATGGATAATGGTGGAATGAAAGGACCTTCAACAGATTATAGTAATGAAGTATAGAAGGAGAATCTAGGGTTAAGAAAATTTATCTGGGAATACACTGTTCTTTTAGAGAGGATTTTTGTTTAAGATAGAAGAGGCTGGTTTATCAATTTCTGAATCCAAATTTTCTTTTTTTGTGCCAGCTTTGGAAATCATAGGTCATGTGGTATGTAGAGAGGTTAGGATTATATCAAAGAAGAAAGTAAATAAAATTCAGTCCTAGCCAAGACCCAAGAATATGACTGAAGTTGGAGGGTTTTTAGGTGTATGTGTTCATGTAAAAATGTTTATCAAGGAATTTTCTTCATTGGCTGCTCCTTTTAGATGGTCTACTAGGAAGGATGCTGAATGAGAGTGGGATGAAGAATGTGAAAAGGCATTTATAAGGTTAAAAAAGGTAGTTGTGAAGATATTATCTTGCATAAGCTAATTTATGAGAAAGATGCAGGCCAGATTTATTTAGCAGTAGATTCAAGTCAAATTGCTGCTGGGGCGGTTCTGTCTCAAATGGATAAAGCTGGTTATATTAGATCAGTCAGGTATGAATCTGTGCTTTTACGGAGGTCAAATCAAGATATTCTCAAACAAAATTAGAACTTTGTGGTGTGGCAAAAATTCTAAAAAAACTTCAGAATATTTTATGGGGACAGCACTTTGAATAACAGGTGGATGAGAAATCTTTTATTCAAATGACCAATTTCCTTAGTTTAACAAATGCACCCATGACAAGATGGGTAGCTTTTATTCAGAATTTCTCTTTTGATTTAGTTCACAAGCCTGGAAAGACATTTACTATGCCCAATGGATTATCAAAAGACCACCTACTGAAGAGGATTCTGACTCAGAGGAATTCAATGAAGATATACCTGTGATTAAAGCCAGTAGAAAAAGTACTGAAAACTTTCCTTACCTCCCCCATGAAGTTAAACTGGCAGGATTTATATCTTAGGATATAGATTATGAATACCTCCACCATGAGGATAAGCTAGAACATAGTCAAAAAATGGTAAATTATGTTCTTGGGTATTTTGAAGATGGTGAAGATAAATTTGGTAAAAAAGAGACTGGAGATGTTGTGTATATAGATGAGGATGGTAAAATAGTGTGTTATAGTAAAAATTTGGTGAATGGGATATACTTTACAGTTTTAGAAAATTTGGCTAAAGAGAGGTTGGGTGTTAAAAATTCTGTAAAAAGGAGGTTGAATGAAGATGAAATTTTGATTCTTAAAAGGGTAAAAAATGGAAAGAAGAAAATAAGGTTTCTATAAGCTTGGAAGGTTCAAAGATGGAAATTTCAAAAATCTTTTTTGATAAAAGGCAAAGTCAAGGTTTAAAGTTATTGACTTATTCTTGTGCAGGTGATTAAGGAGATAGGGATGTGTCCCTGGAAACAAAATCGATGGATTTTCAATATAATGTCTGGAGAAAGACTGGATTTTATTAAATAATTGTTAAATCTTTATTAATGTTAGAAAGGCTGGATAATAGTGATAATAATGAATGAGTGGATATCAAGAGAAGTCTCCAGTATTTTATTACTCTGGAAGTAGATTGATGAGGAGGAGGTATCCAAATCCTCAAGTAGTTATTACTCAAAAGAAAGGGCAAGAATTGGTTATGAAATCACTGCATAAAGATCTTGTGCATAGGGTAATTGGTGAAACTTATAGACCAAATGTTGAAAGATTTTTGGGGCCTGGTATGAATCTGACTGTTAAAAAATTGGTTCAGTCATATTTAGAATTTTAAAGAAGAATTTATTTAAGTAAAAAAGACCCCAGACATGCAAACAGTCAAAATTCACTTTTTGTTAGGGTTAGTTTTGACACTGTTCATATTAAAGAGGGGAGATATAAATATTTGATTGTAGCCAGAGATTATTTATCTGGTTGGGTAAAGGCAGCACCTCTTATGAATTTGAATTCCAGGAATGTGGCAGATTTTTTGATGAAAAATTGGGTATATAGGTATGGAGTGAGAAATTTGGTGACTGTTGATGAAGGTCCTGAATTTAGGACAGAGTTTAGAGAGGCTATATCAAAAGTTGGATAAAAGGTTAGGGTAGCAACTTTATATTATCCAAAAGCTGAAGGAATGGTAGAAAGAGGGCATCAAGTTATCAAGGATGCTTTAGTTAAAATTTGTTGATCAAGTGCTTGAAAGTGGAGACACTATTTACCATTAGTTTTATTTGCTGACAGAATCACTGCAAAAAGGACAACTTTATATTCACCATACAAACTAGTTTTTGGTCAGAAAGGGGATATACCATTTGATTTAGAGGCTGATTCATATCTTGGAGTAGATTGGGACACAGTCAAAAATACTGAAGAATTATTATGTGCAAGAATGGTTCAGTTAGAAAAGAATGAAGAAACTCTAGAAAAGGCATATTCAAAAATTATGAATATTAGGAATCAGTCAGTCAGATATTGGGATAAGAGGTTGGCTCATAGGTTACAGAATCCTTTGAAAACTGGAGATATGTTTTTGGTTTACAATAGGAGTTTGGAAAGTCAGTGGGGTAGACTGTTTTCAGGTAGGTGGAATGGACCATACAGAAATAGAGAACAGGTATCTGGAGGTTCATATGTGTTAGAAGAGTTGGATGGAGTTGGTTTAAATAAGAGGGTAGCTGCTGATCAAGTTAAATGGTTCTATCCTAGAGGCACCAGGTGTGCCAAAGTCTGACTTAAAAATGAGGATAAACTATCTACTATTGTTACAAATTCTGACTCCAAAATGAGGATAAAATATCAAATATCATTTAGAATATTTCTTCTGAAATAAGGATAAACTACTTTATCATTTTTTAAAAAAGATGTACTCCACAAGAAATTATAAACTAAAACAATCATTAAAATTAACTATCATTAAATTCAAATAGTGAAGAATTGAGTTGGACTGTTTTTAATTTTGGTAGAAGTGCTCACAGGGAAACCTTCTAAATTTAATATTGGAAAGTTTGGGTGTAATTGATGGTCTGGATGCTCTATACACAATAGGGGGTATCAAAGTTAGAAATTTGTGAGTGTTTAATAGGTATTTCACAACACAAAAAGGAAGCCACAAACTTGACATTGATTCTCAGTTAAAAGGTGTTTTTTGGGAACAACATGGCACATTCTAAAAATATTCATGGTTGATTTGGTGAAAAAAAGATATGTTTTGAAATGGGAGATTTCTAACTTAGATACCCCCTAGTTACCCCACAATATTTGTTACAATAGTTTCCCTTTTATTAGTTGAATTCTGGCTTTTTCTTTTTATAGGAAGTCTACTAAGACTATAAATTGGATCAACTTGACATTAAAACAACTAAGCTCATTTAAAGCCAGATTCAAGGATTTTTTTATGTTTTAATTTTGATTTATGAAATTTTATGTTAGAATTTTATTTTATTTTTATTTTAAATACATAATTATTTCAGAGATAATGATTACTGGTGGCCACAAATCATTTTTACAAATTGAGGGAGCCCACCCAGTGATCTTTTCTATTTTTGTTATTATTTTTTTCAAAATTTTTCAAAATTCATTTATGTTATTTTTTTTAATTTCTTTTTTGTGTATCCCACATCAAGGTGCACTTGGATGTGGGTATGATGTCAGGGGTACAGCTCATCAAATGGCTGGGGGCATCTTTTTAATATATTTAATTTTAATTTTTTAAATTTTAGGACATTTATATATATATATAAATTTAATTTCTAATTTACAAATTTCATGATATCACTAAAAATAATAATAAAATAAATAATAATAATAATAATAATAAAATTTTATATTTTAAATTTTCTTTATAATTTTAATTTATTTCATTTATATTCTTTTTTACTATTTTTTCACAGGGAAAAGGGTCTAATGGAGTGTGATATCTGTTGGATTCTATCTCAAGATATACTGTTAGTCCTCCAATACTTTAAAATAGCTAATTTTCAAGACTTTTGGATTTACGCTTTGGCTCTTTTAGTCGTTCAAGACTTTAAACTAAATACTTATGAAGATTTTCAAATTCTATGCGAACTGTTATTCCATCAAGACTCAAAACTGAATATTAAAGAAGAAAATTTTAAAAAATATACAAGCTAAACAATCTTTGGTCCACTGTGACCTAAAACTGGAAATAAAATATAGGATTTGGTCCTCTAAGACCTTAAACTGGAAAACAAACAGCAGAATGTCCATCATTGGTCCCCTATGACCTTAAACTAAAAAATTACCTTCACTTTTTCCACTAAGACTACAAACTGGTAAATTATTAAAAGTTTGGATCTTAAGGATATTAGGTGGAAATTTTAATCAAGGAGGATATTAAATTTAGTCATTTTTAATTCATCACCAGTTCATCAGTACTCAGACTGGTACTCAGTCATTAATGAAAACAGTGCAAATAACTTTATGAAATGGAGATTTCATTAAATGGAGCTATTAAGGATTATTGAAAGATGGAGATTTTAAAGTTTATTGATGAATATTGTTAAAAGTCAAAAATATAGGTGCTAAAATGTCTGGAAAATTATGGTTTATGATAAATTTAGGAGTGATTGTAAAGGGTTGGAAATTTATTTGAATGTTGTGATGCTTAATCATAGAAGAAGAATAGGATTTGTATTTAGTGGGTCTCTTTGGTAGACTATTTAAGGTGAAGCCCAGAGTACCTTATTGAGAGAATGAAATCAAATTATTTGGCTCATGGGGAAGCCCAATGGGAATGGAATCACAAGTTTTAGCTCATTAGGGATGCCCGCTCTCTCATGCTGTGAGAAAAATTGAAATTGGTAGAGGAGAGTCTGAAGGGATTCAAACCTTGTTCTCCATAGTGGAGTCATCACAAGGCAAATATGGTTTACTAAAATTTATTTCAAAATATGAATAATCAAAATGAATTAAAGTTAACCAGACAATAACACTTATCAGCACCAAATGAAGAAAAAGAATCAAATAATTATAATTTTAAAGAAGAGAAGAAAATCAAAATAAATAATCCCTCTGGAATCTTTCAACATATTTATTAAAGCTTTGCATCAAAATTCTTCTCTTCATTAAATATTCAGTATTATTATCAGGAGTTTCCTGAAAATAAGTTAAAAATTTATGCTTCATATCATCACAAAAATTAAGAAAGAGATATCTATAAAAATTAGGATAGTGATTAATGTAATCATTCTGAATCTGGCCAATGTCATCTGTATTGGTTATTTCAATAGCTTAGGAGTTAGAGGAGATAGTATTTGGATTTGGAACTAGTAGGAGATTTACTAAATTTAAATTAAAAGACTATCTTTTTGAGCCAAGAAATAATGTTTCAGAAAAACTGAATGGATAAACTGAAAAAAAAGGATTAGGATCTTGAGATGTAGGAGGAAGCTCAGGATTGTGATTTCTAGAAGAAGAAGCTGTTTTGGCCTTCATATTACAAAAGAAAGTGGGAATTTTCGATAATATCTTTTTAGGAATAGTAGGATCAGGAAGAGTGGCTGCTCCAATATAAATTTTAGTTCTGGAAGGTATAATTTGACAATAACACTTGATTTTCTTATGCCTGAAAAGATCACAGGCAGTTCTTCCAGGAAGACCAGTGTTAGAAATCAAATGAGGAGCCTGGTATTTGGTGAAAAGTTCAAATGGGAAAGCAAGGTCTTTTAATGACATATTGATGATGATATTGATTTGAAAATATAAAAAGTAGAAATATTCAGGACAAGTTAAGGCAATTGGTTGAAGAGGATGAAGAGAGGTTGAATATGTGTTCAATTAATTATGCAAACTTAAAGAATGGGGACATTCTTCATTGGAGGGAGGATTTGGTAGTCTAAAGTCTATTAGGGCACTTAAGTTTATTATTAAGAATTTTTGGAAAAAGATTACTGAGATTGGAAAGGCCAATCAAATTTTATATGGTTACTTTAAAGAAATTGAGTATGAAAAGTGGTTAAAAAGGGTTAATTTTATGGGTAGAGATTTAACAAATAATTAACAGACAGGAAATGCAAGTTTAGGTTTAAAATATTATGAAAACTAAATTCAGGAGTCTCAAGAACCTTTCAGAATTTTTTAGGAATTTTTACTATTTTTTTAATATTTTTAATGATTTTATAAAGTATTTTTGGTTATTTTTAATTTTTCATAATTTGCTTAGCTTTTATAATCTATTACTAGGTTAATAGGGCTGTGAATACTACAAAAATTTATATGGAAGATAAAGGAGAAGTATCTCTATCATCTGTAATTTTTCTAGATTTTTTATTGTTTTTTAAAGGCTCTAATTCAGTCCAGATTAAGTCTGGAAGCCCATACAAGCTCCAGAAGGCTCTGGACAAGCTCTGGAATGCTCTGGTTAGGGAAAGTAGGGCACATGACATACTATGCATATAAAGCCTGTAGACTTGGAATAATACATCATCATAGATAATCATAACAACTAAACAAAAAACCACAACAACAAAAATTATAACTATCATTTATTATTTCATAAAAAATTTTAAAATTGTAATACTTTTATAAAAATAACACTTTTACATGAAAATATATTAAATTCACTCATCATCATAAATATTAACTTATAAAGTAACATTATAAAGGTCTAACAACCAGGGACTCGATTTTAACAACAAAATTATCAAAAAATAAAAGCTTCATAAAAACATATTTTTCAATCATTTAAATAACTTTTCTAAATACAGCTTCACTGTTGTGCTTTTCAATCTAATTATAAAGAACACTGATTCTACATCTCAACAAAGTTAATAAAAAATAGTCTTTAGGACATTTCTTATCAAGTAGAGGTTATAGCTTAGTTAATTGTGAACTCTTTATTTACTTAAAGTGACAGGGTTTTTTCCAGTTTTTCCAACTACCTTGGATTCTTCTTACAGAAAGGTGGCTGTAAGAGTCTTTCTACAATGTTGCTGTACCTGAACTCAGCCTGATACCAAACACCTCAAATCTTCCCAATTCCACCTCTAAAATGTGTAAAAACCTGCCCAAAATGCTTTCCCCACCTTCTAAATGCATATTCTGACTGGCATGCAGCTCCACTCCATGTAGGCACCCGCTTCTGAGCCAAAATACCTCAATTTACATTTAAAAAACATAGTACACTAACAAAAACCTTTAAAACACAAAATTAAGTAAAAATAAACTTGTGACATGAATTATAAAGCCATGTTAGGTCTATCTAATGGTACTAAGTACTTAATCATTGGACTTAAGGCTAGCCCAAAAAAAAAAAACAAAAAGCAAAATTAAACATGAATAATAAAAATGAAAAATGAGAAAAAGAACCCCTAAAACTTAGAATATTAAAAATGTCATTGTGAAATTAAATGTAGAGAAAAACCAGGGCTATCCAATGGTAATAGCCACATACCAATAGTCCAAATAATTAGCACATAAAACCTGAAAACCCTATAATTCACAATTTAATTCCAATTAAGACATCCACAAACAGCACCAAACAACACAAAAAAGGCCCCTTCCAATTTTGGAAGACAACACCTGAGTAACAATATTCTAATAATTGCTATAATCAGAAGTTTAGGTTTTGATAGATAACTACCCTGTTTGTTTAATTAGCTGGATTTGGAGAACTTAATTCATACTGGTCCATTAAAATCTTCTAGACAACTGACTAATTAAGTTATTTACATCTCTGTACTTGAACTCAGCCTGACAGTAATGGTTCCTATCAGCAGCAAAGGTTGCAATCAACATGTCCCAATTGGAATTGGCAACAAATATTTTAATCAGCAGTGATGGGTCCTATTGGCAGCAAAGGTTCCAATTGGAAGTTGTCACGCGCCATGTGACACTCGAGGCGAAATCAACTCATTAAATCAATAATATCGAGTCCTAAATCTATACTCGAAGCGCAGAAAGCAATTCTCCATAGCAACTGCGAGTTTCCTTTGTGTACTTACTATTTAACTGCGCTAGCCTAAACTCTAAATCTAAATTAGTCAATCTCCCAATGGGGTACCTTAGTCATTTTCAGTAAGTAACACACAGCGCTAGGTTCAATGAAATAGTACAGTAGTAGTTTTTCATTAAAAGTTTTGTTAATTAATTAAAAAGAGGTAAATTGAGCATGGACAGATATTTAGTGAAGAGGGTCTAAGTGTTTGTTAGTAATGGTCGATGGAATGGGAATGGTGCGATGGAAGGGAGGTCAATGCGAGGAGGAACAAAGGATATAAAAGGAGTTGGGTATTTGGTTCGATATTCCTTAGAATAAAATTATAAAATCGTATTTACATTAATAGTGGTAAATCCTTAAAAAATTAAATCATTGTTATTGTATCTTTCTTTTATTTTCTCAATATTCATTTTTTAAATCCTAAATCTTTGATTATTGAGTTTTCCAACCCTTCGTGAGATTTTAAGAATTACTATTACCTTTAAAACTAGTTTATAATTCTTCTCGAACAAACCTCGAACCTATAGCTATTACTTCGAGTGACCTTCGAATCATTTCCTCGAATCATTCCTCTGTGCTTTGAAGAAGTTTCTAAAATCCCTCATCTCACCTTCAGGAACATCCTCGACCTTGTGTGTAGGTCGTCCAGTGACAGTATAATTAAATTCTCCGTAGTTCTCATTCTTTGCACTACTATGTCCTTTTAGGTGTTTCTAAAATTTTAAATGGCACCTGTTCAATGCACTCCTCCTACGGGCGCTACTACTAGAGCTCGCGCTAGAGGCAGGCCAACAGCCACAAGGTCTGTTTCTCGCACTCACTCTTTGGAACCACTCGACCTTAGGGAACGGCAACATTCAGTTCAATCTGTAGAAGACATTCCACAAGATTTTGAGAATTCTAGTGATGAAGAAGAAGGAGATGATACAATGCACAAGGCACCATCCGCCCCTGCCAATCACCCTTCTGGCCAATCCTCAGAACCGGGACCATCTAACTCCCTGGAAGATTTCATGAGACTTTTCATGAAAACCCTTTCAAATCCAACGTCTTCAGAGGGATATAAGTTCAAAACTCCTTCTATGAAATCTCCTGAAAAATTCGACGGAGATCACCCCGACAGATTGCGACCCTTCTTGCAAACCTGCAAGCTACTGTTCCATAATGACCCTCGAACCTTTAACAGCGACCAATAAAAGGTTGTTTACGCTTCTTCATTCCTAGCCGGAAAAGCAGCAAGATGGTTCAAACCTTATCTACTCATGCTTTCTTCGACAGAAACCCACTTACTTATCAATAATTGGGAAAAATTCAAGGACCAACTTTTTAAGTTGTTTGGGGACCCTAATGAAACAGACAACGCAGAAATTGAACTTGATTTTCTTCGCATGAGTGATAATGGTAAAGCTTCTGAATATATCTCGAACTTTAGAGCACTTCAAACTCGAGTAGGTTGGAATGATGCTGCCCTTAAGTATCATTTCAAGAAAGGACTTCCTTTGAGGATTCTAGATCAATTAAATCTTCACGGTCAGAAGATGACTACTTTAACGGACTTAATGGATCGAACCCTCAAACTTGACGGCGTTTATCAAGGACAACTTCAACATTGTCGATATGCCAACAAATCTCAAGGCCTAAATTTTAAATCGGGAACTTCTTCACACCCACGACCAAATCAATCCTCCTCGACTCAATCCAAACCCAATAAGGGAAAGGATAAACCTCGACCAAAAGGCTCGACCCCAGGCGATATCAGCAAAGTACTGGATCCTAAAGGGGAACTTAAAGAAGCTGAGAGGAAGAGACGAGCAGATAATGGGTTATGTATGTATTGTGGGGGTAAGCACAAGTTGGAAGACTGTGTAAAGTTGAAGGAAAGAGAAGGTACTAGTTCGAAGTCAAAAAACTAGTAGATAGTTTACTTGTGTGCAAAGCAAACTATCTTATCTCTCCCAGTGCACAGAACCTCCATGTCTTAAGGACTGGAGTTGCCTTAAACCGCTTGAGATTCATTCTTTTTAAGGAGGATATCCCCTTCAGTTGTCTTATAGACTCTGGAGCTTCAATTTCTTTTGTTAGTTTATCTTTTGCCGAGAAGCTTCAACTAACATTTACAGATATTGATCGAACTCCCATCTATTTGGTCGAATCAGAGGAACCCAAATATTGGGTAAGTAAGAAAGTTTTATGGGTTTTCAACTTTCCAAACTTTCCCCCCTTCGAGTGGGAATTATCAGTCTTGGATGCCCTAAGGATGGACGATACCATTCTTGGCCATGACTTTTTAACGCATTGGAATCCCGAAATTGATTGGACTAGGGGATTGATCACCCCACGCTCTAAGTATATTTCTGATTCTTCAATGCAGGTCAATAGAGAGTTAAACAACCCGCCTGAAAACGTCCTGCTAGAGGACAAGTCTCTGCCAGATGACTTGCAAGCATCTGATCCTTCTTTAAATGAGCAATTGGCTAACCCTTCTAGCTCGATGACTTCACTCGAAGAGGATTTAAATTGCCTCGAAGTAATCAAGTTCTGCTCTCTCAATACAGGTATCCCCTCGACAGATTCTCTCAAAGATGAAGAGGACGACCAAATAAACGTTGAAGCCATCAAATAAGCTCTACCGGAAATCTACCACGATTTCCTCGATGTTTTCTCAATCCGCAAGGCCAATAAGTTACCACCTCATCGACCCTACGACCATCAAATAGAGTTAATAGGCCCAGTACCTCCGGCAGGTCCTGTCTATTCTTTATCGAAGGACGAATCTCAAGTTCTTCGAGACTACATTGCAGAGAATGTAGCCAAAGTTTTCATCAGAGCCAGTAAATATTCAACCGGCTCCCCTGTCCTCTTTGTAAAAAAGAAAGACGGAAGTCTTAGGTTGTGTGTTGACTATAGAAAGCTCAACACAGTCACTAAGAAGAATGCATATCCTGTTCCTCCTATGTCATTACTTCTTACCCTTTTCAATGGTGCTAATTTCTTTTCTAAATTTGATATTAGAGGCGCTTACAATCTTATTCGCATTGCGGAAGGTCATGAAACACTGACTGCAATGCGCACTAGATTTGGTAGTTTTGAATATTTAGTTATGCCTTTTGGATTATGTAACGCACCTTCAACTTTTCAAACTTTTGTAAATGATATCTTTCAAGATGTTGTTGAACAATTTGTAGTCGTCTATTTAGATGATATTTTAATATTCTCGAAAACACTGGATGAAGATATTCATCATGTTTGACAGGTCCTAAATTGTCTTCGAGATCATGGTCTCCACGCCAAGCATAATAAATGCAAATTCCACCTCAAATCAATTGATTTTTTGGGTTTTACGTTGTCCACTGACGGTTTAGTCATGGATGACAAAAAAGTCCAGAAAATCCTGGAATAGCCTGAGCCAAAAAACATTAAATCACTCCAAGGATTTTTGGGTTTTGCAAATTTCTATAGAAGATTTATTAAAGATTACTCTAAAACCATTTCCAATCTTACTTCTCTTCTTAGAAAAGATATTCCTTTTGTTTTTACTTTTACAGCACGAAAGGAATTTGAAGGACTAAAAACAGCGTTCACCACAGCCCCAATTCTTCGACATTTTGATCCACTTGCCTCGACAATAGTTGAGACAGATGCGAGCGATTATGCTATTGCAGGGGTCATCTCCCAATTAAATCCTGAAACAACTTTGTTTCATCCTGTTGCTTTTGAGTCACGCAAACTCATAGCCGCAGAATTAAATTATGAAATTCATGACAAAGAGCTTTTAGCTATTATCCATTGTCTTAAAAAATGGCGTGCTTTTCTTCTCAGCCTAGATAGTCCTTTTCAAATTTTAACAGATCATAATGCTTTAAAATACTTCATGTCTTCTAAAGTGTTAACCAGGCGTCAAGCCAGGTGGGCTGAATTTTTGTCTGAATTTTTTTTCTCTATTTCCTATCGCCCAGGAAAAAACTGCATTGTCCCAGATATCTTGTCATGTCAGGACGACGTTTACCCACAGCGGGGGGACGCATTTGCTGACAAGAACGCAGCAAATGTGCAATCAATCTTCAATGAATCAATTTTAACAACTCATCAACTTAATTCGATGACAATTCAATCCTTGAAATCCACTATCCAACATCCTTGAAGCTCAGTCGAAGGACGATTATTGTTTAGGGTTAAAAGACAAAATACTCTCGAAGCAAGGGGCCAAAAGATTTAGTATTGAATCAGGTCTATTAGTCTTCGAAGGTAGAGTAGTCATACCCGACAACAATGAGATAAAATTATGGATTTTCAACAGTCGACATGATTCTCCATTAGCTGGTCATTTTGGGGTTGATAAAACCTACCAGTTAATAGCGAGGTATTTCTTCTGGCCAGGTATGACCAGGGAAATCAAGGCCTATATAAAAGCTTGTTACAAATGTAATAGGAATAAGGCTCCCCATCACCGGAAGCATGGGTTGCTTCAATCACTTCCTATTCCCTCTAAACCTTGGGAATCTTTATCGATGGATTTCATTTCTCAACTTCCTATTTCTAATGATTTTGATGCTATATTAGTAATAGTAGATAGATTCTCAAAAATGTCTATTTTTATTAAAACCACTACTACTGCTACAGCAGAAGATTTTTCAAAATTGTTTCTAGAATATGTAGTTTCTAAACACGGCTTACCAAATGATATTATTTCAGATAGAGGCTCATTGTTTTTATCCACATTCTGGACCCAACTGTGTCGATAACTCAATATCACGAGGAATCTCTCCATGGCCTATCACCCTGAAACCAATGGTCAAACAGAAAGAGTTAACCAAATCCTCGAACAATATCTTCGAATGTATGTCAGTTACCAACAAGACGATTGGACCACATGGTTACCATTGGCGGAATTTGCTTATAATAACTGGACTCATTCTTTGACACGACAATCTCCCTTTGAAACCATTTATGGACAACATCCTCGATTCAACTCAATCCATGTAGGAACTAATCATCCTGTGGAACATTATCTTCGAACTATATCACAACTCCAAGAAGAACTTAAAACAAATTTGAAATCAGCGATTCGAAGATACAAGGAACAGGCGGACAAACATCGACAATCTGCTCCTTCCTTTAAACCAGGCGACAAAGTATGGCTTGACGCACGAAACATTCGAACAACAAGACCATCAAAGAAACTGGCTGAAAAGCGCTTGGGACCATTCGAAATCGACTCTGAAGTCTCTAAAACTGCATTTTGATACAAGTTACCTCCTAAATGGCAGGCAATTCACCCTGTTTTCCATGTATCTCTCCTGGAACTGGCTCGAGAAATATACCCGGGCAAGAACCAACCCCCTCCGGAACCGGTCGAAGTAGAAGATCATCTAGAGTGGGAAGTAAGTCGTATCCTTGATTCAAGAATACGCAAGGGGAAACTTCAATACCTCGTGGAATGGGAAGGCTTCCTCAATGACTCAGACAAAACATCTTGGGAACCAGCCATCAATGTTTCTAACGCTCCTGAACTCCTAAAATCTTTTAATTCGAAATATCCTTTAAAACCAAAACCTTAAAATTTCTTTATTTAAAATTTTCTTTTCTTTTCTTTCTTTCTTTAAAATCTAAAACACCACTTTAATTTCTTAGCCTTGTTTTCTTTTTTTTCTCTCTTCTTTTTCTTTCTTCTCCTTCTATAAAATTTCATCCAAAACCAACTAAAATTAAAATCAAAATTAAAATTAAATACAATAAAATAAAATAAAATAAAATAAAATCAAAATTAAAATTAAATAAAATAAAATTAAATTAAATAAAATAAAATAAAATAAAATAAAATAGAATAGAATAAACATAAATAATAAAATAAAATAAAAAAAACTCATAAATCTCTCTAAATATTTTCTTTCTTTTCTTTTTCAATTCTTTAAATACATTCTTTTCTTAAATTTAAAATTCTCTTCAAAAAAATTTCTCTTCCAAAAATTTATTCTCTCTTTTAAAAACTTTCTTTCCTTCGAATCATTAAATACGACACGACCATTTCCTCGAACTTAACTTCAACCTCTAAATCTCCCTATAATAATTCTTCGAAACAAATAACTCTTCCCTTCAAATTCTCTTAAATTCTAAATTCTGTTTTTTTTTCTTTTCTTTCTTCTTCCTCTCTTTCAACTAAAATTTCTTTTTTAAAAAAAAAAAAAAATATATATATATATTTGTCTTTCATTAAATCCTCAATTTAACAAACTCATCTCAATCACAAAACCTTTTCTTTTTTCTCTCTCCTTTCTTACATAAAATTTTCCTTTTAAAAAAAAAACACTAAAACTTCCTTCAATTAATCAACCTTTTTCTTTCTTTAAAATTCTTCTTTCAAATTCTAAAAAAAAATTTATTTTAAACTTCTTTTTTTCTTTTTTTCTTTTTCTCTCTCTCTCAAATCTTATAAAATTAATAACATTCACCTACAATAAAAAAAAATAAAAATAATAAAAATAATCATAATAAAATAAAATAAAAATAAAATAAAACTAAAATACAATTTTCTTTTTCTACTTCTTTACATCTCCTTTTCATTTCAAATCTTTTCTTTTAACTTCTCTCGAACCAATCTTTTCATTTTCTCCAAAACTACCCTTATCTCCTTCCTGCATTTCTCAAATACCTCCTCCTCTCCTACCGGAACCACCTCTCCCATCTCCAAGAGCTCCTCTGCCACGTCGAAGGAAGCAGTGTCGATAATAGTGTCGACCTCCCCACATAGTTCTTCCGCGAACCTTACTTGTCGACCTTGACGAGGTTTCTTCGACCACACCTGGTCCAGGGTGTCTTCGGGCTCTTCAACTACCTCCGTGGCCGAAGGGTGTGCCTCAGTTGGTATAACCGGCGCAGGCTCCGCAATCGGCTCTTCAAGGTTATTCGATGTCTAAAAAAAAAACTCATCAGTAACTTCATCCTTAAAATAAACAAATAAAAACTTACCTCGAAGATGGGGTCAGGCTCTAGAAATAACCTTGGCGTCACTTCGACCTCTACCTCTCTTTCTTCCTCATTGTCCTCGATGACCACCTGTCGTTTCTTGGGTGCCCACCCTGGAACAGGGACTTCATCTTCATCCTCCTCCACCAACTCATCGACTTCTTCCTCGACACCTTGCTTCAAACTCGTGGCCTGGGTTACCCAGGTTGAGATCTCGTTGTTTAACTCCTTATCATTTTCCCCCACCGATTGTTCATCTTTGATCAAGACATCCCAAATGTCTTCAACCACCTCCTTGGTTTTCGGAACTACCCAAAACTTAGTTTTGGTAAATCGTTTTTCGATTTCCGCGTTCTTCGCCAACGCATCGCACGTCACTCGCCGCCAATGGCAAAACTCGCATTTCTGGCGAGGGCCTCGAGTCGCCGTACTTTCGACACAGAAATATTCCATGCTTTCACAAGCCGTGCAAGTCTGTGAAAACTGTCGTGTGATTATTCCCCCATCCGCTTTAGGGTGTGGAGGCGTAGGTGTGAGAGTGGGGCAGTTCATTATAAGAATAAGTAATTAAGAGGTGAGGGAAAAAAGTATTAGAAAAGGGAAATTAGTGTGGGAAGATGGCTCAAGCTCAACGGAGTTCGCAATTTTTTATACCCGGGCATCTGTCACGCGCCACGTGATACTCGAGGCGAAATCAACTCATTAAATCAATAATATCGAGTCCTAAATCTATACTCAAAGCGCAGAAATCAATTCTCCATAGCAACTGCAAGTTTCCTTTGTGTACTTACTATTTAACTGCACTAGCCTAAACTCTAAATCTAAATTAGTCAATCTCCCAATGGGGTACCTTAGTCCTTTTCAGTAAGCGATGCACAGCGCTAGGTTCAATGAAATAGTACAGTAGTAGTTTTTCATTAAAAGTTTTGTTAATTAATTAAAAAGGGGTAAATTGAGCATGGACGGATATTTAGTGAAGAGGGTCTAAGTGTTTGTTAGTAATGGTCGATGGAATGGGAATGGTGCGATGGAAGGGAGGTCAATGCGAGGAGGAACAAAGGATATAAAAGGAGTTGGGTATTTGGTTCGATATTCCTTAGAATTAAATTATAAAATCGTATTTACATTAATAGTGGTAAATCCTTAAAAAATTAAATCATTGTTATTGTATCTTTCTTTTATTTTCTCAATATTCATTTTTTAATTCCTAAATCTTTGATTATTGAGTTTTCCAACCATTCGTGAGATTTTAAGAATTACTATTACCTTTAAAACTAGTTTATAATTCTTCTCGAATGAACCTCGAACCTATAGCTATTACTTCGAGTGACCTTCGAATCATTTCCTCGAATCATTCCTTTGTGCTTCGAAGAAGTTTCTAAAATCCCTCATCTCACCTTCAGGAACATCCTCGACCTTGTGTGTAGGTCGTCCAGTGACAGCAGTGGAGGATCCCTACAGCAGAAATGAATCCTGCCAGCAGTGAATATATAAACACAATTAAGAAAGAAACTCAGTTATGAGGGTTCTTCAAGGTATGGTATAGAATTCTAACCATGATTTACTTGATGAAGTAATTATGAAAGATTACAAGGCAATTTGTTCTCACTATAGTTTTGAGTAGATATATTTATTTGTTTTTTTTAGAAAATAAATTATAACTAGAATTCTTTGTGAATATCAATCACCACAGGAAATCTGGGGGTGAACTGCTAGCAGTTCCCTCTATTTGAAACTGTCAGGAATTTGTCAGAAAAACGTTGGGAAACCATCCTAAAACTGCCAGAAATATGTTTTTAAATCAGATGAAAAAACATTGAAAAAATAAACTGTCACACATTGAATCCTGAACAATCCCTCCTTGAGCAGAGCTTAGGAACCACATTGAACATCAGTTAATCTCAGGTTTGGCAAAAGGTTGAACAACATCACTTAGCATACCTTAATATTCAAATATTAAACTTGAATATATGTTGTGTGTTTGATATAGATGTGTATGCATTTGAATTTGCATGGTGGATACTTATTGCATGTTAAAAATTGATGTGAAATGCATATCCAAAGTGTATGCATAATGACTATGAAGAATAAATATGCATAAAAATATGCATAAAAAATATGCATATTGAATATGCATAAAAATATGAAAATTGAATATGCATTAAAAATATGCATATTGAATATGCAAAAAAAGGTGCATATATGTATATGAATAAAATATATTTATATGCATATACATCTGAATAATGAATATGCATATGCATATGCATAAATATGCATAATGATTGAAAATGCAAAAAATGATGCTTGATGAGTATATTTTATGCATAAATAGAAATATGCAATATGAATTCATTTTGCATACAGATAACACTGGCAAACCAACTTGACCAAAACTCATACTAAATTTTCATTCTGGACTAAAGGTGTGAGGGAAGGAAGAAAAACAGTCTGACATTAGAAAAATGCTACATGCACTCATTTTGTAGCAGAGCAAATGAGAAGTGCTGAATTATGGTTGGTGCCCATAATTTAGTATGATATCATAATTTTATTTAATTATTTTCAATATTCAAAAGACTTTAGGTTGGTTGGTATGGATCTAGCTGTGCCAGGGTCTAATCTAATTATTTTAACAATTTCTTAATAATTAACAGGTTTTAATCAAAAACAGGTTGAATTTTTTGTGGGATATTGGATATGATAAGGTCTTCTGTAAAAAAAACTAATATTGTTTAAAAATATTCCTGAATCAGATGTGGGATAATCACTAAAAAAAATTGTAGTACTGTGGGCAATAAAATATATGCACAAGCAGTAAAGAAAGGACTGAGTGAACCCTTTATGTGCAGTGGGAATCATTAGAGTGGAATTGTGGGTGAAAACTATAATTCATTATTACTATTTTATTTAATCAAAATTTTTATAATATTAAGATGAACTATTGATTCATTGGTATTTGACCTTTGTGCCTCACTCATATTTATCATTTGATTGATTTTTTGTCACCATTATGTTATTGATATTATAAGTATACCAAAAAATTGTGTGCCCAACACATACCGGGTGATGTTACACTTTTTATAATATTATTAAATAAAGGTAAAAAAATTTGAAAATGATTTGTTTTACAAAAAATAAATTGATATCCAAAAGCAATATGAGGGATAAAAAGGTAAAATTAAAGGGATCAAATATGAAATAAAAAATTAAAGTAAAATTCCTGCCATCAAGAGCAAGTAGACATGATGGGGTGAACGCCCACCAGTGGCACAAAACTTGGACTATAATTTCTTTTTTGTAAAAATAAAAAAAATCCACTTGAGCTTTACCAAAACTTCAGGATGACAATTTTGCCATACCAAACAACTTCTAGTGCAATTATTGAAAAAAATTCATTTTCATTGCAATAGAGATAATTGATCACATCAGACTGCATGTGACCAAAAGTGTCCAGCACAAGTTCGGCAAACTTGTGCTGGACACTTTTATGATGGAGAGTAGCTAGGGTAGGATTTTTCTTCAGTTCATCTGGTATTTCATATAAACATGTCCACTGGTATTTGATCTTTGTGCCTCACTCATATTTATCATTTGATTGATTTTTTGTCACCATTATGTTATTAATATTAAAAGTATAGCAAAAACTTGTGTGCCCAACACATACCAGGTGATCTTACACCTTTTATAATATTATTAAAAAAAGGTAAAAAAATATGAAAATGATTTGTTTTATGAAAAATAAATTGATATACAAAGCAATATGAGGGATAAAAAGGTAAAATTAAAGGGATCAAATATGAAATAAAAAATTAAAAAAATTACTGCCATCAAGAGCAAGTAGACATGTTGGGGCAAATGCCCACCAGCGAGGCTAAACTTGGACTATAATTTCTTTTTTGAAAAACAAAAAAGTGCCAACCTCAGGTTTAACAAAACTTCAGCAGAACCATTTAGCCATATCAAACAACCTCTAGTGCAATTATTGAGAGAGAATTGATCACACCAGACTGCATGTGACCAAAAGTGTCCAGCACAAGTTTGGCCGAACTTGTGCTGGACACTTTTATGATGGAGAGTAGCTAGGGTAGAATTTTTCTTCAGTTAATCTGGTATTTCTTATAAACATGTCCATTGGTATTTGATTTTTGTGCCACACTCATATATATCATTTGATTAATTTATTGTCACCATTATATTATTAATATTATAAGTATAGAAAAAACTCATGTGCCAAATGCATACCAGGTGATGTTACACCTTTTATAATATTATGAAATAAAAGTAAAAAAATATGAAAATGATTAGCTTTACAATAATTTAAATAGATATTTAAAAAAAAGATAAATAAAAAAGTAAAATTAATCTCAAAGAGATCAATTATGAAAAACAAGATACTAGTAAAATTCTTACTCTCAAGAGCCAGTAGAAGTGTTTAAACAAATGGGAGCCATCAGGGCTAAATTGTAATAAGTGACCTTTTTTTAAAGATAAAAAATTATACAACAGAGGTTGGGAAGAACAACAGGTGGATGATTCAGCTAAACAAAACTACTTGTAGTGAAGTTTGATAAAAGAATGTTTTTTGTTGTTATAGAGAGAATTGATCCTATCTGACTGCACGTGACCAAAAGTGTCCAGCACAAGTTTGGCCAAACTTGTTCTGGACACTTTTATGATGGAGAGTAGCTTGGGTGGAATTTTTCTTCAGTTCCTTCATCTCGTATTTCTCATAAACAGGTCTACTGGTATTCTATCAGTCTGTATCATTCATATTTATCATCAAATTAATATTTTATCACTAATATATTATTAATTTTATTAGTATAGCAAAATCCTGTGTGCCAAATGCATACCAGGTGAACTTATACCTTCAATAATTTTTTAATAAAGACGTAAATAAATATTGAAATGATTAGTTTTACAAAAATTCAATAGAAATTTAAAAGTAAAAAGAGGAATAAAACAGTAAAATAAAAGTCAAAGAGTTCAAATATGAAAAAAATACTAGCAAAATTCTTGCTATCAAGAGCCAGTAGAGGTGTTAAAGCAAATGGGAGCCATCAGGGCTTAATTGTAATAAGTTATCTTTTCTTTCAAGATAAAAAATTATACACCTGATATTGGACAGAAAAGCAGGTGGATGATTCAGCTAAACCAAACTACTTCTAGTGAAATTTGATAATAAAACATTTTGTTGCCATACAGAGAATTGATCCCATCTGGCTGCACATGACCAAAAGTGTCCAGCACAAGTTTAGCCAAACTTGTGCTGGACACTTCTATGATGGAGAGTGGATGAGGTAAAATTTTATTGAGTTCATCTAGTATTTCTTACAAAAATGTCTACTGGTATTTTATCTTTGTGCCTCACTCATAAATATCATTTGATTAATTTTTGGTCACCATTATATTATTAATTTTATAAGTATAAAAAAAACTCATGTGCCAAATGCATACCAGGTAATGTTACACCATTTATAGTATTATTAAATAAATGTATAAAAATATGAAAATAATTTATTTTAAAAATTATTAATTGATATCCAAAAGAAATATGAGGAATAAAAAATTAAGTTAAAGGGATCAAATATGAAAAAATAAATCCAAGTATTATTCCTAATATCAAAGTCCAGTAGAGATGTTGAAGCAAATGAGAGCCATCAGGGATAAGTTGTACTAAATTGACTGTTTTATAAAGATATAAAATTGTGTACCAGTGGTTTGCATGAACTCTAGGTGGACAATTCAGCTATATCAAACTAGATCTATTGAAGTTTCTTATCAAATGATTTTTTTCATTGCCATAGAGAGAATTGATACCATCTGACTACACCTTACCAAAAGTGTCCAGCACAAGTTCTGCCAAACTTGTGCTGGACACTTTTATGATGGAGAGTAGCTAGGGTGCAGGTCTTCTTCAGTGCAACTGTTATTGTTTTAACACATGTCAACTGGTATTTGATCTTTCTGTGTTATTCATATTTTATCATCTGATTAATTTTTTTTCATTAGAATATTTTTAATTTTATTAGTATAGAAAAAACTTGTGCACCAAATGCATGCCATGTTATATTACACCTTTTATAATATTATTAAAAAATGTTAAAAAAATATGAAAATGATTTTTTTTCCAAAATTATAAATTAATATCCAAATGTAACATGAGTGATACAAAAATAAATTAAAAGAGATCAATTAAGAAAAAGAAAAATTCAAGGAAAATTCCTGCCTTCAAGAGCCAGTAGAGGTGTTGAAACAAACGGGTGCAATCTGGGCTAAATTTGACAAAATTTAATTTTTTTTAAAGATAAAATATTTTTCACCTGAGGTTTGGAAAAACTTAAGGTGGATAATTCAACCATACCAAACTACTTCTAATTTAATTATTTAGCATTTTTTTAATTTCATTTCCACAAAGAGAATTGATCCCATCTGACTGCACCTGAACAAAAGTGTCCAGCACAAGTTTGGCCAAACTTGTGCTGGACACTTTTATGATGGACAGTAGCTAAGAGTAGCTAGGGTGGAAGTGTTCCTCAGTACATCAGTTTTTTGTTTTTCACATTTCTATTGGTTTTTTATCTTTTTTTGTCATTCATATTTATCTTATAATTAATTTTTTTTCACCATATATATTATTAATGTTTCTATTATAGCAAAAACCTGCATGCCAAATGCAAAATTGGTGATGTTACACCTTTAATAATATTATTATATAAAGTTAAAAAAATATGAATATGTTTAGTTTTTAAAAAAATAAATTGATATATAAAATTAAAAAGAGTAATAGAAAAGTGAAATGAAAATAAATGGGATCAAATACAAAATAAAAAATAAAAGTAAAAATTCTACTATAAAGAGCCAGAAGTGGTGTTGGGACAGTTGGGGACCCCTAGGTCAAGACTTGGTCTAAACTTACTTTTATGTATAGCTAACAAATTTTGACCTGAGGTTTGGACAGACTTCCAGGGGAAAATTTTTCAATATTAAACATTCTTTACTTCAATAATTTAGTGAAATATCATTTTCAGTGCCATTGAGAGAATTTATCTCATATGACTTCATGAAACCAAAAGTGTCCAGCACAAGTTCGGCCAAACTTGTGCTAGACACTTTTATAATTGAGAGTAGGCATACAGCAAATCTTCTTAAACTCAAAAGGGATTTCTTATTAATATTTCCATTGGTATTTGATCTTTCAGTGTCATTTAAATTTACCATTTGACTAATATTTTGTCATAATTATATTATTAATGTTATTACTATAGTAATAACTTGTGCGAAAAATGCATACCAGGTGGTGTTCCACCTTTAATCATATATTATTAAATAAAGGTATAAGAGTATGAAAATTTTTTATTTTAGAAATTAATAATTGATATCCAAAGTAATATGAGCAATAAAAAAGTAAAATAAAAGGGATAAAATAAGAAAAAAAAATCTAATGAAAACTCCCACGATCAATAACAAGTAGAGATGTTAGATCAAATGTGCACCACCAGGGCTAAACTTGGACTATATTTTCTTTTTTGTTAAACCAGAGAAAGTGTCCTGATGAGTTTTGAAAAATCATCAGGAGGACATTTTGGCAAAATTAAACTAATTATTGTGAAATGATTGAGAAAATGTCATTTTAATTTCCATAGAGTAAATTTATCACATCTGACTGCATGTAACCAAAAGTGTCTAGCACAAGTTCAGCCGAACTTATGCTGGACACTTTTATGATGGTGAGTATCTAGGGTGCAGGTCTTCTTCATTTCATCAGGTATTCCTTATAAACAAATCCACTTGTATATGATCTTTCTGTGTCATTCATATTTATCATTTGATCCATTGTTTTTCACCATTATACTATTAATGTTATTAGTATTGAAAAAACTTGTAAGCCAAATGCTTACTTTGAGATGCTACATCTTTAATATTTTCATTAAATAAAAGTAAAAAAAAATATGAAAAGGATTAGTTTTACAAGAAATAAATTGATATTTGAAAGCAAAAAGAGGAATAAAAAAGTAAAATAAAAGTGATTAAATATGAAATTAAACATTCAAATAAAATTTCTGCCATCAAAGACAATTTGAGTTTTCAGACCAAATTTGCACCACCAGTTCTAGATTTGGAATATATTTTCATTTTTTTAAAATTAATAAAAGTGTCCACCTGAGGTATTCTAAAAAATCAGGAGGATAGTATAGCAGTATAAAACTACTTATTGTGCAATGATTGAGCAAAATTTCATTTTAACTTCCATTGAGTAAATTTATCCCATCTGACTGCATGCAACCAAAAGTGTCCAGCACAAGCTCAGCTGAACTTGTTCTGGACACTTTTATGATGGAGAGTAGCTAGGGTGCAAGTCTTCTTCAGTTAATCTTGTATTACTTTTATAAATGTCTATGTGTATTTGATCTTTCAGCATCATCCATATTTATTATTTGATTAATTTTAGTCACCATTATATTATTATTGTTTTTAGTTTAGCAAAAACATGTGTACTGAATGTACACTGGGTGATTTTACAACTTTAATTATATTATATAATAAATGTAAAAAAACGTGAAAATTATCAGTTTTACCAAAATTAAATTGATATCTTAAAGCTAGAGGATAAATAAAAAAGTAAAATTAAAATTAAAGAGATCAAACATAAATTAAAGATATTGAGTATAATTTCTGCTATTATGAGCCAGTAGAGGCTTCAGAAAAAATGGGCACCATCATAGATTAACATGGATTAAATTTACTTTTTACCAAAGTAAGAAATTTTCTACCTTAGGTTTTGACAAACTTCAGGGGGACAATTTGTCCATATAAAACTACTTTCAGTGCAATGATGGAATGATCATTCAATCTCATTTCCATAAAAATAATTGATTGCATCTGACAGCATGCAACCGAATTTGTCCAGCACAAGTTTGGCCAAACTTGTGCTGGACACTTTTATCATGTAGAGTAGCCAGGGTTCAAGTCATTTTAAATCATCTGGAATTTCTTATAAAAATGTGCACTGTTATTCAACCTTTGTGCCTCACTCATATTTATCAATTGATTAATTTTTTTTCACCATTATATTATAAATATTATCAGTATAGCAAAAACTTGTGTGCCAAATGAATACTGGGTGATGTTACACTTTTTATAATATTATTACATAAAGGTAAAAAAATATGAAAATGATTTATTTTACAAAAAATAAACTTCTATCCAAAAGCAATATGAGGGGAATAAAGTAAAATAAAAGAAATCAAAGATAAAAATTGAAATCCAAGTTAAATTCCTGCCATAAACAGAAAAATGAGAAGTTGAATCAAATTAGAACAATCAGGGCTAAACTTGCACTAATTTTCTTTTTTGTAAAAATTAAAAAAAAAATCCACTTGAGCTTTACCAAAACTTCAGGATGACAATTTTGCCATATCAAACTACTTCTAGTGTAATTATTTATCAAAAATTTATCTTCATTTCCATAGAGAGAATTGCTCCCATCTGTTTGAACCTGACCAAAAGTGTGCAGCACAAGTTTGGCTAAACTTGTGCTGGACACTTTTATGATGGAGAGTAGCTAGGGTAAAATTTTTCTTCAGTTAATCTAGTATTTCTTACAAACATGCCTACTGGTATTTTATCTTTGTGCCTCACTCATAAGTATCATTTGATTTATTTTTGGTCACCATTTTAGTTTTAATTTTATAAGTATAGAAAAAACTCATGTGCCAAATGCATACCAGGTGATGTTACACCGTTTATAATATTATTAAATAAATGTATAAAAATATGAAAATAAATTATTTTAAAAATTATTAATTTATATCCAAAAGCAATATGAGGAATAAAAAATTAATTTAAAAGAATCAAATATGAAAAAATAAATCCAAGTAATATTCCTACTATCAAAGGCCAGTAGAGGTGTTGAAGCAAATGAGAGCCATCTGGGATAAATTGTACTAAATTTACTTTTTTTTAAAGATAAATAATTTTGCACCTGTGGTTCGGATGAACTCTAGGTGGAAAATTTGGCTATATAAAACTACTTCTGGTGAAGGTTTTTATCAAATAATTTTTTCCATTGCCATAGAGATAATTGATCTCATATGACTGCACCTGACCAAAAGTGTCCAGCACAAGTTTGGCAAAACTTGTGCTGGACACTCTTTTGATGGTGAGTATCTAGGGTGCAGGTCTTCTTCAGTGCAACTGGTATTTTTTTAAAACATATCCACTGGTATTTGATCTTTCTGTTTTATTAATAATTTATCATTTGATCAATTTTTTGTCACCAGTATATTATTATTTTAATTAATATAGCAAAAAAAACATGTGCCAAATACTTACAGGGTGATGTAAAACCTTTAATAATTTTATTAAATACAGTTAAAAAATTATGAAAATGATTTGTTTTACATAAAATTAGTTGATATCTAAAAGAAAAAAGGGATAAAAAGAAATAGGTTGAATAAAATTGATTTCATATGAGTTCAAAAATTCAAGTTAAATGTCTACTTTCAAGGTTTAGTAGAGGTGTTGGATAAAATGGGCACCATCAGGAATAAAATTGTACTTAATTTGATTTTTTGAAAACCTAAATGAAGTTTTAAACTGATTTTTTTCTAATATTTAGTTGGACACTTTGTCCATATCAAATTACTTCTAGTACCATTATTGACCAAATTACATCCTCATTTCCATATGCAGAATTCATTCCATATGGCCGGACCAGGCCAAAGGTGTCAACCACAAGTCTGAGAGTTCTTCTGGTAGACACTTTTATAATGGACAGTAGTAGGGTGCAAGTCTTCTTTAGTTAATCTAGTATTCCTCATAAACATTTCCAACTTATTTTTGGCCAAAAATCAGGTGGAAAATTTGTCCATATCAAATAACTTCTAATGCCATGATTGACTAAAAATTGATTCTCATTGCCATATAGAGATTTGATCCCATATGACTGGATCTGGCAAAAGTGTCACCACAATTTTTGATAAACTTAAGTTTGAAAATTTTATGATGGAAATTAATTGCAGGTCTTCTTCATTTCATCAAGTAATCCTCATAAAAATTTCCACACTTATTTTGGCCAAAATTTAGGTGGACACTTTGGCCATATTAAATTAATTCTAATTCCATTTTGATAAAAAACTCACACTTATTGCCATATATAGATATTAAACCCATCAGACTTTGCCTTTCCAAAAGTGTCTACCTGAATTATGGCTAAACCTCAGTTGGACACTTTTATGATGCAGAGTAGCAAGGGCAAAAGTATTCTTCAGTTAATTTGTTATTCACAATAAATTTATCCTCCTGAAGTTTAGCCTAACTTCAGGTGGAAAATTTCGGAAAGCACTGGTTAGTCAAAAATCATCAAAAAAGTGTTCACCAAATTGTTGGATAAACTTGTGGTGGACACCTTTGATCAGCCACAGTCAGATGAGATCAACTCTTTAGATGGAAATGAGGATGATATTTTGGTCAATAATGGAAATAGAAGTAGTTTGATGTGGCCAAATTATCCCCCTGAAGGTCAGACAAACCTCACAAGGATACTTTTTAACAGGGAGTAACTGAGAAAAATTTATTTATCAGAAGGAAAATCTTTTATTGTATAGATGCCAAGGTTTCATATTTTTGTTTTATGGTCAGTATTAATTTTGAAAGTGTCTGTCCAAGCAATTTCATTGCCCATTTTTAAATGTTTCAAACAGTGTGATACAGTATTAAGGTGTCACTTAGTATAATTAATTTCTATTAAGTGCCCTCCTATGATGCCTAAATTTATAATTTAATATCTTACATAATAATTATTTTTGATATAAATTCATCAATATTTTATTTTATTATCAAATTTAATTGAGCAAGTATCCTGAATTATTATATATGGATAAGCTTAGGTTAGATTAATTTGTGCTCAATTTGTGCTCAACAGAGGACTAAAATCAAGTTCTGGAGGATCAACTTGTGCATAATTTGGAATCAGTTGATATTCTGCCTATAATCAATCTGAGAATAAATGTACTTCCAATACAATTTTGTATATTGTTATAAAGTGAGAATAACCCTGGAATAATAAGAGACACTCTGGATTTCAAATAGAAAGGATTGCTAGAAGTTCACCCCCAGATTTTTCATGGTGAATTAGTAAAGTATAATAAAAATGTAAAAGATAGTAAAATATGATCTTCCCCCTCCAAACTCCTGACCTTTTATAGCCAAAATATCCATAAGGACACACAGCAAAAATGTAAATACAGGAATAAATGGAATACTAGAGAGAAAAAGGAAAAATAAAAAATAAAAAGTAATTGTCACTTTCTCTAGTAAATAAGTCAGGAAAAGGTTAAAATAATAATAACATATTTGAAAATTATATACATGTTGTTTTTAGACAAAAATTTGCATGACAGTAAATACTCCAGTCTACAGATTTCTCACTCAAGGAATTATTTCCCATGTCGACAGTACTGTAGATTTGGTGTTCCCACTCAATGAAAAATTATCATGTCACTTAAAATATACTAATATATTTCTCACTCCTGGGATACTTGAACTTTAAGAGTGCCCATATGTTGTTTTTAATAGTCACCATAAAAATTCAAGTGGAACCTGCTAGCAGGTGCCTATCCCTATATTTAGTTTTAATTTAAGATTGATTTTGATTTTATATTGTGCAAGCTAGTGTGCTCATTGTTCAGTGAAAAGTCTTTCCAGAAGAATTGCAGTTGAGCTGAAATTGAGTTAAATCAAAGATAGGGATTGGCACCTACAAGGACATCCAAAGAGGATGACACCTAATTGCAAAAAAATTTTTTTCCGGCTTCAAAAACTGAGCTGTCAATTTTTCTTGACAGGCTTCATGCCAGGTTTGTGGCACTGGGGTGATATTTTCCAATTTTCCCCCTTCCCCTCCCTCCTCCATTTTCCACCCTCCTTGTCCACATCCTGGATCCTAGAAATTGTAAATCACTGGTAAGTTTCAATTTTCATCTTTTGTATTCTTCATCTCAGACAAGGGAGGGAAAGGTGGAAAAATGGGCAAAAATTGTCATGGGATATCTTCTCACAATTATAAATATAAGAAAGATGAATGGGTAATATGATTATGAACAAGACATAAATAGCTAATAATGCTAATCTTTGTAAATAGTTATATAGTGCTGTTTGTAATAATTTGAAGGTGTTGACTACTAAATCTTATTTTTATAACAACTCGATGTTGACTTCAACTTTATTTTGTGAAGTACATCTTTTAGACTTAATTTATCTGTTTATAACTGTAACAGGTTATGGGCATGCGTGCTGACAGCAACATGGACGTTGTACTGTTTACTTCCGTACCAATAAAACAAAGTATTTTCAATGAAAATCACAATATTTTTGGGTTTACATGTGATTTTGGTACCCTAAACAAAAGTTACCATGATAAACACAAGAAGAGAAAGAAAAAAAAAGGATAACTTTTTCAAGTCAGTGTCTTTATCATACTACTGGAGTCAGTCTAAAGGACTTTGAAAGCGCCTCTACATATCTAAAATTTTGCAACCAAACTGTTCCAAAACCAAAAGTCAAACTGACCAGTTCCTACACTCAGTATGAGCCAGTAACAAGTTTACACAAACATGTACAATCACAAATAAAACCTGCGTACAGACTTGTCCTCTTACCTCACATACCAGTTCACAGACAGATATTGTCACATATGCCTCACTGGGAACACAAACAGACACACCATTTTACTGTCTTGATCTTTCCTCTTCTTCCCTATTTTCGAACTTAACACTGTCTAATTCAACTTTTTCATCTGTCATGGAACAACAACCTGATCAAGTCGCAAATGACATATCAATGTCTTATTTAGCGGATATGTCCACTCTTCCAATATTGAGATCAAATGATCACAGGGTCGCTGTCCCTAAATTGAAGGGATAAAATTTCCTTATATGTCTGGATGACCTAAAACGTTACTTAAATAACTTGATTGACAGGGATTTACCAGACTATTTGACTGAGACCACAAACAAACATGCCAAAGGAAAAAACTTTGTTTGTTGTGTGATATTGTACACTTGTGATGTTGACTCAAAGTCACTTATATGTGACTTGGATGATCCTTATCTTATGATTACTACATTAACAGCCAAATATGGTAAACTGTGTATATCAGATGTTCAAACACTATATGAAGAGTTTACAACCCTTAAATATGATTCTAATTCTTCTACTTTTTCTACACACTTGTCAAAAATTACTTTTATAAAAAATCAATTGTCCTTAATAAAATTTGTCATCAAAGATGACTTCTACATTTGCCCATTATTGGCATCACTTCCAAAAAGTGATAATTTGAACTACTCTGGCATATATCAAAGGCTTTCTGATAAGTCTTTTGATGATGTCAAATTGGTGGATATTATAGCTTGTATCAGAAGGATGGATAACATGCTACAATGCCAAAATGCAACAAACCCAGCACCTATCACAGCATCAGAAGCCTACAAAGACCATTACACCACAAAATCTTCTCCTAATCCACCTAAGACAAACAACATCATTTGTCACAATTGTCAGAAGCAAGGATGTATTGCCACCAAATGCTACCAAAAGGGAAATGATGACAAAGCTATCAAGTGGCACAACACTTTCAAAAAAAATCAGTCCTCTGCCAATACAGCTACAATGAAAAGTAATAACAAATCTCCAAAACCAATTTTGTCTTCTGAATTTGGTTTTTCAACTTCTCTGCACCTGCAAAACAATATTAATTTGTGGGCTAGTGGTGCATCACATAATATGACCAGTGATCATTCAATAATTTTCAACTATTGACAGTTGACTAGTCCTTCAAAAGTTGTAGTAGCCAATAAAAGCTCATCTAATATCATGGGCATTGGTGATTTGTATCTGATTGATAGAGTTACTGGATTTTGTACCTTGGTTGAGAATATTTACTATTTTCCTGAACTTCATAAAACATTACTATTGGGCTTTGAACTTTTCTCTGGTCACATCTTTCCAATTCAAAATGAATCTGGTACATATTTAGCCAACACTCTGACAAACAATATGATAGTTAACCTACATATTGACAAAGCCTCATGTTGCTTTATGGTGGATGAATGACTCTTGAGCTCACCTGTGAAATTTGCAAATACAACTTCAAAACATGACTTGTTTGATCTGTGGCATAAGAGATTAGATCATGTTGGTGAACACCATATCAAACAACTTATCAAAAATTCAACTGGTCATAATTTAGTGAACTATAAATCTCCAACTTTTTATGAGGAATGTCAGTTGGCCAGTTCTTATGTTAACCCTCCTTTTCCCTCTTCAAATATTACTTTCTCCCTTTTAGATATGATAGTATCTGATCTTGTAGGTCCCTTACCGATGGCAATATCTGGTGGCAAGTATGTCTTGTCCTTCAGGGATGTTTTTTGGGCTATACTTGGGTTTATGTCATCAGCTATAAATCAGACACTGCACATTGCTTTGAAAACTTCTGTGCCTTTGCGGAAACTCAAATGAGACTGAAAGTCAAGGCAAGTTGCACCAAAAATGGTGGTGAATTCACAGGGAAGGATTTTAAACAAATCATCAGCCAGAGGGGTATTCAACATCAGGAGACAGCTCCTTACCTTCACCATCAGAATGGTTGGGCTGAACGGTAGAACCATTCTCTTGAAATTATGGGACAAGCATCACTTTTTACCAGTGGTCTTTCAGAGACATTTTGGTCCTATGCTTTTACTTGTGCTTCTTATTTGTGCAACAGGATCATGTCTTCACATGATCTAAAAAGACCATATGAATTATTTATGGGTCATAAAACCTTCATTGGTCATCTACGTTTTTTCAGCACTATTGCATATGTTCATGCTCCTACTGAACGTCAGTCTACATTAGACCCTCGCTCAAAGTGTTGTATTTTTATTGGGCATAAAAAGAGGCTTAAGGGGTGGAGATTTTGGGATTTGTCCAATAGTAAAGAAATAATTTCAGGCTCTGCCCACTTTGTTGATGAGCACAATGTAAGTACTATTCCTTGTAATATTCCTTCCCCTTCTCCCTCTATAGACTCCACAAATATTCTAGAAAACCTGGCAGACATTAATGAATTGGAAACTATCAACTCACAAGAGAACCTTATGAGACACATTGAAGTTATGTTGGAAGCCATCAGCAATTAAATTCCTAAAAATCTAACAGCAGCAATGAAGTGTGACAATAAATCCCATTGGAAAAATTCCTGTGACAAGGAGATTTGCATGCTTGAATCCAAAAAAGTTTGGCATGAAGCACCACTTCTTCCTAATACTCAACCTTTGCGATCCCATTGGGTTTTTGCAGTGAAAAAGAATTGTCAGCCTAGATATCCCTAGGACTGAGTATTTCTTATGCTTTTAAAAAAATAACCTTAAGTACATTAAGCTTATATCTTAAAAATAAGGTTAAAACAATTATATATATGATTATAATACATATATATATAATTATTACACTATTACATAACTTATAGTAGTTTAAATAGCTTATCCATAGCCTAATTATACTTATTAAAGTTTTAATGGAGTCATAACATATTTATCATAAGTGATATTAGGTAATTATTGACATACATAAGCTTAAATGTATACATAAAGCTCATATTCAGTGAAATATGCAGTATATTATGTATATTTATGTCTATAAGTGGGTTTTAGCCTCTTAATAGCCTATAACCTTTGTTTTTCTGTTTATTTTAGGTCATATGGAAATAATCAGTGGATTCACAACACCTACAGAAGAATATACACCTATTTCAGGCGCATACACTCAGTTTGGACAACTTAATCTGCTTCCTTGGATGAATATTCACAGATTTATAGGTTGGCAGGTCATTGCTGGGTTAATATGGATGCTTGGGGATGTTATTGGGGGCTTGTACATTTCATTTTTTTCCTTTATATGCTTTGGGTTCCATTTTATTCCTTTTGGATTAGTTATTTTACCTGCTTCTTTATGGTATCCACTTTTATCTGGATTTTCTAATTATGGTTTGGGTCTGTGTTAGCATTAATTGTGATGGAGGGTCCTTACTGGAGGTCTGGGTTTTGAATCTTCTTGAAGTGGACACCATGGCGAGGTGATGTGCCCTCACAGTGCTGTAATTGCCGGGGATAGCAGTGACATCATCAGGATTAAAGGTCTGTGCACTCTAGGGGACTTTGGTATAAGTAAGGAGGGATTTGACAGTTTATTCATAATCATTTACTTACTACAATTCAATAAAACATTTAAATACAATTATTAAGCATTTAGAAATATATTATAAAGCCTTTATACATTGATATTGTCATCATATAAGCTATAACTATATTCTATTTATCTATTTTCTACCACTAGCATGCATTTAAATCCAAGTATTGTGAGTTTTATTTGAGTATAACTATTTTATTAGTCTTCTCCTCAGGTTTAATCACTAAATCTTTTTTCAATAAGTAGTAGGACCATTAATGAACACTATTAAATCATACTTATATACTAGACATACTGACAGGAATCCTGAGGGTGAAATTATTAAGTACATGGCTCAATTAGTGGCATGCGGTTATACTCAAGAACATGGTGTTAACTATCATGAAATATTTGCACCAACTGCTCTTTTTTCAACTCTTTGATTTTTATTTGTATTAGCTTCCAAATTGAGATTGAAATCTGCCCAGTTTGATGTTGTTGGGGCTTATCTTAATTCTAAAATTGATGAGGATGTCTATATGATCCCTCCAGCTAACATACAGCTTTCTAGTCCTACGTCAGTTCTTAAACTAGAAAAAGCCTTATATGGTACTAAGCAGGCCGGAAGATGCTGGTACTTCTGCTTTGCGGAAATATTAACCTCTGCTGGGGTCATCTGTCTTCAGTATGATCCTTCTGTATATGTATACCATTTAAATGGTGAATTGTGTTATGTGTGGGTTAATGTAGATGACGGGTGTGTATTTGGTAAATCACAGAAAATCATAGACTGGTTTCACAAATTTATAGAAGCAAAGGTAGAAGTCACTTGGCAGGATAAAAAATGTGAAATTGTGGGAATTGGAGTACAACAAGATGAGGCAGGAAACTATGTGAAAAACTCATTTCATCTTTTGGCTTCACATCTTCTACCTGTAAGACTCCTATTGAGCCAAGTATGAATCTGATTGTGTTGGCAGATGATGATGGTATTGCAAAAGTAAATACCACTTCATATTTAAAAGTGATTGGCACTGAAAACTATTTAGCAGTTGCAACTAGGCCTGACCTTTTATATGTGGTTGGGTATTTAAGAAGATTTGTGAATAATCCAAATGAATCACACTGGCAGTGTGTAAAACATTTATCACATTATATAAACACTACCACAAAGTATGAAATTTCCCTTAAACCATCAATGATGATAAATTAGTCTGTTATAGTGATGCTGGATGGGGTGGCCAGTTTTCTAGATCAGTTAGTGGCTTTATGGGTTTAGGTTACAGTTGCCTTGTATCCTGGGCATCGAAAAAGCAAACAATTGTTGCTACCTCATCAGATTATTTGGAACTCATGGCAATGTCCCTGGCAAAGAAGGAAATTATGTGGTTTAGAAGTGTATTGGAGGATTTGGGGATGCCTTGTAACTTGGCAACTGATATGATGGTGGATAACACAGCATCAATTGTATATTCCAACATTCATGACATCAACAAGCAAAAAAAACATTTTCAAAGGGACTGTTTTTATGACTAAGAACAAGTGGCCAAAAATCTTGTAAAATGTATATGGACCTCTATGTCAGATCAATTGGCCAATGTCTTTACTAAAGGTCTTCACAAGCTGGCGTTAGATAAATTCATCTTGTGTTTCTTTACTTAATTTTTTATTATTATTTTCTTTTGTTTTGTTTCACTTTCCTATTATTTTTTCTTTTCCAGATTTGGATTGTTGTAATACAGCCTCTTATTAATGTCTGATATTATTACAAACAACACTATTTAACTATTTACAAAGATTAGCATTATTAGCTATTTATTTCTTGTTCATAATCTTATTTACCATTCATCTTTCTTATATTTATAATCGTGAGAAGATATCCCATGAAAATTTTTGCCCATTTTTCCACCTTTCCCTCCCTCGTCTGAGATAAAGAATACAAAAGATGAAAATTAAAACTTACCAGTGATTTACAATTTCTAGGATCCAGGATGTGGACAAGGAGGGTGGAAAATGGAGGAGGGAGGGGAAGGGGGAAAAATGGGAAAATATCACCCCAGTGCCGCAAACCTGACATTCAGCCTGTCAAGAAAAATTGACAGCTCAGTTTTCGAAGTCGGCAAAAAAAAAAAAAATTCTGCAATTTTGTGTCATCCTCTTCGGATGTCCCTGTACTATCAGTTGCCATGTTTTTTCATGGTGAGTGCATTATAATTTAAGTCATTATTTTGAGCACTAAATAAGTTTAGTGTTTTATAAGGGCAAAAATCTTCTAAGTAATTTGTCTTTATACTTAACACTTGGCTGACACTTCATGTCTTGTTTTGCGTGCGGGACATTGCCACCCAAAACGTAAACGTGACACAGTTTTTCCCGCTGTGTGTGTTACATACACACTACAGCACATGTTTGTTTCGCCATGGGGCGCAACAATTACGCAACAGTTGTGCAACCGTTACGAAACAAGTGTTTTTTGCACTTAAGACCCAACTAAGACCTTTCAGTGCCAATAATATTGTTACTTAACTGTTGTGTAATCTTTGCTGTTATGTGTAGTATGATAGCTTAGTGATTGTTAAGTACATAAAGTGTATATAGTCTGTGGTGCAGATGACGCGTCTAACTCCGGTTCACTCCGGACGAAGCGCTGACACTGCTACCATAGGTGAGTAACAAAATATTGTGGTTCACTCCGGACGAAGCTCTGACACTGCTACCATAGGTTATGGGCTGTCCCTGATTTGTTTACTAGCAGTAATTTAATCTTGTATTTTCCTGGAAATTTGTGTGCCCCATGCTTGCCCCACGTTAAAAGCGTCTTTTTTGGTGTTGAGCTACCTCCACCTCTTTCTCTCGGTTAATCTAATCCATGCCAATTTCGGATTCTTCAAATCCATTCCAATCTCGCCCTCTCTTAGCTTGCAAACGACCTCAACCTCTCAGTAGGGATTTAAAGAACTTACTTCCTCCCCAATCAATTAATACCCGAGCAAGACGCCGCTCGCGTTCGCTCTCAGGCCCTCCCACCTCACCAGCATCCTCTACGGATAGCGCAAGCACTTCTCGCCTATCCCAAACCCCCAGCCCTTCATTTTACTGTCCGGTAACACACCGGTTCCTTCTTCTACCCCTCCTTCTTCTTTTTCAACCCCGGCTACTCCATCTTCCCCTTCTCCTTTTCTTTCCCAGCCTCTCCCTCCTCCCTTTCTTCTTCCCCCCAAATCATCATCATCGCAAAGCATCCCCCCCACATCCTCATCACAAACCAGACACGCAGCCTCGGTGCGTGATTGTCCTCCCCATCTTCCTCATACCACCTCTAGCCCTTTGATGCAGTCGCGGTGCAACTCCGGTTCGCAGTCACGATGACCGAGACACAGCTGTGTCTTGTTGTTGCGACATGCTGGAACTGGCCATGGTCATCGTCCTAGCCCCTCCTCTTCACTCAGCAGCAACAATTTTTTATCTGACAATGAAAATGATAATTTTACAACGTATAAAGGAAGAGATTGCGCTGATGTTATCAATGAGATCATACAAAGGACTAATAAAATGTCTAAATTGAAACCTGATGGTTCTAACTGGCAAACTTGGATAAAGAATATCAAAAATTTTTTAATGCGCTGTGTACGTTCAACTAAATATATCTCTGACGCAGGTGCAATCAATGATGATATCTCAAAACTGGAGGACGAAATGAGCTGGCATGCAATCTACAACACAATTGATGAAAAACTTCAGGCTTTTATAGATTTTTGGATCACCAGCTACAAAGTTTTCTCAATTCTCAGCTCCAAATTTGACAAAGCTTCCCACACAGTTTGCATGGCTCTCTTTAACGATCTGTTAACTATTAAAACCTCCCTTTTTACGAATGTAATGGAACATGGAGAAAAAGTTAAGTCGATTTTGGAGGCGGTTCAGCAATCAGGTTTTGTTTTTGGTTTTGATGAAATGATGGCAGTTTTTACCCAACTCTTATTACCGTCATCAGTCAATTATCTTGCCACTGAAGCAAACCGTCATTTTGAATTGCGAAAAGACATCTCTCAACCCTCCTTCGATGAGATGATGAATGTTCTCCAAAATTCTTTTATCAATTCATCTCAATCTTCCTCAAATGCCCCTACCCTTTCTACTGCTTTTGAACTGACAACTGAACCTGAGTCTGTTTCATCTTTGGCTTTCAAAAAAGGCCGCATGGACAGTTACCTCCCTGGAAATAGAAAACCTGAATATTCTTGTTTTTACTGCAAATCCTCTGAACACTTCCAGAACACTTGTCCATATGATCCCAATACTAAAAGCTTTAATGTAGCGGTTTGGGGACAGCATGAAGCTTTTGCTCGTGACAACAAGGACTCTATGAACCTTGTCTGGAAAGCACTGAACAATAGGAAAGGAAAACAACCAGCTCAAACTTCATCGAAACCCCGCTTAAACAAAATCAGCTGCAAAGCGCTAGATGTTCTCACTACTGCTTTGAAAGAAATGGATTTTGGTACTGATAGCTGGACTGAGGAGCAAGACAGTAAGGATTGAAAAGGTGTTTTTGACTCTGGTGCCACAAATCATGTCACTGGTGATGTACGTCTTCTCTCTGACTTCAGAACTTTGGATACTCCTATTCCAGTCAAAACTGCAACTGACTCTGGTGCTGCTTTCATTACTGGTCACGGAAACATGTTCATTAAAGGATGTGATGGAGAATTAGTTACTATCAAAGGTGTTTTCAATTGTGATAGGGCGAAATCCACTCTTATTTCTCCTTTTGATCTTCTAGATAATGGCATTTCTCTTTCTTTTAATCAAAATCATGATTATGTTATTTCAAAAAACAAAAAAATATTATTTCTAGCTCTTAAATCTTCTGCTGGTCGTAAATGGACGGTTGATCTAGTATATCCTTGTGCACTAGAGACCAATGTTTTTGAAATGAATTATTTTAACTCTTTATCCTCTGCTACCCTTCCTGCTCCTTTTGTTCCTCCACCCCCTTCAAAAATTCCTTATCCAACTGCGGTTCCTGACTCAATCATGGATTGGCATCGTTGTCTCAGACACACAAGTACCAGGGTTTTGAGAATACTTTCCAAAAAAGGTCTTTGTGAAAATGCACCATCTTATGTCCCTTCATGCAGATTACACTGTGATGTTTGTGCTATGTCAAAAAGCAAAAGGAAAAACACGTGCAAGACATCCAAGCACACCCATGAGCTTATGGATTTGGTGGTTTCTGATCTAGTAGGGCCAGTGGTTGACGTAACTGATAGAGGTGAAGTTTATGTAGCTACCTTCAGAGAATCTTTCTCGACTTATGGTGAAGTTTTTGTCCTAAAGAAGAAGTCGGATGTTTTTGACGCTTTTATTAATTTCAAATCTCGCTTAGAAAACATCACTAATCAACATCTCAAAATCCTCAGAACTGACAATGGCAAAGAATACATGAACAAGAAATTCTCTGAATACCTTTCCCAACACGGTATCCTTCATGAACACTCTATGCCTTATCACCATGAACAGAATGGAATGGCTGAAAGATTCAATGAAACAATTGGTGAAATATCCAGAACAATCCTTCTTGCATCAAATCTTCCCCCCACCTTCTGGACTTTTGCTTATTTTTGGGCTTCTTTCCTTCACAATAAATTACCAAATATGAGAGTTACTGATAGTACCCCATACCAAATCATTTTCAACAAAAAAGCGGACTTATCTCCTGTCAAAATTTTCGGTCAGTGGGAATATGTGCACATTCCAACTGAAAAAAGGACAAGAATGGAGGTCCGGGCTATGCGTTGCAGGGTTGTTGGTTTTATTGATGGTGGTAAAGGTTGGATTTTTTGGCATCCAGAGTCTAATTCGTTTGTTCAATCGGCAATGGCAAATTTCATCCCAGAAGGGGACAAGGACAATATTAAAACACTTACAGTTTCACATCCTGCCACATCTCATTCTAAAGGTGACCTAGCATTTATTTTGAATCAACTGAAATTTGGTGATTTTACAGCAGAAGAAACTATTTCTACCCAAGATGTCATGGTTGATTTCATTAACAATAATGCTTATGAACTTTCTGACCGCTTACCTTGAACTTTCAAACAGGCAATGAAGCGTCCAGACGCAGTTGAATGGAAGTCAGCTTGCCTTCAGGAATTAGACAACATGTCTAACATGAAAGTTTGGGATATTGTTCCTCTTCCTCCTGGAAAAACTGTCACAGGTGCCCGATGGGTTTTTGCTCTTAAAAGGGATGAATTTGGGAAAATCATCAAACACAAGGCACGATATGTAGCTCAGGGTTTCAAACAAGTTGAAGGTATTGATTTTAATGACACTTTTGCTCCAACAGCCACTTTTGCATCTCTGCGTCTGATCCTCACCCTAGCTGCTATGTACAACTGGCCAATCAAAACTTTTGATGTCACTGCAGCTTATCTCCACAGCAATCTTGAAGAAGAAATTTATGTCAAGCAACCTGAAGGTTTTGAGTCTGTTAATCCAACTCATGTCTGCAAACTTAGAAAAGCTCTGTACGGTACTAAGCAAGCAGCCAGGTGTTGGTGGAAACATCTCAGCAAAATTCTGGCAAATTTAGGTTACAGATCAAGCAATCAGGATGCAAGTGTATATGTGCTAGCAAAAGAGGGTTCGAAGGGAATGTTGTGGATTCATGTAGATGATGGTGTGGTTGTAGGGAGTAGTGATACGGTTTTGAGGGAGTTGGAAATGGATATGGGGAGTAGTTTGAAGGTAAAATGGTCTGATGGTATCTCTTCTATTGTTGGTCTAGCAGTTTCACGTTGTTCCAAAGGTTTCACTATCCACCAACCAGCTCTTATCAACAAAATTCTTAATGAACACAATCCAGCTGGTCTTAACTCTCACTCACCTTTACCAATGGGACTTTCTTTGGTATCTTTAAAGGAGAAATCTCATCCTCCACAGGAACCTCTCAAATTTCTGTCTATTATTGGTTCTTTATCATATCTTGTAGCTGGATCAAGGCCTGATTTGGCGTATCCTGTCAACTTCCTGGCACGTTATGCATCAAGACCAGGTAAAGCTGAATGGGATGCACTTAATCATTTGCTGCAATATCTACAATTTACCAAAGACATGAAATTTCATCTTTTCCCGACAATCAATCTCAATCCATCTACGGAAGTTTATTTTGACGCTACTTGGGGTGGAGAATTCGCTAGAGCTACAGGAGGTCATGTTCTTCAAGTCAACAACTGTCTTATCTTATGGCAATCAAAGCGTCAATAAAGGGTGGCAACAGCATCACTTCACTCAGAGTTAATGGCAATGTCAAATGCAACACGTAAAGCTCTTTGGATGTGTAACCTTCTACGTGAAGTAGATTTGTGCCATGGTCCGACAACTCTGTATTGCGACAAAAAAGGTGCCATTGTAGCAGCTACTGATAACCCCTCTGACAAACATTGTAGGCATGTTGACAGAGATTTCTACTTTGTGAATGAACAAGTACATCGACGTGAAATTGAAATTAAGTGGGTATCAACTAAAGATCAAGTGGCAGATTTTTTGACAAAGAATTTGGGACCAAATGTTTGGAAAGAAAAGAGATATTTATTAGGGGTTTTCTAGTTTCTATTTTTTTTTCCTTATTTTCTTTTATTTTTATTTTTATTTTTATTTACTTTCAAACTTCTCTACATGTTTTTGGCAAGGGATGGTTATAGGGAAATCACTAAGAGGGGGGGTGTTATGTGTAGTATGATAGCTTAGTGATTGTTAAGTACATAAAGTGTATATAGTCTGTGGTGCAGATGACGCGTCTAACTCCGGTTCACTCCGGACGAAGCGCTGACACTGCTACCATAGTTGCGCCATTGTTGCGCCTCAAGAGGAAACGCACATTTATTGTAGTGACAGCCGATGCGCCTCACTACGGTTCACTCAGTAAGAAGCGGTGACACTGCTACCACAGATGTGTAATACGTCTCCACACGCGCTCACTCTGGAAGAAGCGCTGACACTGCGACTTTAGAAACAAATTTGCGTGATTGCATCTTCAGTTAAAAGAAGACCTTGCGGATTAAAAATAAATTGAGTCTGAAATTTATTTCATTTTTTGTGAAGCTCCCAGTGCCTTAACTCATCGACAATGCAAAAAGAAAGTTATGTACTTATTTTATCAATTTTTATTATCAAGAATTATATATGAATCTTTTACTTCAAAAATATTAGAATGACCCAAGGAAGACCAATTTGAGATCACTTGAATGAAGTATTTAACAGAATAAATTTAAAAATTAGCAGATACGTTATTTTTCCTACAGAATCATATAGTCACCGGGAGATGTATATGCATGTTCTGGCTCTATTTCACGGAACAATAAGCCAAAGTGCAGTTTTTATTGGCAAGAGTTATCTATCATGCTGAAATATTTCTTTTATTAAAATCATGGACTTACCAATTGATTTCGATGTGCCTGTAGTTCTTACATCTATAGAGGTAGCTGTGATTCCTGGGTATTTTTTTTTGAGTTCGAAAAAAGCAGCATCTTTACCATTCAGCTGCATAAAAAATTGATTTTTAACACGCAGTCAATATTATTCGGAGGAAGAAAACTCTACTAGGTGATAGAAACATAATATGATTTATAAAACTCACCTCTTTAGGCCCTGAACTACTGCCAACATAAACTCGATACTGTGGTAGGAAAATTTTGTTATATATCGGAAGGAGATCAGCTTTACCAGCACACTTGCCTTACATTAAAAAATATGCTTGCGCACCATATTCAACCATACGGATTCCGGACTGTGTTGGAAAGTATGAAACATGCCAGGATGGGTTACTTTCTTTTCTTGAAAATATGAATCAATAGTCCTGTACACATTTTTGCCTTCTGACTTCTCAAAAGCCTTTTTTGTACGTTATTAAGAGTAAGTTGCCTATAAAATTCTCTATCACTTACTATCAGAAATTCACGCGCGAGATTCCCAATTGTCAAAGCTAGAAGGCAGAGTGAAATAGAATTTAAACGCATTATCTGCGAATTATAGATAAATACTTATCAAGAAGCTGGAATGACAATGGAAGCAAAAAGCAATGTGGATTGTACTTTATAGCCACATCCAATCAACCAAGAGCCATTGGCTAAGGAGAAGATAATTAGTAAAACAAAAAATCTACTACAACTAATACCAGGTTTGATCCCAAAGGGTATGAAACAACCTTTGGATTTCACTTTAATTTTCCCATAGATGCAGTACCAACCATTTTTGATAGACTAACTGAACCCGAAATAGCCCACAATATACCCTTACGCGATCCAGATGATTAGTAGAGAGAAACTTCACAGTCAATTCCAGAACTAACCTCGAAATGAATAATGGCATACTGGCTATTGACCTGTAATTTTTCTGAGATAAAACTCAGGTTCGAATAGAGGACATTGGTTCGGACTTCGCCGTTTGCTTTGAAGCTAATTCTATATTTTTGATAGACTAACGGATCACACCGTGACCCACAAATACTGCCAATTTCAAAACGCTTGCCATTTTCAAAAAAAAAAAAAAAAAGAAAAAGAAAACCCTCACCACCACCCACCAAAATGTGCTTCGATGTGTAATGACAGCTGACATGCAAGCACATTTTGGCAGGGGAAGACACTACAGCACATGTTTGTTTCGTTATGTGGCGCAACAATTACGCAACAGTTGTGCAACAGTTACGAAACAATTGTTTTGTGCACTAAAGACCAACCTAAGACCTTTAAGTGCCAAAAATAATTGCTACATAACTGTTGCGTAATTGTTGCGCCATTGTTGCGCCCCAGGACGAAACGAACATTTATTGTAGTGAGAGCGGGTATTTTTTTTTTTTGTAAAACCGCAAGCGTTTTGGAATTAGCAGTACTTGCCCTCGGATCTATTTTCAATTTGCAGGCACATTTGAAAACAAGTTTCATTGACAAAACCAAATCATGTTCTGTTCACTGGTGATTTTATTTAAGGAATAAGGTGAAAGCGAGTGCATAAGAAACAACTCAATTTCCAGGGTTGTATAATAATTTACGGTGGTGATCACATTAACAAGAAACCAAAACTGAGACGTTTTTTCCAGAAATGGCGCTTTTCAATTTTTACTGACCTGCTTATTCTAGAGTTTTTTATTAATTTGCTATAATTTCACCCAACTGAGGGACATGAAGGAAGAAACAAAGAGTGTAAAACTTGTTGAGCTTTAAAATTAATTAATCCGATTTTCGATAAGTTACAAAATCGGTCAGTGAGTTGGCGTGATTCAAGCAGCCAACCTTTCAAATTAATTAATCCGATATTTGATTAGTTACAAAATCGGTCAGTGAGTTGGTGTGATTCAAGCAGCCAACCTATGGCTATTATAAAATTAGAACTAGTATTAATCATGAAATAGTGGATATTGTCAGATTCAAAAACCGTCCTCATAATAGGGGGTATCAAAGTTAGAAATTTGTAATTATTTAAAAGGTATTTCACAACACAAATAGAAAGCCACAAACTTGACATTAATTCTCAGGAAAAAGGTTTTTTTGGGGGCACTATATGGCATATTTTAAAAAATAATCATGGTTGATTTGGTGGAAAAAAGAGGTATTTTGAAATGGAAGATTTCTAACTTTGATACCCCCTAATCTATCACACTACCAAATTTGTTTGTTACGCCACACGGCGTAACAGTTGCGTAACGGTTGTGCAACAATTAGACGCGTCGGCTGCACCATAGGTTTTATACGAAACCCTTTGTACATAAAACATAATTGTAGAATGTGCGTCAGTAACGTTGCTCCGAGAAGAATCGATTTATTACTTTACCTGTAGAATGTGCGTCAGTAACATTGCTCCGAAAAGAATCGGAGCTAGTCAGACGCGCATTCTACAGTCTATATACATGAGTCACGTGGTAGTTAAGTTGATATATGACTATGTACATAACAGCCCCCCACTTCACTACCATGGTGAGGAAACAATATAGGATAAGAGAAAGTAATCAAATGACACCTAAAAGTTGATGTTTTTCTATTGTGAGTACAGGTCCTACATTTTTGGTCAGGATATCAGCATTCTGATCATCACCAGATACCCAATCTAAAACAATATTCTTCTTGTACAAATGTTCATTCACAAGGAAAAAATATCGGTCAGAATGTCTAGTATGTTTGTTTGAGGGGTTATTCTTTGCTGAGGAAACTGCAGATTTATTATCACATTTAAGAGAAACACTGTCAATAGGGCCACATATATCAGAGAGCAGATTACGGATCCAAATTGCATCTTTAGTGGCTTGACACATGGCAATGCATTCTGCAAAACATGTTGAGTTGGCTACTGTTGATTGTCTTCTTGAGGACCATAAAATTGGGCATCCATTCAGATACAGAATGTGACCACTTGTGGACCTTGCCCATTCACCACCCCAGGAAGCATCAGAATAAGCTGTTAGAGTAGGTTTACTCGATGAGTTTGGATAAAGCTTTAGTTTCAAGTCCTTAGTAGCTTGTAAGTATCTGAGTAAATGAGATAAAGCCAACCAGTGACAATCTAATGGTTTGGAGGAGAACCGGGCCAAAAAATTGACAGCAAATGTGAGATCAGGGCAAGTTGAGATAGCTATGTAGTTCAGGCTCCCTATAATTGACAAATATTGATTTGTTTTGATACCGGTTTCTTCTGGTTTTGCTGAGTCAAGTTTTGCATCCATCGGGAGAGGTGTTTTACTCTTTAAACCACCAGGATTGTGATCAGCAAGGACTTTATCAATCAACCTATGACAATCTAGCTCAAAACCCTTCTTTACCCTTTTAACCTTCATACACCAGGTCAAAAGTTAGACGACTTGCAGTCAAGTGGTTGTTTAGTACCTGTGGTCTAACCTGAGTCAAACCTGTGTTGGAACTTTGGTGGGACAATTTTTCATCATGACACATAGCTCATAGCTGAATCATTAGGACCAATTTGAATTCTTCATATAGTGCTGTTTGCATAATTTCCAACAGGCAATAGATCATACTTTGGTGTCTAAAAGGCATATATTGAATTTATAATGGATATTACAAAGGTGATTAATAGGCACCAACTATACTACTCAATGACATTATACAGACAGTATCAGATAAAACACCACAACATGCACTAAGATTGACAGTTCTTGAAGTATGTCCAATAATATCTTTATGAGTAATAATAACATTTTTAGACCATCTATGGTAAGACCCTAAAACTTGTAATCCTTCTTTTAAAAAATAATTTTCAATTTGATTTTTAACAACATCACACAATTCCACTAAAATAATGATTAGATCTCTGAAATTTAGTGACTCCCACACTTACAAAACAACTCCAACCTTGTTACCTTTTGATATTATAATCTTATTATTCCCATTACCTTGATGTTTTGAGTATAGTGGACAGTCTTTACCACCAATGTTGTATTATTGAAGATCAGTAATTTTATATTTATAAAATTGTAAAGCACCACTGAATGTATCTTTTTTAAAAATATTGAAAAATGAGTTTTTTTTCCATAAATCATATTTAAATATTCCAGCCATGAATAATATTATTCACAGTATAAGTTAACAATTGATTTTGAAGTCTTTTTTTTTCTACATTGAAAATATCTTTCATTTTGTTTGCAAATAAATTTTCATTCAGATTAAGAAAAGATTGAAGCTTACCTTTTAGGATAAACATTTTCATAAATATTTTGAAAATTTCATTTAAAATCTAAAAAAATAATTTAAATGATTATGGGTAATATAAGCAATTTAAGAAAAAATACTTTTTTTCTAATTTTGTGAGATATGCCTTCACATTCCATTTATGTGCTGATGAGCCCAAGCTGCTGCTGATGGTTCTGGGCCAATTTGTTACAAAAAATCAGGATAATATTGGGCTAAGTGGAAATAAGTCTCAATGTCAATTTGTTTCAAAAATTATTTAAGATATCTCTTATACTCCTCCAGATAATTGTGAAGAGATATAATTTTATGTTCATTGATTTTAAAGGAAGGTTAAATTTTTATTATTGATAGCAAAAGGGAAAGACAATATATCAACTTCTTCTATTTACTTTCAGAATTTTTGTAATTCCAAACTGGGAAAGAAGCAGCCAAATAAAAAAGTTTGTTCCATAAAAAGCTATTCTACTGCCCAGAGATCTTTTCCAGCCTCTCCTACATGGTGTAGAACATAGATTATCCATGACTGAATGAGTGTATGGGAAATAAAATTTTAAACAATCATTAATTCACTAGGCCTTAATCTTAAATCAGAATTTTAATCATTTGGGGTTTAAGATGATCCCAGTTTGATTTTAGTTCATAAATGGGCAGACAATTTCTGAAAAATGGACTCTAAAAAAGATATATATTAGAGAAAAATTTATCTAATGATGATTAAGCTTAAGTTAATTGAAGTATCTGAACCAGTAATATATTTTTATTTATCTGAGCTGGGCATAATACCCAGTATATTAGCTCTTCTTGATAGCCCAACCATCTTTAGAGCTTCTTCTTCCTTCTCCCAACTAATTTTTTATTAGATAGTTTTTGCTTGAGTTTTTTTCTCAGTGGTTGCATCACTTTACAAACTTTAATTTCTGTTTTTCTACTTTTACTAAAATTATGAGAAGAAGAATTTGTGGGGAAAGATGATATTTTTGAATTTTTATTTTTAAATTTTCCTTGCATGTGAATTCTGCATTTGTGTGTGAACCATTCTATTTCCCTGTATTTTTTTAGGAGTTTTCTTTGATATCATGTTGTTTTTTTGTTTTTTGGATGGCATACTTTTCCATATAATCAAGCCTCTGCTTGTTGCTTTCATTTTCCTTTTACAAATCCTTGACTCTCTATTATCTTTATCCCTTCCATTTCTACCTCCTTTCCACTTCTTCCCCTTTGGAAAAATCTTTCATTCATTGCACTTATTGGGGAGAATTGAGTCTTTTATCCATTTTATTTCCTTTTATTTTCTGTTTTCTTTCTTCTTATTTTTTTAACTTTAACCACAGCAACTCATAATTAGTCCCTTATAGTTTTAGCACATTCTTTGTTGTAGTTACTTGCTATTGTAAGAGAATTCACACTCGTGCAGGTGTGTAACTTCTGCTTACTTGCATATTAGCTCTGAGTAGCACTAGTTAATGAGGCCATTCAACACTTGTTAGTGAAAATTTTCACTATTTGCGAGTTACACAAAATTTTCAACACTCATGTTTTTGCATGAATTCAGTAATTTCTAATTTATTTTCTTAAATGTCTATGCATTAACTCGGTATATTTATTGTTTTTTCACTTAATTGTTTTTTGCCACCATTTTTTTCTTAGGCCATTCAAGAATTACTAGACCTAGATGAGGATCACCTTACCTTTACTTACATGTTAACTCCCCTCCGAGCGGACACTGATTAGGTGACCTCTTTTTCTTACTTTATGTGGTGATAGGACTATTTAGAGGTGTGTACATTGCACAGAACCTGTAGTAAAGTAATATAGAGATGGTTTTGGCTGTGATATGATTATGAGAAGTGAGAAAAGTAGTGTTCAATAAGATTGAAGTCTTAATGAAGTGGAGGCTTTGAGGTGTTGCAAGTGTGGTCTGTAGAGAAGAATTAATGAAAAAATGGCGGGGCAGAAAATGAGTTACATGAATGGTTCAATAATTCATGTATATTTCCAAAAATTACTGAAAAAATTAGTGATTTGACCCTTTACCAAATGACTAAGACATGATGAGTGTGGAGTATTATGCACTATTTGCAGTAAAATAAGCATACCAAAGCTAATGTGACCCGCAAGTGTGGATGCTCTAAGGTGCACAGTTGCTGATTGAACTATGTTTAGGTATGTGTGTTTTTGCAATTATATCCAAATCTTTTTCTCCCCATTATCTTTATTACTTCCATTACTCCCTCTTGTCCACTGCTTCTCCCTTAGATTCATCTGACAGTCATTAGTAGAATATAATCTTTGTTCCAGTTTTATCACATTATTTGTTGTAGTTGCTTGTATTTGTAGGATGCACATTTGCTGATTGACCTGTTTTTATCCTTCCTTTGGGTTAAAAACTCTTCATTGAAGTTTTTTTATAAGGTTATAATTTATGATAAAAATAAGGAATCAGGGGAGAGAGAAGATAGCTGATTTTTTTGATTGAATAAATCTTGTACAGGAGAGTGCAAATAAATTGTTGGGTTATAGTAAGACTGAAGAATAATTACTATGAAGAGTGATTCAAGTGCTTTGGGAATATTGACTAGGAAATGAGAAAGATATAAAATTAAAATATTAATTATTTGGACACAGTTGTGATCCTGTTGGGGTAAAAATTTAGCTTCTTCCCATATATAGGGTGAATCCTGCCCTCAAAGCCAACCCCTAACAGTAGCAACTAAAAATTTGTAGAATGGTGGTCCATGTAGGTCATAGAGGATGTTAAAGTTAGTATGCAACATTTTAACAATGTTAAAATGAAGTGCATGTGCCCTAAAACTGATAGTATGTCTTTAGTGAGAGAGATAAAGTGAAAATGGTTGCTCCACCAAACCTGGGGAGCTGCTGAAGTCAGATATGTGAGATTGAAGCAAGGCAATGCAGATGGGGAGAGGTAGTATAAGATTATTCTATCTTGAAAAGAAAAAAAAATTGATGGGAAAGAGGATAATTTAGGAAGAAAAAGGTATTTATACAAGGCTAGAAACATTTCTTGGAAAAGTAAGTCATATGATCTGAATGATGAATGGATTCCCCATAGTTCATATAGCTTTTTTAAATACAGTAAGTCCAGATAAAAAATCAGAAAATATTTGAGAAAATAATACTTAGTGAATTAATTTTTTTACATAGTTAGAAGTCACAAGAGGTCTACTTTACCACTGAAAATTTAAAAAATTAATGATTGGTTTATTCATGTGTAATATGAAATCCACTTTTTGACAATATGAATAAAGGTTTTCTCCCAAATTCAAAGCATAGATCAGGAAAAATTAGTAAGCAAAAAAAAACTTGTCTTCCATTTTAACAGGAGAAGAAACAGAATTTTGGACTAGGGAAAACTGCTTATTGACATGGAACTACATCCAGTAATTTTTTCATGCTACTATTACCTGGTATGGCCACAAACAGGCAGTACCCAGAGGGCTGGAAATATTTCCTTACATTTAAAATCACGTTTGAAAATTCTGCACAAATATGATTCAAAATAATAGTGGATCCCAGCCAAAGTATATAAAAAATAAGGTATGGCACATGACTTGTAATTTTACTTGATGGCTGCTGAAAATCCATAGCACAGGTTGAACTGCTTATAGTAAAAATAATTATACTAAATTTCCTAGCTCAAGTATATCTAATAAAATAATGTATTTTTAATATAAAATATTTAATTATACTTTTCCTCTGTATTTTTCTCAAAAAAATTGCAACAAGAAAAAGCAGATTTTAATTCAATGAATTTGAGTTCTAGTAAAAGTAACACATTATATAAAAATATTCAACTATATATATTTAGAAATTACTTCAGCAACTCAAAGAGTTGTACAGTTGTTCCCTAGGTTTCCTCACCCTGACCCTCTGCAGGCAGCCACTGGGCCTTAAACAAACACTTCAAAATACCACTTACTTCATTCAATTGTTTCATTCTTACTTAGAAAATTTTTATCATGGAATCTGAATTTTTGCCTAAAATTAAATCTTATAGTAAATCAGTTGAAATTTTCAAAAATATTTTAATTTAAATTTACTGAACCTCATATTGAAGACATAATTTATTTAATATCAGTGAAGCAAGAACCAGCATTAAGAACAGGCACTTCACTGAATCTTATAAAATGTTAAACCTTACGCTCCTTAAATTATTGGAATGTAGAATAGTCTAATATTTAATCACAACATGAGAAAACATTTAGCCTAATGTTTAGATATTTTCACACCCACTCTACTCACTCTACTAAGTCAAATAACAAGGAAAAATTTCTCTGCATACTATTTAAAAACATTAAAAATGTAATACCTCATCATTAGGTAAAGTATGGAAAAATGTTTTTATATGACATGCAGACATAATTGCATAAACAAAACTTCTGTATGATCTTAATTTAAAATGAGTATTTTTAAATTTCAATGATGAGGAAAAATTTTAGGATCTGTACATTTTAAAAAGAGGCAAAATCTGTGGAAATAAGGTGTAGATATTTTGAATCTGCAACAGAATTTCATGTGGAAAAATTCTGCCCTGTTCATTGCACATGTAGTAACTTAATTATAGCAGCTCCAATGCTAAAATATCACACAATGCAGTGGATTACTTGCACTTAATGGCAAAAAGTGCTTATTATGTATTGTAAAAATTGTGAAATACATGGGGTAATATTTTCTCGTTTTATGGATAAAATTTTGCCTTATTTCAAATTTGGCATGAAGAAAATCATGAAGCAAAATTTTGCCACATGTTTTTTAAAATATGCCCACTAAAGTATTCAAACCTAATATAGCATCTTAATGGTGTTTTGGAATGCAAAAGTACATAAAGAATTTTCACCATGTCCTCATGATATGAGGAAACTCAATTCATCATGTCACTAGATGATGGTGCATTTGAATGAAGATGAGGCAACATGTTCCTCATCTCATGCTTTGTGGAAAATTCAATGTAGCATTTAAGAAAGTTGCTTTCTTGCTTACTCAACAGCAAAAAAAGAAAAGTTGATAAAAAATGATATTGCATACATGAGGCGACATGTTGCCTCATGTATGCAATAGCAAGAGTTCTGAAAAGTAAATTATGTGCACTTTTTATTCAGTGCTCTTGCTATTGCATACATGAGGCGACATGTCACCTCATGTATGCAATATCATTTTTTTCTTGACTTATTTTTTTGTTCTTGAGTAAGAAGGCAAGAAACTTTCTTACATGCATACATGAGGAGACATGTCGCCTCATGTATGCAATAGCAAGAGAACTGTTAAGAAAAGTGCAAAATATTTTTTTATCAATACTCTTGTTATTGCATACATGAGGAAACATGTCGCCTCATGTATGCATGTAAACAAGTGATGCAGTGAAGTCTCTTTTGAATGGTTGGCCTGCACTAGAGAATTGCTAACCTACAAGTAAGGAAGAGAAACAAAATGATATTGCATACATGAGGCGACATGTCGCCTCATGTATGCAATATCAATTTTTAATTTTCTAACTTATTTTTGTTAAGTAAGAGCATCCACACTTGTGTGGGTGTGTAACTTCTGCTTACTTGCATATTAGTTCTGAGTAGCACTAGCTAATGAGGCCATTCAACACTTGTTAGTGAAAATTTTCACTATTTGCAAGTTACACAAAATGTTCAACACTCATGTTTTTGCATGAATTCTGTAATTTCTAATTTATTTTCTTACATGTCTATGCATTAACTCGGTATATTTATTTTTTTTTCACTTAATTGTTTTTTGCCAACATTTTTTTTTCATAGGCCATTCAAGAATTACTAGACCTAGATGAGGCTCACCTTACCTTTACTTACATGTTAACTCCCCTCCAAGCGGACACTGATTAGGTGACCTCTTTTTCTTACTTTATGTGGTGATAGGACTATTTAGAGGTGTGTACATTGCACAGAACCTGTAGTAAAATAATATAGAGCTGGTTTTGGGTGTGATATGATTATGAGAAGTGAGAAAAGTAGTGTTCGGTAAGAGTGATGTCTTAATGAAATGTAGGTTTTGAGGTGTTGCAAGTGTGGTCTGTAGAGAAGAATTACGGAAGAAATGGTGGGACAGAAAATGAGTTACACAAATGGTTCAATAATTTGTGGATATTTCCACAAATTACTGAAAAAATTATTGATTTGACCCTTTACCGAATGACTAAAACATGATGAGTGTGGAATATTAGGCACTATTTTCAGTAAAATATGCATACCGAAGCTAATTTGCCCTGCGAGTGTGGATGCTCTAATATATATGTAACTTTCTTACATGCATACATGAGGCGACATGTTGCCTCATGTATGCATGTATGCAGCTAACCTTCCCCTACCACCATTTTTTTCCAGGAAGCATAAGATGGGGAAAAATTTCACCTCATCTTTATGCAAATGCACCATGTCCTGGTGACATGATGCAATTAGCTGCCTCATGTCATGAAGACATGGTGCATATTTTGTATATATTTTTTCATACCAAAACAGTATTAAGATGCTATTTCTACTTTAACAACATTAGTAAAAATATGTGGGAAAAATGTGGCAACCTTTTGCCTCATGTTTTGAATATCTTGTATAATTAATCATATTGTGATTTTATGAATGGAATGCTTTTATGGGAAGGGTTTGGTTACCTTTTAAATTTAAGACTAAAGTGCTACAGATGAGGAATTTTTCAACATTCTTAAGAGTTTAAAAACAGGAAAATCTAAGAAATTTTCTTATATAGTTAATGATAAATAAACCAATTATCAAAAGATAGAAAAGGTAAAGTTGAAAATGTGAAGGTCCAAATGTCCAAAAAAACTATTAAGTTAAGCATGTTGATTTTAAAGCTTCAAAAAAGTTATTTTAAATTAATAAAACATCTTTATAGTTTCCTGATGGAGAAATCAACATTGATTCATCTTTTTTTGTCCCTGAAGTGGCAGAATTATTTAAAGATATTGTTATTCATTCTGATACTGAGGAAATACATGATGAGTTTAGATTCAAGCTCTCAATTTGGTAGGGAATGGTTTTCTTTTTTTGATGTTCAAATGGCCTCTAAAGAGGGTTTATTTCTGCAACTCTTTCAAATTTTAGATCTAAAGCATCCGGGGCAGCTATCAGGAAAATTTTTGAATGAAAATTTAAGGTCCCTCACCCCCTAGTAATGAAATTTGTTCAGCATGTTTTAGCCCCCAGAAGTTTCCCTATGGATGATATTTTTGAAGAATTGTTTCCTGGGTAGCTTCCATAACCCTTTTTAGACAAAACATTCTATAATAATTTTTCTATGGTAGAGAAGTCCTTTGTTGATAATGAGACAAAAGTAATTTTGGAAGATTTGGCAATTTTTATAGAATTTTACTGTTGTAAAATTCAAGCTAGTTTAAATTCAGAAAAGCTTAAATTGTTACAGAAAATAAATTTTCTTATTTATTTATACTAACTAAAGCTATACTGTATTTGGAAAAAGAAAACATTCTAATATTTATCCTTATTTTTTATCATAGAATAGAAGATGCATGTAATCTCTTTTATATACTTTAAATTTACTTTCCTTAATTTTCTAAAACTACCATTAAGCTAAATGAAATATTAAAAAGTAGAAATAAAATCAGATTTAGTAGTATAATGGTTTTGATTAGCTATTCATTTTTTCTGAAAGTATTTTATTTTATCAACTAATTATACCTTTATCTCTTCTGCTACATTATTTTCCAACCTCTTTTTTTATCACAATTGGGTACAACCTCACCTGATAAAATCATCTAATTTATTTATGAATATGGTGAATTATATTCCACAAACTATGATGAAACTTCATAAATTACAGCTTTGAGTTTAATCTGAGTAAGTGCATTATTTTGTTTATATTTTTTTTTGAAAATTAAAATTATAATTCTATCTTTACATTGTGATTATAATTCTTCTGCCATCAAAAAGTCACAAAGTCATTTTGAAAATTTCACATTGTCTGTGAGCTTTCACTTTTAAAATATGGTAAAATTAAGAAGATTATATTATTTCATATAAAAATTTTCAATGAGTAAATTCAACCCAAATTTCCTTAATGAAAAAGGGGTATTAGACATCTCAATGTGATTTCATTTATTTTTTTCCTAGTAAATTCAATGATGACAACCTTCAGAAAGAAGATTATGAAAAGTTATTTCATAAGCCTTGAATAAATGGTGTAAGAGTAGCTAAAATGGAGGACTTCTTTCCATGAAAAAAAGCTAATACAGCACTGAGGCACAATTTTCAGAAGTCACTCAAGAGCAAATAAGATAGAAAGTTTTAACAATAAGCAGTGCAATATACTTTCTCTAATTTTATTTTTGGTAAAGTGACACTCAGAGTTTTGGTCTGGCTTGTAAGTAATTTAAGCACTAAAATTCCTTCAAAGGTTACTTCTGATGTTACTTTAAGATACCTGAAAAACCACTTGACTGCAACTCATCTAACTTTTGACCTGGTGATACCAACAATTCCATCCAAACCTTCCAACCACTTTACCTCTAGATCCCTATTCAGCCCCTTTTCCAACTTTTCCAAGACCTCATCACTACTTCCTGTAACTATAGTATCATCCACATGTAGCCACACTACTCCTGTTGAAGATTTTTCTTTTAAAATATATAGGCTTGAATCATATTGAATGGCGCTGAAACCAAGGGACTTGAGTTTGTCTGCAATGTGGATCCACCAACATCTAGAAGCTTGTCTAGTACCGTATAATTCCATGTGAAGTCTGAGAACATTACCAGGTTTTGTCAGATTCATACCAGGAGGAGGTTCAATCCACAAATCTTCTTCTATATCACTGTGTAAGTAAGCAGCCATGACATCAAAAGATCTTACTTTCCATCCAAACATGGCAGCCAGAGTCAACAAGATCTGTTGAGAAGCAAAAGTTGCTGTTGGAGCAAAGGTTTCTTTGAAGTCAATGCCTTCATGTTGTTTAAAACCTTTAGCAACAAATCTAGCTTTGAACCTAATTGGTACTCCTTCTTGAGAATGTTTGATGGCAAAGACCCATTTACCTTTTAGAGGAACAGCATTTTCAGGAAGAGATACCTCGGACCATACTTTGAGGCGAGACATATTTTCCATTTCAGCATTGCAGGCCCACTTCCATTCAGGAGCTTCAGAAGACTTCATTGCCTGAGGAAAAGTGTTGGGAATTGGAATTGGTGATCGTGCTGCAGCAGTTTGCATTGCAGTAATGTTTGAATCTTTTTCATCAATAGTCTTTTCAGCAGCAAAGTCTCCAAAAGAAAGTGAGTTGAGAATAGATTCTAATTAACCTTTTAAAGGCGAGGGGGCAGGGGCTTGATGAGAGGCTTTGTGACCTTCAGGATTACCTGTTGGGAAAATTGTCATTTCTGAGTCAAACAGTCTTCCAGATTCTTCATGCCAAAATAACCAGCCGTAGTTGTTTTGTGAGTAACCTACAACCCTACATTTGAGTGCTCGGTTATCTAACTTGGTCCTTACCTCTTTATGGACATGTACATAAGCCTTTTCACCAAAAGTTCTCATGTTGTGAAAATTTGGACGTGTATCGTAGATTATTTTAAGAGGTGTAGATTCAGTTATTTTGCTATTGGGTATCCGGTTGTGCACATAAGATGCCCATTTGTATGCCAAACCCCAAAAACTCTTTGGAAGTCCACTGGCCAGTAAAGAGTTCCATGCAATTTCGCCCACAGTTCTGTTAAAACGTTCAGCAGTGCCATTTTGTTCAGCATGATAAGGCATGGTCACCTCATGTACTGCACCAATCAAAGATAAATACAGTTTCATTGCATTGCTATGATGCTCTCCGCCATCAGTCCTCAATACCAGTAAATTCTTTCCAGTGACATTTGTTAATTTGGTATGAAAAGTTTTAAAGACCTCCATTGCATCACTTTTACTTTTGAGAAGAAAAACTTCACCATAAGTAGAAAAAGAGTCTCTGAAGAGCGCTGCCCATTTGTAAACACCATTGATAGTTGCATCTTTGATTGGTCCAATGAGATCACCCCCTACAAGTGATAATATAGACTCGGGTGCAATTTCATGTTGTGCAGTTTTTTTCCTCACACTTTTTGCAATAGCGCAGTCAGTACAATCAATTTTGCCTTAAGGACATTCCGATGGTAAACCTAAACCAAGGTTTAATTTAATCAGCTTCTTGAGTACCCGGTCACTAGTGTGGCCAAGTTTGTGATGCCAGTCCAAAATAGAACCAGGAGCGGCATATGGACAATGAATAGAGGCAGAGTTTACATCATCAATAAAAATTTTTGAGAGTGAATTTGCAGCATTTGAGTATGTTGGACAAGAATTAATTACTAGAGAGGTAGATTTATCACATTTAATTGTATTTACAATCCATCTCCTACCATCTAAATCAATTTTTCCTGTAAGGATCTTGGTACCATCATGTGTAAGTACAAATTATTTTTCAGATGAAATAGAGAATTTTAATCCAGCAATAACCAAATCAAAAAGAGAGATAAGAGTTGTCCTAGCTTGGGGACAGAAGAAAACATTTTTAAGAATAACGGGGCATCCTACTTCTACAAGTTTGACATCCCCAGTTCCAGTGATAAAAGAGGGAGGGCCATTAGTTGCCACCTTAACTGGAATATGTGGTGATATAGGCTTAAAATTTAGTAGGATACTCACATCTCCCGTAACATGGTGGGTGGCTCCTGAGTCCAAAATAGCTTCAGTGCCAGAGAGTGAGGATTCCGTTTGCAATTCAAGGCTTTTCAAATCAAGATGATAAATTGATGTAATTTACTCTTCCATAGCAGTTGAATCAATTTTGACAAATTTGTCCTCCACATCAGTTAAGCATATCTTGACTTTTCCCTTTGGATCAAAGGAGGAAGATGGCATGTTTTTGTTTAGTTGAGTTATTTTTTGTTGAAGGTCAAAGTACATCTTGAGTGCCAGATTGAAGAAAGTAGATCTTGGAGTGTAGGGGCAATCTGGTTGCATGTGCTTGGTAGAATTACAATCAAAGCAACATTGTTGAGCATTAGGCGGTCAATAAGAATCAGTCATTCGTTGCCTGTCATTTCCTCGTTTAAAAGCTTGTAAGGCAACATTCGATATGTTCATTGAATCATCGGCCTGATTAATAGTAGAGATATTTGATTCAGCATTTAGCAGTTTGGTAAGGAAGCTGTCAGGTGACATAGATGAAGAAGCATCCTTTGCCTCTATAGCTTGGCTGACATTGGTTGATAGATTGGCCATAAAAATGGGCAATAACACTTGAGAGAGTATGGCTTTAAGTGAATCCCAGGATAACACAAAATCAGTGCGATTAATAGCGTTGACTGATTCACAGACGCGCTTGCAGTGTTTTGCGACAGATTAAAAAGATAAGGTCAGAATAGCCAATTACGATTTGAACAGTGAGACTCTTGAAGTATGAGTTGACCTGTTGAACTTTTTAAAAAGCATCATATACGCTTTGCAACAAGAACCATTTGGTGGTAACAGTTGTTGAAGTGATACATCGATAGTATGGAAGATTATCATCCAAGCCAATTGATTGACAAAATCATCAGCCGCACGGGGTACATCTTGGGTGGCATAAGAAGATGATCCAACATAGTTGGTGAGTACCATTTGGACTTGCCAGTCCCAGTTGTGCCAGTTCGAACCGTTGGCAAGGAGTTTTATTACGCCAACCGTGGATTTAGCGACTCTGCTCAATTCACGGAGCCGTTGTTTGATTTCATCAAGGGAGAGAGAAGCAGTTGAGGGATCGGGACAAGAGGTAGCCATAGGGTTGAGATGTGGTGGTGGAGGTCTGGTAAAAGGTGAAGGAGAGACAGTGGTACGGGGAGTAGGGGTTGTGATTGGTGAGTGTGGGGCAGATGAGATGGAAGACAATCTCATTTGGGATCTGGTTTGGCATCATTGGGGATTACTGCCAGGGAGGTCAGACATAAGATGGGGAATTTAATTGGGGAATGTGGGGAAAATTGTTGAAAAAAAAAATGGGGGAAAAGGTGGTGGAAAAAGTAAGCAACTCGGTGTCGTGCTTTCCAAAAGGTTAACCTCTGTAGAGACGGGATTCGAATCTCGTGAGTATTGCGCTATATGTTTAATGACAAGCGCGACAAGGGTCCCATAACCTGTAGAATGTGCATTGTGGAATTCCAAATCTGGGTAGACTACTTAGGTGAAAATTTGATTGGACCTTGGTTGGAAGAAAATCATGGTGATAGCAGGTGTTAGTTTGGTTGAAGGGAGTTAACTGGATTTTATTTGGGTGGATTTATGGTGATTTTTGGATGATTTATGGTGATTTTTGGAGGATTTATGGTGATTTTTGGAGGATTTATGGTGATTTTTTGGTGGATTTATGGTGTTTTGGAATGGATATATGTAGGTATTCCTATTGTTATTTGATGGTTTCATGGATTGGGTATTGGTTTTACTGGATTTTCTAGGGCTCTCTTGGTATTTTTGGTGGATGCAGTGTGCTCATGGAGTAGCCATTTTTTTCCGGTTTGCTCCGGTTTGCTCCGGTGATTTTCCGGTGCAAAAGCGAAGTCACTGTGGCAAAGTTGGTCATTGTGGCAAAGTTTGGTCATTGGTGCAAAAAGTCTGGGAACTGTGGCAAAGTTTGGTCACTGCAGAAAAGTCTGGGCACTGTGGCAAAGTTTGGTCACTGTAGAAAAGTCTGTTAACCAGTGCAAAGTTTGGTCGCTGTAGAAAAGTCTGATCACCAGTGCAAAGTTTAGTCACTGCAGAAAAGTCTGGGAACTGTGGAAAAGTTTGGTCACTGTAGAAAAGTCTGATCACCAGTGCAAAGTTTGGTCACTGTGCAAAGTTTGGTCACTGTGCCAAAATTTTGGCTATTGTGGCAAAATTTAGTTAGAAAGTAATTATGCTTACTAGATCAAAAGTTTATTGTAGATCTTATGCATGTAGGGTATTGTTGGAAAGGTCTGGAGCAGGAGAATCATATGGGGAGGGGGGGAATCTTAGTCTTCTACATGTTTTTTGTCTTTTAGTTTCGAAAATAAGGGTTTTTTTTGATAATTAACAATATTTAACGTATAACAACAATTATAATAAAAAATATCAACATATAGGGTACCATTGGATATCTCTCATCCTTGGTGACTCAAATTTATTTCTTTTCTTATAAAATTTATAAAATAAAAATATAATAAAGAACACTCTTTAATTTTGGTGAGAAACTGGGTAAATCTGGGGCAGACCTTTAATAAGGCACCTTTGAAAAGATCATCCCAAGGGTAGTTTCTGGGGTACTTTACTGTACTTTTCAGTCTCTGGGGCAAGTGTTGCGGCTTTTTCTAAGTATTTGCCGTGACTTGTATCAGTGTAATCTGGTATTAGGTATTTGTTTTGGGGGTGTAATCATTTATTGCACTTATTTTTTCTATATTATAGGTTTCCAACACTTTCAAAGTCTTTCTCTCAGATTTTCAACTTATCCAACTCTTCAAGAAGATTTTCAAGCTTAGTTAATTGAATCTTAAATTTACTTAGAGGGACAGGGATTTCTTTTTGTTTTTCCAACTCCCTTGGATTCTGCCTGCAGAAAGGTGACTGTAGGATTCTACTCTACATTTTTGGCGCCCAACATGGTGTTCGAATTCTCTATCTTCTGAAGAAACTTACTTGTTGGACTTCTGGATTTTGGTTTTCTGGTTTTTGGATTTTGATTGGTTGGTTATTTGTTGATTCTTGTAACTGGCTGAACCAGTACAGGATCTTTGGTAGTAGGGATCTAGGTATAGGGCTGAACCCTTGCTAGATCTGCTGTTTTTGTTTTTGTTTGTTGTTTTATCCTAGTAAAGGGCTGAACCCTTGTAGGATATTGTCAGTTGTCTGGTAAAGGGCTGAACCCTTGCAGATTTTATTGGTTTCTGGTGCTATTTGGGATGTCTTCTCCATCTGGTTCTGGTTTTATTGCTGCTGCTGCTGATGGTGTCAGGCCTTCAGTAAGGATTCAAACTTGGGATTGGCCCAAGTTTGTTGGTGATGATGTAAAGTGGTTTTTGGGCAGATATGAGGCTGCTGCTGGAATTTATGGGGCTTATCATTTAGATATGGTGAAGCAGGTAATCTTTTTCATTGGTGATATGGAAGTTGAGAAGGAGATTACTGGTATGGAGGGTTATAAGACTAGGGATTGGAAAAGGCTTAGTAGGGAAATGGTGGACAGATGGGGAGTCAGATATTCAATGGTGGATTTAAATAAGGTTGTTGGAGTATGGCAAGTGCAGGGTGGAATAACTTTGGTGAGTTATAGGAAATTTGTTGGTAGTTTTGAAACTGTGGTGGAATATCTGGTGGAGGTAGAGGAATTGGCTCATGAAAATGCAGTCAAAGATTTATTTTGGTCTGATTTTGGGAGGGATGTTAGGATGGATGTGTTAAAGGAGTTGTCTAGGAAGGGGTTTATGAAACCCTTACCTAATGGGGAGTAAAAGTTGCCTGCTCTTAAGGTTGTTAAAGAATTGGTGGTGTCTCACCTCAAGCTTTTGGCTGTGGAAAGTTATCAAGAAACCTGTACACAGTATGTCAGCAAAATTAATGAATTTTTGGCTGATAATAACGATATTATGATGAAGGCTCAGGAGGCAAGAAAAGCTCAGTTGGGGAAACTGGTTCCTAAGGTGGATGAGAATGTGGATAAGGAGATGGTGGATCGATTGGCTGACTTAAAGAAGCAATTAAAATTTTTTTTTCAAGAAACTCAGAAGGCCAGCAGGGTTTCAGCTTCTTCTTCATCATCTTATTCAAGTAGATGTTATGATAGGACAAATGGTGGTACTGTTGATGTTTGGATTTGTTCCTACTGTAACTGGAAGGGACATAAGTCTAATGATTTTTGGACTTTGAATAGGGATCAGGCTGCTGGTAGAGTAAAATTTGATGGAAAGGTATTTAGGTTTCCTGATGGATCTTTTATCAATCCCAGTGAAGGTCAGGCCCCTTTGGATTTGGTGAGGAGGAATAGTATGGGTGAAAAGAGAGCTGGGTTTGAGGAATTGCCTACTGAGGCTTCTTCTGGTACTGGAAATAATTCTGGAGATAAGGGGAAGGGAAAAGAGGTTAGTAAGGCTAATTTTTCTACTTCATATGGTAATTTGGAGTTGGTAAAGGTTGTTAAGGCGGATGGTGAGTGTATGGCTGGTGTATATGATGTGGAGGCTGCTAGGAGGGCAGCTGCTTCTAAAGCTAGAAGCAGTATTTCTAATCAGTGAAGGTCAAGAGGTGGAAAGGCGGATTCTAAGAAGGCTGAAGATCCCAAGAAGATTTATATGCCTGAAGAGATTTGTAAGATGCAGAAGGGGATAGCTGACATGGGTCCCCCTAGTTTTGGTGCTTTTGATCTTAATGGTGATCCTATGCCTTTGGATGATGGTTCAGATACAGAGGAGGATGTGCCTTTGGCTTCTTTTCCTAGGCCAAGTTCTAGTAGGCCAATTGAGGGAGTTAGAACTACTGTTGATGGTTCTGGTTTGGTCTCTGTGGATGGAAAGGTTCATGGGGATAATTCTAATGTGGAGATGCGTGATGTTGTTGGTAATGTGGGACCTCAGGAGTCTTCTAGGGCAAAGGTTGCTAGGAGTAAGGCTCATTATGAGGGGCCAGTGGTTTCTGGTCAAGAGAACCCTATGGATGTTGTTTTGGGAAGGGTGAATCAGCTTCAGATTCCATTATCTTTGGGTAAATTGTTCACTATTAGTCCAGCCCTTTCTGAAAAGCAGAAGAAGCATTTGACTAGGAGAAGAGTGGCTACTGGTGAGGTGGAGTATATGTGTGAAAATGTGAAGAAGTTTGGTAATGAGGTGGAGACTCATTTTTCTGCTCCTTTGGGATATTTAATGGTTTCTTTAAATGGCAAAGATGTGAAGGCCTTGGTTGATTCAGGCTCACAAATAAATTTAATTTCATTGGATCAAGCAACTAGTCTGGATTTGCTAATTAAAGCTGGTGTTGGAGGAAATCTCCAAGGGATAGGTGGGAATGCTACTGAGTTGATTGGTACAGCGGAGCATGTAAAGTTAGGTGTAGGTGGAGCTTTTGGAAAAGTTCATTTTTATGTGGCTAGAAGAGCTGTGAAGACAGTTTTAGGAGGGCCATTTTTGATGGATTTTGAGGCCAAGATTGGTTATCAGTCTGGTGTTGGGATTAGTTTGGAGATTACTGGGGAGGATATGAGGCGGTTACATATGAGGTTGGCACCCCCAGGTGATGAAGGTTGGGAAACTAGGCCTGGTGTTTCCAAATCTTGTCAGTGTTGCACTTGCATTAGGAAGAGAAAAGATTTGAAGTCCTCTTCTGTTGTATTTGAGGATAGTGGTGATCATTTTGTTGGTGACCCTTCTTTTTTAGGGTAGATAGGGCTGATCAGTCTAGTGCTGTAATCTCTCCTCAAGAAGAAATCCCAGATTGAAGTAGGTCAACTCAAGTGGAATCTCAACTTTTTGTAGATAATATTACTTTATTATTACAATTTTCGTCAAATTATTTGTCTGGTTTCAGTTTTTCTTCAAGTTTTTCTCTCAAGTTTATTTCAAGTTCTGAAGATGTTTTAGGGAAAATTTTTTTGGAGCGGAAAAGTTTTGGAGTGGTCGCAAATGGGTCTAAAAGTAAGTCCTCCCAATTGTGCACCACTAGGGTTTCTTCTACACCTTTCAAAAACATTACCATGGCCACACATGTGAGCATTGGGGACACCCCTGGTTATTTTTCTAGATATAGCAAGAAACCATTAGACAAAAATCAAGAAAAAAATCTCAAGATAACTGAAAATAAGCAAAAAAATATTTATGTAAAGATTTTGTCAGTAGGAAGGAGCCTACTTGGTTTAATGGTGGCCTCCAGCATGAGTATAAACTGTGCGATAATTCTCAATTAATGTCTCATTCTGATTTCTCTCAAGAAAAATTGAAAATGAAAAAAAATTGTCTAAATAACAAAAAGCAAGAAAAGGCGTTTGTTGATTTGGGTTCTGTGATGTGTGTTGATGATTTGGTTGGTGGTTTTGTTGGCAACACTGATGTGTCTGTGTCCAGTTTCAGAAGAGAGTTACTCCAGCATGAGGATAAAAGGCATGACTTTCTAGCTTCTGGTGGGGAGGTCACTGCAGTGCAGGACCTATCTGAAGGTAACATGGACAGTCTCTGTGATGAGAATCCTGAACCTAATGATGATGTTTATTGCCCTAGGGGTATTTTTGATTTGGTTGGTGATTTGGGTACTGGTGAAGTGGATGAGCAGAATTTGGTACGGAAAAGTTTTGGAGTGGTGGCAAATGGGTCTAAAAATGAAGATTCTCAAGTACATGTGGAAGTGGAAGCGGCAAAATATAAGAAGATTGCTGTGAAAGTTAATCCAATCAATGAAGCGCTGCCAACTGGATTGAATCTGCCGTTGAAGAGACCACTTTTGTCAAGAGATCCATATGAAACTCCTTTAAGAAAGAATCCGCCTGAATTTTCTGAAACATCAAGAATTACTTTTGATAGGATTGGTGTTATAAATTTTGGGCCAGAGGGTTGGCTATCTGGTGAGGAGATGAATTTGTTGTTGGATGTGATGGTGTTGAGGGAGAAGGCTATTGCATTTGTGGAAGAAGAGAGGGGTGTTTTAAAGCATTCTTATGGTGAACCTTACAAGATTCCAGTTGTTTGTCATGAACCTTGGCAACTCAAGCCAATTCCAATTCCTACTGCTCTTAAAGATGATTATATTGAAGTTTTTAGGGAAAGTATTAGGACTGGACTTTATGAATAATTGTCATCAAGTTATTCAAGTCCAGTTTTCTGTATCAAGAAGCCTAATGGAAAGCTTAGAGTGGTTCATGATCTTAGGGAATTGAATAGGGTGACTATAAAAGATGCTGGTATTCCTCCAAGTGCAGAGGAATTTGTTGATGCTTTTTCTGGAAGGGTATGTTATGGTTTGGCTGATATTATGGGGGGCTATGATGAAAGAGAATTACATCCAAATTCAAGACTTCTGACAACTTTTGATACTCCTCTTGGACGGTTACAGCTGACTAGATTACCTCAAGGTGCTACTAATTCTGTTGCTGTTTATCAAGCACAAATGGCTTGGATTTGTCAGGATGAAATTCCACAGTATTCTGGTATATTTATTGATGATGGTGGAATTAAAGGTCCTTCAACTGATTATGATAATGAAGTGTTGGAGGAGAATCCAGGTATTAGGAGGTTTATATGGGAGTATGCAGTAACTTATGAAAGGATGTTGTTTAGGATTGAAGAAGCTGGTTTAACTATTTCCAGTTCTAAATTTTCTTGTTGTGTTCCAGATTTAGAGATTCTTGGTCATGTGGTGTGTAGGGAAGGCCAAATTATGTCAAAGAAGAAAGTCAACAAAATTCAATCTTGGCCGAGACCTAGAAACACTACTGAAGTTAGAGGATTTTTGGGAGTATGTGTTTATGTTAGGATGTTTATTAGAGATTTCTCATCATTGGCTGCTCCATTGAGAAGGTTAACTAGGAAGGATGCTGATTGGGATTGGGATGAAGCTTGTGAAGAAGATTTTGTTAAGTTGAAGAAGGTGGTTGGTGAAGATATTATTCTTCATAAGTTGGATTATGGTGAAGGAGCTTGTCAGCCTAAATATACTTAGGACTGAGTATTTCTTATGCTTAAAATAAGATAACCTTAAGTAGATTAAGCTTATATCTTAAAAATAAGGTTAAAATAATAATATATATTATTTTATTATATATATATATAATTATTATTCTATTATATAATTTATAATAGTTTAAATAGCTTATCCATGGACTAATAATACTTATTAAGGTGTTAATGGAGTCATAATATACTTATCTTAAGTGATATGAAGTAATTATTGACATACATAAGCTTATATGTATACATAAATCTCATATTCAGTGAAATATGCAGTATATTATGTATATTTAGATATATAAGTGGGTTTTAGCCCCTTAATAGCCTATAACCTTTGTTTTTCTGCTTATTTTAGGTCATATGGACGAAATCAGTGGACTCACAACGCCTACAGAAGCATAGACACCTATATCAGGCGCATACACCCAGTTTGGACAACTAAAAGTACTTCCTTGGATGGTTATTCACGGATTTATGGGTTGGAAAGATGTTTTTGGGTTAATGTGGATGCTTGGGGATGTTATTGGGGGCTTGGACATTCTATTTGTTTCCTTTATATGCTTTTAGTTTCATTAAATCTCTTTTTGATCATTTATTTTACCTGTTTCTTTATGGTATCCGCTTTTATCTGGGTTTTCTATTTATGGTATGACTCTGTGTTATTATTAATAGTGATGGAGGGTCCTTACTGGAGGTCTGGGTGTTGAAACTGCTTGAAGTGGACGCCATGGGGAGGTGATGGGCCCTCACAGTGCTGTAATTGCCGGGGATAGCAGTGACATCATCTGGATTGAAGGTCTGTGCACTCCAGTGGATTTGGGTATAAGTAAGGAGGGATTTTGACGGTTTATTATCATCATTCAATTACTACACTTCAAAAAAACACTACAATACAATTATTAGTATTCAGGAATGTATTATAAAGCCCTTATAAATTGATATTATCTTTATAAAAGCTATAACTATATTTTATTCTTCTATTTTCCACCACTAGCACGCATTTAAATCCAAGTATTGTGAGTTTTATTTGAGTATAACTATTCTATTAGTCTTCCCCTGAGGTTTAATCACTAAATCATTTATTAATAAGTAGTAGGACCATAAAATAACACTATTATATCATACTTATATACTAGAGTATACTGACAGAGCTTGTAGGATTTATTTAGCTGTTGATTCTAGTCAGCTGGCTGCTGGTGCAGTGCTTTCTCAGATGGATAAGGGTGGTTATATTTGACCAGTTAGGTATGAATCTGTAGTATTTACTGAGGTGGAATCAAGATATTCACAACCAAAGTTGGAACTCTGTGGTGTGGCAAAAATTTTAAAGAAACTTCAAAATATCTTATGGGGTCAACATTTTGAACTTCAAGTGGATGCTTAATCTTTAATTCAGATGATTAATTCACCTAGTTTACCTAATGCTCCAATGACTAGGTGGGTAGCTTTTATTCAACATTTTTCATTCAATTTAGTGCACAGGCCTGGAAAATCTTTCACTATGCCTGATGGAGTGTCAAGAAGACCACCTACAGTAGATGATTCCAATTCAGAAGAGTTTGATGAAGATATACCTATAATCAAGGCCAGTATCAAGGGTTCTGAGGACTTTCCATACCTCCCCCATGAGATTAAACTGGCTGGTTCTATTTTTGTTGAATTTGATGAAGTTGATGATCTAGTTGATCATGAGGTTTTTGTAGATGAGGATGGTGTGGTTGTTTGGGATAATTGGAAGCTGGTTAATGGTGTTTATGTTTGGGATCTGAAGGAGGATAGTGGTAGCATGGAAAAATGTTTGAATGAGGTGGATTATGTGAATTTAAGCAAACAGCCAAATGCTCAGAGAATGATTGCTCATTCACAAGTGGGAGATATTGGGGACAGGGAGGTTCCTTTGGATGTTATATTATTGGATTTTTCTGATGAAATTTGGGGCCAGACTGGGTTTTATTTTTTAATGGTGAAATATTTGTTGTCTCTGGGAAAACCAGAAGAATGTGATGAAGCTGAATGGGTGGCTATCAAATAGATATCACCTGGTTTTTATTTGTCTGGTAGAAGGTTGATGAAAAGAAGACATCCAAATCCTCAAGTTGTTGTATCTCAAAGAAAAGGTCAAGAATTGGTGATGAAATCTCTTCATGAAGATTTAGGGAATAGGGGATTTGGAGAAACTTATAAGCAGATTGCTGATAGATTTTGGTGGCCTGGAATGAAGATGGCTGTTAGATCTTGGGTTCAGTCATGTGAAGAATTTCAGAGAAGAAGTTATTTAAGGCCAAAAGAACCTGGAAATGCTACTGGTGAAAATACTATCTTTGGACGGGTTAGTTTGGATGCTGTTCACATCAAGGAAGGTAAATATAAGTACTTGATTGTGGCAAAGGATGATTTGTCTGGTTGGGTTGAGGCTGTCCCTCTTATTAGTTTATCTGCTAAAAATGAAGCAGAATTTTCGATGAAGGAATGGGTGTATAGGTATGGTGTTATGAAGTTGGTAACTGTTTATGGCGGCTCTGAGTTTGGTGCAGACTTCAAGGAAGCTTTTTCAAAAATTGGCTCAAAGGTTAGGGTGGCGACCCCATATTATCCTGAAGCAGAAGGAATGGTTTAAAGGGGGAATCAAGTTATTAAGGATGCTTTGGTTAAAATGTGTGGAAAAAGTGCTGAAAAGTGGAGGCATTATTTACCCCTTGTTTTATTTGCTGACAGGATTACCACCAAGAGGACAACTGGTTATTCTCCTTATGAATTAGTTTTTAGTCAGAAAGCTGTTTTACCGGTTGATCTTGAAGCTGAATCGTATCTTGGTGTTGATTGGGATGTATGCAAAACTACTGAAGATTTGCTCTGTGCTAGAATGCAACAGTTAGAAAAGAAGGAGGAATATTTGGAGAAGGCATACGATAGGATGATCAAGGTCAGGGATCAGTCTGTCAGGTATTGGGATCAAAGGTTGGCTCATAGACTCAGGAAGCCTTTGAGGCCTGGTGATATGGTGCTGGTGTATAATAGGAGGTTGGAAAGTCAATGGGGTAAAATGTTTGCTGATAGATGGAATGGACCATATAGGATTAGAGAACAGGTTTCTGGTGGTTCATATGTTCTGGAAGAACTGGATGGTGCTGTCTTAAAGAAGAGGGTAGCTGCTGATCAAGTGAAGAAGTTTTACCCTAGGGGAACAAAGAGTGCTGAAGTTTGACTCCAAAATGAGGATAAACTACAGCATCAATCTTTTAGTGAATCTCAAAGTCTTTTGAAAAATCAATCATTACTTCAATTTTAAAATTTTATTATGTGGTGAAAATATGAGGGGGAAACGAATTTTGTTAGGAGTGTTCACAGGGGAACCTTCTAGATTTTATATTGGCAAGTTTGGGGGTAATTGATGAGTTGGCAGCTTTATTCACAATTACCCCATAATGTTTGTTTCAAACCCTTCTCTGTTTCTAGTTGAATCCTGGCTTTGTTTTTTGTTATATAGGTAGTCCTCTATGACTATAAACTGGAACCTAACGTCAACAAAGCACAATCTTTTGGAAGTCTGGATTCACGAATTTTGTTTTGTTTCATTTTTTTTGTTGTATTGGGGTGGATGATCACTTGTGGTCTCCAATCATTTTTACAAATTGGAGGGAGCCCACCCAGTGATCATTAGTTTGTTTCCTTGATTTTCATTAAATTATCAATTTTCAAATTTTCAAATTTTCAAAATTTAATTTCAAAAAAAAAAAAAAAATTATTATTTTCAAAAATAATTTGTTTTCTAAAATTTCATTTTATGTTATATTTTTAATTTTTATTTCCTGTGTATCCACAATCAAGGTGCACTTGGATGTGGGTATGATGTTAGGGGTTCGGCTCATCCAAATGGCTGGGGGACATCTTTTATTTTTTTATTTATCTTTAATTTTACTTTTCTTTTTCTTTTATTATATATTAATTTTATTTATTCTGCTAGTCCATCAAGACTTAAAACTGAAATTCTTTTCAAGATCATTTATGATTGGTCCTAAACTTCAAGACTGTGGAAAATTGAAGATGTCCATAAAACTAGGAATTTTAATGGTCAATATTTGAGGAGGATTTCTTTTAGTTAGAAGTGTTCATTGGGGAACCTTCTAGATTTTATATTGGCAAGTTTGGGGGTAATTGATGAGTTGGCAACTCTATACACAATTACCCCACAAAGTTCGTTTATATGCTTTATTGTTTATAGATTGATCTCTAGCATTGGTTTTGTGATTCAGGTGGAAGTCCTCTAAGACTATAAACTGGTAATTTTTGCGCTTGATGACTCAAGAAAATTCAAGTGGAGGTCGTTTTTGGAAATTGGAGGACCTCATGGCAATTTTCAGATCATTGCAGTTCTGGCTCAGTGGAGATGAAAGCCCACTCTCTTAATTTTCTTTTTTTTGTTGGAGGTGAATGGTGAAGGAGTTTGGAGGACCTCATGGCAGTGTCTATATCATTGCAGTTCTAGCTCAGTAGGGTTTAAAGCCTACTCTTTCATACTCAGCGGATTGAAGCATCAAAAATCAAGTGGAGTCAACTTTAGAAGCAAAATTTTTATTGAAATGATGGTGGAAAAGTTTTTTATGTGATTCAGAATGGAATGGGTACATTCCATATTGGAGGGAGGATGTGGCATTCCAAATCTGGGTAGGCTACTTAGGTGAAAATTTGATTGGACCTTGGTTGGAAGAAAATCATGGTGATATCAGGTGTTAATTTGGTTGAAGGGAGTTAACTGGATTTTTTTTGGGTGAATTTATGGTGATTTTTGGAGGATTTATGGTGATTTTTGGAGGATTTATGGTGATTTTTTGGAGGATTTATGGTGTTTTGGAATGGATATATGTAGGTATTCCTATTGTTATTTGATGGTTTCATGGATTGGGTATTGGTTTTAATGGATTTTCTAGGGCTCTCTTGGTATTTTTGGTAAATGCAGTGTGCTCATGGAGTAGCCATTTTTTACCGGTGTGCTCCGGTGTGCTCCGGTTTTCTCCGGTGATTTTCCGGTACAAAAGCGAAGTCACTGTGGCAAAGTTGGTCATTGTGGCAAATTTTGGTCATTGGTGCAAAAAGTCTGGGCACTGTGGCAAAGTTTGGTCACTGCAGAAAAGTCTGGGTACTGTGGCAAAGTTTGGTCACTGTAGAAAAGTCTGATCACCAGTGCAAAGTTTGGTCACTGTAGAAAAGTCTGATCACCAGTGCAAAGTTTAGTCACTGCAGAAAAGTCTGGGCACTGTGGCAAAGTTTGAGAACTGTAGAAAAGTCTGATCACCAGTGCAAAGTTTGGTCACTGTGCAAAGTTTGGTCACTGTGCCAAAATTTTGGCTATTGTGGCAAAATTTGGTTAGAAAGTAATTATGCTTACTAGATCAACAGTTTATTGTAGATCTTATGCATGTAGGGTATTGTTGGAAAGGTCTGAAGCAGGAGAAGCATGTGGGGAGGGGGGGGGAATCTTAGTCTTCTACATGTTTTTTGTCTTTTAGTTGTGATAATAAGGGTTTTTTTTGATAATTAACAATATTTAACATATAACAACAATTATAATAAAAAATATCAACATATAGGGTACCATTGGATAGCTCTCATCCTTGGTGACTCAAATTTATTTCTTTTCTTATAAAATTTATAAAATAAAAATATAATAAAGAACACTCTTTAATTTTGGTGGGAAACTGGGTAAATCTGGGGCAGACCTTTAATAAGGCACCTTTGAACAGATCATCCCAAGGGTAGTTTCTGGGGTACTTTACTGTACTTTTCAGTCTCTGGGGCAAGTGTTGTGGCTTGATCTAAGTATTTGCTGTGACTTGTATCAGTGTAATATGGTATTAGGTATTTGTTTTGGGTGTGTAATCATTTATTGCACTTATTTTTCTATATTATAGGTTTCCAACACTTTCAAAGTCTTTCTCTCAGATTTTCAACTTATCCAACTCTTCAAGAAGATCTTCAAGCTTATTTAATTGAATCTTACATTTACTTAGAGGGACAGGGATTTCTTTTTGTTTTTCAACTCCCTTGGATTCTTCCTGCAGAAAGGTGACTGTAGGAGTCTACTCTACAGCGTCAGTAACGTTTCTCCAAGAAGAATTGATTTATTACTTTACCTGTAGAATGTGTGTCAGTAACGTTGCTCCGAGAAGAATTGGAGCTAGTCAGATGCGCATTCTACAGTCTATATACATGATTCACATGGTAGTTAAATTAATATATGACTATGTACATAACAATAATCACCAAGAGCATCCAAACTCGTGCAGGTGTGTAACTCCCGCTTACTTGCATATTATTTCTGAGTTGCACTAATTAATGATGCCATTCCACACTTGTTAGTGAAAATCTTCACTATTTGTGAGTTACCCAAAATATTCAACACATATTTTTTTGCATGAATTCAGTAATTTCTAATTTATTTTCTCACATGTCTTTGCACCAACTTGGTATATTCATTGTTTTTTCACTAAATCATTTTTGTCACAATTAGGCCATTTAACTGTCTCAAAGAATTACTAGACTTAGATGAGGATCACCTTACCTTTACTTACTTGTTAACTACCCCCCAAGTGGACACTGATTAGGTTACCTTGTTTTCTTACTTTATGTGGTGATAGGACTATTTAAAGGTGTGTACATTGCACAGAACCTGTAGGAAAATAATATAGAGCTGGTTTTGGGTGTGATATGATGATGAGAAGTGAGAAAAGTAGCGTTCAGTAAGAGTGGAGTCTTAATGAAATGGAGGTATTGAGGTAATGCAAGTGTGGTTTGTTGAGATGAATTACTTAAAAAATGGCGGGGCAGAAAATGAGTTACACAAATGGTTCAATAATTCATGGAAAGATCCACAAATTACTGAAAAAATTAGTGATTTGACCCTTTACCGAATGACTAAAACACGATGAGTGCGGAATATTAGCCGCTATTTTCATTGAAATATTCATACTGAAGCTAATTTGACCCACATGTGTGGATGCTCTAAGCCTATCCTCTACTGCACATATAACCCCCCCTCTTAGTGGTTTTCCTACCAACATGAGAGAAAGAAATGAAAATAATAATAATAATAAAATATGCTAGAAAAAGTTGAAGAATAAAAGATAAATGGAGAAAATAAAATAGAATCAATCATCATAAACACCTAATAGCTTTCTCTTTTCCTCCATATGTTTGGACCTAAATTTTTTGTCAATAAATCAGCGATTTGATTGTTTGATGTCAACCATTCAATATTAATTTATTTTCTTTAAACTTGCTCATTGAAAAAATAAAAATCCCTTTTGACATGTCTACACTATTTATTGGAAGGATTATCTGTAGCTGCAACGATTGCTCCCTTGTTGTCAAAGTATAGGGGAGTGGGACCATGGCTTAAGTCTACTTCATGTAAAAGATTTTGCATCCAGAGGGCCTGCCTGGCTGAATTGAACATGGCAATTAATTGTGAGTGTAACAATGCAGTTGCTACACATGACTACCATTTTGATTTCCAAAGAATGAGACCATTGTTGACCATTATAATATTTCCACCAGTAGCACAGGCAAATTCACTGCCCCACGTGGCATCACAAAAAACTTTGGTTTAAGGCATAGACATAATCTGAAGAAATAAGTGAAATCTATGATTTTTCATGAATTGGAGGTAGCAAAAGAGGTGGTTCAGCATATCCCATTCAGCTTTACCTGGTCTTGATGCATGACGTTGTAGACAATCCTATAGTACTAGCTATAGGCCTTGACCAAGGGAGTTGGAGAAAAACCAGAGAGAAAATCCCCTGTCTCTTTAGAAAAATAGAGTGAGATTTACTTGCTAAAGTAAGTTGGTTCCTGTTTTGCTAAAGCTCCTGTTTAACACAATTGACTGCTTGATGAGCCAAGAAAGTATTTCCCAGATAGACTACCAGACCAAAGAACTGAAATGTAGAACAAAGTCCACACCAGAGACAGCAAAGATACTTGATGTAGGCTGCAAATCCACACCAGAGACAGCAATAATACTTGCTATAGCTTGCAAGACTATAACAGAGAAAACAGTTGCCAAAGTTAAGTTAAATGAAGAACTCACTTGCAACAAACACAGCCAATTGTGGCCAGAAAACAGTGAAAACTGAGTGAGGAACAATGATATCACCTCCGGATGGTTGTATGATGATTAAGGTTGCCCCAAACTGTCTTCTTCACTATGTACACACAGACCACTAACTAAGAGCCCATGCGCACCCACCAATCTGGTGCCTGTACCCGCCAAATTGCATAAAAAACCCTCCTGAAGCGCTCCCCAACCTCCTAAAACAGAGGCGGGTGGGCCCCCCGACGTTGGAGATGCCGCCTGAAGCGGCCCGGCCTCCTTGAAGCCAGAAAACCAACAAAAACCACTAATCTACTTAGAAAAATTAGCTACAACTACTAAAACCTTTAAAACACGGAATTTCACTATAACAACATTGAGACATGAAATATAGAGAAAAATTAGCTCTATCCAATGGTACTAAGCACTTAACCCTAAGACTTAAGGTTAGCCCGTAAAACACAAAAAACAAAATTAAACAGCAATCTTTTATAAATGAAAAATGAGGAAATGACCCCTTAAAACTCAGAATATGAAAAATGTCTTCTAGAAATAAAATATAGAGAAAAACCAGGGCTATCCAATGATAGTACCCACTTACCCGCAGACCCAATATCCATGGAATAAAACCAGAAAAATACCCAATTCCTTCACAGATGTCAATTAAGACATGCACAAACAGCACCAAATCACACAACAAAGGCCCCTGCCAATGTTGGAAGACAACATCCTCCCTCCAATTGAGAATTTCCACATTCTTTCTTCATCCAACCACCATGTTCAACCTTCTTCCCAAATCTGCCTCTGAAATGGGTCCCTGCCAATACTGCATCGACAATAATTTAATCTGCACCATGACACCACCTGTCCATCCATACAGAACGTCCTGCGATGTCTGCCAATCTAGAAAGAAGACCTGCCACAGACCTGGTCCACTTTCTTCTGCAACAGATTCACCTCCACCTCAACCTTGTCCTTCTTCTGCTAGCACCAAAAGATCTAGGCCATCCATCCTGATACCCAGATTAATCAAAAAGCTCCACCCTTCCCAGAAGAGTTCCACAACCCATAAAACAACTAGTTCCACGATCCCTGGTCCATCTGATGGTAAAGAACTTTCATTTCTTCCTTCAACTTTAAAACTGATGACTTCTCAGTTCCTCCATCTTCTGATAGTGATGATAACAATGTAGGATCCATTGCACCACCAACTCCAACGCACTTGCCCACTATCAAGGCCAAGTTTCAACAACACACATCTCAACAGAGACAACTTCTGCTTCACTACTTCCAATCCACTCCTGCTAGAGATCCACAGGACATTGAGAAAAGAAGACACCTCATTCACCAGTTCAAGGCTAATTCTGAAAACTTCATTTCATCTCTTGATTCCCTCTGTACTTCCACTGGTACTTGCATTTGATTCAGAAAAGAAAAATTGACTACACCCTCTATAGGATGTAACCACAAATGACCCTCAGTTTTAAGTCTTGGGGGACCATCCTCATTTTATAGTCTTGGGGGACTCAAAAACCCTCAGTTTAAAGTCTTGGGGGACTCAAAAACCTAAATCATAAAACCAGAACCAGAGATCAACCACATTAAGACACAGAGAAAAAACTAACATTCTGGGGTAATTTTAAATAGAGCTGCCAGCCCATCAATTACCCCCAAACTTGCCTTTGCTAAATTCGGAGGCTCCCCCTGTGGATACCCTCCACCAATCTTTCAAAACCAATTCCAACAACAAAATTTTCCCTCAGTTTATAGTCTTGGGGGACTTAACTAACACCAATCCTCAGTTTAAAGTCTTGGGGGACTAACACAGTGTTCAGTTTAAAGTCTTGACGGACTAGTCTTGATAAAATCTTGAAACCAGCAAGCTTAAAGTCTTGGAGGACTAACAGAAACCAGATTTCAGTTTAAAGTCTTGATGGACTGATCTTGATACCATAGCTTTTTTAGTTTAGATTCTTGATGGACTGACCTTGATACCATAGCTTTTTCAGTTTAGAGTCTTGATGGACTGGTGGAATTTTGCATAAATAGACGCAGCCAATTTCATGCAGAACACCTCTACAGCCAACCTGCTGAACTTCCACCTTCGCTTCATCATCTACCCATCACTGAAATAAATCTCCTCCTATCCCTTTTCATCATCTTTTCTCACCACAGATCATGTGTGAATCTCCTGATTTTAACCTTTCTACTCTCCCTTGCTTCACTGCTCCCAAGGACTATGCCTGCAAACAGTGCATCCACATGTGCAGACCTTGCACATTCTCTCTTCCAACTCCTGAATCCAAATTCTACAACTGGGCTTGTGATTCTTGCTATTCCAAAAAGAAAAGATGTGACAGAGATGCCAACTACCCTATTCCTCCTCCTTCACCTTCTCACAAATACATCTCTAGATCCCCTACTAGATCCCCAGAGCTTGGTCCTTCCTCTTCCTCTTTATCTTCAGCACCTTCCAGAAGATCCAGAAGCTCTGCTTCCAGAACTCTTCCCAAAAGACCAGCCTTAGCTTCCCAAGAAACTGCTTTTATCTCAACCAAATTAGCTAAAAAAGCTTCAAGATCAACTCCCAGGCTTCTAGACTGCGTCCAGGAGGCCCGCCCGTCTCACCAAACAGTGAAAATCAGGGCCAAAACCTCCAAAAATGGCCAGAAAACAGCAAATTCATCCAGACAACAACAACAACTCAACCCAACTACTTCCTACTGCTCCCAGAGCAATGCAATCCACCCTTCCAAAGTCCAAAAGCATCAAAATTTTCAAGATTTCTAAGAGACCTGCCAGAGAACCCCAAGAACAAACCAGAACACCACACACTGCACCCCAACAACAACTTCGTCCCCAACTAAGACAAAGAAACTACACCTCTCCTCTGTCAGCCAACTACTCTTCTGACAGTTCCATCTCTTCAAAAGCTCCATCCAGAAGAGATCAATCTGCTTCCAAATCCCACTCTCCTGCTCCATCCTTTAACAACCCTGGTACTCCATCACCAGCACTTCCTCCAGCTGAATCCAACAGAAATAACAACCACAACAACAACAACAATCCCACTGCTCCAACTAAGCCCCAGGAACATCAGCCTCCTAGTTCACCTTCTCAAAATCTTTCAGAGGAAGACCATGAGAATCCATATTTTTCCCTAGTTGATCCACCCACTATGACCATTACAAAATTGTCAGAGATCCACATTACAGCTGCTTACAAATTTGATGAGCTTCCAATCTGTAAGTACCAAATTAATTATCCCATTTATTCAACAAAAATAATTACTGATCCAATTCTTCTTGTCTAGTTGGCACCCCTCCTCCTGAATCTATTATTGGAGTTGGCCAACCTCTTGAAACTTCTTTGACCCTGGATTATGGAGACATGAAGAAACACCTAAGCGCCATGTGTTCCAACATGCTAAAATCCTTTGCCCTCCATGGACCTTTGAATGACTTTGAAAAATACCTGAGAAAGTGCCTGTTGGACGACCACTGGAAAATGTCTAGGATCATTAAGCAAACCCTCCAGCACTCCATTCCTGCCTCTCCTTCTTCCTCCTCTTAACTTCCCTCTAATCCAATTCCTGATCATTACAATCCCTATCATCTCTCCAGCAGGATGCACTTCAAAGAACACAGTGCTTCCCACAATCCCAAAAAAAAACAAAAATGTCATCACAATCCAGACCAGCCTCCAGAAGCTGTATCATCCAGACAATGAGCTCCTGCAAAAGATTAGAGACATAATAATAATATAAAACAAAAAATAAAAATAATTTCAGAATTTTTTTTTATTACTTTTTTTTACTAATATACTAAAATAAAAAATTAATAAATAAAATGAAATGAAATAACATAAATGAAATAAAATAAAATATAAAAGATAATACAAATGGTATCCCCCAGCCAATTGATGAGCTGATCCCCTGATACCTTACCCACATCCAAGTGCACCTTGATGTGGATACACAATTAATTCTTTTAAATGGTTAACAGAAAACAAAATTCAAAAAATTTAGAAATTCAGAAGATAATAAAAATAATGAAACACAGAAACACATGAAATAAATAATAAATAAAAAAGAAAATAGAATTGCCCCGCCAATTGATGAGCCTTTCCCCACCAATGCTTGCCCACATTCAGGTGACCCTGATGTGGTAACACCCTATATTTTTGATTTTATAATTTTAAACAACCCCCATAAAAAATTAAAAGAAAAAAAGAGAAAAAAGAAAATAATCTAAAACTGCTATCTAGTAAAAAAATAACTGCAAAATCAAAGACATTCCAGCTCCATAGAGGGTCCGATAAGGGAAAGTCCGATCCATAGAAATGATCACTGGGTGGGCTCCCTCCAATAAGTAAAAATGATGGGAGACCACCAGTGATCCACCACCAATCTAAAAGAACCAAAGATAAAGAAGCCAGTCCCAAACCAGTTTAACCTCATAGTGGGCTTAAAACCTGAATAATAAACAACAGAACCAGAATTCAACTAGGAAAGACAAAAGACTTGAGAAAGACATTCTGGGGTAACTGTTCTACAGAGCATCCAGCTCATCAGTTACCCCGACACTTGCCAAAATAAAATCTAGAAGCCCCCCCTGGGTACCTTCTAAAAAAAACACAACCTCCAACATAAAAAACCAAAACCAATAAGAGCGAAGAGACCAGCACATGAAAACCAGAGGAAATTCCAGTTTAAAGTCATAGAGAACTAAAACCTGTGAAAAGAAACCAATACTAGGGTTCAACCAAATTAAGAGAAAGAGTTGGAAACAGACAATCTGGGGTAACTGTTGATAGAGCAGTCAGCCCATCAGTCACCCCCACACTTGCCAAGACAAAATCTAGAGGCCCGACCCATGGGTACCCTCTAACAAAAGTTTACAACAAACAGATTCCTAGCATCACCACACAAAAAAAACCAAGATTAAAGAATGGTCCGTAGTTTATCCTCATTGCGGAGTCAATCTTCTTCATGCCTAGTGCTTCTGGGATAAAACCTTTTCACTTGGTCTGAAGTCACCCTCTTTTTCAAGACTGCACCATCCAACTCTTCCAAAACATAAGAGCCTCCAGACGCCTGAGATCTGACTCTGTAAGGTCCATTCCATCTGTCAGAAAACATTTTCCCCCACTGACTCTCCAAACTTCTATTATACACCAAAACTAAACAACCAGGTTTCAAGGGATTCCTGAGTTTATGAGCCAACTTCTTGTCCCAGTACCTGACTGATTGATTCCTAATCTTCATCATTCTAGAGTATGCCTTCTCCTGACATTCCTCTCTACATTACAACTGTTGCATCCTGGCACAGAACAAATCTTCTGTTGAGTGCACGTCATCCCAATCAATTCCAAGATAAGAGACAGCTTCCAAGTCCACTGGTAGAACAGCTTTCTGACCAAACATTAACTCATAAGGAGAATAGCCAGTTGTCCTCTTCACAGTGACCCTATCAGCAAATAACACCAAGGGTAAATAATGCCTCCACTTTTCAGCACTATCTCCGCACATCTTCACCAAAGCATTCTTGATAACTTGATGGCCTCTTTCAACCATGCCTTCAGCTTCAGGATAGTAAGGTGTAGCCACTATAACTTTAGAACCAACACTAGCCACAGCTTCTTTAAATTCGGAACCAAACTCTGGCCCGCCATCAACAGTGACCAACTTCATCAACCCATACCTATAAATCCACTCCTTCTTCAAAAACTCTGCCACATTCTTGGCAGTCAAATTAAACAGAGGCACTGCCTCAACCCAACCAGACAAATCATCCCTAGAAACAATCAAGTATTTATACCTGCCCTCTTTAATATGGACAGCATCAAGATTGACCCTTCCAAAAACAGTTGATTCACCAGTAGCACGGCCAACTTCTTTAGGTTTCAAGTGACTTCTTCTTTGACATTCTTCACAAGATTGAACCCAACCATGCACAGCCAACTTCATACCTGGCCACCAAAATCTGTCTGCTACTCTTCTATAAGTCTCCCCAAAGCCTCTATGACCAAGGTCTTCATGCAAAGACTTCAAAACCAATTCTTGAACCTTCTTCTGAGTCACCACCACTTGAGGATTAGGATGCCTTCTCCTCATCAACCTTCTTCCTGACACATAAAATCCAGGACTCTTCTTCTTGATTGCTAACCAAGTATCATCATCACAACTATCTGGCCTCTCCAAGGTCAACAGATATTCCACCAAAATAAAATAAAACCCAGACTGACCCCAGGTCTCATCTTCAAATTCCAACAACACCACATCCAAGGATACAATTCTGTCATCAAAATCACCAGTATGAACATGAGACAATTGAGCAGCCCAACCAGGACACCAATCCTTAAATTTTGGCACGTCCTTCTCTTTCCACTGAACCTTGTGAGAATCCAGTTCACTAACAAAAACACTCTTTTCCAATTTTGAGCTGTCCCAAACAACAACTCCATCTTCATCATCAAAAACATCCTGATCACCAGAATCAAGATCAGATCCAGCCAGTTTAGCCTCTTGGGGGAGGTCAGAAAAATCTTCAGCACCCTTTGTGCTGGCCCTAACCACTGGAACATCCTCATCAAACTCTTCAGCCTCAGAATCTTCATCTGTAGGTGGCCTCCTTGATAATCCATCAGGCATAGTAAAAGTTTTACCTGGTTTGTGTACCAGGTCAAAAGAAAAATGTTGAATAAATGCCACCCACCTAGTCATTGGAGCATTTGGAAGACTAGGTGTATTGATCATCTGAACCAAAGATTTTGCATCCACCTGCAGCTCAAAATGCTGCCCCCACAAAACCGTCTGTAGCTTCTTCAAAATTTTTGCTACACCACACAATTCCAACTTAGGTTGAGAATACCTAGATTCCACCTCATTAAACACCACAGACTCATATCTTACTGGCCTTCCCCTCCCAGTCTTATCCTCCTGAGACAAAACAGCACCAGCAGCAATATAACTTGAGTCCACTGCCAGATAAATTTTTCCAGCACCAACACCATAATCCAACTTGTGAAGAACAATATCTTCACCAACAACCTTTTTCAACTTCTGAAAAGCCTCTTCACACTCTTCAGTCCATTCCCAATCTGCATCTTTTCTGGTCAACCTCCTTAAAGGTGAAGCCAACAAAGAAAAATCCTTAATAAAAATCCTGACATATACACATACACCCAAAAATCCCCTGATTTCAGTAGTATCTTTAGGCCTTGGCCATGACTGGATTTTATTAATCTTCTTCTTCGCCATAATCCTTCCCTCTTTACATACCACATGACCCAGAATTTCCAAAGCAGGAACACAACAACAGAATTTTGACCCTGAAATGGTCAACCCAGCCTCTTCAATCCTGAACAACACTCTCTCTAGAGTTATTGCATATTCCCACACAAACTTCCTTATGCCAGGTTTCTCCGCTAACACCTCATTACCATAATCAGTGGATGGTCCTTTAATTCCACCATCATCAATAAAAATACCATCATGAGTAGGAACCTCATCCTGTAAAATCCAAGCCACCTGTGCTTGATAAACTGCCACTGAATTAGTTGCTCCTTGAGGCAACCTAGTGAGCTGAAATCTTCCCAAAGGAGTCTCAAAAGTTGTGAGAGGCCTTGAATCCGTATGAAGTTCCCTCTCATCATAACCACCCATAATATCACCCAAACCATAACACACCCTTCCAGAAAAAGCTTCAACAAAATCCTCTGCACTTGGTGGCATACCAGTGTCCTTGATAGTGACTCTATTCAAGGCTCTAAGATCATGAACCACCCTCAACTTTCCATTCTGCTTTTTTACACAGAAAACCGGACTTGAGTAGCTGGAAGTCAATTGTTTGTATAACCCAGTCCTGACTCTTTCCCTAACAATCTCTAAAAAATCCTCTCTAATAGCGGCTGGAATCGGAATAGGTTTGATTTGTAAAGGTTCATGGCAAACCACAGGAATCAAGTAAGGTTCCCCATAAGAGTGCTTCAATGCACCCGTTTCCTCCTCAACAAACTCCACAGCTTTTTCCGTTAGCACAATAACGTGCAACAACAACTTCTTTTCTTCCTCAGACAACCACCCATCAGGATCAAAATTAACAACTTACAAACTTTCCACGGTCACCTTAGCCATCTCTATAAATTCTGGAGGATTCTGAACCAAAGGAGTACAGTACGGATCTCTCGACAAAGGCAGTCTCTTCAAAGGCGGATTCAAGCCCACAGGCATAGGCTCATTGACAGGCCTAATCTTCTGCGCTACCTTCTTATACTTTTCTGCTCCACCTTCATTTTGAGGGATCTTCACAAAATCTTCACCACCAGACCCCTAACAAAAACCAAAGGTTTACCCATTGCTCACATGTGTGGCCAAGGTAATAATTTTGAAAGGTGTAGAAGAAACCCTAGCGGTGCACAATTGGGAGGACTTACTTTTACACCCCAATCTCACCACTCCAAAACTTTTCCGCAATTCCACATCTTCATCCTCACTTCAAACTTCCAATTCTTCAAATCTTGATTCATATTCAGAATCAAATATTTTAAAATTTTGCAGTTTAACCTCATGCTGGAGGCCCAAAAATAGATCTTGACAATCTTCACAAAAATATTTTGCATCTTCTTTCTTCATTATCATCAGATTTTTTTCTTGATTTTCATGAATTATCTTGAAATTTTTATCTTCTTTTCTTGAGTTTTCTTCTGACCTACAAAAATAACCAGGGGTTTCCCCAATGCTCACAGGTGTGGCCCAGGTAATGTTTTTGAAAGGTGTAGAAGAAACCCTAGCGGTGCACAATTGGGAGGACTTACTTTTAGACCCCAATCTCACTGCCCCAAAACTTTTCCGCATATCTTTCAATAAAGATATAAAACCAATCTTCTTTTTTAAAATTGAATTAAAAATAATTAAGAATCTTGAGAGAGAACAGAGACTTGATAAAAAACTTGATGAATACTTGCAGAGAAGAGAAACATTAAAAAGAGAAAGTTGAAAATCCACTTGGTATATCTCCAATGGAGCTGACCTACTACAACCTGGGATTTCCTTATCTTGGGGAGAGGTTGAAGCACTAGGGTGATCAGCCCTTATTACTCTAAAAAAGACAGACTCTCAATAGAGCCTGAGCCGCACTTCAAAAAACCAGAGGCAGCACCCACTTCCTTCCTTCTCCTGCAGCAGTCCATGCACTGGCACATTGAAGATAAACCAGGCCTGGTCTCCCAACCATCCTCTCCAGGGGATGATAACCTCATGTGAAGCCTCCTTTCGTCTTCAACAGTCAACTCCAAACTGATTCCCAAATCAAATTGATAACCAATTCTTGCCTGAAAATCCATCAAGAAAGACCCACCCAAAACTGCTTTTACATTACCTTTAGCAATGTAAAAATGAATCTTCCCTGAGGCTCCTCCAACATCTAACTTCACAAACTCTGAAGTTCCAACCAATTCAGTGACATGGCCACCGATCCCTCTCAAATTTCCACCAATACCAGTTTTGATGGGGAGGCCCATATGAGGTTCCTCAAACAAAGAAATCAGGTTTATCTGAGAACCTGAATCCACCAATGCCCTTGCCTCCCTGCCATTCAGAGTGACATTGACATATCCCAGAGGAGCAGAAAAATGAGTTTCCAACCCCTCACCAAACTTTTCAGAAGAATAACAAATGTATTCTACCTCACCAGAAGAAACTCTTCTCCTGGTCAACAACCTTTTCTGCCTATCAGCCAACCCTGGACTGATAGCATACAATTCCCCATAAGATAGGGAAACCTGACCCTGATTCATCCTTTCCAGGACAGAGTCCATAAAATTAACTTGACCAGACACTACTGGCCTCTCAAATTGAGCCCTTGGCTTCACCACCTTGGTCCTAGAAGCTTCTTGAGGACCAGCACCACCAACAGATTTACCATTAACAGGAACCAAACCAGATCCCTCACCAGAACCTCTGACTACAGCAGGCTTTGGAAATGAAGCCAAAGGGACATCCTCCTCAGAGTCAGAATCAACCTCCATTGGCATTGGCTCACCATTAATGTCCAATGCGCAAAAACTAGGGGGGCCCATGTCAGCCATACCCTTCTGCATCTTGTACAGCTCCTCTTTGCTGTACCTCTTCCTAGCTGCACTCAGCTTAGGATCCACCTTTGAAGAATTTGGCTTTTGTTGGGCCTGAGAACTGCTCTTAGGCCTTCCCACCTTTCCTGCTTCCACATCATAAACACCAGCCAAGTATTCAACACTTAACTGTCCACCACAAGAATACAACTCTAAACCACCAAATGAAGTAGAAAAAGAGACCTTATTGACCTCCTTCCCCTTTCCCTTGACATCATCATCTTCCTTACCAGAAGACTTCCCCTGATCAGCAATCTCTTCAAAACTTGGCCTCCTTTGATTGAGACAACCCCTTCTCCTGACCAAATTAACAGGAGCCTTCCCCTCACTGGGCTTCACAAATGAACTGTCAGGGAACTTGAAAACCCTGCCATCAAATTCCACCTTTCCTTCAGACACATCTCTGTTCAATGCCCAACAATCATTGGACCTGTGCCCTCTCCTGCTGCAATAAGAGCAGACCCAAGGATCACTCCTACCAGCCCTCTTATCAAAATCTCTAGGCTGAGAAGGTGCCTTATTGACCTTCTTAGCCTCTTGAACAAAAATATGCAGCTGCTTTTTAATATCAGCCAACTGCTCCACCATTGGGTCCCTCTCCTGTTTGGGAACCTGCACCAATTTTTTCTCCTCCTTCTTCACCCTAACTTCCTCTTCAGCCAAAGCCTCACTGACTTTGCTGACATACTTGGCACACACCTCCTGATAGGTGTCCACAGCCAATAACTTCAAATGGGCCTCAACAGCCTCCTTCACCTTATCTAAGGCAGGCAACTTCTGGTCCCCATTAGAAAGAGTCTTCATCAATTCCTTTCTTGACAACTCCTTCAACACATCCATCCTGACATCTCTAGCCAGGGCAGACAAAAAACATCCTTTGCAGCTTTTTCATGTGCCAGCTCCTCCACTTCCACCAAGTTTTCCACCACAGGATCAAACTGTAGCATAAACTTCCTGTAACTATGTAAGTTACCAACACCACCATAAGATTGCCATTAACTGAAAATCTTGTTCAGATCCACCATAGTGAACCTGAAACCTCACCTATCCACCATCTCCCTACACAACAATTTCCAATCCCTCTTCTTGTAGCCAGACATGGCCACAATCTCCTTCTCCACTGACCTATCACCAATGAAGAAGATAATCTGCTTCAACATGTCCAGGTAGGAAGCACCATCCACTCCAGCAGCAGTTTCATACTTCTCTAGAAACCACTTGACATCCTCCCCATTAAACTTGGTACCATCCCAAGTTTTAATCCTCACACACTCCCTAACCATCACAGAAGGAGGACCATCCCCCCCACTGACAGTCACTACAGGAATAGCAGAACCAGAAGCCATTCTTCCAGTCCAAAGCACCAAAAAGAGCCAACCAAAGAAAACAGAGATTCCAAAGAACTAGCAAGTTCTACCCCACTTTGGGCGCCAGAAATGTAGACAATCCTATAGTACTAGCTATAGGCCTTGACCGAGGGAATTGGAGAAAAACCAGAGAGAAAATCCTCTGTCCCTTTAGAAAAATAGAGTGAGATTTACTTGCTAAAGTAAGTTGGTTCCTGTTTTGCTAAAGCTCCTGTTTAACACACTTGACTGCTTGATGAGCCAAGAAAGTAGTCCCCAGATAGACTACCAGACCAAAGAACTGAAATGTAGAACAAAGTCCACACCAGAGACAGCAAAGATACTTGAGGTAGGCTGCAAATCCACACCAGAGACAGCAATAATACTTGCTATATCTTGCAAGACTATAACAGAGAAAACAGTTGCCAAAGTTAAGTTAAATGAAGAACTCACTTGCAACAAACACAGCCAATTGTGGCCAGAAAACAGTGAAAACTGAGTGAGGAACAATGATATCACCTCCGGATGGTTGTATGATGATTAAGGTTTCCCCAAACTGTCTTCTTCACTATGTACACACAGACCACTAACTAAGAGCCCATGCGCACCCACCAATCTGGTGCCTGTACCCGCCAAATTGCATAAAAAAACCCTCCTGAAGCGCTCCCCAACCTTCTAAAATAGAGGCAGGTGGGCCGCCCGACGTTTGAGATGCCGCCTGAAGCGGCCCGGCCTCCCTGAAGCCAGAAAACCAACAAAAACCACTAATCTACTTAGAAAAATTAGCTACAACTACTAAAACCTTTAAAACACGGAATTTCACTATAACAACATTGAGACATGAAATATAGAGAAAAATTAGCTCTATCCAATGGTACTAAGCACTTAACCCTAAGACTTAAGGTTAGCCCGTAAAACACAAAAAACAAAATTAAACAGCAATCTTTTATAAATGAAAAATGAGGAAATGACCCCTTAAAACTCAGAATATGAAAAATGTCTTCTAGACATAAAATATAGAGAAAAACCAGGGCTATCCAATGATAGTACCCACATACCCGCAGACCCAATATCCACGCAATAAAACCAGAAAAATACCCAATTCCTTAACAGATGTCAATTAAGACATGCACAAACAGAGCCAAATCACACAACAAAGGCCCCTTCCAATTTTGGAAGAGCACAACGTGTCAGGAAATTGAGAGGATACACTAAATCTGGCCTCAATCCTGCTACCAAGTATTAGAGGAAACCAATGATTGATAAAACTTTAGAGGAAAAACCAGGGAATGGGGTTTTTCTTTGAGAGAGATTAAAGATAGACCCATTGGTAGGGGAAAATGTGATGTTAGGCCTTTCAGGTTATGTTCTTTCAGGATTTTATTGACTAGAGCTGGTTGATGTATCATAAAGCCTTTTGAACAGCGCAAAACTGCTAAACCCACAATGGATGTGATTCTGTCATTCCATTTCAAGTTCAGGACCTTGCCCAGATCCGGCTCCAACACATTTAAAATATCTTCATTGCTCCCAACAACAACACCATCATTGACATGGATCCACAGCATGCCTTTCAACCCATTGTTTTACAATACATATACACTTGCATCTTGGTGGCTGGCAAAATAACCCAGGTCTTCCAGGATGCTGCTTAGATGTTTCCACCAACACCTTGCTGCTTTTTTAGTGCCATATAGGGCCTTATTCAGTCTGCATACCAGATTAGATTTTTCTGTTTCAAAACCTTCCAGCTGTTTAATATATATTTCTTCATTGATGTTACTGTGAAGATATGGGGCTGTGACATCAAAAGTTTTTACTGGCCATCCCTATGTGACAGAAAGGGTGAGTATTAGACATACAGAGGCAAAAGTTGCTGTAGGTGAAAAATTGTCATTGAAATATATACCTTCTGTTTGTTTGAAGCCCTGGGAAACATAACAAGCTTTATGTTTAGTGATATTGCCATATTCATATCTTTTTAATGCAAATACCCAACATGCCCTGGTAACAGTTTTGCCCTCAGGTAGAGGAACTGTATCCCATACTTTCATAGATGAAATGTTGTTTAGTTCATTTTTTCATGCTACATGCCACTTGTTAGCATCTTTTTGTTTCATTGCTTTTTTATATGTTTGTGGTAAATGATCAGATAGTTCAAGTGAATGATTGTCAATGTATTCTATCAAAGTGTCTTGTGTGGCAATTATCTGTTCTGCTGTAAAATCTCCAAAATGTAAAGAAATGAGAATGAAAATAAAGATCACCTTTACTTCTTGATTCATTTGAAGATAAATTTTTTTTTAAATATTCAGATGCATCTTCTCCCTTTGGGATGAACTTTTCCATTGTGGACTGAACAAAAGAATTTGAGTCCAGATGCCAAAAAATCCATCCTTTACCGCCATGCAGAAATCCAACAACTCTTACCCTCATTGCTTGTACATCCATCCTAGTATTTTTTTCCAATTGAATATGAGCATAGGCCCATTGACCAAAAATTTTTGTAGGAGACAAGTCTGCAATCCGGTCAAAAATAAGTTGATATGGTGTATTGTTAGTAACTCATACATTTGGTAGACAATTATGAATGTACCATGCCCAAAATTAAGAAAAAGGCATAAGGGTTTGAGGTAAATTTGATGCTAGAAAATTTTTTCTTGCTATTTTACCTATTGTTTTGTTGAAATTTTTGGCCATGCTGATTTGTTTGTGATGGTACAGCATTGAGTGTTCATGAAAAATTCCATTGATTTCCAGAAAATCAGAGAACTTTTTGTTCATATGTTTGCAGCCATTATCAGTGCAAAGGATTCTAATTCTGCCATTAGTCAAATTTTCTAACCTGTTGTTGAAATTCATAAAGGCTTCAAAAACATCCAACTTATTTTTTAATATAAATACATCACCATAAGTGGTATATGCTTCTCTGAAAGTGGCGACATATACTTCCCCATAATTTGTGACATCTAGAATTGGTCCCACTAAATCTGAGAAAATTAAGTCCATTATTTGATTTTCTTGTTTAAATGCTTGGTGAGTGTTTCTTCTTTTGCTTTTGGAGACTGCTCAGATACCCCAGTGTAGTCTACATTGTAGAACATAAGAAGGGGCATTGGCACATAATCCCAATTTGGCAATTCATTTTAATGTTTTAGTACTGGTGCGACCAAGACACCTGTGCCAATCCATAATGGAATCTGGGGAAGCTTAAGGATAAGGAATATGTGAAATTGGAGATGGGGTTACAAACAGAGCAGGAAGGGTAGCTGAAGATAAAGGGTTAAAATAATTAATTTCAAAGGAATTAACCCCACACAATATGGGGGGCGGACTGGCTAGCAAGTCTGAAACCTTGAACCCTAATTTATATCTAATTGAGCACATATTGAGGCAGTGATGAAACAATCATGAAGAAAAAGTGAATTTATTTTGAAAACACCTTGAAACTAATTTGAACCTTCATTGAACCACAGTTTATTAATAGTTCAAAAAATATTTATACTTGAATTAGAGGATTGGTTGAAAGGATAAAAAATAAATGAGCCCCACTATCAATCTAGCCTTGTGGCATCATAAGGTTTTGAAAAATTGTAAATTTTTTTCATTTTTTGAATCTAATGAAACTCTCAGATACTTTGAATTATAAGATATTTCATGAAAAATTATAGGGTATTCACCCTATGAATATATAGATAAAACATCAAATATTCTAAGAAATTATTCATTAAGAAATATTTATTGAATTTAGATATTTCATTAAATTTTTACCAGTAAAAAAGTTGAGAAATAAATGCCTTTTCTCATTATATCAATCAATATTATTATTTATTTATCCATTTATTAAAAATTTGTGGAAAATGAAACACTTTTTAAAATAATTTTGCATTATATTTATGCAATAGAACAATTTGTAAGATTGATTAACATCCCATATTTATATAAATTAAAACACAAAATGAGCCCAATTCTATAAAAAATATAACTTATCATGCTCTTCATTATATCAAAAGAATAAAAAATCCAATTTTTATAAGAATAAAATCTATGGTTAATAAATATTGAAAAATATTTTTGAGTCTTTTTGGGATGTTTCATGCTGTCAGGCTAAGGTCAACTACAAGGACATGAACTAGCTTTAAAAGTCTCTGTCTAGAAGATTTAAATGGTCCTACATGAATACTGTAGTATAAATCCAACAAATAGTAAAATATAATTGAAAATAAAGGTCTCAGTAATATAATTCTCACTAGTTTAATATATGGCTTACAATCTTTTTAGTTGGTAGAAAAATAGATTTTAATTATTCAGATACTATTAAAAAGACTCTAAAAGTACTAATTGATATGTATTGTAATTGGTTTGGTTTTATGATTTAAATTGTAGTGATAAAGAATGTAGAAAACAAGACCCAAAACCTCCTCCTGTTATACACAATGAGTTTCCCAATGAATCTCTTGATTTACCAGTTCAATACACAGTTAATGACGCCTCCATACAGCTAATAGACATGCCCATCAAAATCCCCAGTGACCCATAACTTAATTAGAAGAATAACAACCACAAAAATCCTGTATAAATAGGGAAAATCCATCAAAATTAAAGAATACATAAAAAAGAGAGTATATGCATATTAAACATCAATATAAAAGACTAAAGAGGGAAAATTAAGTTTAATAAGAGCTTAATAATAAGGGGGACTCACAGTAGAAATTATGGGGCTAATCCTGACATTATACTACGTGAAATTCCCATTCAAAAATGACCAAAATTGACTGAGAAACCACCTAGAAACCCAAAAAAGGGCATGAGATGTGGGGTAACTACATGCAGTCCTTGGCAGGTGCTTGCACGTGTAAATACTTGACTAATTTTAGGCGAATTTAAGTGTGGTGATGAAATAAGGTGCCAAGAGTGAGGTTATTAATGAAATTAGTGCATATAAAGAGGGTCCATGCATTATTAATTAAGCTAGGACACTAAATAAGCGCCTCTTGACTATTTCAGTGTTTTTCCCCACAGTGGGTGTAGAATGTGGGGTAATTATACTGTGAAAAATCTAACTTTGCTAAAAATGAAGCTATTCACATGGGAAAAATGCAGGAAGTATGTAGCCAGTACACAGAAGCCATTTCTGACATAAAAAACACCAAATTTGAAAAGTTTTATTTTAATACATTTAAGTAGCCAAATCAATAGTCCTAAATGAGACAAATTGAACTGTCAAAGTTCATTTTTAATATTCTTAAATTTATAGTGCATATAATCAACATTTAAGTGAAATAAATTGCATTTCTTGTTTTTTGCATAAAACAATGAAAATAAAAGCTTTAAGTGTACTTAAAAATTATTTAGCCTTATAATTAAGGTTCTTAAGGTTACCCTAACAAGTTCCAAATAAATATTAAGAAGATAAGACTTATAAAAGGTGGATATACGCGTGTATATAAGGTGTTATAGTGACATTTTTTGTGTATTATCATAATTTTACTTATGTATTCTGTTTGTGTACTCTAATTTATTGTTCCCATATATAGTTCATGTGTTTAACATAACTTATATATAATTTTTACTCAGTCCTGCAGATATACAGACTGACACTCACCCACCCAAAATAAAAAAATAAAAAAATGATAAGTTATACATTTTCTTTATTTATTTGTTAATTTTCAGGTATTCAGATTAATTCTGTAGCATTAAAGGTTATTCTTTAAAGAAATAAGACATAATAAAATATTATGAGTGCTGGTTTTTAACCCCTCATCTGGTTGAACAGAAATTTATTTCTGTTTAATTATTTAAGAAGGGTGGATAAATTAGAAATTTCTTTTTCAGGTATCCATTTATCAAATTCATTTGATTTCCCTTTAAATCTTAATAAACACTCAGTTCCTTTTTCTTTAGTAAGGATTCTTTTCTTGAGTATTTTTTCAATCTCTGATTTTTCCACAATTTCTTCAGGTTGCTTTTTAGACCTTCCCCTTCTTTTTGGAAATAAGTCAGGATCATTTTCATGGTCAGGTTTCAATAATGAGAAAGGGAAAACTGGATGTTTCCTATCATATGGGGCATATAATATGACTTCCACTGTATTATTACCAACCATTTTTCTTACTACAAAAGTTCCTACAAAAGGATCCTTTAATTTAACATTACCTTGTAAGTTAAAATGTATTGTTGATATTAGGACTTCATCTCCTTTTTTGAATTCAAATTCTTTATGAGATTTATCCCACATTTTCTTTTCATATTCAAATGATTTTTGGATGCACTCTTCTGCATGCTTTCTACACATTTGTTGCATATGAATAAAGGATTTAGTACCAGGGTGTATATCTAACCTTGGTAATTTATTTAAATGATTTACTGGGGTATTTGGTATGTATCCCAGCCAGATTTCAAATGGTTTCTTCTCTGTTACAGAATGAGTTGTGCTGTTATAAGCAAATTCAAGGCCAGGAATTAATGTTACCCAGTCATGTGTGAATTTCTCATTGTCTTTGTATTCTAATTCAAAGGCACAATATCTTCTGATCATGTCTTCTAGAGTTTGTATAATTCTCTCAGCCAGCCCATCAGTTTGTGGATTGTGTGCTGTAGACAATTTCAATTGACAACCTGATACTTCCATCAAAGATGTCCAGAACTCTGAAGTAAATATAGGGTCTCTGTCAGAGATTATGGCTTTAAAGAACCCAGAAGTATTCATCATCTGAGTCCACCATAGTAATGCCAAGTCTTTTGCAGATACCTCTTTATGGGTAGGGATAAATTTACACATTTTTGTTAATCTATCTACTATTACCCGGCAATGATTGAAACTTTTTTTCCTGCTAATGGCAAGCCAGTTACAAAATCCATGTTTAAAATTTCCCATGGAGCTTTTGGCTTCTCTATTTGTTGTAACAACCCAGCTCTCTTCTCAGTTAATCTTTTAGATTTCTGACAAGAGTCACATGTTTCAATGTATTTTTGTACATCTTCTTTCATTTTTATCCACCAGGCTTTATTTTTGACTCTGGTTAATGTTTTGTTAAAATCAAAATGACCAGCTAAGATGTCATCATGACAAGTACTCAACATTAACTATTTCATAGAAGGTTGTATTACTATTACATTACTTAGATTTTTTCTGTAATATATGTATCCATCTTCAATTGACAGTTTACCTTTTTCCAATGCATTTCCATACTTTGGAGGCAAGGTTTTAATTAACGCTCTCATGGAGGCATTAGTTAGATCATTTAGAATGGTAGATAGTTTAGTCAAATCTTTATCAGATGAATAATTTTCCAATATAGTTTGCATAAACTCTTCCTCTAAATCCACTAAATAAATCCCAAATATATGTATAACATCATTTTCAGGTACATAAGCTGGGTTGTCAGAATCATTTGGCAAAGGACTTCTGGATAATAGATCCACATTAGAATGCAATGTTCCTTCTCTATGAGTGATTGTCATTCTTCCTCTGTACTCTTGTACAGCTAGTTGCCATCTAAACATGTGTCTATTAGGGGTTTTCATGTTTAGTAATTATTTTACTGCACTGAAATCTGTTATAAGTTCAAACTTCTGGTCTTCCAGATAGTAATGAAGTTTCTCCAAGGCCGACACCACGGCTAAACATTCCAGCTGTGTGGCACAATACCTTAGTTCTGTCTTTCTTAAGGTTCTAGATATATAGCAGATAACTACTTCAGATAATTTTCCATTTATTATCTGTTTCTTCTGTAAAGCAGCACCTAGACCTATGAAGCTTGTATCAGTGTACAAGATAAAAGGTAGGGTGAAATCTGGCAGTCCCAATATTGGAGCTGACATTAAACATTCCTTTAATTTATTAAAGACGTGTTGTCTTTCATTATTCTAAATGAAAGCCTCATTCTTCCTGATTAATGTTGTTAAAGGAGCTGCAATGGATTGGTAGTTTTTAATATACTGTCTATAATATCCACACATACCCAAAAAACTTTGAACATCTTTTAAATTCTTAGGTATACCAATGTTTTTAATTGCTGCCACCTTATTCTGGTCAACACAAAATTGTAATCCAGATACAACATGTCAAAGTACTTTCAAGGATTGAAATGCAAACTTACATTTCTTTAATGCAATTGTCATATTAATTTCATCCATTTTTTGAAAGACTCTCCTCAGGTGATTTAAATTTTCATCATATGTTTTTGAAAAAACTATGATATCATCAATATAAACCAATAGCCATCCTTCAACCATTTCCTGATGAAAAACACCATCCATCAATTTTTGGAAGACTGAAGGCGCATTCTTTGGACCAAATGGCATTCCCACATACTTATATATTCCCATATGTGTGGTTATTAATAAGTAATTCTGAGAATTATTTTCCACAGGAATCTGGTGGTAACCCTTGTTTCCATCCAGACAGGAAATGTATTTTACTCCTTGTAAGGTAGCATGGATAGAAGCTATCCTTGGTAGAGGGTAAATATAATCTATAGTGTATGTATTCAGAGCTCTATAATCACCGCATAATCTTGCCTTATATTTTTCATAAGAGATTAATACTGGTGAAATGACACAATACTTAGGTTTTGTGTCTACTTTTTCAAGAATACCCATTTCCATCAAAATTTTTATATTGTATTCAATATCTTTCCTTTTTGCAGGAGATACTGGGTAAGGTTTCTTTTTCAAGCTGCCAGGAATATTATCCAAGTCACAAATTGAAGATATTTTCATCTCATGGTCTTTGACCAATCCTTTTTCATTTGAACCATGGGCAAATGCCATAGAATAAAATATGATCAATCTTAAAATATTGTCTTCTTCAATTTTTGAGAGTTGAGGACTGAAAGAGGCCTTTTGGATTTCATTGTCCAATTCAACCACTTCAGTGGTGGTTCTTCCACCTTGCAGTTGTTCCTCTTTAGGAGAAATGGAATACACTGAATTTTCAGAACATATCTTGAATTTTCTCTTACCATTCATGCCTATAGTGAAACAACTTTTTTCAGGATCTAGTTTGATGCCAAATTTGGTCAATAAATCATTGCCAATAATAAACCAATCACTACAATTATTATTATCAATTACAACAAATTCACACACAGCTCTTACATATCCATTATAATATTTAAAGAATACAGCAGTTTTATATTTGCCAATTGGATTTAAAACTGAACCAAAACCCCTCCAGTTTTTTGTCTGTACAGGTTCTAGTTTTTCCTTATACTTACTGTCAAGTTTCATCAATGTATTAATAGAAACCACACTACCTGGAGCCCCAGTGTCAAGAATGGCATTCATTTCTCTTCCAAATATGATAACAGGTGCTCTGATAGGTGTTATTTTGCAAGTATCATGAGATACATCTTTAATTATTTCAGCTTCCTCAATGGAAGTTAAAGATGTATCCGTATGAGGAATAGCATCATTCAGGAACATAATATCCTGCTCTAATACAAATATCTCATTTTCATCATCACTTTAAGATATGTTACTTTTACAATCCTCACTGGATTCCACGTTCTCATCTTCTTGATTACCTGGTTCAGAATTCTGTGAGGTTTCAATAACATTTATTGTCTTCTTACACGTGTGACCCTTAACCCAAGGTTCATTACATTTATAACAAGTGTTATTCTCTTGTCTTTTAGGGACAAGGGGAGCTGAAGGTTTTTTCTTCTCCACTGGCAATTTACTTGGAGTAGGCTTTACTATGTCAACACTTTGTCTGTAATTACTATACTTGGTTTCATACTTGTGGTTTAATAATATCTCATCGCATATATTAATGAACCCAGAGGTATCTCTGATGGTTTCATGTCTAGCTACAATAATGTCTCTAACTGATATAGGCAACTTGTATATTATCTTTTCTCTCCACTCATCATAATTCATTTTTGGATCCATAGCTTTCATGATTTTTATTAAATTCATTAAAAAGTCCATGGGTTTATCTCAAGAATTTGGATTATATCTGGCTCTTTCATACAATCTTTTTTGAGTGATTCTGAATTTTGGGCCACCAAATTGCCTTTCAATAAGTGCCTTCCATTCATTCCAGGAGTAGTTAATTCCCTAACTCAATACAGATTCAAACCATAATAAGGCCTCATCTGTAAATAAAGAAATTAATTTTGATGTAATTTCTTCATCAGGAAATTTGTATGAAAACTTTAAGTTATCAATTCTTTTAATGAATTGTTGCCAATAAGATTTTGAATCCCCGTCAAAAGAAGGGTACTGACCCAACTTAGGCCAGTTCTTTTGGTTAGTTTTTGCTTCCCTAACCTGAGGAATATTAAGTAAGTCACTTACTTTGGAAAGATGATCATTTATTTCATTTTTTACTGATTTTATGTTCTCAGAACTCATGAAACTATGTTCATGTTCCATCATTGGTTTTTCATTTGACACCATGCAATACGGGGAGCGGACTTGTTAGCAAGTCTGCAACCTTGGACTCAAATTCACCACAGATTGAACAAAAATTGAGCTATTGACAAAGGAACCATACAATCAGGGATGAACACCACTCAGAAGAACAGTTTTAGTTGAGTCTTCAAGTAGATTTCAGTATGAGTATAATATGAGTTCAGTCTGAGTTCCATCTGAGTTCAGGTTGAGGACTTTCTAGCAAGTCCACCCCCTATATTGCGTAGTGTGAGTGTTTCATAAAAACAGGTACTCTTTCCATATAAGAGGTGTTATATTTTACTTTCTCTGTGTTTTTCAGAATGTTTGCTACTTCTATTTCTACTCTCTGTAGCCTATCTTTTATTACAGGTACATGAGTCAGAGTATCATTTACATTTGAAAAAGACAATTTAACATGTCCCTCAATGGTAGCCATAATATTCTGAGATTGTTCTAACTTACTTTCTAAATCTCTAATCTCAGATTCAATCTTTTATTTTCATTGGTTACTTCATTATTTGAATTTTCAATAATTTTTAACCTATTGGCCGTGGTACTCAATGATTGTGTTAGTTTTAATAATACACTTTCTGTATTATTGTTTGACTCTTTAGAGAACTCTTCCAATTTTTCAATTCTCAATAATAATTTACTTAATATCTTTGATTCCATTGGATTCTCTTTTTAAAAAATATTCAATTTTTTCCGTGTCTAACTCAGAAGACTCATCATCATGTTCAAGATTTGATTCATTTGGTTCCAATTTTATATTAATAGTACTATCCTGGTGATCAATAAAACTATTTACATTGTCCTCATTTAAAGACAAGTTTAACATATTAATATCAAATGAATAATTCTTCAGATCCTCATCAAAAATTTCTAACAATTCCTTATCAATCTCATTACCTATAAGTAATTCATTGTTAGGTTGATACAATTGATCATAAGAGGCTGGGTGACTTACCAAGGTCTTACCCCACTTCCCCTGCCTCTCCTTGTCTTTCCCCTGTAAGGGTGACTACTGGAGCCCTGTTGAGGAGAGTTGTTGTAATTTTGGGCATACCAATCCCACTTCCATTTGCTGACTGTAATTTTTTGATCCTCTTCTTGGACTGGAGGTGTTGCTGTGGTATTGTTTGGTGCCACTGTTTGTGGTTGAGCCTTTATATCCACTAGAGCCTGGTTGACTTCTATGAAACCCTGTTCTGCCCTTTTCTCCATATTGTTTATCTGGTCTACAATGTTGTTGAATCTTATTTTCAGGGTGTTCAGTAGGGTGGAGAGGGAGTGAATTTGCTCTTGTAATGTGTTTTTGGTTTTCTTTATTGATACTTGTTTTAAGAGTTTTTCCCTTTCCTCAAAGGACATTGGTGGGGTGTTGTTTAAGATGGGAGTTTCTTATCACTCCATTTGAATGTCCTGAAACAGGTCTTTCAGCTCTAGGTCTAAAGTCATAAGATTTTACCTTATTACTTACAATGTCATTGTTGTCACACATATTGTACGTGGAATTTATTTAAAAAATTGAAATTTAGATATGAAAACTTCAAAGAAGGAGTTTTATCAGTATTTATCAATACCTGAAGACAATTATATCGCCTACTTATAGGTATGAAGTGAATTTCTAAGTGCCAAAATTCAAATATGCTTTTAAGTGGTCACTTGATATAACTGGTCTACAATATGTAGCCGTGTATATATATTTAAAAAAGAAAAACTGTCAGTAAGATTCATTTTAAATATTAAATGTATATTACAAACCAATAGAAAGGGATTAAAATTCCTGTTAAAAGAAAACTATTAATCAGTTTAATTGGTTTATTATCTGCAAAGTACACAAATTTAAATGGTCTATTGACAGACTCCCACTCATAACAATTTTTTATGTTAAATTAGTGGTAAAATTGTTGATTCAATATCACAATTTTATTATATAACAGGGCTTCTTTTTCTGAAATCACTATGTAAGTGATCCCAACCTGTTTTAATAATCCAAATATTTCTATAGGGATATTATTTACGTGTAGCTTTATAATTTTTACTTACTGGATTATAACCAACAGAATTCTTGAGGAAAGGCCCCCAATTTTCAGGCTAAGATCAACTACAAAGACGTTAACTAGCTTGGAAATCCTCTGTCTAGAAGATTCAAATGGTCCTATATGAATACTGTAGTATAAATCTAACAAATAGTAAAATATAATCCAAAATAAAGGTCTCAGTAATATAATTCTCACTAGTTTTATATATGGCTTACAATCTTTTTAGTTGGTAGAAAAATATATTTTAATTATTCAGATACTATTCAATAGACTCTAAAAGTACTAATTGATATGTATTGTAATTGGTTTGGTTATATGATTTAAATTGTAATGATAAAGAATGTAGAAAACAAGACCCTAAACCTCCTCCTTTTATACACAATGAGTTCCCCAATGACTCTCTTGATTTACCAGTCCAATACACAGTTAATGACGCCTAAATACAACTAATAGAAATTCCCATCAACATCCCCAGTGACCCATAACTTAATTAGAAGAATAACAACCACAAAAATCCTGTAATAATAGGGAAAATCCATCAAAATTAAAGAATAAGTAAAAAAGAGAGTATATGCGTATTATACATCAATATAAAAGACTAAAGAGGGAAAATTAAGTTTAATAAGAGATTAATAATAAGGGGGATTCACAGTAGAAATTATGGGGCTAATCCTGACATTATACTACGTGGAATTCTCATTCAAAAATTATCAAAATTGACTGAGAAACCACCTAGAAACCCAAAAAAGGGCATGAGATGTGGGGTAACTACATGCAGTCCTTGGAAGGCGCTTGCACGGGTAAATCCTTGACTAATTTTAGACAAATTTAAGCATGTTGATGAAATAAGGTGCCAAGAGTGAGTTTATTAATGAAATTAGTGCATATAAAGAGGGTCCATGCATTATTAATTAAGCTAGGACACTAAATAAGCGCCTCTTGACTATTTCAGTGTGTTTCCCCACAGTGGGTGTAGAATGTGGGGTAATTATACTGTGAAAAATCTAACTTTGCTAAAAATGAAGCTATTCACATGGGAAAAATGCAGGAAGTATGTGGCCAGTACACAGAAGCCATTTCTGGCATAAAAAACACCAAATTTGAAAAGTGTTATTTTAATGCATTTAAGTAGCCAAATCAATATTCCAAATGAGAAAATTTGAACTTTCAAAGCGCATTTTTAATATTCTTAAATTTATAGCATATATAATCAACTTTTAAGTGAAATAAAGTGCATTTCTTGTTTTTTGCATAAAACAATGAAAATAACAGCTTTAAGTGTACTTAAAAATCATGTAGCCTTATAATTAAGGTTCTTAATGTTACCCTAAAATATTCCAACTTAATATTAAGAACATAAGACTTATAAAAGGTTGATATATGCATGTATATAAGGTGTTATAATGGCATTTTTTGTGTATTATCATAATTTTACTTATGTATACTGTTTGTGTACTCTAATTTATTGTTCCCATGTATAGTTCATGTGTTTAACATAACTTATAAGTATTTTTTACTCATTCCTGGGGATATACAGGCTGACACATGCCATTATGATTTTGAAGTCTCAAAATATATGATATAATTTTTGTGCTTACATTGTTTTCAAATGTTCCTTACAAGTACTTTCCTCCCTCAAACTTCAAATCTCATTCTTCTCCTGTTTAAAATTTTTTCCCTCTTACATTTTATTTAAGTCTACCAAGAACTGTCCCATTTTCAGCCTAAATATCCTTAGGACTGAGTATTTCTTATGCTTAAAATAAGATAACCTTAAGTAGATTAAGCTTATATCTTAAAAATAAGGTTAAAATAATAATATATATTATTTTATTATATATATATATAATTATTATTCTATTATATAACTTATAATAGTTTAAATAGCTTATCCATGGCCTAATAATATTTATTAAGGTTTTAATGGAGTCATAATATACTTATCTTAAGTGATATGAAGTAATTATTGACATACATAAGCTTATATGTATACATAAATCTCATATTCAGTGAAATATGCAGTATATTATGTATATTTAGGTATATAAGTGGGTTTTAGCCCCTTAATAGCCTATAACCTTTGTTTTTCTGCTTATTTTAGGTCATATGGACGAAATCAGTGGACTCACAACGCCTACAGAAGCATAGACACCTATATCAGGCGCATACACCCAGTTTGGACAACTAAAATTATTTCCTTGGATGGTTATTCACGGATTTATGGGTTGGAAGGATGTTTCTGGGTTAATTTGGATGCTTGGGGATGTTATTGGGGGCTTGGAAATTTTGTTTGTTTCCTTTATATGCTTTTAGTTTCATTAAATCTCTTTTTGATTGTTTATTTTACCTGTTTCTTTATGGTATCCGCTTTTATCTGGGTTTTCTATTTATGGTTTGGATCAGTGTTATTATTAATAATGATGGAGGGTCCTTACTGGAGGTCTTGGTGTTGAAACTTCTTGAAGTGGACGCCATGGGGAGGTGATGGGCCCTCACAGTGCTGTAATTGCCGGGGATAGCAGTGACATCATCTGGATTGAAGGTCTGTGCACTCCAGTGGATTTGGGTATAAGTAAGGAAGGATTTTGATGGTTTATTATCATCATTAAATTACTACAATTAAAACAACCACTACAATACAATTATTAGCATTCAGAAATATATTATAAAGCCATTATAAATTGATATTATCTTTATATAAGCTATAACTATATTTTATTCTTCTATTTTCCACCACTAGCACGCACTTAAATCCAAGTATTGTGAGTTTAACTTGAGTATAACTATTTTATTAGTCTTCCCCTGAGGTTTAATCACTAAATCATTTATCAATAAGTAGTAGGACCATAAAATAACACTATTATATCATACTTATATACTAGACTATACTGACAATTGGGGGTCTTTCCTTATATTTTACTTATTATTTAGTATAAGCCTTGGGACGTGATTTTTACATTAGTACAGCTCAAAATTAACCAAATATTTGGGTCTGCTGCATATTAGTGGGTCATCATAACTCATTGATTGCGGAAAAGAACCCTTAAAATAATTGTACTAATTTTTTATCATAAAAATTAGATATTTACAGTAGTAACTGTACCCAATATAAAGCCAATTTCACTTGGTATTTGGACACCAATATAACAACCAATTAAATTGGTATTTGGCTAAAGCTTGGTAAGCTAATTATTCACCCTTATAGAGGTCTAGTTAAACTTATTATTATATTTTTAACAGATTTTTTCGAATTTTTCTTACATTTTATTTAAATAAATAAAGATATAAATTCAGGGTAAGCTCCATTGCTTTTTTATTAGTAATATAATTGCTAATATCTTTTGTCTACTAATTCCATAGAGTTTTTACTTTTGTAGACGTAAAATATTGTCATTCTGAACAATATGAGTGCTCCCCAGGACAGTGTAAGTGAAAAGCCTGCTTATAATACCAGGTCTAAAGCTAACAAAAACTTTCCAGGACATCACCATGGAGGGACAACAGTACCCCCAGCCAGAAAGCATGAGTATAGAAGAAAAGGAGGCCCTCTTAAAAAAGATAACTATAAAAAAGACGTCTCCTCCTCTTCAGGATCAACTGTCCCACCTGGCCAAATAGGTTCTGAAGTTGGAGGAATCAAAATCTCTCATGTTCAAAGAAGTAGAGCAGTTGCAAAACAATTGCATGGTAGGGTTTCAGCAGATGAATCAGGCAATGGCAGAATTAAAGGGAGGCCAGCCCAGTCAATCAAATCAGCAACCCCTTACCCAAGGAGGGTCCACTCACTCCCAGGAGAAAATCCTGGTAGACAAATGGAAATGGGACTGGTTTCACCAACAGTGGACAAGCCACAGTTGCAAGAGGGATCCACCCCCTCATCTGACTTCCTCAGCTCACCCTTACAAGGGAAAAAAGCGCCAAAAATCAGGACTGACAACCATCCCTTGGTAAGTAACTTACCCTCTCAGATTGGACATAATACTGATAATTACAATATAGGTAATTCTATTGATGTTAAATCTGTACAAAAAATAGAGGAGGATTTAAGAAATTTAGGTTTTAGAGTAGATAAACCTGACTTGTCTTTTGTCCACAATAACAGTACTATTTACAATGATAATACAGTTAATCCTCAGTTGCAACCACCTACTAGTGAGATGAGAAGCTCACAGGAGAGTGAGAGAATTGAAAAGGAGGACATGGAATATTTTAACAATAATCCAACTGTCCATAGAATTGTTTCAGCATTGTGGAATAGAATGACTGATTGTGAGGAACAGACAGTTAAGCTCACTAGTGATACAATTTCATCCTTGACATTAAACATTTCTCAATTAGCAACACGTAACAAAGAATTAGAGAAAGAACATTTGTCTCTAACTCTTAAATATGATTCATTGAGTAATAAATATAATGACCTTTCAAACAAATTTTGTGAGTTAGAAAAATTATATGAAACACATTTATTAAAAACTGAATCAAGAACAAAGTTATCTTTTGCCCAGACAAATCAAAGTGTCTCTGAGTTGCTACAAAGATTAACTAAAGTTGAGATTGAAACTGCCAATCTACTAATGAACCAGGATAATCATAAGTATAATCAATATAATAATAATCCTTTCATTGGCAAAAGTGAATCTCATTCCTTCCCTGTACCATCACAATTAAAACCATCTGGTGGTAGTGTCAAATCTGAAAATGTAAGTCACAAATCCGTGCAGGAAAAAATACAAGACCATTTATCTAAAGTAAATGAGTTGTTGAATTTACCTAAGATTAGTGAAATAAAATCCAATCAGAAAAACTGGCCTAAGATAGATCAGTACCCAACTTATGATGGGGAAGCCAGATCTGATTGGCAACATTTTATTCAAAGAATTGACAACTTGAAATTCTCATATAAGTTACCAGATGAAGAGATAACATCAAAATTAATTTCTTTATTTAAGGATGTTGCTTTATTATGGTTTGAAGCTGTCTTAAGTGAGGGTAGAGACTACTCTTGGGCTGAATGGAAACAACTTATTTTGGAGGTTCTAAATTCAGGCTTACTCAGCAGAGACTTTATGAGAAGACTAGGTATAATCCGTTGAATGGTGACAAACCTATGGTATTTTTAATGAATTTAAACAAAATATTAAAAGCCATTGAGCCTCATATGGATTTTAACTTATGGAAAGATAAGATAATATACAAATTACCTATATCTGTCAGAGACATTGTTGTAGCTAGAACATTAAATGTTACTGAATATTCTGACTTTATTAATATTTGCAATGAAATATTATTAAACCATAAGTATGAATCAAGGTATTCAACTTATAAGCAAAATGTTGAATCTGTAAAAACTCAGAATTCAAAAACACTTCAGGAGAAGCAGAAAAAACCTACTGCACCTGTAGTACCTAAAAAGTATGAAACAAATACTTGTTATAAGTGTAACAAACCTTGGGTCAAAGGTCACAAATGTGAGAAAAACATAAATATTGTTGAAAATCAACGTGAATCTGAAACTGAAACTGAAAAAAGTAAATAATCAAGTGATTATGACAGCAATATCTCATATAGTGATGAAAATGAATTCTGTATGTTGGAAGATGATTTGTCCATCTTTGAAAATCCAATATTAAATATGGACTCAAATGAATCTTTAATGAATTTTGAGGATGCTGAAATCATTAAGGATATACAAGCTGATAACTTTAGAATGACACCTATCACGGTTCCAGCTATCATTTCTGGTGAAAATGTTAATATAGTACTGGACACAGGAGCTGCTGGTTCAGTTGTTTCCACTAATACATTACAGAAAATTGATAGTGAATATAAGTTTAAGCTTGAACCACTTCAAAATAAAAACTGGAGAGGTTTTGGATCAGTACTACACCCCATTGGTAAATACAAAGCTGCTGTTTTCTTTAAACACCAACATGGTTATGTAAGGGTAACTTGTGACTTTGTAGTAATGGATAATACTAATTGTAGTAACTGTTTTATCATTGGAAATGATATTCTGACTAAATTTGGTGTAAAATTAGACCCTGCTAATAACAATTTTACAATTGGCATGAATGGTAAGAGGAAATGTAAAATAAATTCATTTAAAACAGTCTTACACATTGAGTCAGTAACAAATTCCCCGTCTAAAGGAAGAGAATCCAATGAGATGGAACTTCTGGAAACAGAAATTTCAAAAGCATCATTTGGCACTCAGATAAGTAAAACTGAGAAAGATAATATTTTGGAATTAATTAAAGCTTTTCCAATGGCTTTTGCACATGGTACAAATGAACTTGGCCTTGTAAAAGATCATGAAATGAAGATTAGTTTAACCTGTGATATGAATAATATTCCTGCTAGTCTTAAAAAGAAACCATACCCTGCTTCACCAATGAAGAGGAAAGACATAGAGGATAATATTAAGATGTTATTAAAAATGAACATTCTTGAGAAGGTTGAAACTACACCAAAATATTGTGTAATATCACCAGTGCTAATTTCTTATGAACAAGACAAATCAAGACTGTGCGGTGATTATAGAGCATTAAATACATTTACAGTAGATGATATTTATCCCTTGCCAAGGATTGCCTCTATACATGCTACCCTTAAAGGTGCTAAATATATAAGTTGCCTAGATGGAAATAAAGGGTACCGTCAAATTCCTGTTGAAAAGAATTCACAGAACTTTTTGTTGATAACAACACACATGGGAATTTATAAGTATGTAAGAATGCCATTTGGACCAAAAAATGCTCCATCAGTATTTCAGAAGTTAATGGATGTAACATTCCATAATGAAATGATTGAGGGATGGTTAATGGTATATATTGATGACATCATAGTGTTCTCTAAAACTTTTGATGAACACTTAATCCATTTAAGGAAAGTATTTCAGAAAATGGATGAAACAAAAATGACCCTTGCATTGAAAAAATGTAAATTTGGGTTTAAATCTTTAAAAGTGCTTGGTCATATTGTATCTGGCTTACAAATATGTGTAGACCAAAATAAAGTGGCTGCAATAAAGAATATTGGCATTCCTCAAAATGTGAAGGATTTACAATCTTTTCTTGGAATGTGTGGTTATTATAGACAATATATAAAAAACTGCCAATCAATTGCTGCACCACTGACCACACTGATAAAGAAATCAGAAGCTTTCATTTGGAATAATGAAAGACAACAAGCTTTTAATAAGTTGAAAGAATGTTTAATGACAGCTCCTATCTTGGGATTACCAGATTTCCAATTACCTTTTGTATTATATACAGATGCAAGTTTTATTGGACTGGGTGCTGCTTTGCATCAAAAACAACTTATTGAAGGGAAAATGTCAGAAGTAGTAATCTGCTATATTTCACGTACTCTGAGAAGTGGTGAATGGAAATATGGTGCTACTCAACTTGAATGTTTGGCAGTATTATGGGCTCTTGAGAAGCTACATTATTACCTTGAAGACCAAAAATTTGAGTTAATAACTGACTGTAGTGCAGTTAAGTCACTCTTAAACATGAAAACTCCTAATAGACACATGTTTAGATGGCAATTAGCTGTACAATAATACAGAGGCCGGATGACTATTACACATAGAGCAGGAACCTTGCACTCTAATGTAGATCTGTTATCTAGAGTACCTCTGCCTAATAATGATGATAATCCTGCTTATGTTCCTGAGTCAGAGATTATTAACATTTATGGAATTTATATTGTAGATCTTGAGGTTGAATTTATGCAATCAATTCTTGATAATTACAATTCAGATCCTGACTTAAATAAATTAACTACAATATTAAATGATCCATCTAATGCTTCAATGAATGTTTTAATAAAAACATTACCAATTAAGTATAAAGAGGCATTAGAAAAAGGAAAATTTTCCATTGAGGATGGTTTTATATATTACAGGAAAAAATTAAGTAATGTAATTGTAATTCCCCCTTCAATGAAGGAGTTAATGTTAAGTATATGTCATGATGATATATTAGCAGGTCATTTTGACTACCATAAAACATTAACCAGAGTAAAAAACACAGCTTGGTGGATTAACATGTCTGAGGATGTTCAGAAATACGTTGAAACATGTGATTCTTGTCAAAAATCTAAAAGATTAAGAGGAAAAAGAGCTGGTTTATTACAACAAATAGAGCAACCAAAAGCTCCATGGGAAATCATTAACATGGACTTTGTAACAGGTTTGCCAATAGCAGGGCATAAGAGTTATAACTCCTGCTGGGTAATTGTAGATAGATTTACAAAGATGTGTAAATTTATTCCTACCCACAAAGAGGTTTCTGCAAAGGACTTAGCTTTTTATGGTGGACACAAATGTTAAATACAGCAGGTTTCCCCAAAGCAATAGTTTCTGACAGAGATCCTAAATTTACTTCTGAGTTCTGGACGTCACTTATGGATGTTTCAGGGTGTCAATTAAAACTTTCTACAGCACACCATCCACAACCTGATGGGCTAGCAGAAAGAATGATACAAACCTTAGAAGATATGATAAGAAGATACTGTGCTTTTGGTCTTAATTTTAAAGACAATGACAAATTCACGCATGATTGGGTAACCCTTATCCCAGGTTTAGAATTTGCATATAATAGTACAGTACATTCTGTCACTGGCAAAAAGCCATTTGAGTTATGGTTGGGTTATGTACCTAATACCCCTGCTAAAACTCTTAATAAGTTACCTAGATTGGATATTCATCCAGGTACTAAATCTTTTCTTCAGATGCAGGAATTATGCAGAAAACATGCTCAAGAATGTATAAATAAGGCTTTTGAGTATGAAAAGAAAAGATGGGATAAAGCCCATAAAGAACAAATGTTCAAAGAGGGTGATGAAGTCCTTATTTCAACGCTACATTTCAATTTAAATGGTAATGTTAAATTGAAGGATCCATTCATTGGACCATTTGTAGTTAAAAAGATGGTTGGTAATAATGCTGTTGAGGTTATTCTATATGCACCTTATGATAGAAAACATCCAGTATTTCCTATATCTCTTATAAAACCATACCATTCTAATGATACTGCTCTATTTCCAAGAAGATCAGGAAGGCATAAACAGCAACCTGAAGAAATAGTGGAAAAGGCAGAAATTGAAAAGATACTTAAAAAGAGACACCTTACTAATGAAAAGGGAGTTTAGTATCTATTAAGATTTAAAAATAAATCAAGTGAATATGACCAGTGGATTCCAGAAAATGAAATCTCTGATCTTAAAAGTCTCTTGAAAAAATTTAAATCTAAATAATACTGTTCATTCAGTATATGTATTATAAAAATTAATTTTTTATTTTATTATTTCACTCCTTAATTTTAATTAAAAATGTCTTAACATTTTTTTATTGTTTTTTTTTGGGGTGAGGGAGTGTCAGCCTAAATATCCTTAGGACTGAGTATTTCTTATGCTTAAAATAATATAACCTTAAGTAGATTAAGCTTATATCTTAAAATAAGGTTAAAATAATAATATATATTATTTTATTATATATATATATAATTATTATTCTATTATATAATTTATAATAGTTTAAATAGCTTATACATGGTCTAATAGTACTTTTTAAGGTGGTAATGGAGTCATAATATACTTATCTTAAGTGATATGAAGTAATTATTGACATACATAAGCTTATATATATACATAAATCTCATATTCAGTGAAATATGCAGTATATTATGTATATTTAGGTATATAAGTGGGTTTTAGCCCCTTAATAGCCTATAACCTTTGTTTTTCTGCTTATTTTAGGTCATATGGACGAAATCAGTGGACTCACAACGCCTACAGAAGCATAGACACCTATATCAGGCGCATACACCCAGTTTGGACAACTAAAATTATTTCCTTGGATGGTTATTCACGGATTTATGGGTTGCAAGAATGTTTCTGGGTTAATGTGGATGCTTGGGGATGTTATTGGGGGCTTGGACATTTTGTTTGTTTCCTTTATATGCTTTTAGTTTCATTAAATCTCTTTTTGATTGTTTATTTTACCTGTTTCTTTATGGTATCCGCTTTTATCTGGGTTTTCTATTTATGGTTTGGATCAGTGTTATTATTAATAGTGATGGAGGGTCCTTACTGGAGGTCTGGGTGTTTAAACTTCTTGAAGTGGACGCCATGGGGAGGTGATGGGCCCTCACAGTTCTGTAATTGCCGGGGATAGCAGTGACATCATCTGGATTGAAGGTCTGTGCACTCCAGTGGATTTGGGTATAAGTAAGGAAGGATTTTGACGGTTTATTATCATCATTAAATTACTAAAATTCAAACAAACACTACAATACAATTATTAGCATTCAGAAATATATTATAAAGCCATTATAAATTGATATTATCTTTATATAAGCTATAACTATATTTTATTCTTCTATTTTCCACCACTAGCATGCACTTAAATCCAAGTATTGTGAGTTTAACTTGAGTATAACTATTTTATTAGTCTTCCCCTGAGGTTTAATCACTAAATCATTTATCAATAAGTAGTAGGACCATAAAATAACACTATTATATCATACTTATATACTAGACTATACTGACACCCATCCCAAACCCTTATTCCCCCTTCTCCTCCCCTCCTCACTTATTTTGCTCCCCTTAACACCCTATTTATTCCCCTCTTCACCACTTTCCACCCCAACTTTCTTGATATCACTCCTTTTTCTCCCCTTCTAGCCCCTTTTACTATATATGCAGAAAAGGGGGTGATTTGGAAAGCCATAGAGTTTGGATAAAAATTGAAAGGGTGGATTGGGGTGGGGTGGGGAATGTCTGGGGTGAAGAGTGAAAAAATGGAGGTTGAAAGCAAAAGCATTTCAATTAGTTATAAAAGGATTGGGGTGGAGTTGAGGCAAAAAAAGATAGGGTAATGTTGAAAGGGGTGAGGTAGGGTAGGGAGAGGCAAGAAAGGAGTGGTGAGCAATGAGGATTGTAGATAAAGGGGTGGAGTTGTCAGGCTAAGGTCAAGTACAAGGACGTGAACTAGCTTGAATAGTCAGTTGTCTAGAAGATTTTAATGGTCCTATATGAATACTGTAGTTTTAATCCACTAAGTTGTAAAATATAATCAAATATAAAGGTCTCAGTAATATAATTCTCACTATTCTTATATATGGCTTACAATCTTTATAGTTGGTAGAAAAATAGATTATATAAATTCAGATACTATTCAAAAGTCTTATAAAAGTACTAATTGATATGTATTGTAATTGATTTGGTTATATTGGTTTAATTGTAATGATAAAGAATGAAGAAATACAACCCAAAAACCTCCTCCTTTTATACACACTGAGTTCCCCAATAATTCCCTTGATGTACCACCCAATACACAGTTAATGACGCCTCTAAACAACTAATAGACATGCCCATCAACATTCCCAGTAACCCATGACATAATTAGAAGAGTAACAACCGCCAAAATCCTGTAATAATAAGGGAAATCCATCAAAATTAAAGAAAAAGACAAAAAGAGAGTATATGCGTATAAAACAATAATATTAAAGACTAAAGGAGACTTTTTAAGGTTAATAATAGCTTAATAATAAGGGGGATTGACTGTAGAAATAATGGGGCTAATCCTGACATTATACTACGTGAAATTCCCATTCAAAAATAACCAAAATTGACTGAGAAACCACCCAAAAACTTAAAAAAGAGCGTGAGATGTGGGGTAACTACATGCAGTTCTTGGCAGGCTCTTGCACGGGTAAATCCTTGACTAAAATTAGGCGAATTTAAGCGTGGTGATGAAATAAAGTGCCAAGAGTGAGGTTATTAATGAAATTAGTGCATATAAACAGGGTCAATGCATTATTAATTAAGCTAGGACACTAAATAAGCGCCTGTTGCCAATTTTAGTGTGTTTCCCCACAGTGGGCATAGAATGTTGGGTAATTATAGTGTGAAAAAGCTAACTTTGCTAAAAATGAAGCTATTCACACGGGAAAAAAGCAGGCAGTATGTGGCCAGTACACAGAAGCCATTTCTGGCATAAAAAACACCAAATTTGAAAAGTGTTATTTTTATGCATTTAAATAGCCAAATCAATAGTTCTAAATGAGCCCAATTGATCTGCCAAAGCGCAATTTTGATATTCTCAATTTTATAGCGCATATAGTCAACTTTTAAGTGAAATAAAGCGCATTTCTTGTTTTTTGCATAAAACAATGAATATAACAGCTTTAAGTGTACTTAAAAATTATGTAGCCTTATAATTAAGGTTCTTAAGATTACCCTAACATATTCCAACTTAATATTAAGTACATAAGACCTATAAAATGTGGATATATGCGTGTATATAAGGTGTTATAATGGCATTTTTTGTGTATTATCATAATTTTACTTATGTATACTATTTGTGTACTCTTATTTATTATTCCCATGTATAGTTCATGTGTTTAACATTACTTTTTACTCAGTCCTGGAGATATACAGGCTGACAGGAGTTGTGTTAAAAGTGAAAATAGAGTGGAGGTGAATAGTGAGGAGGTATTAAACTTGGATTTTGAAGCGTAGAGGGTGTAGAAAATGTATTAGGAGGGCAATAAAAGGGTGGGGGTGGTAATAGAATTAACAGAAATGACAAGGTATAAAAATTTGTGAGGAGAGATTGAGACTTTGTCCATTGAGATAGCAAAAACTGGAGAAAGTACACTATTCTTTGGGCAAACATCTGAGTCCACCCCCTCAATCTACAGCTCTATTCTTCCAATATGAAAAATGATTGATAATTATATTTTATTGATATTTTTGAACTTAAACCTATAGTTTATACATCTTTATTTAATATTTTTTTATTTAAAATGCACTTTAAGACTAAGAAAGTAATATAATAAAATAATTGGTAATAAAATACTATTTTGCTTTTTTACACAATAATTGACAGTATGCTTGTGATAATTATACATGATATAAATAAATAATATAATAGGAAAATTTTAACAAAAATTTGAAAACTAAAACAAAACATTTAAAGAAATTTTAAACAATTGAACTTATGTATTTTATGAGTTTATTGTATTAATTTTTAAATGTGATAGTAAAATATTTTGGTTAGATTAAAAATATCATTGAATTAAATTAAATAATTTAAGTAAAGTTTGAAGAAAAGATCTATCTACATACATAACCATTTAACTTCATTTCTTATTTTGTGATTACTATATATAACTGTATAATTGACTGTAATAACTGAAAATTTATGAAAATTTAATAATTTATCTGCCTCAATATATTTATGATAATCTATTCAGTAACAGAAAAAATTTCTGACTCCTATCTTTTATTAGTTTTATTCATTGCAATGTAAAAAAAAATTTTTATCATGTTTTTGGTGGAAATTAGATTGAACTCTCAATGCAATCCTGTTTCCAAGTGTGGTTCAAGCTAAGTTAATCCATAAAAAAAATTTAGAATTTTTTAGAATTTTTATTAAGTATTTTTAAGTATAATAATTATTATATTTTTATATCAAAATATTTTTATTAAATATTTTGAAGTTTTGAAAATAAGTACAAATTAAGAATCAATTTTTATAAAATATCATATTAAAAATAGTTTTAAGTTGATCATATATTATTATGATATGAGTTCTTTAAATATTGTAGATTAAGAAAATAACTTGAAATTAATTTTATACAACTATATTATAAAAAAAAGGTATCAGCTCTTTTGCTTAGATATGAAGAACTTCCAGGATAAAATTGGCAGTTTTGTAAAAAAAAAAAAGTAAATATCTTTTAAATCAATATATATTTCTATAAAAAGTCAAATTTTAATATTTATTTTCTTTTTTAAATATGTAACGAAGATTTAAAATAATGCTATTTAAATTAATTTTTATAAAAATATACTCATTCCAGTATTGCTTTATGATAAGGCCAATTTCAAGAAGATATATAGGTTCTTCTGTTTAAATAAAATATCAAAGGGATTGTCTTTCATACATTTGAAAAATTGAATAGAAACATCATATAAGATCTACCAATCAGCATGAATATCAATATTTCAATAAATCATTGATAGATCCTGAACCCATATATTTAATTTTAGAGTTTTGTGTAAGTGTTCAGTTGTGAATTACTCCTATCAAAACTTTTATTCTAAAGACTAAAAAAGTGCACCTGAAAAGTTTCACTTAATTTATTTTTCAGCACCATAGAATTAAAATATTTTTTCTATTCATTTTAAATATGGAATAATATTATTTTAAATTAAAATATGATTGCCTTCACTGCTGCTTTGCTACACGGGCACAATCTAAATACCTATTGTGACTTTTTGACAAAATAAATATCAAATAATAGTTTTTCAATTTGAAACTGGTAGAATTATGAAGAAGTACCGCTTTGACCTATTTAATTCAGTTCTTGGACAATAATACAATCAAAAATTTTACCTGAAGCACATTTTTTAACATGATAACACTTTGCCAAATATATGGTGCTTATTCCCATGCTGACGCTGAAATTATCCCAGAATACAGCATTGAAGCAAAATCAAGCACTAAAATTATAGTTTAAATAAATTTATACTACTTTGTTTTTATTATCTTTAAATTTTTAAATCTCTCTTGAATTTCAGTTTTTCATATGATAAATTTACTGAGTAGTGATTTGTTATTTCAACTCATGAGATTACTCTACCAAATAACCATATTTACATGAAATTTTGATGAATTAAATCATGAAAAGTTCCAGAATATCATATATGTATTACATTGAATAAATGTATATTTCAAAAATTCTTAGTAGTTGAATATTCAATGGAACAAAAAAAAAAGCAAAAATATATTTTCTTTTAATTTTAATCATCTTCTTTCATATAAAAATGTAAAAAAAATTGATTAAAATCCACTGATATAAGAATTATACTTATTTCTAAACTTATAATAAAACAATTTATTAATTATTAGTTCTTAGTGTAAAGAAGCTATGAGAGGACTTCATTGAAACAGAAATTAGGAAAACATATTGCTATCTTGTATTTTTTTAATTATGAGTCTTTTTACAGTATTATAGAATAAAATACTTTAGAATTTTAATGGTTCAATATGTTTGTTAAATAAATCCATTGAACTGAAAATATTTATATTGCATAATCAGAAATAATAAAAATACAAAAAAATTAGTTAATATGGTGTAAATTAAAAAATGAAAGCTTCAAATTCTTGGTTAAAAGGAGTTATCAATAAAAATAACCACTGATCTTGTCAGCCTAAATATCCTTAGGACTGAGTATTTCTTATGCTTAAAATAAGATAACCTTAACTAGATTAAGCTTATATCTTAAAAATAAGGTTAAAATAATAATATATATTATTTTATTATATATATATATAATTATTATTCTATTATATAATTTATAATAGTTTAAATAGCTTATCCATGGCCTAATAATACTTATTAAGGTGTTAATGGAGTCATAATATACTTATCTTAAGTGATATGAAGTAATTATTGACATACATAAGCTTATATGTATACATAAATCTCATATTCAGTGAAATATGCAGTATATTATGTATATTTAGGTATATAAGTGGGTTTTAGCCCCTTAATAGCCTATAACCTTTGTTTTTCTGATTATTTTAGGTCATATGGACGAAATCAGTGGACTCACAACGCCTACAGAAGCATAGACACCTATATCAGGCGCATACACCCAGTTTGGACAACTAAAATTACTTCCTTGGATGGTTATTCACGGATTTATGGGTTGAAAATATGTTTTTGGGTTAATGTGGATGCTTGGGGATGTTATTGGGGGCTTGGACATATTATTTGTTTCCTTTATATGCTTTTAGTTTCATTAAATCTCTTTTTGATCTTTTATTTTACCTGTTTCTTTATGGTATCCGCTTTTATCTGGGTTTTCTAATTATGGTATGGCTCTGTGTTATTATTAATAGTGATGGAGGGTCCTTACTGGAGGTCTGGGTGTTGAAACTGCTTGAAGTGGACGCCATGGGGAGGTGATGGGCCCTCACAGTGCTGTAATTGCCGGGGATAGCAGTGACATCATCTGGATTGAAGGTCTGTGCACTCCAGTGGATTTGGGTATAAGTAAGGAGGGATTTTGACGGTTTATGATAATCATTAAATTACTACACTTCAAATAAACACTACACTACAATTATTAACATCTAGAAATATATTATAAAGCCCTTATAAATTGATATTATCTTTATAAAAGCTATAACTATATTTTATTCTTCTATTTTCCACCACTAGCACGCATTTAAATCCAAGTATTGTGAGTTTAACTTGAGTATAACTATTCTATTAGTCTTCCCCTGAGGTTTAATCACTAAATCATTTATTAATAAGTAGTTGGACCATAAAATAACACTATTATATCATACTAATATACTAGACTGTACTGACAATTGGGGGTCTTTCCTGTCCATAGAATTGTTTCAGCATTGTGGAATAGAATGACTGATTGTGAGGAACAGACAGTTAAGCTCACTAGTGATACAATTTCATCCTTAACATTGAACATTTCTCAATTAGCAACACGTAATAAAGAATTAGAGAAAGAACATTTGTCTCTAACTCTTAAATATGATTCATTGAGTAATAAATATAATGACCTTTCAAACAAATTCTGTGAGTTAGAAAAATTATATGAAACACACTTATTAAAAACTGAATCAAGAACAAAGTTATCTTTTGCACAGACAAATCAAAGTGTCTCTGAGCTGCTACAAAGATTAACTAAAGTTGAGATTGAAACTGCCAATCTACTAATGAACCAGGATAATCATAAGTATAATCAATATAATAATAATCCTTTCATTGGCAAAAGTGAATCTCATTCCTTCCCTGTACCACCACAATTAAAACCATCTGGTGGTAGTGTCAAATCTGAAAATGTAAGTCACAAATCCGTGCAGGAAGAAATACAAGACCATTTATCAAAAGTAAATGAGTTATTGAATTTACCTAAGATTAGTGAGATAAAATCCAATCAGAAGAACTGGCCTAAGATAGATCAGTACCCAACTTATGATGGGGAAGCCAGCTCTGATTGGCAACATTTTATTCAAAGAATTGACAACTTGAAATTCTCATATAAGTTACCAGATGAAGAGATAACATCAAAATTAATTTCTTTATTTAAGGATGTTGCTTTATTATGGTTTGAAGCTGTCTTAAGTGAGGGTAGAGACTACTCTTGGGCTGAATGGAAACAACTTATTGAAAAACAATTTGGAGGTTCTAAATTCAGGCTTACTCAGCAGAGACTGTATGAGAAAACTAGGTATAATCCGTTGAATGGTGACAAACCTATGGTATTTTTAATGAATTTAAACAAAATCTTAAAAGCCATTGAGCCTCATATGGATTTTAACTTATGGAAAGATAAGATAATTTACAAATTACCTATATCTGTCAGAGATATTGTTGTAGCTAGAACATTTAATGTTACTGAATATTCTGATTTTATTAATATTTGCAATGAAATATTATTGAACCATAAGTATGAATCAAGGTATTCCACTTATAAACAAAATGTTGAACCTGTAAAATCTCAGAATTCAAAAACACTTCAGGAGAAGCAGAAAAAACCTACTGCACCTGTAGTACCTAAAAAGTATGAAACAAATACTTGTTATAAGTGTAACAAACCTTGGGTAAAAGGTCACAAATGTGAGAAAAACATAAATATTGTTGAAAATCAACGTGAATCTGAAACTGAAACTGAAAAAAGTAAAGAATCAAGTGATTATGACAGCAATATCTCATATAGTGATGAAAATGAAGTCTGTATGTTGGAAGATGATTTGTCCATCTTTGAAAATCCAATATTAAATATGGACTCAAATGAATCTTTAATGAATTTTGAGGATGCTGAAATCATTAAGGATATACAAGCTGATAACTTGAAAATGACACCTATCACGGTTCCAGCTATCATTTCTGGTGAAAATGTTAATATAGTATTGGACACAGGAGCTGCTGGTTCAGTTGTTTCCACTAATACATTACAGAAAATTGATAGTGAATATAAGTTTAAGCTTGAACCACTTCAGAATAAAAATTGGAGAGGTTTTGGATCAGTACTACACCCCATTGGTAAATACAAAGCTGCTGTTTTCTTTAAACACCAACATGGTTATGTAAGGGTAACTTGTGACTTTGTAGTAATGGATAATACAAATTGTAGTAACTGTTTTATCATTGGAAATGATATTCTGACTAAATTTGGTGTAAAATTAGACCCTGCTAATAATAATTTTACAATTGGCATGAATGGTAAAAGGAAATTTAAAATAAATTCTTTTAACACAATCTTACACATTGAGTCAGTAACAAATTCCCCGTCTAAAGGAAGAGAATCCAATGAGATGGAACTTCTGGAAACAGAAATTTCAAAAGCATCATTTGGCACTCAGATAAGTAAAACTGAGAAAGATAATATTTTGGAATTAATTAAAGCTTTTCCAATGGCTTTTGCACATGGTACAAATGAACTTGGCCTTGTAAAAGATCATGAAATGAAAATTAGTTTAACCTGTGACATGGATAATATTCCTGCTAGTCTTAAAAAGAAACCATATCCTGCTTCACCAATGAAGAGGAAAGACATAGAGGATAATATTAAGATGTTATTAAAGATGAATATTCTTGAGAAGGTTGAAACTACACCAAAATATTGTGTAATATCACCAGTGCTGATTTCTTATGAACAAGATAAAGCAAGACTGTGCGGTGATTATAGAGCATTAAATACATTTACAGTAGATGATATTTATCCCTTGCCAAGGATTGCCTCTATACATGCTACCCTTAAAGGTGCTAAATATATAAGTTGCCTGGATGGAAATAAAGGGTACCATCAAATTCCTGTTGAAAAGAATTCACAGAACTTTTTGTTGATAACAACACACATGGGAATTTATAAGTATGTCAGAATGCCATTTGGACCAAAGAATGCTCCATCAGTATTTCAAAAGTTAATGGATATAACATTCCATAATGAAATGATTGAGGGATGGTTAATGGTATACATTGATGACATCATAGTGTTCTCTAAAACTTTTGATGAACACTTAATCCATTTAAGGAAAGTATTTCAGAAAATGGATGAAATAAAAATGACCCTTGCATTGAAAAAATGTAAATTTGGGTTTGACTCTTTAAAAGTGCTTGGTCATATTGTATCTGGCTTACAAATATGTGTAGACCAAAATAAAGTGGCTGCAATAAAGAATATTGGCATTCCTCAAAATGTGAAGGATGTACAATCTTTTCTAGGAATGTGTGGTTATTATAGACAATATATAAAAAACTACCAATCAATTGCTGCACCACTGACCACACTGATAAAGAAATCAGAAGCTTTCATTTGGAATAATGAAAGACAACAAGCTTTTAATAAGTTGAAAGAATGCTTAATGACAGCTCCTATCTTGGGATTACCAGATTTCCAATTACCTTTTGTATTATATACAGATGCAAGTTTTATTGGACTAGGTGCTGCTTTGCATCAAAAACAACTTATTGAAGGTAAAATGTCAGAAGTAGTAATCTGCTATATTTCACGTACTCTAAGAAGTAGTGAATTAAAATATGGTGCTACTCAACTTGAATGTTTGGCAGTAGTATGGGCTCTTGAAAAGCTACATTATTACCTTGAAGACCAAAAATTTGAGTTAATAACTGACTGTAGTGCAGTTAAGTCACTCTTAAACATGAAAACTCCTAATAGACACATGTTTAGATGGCAATTAGCGGTACAAGAATACAGAGGACGGATGACTATTACACATAGAGCAGGAACCTTGCACTCTAATGTAGATCTGTTATCTAGAGTACCTCTGCCTAATAATGATGATAATCCTGCTTATGTTCCTGAATCAGAGATTATTAACATTTATGGCATTTATATTGTAGATCTTGAGGATGAATTTATGCAATCAATTCTTGATAATTATAATTCAGATCCTGACTTAAGTAAATTAACTACAATATTAAATGATCCATCTAATGCTTCAATGAATGTTTTAATAAAAACATTACCAGATAAGTATAAAGAGGCATTAGAGAAAGGAAAATTTTCCATTGAGGATGGTTTTATATATTACAGGAAAAAATTAAGTAATGTAATTGTAATTCCCCCTTCAATGAAGGAGTTAATGTTAAGTATATGTCATGATGATATATTAGCAGGTCATTTTGACTACCATAAAACATTAACCAGAGTAAAAAACACGGCTTGGTGGATTAACATGTCTGAGGATGTTCAGAAATATGTTGAAACATGTGATTCTTGTCAAAAATCTAAAAGATTAACAGGAAAAAGAGCTGGTTTATTACAACAAATTGAGCAACCAAAAGCTCCATGGGAAATCATTAACATGGACTTTGTAACAGGTTTGCCAATAGCAGGGCATAAGAGTTATAACTCCTGCTGGGTAATTGTAGATAGATTTACAAAGATGTGTAAATTTATTCCTACCCACAAAGAGGTTTCTGCAAAGGACTTAGCTTTTTTATGGTGGACACAAATGTTAAATACAGCAGGTTTCCCCAAAGCAATAGTTTCTGACAGAGATCCTAAATTTACTTCTGAGTTCTGGACGTCACTTATGGATGTTTCAGGGTGTCAATTAAAACTTTCTACAGCACACCATCCACAAACTGATGGGCTAGCAGAAAGAATGATACAAACCTTAGAAGATATGATAAGAAGATACTGTGCTTTTGGTCTAAATTTTAAAGACAATGACAAATTCACGCATGATTGGGTAACCCTTATCCCAGGTTTAGAATTTGCATATAATAGTACAGTACATTCTGTCACTGGCAAAAAGCCATTTGAGTTATGGTTGGGTTATGTACCTAATACCCCTGCTAAAACTCTTAATAAGTTACCTAGATTGGATATTCATCCAGGTACTAAATCTTTTCTTCAGATGCAAGAATTATGCAGAAAACATGCTCAAGAATGTATAAATAAGGCTTTTGAGTATGAAAAGAAAAGATGGGATAAAGCCCATAAAGAACAAATGTTCAAAGAGGGTGATGAAGTCCTTATTTCAACGCTACATTTCAATTTAAATGGTAATGTTAAATTGAAGGATCCATTCATTGGACCATTTGTAGTTAAAAAGATGGTTGGTAATAATGCTGTTGAGGTTATTCTTTATGCACCTTATGATAAAAAACATCCAGTATTTCCTATATCTCTTATAAAACCATACCATTCTAATGATACTGCTCTCTTTCCAAGAAGATCAGGAAGGCATAAACAGCAACCTGAAGAAATAGTGGAAAAAGCAGAAATTGAAAAGATACTCAAAAAGAGACACCTTACAAAAGAAAAGGGAGTTGAGTATCTACTAAGATTTAAAAATAAATCAAGTGAATATGACCAGTGGATTCCAGAAAATGAAATCTCTGATCTTAAAAATCTCTTGAAAAAATTTAAATCTAAATAATACTGTTCATTCAGTATATGTATTATAAAAATTCTTTTTTATTTTATTATTTCATTCCTTAAGATTAATTAAAATGTCTTAACATTTTTTTTTTATTGTTTTTTTTTTGGAGTGAGGGAGTGTCAGCCTAAATATCCTTAGGACTGAGTATTTCTTATGCTTAAAATAAGATAACCTTAACTAGATTAAGCTTATATCTTAAAAATAAGGTTAAAATAATAATATATATTATTTTATTATATATATATATAATTATTATTCTATTATATAATTTATAATAGTTTAAATAGCTTATCCATGGCCTAATAATACTTATTAAGGTGTTAATGGAGTCATAATATACTTATCTTAAGTGATATGAAGTAATTATTGACATACATAAGCTTATATGTATACATAAATCTCATATTCAGTGAAATATGCAGTATATTATGTATATTTAGGTATATAAGTGGGTTTTAGCCCCTTAATAGCCTATAACCTTTGTTTTTCTGCTTATTTTAGGTCATATGGACGAAATCAGTGGACTCACAACGCCTACAGAAGCATAGACACCTATATCAGGCGCATACACCCAGTTTGGACAACTAAAATTACTTCCTTGGATGGTTATTCACGGATTTATGGGTTGAAAATATGTTTTTGGGTTAATGTGGATGCTTGGGGATGTTATTGGGGGCTTGGACATATTATTTGTTTCCTTTATATGCTTTTAGTTTCATTAAATCTCTTTTTGATCTTTTATTTTACCTGTTTCTTTATGGTATCCGCTTTTATCTGGGTTTTCTAATTATGGTATGGCTCTGTGTTATTATTAATAGTGATGGAGGGTCCTTACTGGAGGTCTGGGTGTTGAAACTGCTTGAAGTGGACGCCATGGGGAGGTGATGGGCCCTCACAGTGCTGTAATTGCCGGGGATAGCAGTGACATCATCTGGATTGAAGGTCTGTGCACTCCAGTGGATTTGGGTATAAGTAAGGAGGGATTTTGACGGTTTATGATAATCATTAAATTACTACACTTCAAATAAACACTACACTACAATTATTAACATCTAGAAATATATTATAAAGCCCTTATAAATTGATATTATCTTTATAAAAGCTATAACTATATTTTATTCTTCTATTTTCCACCACTAGCACGCATTTAAATCCAAGTATTGTGAGTTTAACTTGAGTATAACTATTCTATTAGTCTTCCCCTGAGGTTTAATCACTAAATCATTTATTAATAAGTAGTTGGACCATAAAATAACACTATTATATCATACTAATATACTAGACTGTACTGACAGATCTTATTATATAATTTTTCAAAAAAACTAATAAATTCATTAGAGAGGTTAAAAGTAATTCTTTCTAAATAAATAGTAAAGTTCTCAGTCTTTTTAAAAATCAAGTGAAATTCAAAATTAAAATTAAATTGTGTTTTATGAAAAAAATTCTGTGAATGGATCAGATTCTTAACCTGCTGTTGTCATTATTTCTTTAAATTATTCATTAAACTTTTACTATTATTCTAGCACAGACTCATCCATTATTGTTTGAGAGATCAAGATAATTTCAAAATAATGTTCAGTATCAGTTCATCATAAGTTCAGTCTGAGTTCCATCTGTGTTCCATCTAAGTTCAAGTTGAGGACTTACTAGCAGGTTCCCCCCAGATATTGTGTGGTGTAAGATCTAGTGTACAAGGATTAACTAGGTCAATGGTCCATTTGCATTTTTTAGAAGATAATGGAGCAACAAATATAGTATCTGAATTTTTAGTAAAAAAAATCATGAGAAGAGTTTATATCGAGAGACACATCATGTTGTAATAAGTCAAAAGACAAAATCAGTGTAGACTTTGCCTTATCACAAAGAAAACATTTTTTATTGTTATTAGCTTTTTTTACACCCCCTGAATAACATATCCCCATGGCCTGTACTAAAAGCAGAATCCGAGTCATTCACTGTCTTAACTGATACCAGATTTTTTAACGTTGTGGTCTTCCAACATTGGAAGGGGCCTTTGTTGTGTGATTTGGCGCTGTTTGTGCATGTCTTAATTGACATCTGTTGAGGAATTGGGTATTTTTCTGGTTTTATTCCGTGGATATTGGGTCTGCCGGTATGTGGGTACTATCATTGGATAGCCCCGGTTTTTCTATGTATTTCATGTCTTGATAATATTTTTCATATTTTAAGTTTTAAGGGGTCAATTCCTCATTCTTCAGTTTCAAAAGATAGCTGTTTAATTTTGTTTTTCATGTTTTACGGGATAACATTAAGTCTTAGGTTAAAGTACTAAGTACCATTGGATAGGGCTAATTTAGCTCTATATTTCATGTCACAATATTGTTATAGTGAAATTCCGTGTTTTAAAGATTTTAGTAGTTGTAGCTAATTTTTCTAAGTAGATTAGGTGTTTTTATTGGTTTTCTGGCTTCAGGGAGGCCAGGCCGCTTCAGGCGGCACCTCCGACGTTGGGCAGCCCGCCCGCCTCTGTTTTAGAAGGTTGGGGAGCGCTTCTGGAGGGTTTTTATTCAATTTGGCTGGTACAGGAACCAAATTTGTTGGTGTGCAGGGGCTCTTAGATAGTGGTATGTGTATACATAGTGAATAAGACAGTTTGGGGAAACTTTAATTATCATACAACCTTCTGGAGGTGATATCCTGGTTCCTCACTCAGTTTTCACTGTTTTTGGCCACAATTGGCTGTGTTTGTTGCAAGGTTAGTTCTTCATTTTACTCAACTTTGGCAACTGTTTTCTCTGGTGTAGTCTTGCAAGCTATATCAAGTATTATTGCTGTCTCTGGTGTGGATTTGCAGCCTACATCAAGTATCTTTGCTTTCTCTGGTGTGGACATTGGTCTACATTTCAGTTCTTTGGTCTGGTAGTCTGTCTGTGGACTACCTTCTTGGCTCATCAAGCAGTCAAGTGTTTTGAAAAAGGGGCTTTAGCAAACAGTAACCAACTTACTTTAGCAAGTAAATCTCACTCTATTTTTCTAAAGGGACAGGGGATTTTCTCTCTGGTTTTTTCTCCAACTCCCTTGGTCAAGGCCTATAGCAAGCACTATAGGATTTTCTACATTACTGACGCCCAACGTGGGGTAGAGCTTGCTTGTTCTTTGGAATCTCTGTTTTCTTTGTTTGGAACTTTTTGGTGTTTTGGTCTGGAGGAATGGCTTCTGGTTCTTCTATTCCTGTGGTGACTGTCAGTGGGGGAGATGGTCCTCCTGCTGTGATGGTCAAGGAGTGTGTAAGGATTAAAACTTTGGATGGTACCAAGTTTAATGGGGAGGATGTCAAGTGGTTTCTAGAGAAGTATGAAACTGCTTCTGGAGTGGATGGTGCTTCCTACCTGGACATGGTGAAGCAGATTATCTTCTTCATTGGTGATAGGGCAGTGGAGAAGGAGATTGTGGCCATGCCTGGCTACAAGAAGAGGGATTGAAAGTTATTGTGTAGGGAGATGGTAGATAGATGGGGTGTCAGGTTCACTATGGTGGATCTGAAAAAGGTTGTCAGTGAATGGCAATCTTATGGTGGTGTTGGTAACTTACATAGTTACAGGAAGTTTCTGCTACAGTTTGATCCTGTGGTGGAATACTTGGTGGAAGTGGAGGAGCTGGCACATGAAAAAGCTGCAAAGGATGTTTTTTGTCTGCCCTGGCTAGAGATGTCAGGATGGATGTGTTGAAGGAGTTGTCAAGAAAGTAATTGATGAAGACTCTTTCTAATGGGGACCAGAAGTTGCCTGCCTTGGATAAGGTGAAGGAGGCTGTTGAGGCCCATTTGAAGTTATTGGCTGTGGACACCTATCAGGAGGGGTGTGCCAAGTATGTCAGCAAAGTCAGTGAGGCTTTGGCTGAAGAGGAAGTTAGGGAGAAGAAGGAGGAGAATAATATTGTGCAGGTTCCCAAACAGGAGAGGGACCCAGTGGTGGAGCAGTTGGCTGATCTCACAAATCAGCTGCATATTTTTGTTAAGGAGGCTAAGAAGGTCAATAAGGCACCTTCTGAGCCCAGAGATTTTGATAGGAGGGCTGGTAGGAGTGATCCTTGGGTTTGCTCTTATTGCAGAAGGAGGGGGAACAGGTCCAATGATTGTTGGGCATTGAACAGGGATGTGTATGAAGGAAAGGTGGAATTTGATGGCAGGGTTTTCAAGTTCCCTGACGGTTCATTTGTAAAGCCCAGTGAGGGGCAGGCTCCTGTTGATTTGGTCAGGAGAAAGGGTGGTCTCAATCAAAGGAGGCCAAGGTTTGAGGAGATTCCTGAGCAAGGGAAGTCTTCTGGTAAAGAGGATGATGACGTCAAGGGAAAGGGGAAGGAGGTCAATAAGGTTTCTTTTTCTACTTCCTTTGGTGGTTTGGAGTTGTTTTCCTGTGGTGGACAGTCAAGTGGAGAATGCTTGGCTGGTGGTTATGATGTGGAAGCAGGGAAGGTGGGTAGGCCTAAGAGCAGTTCTCAGGCCCAACCAAAGCCAAATTCTTCAAAGGAAGATCCTAAGCTGAGTGCAGCTAGGAAGAGGTACAGCAAAGAGGAGCTGTACAAGATGTAGAAGGGTATGGCTGACATGTGCCCCCCTATTTTTGGTGCATTGGACATGAATGGTGAGCCAATGCCAATGGAGGTTGATTCTGACTCTGAGGAGGATGTCCCTTTGGCTTCATTTCCAAAGCCTGCTGGAATTAGAGGTTCTGGTGAGGGATCTGGTTTGGTTCCTGTTAATGGTAAATCTGTTGGTGGTGCTGGTCCTCAAGAAGCTTCTAGGACCAAGGTAGTGAAGCAAAGAGCTCACTTTGAGAGGCCAGTAGTTTCTTGTCAAGTTAATGTTATGGACTCTGTTCTGGAAAGGATGAATCAGGGTCAGGCTTCCCTATCTTATAGGGAATTGTATGCTATCAGTCCAGGGTTGGCTGATAGACAGAAAAGGTTGTTGACCAGGAGAAGAGTTTCTTCTGGGGAGGTGGGATACATCTGTGATTCTGCAGAAAATTTTGGTGAGGGGTTGGAAACTCATTTTTCTGCTCCTCTGGGATATGTCAATGTCACTCTGAATGGCAGGGAGGTAAGGGCATTGGTGGATTCAGGTTCTCAGATAAACCTGATTTCTTTGTTTGAGGCAACTTATTTGGGCCTCCCCATCAAAACTGGTATTGGTGAGAATTTGAGAGAATTTGGTGGCCATGTCACTGAATTGGTTGGAACTTCTGAGTTTGTGAAGTTAGATGTTGGCGGAGCCTCAGGGAAGGTTCATTTCTATATTGCTAAGGGAACAGTTAAAGCTGTTTTGGGTGGGCCATTCTTGATGGATTTTCAGGAAAGAATTGGTTATCAATTTGATCTGGGAATCAGCTTGGAGTTGACTGGTGAAGATGAAAGGAGGCTTCACATGAGGTTATCATTCCCCGGAGAGGATGGTTGGGAGACCAGTCCTGGTTTATCTTCAATGCGCCAGTGCATGGATTGTTGCAGGAGAAAGAAAGAAGTTGGTGATGCCTCTGGTTTTCTGGAGTGTGGCTCAGGCTCTATTGAGAGTCTGTTTTTTTAGAGTAATGAGGGCTGATCACCCAAGTGCTAAAATGTCTCCCCAAGATGAGGAAATCCCAGGTTGTAGTAGGTCAGCTCCCTTGGAGATATACCAAGTGGATTTTCAAACTTCTCTTTTTAATGTTTCTCTTCTCTGCAAGTATTCTTCAAGTTTATATCAAGTCTCTGTTCTCTCTCATGATTCTCAATTATTTTAAATTCAATCTCAAGGAAGAAGATTGGTTATATATCTTTATTGAAAGATATGCGGAAAAGTTTTGGAGTGGTGATATTGGGGTCTAAAAGTAAGTCCTCCTAATTGTGCACCGCTAGTGTTTCTTCTACAACTTTCAAAAACATTACATTAGCCACACCTGTGAGCATTGGCGAAACCCCTGGTTATTTTTGTAGGACAGAAGAAAACTCAAGAAAAGAAGATAAAAATTTCAAGATAATTCAAGAAAATCAAGAAAAAAATATGAAGATAATGAAGAAAGAAGATCATCAAGATCAATTTTTGGGCCTCCAGCATGAGGATAAACTGCAAAATTTTAAAAGAGTTGATTCTGAAGATGAATCAAGATTTGAAGATTTGGAAGACGGAAGTGAAGATGAAGATTTGGTATTGCAGAAAAGTTTTGGAGTGGTGAGATTGGGGTCTAAAAGTAAGTCCTCCCAATTGTGCACTGCTAGGGTTTCTTCTACACCTTTCAAAAACATTACCTTGGCCACACATGTGAGAAATGGGGAAACCTTTTGTTTTTGTTCCAGGTCTGGTGGTGAAGATTTCCTGAAGATCCCTAAAGTTGAAGGTGGAGCGGCAAAGTATAAGAAGGTAGCACAGAATATTAGGCCTTTCAATGAGCCTATGCCTGTGGGTTTAAATCTGTCCTTGGAGAGACCTCCTTTGTCAAGAGATCCGTACTGTACTCCTATGGTGAAGAATCCTCCAGAATTTGTAGAGACGGCTAGGGTGACTGTGGAAAGGTTGAAAGTTGTTAATTTTGGTCCTGATGGGTGGTTGTCTGAAGAAGAAAAGAAGTTGTTGTTGCACGTTATTTTGCTAAAGGAAAAAGCTGTGGCTTTTGTTGAGGAGGAAAGGGGTGTGTTGAAGCACTCTTATGGGGAATCTTACTTGATTCCTGTGGTTTTTCATGAACCTTGGCAAATCAAACCTATTCCAATTCCAGCTGCTATCTGAGAGGATTTTGTGGAGATTGTTAGGAAAAGAGTCAGGACTGGGTTATACGAACAATCGACATTAAGTTACTCAAGTCTGGTTTTCTGTGTAAAGAAGCAGAATGGAAAGTTGAGGGTGGCTAATGATCTTAGAGCCTTGAATAGAGTCACTATCAAGGACACTGGTATGCCACCAAGTGCAGAGGATTTTGTTGAAGCTTTTGCTGGAAGGGTGTGTTATGGTTTGGGTGATATTATGGGTGGTTATGATGAGAGGGAACTTCATACGGATTCAAGGCCTCTCACAACTTTTGAGACTACTTTGGGAAGATTTCAACTCACTAGGTTGCCTCAAGGAGCAACTAATTCAGTGGCGGTATATCAAGCACAGATGGCTTGGATTTTGCAGGATGATGTTCCTACTCATGCTGGTATTTTTATTGATGATGGTAGAATTAAAGGACCATCCACTGATTATGATAATGAGGTGTTAGAAGAGAACCCTGGCATAAGGAGGTTTGTTTGGGAATATGCAATAACTCTAGATAGAGTGTTGTTTAGGATTGAAGAGGCTGGTTTGACCATTTAAGGGTCAAAATTCTGTTGTTTTGTTCCTGCTTTGGAAATTATGGGTCATGTGGTATGTAAAGACGGAAGGATTATGGCGAAGAAGAAGATTAATAAAATCCAGTCATGGCCCAGGCCTAAAAATACTACTGAAGTCAGGGGATTTTTGGGTGTATGTGTATATGTCAGGATTTTTATTAAGGATTTTTCATTGTTGACTTCACCTTTAAGGAGGTTGACCAGAAAAGATGCAGATTGGGAATGGACTGAAGAGTGTGAAGAGGCTTTTCAGAAGCTGAAAAGGGTTGTTGGGGAAGATATTGTTCTTCATAAGTTGGATTATGGCGTTGGAGCTGGAAAAATTTATTTGGCAGTGGACTCAAGCTATATTGCTGCTGTTGCTGTATCGTCTCAGGAGGATAAGACTGGGAGGGTCAGGCCAGTAAGGTATGAGTCTGTGTTGTCTTATGAGGTGGAATCTAGGTATTCTCAACCTAAATTGGAATGGTTTGGTGTATCAAAAATTTTAAAGAAGCTACAGACTGTTTTGTGGGGGCAGCATTTTGAGCTGCAGGTGGATGCGAAATCTTTAGTTCAGATGATCAATACACCTAGTCTTCCAAATGCTCCAATGACTAGGTGGGTGGCATTTATTCAACATTTTTCTTTTGACCTGGTACACAAACCAGGCAAAACTTTTACAATGCCTGATGGATTATCAAGGAGGCCACCTACAGATGAAGATTCTGATGCTGAGGAGTTTGATGAAGATTTTCCAGTGGTTAGGGCCAGCACTGAGGGTGCTGAAGATTTTTCTCACCTCCCCCAAGAGGCTAAACTGGCTGGATCTGATTTTGATTCTGGTGATTGGGATGTTTTTGTTGATGAATATGGAGTTGTTGTTTGGGACAGCTCAAAATTGAAAAAGGGTGTTTTTGTTAGTGAACTGGATTTTCACAAGGTTCAGTGGAAAGAGAAGGATGTGCCAAAATTTATTGATTGGTGTCCTGGTTGGGCTGGTCGATTGGCTCATTTTCACACTGGTGATTTTGATTACAGAGTTGTACCCTTGGATATTGTTTTGTTGGATTTTGAAGATGAGACCTGGGGTCAGTCTGGGTTTTATTTTATTATGGTGGAATATCTGTTGACCTTGGAGAGGCCAGATAGTTGTGATGATGATACTTGGTTGGAAATTAAGAAGAATAGTCCTGGATTTTATGTGTCAGGAAGAAGGTTGATGAGGAGAAGGCATCCTAATCCTCAAGTTGTGGTGACTCAGAAGAAGGGTCAAGAAGTTGTGTTGAAGTATTTGCATGAAGACCTTGGTCATAGAGGCTTTAGGGAGACTTATAGAAGAGTTGTTGACAGATTTTGGTGGCCAGGTATGAATTCGGCTGTGCAGGGTTGGGTTCAATCTGGTGAAGAATGTCAAAGAAGAAGTCACTTGAAACCTAAAGAGGTTGGCTGTGCTACTGGTGAAACAACTGTTTTTGGAAGAGTCAGTCTGGATGCTGTACATATTAAAGAGGGTAGGTATAAATACTTAATTGTTGCCAGGGATGATTTGTCTGGTTGGGTTGAGGCAGTGCCTCTGGTTAATTTGACTGCCAAGAATGTGGCAGAGTTTTTGAAGAAGGAGTGGATTTATAGGTATGTGTTGATGAAGTTGGTCACTGTTGATGGCGGGCCAGAGTTTGGTGCCAAATTTAAAGAAGCTGTGGCTAGTGTTGGTTCTAAAGTTAGAGTGGCTACACCTTATTATCCTGAAGCTGAAGGAATGGTTGAAAGAGGCCATCAAGTTATCAAGAATGCTTTGGTAAAGATGTGTGGGGATAGTGCTGAAAAGTGGAGACATTATTTACCCTTGGTGTTATTTGCTGATAGGGTCACTGTGAAGAGGAGAAGTGGCTATTCTCCTTATGAATTAATGTTTAGTCAGAAAGCTGTTCTACCAGTGGACTTGGAAGCTGTCTCTTATCTTGGAATTGATTGGGATGATGCGCACTCAACGGAAGAATTGTTCTGTTCCAGGATGCAACAGTTGGAATGTAGAGAGGAATGTCAAGAGAAGGCATACTCTAGAATGATGAAGATTAGGAATCAATCAGTCAGATACTGTGACAAGAAGTGCGCTCATAGACTCAGGAATCCCTTGAAACCTGGTTGTTTGGTTTTGGTGTATAATAGAAGTTTGGAGAGTCAGTGGGTAAAAATGTTTGCTGACAGATGGAATGGACCTTACAGAGTCAGATCTCAAGTGTCTGGAGGATCTTATTTTTTGGAAGAGTTGGATGGTGCAGTCATGAAAAAGAGAGTTGTTGCAGACCAGGTGAAGAGGTTCTGTCCCAGAGGCACTAGGCATGAAGAAGATTGACTCCGCAATGAGGATAAACTATGGAACATTCTTTGAATTTTGGATTTTTGGTGTTGCAGAGCAACTTTTGTGCTGGAAACTTTTTGTTAGAAGGTACCCATGGGTGGGGCTTCTAGATTTTATTTTGGCAAGTGCGGGGGTGACTGATGGCCTGGCTGCTCTATCAACATTTACCCCAGATTGTCTGTTTCCAACCCTTTCTCTAAATTTGGTTGAATGCTAGTATTGGTTTCTTTTACAGGTTTTAGTCCTCTATGACTTTAAACTGGAAATTCCTTTGGTCTTCAAGTGCCGTACTCTTCACTCTTATTGGTTTTGGTTTAGTGTGTGGGATGTTGTGTTTTTGTAAAAGGCACCCAGGGGGGGCTTCTAGATTTTATTTTGGCAAGTGTGGGGGTAACTGATGAGCTGGCTTGTCAGCCTGTATATCTCCAGGACTGAGTAAAAGGTGATTATAAGTTATGTTAAACACATGAACTATACATGGGACTAATAAATAAGAGTACACAAATAGTATACATAAGTAAAATTATGATAATACACAAAAAATGCCATTATAACACCTTATATACACGCATATATCCACCTTTTATAGGTCTTATGTACTTAATATTAAGTTGAAATATGTTAGGGTAATCTTAAGAACCTTAAGTATAAGGCTGCATAACTTTTAAGTACACTTAAAGCTGTTATATTCATTGTTTTATGCAAAAAACAAGAAATGCGCTTTATTTCACTTAAAAGTTGACTATATGCGCTATAAAATTGAGAATATCAAAATTGCGCTTTGGAAGATCAATTGGGCTCATTTAGAACTATTGATTTGGCTATTTAAATGCATGAAAATAACACTTTTCAAATTTGGTGTTTTTTATGCCAGAAATGGCTTCTGTGTACTGGCCACATACTGCCTGCTTTTTTTCCCGTGTGAATAGCTTCATTTTTAGCAAAGTTAGCTTTTTCACACTATAATTACCCCACATTCTACGCCCACTGTGGGGAAACACACTAAAATAGGCGACAGGCGCTTATTTAGTGTCCTAGCTTAATTAATAATGCATTGGCCCTGTTTATATGCACTAATTTCATTAATAACCTCACTCTTGGCACTTTATTTCATCACCACGCTTAAATTTGCCTAATTTTAGTCAAGGATTTACCCGTGCAAGAGCCTGCCAAGAACTGCATGTAGTTACCCCACATCTCACGCTCTTTTTTAAGTTTTTGGGTGGTTTCTCAGTCAATTTTGGTTATTTTTGAATGGGAATTTCACGTAGTATAATGTCAGGATTAGCCCCATTATTTCTACAGTCAATCCCCCTTATTATTAAGCTATTATTAACCTTAAAAAGTCTCCTTTAGTCCTTAATATTATTGTTTTATACGCATATACTCTCTTTTTGTCTTTTTCTTTAATTTTGATGGATTTCCCTTATTATTTCAGGATTTTGGCGGTTATTACTCTTCTAATTATGTCATGGGTCACTGGGAATGTTGATGGGAATTTCTATTAGTTGTTTAGAGGCGTTATTAACTGTGTATTGGGTGGTACATCAAGGGAATCATTGGGGAACTCAGTGTGTATAAAAGGAGGAGGTTTTTGGGTTGTATTTCTTCATTCTTTATCATTACAATTTAACCAATATAACCAAATCAATTACAATACGTATCAATTAGTACTTTTATAAGACTTTTGAATAGTATCTGAATTTATATAATCTATTTTTCTACCAACTATAAAGATTGTAAGCCATATATAAGAATAGTGAGAATTATATTACTGAGACCTTTATATTTGATTATATTTTACAACTTAGTGGATTAGAACTACAGTATTCATATAGGACCATTAAAATCTTCTAGACAACTGACTATTCAAGCTAGTTCACGTCCTTGTACTTGACCTTAGCCTGACAATTGGGGAACTTTCCTCAAGAATTCTGTTATAATCCTGTAAGTGAAATTTTCAAAAGAAGGTGCACGTAAATAATATCCCTATAGAAATATTTGGATAATTACAACAGGTTGGGGTCACTTATATAGTGATTTCAGAAAAAGAAGCCCTGTTATATTATAAAATTGTGATATTGAATCAACAATTTTACCACTAATTTAACTTATAATTGTTATTAGTGGGTCTGTCAATAGACCAATTAAATTTGAGATCTTTGCAGATAAAATTTTTACCACTAATTTAACATATAATTGTTCTTAGTGGGAGTCTGTCAATAGACCAATTAAATTTGTGATCTTTGCAGATAATAAACCAATTAAACTGATTAATTGTTTTCTTTTAACAGGACTCTTAATCTTTTCTTTTATTGGTTTGTAAAATTCATTAAATATTGAGAAAGAATCATACTGACAGATGCTTTCTTTTGAATATAAAAACACGGCTACATGTTGTAGACCAGTTAAATCAAGTGACCACATAAAAGCATATTTGACTTTTGGCACTTAAATATTCACTTCATACCAATAAGTAAGCAATAAAATTGTCTTCAGTGGTATTGATAAATACTGATAAAACTCCTTTTTGAAGTTTTCATATCTAAACTTTCAATTCTTTAAATTCCACGTAAAAATGTGTGACAACAATGACATTGTAAGTAATAAGGTAAAACCTTATAACTTAAGACCTAGAGCTGAAAGACCTGTTACAGGACATTCAAATGGAGGGCCAGGACTCTCCCATAATCAACAACACTCCGTCAATGTCTCTGGAGGAAAGGGAAAAGCTTTTAAAGCAGGTTTCAATAAAGAAAACAAAAAATACTTTACAAGAACAAGTTCGCTCCCTATCCACCCTACTGAACACCTTGACAATAAGAGTCAACAATATAGTGGACCAGATCAACAATCTGGAAAAGAGAGCAGCTCAAGGCTTCATAGAAGTCAACCAAGCTCTAGTGGACATAAAAACTCAACCACCAACAGTGGCACCCAACAATTCCATAGCAACACCTCCAGCCCAAGAGGAGGACCAAAAAATTACAGTAAGCAAATGGAAATGGGATTGGTACGCCCAAAACTACAACAATCCTCAACAGCAGGGCTCCAGCAGTCACCCTTACAGGGGAAAGGCAAGGAGAGGCAGGGGAAGTGGGATAAGACCTTGGTAAGTCATCCAACTTCTTATGATCAATTATATCAACCTGAAAATAAATTACTTATAGGTAATGAGATTGATAAGGAAATATTGGATATTATTGATAAGGATTTAAAGGATTATTCATTTGAACAGAATATGTTAAACTTGTCTTTACATGAGGACAATGTAAATAGTTTTATTGATCACCAGGAAAATACTATTAATATAAAAATGGAATCAAATGAATTAAATCTTGACCCTGATAATGATTCTTCTGAATTGGACACGGAAAAAATAGAATATTTTTTAAAAGAGAATCCAATGGAATCAAAAATAATAAGTAAATTATTATTGAGAATTTAAAAATTGGAAGAGTTCTCAAAAGAGTCAAACATTAATACAGAAAATGTATTATTACAACTAACACAGTCATTGAGTACCACAGCCAATAAATTAAAAATTATTGAAAATTCAAATAATGAATTGATCAATGAGAATAAAAGATTAAACTCTGAGATTAGAAATTTAGAAAGTAAATTAGAACACTCTCAGAATATTATGGCTACCATAGAGGGACGTGTAACATTGTCTTTTTCAAATGTAAATGATACTTTAACTCATGTACCTGTAATAAAGGATAGGTTACAAAGAGTAGAAATTGAAGTAGCTAACATTTTGAAAAAGACTGAAACAATAAAGGATAATACCTCTTATGTAGAAAGAGTACCAGTTTTTATGAAACACTCTGATGATAAACCAATGATGGAACATGAACATAGTGTCATGGGCTCTGAGAATATAAAATCAGTAAAAGATGAAATTAATGATCATCTTTCTAAAGTGAGTGAATTACTCAATATTCCTCAGGTTAGGGAAGCAAAAACTAGCCAAAAGAACTGGCCTAAGTTAGATCAGTACCCTTCTTTTGACGGGGATTCAAAATCTGATTGGCAACAATTCATACAAAGAATTGATAACTTAAAATTTTCATATAAATTACTTGATGAAGAAATTACTTCAAAGTTAATATCTTTATTTACAGATGTGGCCTTATTATGGTTTGAATCTGTATTGAGTGAGGGAATTAATTACTCCTGGAATGAATGGAAGGCACTAATTGAAAGGCAATTTGGTGGCCCAAAATTTAGAATCACTCAACAAAGACTGTATGAAAGGGCCAGATATAATCCAAATGCTGGAGATAAACCCATGGTCTTCTTAATGAATTTAATAAAAATCATGAAGGCTATGGATCCAAAAATGGATTATGAAGAGTGGAAAGAAAAAATAATATACAAATTGCCTATATCAGTTAGAGACATTATTGTAGCTAGAGCTGAGACTGTCAGAGACACCTCTGGATTCATTAATATATGCAATGAGATATTATTAAACCACAAATATGAAACCAAGTATAGTAATTACAGACAAAGTGTTGACATGGTAAAACCTACTACAAGTAAGTTACCAGTGGAAAAGAAAAAACCTTCAGCTCCCCTTGTCCCTAAGAGACAAGAAAATAACACTTGTTACAAATGTAATGAACCTTGGGTTAAAGGTCACACGTGTAAGAAAAGAATAAATGTTATTGAAACCTCACAGAATTCTGAACCTAGTAATCATGAAGATGAGAATGTGGAATCCAGTGAGGATTTCAAGAGTAACATATCTTACAGTGATGATGAAAATGAGATATTTGTATTAGAACAGGATATAATGTTCCTGAATGATGCTATACCTCATACAGACACATCTTTAACTTCTATAGAGGAAGCTGAAATAATTAAAGATGTATCTCATGATACTTACAAAATAACACCTATCAGAGCACCTATTATCATATGTGGAAAAGAAATGAATGCCATTCTTGACACTGGGGCTGCAGGTAGTGTAGTTTCACTTAATGCATTAATGAAACTTGATAGTAAGTACCAGGAAAAACTAGAACCTGTTCAGACAAAGAACTGGAGGGGTTTTGGTTCAGTATTAAATCCAATTGGCAAATACAAAACTGCTGTATTCTTTAAATATAATAATGGATATGTTAGAGCAGTTTGTGAATTTGTAGTAATGGATAATAATAATTGTAGTGATTGGTTTATTATTGGCAATGATTTATTGACAAAATTTGGCATTAAACTAGATCCTGCAAACAGTTGTTTCACCATAAGCGTGAATGGTAAAAGAAAATTCAAAGTATGTTCTGAAAATTCAGTATATACCATTTCTCCTAGAGAAGAACAACTGCAAGGTGGAAGAACAACCAATGAAGTGGTTGACTTTGGAAAATGAAATCCAAAAGGCCTCTTTCAGTCCTCAACTCTCAAAAATTGAAGAAGAAGATATTTTGAGATTGATTAAAGCATATCCTATGGCATTTGCTCATGGTTCAAATGAACTAGGATTGGTCAAAGACCATGAGATGAAAATCTCTCTAAAGCTGTGATTTGGATAATATTCCTGGCAGTCTAAAAAATAAAACCTTACCTTGCAAATGATCCTGACTTATTTCCAAAAAGAAGGGGAAGGCCTAAAAAGCAACCTGAAGAAATTGTGGAAAAAGCAGAGATTGAAAAAATACTCAAGAAAAGAATCCTTACTAAAGAAAAAGGAACTGAGTATTTACTAAGATTTAAAGGGAAATCAAATGAATTTGATAAATGGATACCTGAAAAAGAAATTTCTAATTTATCCACCCTTCTTAAAAAATTTTAAACAGAAATAAATTTCTGTTCAACCAGCTGAGGGGTTAATAAACCAGTACTCATAATATTTTATTATGTTTTATTTCTTTAAAGTTGAATCTTTAATGCTACAGAATTATTCTGAATACCTGAAAAATTACAAATTAATAAAATAAAATGTATAACTTATCATTTTTTTTATTGTTTTTTTTGGGTGGGCGAGTGTCAGCCTGTATATCTCCAGGACTGAGTAAAAAGTGATTATAAGTTATGTTAAACACATGAACTATACATGGGACTAATAAATAAGAGTACACAAATAGTATACATAAGTAAAATTATGATAATACACAAAAAATGCCATTATAACACCTTATATACACGCATATATCCACCTTTTATAGGTCTTATGTACTTAATATTAAGTTGAAATATGTTAGGGTAATCTTAAGAACCTTAAGTATAAGGCTGCATAACTTTTAAGTACACTTAAAGCTGTTATATTCATTGTTTTATGCAAAAAACAAGAAATGCGCTTTATTTCACTTAAAAGTTGACTATATGCGCTATAAAATTGAGAATATCAAAATTGCGCTTTGGCAGATCAATTGGGCTCATTTAGAACTATTGATTTGGCTATTTAAATGCATAAAAATAACACTTTTCAAATTTGGTGTTTTTTATGCCAGAAATGGCTTCTGTGTACTGGCCACATACTGCCTGCTTTTTTCCCGTGTGAATAGCTTCATTTTTAGCAAAGTTAGCTTTTTCACACTATAATTACCCAACATTCTATGCCCACTGTGGGGAAACACACTAAAATTGGCAACAGGCGCTTATTTAGTGTCCTAGCTTAATTAATAATGCATTGACCCTGTTTATATGCACTAATTTCATTAATAACCTCACTCTTGGCACTTTATTTCATCACCACGCTTAAATTCGCCTAATTTTAGTCAAGGATTTACCCGTGCAAGAGCCTGCCAAGAACTGCATGTAGTTACCCCACATCTCACGCTCTTTTTTAAGTTTTTGGGTGGTTTCTCAGTCAATTTTGGTTATTTTTGAATGGGAATTTCACGTAGTATAATGTCAGGATTAGCCCCATTATTGCTACAGTCAATCCCCCTTATTATTAAGCTATTATTAACCTTAAAAAGTCTCCTTTAGTCCTTAATATTATTGTTTTATACGCATATACTCTCTTTTTGTCTTTTTCTTTAATTTTGATGGATTTCCCTTATTATTTCAGGATTTTGGCAGTTATTACTCTTCTAATTATGTCATGAGTCACTGGGAATGTTGATGGGAATGTCTATTAGTTGTTTAGAGGCGTTATTAACTGTGTATTGGGTGGTACATCAAGGGAATCATTGGGGAACTCAGTGTGTATAAAAGGAGGAGGTTTTTGGGTTGTATTTCTTCATTCTTTATCATTACAATTTAACCAATATAACCAAACCAATTACAATACATATCAATTAGTACTTTTATAAGACTTTTGAATAGTATCTGAATTTATATAATCTATTTTTCTACCAACTATAAAGATTGTAAGCCATATATAAGAATAGTGAGAATTATATTACTGAGACCTTTATATTTGATTATATTTTACAACTTAGTGGATTAGAACTACAGTATTCATATAGGACCATTAAAATCTTCTAGACAACTGACTATTCAAGCTAGTTCACGTCCTTGTACTTGACCTTAGACTGACATGGCTGCTCTGTAGAACAGTTACCCCAGAATGTCTGTTTCAAGCCTTTGGTTTTTTTCTAGTTGAATTATAGTGTTGTTGTTTTTGTGATTCAGGTTTCTAGTCCTCTATGACTTTAAGCTGGATTGCCTTAGATGTCTTTTGGTGCTTTTGGATTGGTGTGGATCACTGGTGGTCTCCCATCATTTTTACTTATTGGAGGGATCCCACCTGGTGATCATTCCTATGGACCAGACTTTCTCTTATTGGACCATCTATGGAGCTGTAATGTCTTTGATTTTGTAGTTATGTTTTTGCTAGATTGTAGTTTCAGATTATTTTCTTTTTTTTACCTTTTTTTCTTTTAATTTTTTTATGGGGGTTGTTAAAATTATAAAATTTAAAAAAATAGGGTGTTACCACATCAGGGTCACCTGGATGTGGGCAAGCATTGGTGGGGAAAGGCTCATCAATTGGCCGGGCAATGCTATTTTATCATTTTATTTTATTTTATTTTTATTTTAATTAATTTCATTTTTTATTTTTTTATTCTCATTATTACCCTTAATTTATGTTTCTTATTTCAAATTATTTAAATTTTTTAAGGTGTATCCACATCAAGGTGCACTTGGATGTGGACAAAGTATCAGAGGATCAGCTCATCAATTGGCTGGGGGATACCATTTGTATTATTTTTTATCTTTTATTTTATTTCATTTATTTTTATTTTATTTTATTTATCAATTTTTAACTTTAGTATATTAGTAGATTAAAATAAAATAAAATATATATATATATATATATTAGAATTTATAGTTATTAATTGTTTTTTTATTATTTATTTATTATTATGTTTCTAATATTTTTTCAGGAGCTTATTGTCTGGATGATGAAGCTTCTGGAGGCTGGTCTGGATTATAATGTCATTTTTTTGGGGGGGGTTGTGGGAAGCACTGTTTTCTTTGAAGTGCATCCTGCTGGAGAGATTATAGGGATTATAATGGGCAGGAAAGGGTTTGGATGGAAGTTCAGAAGAAGAAGAAGAAGAGGCAGGAATGGATTGTTGGAAGGTGTGCTTAATGATCCTAGACATCTTCCAGTGGTTGTCCAATAGTTGTTTCCTCAAGGTTTTCTCAAAGTCATTTAATGGTCCATGGAGGGCAAGGGCTTTTAGCATGTTTGAACACATGGTGCTTAGGTGTTGTTTCATGTCTTCATAATCCAGGGTCAAAGAAGTATCTAGAGGTTGGCCAACTCCAATAGTAGATTCAGGAGGAGGGGTGCCAACTAGACAAGAAGAATTGGATCAGTAATTATTTTTGTTGAAGAAATTGGATGAATTAATGTGGTACTTACAGATTGGAAGCTCATAAAATTTGTAAGCAGCTGGAATTTGGACTTCTGAAGATTTTGGAATGGTCATAGTAGGTGGATCAATCAGGGAAAGATATGGATTCTCTTGGTCTTCCTCTGAAATGTTTTGAGAAGGTGAACTAGGAGACTGATTTTCCTGGGGCCTAGTTGGAGCAGCAGGTCTGTTGTTGCTGTTGTTAATATTTTTTCTTGATTCAGTTGGATGAGGTGCTGGTGATGGAGTACCAGGGTTGTTATAAGATGGAGCAGGAGAGGGTGCTTTGGAAGCAGATTGATCTATTCTGGATGGAGCTTTTGAGGGAATGGAACTGTCAGAAGAATAGCTGGCTGACAGAGGAGAGGTGTAGTTTCTTTGTCTTAACTGGGGACAATGTTGTTGCTTTGGTGCAGTGTTGGGTGCTCTGGTTTTTTCCTGGGGTCCTCTGGCAGGTCTTCTAGAAGTTTGGGAAATTTTGGAGTTTTTGGACCTTGGAAGGGTTGGCTGCATTGCTCTGGGAGCAGTGGGAGGTAATTGTGTGGAGTTGTTTTTGTTGATTGGATGAATTTGGCTGTTTACTGGTTGTATTGGAATTTTTGAGCCTGCTTTTCACTGTCTAGTGATGCGGGCAGGCCGCCTGGACGCGTCCTAGAAGCCTAGGAGCTGATTTTGAAGCTTTTGGAGCTAATTTAGCAGAGATAAAAGCTGTTTCTTGGGGAGCTAAGGCTGGTCTTTTGAAAAGAGTTCTGGAAGCTGAGCTCCTGGATCTTCTGCATGGTGCTGAGGATAAAGTGGAAGAGGATGGACCAAGCTCTGGTGATCTGGTAGGGGATCTGGAGAGGTATTTATGAGAAGGTGAAGGAGGAAGAATAGGGTAGTTGGCATCTCTGTCACATTTCTTCTATTTGGAGTAGCAAGAATCATAAGCCCTGTTGTAGAATTTGGCTTCAGGAGTTGGAATAGTGAATGTGCAAGGTCTGCACATGTGGATGCACTGTTTGCAGGCATAGTTATTGGGAGCAGTGAAACAAGGAAGAGTAGAGGGGTCAACATCAGGGGATCCAGCCATAATCTGTGGTGAGAAACGATGATGGAAAGAGATAGAAGGAGATTTTTGTCAGTGATGAGTAGATGATGAAGTGAAGGTGGAAGTTCAACAGTTTGGCTGTAGGTGTGTTCTGTATGAAATTGGCTGCGTCTATTTTATGCAAACTCTGTTAGTACTCCAAGTCTTTAAACTGGCTGGTTTCAAGATTAGTCCCCCAAGACTTTAAACTGAGGATTGTTTGATGTTGTAGTCCCCCAAGACTATAAACTGAGGAATGGGTTTGAAAGATTGGCAGAGGGTATCCACAGGGGGAGCCTCTGAATTTAGCAAAGGCAAGTTTGGGGGTAATTGATGGGCTGGCAGCTCTATTCACAATTACCCCAGAAAGTTAGTTTTTTCTCTGTGTCTTAATGTGGTTGATCTCTTGTTCTGGGTTTATGATTTAGGTTTTTGAGTCCACCAAGACTTTAAACTGAGGGTTTTTGAGTCCCCCAAGACTATAAAATGAGGATGGTCCCCCAAGACTTAAAACTGAGGGTTGTTTGTGGTTACATCCTATAGAGGGCGTGGTCAATTTTTCTTTTCTGAATCAAACTCAAGTACTAGTGGAATTACAGAGGGACTCAAGAGATGAAATGAAGTGTTCAGAATTAGCCTTGAACTGGTGAATGAGGTGTCTTCTGTTCTCAATGTCCTGTGAATCTCTAGCAGGAGTGGATTGGAAGTAGTTTAGCAGAAGGTGTTTCTGTTGAGAGGTGTGTTGTTGGAACTTGGCCTTAATTGCGGGCAAGTGGTTTGGTGTTGGTGGTTCAATGGATCCTACATTGTTATCATCACTGTCAGAAGATGGAGGAACTGAGAAGTCATCAGTTTTATAAAGTGGAAAGAAGAAATGGAAGTTTTTACCATCAGATGGACCAGGGATGGTGGAACTTGTTGTTTTGTGGTTTTGGCTCTCTTCTGGGAAGGGTGTAGCTTTTTGATTAATCTGTGAATCAAGATGGATGGCCTAGATCTTTTTGTTCTGGTAGAAGATGGACCAGGTTGAGGTGGAGTTGAAGCTGTTGCAGAAGATAATGGACCAGGTCTATAGCAGGGCTTCTTTCTAGATTGGCAGACATTGTAGGAAGTTCTGTATGGATGGACAGGAGGTGTGATGATGCAGATTAGATTATTGTCAATGCAGTATTGGAAAGGACCCATTTCAGAGGCAGATTTGGGAAGAAGGTTGAATATGGTGGTTTGATGAAGAAAGAATGTGGACATTCTTAATTGGAGGGAGGATGTGGTCTTCAAACATTGGAAGGGGCCTTTGTTGTGTGATTTGGCGCTGTTTGTGCATGTCTTAATTGACATCTGTTGAGGAATTGGGTATTTTTCTGGTTTTATTCCGTGGATATTGGGTCTGCGGGTATTTGGGTACTATCATTGGATAGCCCTGGTTTTTCTATGTATTTCATGTCTTGATAATATTTTTCATATTTTAAGTTTTAAAGGGTCAATTCCTCATTCTTCAGTTTCAAAAGATAGCTGTTTAATTTTGTTTTTCGTGTTCTACGGGCTAACCTTAAGTCTTAGGTTTAAGTACTTAGTACCATTTGATAGGGCTAATTTAGCTCTATATTTCATGTCACAATGTTGTTATAGTGAAATTCCGTGTTTTAAAGGTTTTAGTAGTTGTAGCTAATTTTTCTAAGTAGATTAGGTGTTTTTATTGGTTTTCTGGCTTCAGGGATGAAAGGCACCTCCGACATCGGGCGGCCCGCCCTACTCTGTTTTAGAAGGTTGGGGAGCGCTTCTGGAGGGTTTTTATTCAATTTGGCTGGTACAGGTGCCAAATTTTTTGGTGTGCAGGGGCTCTTAGATAGTGGTCTGTGTGTACATAGTGAATAAGACAGTTTGGGGCAACTTTAATTATCATACAACCATCCGGAGGTGATATCCTGGTTCCTCACTCAGTTTTCACTGTTTTTGGCCACAATTGGCTGTGTTTGTTGCAAGGTTAGTTCTTCATTTAACTCAACTTTGGCAACTGTTTTCTCTGGTGTAGTCTTGCAAGCTATATCAAGTATTATTGCTGTCTCTGGTGTGGATTTGCAGCCTACATCAAGTATCTTTGCTTTCTCTGGTGTGGACATTGGTCTACATTTCATTTCTTTGGTCTGGTAGCCTGTCTGTGGACTACCTTCTTGGCTCATCAAGCAGTCAAGTGTGTTGAAAAAGGGTCTTTGGCAAACAGGAACCAACTTACTTTAGCAAGTAAATCTCACTCTATTTTTCAAAAGGGACAGGGGATTTTCTCTCTGGTTTTTTCTCAAACTCCCTTGGTCAAGGCCTATAGCAAGCACTATAGGATTGTCTACAACGTCTTAAATTTAGAAAGAAGATGTATATCTCCTGTTACTTGATGTGTAGCACCAGTGTCAAAAGTTTCCTTAGCACCTTCTGCATCAAAGATATTGAGACACTCATCTCTTTCTAGATCAAGTTCATTGAGTGATGTGGTGAGTACATAAAGCGCAGAAGAATCAATTTCATCTAGTCAAAATTTGGAAGATGAAGGTTTTCTTCTTTTGGCATCAATGGTATACTTGAAAAAGCTCATAGCTCCCCTGGCTTACTGTATGTGTGCTTTTTGTTGGGCCCATACTTCTGAGTTAAAGGAACTACTATTTTCATTATAGGGACATGTCTTAAAAGTTTCTCAGTAGATCTGCTTAAATTTCACGATAGGTCTTGCTTTGCACTTGGGGGTCAGTATCTATCCATTTCTCCACGTCTGAAAGCTAATAATGAGATTGAATTGTCTTGAAGAGAGACATTAAGTGCAGTCCACACCATAGGTGTGGATGGCAGAACAGAGTATTTTGTGGTGTTCTGAAGAGTAGTGAGAATGTCATCATATGATGGTTGTGACGGATCTTTCCTTAATTCAAAATGTCTGTTTAGCTCATTTGACAAATGAGACACTGAAGGAGCAAGTAGGATTTGGAGGAGTATGTCACATAGCTCATCATATCCAAGGTGGAAACCAGATTGTTTGAGTGCATCTAAAATACTTTCAATGCTATCTGTGTGGGTGATTGGGTCAACAAATGGCAAGAATTTGATTTTTAGGAGGTCCTTTTAAAGAGCAAGGCAAGAAATATGCGTTAATGTTTCAAACTTGGATGAGAGGACATTGTACACGTGATAAAAAATTGTTCCAATGTAGACAATCCTATAGTACTGGCTATAGGCCTTGACCAGGCACCACAGTGTGGCATTCCACATCTGGGTAGGCCACTTAGGTGAAAACTTGATTGAATATTTGTTGAAAGGAAATTATGGTGTTACCAGGTGTTAATTCGGTTATTATGGATTTTTTTTGGGTAGATTTGTGGCATTTTGGAATGGTTATATGGTGGTATTTTTATTTTTATTTGATGGTTTTATGGATTTGGTAATGGTCTTATTGGATTTTTGGGGTGATTCTCTATCTTTTGGGTTTATTTTTGGAAGATTAGTAGCAATTTTCTGGATTATCAGGCTGGATATTTGGAATTTTGGAAGGTTATTATTATCATTGGATAGCCCAGATTTTTTTCTCTCTTTTATTTCTTCATGGTTTTTTATCTAATTAAACTGTTTTCTTAGTGTTTTACTTTAGTTAGTGTTTTTAGTATTATTGGTGGATATGGTGTGCTGATGGAATGGCCACTGAGCTCTGGTGCTCTGGTGCACTCCGGTTTTCTCCAGTGATTTTCTAGTGCAAAAGGGAAGTGTACTGGAAAAATTCTGTCATTGTGGCAAATTTTGGTCATGGTGGCAAAATTATCTCACTGTGGCAAATTTAGCTCAATCTGGAAAAATTAGCTCATTGTGGCAAAATTTTCTCACAATGGGAAAGTCTGGTCACTGGGTTAAAATTTGGCTATTGTGACAAAATTTGGTTAGAAAGTTATTATGCTCACTAGATCAATAGTTTATTGTAGATCATATACATGTAGGGTATTGTTGGAAAAGTCTGGAGCAGTGGAATCAGGAGGAGGGGAGGGAATCTTAGTCTTCTACATGTTTTTGTCTTATTAGTTTTGATAATAAGGGTTTTTTTGATAATTAACAATATTTAACAGAAAACAAAAATTATAATAACAATATATCAACATATAGGGTACCATTGGATAGCTCTCATTCTGGGTGACTCAAATTTATTACTTTTCTTAAAAAATTCATAAAATAAAAATAAAATAAAATACACTCTTTAATTTTGGTGGGAAACTGGATAAACCTGGGGCAGTCCTTTTATAAGGAACCTTTGAACAGGTCATTCCAAGGGTAGTTTCTGGAGTAATTTACAGTAGTTTTCAGTCTCTGGGGAAAGTGTTGCAGCTTGTTCTGAGTATTTTCTGTGACTGGTATCAGTTTAATCTGGTACTAGGTATTTTTTTGGCTGGTGTAACCATTGGTTGCACTTAGATTTGTCTTATTATAGGTTTCCAATGCATTTAAAGTCTAACTCTCAGAATTTAAACTCATACAACTCCTCAAGAAGATCTTCAAGTATAGTTAAAAGAATCTAACGTTTACCTAGAGGGACAGGGTTTTCTTGGGATTATCCAACTCCTTTGGATTCTGCTTACAGAAAGGCAACTGTATGAGTCTTTCAACATTTTTTAAGCCCAACATGGGGTTTTGAGTTCTCTAGCTTCTGAAGAACTTACTTGTTGTACTTGTGGATTTTGGTTTTCTGGTCTTTGGATTTTGATTGGTTGGTGTTTTTGTTGATTCTGGTAACTGTCTGAACCAGTACAGTATCTGTTGTTGTGGTCTAGTTATGAAGCTGAACCCTTGTTAGATCTGTTGGTTTTGCTGTGGTTTTAGGGATCTAGGTATAGGGCTGAAACCTTGCTAGACCTTTTGTTTTTGTTTTTTTTGTTGGTTTATCCTAGTAAAGGGCTGAACCCTTGTAGGATTTTGTTTTCAATCTGGTAAAAGGATTAACCCTTGCGTATTTTTATTGGTTTCTGGTGCTATTTGGGACGTCTTCTCCTTCCGATGCTGTTGTAAGTGCTTCTGCTGCTGTTGGTGTTAGACCTTCAGTAAGAATTCAAATTTGGGATGGGCCCAAGTTTTCTGGTGATGATTTGGATGGGTTTTTATATAGGTATGAAACTTCTACTGGATTGGATGGAGCTTTACCTTTGGATATGGTGAAGCAGATTAGGTTTTTTATGGGAGACAGAGAGGTGGAATGGGAGGTTATTGCTATGGATAGTTATAATGCTGAAGATTGGGGAAAGCTGAAGATGGAAATGCAAGAGAGGTGGACAAAGTTTTATTCATTGGAGGATATGAAGAATATAGCTAAGAAATGGGAGTCTAAAGGTGGTTTCAACTCTCTTGGTCAGTATCATCAGTTTATGGTTGAATTCCAGGTGGTTTTGGATTATTTTTTGGATTATGAAATTTTATATGAAGATAATGAATCAAAGTATTTTTTTTGGGATGCTATGTGGGAAAAGGTTAAGAAAGATGTTTTGATAGTGCTTGTTAATGCTAATTTGATGAAGAATCTCCCAAATGGAGAAACTAGGATTCCTGGTATTAAGGTGCTAAAGATGTTTATTTTGGAACATCTGGATACTCATAATTCTGTTGATTTGGACTCTGGAGAAGATACTTTGGTGACTCAAGAGGTAGAACAGGTAGCTTGTGTGGAGATTTTGGACTCAGATATACCTGAAGATTTTGGCCAGCCTGAAGATATTATTTTTGATAACAATTCTGTTGGGAAAGAAGAAGTTTCTGAAGATAAAGATATTTATGACACTAATGTAGAATTTTTGGATTTTGGGGAAGATTTTGTGTTGGATGATGTGGAATTGGATTTAGAGGATTACTTGCCTCAGGTTTTGTCTTCAGAAGCAGAGACTGTCTGCAATGAAGATGTGAATATGGATTATGGATTAGGTATATGTATGGAGGATATTGTTCAATCTCAGGATGAGATTTTAAAGGTGGATGTTGTTGTTTCTGCACTAATGGAGGGTGAAGAGGCATTGATTGATGGGGTGAATAATTTGGATTCACCTAAATTTTGGAAAAAAGTGTGTGTTTCTTTTTTTCCTTTGGTAGGACAAATTCTGGTGATTTGTTTTTGTGGTTATTGGAATAGGTGGAAGGGCCCTTGGGTCAAATTTATGGGTTTCTACCAGGGGATATCAGGAATATGAATTCTTCAAAATTAGGATAAACTACCTAAAACTGTCTGAAAATTTTTTATTAGGGGGTGTCAGTTCTGGCAAATCCGCACTTAACTTAAGTGCGGATTTCAAACCAAATCAGCACTTAAATTTTGCAAAAAAGTCACTTATTTCAAAAAAGGGTGTCAGTTATGACCTCAAATCAGCACTTTTTTCCCGTTTTTTTTCACAACCACATTTTGGCCACAAAACATCCCTTCCTTTCTTACCCCATCCCTGTCACATGTGACACACTGACCTTCCTCGCTACCTACCCATCAATCCTCGGCACACACCCCTTCCTGACATTTTCAATATTTTGACCAGGCATGTTTACATTCTTTTTTACTTATTTCTTCTACTTCTTAATCTTTTTTCTATGGGTGTCAGTTCTGACCTCAAATCAGCACTTTTTTTGTGATTTTTTTTTCAAAACCACGTGTTGGCCACATCATCCCTTTCTTTCCTATACCATTTTGTACTCTCCAAATGTCCTCTTTGTGTACTTCATTCACTTGGGTTGGTATTTTGGTTTGTTGCATATTCATTTTTTTTGGAATTTACGGTGAAATTTTTTTTTTGGATGGCTCATTGGTTTTCTTTCACCAGCTCAACATGAAATTGCATATTTTGTCAGTGATTTTTTTTTCATTCATCCCTCATATCCTTTTCCTATTCTCCTCCAACATCCCTCAAACAATTTGGTTTCATTCATTTTGTCATCTCATCTCTCCAGGTAAGTCACTTTATTCTTTTTTTTTTTTTGATTTTTTGATTACTAATTATAATTTTTTTTGTTTTTTTCTGTTTATTTTATTTTTTTTATCTAAATTTTTTTTGTAAGTGGTTATTTTGGATTTCAATGGTATAATTAACCTTTTTTTTCTCTCCCTCTTTACTTTCTTTTTTAGCTCCATCACCCTACTCTTCATCCCTCCTTGGCATGGTCATTATCCCCCTTTCCCTTATTTCACTTTTTTTTGGCTCCATTTCATTGAAACACATACACTGCACATTCTCTATGCATTTCACATACTCCATATTCAATTTCCCCACAATTCCAACATCAATCTTTCTCACTCTATTTTTCCTACTTTTCAATCAAGGTAAGTTTCATCTCGTTTTTTTCATGCCTATATGATATCTCATTCCATTTATGAAAAGTTCATACTTAAATATATGTATGACTCTTATCTGGATAACAGTGAACTTATAAAACTCCTTTTGATCTCATCTTCATTACCACTTTTCAAGTTTTTGTAAAATTTTGAAAATCAGACTCGGAATTAAGGTTAGGTTTATTCAAATCTAATGTTCTTTTAACTGAAGATTCTCCTGAAGGCTACCTTTCATTTCCTACAAACAGATTTGAATTTGATTCAGTGGTTTCTGAGATATTGACCGTTAAAGTTGAGCCTTTTTTTTCCCAATTTAAATTTTTATTTCATTTTTTTATGTAACAAATTAGGGTTAGGTTTATTTAAATCACATGTCCTTTAACTGAAGATTCTACTAAAGCATATCTTTCATTTCCCACAAACAGGTTTGAATTAGGTTCAGTGGTTTCTGAGATTTTGACCTTTGAAGTTAAACCTTTTTTCCAAATTTCACTTGTCTTAATTCACATTTTTATATTGCATATTTAGAGGATAAGGATTCTGAAACTCTTATATGATTATTATCTAGGCATTTCAATTATATAGGCATATATTCGTCGCTCACAAATATCACTAAAGCTCAAAAAGATGAAGATTTTTGCTTATGGGACACTCTACCTTCCTTTAACTCTTTTCTTGCTCTTCGACTCAAAAAGCACTGTAATAAAGCATTTGAAAAAAATCATGAACTTGCAACCAAAGTTGGAATACAAAATTGGTGTGACTCCAAATGGGAAGATATCAGCCACAAATATCTTTTATTTTCTAATGTTATTATCACTCATTCTGGATTTCACAATAAAATTCACACCGATACCAAGGACACCAATTTTCTTACTTTTGGTATATTCTCATATATCAAACCGATTACTGGCCAACCAATAACATCTCCAGCTAAAATAAAATGACATGGTTTATATTTTCCAGACCACCGGTGCATCATTGATTTTGGTTTGGGAAATGGTATCATCGAAACTATTTGGAATTCTTCTAAGGATAATCATCAAACGACCAAAGCTCCTCCTGGTTTGGAATCCTGTCAAGATTTAACACATTTTGGTTTCTCATTTCAAATCAGTCATAAGTTGATTCAAAGAATCAATAAGGTAATGAAAGAAGGTAAAGTTAATCGATTTAAAAAAACTTTATTTAGATCCAAAAAGTATGGGGATTAGAGTTGTCATCAAAAAATTTATATTTTTCGTAAATTTTTAATAAATATTTTTTATGTATCAATTTCCTCAACTAAAGTAATGGGCCCACGACCTTGTGTTGTATAAATGGTAATCATGATAACATTTATTTGTTTCATGGGGTTCCTCTAGCCTATACTTGTGGAAAGTCCCAATCTTTTGTTTCTAGATTTGATCTGCATTTTGGCTGAGGGATTGTCATTACTTTAAACTAGTGAAATTGATATATATTAGATATTTATTTAATAATTTACGTAATTATATTAAATTTAGATGACTTCCACCACTTACTTCAATAAAATGCAGGGGGGGTATTGCCAAATTTTCAAATCTGACATGTGAAATTGATGACTTAGAAAAATTTTGGTGATATCCACCCCTTGCTTCAATAAAATGCAGGGGAAAGTATGGCAAATTTTTTAAAACAGATATGGAATTTTTTTGACTTGTAAATATTTTGGTGAAAATTTTTGACGAGAATGTGAAAGTAATTGTTTCAACCTTGAGCAGGTTTCTGGCTCAAAGGAATAGCAGTACCATCAAAAAAACCAATACATCCTGGGAAGCCCTCTGCTTGCATAACCTGAGATGATTCAAGTCGCTCTTCTTTTGTTGGCCAGGTGAGAAGTTGAGATTACAAGGAGTTGATGGCAGTGATACATTGTTTGGTATAAGTGTTAACTGAACAATACCTTAAATCAAAGACATTTTCTAAACGTTTCAAAGCGGCTCCATTACCATTTGAACCCAAATGACATAGTGTGATGGCCAATTGACTTGAAGGATGTTGTTGTTCTTTTTGAGAATTATTGTGAAATATGGAATGATCCTGAATAAGCTCAAGAAATTTAAGGAAACATTCCTGAGAAGTCCTGAACAGCTGTCTAAAACTGGGTGTAGATAGTTTAAGAAGTGTTTGGATGGTGTACTTGGGGGTATGAAGTACTTGAGGCTTTCTGGGAAGAAGGTAACTTTTCGTGGCCATTTTTGATAAAAAGACAAAATCTTCTTCTAGATCAGAATCAGAATTGCAATCAGAGTCCAAGAGCAGTTCAAGAGCCATGAAAGTCATTGCTTTATGTAATTTATCACGATTTGAAAGTGAGGAAGGCATAACTCTTATATGATATGATATGAAGATGTAAGTGATGTACAATGTTTTGAGTTATGAAGTGTTATGCTGCGGAGTGCTGCGTATGAATGGGATGATGCTGACAAATCAGTGAAATGGGACTTGATGGTGAAATCAGCACTTTTGGTTGAGAAAGTGCGGATTTGAGTGAAATAAGTGACTTATTTCATTTTGAAATCCACCAGTATTGGGGCTAGTGTGTTTTGGAAATCCGCACTTATTTAAGTCCAGATTTGGTCAAATTTAAGTGCGGATTTGTAAGTGCGGATTCGCCAGAACTGACACCCCCTATTGTCTCTTCTATGATCTCTTTGGATTCCCTTTTGCTTCTATGTTTTTTTTATTTATGTCTTCCTCCTGCAAGAGGATAAACTGCATTTTAAAAAGTCAACATCAAGAGAAAAAATTTCTCAGAATAATCAAATAAAACATCAAGAACAATCATAGTATAAATATTCTCTTTTTGATCTCCAGCAAGAGGCTAAACTGAACCATGAAAATCAAATTCAACTAAAAATCTCTGGATAATTTAAAAATCAAGAAAAAATATTTTTGAAGATTATTAACACTCTCTTATTTTTTACTCCTTCAGAAAGAGAGGTTAAACAGAAATAAATTAATTAATTAATGAAAATGTTTGGGATGACCCTTATGATGAAGATTACTACCTCCCCAATGAGGTTAGACTGTCTGGTTCTATTTTTGAAGAATTTGATGATGTCGATGATCTAGATGGTCATGAGTTTTTTGTAGCTGAGGATGGTGTGGTTGTTTGGGATAATTGGAAGTTGTTTAATGGTGTTTATGTTTGGGATCTGAAGGAGGATAGTGGTAGCATGGAAAAATGTTCAAATGAGGTGGATTATGTGGAATTTAGAAAACAGCCAAATGCTCAGAGAATAATTGCTCACTCACAAGTGGGAGACATTGGGGACATGGAGGTTCCTTTGGATGTTATATTATTTGATTTTTCTGATGAAATTTGGTGCCAGACTGAGTTTTATTTTTTGATGGTGAAATATTTGTTGTCTCTGGGAAAACCAGAAGAATGTGATGAAGGTGAATGGGTGGCTATCAAAAAGAAGTCACCTGGTTTTAATTTTTCAGGTAGAAGTTTGATGAATAGAAGACATCCGAATCCTCAAGTTGTTGTATCTCAAAGAAAAGGTCAAGAATTGGTGATGAAATCTCTTCATGAAGATTTAGGGCATAGAGGCTTTGGAGAAACTTATAAGTGGATTGCTGAAAGATTTTAGTTGCCTGGGATAAAGATGGCTGTTAGATCTTGGGTTCAGTCATGTGAAGAATGTCAGAGAAGAAGTTATTTAAGTCCAAAAGAACCTGGAAATGCTACTGGTGAAAATAATATCTTTGGATGGGTTAGTTTGGATGCTGTTCACATCAAGGAAGGTAAATATAAGTACTTGATTGTGGCAAGTGTTTATTTGCCTGGTTGGGTTGAGGCTGTGCCTTTTATTAGTTTTTCTGCTAAAAATGTAGCAGAATTTTTGATGAAGGAATGGGTGTATAGGTATGGTGTTATGAAGTTAGTAACTGTTGATGGTGGCTCCGAGTTTGGTGAAGACTTCAAGGAAGCTTTTTAAAAAATTGGCTCAAAGGTTAAGCTAGAAACCCCATATTATCCTGAAGCAGAAGGAATGGTTGAAAGGGGGGTATCAAGTTATTAAGGATGCTTTGGTTAAAGTATGTGGAAAAAGTGCTGAAAAGTGGAGGCATTATTTACCCCTTGTTATATTTGCTTAAAGGACTACCACCAAGAGGACCACTGATTATTCTCCTCATGAATTAGTTTTTTGTCAGAAAGCTGTTTTACCGGTTGATCTTAAAGCTGAATCTTATCTTGGTGTTGATTGGGATGTTGTCAAAACTACTGAAGATTTTCTCTGTGCTAGAATGCAACAGTTATAGAAGAAGGAAGAATATCTGGAGAAGGCATATGCTAGGATGATCCAGATCAGGGATCAGTATGTCAGGTATTGGGATCAAAGGTTGGCTCATAGACTCAGGAAGCCTTTGAGGCATGGTTATATGGTGTTGGTGTATAATAGGAGTTTGGAAAGTCAGTGGGGGAAAATGTTTGCTGATAGATGGAATGGACCATATAGGATTAGAGAACAGGTTTCTGGTGGTTCATATGTTTTGGAAGAGTTGGATGGTGTTGTCTTGAAGAAGAGGGTAGCTGCTAATCAAGTGAAGAAGTTTTACCCTAGGGGCACAAAGAGTGCTGAATTTTGACTCTGAAATGAGGATAAACTACCTATAATTGTTTTAAAGGTGACTCCAAAATGAGGATAAACCAAAACATCAATCTTTTAGGAAATCTCATAGTCTTTCAAGAAATCAATCATTGCTTTGATTTTGAAATTTTATTTCATGGTGAAAATATGAGGTGGAACCAAATTGTGTTAGGAGTGTTCATGGGGAACCTTCTAGACTTAATATTGGCAAGTTTGGGGGTAATTGATGAGTTGAAAGCTCTATACACAATTACCCCACAATATTTGTTTCCAACCCTTCTCGGTTTCTATTTGAATCCTGGCTTTGTTTTTGTTATATAGGTAGTCCTCTATGACTATAAACTGGGACCTTACACTGATGCAGCACAATCTTTTAAAAGTCTGGTTTCAAAAAATTTGTTTTGTTTCACTTTATTTGTTTTTCTGTTTTGTTGTTTTTTTGATTTATTTTATTTTTAATTTAAAAAAAAAAATAGAAAAAAGAAAAAGTTGTTATATTGGGGTGGATGATCACTGGTGGTCTCCAATTATTTTTACGAATTGGAGGGAGCCCAGCCAGTGATCATTAGTTTGTTTTCTTAATTTTCATTAAATTATCAATTTTCAAAATTTATTTTCAAAAATAATTTGTTTTCAAAAAATTTATTTATGTTATACTTTTAATTTTTCTTTCTTGTGTATCCAAAATCAAGGTGCACTTGGATGTGGGTATGGTGTCATGGGTTTGGCTCATCCAAATGGGTGGGGGACATCTTTTATTTTTTTAATTTTTGTCACTGGACGACCTACGCACAAGGTCGAGGATGTTCCTGAAAGTGAGATGAGAGATTTAGAAACTTCTTCAAAGCACAGAGGAATGATTTGAGGAAGTGATTTGAATGTCACTCGAAATAAGAGCTACAGGTTTGAGGTTCGTTCGAGAAGAATTATAAAATAGTTTCAAGTTAATAGGAATTCTTAAGATCTCACGAAGGGTTGGAAACTCAATAATCAAAGATTTAGGATTTAGAAATGAACATTGAGAAAATAAAAGAAAGATACAATAACAATGATTTAACTTTAAAGATTTACCACTATTAATGTAAATACAATTTATAATTTAATTCTAAGGAATATTGAACCAAATACCCAACCCTTTTATATCCTTTGTTCCTCCTCGCATTGACCTCCCTTTCATCGCACCATTCCCATACCATTGACCATTACTAACATACACTTAGACCCTCTTTGCTAAATATCCGTCCATGCTCAATTTACCCCCTTTTTAATTAATTAACAAAACTTTTAATGAAAAATACTACTGTACTATTACGTTGATCCTAGCGCTGTGCGTCGCTTATTGAAAAGGAGACTAAGGCACCCTATTGGGAGATTGACTAATTTAGATTTAGAGTTTAGGCTAGCACAGTTAAATAGTAAGTACACAAAGGGGAATCTCAGTTGCTATGGAGAATCGCTTTCTGCGCTTCGAGTATAGATTTAGGACTCGATATTATTGATTTAATGAGCTGCTTTTGCCTCGAGTGTCACGTGGAGCGTGACAGATGCCGGGGTATAAGAATCGCAAACTCCGTTGAGCTTGAGCCATCTTCTCACACTAGTTCCCCTTCCTCCATATATATTTTTCTTCTTATTTATTAATTTCCCTTTTATAATGAACTGCCCTACTCCCACACCTACGCCTCCACACCCTAAAGCGGATGGGGGAATGATTACGCGACAATTTTCCCAAACTTGCATGGCTTGTGAAAGCATGGAATACTTTTGTGTTGAAAGTATGGTGACTCGAGGCCCTCACCAGAAATGCGAGTTTTGCCGTTGGCAACGAGTGGCGTGCGATGCGTTGACGAAGAACGCAGAGATCGAACAACGGTTTACCAAGACCAAGTTTTGGGTAATCCCTAAAACAAAAGAGGTGGTCGAAGACATTTGGGATGTCTCAGTTGAAGATGAACAATCGGTGGGGGAGAATGATAAGGAGCTCAACAATGAGATCACAACCTGGGTAACCCAGGCCACAAGTTCGAAGCGGGGTGTCAAAGAAGAGGTCGACGAATTGGTGGAGGAAGATGAAGATGAAGTCCCTGTTCCAGGGTGGGCACCCAAGAAAAGACAGGTGGTCATCGAAGACGACGAGGAGGAAAGAGAAGCAGAAGTAGCGGTGGCGCCATGTTTATTCTTAGAACCTGACCCCATCTTCGAGGTAAGTTTTTAATTGTTATTTTTTTAAGGATGAGGTTACTGATGAGTTTTGTTTAGACATCGAATACCCTTGAAGACCCGATTGGGGAGCCTGCGCCGCTTTTACCAACTGAGGCAAACCCTCCGGTCACGGGTGTAGTCGAAGAACCTGAAGACACACTGGACCAGGTGTGGTCAAAGAAGCCTTGTCAAGGTCAACAAGTAAGGTTTGCAGAAGAGTTGTGTTGGGAGGTCAACACAATTATCGACGCTGCTTCCTTCGACGTGGAAGAGGAACTCTTGGAGATTGGAGAGGTGGTTCCGGTAGGAGAGGAGGAGGTATTTAAGAAATGCAGGAAGGAAATAAGGGTAGTTTTGGAGAAGATGAAAAGATTGGTTTGAGAAAAATTAAAAGAAAAAATTTGAAATAAAAAAGAGAGATGTAAAGAAGTAGAAAAGTAGAATTGTATTTTAGTTTTATTTTATTTTATTTTATTTTATTTTATTTTTTTTATTGTAGGTGAATATTATTATTTTTTATAAGATTTAGGGGAGAGAGAAAAAATAAGTTTTAAATAAAATTTTGTTTTAGAATTTGAAGTAAGAAATTTAAATAAGAAAGAAAAAAGTTATTTAATTGAAGGAAGTTTTAAGTTTTCAAAGAAAAAATTTATGTTAGAAAGAGAGAGAAAAAGAAACGTTTGGTGATTGAGATGAGTTTGTTGAATTGAGAATTTAATGAAAGAAGAATTTTTTTTTTTTTTTTTGCAAAAAGTTGTTGATTGATTTTTTTAGGAAATTTTTAGTTGAAAAGAGAGGAAGAAGAAAGAAAAGAAAAAAAAACAGAATTTAGAATTTAAAGAGAATTTGAAAACAAGAATCATTTGTTCGAAGAAATTTTATAGGGAGATTTAGAGGTTGAAGTTAAGTTTGAGGACATGATCGTGTTGTACAAGATTTGATGGGTTCAAAGAAAAGAAAATTTTTAAAGAGAGAATAAATTTTTTTTAGAAAAGAAAATTTTTAAAGAGAATTTTAAATTTAAGAAAAGAATGTATTTAGAGAATTGAAAAAGAAAAGAAAGAAAATATTTAGAAAGATTTAAGAGTTTTTTATTTTATTTTATTATTTATGTTTATTTTATTTTATTTTATTTTTATTTTATTGTTTATGTTTATTCTATTTATTTTATTTTATTTTTTTTATTTAATTTTACTTTGATTTTACTTTTAGTTGGTTTTAGAGAAAAAATTTTATAGAAGGAGAAGAAAGAAAAAGAAGAGGGAGAAAAGAGAAAACAAGGCTAAGAAATTTAAGAGGGGTTTTTAGATTTTTTACGAGAAAAAGAAAGAAAGAAAAAAGAAAAAGAAAATTTAAAATAAAAGAAATTTTAAGGTTTTGGTTTTAAAGGATATTTCAAATGAAAAGATTTTAGGAGTTCAGGGGCGTTAGAAACATTGATGGCTGGTTCCCAGGATGTTTTGTCTGAGTCATTGAGGAAGCCTTCCCATTCCACGAGGTATTTAAGTTTCCCCTTGCATATTCTTGAATCAAGGATACGACTTACTTCCCACTCTAGATGATCTTCTACTTCGACCGGTTCCGGAGGGGGTTGGTTCTTGCCGGGGTATATTTCTCGAGCCAGTTCCAGGAGAGATACATGGAAAACAGGGTGAATTGCCTGCCATTTAGGAGGTAACTTGAGTCAAAATGCAGTTTTAGAGACTTCAGAGTCGATTTTGAATGGTTCCAAGCGCTTTTCAGTCAGTTTCTTTGATGGTCGTGTTGTTCGAATGTTTCGTGCGTCGAGCCATACTTTGTCGCCTGGTTTAAAGGAAGGAGCAGATTGTCGATGTTTGTCGGCCTGTTCCTTTTATCTTCAAATCGCTGATTCCAAATTTGTTTTAAGTTCTTCTTGGAGTCGTGATATAGTTCAAAGATAATGTTCCGCAGGATGATTAGTTCCTACATGGATTGAGTTGAATCGAGGATGTTGTCCATAAATGGTTTCAAAGGGAGATTGTCGTGTCAAAGAATGAGTGGAGTTATTATAAGCAAATTCGGCCAATGGTAACCATGTGGTCCAATCATCTTGTTGGTAACTGACATACATTCAAAGATATTGTTCGAGGATTTGGTTAACTCTTTCTGTTTGACCATTGGTTTCAGGGTGATAGGCCGTGGAGAGGTTCCTCGTAATATTGAGTTGTCGACACAGTTGGGTCCAGAATGTGGATACAAACAATGAGCCTCTATCTGAAATAATATCATTTGGTAAGCCGTGTTTGGAAAATACATATTCTAGAAACAATTTTGACAAATCTTCTGCTGTAGCAGTAGTAGTGGTTTTAATGAAAATAGACATTTTTGAAAATCTATCTACTATTACTAATATAGCATCAAAATCATTAGAACAAGGAAGTTGAGAAATGAAATCCATCGATAAAAATTCCCAAGGTTTAGAGGGAATAGGAAGTGGTTGAAGCAACCCATGCTTCCGGTGACGGGGAGCCTTATTCCTATTACATTTGTAACAAGCTTTTATATAGGCCTTGATTTCCCTGGTCATACCTGGCCAGAAGAAATCCCTTGCTATTAACTGGTAGGTTTTATCAACCCTAAAATGACCAGCTAATGGAGAATCATGTCGACTGTTGAAAATCCATAATTTTATCTCATTGTTTTCCGGTATGACTACTCTACCTTCGAAGACTAATAGACCTGATTCAATACTAAATCTTTTGGCCCCTTGCTTCGAGAGTATTTTGTCTTTTAACCCTAAACAATATTCGTCCTTCGACTGAGCTTCGAGGATGTTGGATAGTTGATTTCAAAAAGATTGAATTGTCATTGAATTAAGTTGATGAGTCGTTAACATTGATTTGTTGAAGATTGATTGCACATTTGCTGGGTTCTTTTCAGCAAATGCGTCCCCCCGCTGTGGGTAAACGTTGTCCCGACGTGACAAGATATCTGGGACAATGCAGTTTTTACCTGGGCGATAGGAAATAGAGAAGGAAAATTCAGACAAAAATTCAGCCCACCTGGCTTGACGCCTGGTTAACACTTTGGAAGACATGAAGTATTTTAAAGCATTATGATCTGTTAAAATTTGAAAAGGACTATCTAGGCTGAGAAGAAAAGAGCGCCATTTTTTAAGACAATGGATAATAGCTAAAAGCTCTTTGTCATGAATTTCATAATTTAATTCTGCTGCAATGAGTTTGCGTGACTCAAAAGCAACAGGATGAAACAACTTTGTTTCAGGATTTAATTGGGAGATGACCCCTGCAATAGCATAATCGCTCGCATCTGTCTCAACTATTTTCAAGGCAGAAGGATCAAAATGTCAAAGAATTGGGGCTGTGGTAAACGCTGTTTTTAGTGCTTCGAATTCCTTTCGTGCTGTAGAATTAAAAACAAAAGGAATGTCTTTTTTAAGAAGAGAAGTAAGATTGGAAATAGTTTTAGAGTAATCTTTAATAAATCTTTTATAGAAGTTTGCAAAACCCAAAAATCCTTTGAGTGATTTAATGTTTTTTGGCTCAGGCCATTCCAGGATTTTCTGGACTTTTTTGTCATCCATGACTAAACCGTCAGTGGACAACGTAAAACCCAAGAAATCAATTGATTTGAGGTGGAATTCGCATTTATTACGCTTGGGGTAGAGACCATGATCTCAAAGATGATTTAGGACCTGTTGAACATGATGAATATGTTCATCTAGTGTTTTCGAGAATATTAAAATATCATCTAAATAGACGACAACAAATTGTTCGACAACATCTTGGAAGATGTCATTAACAAAAGTTTGAAAAGTTGAAGGTGCGTTACATAATCCAAAAGGCATAACTAAATATTCAAAACTACCAAATCTAGTGCGCATTGCAGTCAGTGGTTCATGACCTTCTGCAATGCGAATCAGATTGTAAGCGCCTCTAAGATCAATTTTAGAAAAGAGATTAGCACCATTGAAAAGGGTAAGAAGTAATGACATAGGAGGAACAGGATATGCATTCTTCTTAGTGACTGTGTTGAGCTTTCTATAGTCAACACACAGCCTAAGACTACTGTCCTTCTTTTTTACAAAGAGGACAGGGGGCGGGTTGGAGATTTACTGGCTCTGATGAAACCTTTGGCTACATTCTCTGCAATGTAGTCTCGAAGAACTTGAGATTCGTCCTTTGATAAAGAATAGACAGGACCTGCCGGAGGTACTGGGCCTATTAACTCTATTTGATGGTCGTAGGGTCGATGAGGTGGTAACTTATCAGCCTTGCGGATTGAGAAAACATCGAGGAAATTGTGGTAGATTTCCGGTAGAGTTGATTTAATGGCTTCAACATTGATTTGGTCATCCTCTTCATCTTCGAGAGAATCTGTCAAGGGGATACCTGTATTGAGAGAGCATAATTTGATTACTTTGAGGCAATTTAAATCCTCTTCGAGTGAAGTTATCGAGCTAGAAGAGTTAGCCAATCGCTCATTTAGAGAAAGATCAGATGCTTGCAAGTCATCTGGCAGAGATTTGTCCTCTAGCAGGACATTGTTAGGCGGTGTGGTAGCCTAAAGTTTAGTACGGCACCTAAGTATGTAAATGGAGTTATCACGGAATGCAAGATTGGTGTTATTATTTTTTATAAAAAGGTTTTATTTAATTTATTGGAGTTTAAAATATGAAGAAATTGGTCACGAGCAAATGCCTACACAAAAACAATTTATTTTACGGAGAAAACTTATTTTTACGGTCTAAAAAATTTATAAGTATTAAGTCGAGTCACTCAAGAACCTTGGGAAATTTTCCCAGAATTTTTACTATTTTTCTTATATTTTTAAATGAATTTTAAAGTTTTATAGAAATATTTACGTTTTCAAAAATTACTTAACTTTGATGAATTTTCACGGGGTAATTAGAGCTGCGCAGGCTACGAAAATTAGTTTGGTATGTAAAGGGGAAGTAGCTCTATTATGTGTAATTTTTCTAGATTTTTTATTATAGTTTTAAGGTTCTAAATTGAGTCCGGAAGTCCGGACGGACTCCGTTTCGACTCCGTTTCGACTCCGTACGGACTCCGTACGGACTCCGCTTTGACTCCGTACGGACTCCGTACGGACTCCGTTCCGGCTCCGTACGGACTCCGTACGGGCTCCGGATTGACTCTGGAAGAGCTCTGGAGGGGAAAACTTAGGCACGTGACTAGGAATACTTAAGCGACTCTCAAACTCGAAATTGAGGGGGGGGAACACATCATACAGCTTAATCATTAACTACCACAGTCTCATTTTTTTATTACTCAACAAATTAAATAAATTGTAATACCCTTATAACTTTATATTTTATATATAACATTTTAGAAATACAATTCAACAATTTAAATCACACTTCATATAGGGTATCTTTAGAAAGGTCTTCATCGCTGGGACTTGATTATTGCTGTCTCATATAAATTTAAATTATTATAAAAACATAAAAGTCAATCTTTTCAGATCTTTCACTGGTACACCTTAATTGTTGTTATCAGTATTTCTTTTATCAACAGCCACTTTCTTTAAATCTCAATAAGCGTTAAATATTTTAGAGTTTCATTATTTTTATCAATCAGATCTAAGTAGATTGGTTAGCTTAGTGATTTAGAATTCCCATTTTGTTATTTTTATTGGAAGGACGGGGTTTTCGGCTAAATCCACATATCTCCTCCGGATTCTGCTTACAGCAAGGCGACTGTAAGAGTTTACCTTACCATAGTTGGCGCCCAACGTGGGGTTCGATTTCTCTAGCTTTCTTTAAAGACTTACTTGGATCAAGAACGTTATTAGCCTGCAAGAGGCTTATTTTCTGGAACTCTAATTGGATTTTTGTTATTGGCCTGCAAGAGGCTTGTTATTTTAACGGTTTTTAACGCTTTTCTTATGTTTTGGGATGTCTTCTACTAGTGGAACTGCTGTGTTGGCTGCTGGTGTACCTGTTAGGGCATCAGTAAGGATTGTATCTTGGGTTGGGCCCAAGTTTTCTGGAGATGATTTAGAAGGATTTTTAAATAGGTATGAAACTGCAGCTGCGATTGATGGTGCTTTACCTTTGGATATGGTGAAGCAGATTAGGTTCTTTATTTTGGACAGAGAGGTGGAAAAGGAGGTTATTTCTATGGATGGTTATAAAGATCAAGATTGGAGAAAGCTCAAGATGGAAATGGAAAAAAGGTGGCCAAAAGTTTATTCATTGGAGGATCTAAAGGATATAGCTAGGAAATGGGAATCAAAAGGTGGTGTAACATCTCTGCATCAGTATCATCAGTTTATGGTTGAATTTCAGGTGGTTCTGGATTATTTGTTGGAGTATGAAATTTTATTTCATGATAATGCATCAAAGTATATTTTTTGGGATGCTATGGGGGAAAAGGTTAAGAAAGATGTTTTGATGGTGCTTATTAATGCGAATTTAATGAAGGATTGCCCCGATGGAGAAACTAGGATTCCTGGTATGGAGGTGCTAAAGAAGGTTATTTTGGAACATCTGGATACTCATAACTCTGTTGATTTGGACTCTGGAGAAGACACTGAGGTCGCTCAAGAGATAGAAGAGGATGGTTTAAAAGAACTAGTTTCTGATGAAATTTTGGATTCAGCCATTCCTGAAGATTTCGTCCAGCCTGAAGATATTATTTTTGTTGACTCTTCTGTTTGGAAAGAAGAGATTTTTGAAGATGAAGATATTGTTGTCATTAATGACAAAATTTTGGATGATGGGGATAATTTTGTGTTGAATGATTTGGAATCGGATTTAGAGGATTTTTCGCCTCAGTTTTTGTCTTCAGAAGCAGAGACTGTCTGCAATGAAGATATGGATATGATGGATTTGTTACAATCTCAGGGAGAGATTGTTAAGGAGGATATGGTTTTCCCTGCACTAATAAAGAGTGTGGTGGTATTTGATAATAGAGTGCATAAATTGGATGCACTCATATTTTGGAAAAGGGTTGTTTATTTTTTATGTCCAATGGTAGGACAAATTATGGGGGTTTATTTTTGGGTTTTATGGAATCGGTGGATAAGCCCTTGGGGCAAAATTATGGATTATCTCCAGGGGATATCAAGAATATAATTCCTCCGAAATGAGGATAAACTACCTAAACTCGGCTGAAATTTTTTTTTTTTTTTTTTTATCGTTATGTCTTCAATTTTTTTCAGGATTCAAATTATTATGGATGCCCTCATTTTTTGGGGTAGCAGGGGCTGATCACTCTAATGTTGTAATCTCTCCTCAGGATGAGATCCCGGATTGCAATAGGTCAGCTCACTTGGAGATAATTCAAGTGGATTCTCAATTATTTTCTGTTAATATTACTTTGGAGTGCAAATACGTTTTGGACTTTTCTATATGTTTATTGGATTTACCCGGTTTTTTCTATTAAATTTAAAAACAGTGAAAAAGGCAAAATGGGCCAAATTAGGTTGGATAAAAATTGGAAGGGTATGTTTTATGACCTCCAGCAAGAGGGTAAACTGCAAAAATCACATCAAAATCAAATAAAAAATCTCGGTATAATTAAAACCCAAAAAAATAATTTTTGTGAAAATTCAATTCCGGTCCTCCAGCAAGAGGTTAAACTGCCAACTTTCTTTACGGGTGATTTACTGTTGGATAAGGGAAGCAAAGGTGTTGGAAAATCTGTTTATAAATTAGACGAGGGAAAGGAGAAAAGGGTAAAATTTAAAAATGAAATAAAATATTTTTCTAATTTTTCTTATTCTGATTCTGACGATGAAGAAGATTCATTTGATGAAAGTTTTAATGGCAATGTTTTACCTCAAGTTTATTTAGATGTGGACGCAGCCAAATATAAGAAAGTAGCAAATAAAGTTCGACCTATTAATGAACCGCTACCTGCTGAATTAAATCCACCCTTGAGAAGACCAAGGTTATCAAGAGATCCTTATGAAAGTCCCTTGGTAAAGAATCCGCCTGAATTTTCTGAGACGTCAAGAATCACTTTTGAGAGACTGGGTGTTGTTAATTTTGGACCTGATGGTTGGTTGTCTGGAGAAGAGAAGAAGTTGTTGTTGGATGTGATGGTCAAGCGAGAGAAGGCCATTGCTTTTGAAGAAGAGGAGAGGGGTGTGTTGAAGCATTCCTATGGGGAGCCTTACAAGATTCCTGTGGTATGTCATGAACCGTGGCAGCAGAAACCGATTCCTATTCCGGCTGCATTAAAAGAAGCCTATATTGAAGTTGTCAGAGAACGGATACGCACTGGACTGTATGAGCAATCAACGTCAAGTTATTCTAGTCCGGTATTTTGTATCAAGAAACCGAATGGCAAGCTTAGAGTTGTTCATGATCTTAGGGAATTAAATAGGGTTACAATAAAGGATGCTGGGATACCACCTAGTGCTGAGGAGTTTGTTGAAGCGTTTGCAGGGAGAGTGTGTTATGGTTTGGGAGATATTATGGGTGGATATGATGAGAGAGAGTTACATCCGGACTCAAGGCCTCTCACTACATTCGATACGCCACTTGGACGTTTACAGTTAACAAGATTACCTCAAGGTGCAACAAATTCGGTTGCAGTTTATCAAGCTCAGATGGCTTGGATCCTTCAAGATGAAATTCCACAATATGCTGGAATCTTTATAGATGATGGAGGAATTAAGGGACCAACAACCGACTATGATAACCAGGTGTTGGAAGAGAATCCCGGGATACGCAAATTCATTTGGGAGTTTGCAATTACTTTAGAAAGAATCTTGTTTCGAATTGAAGAGGCTGGTTTAACTATTTCAGGTTCAAAATTTTCCTGTTGTGTGCCAGCCTTAGAAATATTAGGCCATGTGGTATGTAGAGAGGGTAGGATTATGTCCAAGAAGAAAGTTAACAAAATTCAGTCCTGGCCAAGACCCAAGAATACGACCGAAGTTAGAGGGTTTTTAGGCGTTTGTGTATATGTTAGAATGTTTATCAAGGACTTTTCTTCATTGGCAGCTCCATTGAGACGGTTAACGAGAAAGGATGCAGACTGGGAGTGGGATGAAGAGTGTGAGAAGGCGTTTGTGAAGTTGAAGGAGGTTGTAGGGAAGGATTTAGTCCTGCACAAGTTAGATTATGGAAAAGATGCTGGCAGAATTTATTTAGCAGTTGATTCAAGTCAGGTTGCAGCTGGGGCGGTTTTGTCTCAGATGGATAAAGCTGGTTACATCAGGCCAGTTAGGTATGAATCTGTAGTATTTACTGAGGTCGAATCAAGATATTCTCAACCAAAATTGGAATTATGTGGTGTGGCAAAAATACTGAAGAAACTTCAGCATATTTTGTGGGGGCAACATTTTGAGTTGCAAGTGGATGCGAAATCGTTAATCCAGATGATTAATTCCCCAAGTTTACCGAACGCACCCATGACAAGATGGGTAGCTTTTATTCAACATTTTTCGTTTGATTTAGTTCATAAGCCTGGCAAGACTTTTACTATGCCAGATGGGTTATCAAGGAGACCACCCACTGAAGAAGATTCAGACTCAGAAGAGTTCGATGAAGATATACCTATTATCAAAGCCAGCACTAAAGGAGCTGAAGACTTTCCATACCTCCCCCATGAGGTTAAACTGGCAGGACTAATGTGTTTAGATTATGGTGTTGATGACCTCCACCAAGAGGATAAACTGGAAAATAGTTTTTATGTTAATAAAGGTGTTGGAAAAGGTGTAGATATATTCGGCAGAGAGGAGGTAGAAGAAGATGTGGTGTATGTAGAGGAAAATGGATTGGTAGTGTGGGATAGTAGTAAATTAAGGAATGGTGTATATGTTGGAGAATTAGAGAATTTAAATAAAAAGGTGGATAAAGAGAAAGAGGTATTTTCAAATACGGTTTTCGAAGGATCCAAAGGTTCAGAAGAAAAACGTCGACATAGCTCGATTAAAAATTTATTTAGGGGTCAACGATTATTGGCTCATTCATGTGCAGGTGATATTGGTGATAGAGAAGTCCCTATTGATGTTATATTAATTGATTTTCAAGATGAAGTCTGGGGTCAGACTGGTTTTTATTTTTTGTTAGTCAAATATTTGTTGACTTTAGAGAGGCCAGAAGATTGTGAAGACGATGAATGGGTGGCTATCAAGAGGAAGTCATCTACGTTTTACCTATCTGGTCGACGTTTAATGAGGAGGAGGTATCCAAATCCTCAAGTAGTTATAACTCAACAGAAGGGGCAAGAATTAGTTTTGAAATCACTGCATGAAGATCTCGGGCATAGAGGCGTTGGAGAAACATTTAGAAGAATTTCTGATCGATTTTGGTGGCCTGGCATGAAGATGGCTGTTAAACAGTGGGTTCAGTCATGCGAAGAATGTCAAAGACGAAGTTATTTAAGGCCAAAAGAACCTGGACGCGCGACCGGTGAATATACGCTCTTTGGAAGAGTTAGTTTAGATGCCGTTCATATAAAAGAGGGACGGTATAAATATTTAATTGTGGCCAGAGATGATTTATCTGGTTGGGTAGAGGCAGCGCCTCTTATTAATTTAACTGCCAAAAATGTGGCAGAATTTTTTTTGAATAATTGGGTATATAGGTATGGGGTGATGAAGTTGGTGACGGTAGATGGAGGTCCTGAATTTGGGACAGAGTTTAAAGAGGCCGTATTGAAAGTTGGATCAAAGGTTAGGGTAGCAACCCCATATTATCCTGAAGCTGAAGGAATGGTTGAAAGAGGGCATCAAGTTATTAAGGATGCTTTAGTTAAAATGTGTGGGACAAGTGCCGAAAAATGGAGGCACTATTTACCTTTAGTTTTATTTGCTGATCGAATCACCGCCAAAAGGACGACCGGATTTTCACCTTATGAACTTGTTTTTGGACAGAAAGCAGTTTTACCGGTTGATTTAGAAGCTGAATCATATCTTGGAGTTGACTGGGACACGGTCAAAACTACTGAAGAATTATTGTGTGCAAGAATGATGCAGCTAGAAAAGAAAGAAGAATATTTAGAAAAGGCATATTCGCGGATGATGAAGATCCGAAATCAATCAGTTAGATATTGGGATGAGCGGTTGGCACATCGATTAAGGAAACCTTTGAACCCAGGTGATATGGTCCTGGTGTATAATAGGAGTTTGGAAAGTCGGTGGGGAAAGATGTTTGCAGATAGGTGGAATGGACCGTATAAAATCAAGGAGCAAGTTTCCGGCGGTTCATATGTGCTAGAAGAGTTGGATGGAGTAGTATTGAAGAAGAGGGTAGCGGCCGATCAAGTGAAACGGTTCTATCCTAGAGGCACCAGGAGTGCCGAAGTCTTCCTCCGCAATGAGGATAAACTATGACATTTATGAAATTATATGGACGAACTCCGAAATGAGGATAAACTACAATTTTAATGACTTTTATTAAATTTATACCTCCGCAACGAGGATAAACTATCTTCTTTTTTTTATCAAATAATTTACTATTGTTACACTGCATATGGGCAACGAAACGGTGATGAAACATAACGAAATACGAGAAAACCTTCATTGAAATTTTTCAAAAATTAAAATTCTTAAAATATGGGTGAAGATAGTGTTGGAAAATTTTTAAAAATTTATTGGAAGAAGTGTTCACAGGGGAACCTTCTTAATTTAATATTGGCAAGTGTGGGGGTAATTGATGAGCTGGCTGCTCTATACACAATTACCCCATAATGTTCGTTTCCAAAATTTTCCCTGTTTCTAGTTGAATCCTGGCTTTGTCTTTTAATTTTAGGAAGTCCACTAAGACTATAAACTGGAACGAATCAAGAGACACTGCTCTCAACGCCGGATTCAAGATTTTCTTATTTTGTATTTGATTTTTTTTATGTTAGATTGTGATTTCTTTTCTTTAATATATATTATGAATTATTGTAAAGGTGATGCTCACTGGTGGTCTCTAATCATTTTTATAAATTGGAGGGAGCCCACCCAGTGATCATCATTATAAAAATTATCTTCTAAAAACTTTCATTTATTTTCTTTTCTTTTCAATTTCTCAAAATTGTGTAACCACATCAAGTTGCACTTGGATGTGGGTATGATGTCGAGGGTACGGCTCATCAAATGGCCGGGGGGCATCTTTTAAAATTTTATTTTAAAATTTTATTTTATTACTTTTTTATCTTTCTTTTCACACTCATTTATCTTTCTTTAAAATTAAATTTTAACTTTTTTTTCAAAACTATCTTTTCTAAAATCTTTTATTTTAAATTTAAAAATAATAAAAAAAAAAAAAAAAAAAAAAAAAAAATTAAAAAAATTAAAATTAAAATAAAAAAATAAAATAAAAATAAAAAAAAAATAAAAAAAAAAAAAAAAAATAATAAAAAAAAAAAAAATAAAATAAAAAAAAAAAAAATAAACTAAAAAAAAAAAAAATAACTAAAAATAAAATAAAATAAAATAAAAATAAAATAATATATAAAAAAAAAAAAAAAAAAAAAAAAAAATATATATATAATAATAAAAGGTATTTTAGTTTTAGGTAGTTTAGATGTTTATATTTTATTTTTCAAACATTATTCAAGAAAGCTACATACCAGGAAGAACACCATCAAGGGTTGTTATCTTTTGAAGAATCGAAATTAGAAAATTTAGAAGGACCTTGATCGATTTCCTGGGATTCAAATCTTATTTCACGGTCACGATAGTGCTGAAGCCAGTTGGTTATTTTGAAAAGGTCTCTTAACAGTTGCTCTCTCATCCAAGATTCTGATCTATCAGAGGGTGGGTATCGTTGGAAATAAGCGATAAGGTTATTAAAATTGGCAAAAAGCTTTTCAGACACTAGGTGAATGGGAACTCTAGGAAAGCTTGGATTAGGTTCTGGTAGTTCATAAGCAGAATATGAAATTGGAGAACCGGTGGACGCTTATCAAATTAAAATATCAGCAAATTAAAACCTGAAGATTAAGAAAATTAAAAGAGACAACTAACCTGTGTCAACACTATCATGATCATAGATAAATGGCTTACTTGGTAATGGAGTGGGATTTTTTATGTTTAGGAAAGGATTTTTTATTTTTGATAGATGAGGAGGACTGGTGTTGGATTTGGTGTTTGAAGTAGATGTTCTGGGCCTTTTGGATGATACAAGAGAAGATGAAGACTGCTGGCTATTATAGGACCTTTTGTGCTTCAAGATGTTGGAAGAAGGAGAAGAATTGTTAGAAGGTTGAAGCATGGCCCTGGGAGCAGCAATAGTTCTTGGGGGAGTAGCAGCAAGTCTAGATTGGAGAGAAGGACCCAGAGGATTAGGTGATGGAGATAGATTTAAATAGGCTGATGGAGAAAAAGGTATGGGATCTTTAGAGGTTGATGGAATAGGGGGTGGAGTAGAAGGTGAAGAAGAAGGAGGAGGATTGCAGAAGGCGGCGAAGCTAGTAGCAGTAATGGGGAAAGAACCACAGTTCAAGCCAGAACATTTTCTTTTCTTCTCATAGCAGGATAAACAGGCCCTGTTATAAGTGTGCTTTTGCCAGTTAAAAGAGAAGATACATTCCCTATGGGTGAAGGCACAATATTTGCAAGATTGATCAGCTGAAGCAATGAAGTCAGAAGGTTTCATCTTGTTAGGAGATATTTTTTTGAAGAAGAAAATTTGAAACTAGGATGAAGAAAGCTGGTGGCAGAATCTGGGTTCAAGGATAGAGAAGATGTTAGGTCCACCAAGACCTTAAACTGGACTGTTATCAAGCTGTTGGGTCCACCATGACCTTAAACTGGATTTCTTATCGATTAAATGTTTGGTCCACCATGACTTTAAACTGGTAGTTCATTCATTGTTTAGTCCACTATGACTTTAAACTGGAAAATTAATATCTGCAGGATAATTCAACATTCATTGGACCACTATGGCCTTATACTGGATTACTTGTCGATCAAATGTTTGGTCCACTATGACATTAAACTGGATTAACAAATTTATTCAATCTTTGGTCAAGCCTAGGCCTTACTTAGGAATATATCAAGTTATTTATGCACCTAAACGATCTTTGGTCCACCAAGACCATAAACTGGCAATCGATTATATGTTTGGTCCACCAAGACTTTAAACTGGAATGTCAATCTTGTTTGGATAACTCAATTCAATCTTTTAATTTATCACTGTCCACTATGACTCTAAACTGGTTATTCAATTATTTCTGGATTTGGGTGCTGATAAGCTTTAGGAGGTTAAAATTTTAGGTGGTGATGATGCTATGGAAAGCATAATGGTTAATTAGGTGAAATTTGTGGCGCTTTAACATGGTCTAAAGTTATATTATTATTGGAAGCCTGGCAAAATTATTTTATGGTTTGCTGTATAGCAAAGTTTGAAAATTATGATGAAGGAATCAGAAGTTAGGATGGTAGTTGGATTTTAGGGAATGATTTTTTTAGTGCCTCATAGTTAGGCCATTTTTTTTTTGGTGTGAAGCTTGGAGGACCTTATGGCGAGATTGGAATCATAGAATTCGGCTCAGTGGGGGGCCCTATGAGGTTGGAATCAGGAGTATTCGGCTCATAGGAAGATCCACTCTCTCAATGCTGTGACAAGAAGGAAGACTGGTATATGGGAGTCTGAAGGGATTCAAACCTTGCTCTCAGTAGTGGAATCATCACAAGATTTATATTATTTTATTTTATGTTATATCAAGCCAGAGAAGAAGAAAACATCATTTATGTTGAAAGTCTAAGAAGACCAAGCAAAAACAAAATTTTATCAAGTTATACTGTTAGAAAAGATAATTTCTTTGAAATTGTTCAACATCATTATCAAAGCTTTGCATTAAAATTCTTCTTTTCATGAGGTCTTCATGGTTATTAGCTGGAGTTTCTTGAAAATAGGCCAGCATTTTACGTTTCAACTCATTAGTAAAGTCAAGAAAAAGATAGCGATGAAAGTTTGGGTAATGATTGATATAGTCCGTCTTCACTCTACCAACATCATCAGTGTTGGTTATTTCGACAGCTAGAAGTTCAAATATGTTATTAAGTCATAGGTTTAGTCAATTTTGATTAAAAGTTTTTTTTAGTAAGATAAATAGGGTCTTACATTTAGAGCCAGGAAACATAGTCTCAGCAAAGTTAGTTGGGGGTACTGGCGTTATAGGATTAGGATCTTGTGAAGGCAAAATTAGGCCGGGATCCGTTGATGAAGATTGAACTTTTGAAGCTGTTTTTGTTCTTATTCGTTTTAAGAAGACAGGAATTTTGGATCGCTTTTTAGAAGTTGAGGGATCAGGGAGAGCTGCTGGTCCTAAATATACGTTTGTTTTAGAAGGAACTATTGGCCGGTTGCATTTGACTTTTTTTACACGGCATAAGTCGCAAGCTGTCCTGCCAGGAAGATTAGGATTGGACATTAAACAAGGTACCTGGTATCGAGCGCAGAGTTCACATGGAGCGACAAGTTCTTTGGAAGACATATTGATGAAGATGAATTTTATAGTTGATTAAAGAAGATGGTGGTTGAAGGTTAAAGATGAATATTGTGTTCAACCACTTATGCAAAGTTTTAAGAATGGGGACATTCTCGATTGGAGGGAGGATGTGGTAGCCTAAAGTTTAGTACGGCACCTAAGTATGTAAATGGAGTTATCACGGAATGCAAGATTGGTGTTATTATTTTTTATAAAAAGGTTTTATTTAATTTATTGGAGTTTAAAATATGAAGAAATTGGTCACGAGCAAATGCCTACACGAAAACAATTTATTTTACGGAGAAAACTTATTTTTACGGTCTAAAAAATTTATAAGTATTAAGTCGAGTCACTCAAGAACCTTGGGAAATTTTCCCAGAATTTTTACTATTTTTCTTATATTTTTAAATGAATTTTAAAGTTTTATAGAAATATTTACGTTTTCAAAAATTACTTAACTTTGATGAATTTTCACGGGGTAATTAGAGCTGCGCAGGCTACGAAAATTAGTTTGGTATGTAAAGGGGAAGTAGCTCTATTATGTGTAATTTTTCTAGATTTTTTATTATAGTTTTAAGGTTCTAAATTGAGTCCGGAAGTCCGGACGGACTCCGTTTCGACTCCGTTTCGACTCCGTACGGACTCCGTACGGACTCCGCTTTGACTCCGTACGGACTCCGTACGGACTCCGTTCCGGCTCCGTACGGACTCCGTACGGGCTCCGGATTGACTCTGGAAGAGCTCTGGAGGGGAAAACTTAGGCACGTGACTAGGAATACTTAAGCGACTCTCAAACTCGAAATTGAGGGGGGGGAACACATCATACAGCTTAATCATTAACTACCACAGTCTCATTTTTTTATTACTCAACAAATTAAATAAATTGTAATACCCTTATAACTTTATATTTTATATATAACATTTTAGAAATACAATTCAACAATTTAAATCACACTTCATATAGGGTATCTTTAGAAAGGTCTTCATCGCTGGGACTTGATTATTGCTGTCTCATATAAATTTAAATTATTATAAAAACATAAAAGTCAATCTTTTCAGATCTTTCACTGGTACACCTTAATTGTTGTTATCAGTATTTCTTTTATCAACAGCCACTTTCTTTAAATCTCAATAAGCGTTAAATATTTTAGAGTTTCATTATTTTTATCAATCAGATCTAAGTAGATTGGTTAGCTTAGTGATTTAGAATTCCCATTTTGTTATTTTTATTGGAAGGACGGGGTTTTCGGCTAAATCCACATATCTCCTCCGGATTCTGCTTACAGCAAGGCGACTGTAAGAGTTTACCTTACCATAGCGGGTTGTTTAACTCCCTATTGACCTGCATTGAAGAATCAGAAATATACTTAGGGCGTGGGGTGATCAATTCCTTAGTCCAATCAATTTCGGGATTCCAATGCGTTAAAAAGTCATGGCCAAGAATGGTATTGTCCATCCTTGAGGCATCCAAGACTGATAATTTCCACTCGAAGGGGGGAAAGTTCAGAAAGTTGAAAACCCATAAAACTTTCTTACTTACCCAATATTTGGGTTCCTCTGATTTGACCAAATAGATTGGAGTTCGATAGATATCTGTAAATGTTAGTTGAAGCTTCTCGGCAAAAGATAAACTAACAAAAGAAATTGAAGCTCCAGAGTCTATAAGACAACTGAAGGGGATATCCTCCTTAAAAAGAATGAATCTCAAGCGGTTTAAGGCAACTCCAGTCCTTAAGACATGGAGGTTCTGTGCACTGGGAGAGATAAGATAGTTTGCTTTGCACACAAGTAAACTATCTACTAGTTTTTTGACTTCGAACTAGTACCTTCTCTTTCCTCCAACTTTAAACAGTCTTCCAACTTGTGCTTACCCCCACAATACATACATAACCCATTATCTGCTCGTCTCTTCCTCTCATCTTCTTTAAGTTCCCCTTTAGGATCCAGTACTTTGCTGATATTGCCTGGGGTTGAGCCTTTTGGTCGAGGTTTATCCTTTCACTTATTGGGTTTGGATTGAGTCGAGGAGGATTGATTTGGTTGTGGGTGTGAAGAAGGTCCTGATTTAAAATTTAGACCTTGAGATTTGTTGGCATATCGACGATGTTGAAGTCGTCCTTGATAAACGCCGTCAAGTTTGAGGGTTCGATCCATTAAATCCGTTAAAGTAGTCATCTTCTGACCGTGAAGATTTAATTGATCCAGAATCCTTGAAGGAAGTCCTTTCTTGAAATGATACTTAAGGGCAGCATCATTCCAACCTACTCGAGTTTGAAGTGCTCTGAAGTTCGAGATATATTCAGAAGCTTTACCATTATCACTCATGCGAAGAAAATCAAGTTCAATTTCTGCGTTTTAAGTTTCATTAGGGTCCCCAAACAACGTAAAAAGTTAGTCTTTGAACATTTCCCAATTATTGATAAGTAAGTGGGTTTCTGTCGAAGAAAGCATGAGCAGATAAGGTTCGAATCATCTTGCTGCTTTCCCGGCTAGGAATGAAGAAGCGTAAACAACCTTTGATTGGTCGCTGTTAAAGGTTTGAGGGTCATTATGGAACAGTAGCTTGCAGGTTTGCAAGAAGGGTCGCAATCTGTCGGGGTGATCTCCGTCGAATTTGTCAGGAGATTTCATCGAAGGAGTTTTGAACTTAGATCCCTCAGAAGACGTTGGATTTGAAAGGGTTTTCATGAAAAGTCTCATGAAATCTTCCAGAGAGTTAGATGGTCCAGCTTCTGAGGATTGACCAGAAGGGTGATTGGCTGGGGCAGATGGTGCCTTGTGCATTGTATCCTCTCCTTCTTCTTCATCACTGGAATCCTCAAAATCTTGAGGGATGTCTTCTACAGATTGAACTGAATGTTGCTGTTCCCTAAGGTCGAGTGGTTCCAAAGATTGAGTGCGGGAAACAGACCTTGTGGCTGTTGGCCTGCCTCTAGCGCGAGCTCTAGTAGTAGCGCCCGTAGGAGGAGTGCGTTGAACAGGTGCCATTCTAATACTTTAAAAACACCTAAAAGGACGTAGTAGTGCAAAGAATGAGAACTACAGAGAATTAAATTATACTGTCACCGGACGACCTATGCACAAGGTCGAGGATGTTCCTGAAAGAGAGATGAGAGATTTAAAAACTTCTTTGAAGCACAGAGGAATGATTCGAGGAAATGATTCGAAGGTCTCTCGAAGTAAGAGCTACAGGTTCGAGGTTCGTTCGAGAAGAATTATAAAATAGTTTCAAAGGTAATAGGAATTCTTAAGATCTCACAAAGGGTTGGAAACTCAATAATCAAAGATTTAGGATTTAGAAATGAACATTGAGAAAATAAAAGAAAGATACAATAACAATGATTTAACTTTAAAGATTTACCACTATTAATGTAAATACAATTTATAATTTAATTCTAAGGAATATTGAACCAAATACCCAACCCTTTTATATCCTTTGTTCCTCCTTGCATTGACCTCCCTTTCATTGCACCATTCCCATACCATTGACCATTACTAACATACACTTAGACCCTCTTTGCTAAATATCCTTCCATGCTCAATTTACCCCCTTTTTAATTAATTAACAAAACTTTTAATGAAAACTACTACTGTACTATTACGTTGATCCTAGCGCTGTGCGTCGCTTATTGAAAAGGAGACTAAGGCACCCTATATGGAGATTGACTAATTTAGATTTAGAGTTTAGGCTAGCGCAGTTAAATAGTAAGTACACAAAGGGGAATCGCAGTTGCTATGGAGAATTGCTTTCTGTGCTTCGAGTATAGATTTAGGACTCAATATTATTGATTTAATGAGCTGCTTTTGCCTCGAGTGTCACGTGGCGCGTGAAAATTTTATATATTCTGTTAGTCCATCAAGACTTAAAACTGAAAATTCTTTTCAAGATCATTTATGATAGGTCCTAAACTTCAAGACCCTGGAAAACTGAAGATGTCAATAAAACTAGGAATTATCATGGTCAAGATTTGAAGAGGATTTCTTTAGTTAGAAGTGTTCATTTGGGAACCTTCATGATTCAATATTGGCAAGTGTGGGGGTAACTGATGGGCTGGCTGCTCTATCAACAGTTACCCCACAAAGTTTGTTTACCTGCTTATTTGTTTCAAGTTTGATCTCTAGCATTGGTTTTGTGATGCAGGTAAAAGTCCTCTAAGACTATAAACTGGTGAATTTTTTTACTCTTGAAGACTTAAATATATCAAGTAGAAGACATTTTCATGGTCCTCTATGACCTTAAAGTGGAGCTTTTGTTTATTGTTTGTTTGGACACTCATTAGGAAGAATTGGAATGATTTTGGAAATCACAGTCATTTTTTTTATCAATCACTCATTTAAAGGATTATATGGAATCTATCTCCTCAGTTTACAATTATGCAGAAAACTTTGGATTATGGACTTTTAGTTTCAATGATCTTCAAGTTTTTTTTTAGAAGAGGAATGGAATTATGTTGGGAATAGGTGATTTAGTTGGTCAAAATTTTGTGTTTGTGGAGATTTTTGGTTGTAGGTCTGAATTGGTGATGTTGGAAAATTGGTATGATGGATGAAGTTGTGGAAATTGGAGGACCTTATGTAAATGTCTAGATCATTGCAGTCCTAGCTCAGTAGGGGTGGAAGCCTACTCTATTATTCTTAGTGATAGAAACATCAGAGTCAGATGGTTATTTTTTATATATTTCAGCACCAGCTAAATCATGGAAATTCAATCATATGAAACTAATAATTTTGGTCAAAGGTTTATATCAAGAGTGACTAATTTGGATCATTAGAAAATTTCTCAGCACTCTTATTAAATTCTTGAATGATAGCCCAAAGTTTCTCAGGGCCAGATAGAGAAGAAACTGGGTGTGATCTATAGTTTAGAATTTTTTGTTGGAAGAATAGTTCAAACATAGTTGTCATCATCCAGCTAATTGGAAGAAGAAGCCTCAGGGGGCTTAGGTTTATCTATATGGGTTAAAATTTGTTAATTTTGGTAAAATATATGGTTAAGAGAACTCACCTTCTGATGCAAGAGAACTAATTATATTTTGTTGAATGGCCAATGAAGAAATTCTTGAAGAATTAGAAGGTCCACTAGGAAAACTAGGCAAATTGGAAGAGTTCATGATGACAATGATGGAAGTAGATGAATAAATGTTGAATGCATAATTGTTGGGAATGAGGACATTCCATATTGGAGGAAGTATGTGGCATTCCACATCTGGGTAGGCCACTTAGGTGAAAACTGAATTGAATATTGGTTGAACAGAAATTATGGTGTTACCATGTGTTAATTTAGTTATTATGGATTTTTTTGGGTAGATTTTTGGCATTTTGGAATGGTTATATGGTGTTATTTTTATTGTGATTTGATGGTTTTATGGATTTGATAATGGTCTTATTGGATTTTTGGGGTGATTCTCTATCTTTTGGGTATTTTTTGGGAGGGATCTTTTGGGTTTATTTTTGAAAGATTAGTAGCAATTTTCTGGATTATCAGGCTGGATATTTGGAATTTTGGAAGGTTATTATTATCATTGGATAGCCCAGATTTTTTTTCTCTTTTATGTCTTCATGGTTTTTTATCTAATTAAACTGTTTTCTTAGTGTTTTACTTGATTTAGTGCTTTTTAGTATTATTGGTGGATATGGTGTGCTGATGGAATGGACACTGAGCTTTGGTGCTCTGGTGCACTCCAGTTTTCTCCGGTGATTTTCTGGTGAAAAAGGGAAGTGTACTGGAAAAATTCTGTCATTGTGGCAAAGTTTGGTCATGGTGGAAAATTTAGCTCAATCTGGAAAAATCAGCTCAATCTGGCAAAATTAGCTCATTGTGGAAAAATTTTCTCACAATGGGAAAATCTGGTCACTGGTTTAAAATTTGGCTATTGTGGCAAAATTTGGTTAGAAAGTTATTATGCTCACTAGATCAATAGTTTATTGTAGATCATATGCATTTAGGGTATTGTTGGAAAAGTCTGGAGCAGTGTAATCAGGAGGAGGGGAGGGAATCTTAGTCTTCTACATGTTTTTGTCTTATTATTTTTGATAATAAGGGTTTTTTTGATAATTAACAATATTTAACAGAAAACAAAAATTATAATAACAATATATCAACATATAGGGTACCATTGGATAGCTCTCATCCTTGGTGACTCAAATTTATTACTTTTCTTATAAAATTCATGAAATAATAATAAAAAATTTACACTCTTTAATTTTTGTGGGAAACTGGATAAACCTGGGGCAGTCCGTTAATAAGGCACCTTTGAACAGGTCATTTCAAGGGCAGTTTCTGGAGTAATTTACTGTACTTTTCAGTCTCTGGGGCAAGTGTTGCATCTTGTTCTAAGTATGTGCTGTGACTGGTATCAGTGCAATCTGGTACTAGGTATTTTGTTAGCTTGTGTAACCATTGTTTGCACTTAGATTTGTCTTATTATAGGTTTCCAACACATTTAAAGTCTAACTCTAAGAATTTCAACTCATCCAACTCCTCAAGAAGATCTTCAAGCTTAGTTAATTTAATCTTATGTTTACTCAGTGGGACAGGGTTTTCTTGGGATTATCCAAACTCCTTTGGATTCTTCCTACAGCAAGGTGATTGTAATAGTCTTTCTACAATGGGAAATCTAGGTGTGAACTACAAGCAATCCCCTCTCCTGAGCTTTAGAGTGTCCCTTCATTATTCCAGGTTTATCAATACTTTATAAACATAAGTAAATTAGACTTAAATTTACATTTATTCTCAGATTGGTCGAAAAACAAACCTTAATTGATCTCAAGTTATGAATAAGTTGATCAACTATAACCATTGTTTTTTCCTTCATTGAGCACACATTGAGCACATATTGATCCAAAATAAGCTTTGAATATACAATATGATTTTCAATTTAGAGGATGAAAATTATTCCTTTACATAACTAAGCATTACTTTGCATCCAAAAGATTAAACATAAAATTATCAAAGTAAATTTAATTTACAATAATGATATCTTTTACTACATAATTTCAACAATAGATAAATTAAGTAAATTTTTTGATCACAAATATTAATAACTATAGGGATTGAAATAACTAATGCCATTCCTATTTTCAAATTTTTAAAAGAATATAGTCACTTCTCACTTCAAATCTATTAAGTCTTTGTAAAACTAAATTTTGATTAATTTTTTTATTTTACCTAAAATATAAGACCTACAGACTATTTAAAATAAAATCTTCAGTTACTCAATTAAAAGAAATATTTATATTTAAATAAAAATAAAAATATTCCTTAAAGTGTATAACTTGAAAGGTTGTTTTGTAAATTAATATGTGAGTTTTCCTATTTATATATTTAATGCTTATATAAAATACTTTCACAATTTTTGGTGTGAGTACATGTGAAATAGTAACTACATTTAAAAGTGGAAACCAATATAATGACAAAAATATTTACAAAATTAATTTCAATTTAAAATTTATCTGTAAAAAATTTTGAAAGTAATATTTTATTCATCTTCTTAAGGATCTCTTCTTCCTCCTCTACCCATCTACTTTTTGATAGGGGGTCTCAAACTTGAGCAAATATGCTGGTAAATTTCATTTAAAAAACGCCTCATAAACACACCATGAAACAATGCTTATTTGGTACCTGAAATCTCAAACATGGGGTCAAATACATCCTACATTAGTGAAAATTTTCCAACCACAGCTCAAACCACCAATATAAACAACCTTTCAATTCACCACACATCACATCTTCCCCCCCCCCACTTTTTTGATACAAATTTTTACACACCATTCCCCAGTAAGTTTTGCACTTTTCATTCCTCTCTTTATCAACAATTCATCATCAATTTCTATCCTCAAAACTCATTCATCATGCTAATCACCCTAAAAAATTCTCAAAACAACCCTTTTAAATCCTTTTTCATGCTCTCAAAATGATAAAGTTGCATGTACTTTCCACTTGGGTTTGTTATTTTATTTTTGCATATTGAATTTGATTTTGAATTTTCACTGAAAGCATATTTTTTCCCTTCCTTATTCATTTTGGTTTTTCATCTCAACATGAAGTTGTATATTTTTAGAAATTACATAATTTTACATTCTTTCTGTTTTTCAATGATCCCTAATATCCTTTTATTCATCTTCTATCACTTCCTTAACTCTTCTTCTATTTCTTTTATCCATCACTTCCTGAACTTCTATCTGGTCCTTTTACATCTTTGAAGATATCTCATAAGGTAAGTCATTCTCCCACCATCTTTTTCTCAATTTTAACTGATTTTCTTTTTCAGAATTTGTGTTTTTTACTGTTTCTGTTTCTATTTTTTTCTCAAATCAAATTTCCTTTTTTAAGATGGTTCTCTAGAAGTGTCAGGCTAGGGTCAAGTACAAGGACGTGAACTAGCTTGAATAGTCAGTTGTCTAGAAGATTTTAATGGTCCTATATGAATACTGTAGATTTAATCCACTAAGTTGTAAAATATAATCAAATATAAAGGTCTCAGTAATATAATTCTCACTATTCTTATATATGGCTTACAATCTTTATAGTTGGTAGAAAAATAGATTATATAAATTCAGATACTATTCAAAAGTCTTATAAAAGTACTAATTGATATGTATTGTAATTGGTTTGGTTATATTGGTTGAATTGTAATGATAAAGAATGAAGAAATACAACCCAAAAACCTCCTCCTTTTATACACACTGAGTTCCCCAATGATTCCCTTGATGTACCACCCAATACACAGTTAATGACGCCTCTAAACAACTAATAGACATGCCCATCAACATTCCCAGTAACCCATGACATAATTAGAAGATTAACAACCGCCAAAATCCTGTAATAATAAGGGAAATCCATCAAAATTAAAGAAAAAGACAAAAAGAGAGTATATGCGTATAAAACAATAATATTAAAGACTAAAGGAGACTTTTTAAGGTTAATAATAGCTTAATAATAAGGGGGATTGACTGTAGAAATAATGGGGATAATCCTGACATTATACTACGTGAAATTCCCATTCAAAAATAACCAAAATTGACTGAGAAACCACCCAAAAACTTAAAAAAGAGCGTGAGATGTGGGGTAACTACATGCAGTTCTTGGCAGGCTCTTGCATGGGTAAATCCTTGACTAAAATTAGGCAAATTTAAGCGTGGTGATGAAATAAAGTGCCAAGAGTGAGGTTATTAATGAAATTAGTGCATATAAACAAGGTCAATGCATTATTAATTAAGCTAGGACACTAAATAAGCGCCTGTCGCCTATTTTAGTGTGTTTCCCCACAGTGGGCATAGAATGTTGGGTAATTATAGTGTGAAAAATCTAACTTTGCTAAAAATGAAGCTATTCACACAGGAAAAAAGCAGGCAGTATGTGGCCAGTACACAGAAGCCATTTCTGGCATAAAAAACACCAAATTTGAAAAGTGTTATTTTTATGCATTTAAATAGCCAAATCAATAGTTCTAAATGAGCCCAATTGATCTGTCAAAGCGCAATTTTGATATTCTCAATTCTATAGCGCATATAGTCAACTTTTAAGTGAAATAAAGCGCATTTCTTGTTTTTTGCATAAAACAATGAATATAACAGCTTTAAGTGTACTTAAAAATTATGTAGCCTTATACTTAAGGTTCTTAAGATTACCCTAACATATTCCAACTTAATATTAAGTACATAAGACCTATAAAAGGTGGATATATGTGTGTATATAAGGTGTTATAATGGCATTTTTTGTGTATTATCATAATTTTACTTATGTATACTATTTGTGTACTCTTATTTATTATTCCCATGTATAGTTCATGTGTTTAACATAACTTATAATTACTTTTTACTCAGTCCTGGAGATATACAGGCTGACACTCGCCCACCCAAAAAAAACAATAAAAAAAATGATAAGTTATACATTTTATTTTATTAATTTGTAATTTTCAGGTATTCAGAATAAATCTGTAGCATTAAAGATTCAACTTTAAAGAAATAAAACATAATAAAATATTATGAGTACTGGTTTTTTAACCCCTCAGCTGGTTGAACAGAAATTTATTTCTGTTTAAATTTTTTAAGAAGGGTGGATAAATTAGAAATTTCTTTTTCAGGTATCCATTTATCAAATTCATTTGATTTCCCTTTAAATCTTAGTAAATACTCAGTTCCTTTTTCTTTAGTAAGGATTCTTTTCTTGAGTATTTTTTCAATCTCTGCTTTTTCCACAATTTCTTCAGGTTGCTTTTTAGGCCTTCCCCTTCTTTTTGGAAATAAGTCAGGATCATTTGCATGGTAAGGTTTCAATAATGAGATAGGGAAAACTGGATGTTTCCTATCATATGGAGCATATAATATGACTTCCACTGCATTATTCCCAACCATTTTATTTACTACAAAAGGTCCTACAAAGGGATCCTTTAATTTAACATTACCTTGTAAGTTAAAATGTAGTGTTGATATGAGGACCTCATCTCCCTTTTTAAATTCAAATTCTTTATGAGATTTGTCCCACCTTTTCTTTTCATATTCAAATGCTTTTTGGATGCATTCTTCTGCATGCTTTCTACACATTTGTTGCATATGAATAAAGGATTTAGTGCCAGGGTGTATATCCAACCTTGGTAGTTTATTTAAATGATTTACTGGGGTATTTGGTACATATCCCAGCCAGAGTTCAAATGGTTTCTTCTCTGTTACAGAATGAGTTGTGCTGTTATAAGCAAATTCAAGGCCAGGAATTAATGTTACCCAGTCATGTGTGAATTTCTCATTGTCTTTGTATTCTAATCCAAAGGCACAATATCTTCTGATCATGTCTTCTAGAGTTTGTATCATCCTCTCAGCCAGCCCATCAGTTTGTGGATGGTGTGCTGTAGACAATTTTAATTGACAACCTGATACTTCCATCAAAGATGTCCAGAACTCTGAAGTAAATTTAGGATCTCTGTCAGAGATTATGGCTTTGGGGAACCCAGCAGTATTCATCATCTGAGTCCACCATAGTAACGCCAAGTCTTTAGCAGATACCTCTTTATGGGTAGGGATAAACTTACACATTTTTGTTAATCTATCCACTATTACCCAGCAAGAATTGAAACTTTCTTTTCCTGCTAATGGCAAGCCAGTTACAAAATCCATGTTTATAATTTCCCATGGAGCTTTTGGCTGCTCTATTTGTTGTAACAACCCAGCTCTCTTCCCAGTTAATCTTTTAGATTTCTGACAAGAGTCACATGTTTCAATGTATTTTTGTACATCCTCTTTCATGTTTATCCACCAGGCTGTATTTTTAACTCTGGTTAATGTTTTGTTAAAGTCAAAATGACCAGCTAAGATGTCATCATGACAAGTACTCAACATTAACTCTTTCATAGAAGGTGGTATTACTATTACATTGCTTAACTTTTTCCTGTAATATATATATCCATCTTCAATTGATAGTTTACCTTTTTCCAACGCATTTTTATACTTTGGAGGCAAGGTTTTAATTAATGCACTCATGGAGGCATTTGTTGGATCATTAAGAATGGTAGATAGTTTAGACAAATCTTTATCAGATGAATAATTTTCCAATATAGTTTGCATAAACTCTTCTTCTAAATCCACTATATAAATCCCAAATATATGTATAACCTCATTTTCAGGTACATAAGCTGGGTTGTCAGCATCATTTGGCAAAGGACTTCTGGATAATAAATCCACATTTGAATGCAATGTTCCTGCTCTGTGAGTGATTGTCATTCTTCCTCTGTACTCTTGTACAGCTAGTTGCCATCTAAACATGTGCCTGTTAGGTGTTTTCATGTTTAGTAATGATTTTACTGCACTTCAATCTGTTATAAGTTCAAACTTCTGGTCTTCCAGATAGTAATGAAGTTTCTCCAAAGCCCACACCACGGCTAAACATTCTAGCTGTGTGGCACCATACCTTAATTCTGTTTTTCTTAAGGTTCTGGATATATAACAGATAACTACTTCAGATAATTTTCCATTTATTATCTGTTTTTGCTGTAAAGCAGCACCCAAACCTATGAAACTTGCATCAGTGTACAAGATAAAAGGTAGGGTGAAATCTGGCAGTCCCAATATTGGAGCTGACATTAAACATTCCTTTAATTTATTAAAGGCGTGTTGTCTTTAATTATTCCAAATGAAAGCTTCATTCTTCCTGATTAATGTTGTTAAAGGGGCTGCAATGGATTGGTAATTTTTAATATATTGTCTATAATATCCACACATACCCAAAAAAATTTGAACCTCTTTTACATTTTTAGGTATCCCAATGTTTTTAATTGCTGCCACTTTATTCTGGTCAACACAAATTTGTAATCCAGATACAACATGTCCAAGTACTTTCAAGGATTGAAATCCAAACTTACATTTCTTTAATGCAATAGTCATATTAATTTCATCCATTTTTTGAAAGACTCTTTTCAGGTGATTTAAATGTTCATCATATGTTTTTGAAAACACTATGATGTCATCAATATAGACCAATAGCCATCCTTCAACCATTTCCTGATGAAAAACACTATCCATCAATTTTTGGAAGACTGAAGGGGCATTCTTTGGGCCAAATGGCATTCTCACATACTTAAATATACCCATATGTGTGGTTATTAATAAGTAATTTTGAGAATTTCTTTCCACAGGAATCTGGTGGTAACCCTTGTTCCCATCCAGACAGGAAATATATTTTGCTCCTTGTAAGGTAGCATGGATAGAAGCTATCCTTGGTAGAGGGTAAATATCATCTACTGTATATGTATTCAGAGCTCTATAATCACCGCATAATCTTGCCTTATCTTTTTCATAAGAGATTAATACTGGTGAAATGACACAATACTTAGGTGTTGTGTCCACTTTTTCAACAATACCCATTTCCAACAACAATTTTATATTGTCTTCAATATCTTTCCTTTTTGCAGGAGATGCTGGGTAAGGTTTATTTTTTAAGCTTCCAGGAATATTATCCAGATCACAGCTTAGAGAGATTTTCATCTCATGGTCTTTGACCAATCCTAGTTCATTTGAGCCATGAGCAAATGCCATAGGATATGATTTAATCAATCTCAAAATATCTTCTTCTTCAGTCTTTGAGAGTTGAGGGCTGAAAGAGGCCTTTTGGATTTCATTTTCCAATTCACCCACTTCATTGGTGGTTCTTCCACCTTTCAGTTGTTCTTCTCTAGGAGAAATGGCATATACTGAATTTTCAGAACATATTTTGAATTTTCTCTTACCATTCACGCCTATGGTGAAACAACTGTTTGCAGGATCTAGTTTAATGCCAAATTTTGTCAATAAATCATTGCCAATAATAAACCAATCACTACAATTATTATTATCCATTACTACAAATTCACAAACTGATCTAACATAACCATTATTATATTTAAAGAATACAGCAGTTTGGTATTTGCCAATTGGATTTAATACTGAACCAAAACCCCTCCAGTTCTTTGTCTGAACAGGTTCTAGTTTTTCTTGGTACTTACTATCAAGTTTCATTAATGTATCAATTGAAACTACACTACCAGCAGCCCCAGTGTCAAGAATGGCATTCATTTCTTTTCCACATATGATAATAGGTGCTCTGATAGGTGTTATTTTGTAAGTATCATGAGATACATCTTTAATTATTTCAGCTTCCTCTATGGAATTTAAAGATGTGTCTGTATGAGGTATAGCATCATTCAGGAACATTATATCCTGTTCTAATACAAATATCTCATTTTCATCATCACTGTAAGATATGTTACTTTTGCAATCCTCACTAGATTCCACATTTTCATCTTCATGATTACTAGGTTCAGAATTCTGTGAGGTTTCAATAACATTTATTCTTTTCTTACACGTGTGACCCTTAACCCAAGGTTCATTACATTTGTAACAAGTGTTATTTTCTTGTCTCTTAGGGACAAGGGGAGCTGAAGGTTTTTTCTTTTCCACTGGTAACTTACTTGTAGTAGGTTTTACCACTTCAACACTTTGTCTGTAATTACTATACTTGGTTTCATACTTGTGGTTTAATAATATCTCATTGCATATATTAATGAATCCAGAGGTGTCTCTGACAGTTTCAGTTCTAGCTACAATAATGTCTCTAACTGATATAGGCAACTTGTATATTATTTTTTCTTTCCACTCTTCATAATCCATTTTTGGATCCATAGCTTTCATGATTTTTATTAAATTCATTAAGAAGACCATGGGTTTATCTCCAGCATTTGGATTATATCTGGCCCTTTCATACAGTCTTTGTTGAGTGATTCTAAATTTTGGGCCACCAAATTGCCTTTCAATTAGTGCCTTCCATTCATTCCAGGAGTAATTAATTCCCTCACTCAATACAGATTCAAACCATAATAAGGCCACATCTGTAAATAAAGATATTAACTTTGAAGTAATTTCTTCATCAGGTAATTTGTATGAAAATTTTAAGTTATCAATTCTTTGTATGAATTGTTGCCAATCAGATTTTGAATCCCCGTCAAAAGAAGGGTACTGATCTAACTTAGGCCAGTTCTTTTGGCTAGTTTTTGCTTCCCTAACCTGAGGAATATTGAGTAATTCACTCACTTTAGAAAGATGATCATTAATTTCATCTTTTACTGATTTTATATTCTCAGAGCCCATGACACTATGTTCATGTTCCATCATTGGTTTATCATCAGAGTGTTTCATAAAAACTGGTACTCTTTCTACATAAGAGGTATTATCCTTTATTGTTTCAGTATTTTTCAAAATGTTAGCTACTTCAATTTCTACTCTTTGTAACCTATCCTTTATTACAGGTACATGAGTTAAAGTATCATTTACATTTGAAAAAGACAATGTTACACGTCCCTCTATGGTAGCCATAATATTCTGAGAGTGTTCTAATTTACTTTCTAAATTTCTAATCTCAGAGTTTAATCTTTTATTCTCATTGATCAATTCATTATTTGAATTTTCAATAATTTTTAATTTATTGGCTGTGGTACTCAATGACTGTGTTAGTTGTAATAATACATTTTCTGTATTAATGTTTGACTCTTTTGAGAACTCTTCCAATTTTTAAATTCTCAATAATAATTTACTTATTATTTTTGATTCCATTGGATTCTCTTTTAAAAAATATTCTATTTTTTCCGTGTCCAATTCAGAAGACTCATTATCAGGGTCAAGATTTAATTCATTTGATTCCATTTTTATATTAATAGTATTTTCCTGGTGATCAATAAAACTATTTACATTGTCCTCATGTAAAGACAAGTTTAACATATTCTGTTCAAATGAATAATCCTTTAAATCCTTATCAATAATATCCAATATTTCCTTATCAATCTCATTACCTATAAGTAATTTATTTTCAGGTTGATATAATTGATCATAAGAAGTTGGATGACTTACCAAGGTCTTATCCCACTTCCCCTGCCTCTCCTTGCCTTTCCCCTGTAAGGGTGACTGCTGGAGCCCTGCTGTTGAGGATTGTTGTAGTTTTGGGCGTACCAATCCCATTTCCATTTGCTTACTGTAATTTTTTGGTCCTCCTCTTGGGCTGGAGGTGTTGCTATGGAATTGTTGGGTGCCACTGTTGGTGGTTGAGTCTTTATGTCCACTAGAGCTTGGTTGACTTCTATGAAACCTTGAGCTGCTCTCTTTTCCAGATTGTTGATCTGGTCCACTATATTGTTGACTCTTATTGTCAAGGTGTTCAGTAGGGTGGATAGGGAGTGAACTTGTTCTTGTAAAGTATTTTTTGTTTTCTTTATTGAAACCTGCTTTAAAAGCTTTTCCCTTTCCTCCAGAGACATTGACGGAGTGTTGTTGATTATTGGAGAGTCCTGGCCCTCCATTTGAATGTCCTGTAACAGGTCTTTCAGCTCTAGGTCTTAAGTTATAAGGTTTTACCTTATTACTTACAATGTCATTGTTGTCACACATTTTTACGTGGAATTTAAAGAATTGAAAGTTTAGATATGAAAACTTCAAAAAGGAGTTTTATCAGTATTTATCAATACCACTGAAGACAATTTTATTGCTTACTTATTGGTATGAAGTGAATATTTAAGTGCCAAAAGTCAAATATGCTTTTATGTGGTCACTTGATTTAACTGGTCTACAATATGTAGCCGTGTTTTTATATTCAAAAGAAAACAACTGTCAGTATGATTCTTTCTAAATATTTAATGAATTTTACAAACCAATAAAAGAAAAGATTAAGATTCCTGTTAAAAGAAAACAATTAATCAGTTTAATTGGTTTATTATCTGCAAAGATCACAAATTTAATTGGTCTATTGACAGACTCCCACTAAGAACAATTATATGTTAAATTAGTGGTAAAAATTTTATCTGCAAAGATCTCAAATTTAATTGGTCTATTGACAGACCCACTAATAACAATTATAAGTTAAATTAGTGGTAAAATTGTTGATTCAATATCACAATTTTATAATATAACAGGGCTTCTTTTTCTGAAATCACTATATAAGTGACCCCAACCTGTTGTAATTATCCAAATATTTCTATAGGGATATTATTTACGTGCACCTTCTTTTGAAAATTTCACTTACAGGATTATAACAGAATTCTTCAGGAAAGGTCCCCAATTGTCAGGCTAGGGTCAAGTACAAGGACGTGAACTAGCTTGAATAGTCAGTTGTCTAGAAGATTTTAATTGTCCTATATGAATACTGTAGATTTAATCCACTAAGTTGTAAAATATAATCAAATATAAAGGTCTCAGTAATATAATTCTCACTATTCTTATATATGGCTTACAATCTTTATAGTTGGTAGAAAAATAGATTATATAAATTCAGATACTATTCAAAAGTCTTATAAAAGTACTAATTGATATGTATTGTAATTGGTTTGGTTATATTGGTTGAATTGTAATGATAAAGAATGAAGAAATACAACCCAAAAACCTCCTCCTTTTATACACACTGAGTTCCCCAATGATTCCCTTGATGTACTACCCAATACACAGTTAATGACGCCTCTAAACAACTAATAGACATGCCCATCAACATTCCCAGTAACCCATGACATAATTAGAAGAGTAACAACCGCCAAAATCCTGTAATAATAAGGGAAATCCATCAAAATTAAAGAAAAAGACAAAAAGAGAGTATATGCGTATAAAACAATAATATTAAAGACTAAAGGAGACTTTTTAAGGTTAATAATAGCTTAATAATAAGGGGGATTGACTGTAGAAATAATGGGGATAATCCTGACATTATACTACGTGAAATTCCCATTCAAAAATAACCAAAATTGACTGAGAAACCACCCAAAAACTTAAAAAAGAGCGTGAGATGTGGGGTAACTACATGCAGTTCTTGGCAGGCTCTTGCACGGGTAAATCCTTGACTAAAATTAGGCGAATTTAAGCGTGGTGATGAAATAAAGTGCCAAGAGTGAGGTTATTAATGAAATTAGTGCATATAAACAAGGTCAATGCATTATTAATTAAGCTAGGACACTAAATAAGCGCCTGTCGCCTATTTTAGTGTGTTTCCCCACAGTGGGCGTAGAATGTGGGGTAATTATAGTGTGAAAAAGCTAACTTTGCTAAAAATGAAGCTATTCACACGGGAAAAAAGCAGGCAGTATGTGGCCAGTACACAGAAGCCATTTCTGGCATAAAAAACACCAAATTTGAAAAGTGTTATTTTTATGCATTTAAATAGCCAAATCAATAGTTCTAAATGAGCCCAATTGATCTGTCAAAGCTAAATTTTGATATTCTCAATTTTATAGCGCATATAGTCAACTTTTAAGTGAAATAAAGCGCATTTCTTGTTTTTTGCATAAAACAATGAATATAACAGCTTTAAGTGTACTTAAAAATTATGTAGCCTTATACTTAAGGTTCTTAAGATTACCCTAACATATTCCAACTTAATATTAAGTACATAAGACCTATAAAAGGTGGATATATGTGTGTATATAAGGTGTTATAATGGCATTTTTTGTGTATTATCATAATTTTACTTATGTATACTATTTGTGTACTCTTATTTATTATTCCCATGTATAGTTCATGTGTTTAACATAACTTATAATTACTTTTTACTCAGTCCTGGAGATATACAGGCTGACAAGAAGCCTGGCTCTCATATCCACCAAGCAACATCTTATTTGGCTCACTGTTTGTTGAGATTTTTATCATCCACTTGGCTTAAACTTCCACCAACTTTTTTTTAATCTTCACAAGTTGGTCTTACTCTTGAACAAATACTATACTTATGGATAACATTGGTAGCTAAAATAGATCTTTTTAGCCCATGGATAATCCCTGGATTTAATTTTTATAACCCTTTTTTGATTTTCTTTTAAGTCTAAAAAAATTCAGAAATAGGGTTAGGGTTGTTAAAATTATATATCCTTTTGTTGGAAGACTCTCCAGAAGCATGGATTTTATTTCCAGAAAATGGCCTTGAATTTGGTCCAGTGGTTGCTGAGATATCTGCTTCAAAGGTTGAGTCTTGTTTCATAGACTAATTTACATTTCATAAGTTCAACGTTGCATAATAGGCATATAAGACTTATGCAATCTATTTCAAATCATACTTCAGGCTTTTGCTCTGATTTTATCAGCTAAATTTCTGTTTTAGATGAGTCCTTCCTATTTTGTGATTTTTTTTCATGAGGATGAATATTAACATTTGCTGAATTTTGACTCATTCAAATCTCATATTATTTTGATTACAGGTTCTCTAGAGGCATAAATTTCATTTCCAGAAAGCAGAATCAATTTCGGCTCAGAAATTTGGGAGATATCTATTTTTAAAGTTGAATCTTTTTATGTAAACTAATTTAAATTTTTGAATTTTGATATTCTATAATATGCATGTTTTTTCCGATAATTTTCATTTTACCACTCCCAAGGTATGTCTATTCCTCACCTTTTTTTTATCATTTGTTTCCTCAATTTTTCTTCTTTATAAATCATTTTTTTTCCTGATTTTTTGACGTTTTGGATTTTTTTCATGAAATGGTATCATCAAATCTATTTGGAACTTTTCTCAGGATAATCATCAGTCAAAAATCCAAGAGATAATCATCAAACTACCAAGGAAACTCCTGGTTTGGAATCTTGTAAAATTTTTACTCATTTTTTTGGAATCTTGTGAAATGCTTACTTATTTTGGTTTTTCATTCCAGATCAATCAAACTCTGATAACCCAGGTAAGTAATGCAAGGGGTGAAGGGTTGATTTCTAGTAAATCTTTAGGGAGGGGCTCTAAATATGGTAATTAGAAGATTTTCCTTTTTTTTTACTCCATAAATTTTTAAATTATCAATTATTAAAGATAATAAATCAAGTAAAACTTTTTTGTGATCAAGCCTTGCTTCTGTATAAATGTGTTCATTTAATCATTTATTTGTATTGAATGTATGAATTCTAAATACAATGCTTCTCATATTATTTCTTTGGCTTTGGTCACATATAAAATCATTGGCAGGTGGTATTGTGAATCCCAGTACTTTTACTTGGTTTATTATCTTTTTTGATTGATTTATTTATGAATTTATGAATTTAAAATGAAAATTTGGTAATCTTTACCCCCTCCCATAGTAAATTTCAGGGGGAGGTATTGCCATTTTTTTTCTGACATAAATTTTTTTTTTCCAGAAATAAAAAAATTTTTTGACATGAAAAAAATGGCAATCCCCACCCCCTAATATAGTAAAATGCAGGGGAGGGTATTGCCAAATTTCTAGATTTAGAAAAATAAAATTTGTGAATTTATGTATCTTGTGCATAAGGGCTGGTTAATGAAACTGTTGAAAAACCATATTTAATCAAATTATTAATAGAAATCCAGAATGAATTTTAGTCATGTAGATATAGAGAAAAACATTACTTATAATTTAAATACAAAGCATTTAATCAACTGAAATCCTAAAAAATAGCAAGAGTAGAAGCATGCAATTTATATAAGAGAGATTCAAAGCATTGTTTTACAATCAAAATATTTATTTCCATCTCTGATCTGGAAGAGGTTTTCAAGATGGTTTAATGTGGCACCATTTTAATTTGAACTAAAATGACAAAGTGCACCACAGATTTGAATAGCAGGATCTCTTTTTGGACAACAAGAATCATTTCTGAAAATCAAGTGATCTTTTATCAATTTAAGTAAACTGAGAAATCCAGCCAAGGTTGTGAAAAATATCTGTTTAAATCTTATTTCAGAAATTTTGTAAAGAGCCTCAATGTTCAATTGTGGTTGGTGTTGTATGGAAGGTGTTCTCTAATATAAGTAGCAATTCTCCAGAATGTTACACAGGTAAGCCAAGTCAAGTTCAGCATTGCAGTTGGTATCAGAGTTAACCAATAGATCCAGGGCTAGAGTAGTAGCAGTGATTTCTAGTTGATGATGGACTGAAAGAGGCATGTTAGTGAATTTTGATGAAGACTAAGGGTGAGTGTATGATGAAGGGGCTGCTTAAGTGGTGGGAAGTCACGTTTTTCACATGTTGAATAATAAGACCTAGAGAATTAAGTGAAAAAAAATCTAAGGAGATGGCATGTCTGTACCTAGTGCTGAATAATCAAGATAAAGGAGAGAAGTGTTTTAATGGCTTGTTTTTCCCAAAAGTAGGTGTTTTTGAGGTCAAACACACCATTAAAATACACCTGCCAAGGCAGGTGTATTTCATTTTCTGATGGAGTGTTTGGTACTTTTTTGTGGCATGTTTATGTGGCATTGTAGACAATCCTATAGTACTTGCTATAAGCCTTGACCAAGAGATTAAGAGTAAAACTGGAGAGAGAGACCCCTGTCCTTTGAGAAATACCAGGTGAGATTTATTTGCTACAGAAAATTAGAGACTGTTAAACCATGCAATATGGGGGCAGACTTTTTAGCAAGTCCGCAACCTTGGACTAAAATTCACCACATATTGAAAAAACATTGAGCTATTGACAAAGGAACCATACAATCAGGGATGAACACCACTCATCAGAACAGTTTTAGGTGGGTCTTCAAGTAGAGTTCAATATGAGTATAGTTTGAGTTCAGTCTGAGTTCAGGTTGGGGACTTGCTAGCAAGTCCACCCCCTATATTGTGTAGTGTTACTATACCCCTTCCAACACACTTCTTGACTTCTTAACAAGTCAAAAAAGTAGCCTAGATAGACCACAGACCAAAAAGAACCTGAAATGCAGAAAGATCCACACCAGAAAACCAAAACACTGTGCACTTGTTGCACAGAAAACAGCAATAATACTTGATGCAGATTGCAAAGCTACACCAGAGAAAACAGATGTCAAAGTTGAGTTAAATGAAGAACTAACCTTGCAACAAACACAGCCAATTGTGGCCAAAAAACAGTGAAAACTGAGTGAGAAACAATGATATAATCACCAGATGGTTGTATGATAATTAAGGTTGCTCCAAACTGTCTTTTTTCAATATGTTCACACAGACATTTTATGTACTTAGGAAGCTTATGTACTTAGTCATTATTGTAGATATACTGTTGCAGTGGTACCTCCTGTTCTCCAGCTCTTTCCGGAGTCCAGTTGGCTGATACCATGCAACAGGTGAGTAATTGATAATGGTTCTTTCCGGAGTCCAGTTGGCTGATACCGTGCAACAGGTTATGGGCTGTCCTGCATTGGTGTTAGTAGCTATCAGTGACCCAAGACTCCACTACATTAGCAGAAGAGCAGAATGAGTAGCCAAAAGACCCCCAGTGCAGTCTGAAAAGACTGACTTCTATGCACTTGTAAAATTTAACCCTCCCAACATATATAATTCACAAAATTCATCTTGGAAAACTCCCCTCTCTCTTGGAATTTATCTCTCTTGCTTGGAAACCCCTCTCTTCTCTTGTAGCCCATCCCTCTCCCTCAAAACCTCTACCCCTATCTTGGACTACCTTCCCCTATCTTAGAATACCTCCCTCTGTCTCAGAACTTCCCCCCTTCCACTCTCCTGTCTTATACTTATCATTGCGACATCATCCCATTGTCTTCATCATCCAATGCCTCATTGGCTCCCTCCTATGAATGTACCTGCTACACTCAATGTGTATATAGTCTTCTGTTAATGAAGAAATGTCTAGAAGAAATGAAATTAGTTTTGGATCTTACTGAAAACTTACCAAAGCTGAACAAAGACTTGGACAACTGGTAGGGTTATCACAAAAGCACCTTGGTATTAGTTAAAAGAATTGTTGGTACCATTGACTATGCTTTCAATTAAAGAATGCCAGCTAATCAAGAAGATGAACTGATGAAATTAAACATCATTTATCAAATTCTCACTTCAGAACTTCAACTCAATATTCACACTGATTGGAAACCATATCAATTGTACCGCTACTTACTTGACAAATTCAACCACATCCATTTATCCCACATTGCAGCTGTAAACATAGAGAAACACTACAAGTTTGTTGATTGGATCAACTCAAAACTGGAGGAATCTGAGGATGTGTCTATGGAAGAATTGATTGAAAGGTGTGAAGTTGAAACATCTAACAAGTTTTTTAGTGTTGATGTAACCTCAGGTGGTGAATGTGCAGCTGGATCTTCTTCTCTCTCTTCAAATTCTTTCTTGCTCCCCTCATTTTTTCAAATAGTGAAAAAGAATGCAGTTATCAATTGACCACCTGCTATGAAAGGCTCCCTCATGGATTGGAACCAGCAACTAGGTCATGCAAGTGAAAAAATTGTCAAACAAGTCATCCGTCAATCTTTAGGTCCTGGTCTCCCTTTGTCAATTCCACCTGGATCAATCAATTTTGAAGATTGTGCAATTTCCAAAAGTACAAGAGCAGAATCAGCAACAAGAGAAAAACAACCTGAATCTTTGATGAGTCTTATTGTTGTTGACTTGGTTGGACCTATGGATACCACAGTCAATGGTGCTAGATGGACTGCTATTTTTAGAGAAAGTTCAACCTCATATGGTGAAGTTTTTTTTCTCAAAGACAAATCTGATGCTACTTCAGCTTGTGTTTCCTTTTATAAAACGTTGGAAAATGTCACTGGAAAGAAACTTCAAGCTCTAAGGACAGATGGAGGCAAAATGCATAGTAAACAGATGGCTCAAATACTGGCTGAAATTGGAGCAACTCATGAAATTTCTTGTCCTTACCATCATGAGCAAAATGGCACAGCTGAATTTTATAACCGGACTGTTGGTGATATTGCAAATACAATTATTCTTGCTAGAAAACTGCCAGAATGTTTCTGGGTTGTTGCTTACAAATGGGCAGCTCATGTTCACAATTTCCTCCCCAATGTCAAAACTGGTGACAAAACTCCCTTACATCTGATGCACAACTGTGACCCCAAATATTCTAATTTTTGATTTATTGGTGAAACCACTTATGTCCATATTCACAAGAAAACTTGACAAAAACTTGATCATAGAGCTCTCATTTGTAAGTGTGTGGGTTACTCCTTGAAAAATACTGGTTGCTTTTTTGGCATCAAGAGACAAACACCTTTTTTGAATCTGCAATGGCCAAATTTCCTGGTGACAATCTCTCATCCCACAATATCTCTCTCTAAGCCCCACCACCTGATCCACCATCCAAAGGTTCTATTGATCACATCCTCAATAATTTAAAACTTGGTGATTTCAAGGATGAAGAGACTCTTCTTTCTAAAGAAAAATCAGTTTCTGATGTTATCAAAAAGGGTATGTCTCACTCATCTTTCATTCCAAGAACACACTTGCAAGCTATGATTTCACCTGATTGCCGAAAATGGGAACAAGCTTGCAAAAGAGAATTGGACAACATGAAGGACATGGATGTGTGATATGAAGACAAAGTCCCTGCAGGTGCCAATATCACAAATACTGAATGGGTATTCACTATCAAAAATCCTTCTTCCCAATCTCCAACATTCAAGGCTTGCTATGTAGCAAAAGGTTTTCTTCAGAAATATGTCATTGATTTCACTGAAACTTTTGCTCCTACTGCAACTTTTGCTTCCCAGCGCATTCTTCTTACTCTTGCAGCTTATCACCAGTGGCCAATAAAGTCTTTTGATGTCACTTCAGCTTACCTTCACAGTCCTATTGATGAAGCAATCTGGGTACATCCTCCTGAAGGTTATCAGATGAAAGATAAAGATAGTGCTTTACACCTTAAGAAATCTCTCTATGGCACAAATCAAGCTTCTAGATGCTGGTGGCTCCACATAGACAGCAAGTTGGATGCTCTGGGATATAGGGCAAGTCGATATGATAAGTCTTTTTTTATTCTCAGAAAGAAAGATTCCATTGGTGTGATTTGAATTCATGTGGATGATGGAATTGTGACTGGTAGTAGTGTAATGGTCTTGAAGGAATATGAGGATGTTTTGGATGGCAGTTTGAAGGTGAGGTGGAGTGATAAGGTAGATAGAATAGTGGGAGTGGCAATCAAGGAGGTTCCTGAAGGTTTTGATCTCAACAATTTCCGACTCATTGAGAAGATTTTGAAGACTCACAACCCTTGTGGCCTCACTAATTGTTCCCCCCTTCCAAATAACATTGTCATTGAAACAGCCAAGGATTAAGATGAAGCTATTTATACAACTAAATATCTCTCTATCTTGGGTGCTCTCAGTTATGTAGCAGTGGAAACAAGGCCAGATCTTTCTTTACCTGTAAATTTTCTAGCTAGATTCTCTTAAAAAGCTACCTCTAATCACTGCACAGCACTCAATCATCTCCTTTGATATGTTCAACATACATCTAAACTTCAACTCCATATTCAACCTGACCATGATCTTCCCCTTGTACTCACCTCCTTCTCTGATGCAACTTGGAATAATAAAGAATTCTCCAGAGCTCAGTTAGTTCATCTTCTACTACTTAATTCATGCCCCATTGTTTGGACCTCTAGGAGTCAACTGACAGTTAGTGATTCCTCAATTACAGCTGAATATGTCTCACTTGGAATGGGTATGAGGGATGCTATCTGGATCTCAAATCTTCTCCAAGACATCTTCCCTGAAATTCCTCCAATAAAAATAAATATGACAACAAGGGTGCAATAGCTAATACAAATAATAATTCTGGAAATAAAAGAACAAGGCATGTTGATTGATCTTTTTATATTGTAAATGAAAAACTCTTCCTCAAAAAAGCTACTTGAGAATGGGTCCCTACTGCTCAAATGCATGCTGATATTCTCACTAAGGCACTGGGCCCATCTCTCACTTTACTAAGAAGGATGTTTGTGTGTGGTAGAATAAATAAATATAAATAAAAAATAATAAAAATAAAATAAAAAATAATAAAAATAAAATAAAAATAAAATATTATTATTATTATTATTATTATTATTTTCATTTTAATTTTAATTTTCTTTTTCTTTCTTTCTCTCTCTCTTATTTAGTATTTAGTATTGGGTGAAATGGTTTTAAATGTTAATGGTGGCTGGGGGGATACTTGATAAAGATATGACTATTTTCTTTTTCTTTTTAAATTTATATTTTATTTTTTATCTTATTGAGTTGGTTATTTTATTGGATGGAAAGGTTAATGGGGGGATCACGGTGGTAGTGTTGGAATTATTCTAATGACTAAGTGGGGGAGATGTTATGTACTTAGTCATTATTGTAGATATACTGTTTCAGCGGTACCTTCTGCCCTCCGGTTCTTTCTGGAGTCCAGTTGGCTAATACCTTGCAACAGGTGAGTAATTGATAATGGTTCTTTCCGGAGTCCAGTTTGCAGATACCATGCAACAAATTTCAGTGTCAACCTGGGAATAAGCACCATATAAATCACAAAGTGTTCTCATGTTGAAAAATGTGCTTCAGGTAAATATTTTGATTGTATTATTGTTCAAGAACTTAATCAAATAGGTAAAAGTGGTACTTTTTCATAATTCTATCAGTTTCAAATTGAAAAACTATTATATGATATTAATTTTTTAAAAAAGACACAATAGGTACTTTAGATTATACCCATGTATAAAAGCAGCTGTAAAGGCAATCATATTTTTATTAAAAATAATATTATTCCATGTTTTAAATGAAAAGAAAAAATATTTCAATTCTATGGCATTGAAAAATAAATTAAATGAAACATTGCAGGTACACTTTTTTAGTCATTAGAATTAAAGTTTTGATAGGAGTAATTCACATCTGAACACTTACACAAATTGTAAAATTAAATATATGGGTTCAAGATTTATCAATGATTTATTGGAATTATGATATTAATGCTGATTAATAGATCTTATATGATGTTTCTATTCAATTTCTAAGTGTATGAAAAGCAATATCTTTGATATTTTATTTAAACAGAAGAATTAAAAAATTTTCTTGAAATTGGCCTTATCACAAAGCAATACTTGAATGAGTATATTGCTATATAAATTAATTTAAATAGCAAAATTTCAAATCTTCATAAAAGATTTAAAACAAAACATAAATATTAAAATTTGACTTTTTATAAAAATATATATTGATTTGAAAGATATTTACTTATTTTTTTTTACAAAATGACCAATTTTATCCTGTGAGGCTTCCCTTCAACTTACAAGTATAGGTCTAAAAAATTTATATGATTCTCTGAATACTCTATATAATTTGTACCTAAGGCAAAAATAATGTTTTTTTGAAGTACTTCAAATCTAAGCAGAAGAGCTGATATCTTTTTTATATAATATAGTTGTATAAAATTGTTTTTTAGGTAGTTTCTTAATCTGTTATATGGAAAGGAATAATATCATAATAATATATAATCAACTTAAAACTATTTTTAATATAATATTTTCTAAAAATGATACTTAATTTGTACTTATTTTCAGAACTTCAAAGTATTTAATAAAAGTATTTTGATATAAAAATATAATTATTTTTATATTTAAAAGTATTTAATAAAACTTCTAAAAAAGTATAAATTTTATCATGGCTTAAATTAGCTTGAACCACACTTGGAAACAAGATTGCATTGAGAGTTCAATCTAAGTTCCTCCAAAAGCATGATAAATAATTTTTTTGAAAATTTATATAGTCATTGAAATGAAAAAAAATTAGTAAAAGAAAGGACTCAGAAAGATTTTTCTGTTACTGAATAGATTATCATAAATATATTGAGGCAGATAACTTATTGAAATTTTTTAAATTTGCAGTTATTACAGTCCATTATCCAGTTATATATAGCAATAACAAAACAAAAAATCAACCTAAATGGTTATACATGTAGATACATCTTTTCTTCAACCTTTACTTGAATTAGTTAATTTAATTCAAAGCTATTTTTAATCTAACCAACATATTTTACTATTACATTTAAAAATAAATACAATAAACTCATAAAATACATAAGTTCAATAGTTTAAAATTTCTTTAGATGTTTTGTTCTAGTTTTCAACTTTTTTCTAAAGTTTTCCTACTATATTATTTATTTATATCATGTATAGTTATCAGAAGGATTCTGTGAATTCTTGTGTAAAAAAGCAAAATAGTATTTCATTACCAATTATTTTACTATATAACTTTATTAGTCTTAAAGTGCATTGTAAATCAAAAATATAAAATAAAGATGTATAAACTATATGTTTAAGTTCAAAAATATCAATAAAAAATATTTATCAATCATTTTCCATATTGGCAGAATAGAGCTGTAGATTGAGGGGGTGAACTCTGATTTTCGCCTGAAGAACAAAGTTCACTCTCTATTTTTCACTACCTCAATGGACAACCTCACAATCTCTCCACACAACTTTTTCTGCCTTGTAATTTCTGTTAATTCTATTACCGTTCCCCATCCTTTTATTGCCCTCCTGATACATTTTCTACACCCTTTAAGCTTCAAAATCTAATTTTAAGCCCTCCTAAATACTCCCCTCCACTCTATTTTCACTTTTAACACAACTCCACCCCTTTTGCCACCTCTTGCTCACCTCTCATTTGCCTCACTCACCCCAACCGCCTCCATTTGCCCTCACCAGCCTTTCTCTCACATTCTCAAACTATTACTCACCTCCCCAGTATATTCTCCACATCCCCCAGATCTGGCTTATCTCCCCTAGCCGTTTCTCACCTTCCCAAGCCCTTTCCAGCCCTTCACTCACCTCCCCCTGTCCCTTACTTTGTCTGGAGATGTGAGCAAGGTGCTGTAAAGACTAAGGAGGGCTGGGAAAAGTTATTGAGAGGCTTTTATCACCTCCCCCAGACTTTTAAAGCCCCTTGTTCACCTCCCCCAGCCTCCCCAGTCCCTTAATTTGGCTGGAGATGTGAGCGAGGTGCTGTAAAGACTAAGTAGGGCTGGGAGTAGTAGGTGAGAGGATTTTATCACCTCTCCTAGCCCTTTAAAGACCCTCACTCACCTTTTCCAGCCTTCCCAAATTGGATTAGGGGATTTTATAATCTCTCCCAGCCCTGTAAAGCCCCTCTCTCACCTTCCACAGCCTTCCCCAGTCCCTCGATTTTTATGGGTGAGGTGAGCAATGAGATGGAAGAGGTGAAAAAAGTTTTGGGGAGGCATGCAAGGGCTTGGGAAGTAGCCAACATTTGATAAACTTGAGAATAATTAATATGTTTAAATTAGAAATAACAAGGAATAAAATATTGAGTAAATATAACCCATTCCAAGTGGTAAATAATGTAACTAAATACATATTACAGAATTTGAGTTGCTTGTGTTTACCAAAAAAATGTGGCCAAGTGTTGAAAAGGAAGATATTTGTAGGGAAGAAACATGAAAAAAGAAAAAAATACAAAGTAAAATAAAACTAACTAATGACAGGGGGCTGGGAAAGGTGAGTGAGGTTCTGTGGGAGGTGTGAGAAATAAAGAGAAGAAAAGGGAGAGGGGTGGAAGGAGAGGAGAGTTGTTTTCTCACTGTGAAGGGAAGGGATAGGGTAGAAAGGGTAAGTAGATGGAAAGGTTAGCAATGAGATAAGGGGGGTAGGATTGGAAGGCAGATTGAAGATAAGGGAGAATTAGGGAAGGGAGGTATCAGATGGAAGTCCCACTTAGAATTCTACCAGGAATTTTTTTAGGAAGCAAAAAAAGCACTAGACGTCTAGTGCACACTTTTTTCCTGCTGTGAATATTTTTTGAACTATTAACCAACTGTGGTTCAATGAAGGTTCAAATCAGTTTCAAGTTGTTTTCAAAGAAAATTCAATATTTCTTCATGATTGTTTCATTGCCACTTCAATGTGTGATGAAAAAGATATGAATTAGTGTTCAAGGTTGCAGACTTGCCAGCAATCCCACCCCCCATACTGTGTAGTGTATGATTATAAAAATGGTTAAAAAGAGTTGGAAAATTTTTATGAATTTTTTGATGACAAATCTTTTGACAGAAGATTTGGTAGTTGGAATTTTAGTATGCCACATGTTAGGCTATAAGGTATGAAGCTTGGAGGAACTTATGGAAAGAATTGGATCAATTATTCAGCTCAGTCAATGGGAATGTAATCAGGAGTATTTGGCTAATTGGATGGAAATGAAATCAAGTATTCTTCTCAGTAGGTGTAGAGCCTACTCTCTTAATGCTGTGAGTACAGATTGGTAGAGGGGAGTCTGAAGGGATTCAAACCTTGCTCTCAGCAGTTGAAATCTTTACAAGGCAAATATGGTTTATTAAAATTTTATTTCAAATATGACAATTAAAAGAAAATTAAATTGAATTAAATTAACCAGACAACAACATTTATCAGCACCAAAATAATTAAATTAATTAATTTCAAAGAAGAAAATTCAATCAAAATAAATATTCTCTTTGGAATCTTTCATATATCAAGTTATCAAAAGCACTATTAAGAATTGAAAGAAAGATTTGAATTATTTTTGAAGAAGATTATGAAGATATTTTGGATCTGATCATATTTATGGGAGAATGGGGATATTCTCTATTGGAGGGAGGATGTGGCATTCCAAATAAGGGTAGGCCTTATGGTGTCAATTTTTATGGATTATGATATTTCCTGGATTTTAGATTATTTTGGGTTTATGGGTTCTATTTAAATATTTTCATCAAAAAGAAAGTCATAAAGATTTATTTATTTGATGGAAAATGTGGTCACTTTAGAAGGTTATCTAAGTTAATGAAGAAATATGGTTTTTATGGATTTGGAAATGGTCTTATTAGATTTTTGGGGTGATTCTCTATCTTTTGGGTATTTTCTGGGGATCTTTTGGGTTTATTTTTGGAAGATTAATAGAAATTTTCTGGATTATCAGGTTTGATATTTGGAATTTTGGAAGCTCCGGTGCTCTGGTGTGCTCTGGTTTTCTCCAGTGATTTTCTGGTGCAAAAGCAAAGTGTACTGGAAAAATTCTGTCACTATGGAAAAGTTTGGTCATGGTGGAAAAATTATCTCACTGTGGCAAATTTAGCTCAATCTGGCAAAATTAGCTCATTGTGGAAAAAATTTCTCACAATGGGAAAGTCTGGTCACTGGGTTACAGTTTGGTCACTGTGGAAAAATTTGTTTATTTTGGCAAAATTTGGTTATTAAATTGATTATGCTACTACATCACTGAATTATTGTAGAATATATGCATGTAGGGTATCATTAGAAAGGTCAGGAGGGGAAGAATCATTGAAAAATGGAAAATGGCTTATTCCTTTACTTAATTTTGACTTATTAATTTCGAGTATAAGGGTCCTTTTCATATTTTTAATAATAATTTAAAAAACTTAACAATTTTTTTAACATAACTCAACAAAAACTTATACTAATATCACATATAGGGTTCCGTTGGATATCTCTCATCCTTGGTGACTCAAATTTATCACTTTATATATAAAATTCATAAAATATAAAAATATTTAAATCACTTTCCTTTAAGATATCATTTCTCTGGTGCAACTTATTGTTGTATTTCAGTTTATATTAGCACAGAAGAACCATTCAATAATTCTAATAAGTGTAAAATATCAGGGTTTCCATTCTTTATTATTTATCAAGTAGACTTATAAGCTTATTGATTTAAAAACTCATAAACTCATTTAGAGGGACAGGATTTACTCAGGAATATCCAACTCCTTTGGATTCTTCTTACAGCAAGGCAACTGTAAGAGTCTTTCTACTCTGTCATGTCATGTTCAACACAATTCACAACTCTTTGCTTTCTGCATTTATCCATTAAGCCATTTTCTACATCTGTTGCTTCTGTTATTAGAACCCCCAATGGCACTGAAACTGTTGTTTTAAGACATCCTGAAATTAATTCTCCAGCTGCCTAGGATACCCCACATGAACTGGGCACTGCATCCTCCATATTGGTTGTGTCACCTTTGCTCCAGCTTTGGCCCTGCCTGGAGGATTCTTTGGAATATTGTGTTTTGCTCCCAGCATCCCTTCTTCTGGTACTGCTCTTTTCTGAAATACCTCTGGCTCCTCTAATGGTTGCTCTTAAACACACTGATCCATATCATAATTCATTTTGTTTGCAGAATCATCTTCCATCTCCACATCCTCAAGTGGTATTGGTGTATTCTCTCTCATAGGACAACCTACTTCCTCAATATCCTCAGGATTTGCATACTTGGCACCAGCCCTTCATGGCCTACTAAAAGTTTGTGGAGCCATTTTCTTATGCTTTGCTGCAAACATCTCCAATTGTGCTGTAGTGAGTGGCACTGCAATTGCTCCCTTTTTGACCTTGAAATCTAATACAGCACAAGTGACCATAAAGTTTACTGACTTTGACTTTTTTTACGCAGGCTCCTTGCCTTTACTAGAATTGGCCTCCATATATTTCTTATTTATATGATTTATGACCTTTTCTTGCATCTCTCAATCCTTATCCATAATAATTTTTGTACCATCTTCTAACATCAGCACTTTACCCTCTTCAAAAACAACTTTATCTTCTTTATCTTTTTGAAGTGCATTACACCTCATCTTCATATGGCCTTCTTTACCACAGTAATAACATACCATTGAAGAAAAACGGGATGGTTGAGGAGTAAATCTAGACTTGGGTTTAGCTTCTTCACTCAACTTCTTCTCCAACTCTTCAATCCTTTCCATTATAGAATTTTAATCCTTTGATGCTGCCATAACTTTTGGAGTTGAAGCTGAGGAGGGTGATCCAGTACTAGGTGAAACCTCTATTACCTCTACATCCTCTAAAGAAACCCTAGCTGATTGGCACTCTACCCAATGCAGCTTCATTTATGCTTCCACAGCCATTTCCACTTCCTCCAACTCAGGATACTTATAATCCCCATTCCTCTTTCTAACCAGTTTTCCTTTGTTATCAATATGCCTTTTTACCCAATCTTTGACCTCAGGTGCTAGTACCTCACAAAACCAAGTTAATGAAGCACTAGTATCACTAAAATTCTTGTTACTGACCAAATAATCTACAACATGATCAAATTCTTGTCAAAAAATTTTAAAATATTTAGGGTCTCTGATACCCCTCTCTAGCCTTTGACTTATTCACCAAGACATCCAGGTCTTTGATTGTATACCTAGTTTCTTCAGTAAGTTTAGGCCTTCTTTTTAACATTTGCGCTTTTAAAACTGTCCAGTTGCATTTCTTGTGACCATCCAGTTCCTCTAGATCATCTTTACATTCATTTGCAACAAAGGATAACACTTGACCACCATATCATAATCTGATGCCCCATGTACTTCCGCCACTTGCTCAAACCTCCTCAAAAACTTTTGAGTGTTGATCCCTGGATATTTCAAGCTTTCATCCTTGCACCTAATAATTTTTGAAACCCTGGGTGGAACTGATGCTGTAGAGTTAGGCAATTTTTCCCTCTCATGAGTGATGTTAGAAATATTAGCTGTGAATCCATTCCAACTTTTTAACTACTATAATTATAAACAAACTGATAAGCACTAAAAGCTTATATTGACTATTTTCTTTTAATACAGCCCTATTCTCTCCTCTGATAACAGCTCAATCCACTTGTTGGACCTACAACTCTTCCCTTGAAGTGCCTGCTCTATTAAATCCTTTTTGATGAAACCCTAAAAAAGAAAACAATAACCATACTTACAATCTGGCTGCCACTGTTGAGACACAAATTGTAGAAAGAAAAAAAGTTCTATAATACTAGGCTATAGACACAATTCCAAGATGGGTTGGCTCTCCTTTCTAAATCCAATTTTAAAAAGAAAGTGCCTGCCACTCTAATATTTAAAGACAGTGTAAGCATTTATTTTAAGTCTAGTTATTTATTTTTACTATTGAGGAGAAAGTAGAATAACTTATAGAGGTCTTTTTAAAGAAAAAAAAGAAAAAAATATTTTAATATAAGCAATAAAACTTCCTGCTAGATCTATTCTCAGTAAGCGCTAGTATTCTCAGTCACTCCCTCTTGATGTGTTCTATTTAATACTATCCTTACTGTAGCAATAAAATAACTCTACAGCGCTACTTCTGGTATGCACAGCCAATATGTACAAAATAAGTAAAATATATGTATTCTTTTTATCTTAAAAATATCTATTTTTATTTATTTACTAACTCAAACACACACCTCTACGATTTACAAGTGAGTGCTTATATAAATTTGTATGTTCAACGCCCCTTTCCTATTTTTCCTTGCCCTATGGGCTTTCCTACACAAGTTCAGCGCTAATACAAGCATGTCAAACAGTATCTAAGTATCTCAAAGATCTATGTACATCTATTAGTATGAGTTTTAGTTCCAATAGCGTCTGAACCTTTTGAGGAAGTACAACCATTAGCACTAAATACACTACCTTTTTTGTACATACCTTACACTTTGTGAGATCCCAGACTAAATTATAGGTACTGCACCATCTTTCATACCTATTACAATGACCCACACTGGAAACATGAGTATCCACTAATTGTGAAACCCTTTTCACTTCAGCAAATGACTTTCTTATCTCAAGTCTTATCCTTCTTATCTTTTTCTTGAGCACTACTTGCAACCTTTTTTCCTTCCTAGCTCTACCTTCTTTCTCTGAAGTTTTTTTTGTCTTCATGGGTGGTCATAGCTTCACCTAAAAGCATTGCTGCTATCTAAGCATACACTTCATTCCATCTCTGTTGCTGCCTCATAAATTCAAATCATGCGTCTAGAGCTTCCCATGACTCTTGCAAGTACATACCATATTTTCCTTGTCTTTTAGCCTGCTATGTACTTGCCCTGACCTTTTTCTTGTCACAGCTCATAAATCCATAATACAAAAAAAAACTGTGCACAGAGATTCTACCTTTTATGGGCTATGAAAAACCCCTTTGTTGCGCTTCTGTAGCCATTCTACCTGAAAACCCCTTTGTTGCGCTTGCTGCAAGCTGAAACCTTGCTGTGTTACTGCAGGATGTGTACCACAATGATTGCTAGTGTGGTCAAATTGAGACACACAAAAGGAAAAAGTAGCTGCTATGTAGGTGTTTCTTTCTGTGCTTTGAGTATGGATTTGTGTACTGCTTTATGAGTTAAAAGATTGACTTTTACTTTGAATGTCACATGTTGTGTGATAGTTTTATGGGGCAAGAACTTTGGGATGCTCCACATTGGACAACTTATATACTAATCCAGTTACTTCTTAGTCTCACTGCTACATCAGCATAGTCAGACTAGTGAGTTTCACTTCTTAATAGAATAGTCAGTCTTGTCTTAAGCTAGCATCAGGGCTATTAGTAGTCCACCCTCATAGGTCCTAAAAGTCTTCTTGTTACTTGTTAAGTAGTCAAGAAACATATTGGAAATTTTAAGTGTAACATTCTCTATTTTGATATAGAAAATGAATCTTGCCTGGTATTTCTCAAAAGGACCAGTTTTTTTCTCATGATTTTTTCTCCAACTCCCTTAGTCAAGGCCTACTGTAGCTAGTAGTATATGATTGTCTACACCACCTTTTTTTAGTGTAAGGTATAGGCTTAGGTTAGATCACATATTTTTAGGGTTAGGCTTAGGCTTATTTTATCAGGGTGGTAACAGGAAAAGTATGTATGAGATGTTGTAAGCTTAATTAGGCTCTATGAAAGCCTGGATATTCCAAGGACTGAGTAAAATCAACATTTAAAATATGCTAATCACATGTATTATGACAATAAGAGAAGGTATACAATAGGGGGTGTCAGTTCAGGAAAATCCACACTTAAAAATCTGCACTTATCTAAGTGCTGATTTATGAAAAACACTAGCCCCAACACTGGTGGATTTCAAAAGTGAAATAAGTCACTTATTTCACTCAAATCTGCACTTTCTCAACCAAAATTTCTGGCTTCACCATTCCACACATCTCGCTGATTTGTCAGCATAATCTCATTCATATGTAGCACTCCACAGCATAACACTTCATATCTCTTAAAATCATGCATCATCTTCATTTTTCTACCATATAAGTGTCATACCTTCCTCACTCTCAAATTGTGATAAGCTACATCATGCAATGACTTTCATAGCTCTTGATCTGCTCTTGAACTCTGATTTTGAATCTGATTCTGACCTTGAAGAAGATTTTATTTTTTTATCTAAAATGACCAGGAAGCATTACCTTCTTCCTAGAAATCCTCAAGTACTTCATACCCCCAATTACACTATCCAGATACTTCTAAACCTATCCATACCCAGTTTTAGACAGCTTTTCAGGACTTCTCAGGAATTTTTCCTTAAATTGCTTCATCTTATTGAAGATCACCCTGTGTTTCACAATTATTTTCAAAAATCCACAACATGATCCATCAATTCAATTGGCCATCACACTATTTCATTTGGGTTCCAATGGTAATGGAGCTGCCTTGAAATTTTTTGAAAATGTCTTTGATTTAGGCTATGATTCTGTTAACACTTATACAAATCATTGCATCACTGCTATCAACTTGTTTGAATCTCAACTTCACTCATGCCAAAAAAAGAAGAGTGACTTTAATTATCTCAGGTTAGGCAAGCTGAGGGCTTCCCAGGATGTATTGGTTTCATTGATGTTACTACAATTTCTTTGAGTCAGAAACCTGCACATGGTGGAAACAATTACTTTGACTTTAAAAAGAGGCAGCTTATTTTTAATTCTTTACATTCTTTTTCATACTAACACAAGCAACTATATCTTCTCTATATATATTCAATTTCTGTTCAGCTTATTTGTGATGTCAACAAAAAATTTATATCTTTCTTTGCTGGCTATCCTGGATCATGTCATGATTCCTATGTCTTTCAAAGAATGCAAATCTCAAAAGATCCTGAAATTTTTCTTGATGAAGATCAGTATCTTCTGGCTGATTCAGCTTATGTGAATGGAAAATATGTACTTCCTGCATTTCTTGGAGCAGCTTCAGAAGACAGTCAAAATACCAAGTTCAACAATCATTTGGCAAAGTCAAGAGTACGTATTGAAAATTCTATTGGAATCTTGAAAGTTTGTTTTTCCAGTTTAAGGGAATTAAGAAGTCCTCTTAGAAATTGTTCCAAAATGAAGGCTTTCATCAACTGGATTCTGTGTTGAACCATACTTCATAACCTTCTTGCTGACCTCAAAGATCAATGGTTAGAGTTGTATGAAGATGAAAAAGTTGAAACACCTCCAACTATATCCAACACTACAACTTCTCAGACCACTAGCATAAGGGCAAAAATTCGTCCGATCACACCAGCACATTGGGAGTATTAGATATGATTTATGTCAACTTTTAATAAATTTATAAATCTTGTTAGTTACAAGATTGAATGAAGTTGGCAATTCTGAGTGAGCCAACCTTTTAATAAATATATAAATCTTGTTAGTTACAAGATTGAATGAAGTTGGCGATTCTGAGTGAGCCAACCTAATCACAGTTTTAACGAAGAGTTACAATTGTTAATGATGAGTGTGCGTGTATAGCAGGGAAATAAGATGATTGAGAAATGTAAGTGGAAGAACAATCAATGATAATTTCAATGACATGTTTCTAACCTTTTAATAAATATATAAATCTTGTTAGTTACAAGATTGAATGAAGTTGGTGATTCTGAGTGAGCCAACCTGTACAGCAAATAATAGATAAAAGTAAGAATATTGAATGACAAAATAAAAGACACAGAGAAATAGTAAAGTAATACCTAATCACAGTTTTAATGAAGAGTTACAATTGGTAATGATGAGTGTGCGTGTATAGCAGGGAAATAAGATGATTGAGAAATGTAAGTGGAAGAACAATCGATGGGGAATAAAAGACTAGATACAGGATATATATATGTTTTACTGTAACTATTGATAGATTGTTCAACATCTACATTTCTACGTTTCTACGCACACTCAGGAATAAGATAATACTATTGATATAGATGTCTTCAAGGATTATGGAATGTTCATGATGATTTAGGAAGCATCCGGTTTTGAATCCTGACACCCTCCCTTTCTGAGAAAATCATCATTAACATTCAAGGCGGACAGGTGTCTTTTTAGTTTGATGCGATTAAGTGCCTTGGTCAGCATATCTGCTGGCATAAAGTCAGTTGGCATATAAGGAACTTGAAAAATCTGATTGGTTACTTGTTCTCAAATCCAATGTAGTTGGATATCAATGTGTTTTGTCCTTGTGTGATAGAAGGGATTCCTAGTCAGTGCAATGCATCCCTGATTATCATTGTGTATAATTGTTGGAGATTCATTTTGATATTTTTTTATGTTGATGTCTCGAAGTAAATGTTGCAACCATATTGCTTCTTGACCGGCTTCTACTATTGCCTTTGCTTCAGATTCAGATGTACTAAGCGATACTGAACTTTGTTTCTTTGTTTGCCAGCTAATTATACAATTTTTCAAGGTAAAGATGTAGCCAGTGGTTGAGCGGCGTGTTTCTTTACAAGAGCCATGATCTGAGTCACAATAGCCAGTTAAAGGTTGAATGTTTGACAATTGTGGTTTAAAAATGATCCCCAGATTCATTGATCCTTTTAAGTACCTGAGAACGTGGATAAAAGCATTCCAGTGCAACATCCCTGGTTTGTTGATGAACTGAGAAAGTTGGCTGCATGCAAAAGCAAGGTCTGGTATCGTGCATTGGACAAGATAGTTCAAATGGCCTATGGCTGATCTGTAATTATGTCCAGATTCAATAAAATCTCTATGGTCATCATCGCTAGCCGGTCTCAGTTCAGAGTTAACTTCCATCGAAGTTGAAATGGATTTGCAATCTGTCATTCAATAATGCTGAAGGATGGTTTGAATCTCGTTTGTTTGTGACAGTATGATAGTTGAATTTTTGTTGTTGAAATTTATTTTAATCCCTAGTATCATTTGTGAGCACCTCAAATCTTCCATTTCAAACTCTTGAGAAATCAATTTTTATAAACCATTGAATTTTGACTCCAAAAATTGCAAAATCGTCCACATGAACATGTACAAGGCAAGGTTTGTCTGGGTCCTTATGTATGAATAAGGCTGGATCAACAGGACTACACAGGAAATTATTTTTTGTGAAGAAAGATTTTACGAGTTGATACCAACAACGAGATGCCTGTTTCAGGCCGTACAAAGACTTCTTGAGTAGGACAACAGGTTTTTTAAGATAAGGGGGACTCTCAACTCCTTTTGGAATGCGCATGTAAATTTTCTCTTCCGGAAGTCCATTGCAAAATGCACTTTTCGCATCCATCTGATGAAACTGCCATTTTTCAGTCACCATGAGAGCCAATAAAAGTCGTAAAGTGGTTAATCTTCCTGTCCGAGCAAATGTTTCGGTGTAGTCAATGCCAAATTTCTGTGAGAAGCCCTGCGCACATAATCAAGCTTTGTATCTGCTGATTTCATTATTATGGTTCATCTTTATCTTGAAGACCCAAGTGTTGCCAATGGGTTTTATATTGTCAGGGCATTCGACAAATTCCCATACCCTCTTTTCTTCAAGAGACTTTAACTCAGTGTTTATAGCATCTTTCCAATTTTTGTGATCCTCAGACTGGAGTGCTTGTTAATAATTGGTGGGCATATGATTGGTTTCAGAGATGGGAATGACTGCATGATACCCATGATTAATGATGAGGTTTGCCTGATGTGATTCCCGGTTTTGTTGGTTTCGGGTCCGTCTTCCTTCAATGATATTGGATGTATCAATGCTTGAAGAGATATTTCGTGGTGCAACATCACTAGTTGCTCGATATTCCCAAAATCTGTTGAATGGTCTGGTGGCTGTTGATTCTGATGCTGAATCTGGCTCAGAGTCACTTTGATTTGGCACTTCAGTCTCATGATATGTGTCAGATGCGGAAGACGTATCATCTGGAGGCTGATTTTCATGATCATTATTGTTATCGGAATTATTATGTTCCTGTATTACAACCATATTGTTGTCGTTTTCAATGAATAAATTCGGCCAAGAGACTGGTGATGTTGTATTTTGAGGGAATCGAAATACACTCTCGTTAAAAATAACATTGTGAGAGTAAAAAGGTTTCTTTGTCTCAAGATTCAGCAATTGATAGGAGTTATGTTCCTCGTGAAAACCCAGCAGACATGCTTTGACAGCATTACTACTGAACTTTCCAGAACGTAGCTGCTTATCAATTAGCGCAAAAGCAAGACAACCAAAAGTTTTGACATTGCAAATCTTTGTTTTTTGATTGAATAATTGTTTGTATGGCAACAACATGTTGGGGTTGGATTTAGTGGGAATACAATTTTCAATATACACGGCAGTGTTAATGGCCTCTCCCCACATATGAGGTGGCATATTGGCTTTGAAGAGCATAGCTTTTGCCACTTCAACTGAAGTGTGATTGCCTCTTTCTGAAATTGGGTTTTGTTGTGGTGTGTAGGGTGATGTAACAATAATTTTAAAACCTTCATTAATAGATAAGTCGTTGAATCTTTTGTTGATAAATTTGCCTCCTCCATCACATACAAGATTTAGAAGTTTACAGTTGGTCAAGTTTTCTGTGTATCTTTTAAATTGAAGGAATCTCTCATAGGCATTGGACTTTTTTTTTAATAGATATATGAACCGGTATGATGAAAATGCATCTGTTAGTTTAAAATAATATTCATTTCCAGCACTAGTTTTAACTAATCTACCACTAAGGTCACAATGAACAAATTCAAGAGGTCTTGTTGCAGTAGGAAAGTGCCCAGGCAATGGTAATTTATGCATTTTAGCATTAACACAATGCTCACAAAAAGTGGATGAATCATTATAAGAGATATTGAGTTATTTAAGAAAATTCTTTAAATAATCAAAATTCACATGACCGAGTCGTTCATGCCAAGACAATAAGTCAGACTTTGTATTGTGAGCAATGAAAGCATTATTGGTTTGCGTTTGCTTACTGTAATCAGCATTGATCTGATAAAGGTTCGAACCTGTGATGAGGCTTCCTGACAATACTTTAGTGTCTTGATTTTGAATTAGTATTGTGCCGTCAGTTTCTGCTATCATGCGACAACCCTTTTTTATGAATGGGGCCAAAGCAATTAGATTGCAGCTTATCTTGGGAACGTGAAGGCACCCAGTGAGCAAGATCCCCTTGTTGCTGTCATTAATGAGTTTGACAGTGCCTGAGCCAACAGCGTATATCATAGCTCCATTGCCAACCTTGATGGGTATTTTACTTCGATGATAAGTAAAAAAGAATTTATTGCTAAAGAACATATGTGATGATGCTCTGGAATCAAATATGAATTTTGGAGCATTCACTAGATTGGAAGCAACGGCCAAGTATAGGTGTAATATTTCATGTGAGAAATTTACTACTTCTGTGTTTGAGGATTCAGCCTTAGTCTTCGATTTGAAATTGAGACGTAGCTCTGGATGGAGAGCCCAACATTGATCCTCTGAGTGAGGACATTTTGGATTGTGCTTTCTGCTCAAGCAATATTCTCTCTTTTTATTTGATGTTCCCTTGTCTTTCTTGGTACTGACCATGGCAGTTTCAGAGGATGTATCAAGTCGATCAGCAATAAATCCCAACTTGTTGATGACAGTTTTCACAGTGAGAGGTTTACCGGTGTCTTCTGCTGTGTTGATGATCATAGCTGGGTGAACCTCGAGAGAATCAGGAAGTTTTTCCAATATAAGATATGGATAATGTTGGTCCTTGAATTTTTGACCAATAAGTGTCAATTCATTGATGGACGACTGTAACTCGGTGAGAAAACCACAAATATTGCCTTCAGTACATTTTATAGTACCAAAGTGAGTGTATGCGGCAGCTACATTGGTGGGTCCAGTCGCAGAGTAACGTTTGGCCAGCTTTTTCCACAGCCCCATGGGATTTGATTGTTTGGTCTCGTCGACAAGAGCATTGAGATTTGTATCATCGAGTTTTTGCACTATGATGTTAGCGACTCGACGACATTTGGATTTATAACCTGTCTTGTCCTCGTTGTCTGCTGGTGGAGTAACTTTCCCTTCAACTAAATCATCTAGCTCACACTGAGAGAGATAGAAGATCATTTTTCTTCTCCAGGAAAGATAATTCGATGAGTTTAAGATCAGGATGTCCTGTAGCAATTGGCCTGAGTGATTCGTCGACTCCATTGTGGTTGATCGAGATGGTCAGCCTTTAATCTGTCAACTTTTAATAAATATATAAATCTTGTTAGTTACAAGATTGAATGAAGTTGGCAATTCTGAGTGAGCCAACCTAATCACAGTTGTAACAAAGAGTTACAATTGGTAATGATGAGTGTGCGTGTATAGCAGGGAAATAAGATGATCGAGAAATGTAAGTGGAAGAACAATTGATGATAATTTAAATGACATGTTTCTAAACTTTTAATAAATATATAAATCTTGTTAATTACAAGATTGAATGAAGTTGGCGATTCTGAGTGAGCCAACCTGTACAGCAAATAATAGATAAAAGTAAGAAGATTGAATGACAAAATAAAAGACACAGAGAAATAGTAAAGTAATACCTAATCACAGTTGTAACGAAGAGTTACAATTGGTAATGATGAGTGTGCGTGTATAGCAGGGAAATAAGATGATCGAGAAATGTAAGTGGAAGAACAATCGATGGGGAATAAAAGACTAGATACAGGATATATATATGTTTTACTGTAACTATTGATAGATTGTTCAACATCTACATTTCTACGTTTCTACGCACACTCAGGGATAAGATAATACTATTGATATAGATGTCTTCGAGGATTATGGAATGTTCATGATGATTTAGGAAGCATCCGGTTTTGAATCCTGACAATTTATTCTTAAACTTTTTCTTCTCTTTATACTTTGTAATCACATTATAATTTCTAAAAATCATTTACTAAATATACTTTTCAAATGATTCACATGCTTTTTGGTAATAATAATACACTTGTTCCATGTTTTTAGTATTATCATCTAAACTTGATGAAAAAATTCCAACTTTTCTTTTTCATTCATAGAAATATAGTCCAACATATCTATATTTGGAATTAACATTTTTAAAGTTTTAACAGAATTGGCTAATTTTTTACTTATCTGGATGGATGAACCAAGCCTTGAAAAATTTCCAAACTCATTGACAAGTGTTGTTTGATGGTATAGCATATTAGCTGGCCATATAACAACCCATATTCCATCACAATTTTCTAACTCAACCATGTATTTCAATTCAGGAAATACAAAATGACCTCCATTCTGCCTTGGCCTATTTCTGTCCCATGAGCATTCATCAAAAAGTCTATCTAAAGTTGTTGGAAACCAGACATCTAAACTAAGTTCACTGTTCTCCAAATTCTTATGGGAAGAATTCAAAAACCCATCTGAAGTCCATGTTAGATTTCCCCCAAAAGCCTCCACCCCATCATAACAAGGAAGGTCTATTTATGCTCCAAGCTTCAAAGATTCCTCATAGTACTTCTTTTTCTAATAGTTTAAATAGATAAGAATAAAATGAAAATATAAATCCAAGTGCCTCCCTCACTTCCCTATCATCTATTTTCAAATTTTGGTAGAGACCTGAAGCATCATTCAGCTTTTTGAATTTGGAAATTTAAAATTTGTAACTTACTTATATCAGATATATGTTGACTCCCTAACTGTCCTCCAGCAGAAAACATACTCCCCTCTCCCCCTGCTTCCAGATGAGCACCATTGGTATTAATACAGTGTCTTAATCATTTCATGTACCTGCAGAATTTCTTAGAATCCTCCAGTTTACCAAGTTCAGCCAATTCCTTTAGTTCAAATGACTTCACTATAACAGGATGAATATTTTGATTTTTAGTTTGAATAACTGAAGGCCTTTCTGAAACATGTGCAATTTGGTAGGTATCTGTGTTGTGTGATCCAGGGCATGATGAGGGTATTGGCACATGTGTTTCAAATTGCTCCAGAAGTGAATACTCCTTATACCAAACCTTTTCAAAGTCAGAACCAACATCATCCTTCCAACTTTCACCAGCCATTTGCATTTGGGAAGCTTTTTTTTCAACCATTGTGCCTTTTTCCACCCATTTAGATAATCTAGTTCTGAAATTTAAAAAAATTAGTTTTATAGAAAAGAAAAGAAAAAACCAAATTAAAAAAAAATCAGAAAATTTATATGATTGCATAAGATCTACAACTAATTAAACCAACATGCTCAGTATCTTATCAAAATTTTGTATTTAAAATCAATACAAATTTGTCCTTATTGGGTTTAATATAATTCTGAAATAAATAAATAAATTAGATAAAAGAAAATGAAAAATGAAATAAAAGAAAAGAAAAAAATAAAAAATTTGTCAGCAACTTTTTATGATAGCATAAGGTCTACAACTAATTAAAACAACATGCAGAGTATCTTAAGAAAATTTGAAAAGGAATTTGAAAAAATTTGGTCCTAGTTGGGTTTTAGGAAAGATTCTTCAGAGTGCCTGGAAAAGGCCCACCTTTTATGCCTTCAGATTTTGTTAAAGCCCCATTTTTAAAATTATTTTGTTGCCCCAGCAGTTTTTTTTTAATCAATTTTTTTTTGCTTTTTTAGTCCCAGCAGACTTGCTTCTTCTGGGGCTTCATTTTTTTTTTTAGAATTTTATTTTTATTTTTTTGGCCCCAGAAAACTTACTTCTTCAGGGGCAACTTTTTATTTTTGGAAAAATAGAATTTTTTAGCCCCATTTAAGCTTGCCCCAGCAGAGACAAGTCTGCTGGGGCAAAAAAATTACATATTTTCCCCAGGAGACTTGCTTCTGCTGGGGAAACTACTTGGCATAAGTTGCTTGCATTTGCAAGGGACTTGCAAAAAAAAATTATGCTTGAAAACTTTATGTCTTAAAAAAAATGATGCTGTATGCTCTCTCTTGAAATGACTTTATTTTTATTCATGAGGTTTTATCTAGGCCTGGTAGTGGTATGGCTCCAGTAGAGGGAGAAAAAGTTGCTAGTTATGGGCCAGATACCGCCCTCAAGATTCTTCAAGAGCCGCAGTGGTGAAGAATGTAGTTTTTTTGGTATTTTTTTAATTTACAATTTCTTGCTTTTTCTTGCTTTTTTTTTAATTATTTTTATGCTTGAAATTTTATTGAAGTCATGTGCTTAAAAGAGGCAGCATCTTTTCGGTTGCATGACTTTATTGCCATTTCTCTGGTATAAAATGTCAGATGGACTACAGGAAAGTAAAATTTTGGTGAAACTAAGTAAAATAAATGTAATAATAACATCACACTGCATCATTTTCAATGATTTCACCAAAATCTTGTTCAATAATCAAGAAAAGTCAGATAAAACTTGAGCTAGCATCTTGTATGGTCAATTAAAAAGAAGAAAAAAGGAATCTAGTGTTAAGAAACAACAGGTCACGTGTTGAAAAGACGCAGAATCTTTTCTTCTCACTTGAAAGTTTTGCATTGCACCAGTAAATTTTAAAGAAAACAATGATGTAGAATAGACAGATAAACCTTGAGTTAGCATCTTGTATGGTTAATCAAAAAGAAGAAAAAAAGGAATCTAGTGTTAAGAAACAACAGGTCACATGCTGAAAAGATGCTTTGTCTTTTCTTATCACTTGAAAGTTTTTCATTGCACCAGTAAATTTGAAAGAAAATAATGAGGTAGAATAGACAGATAAACCTTGAGTTAGCATCTTGTATGGTCAACTAAAAATAAGAAAAAAAGAATGTAGTGTTTAGAAACAACAGGTCACATGCTGAAAAGACGCAGCATCTTTTCTGCTAACTTGAAAGTTTTGCATTGCACCAGTAAATTGGAAAGAAAACAATGAGGTAGAATAGACAGATAAACCTTGAGTTAGAATCTTGTATGGTCAATTAAAAAGAATAAAAAAGAATGTAGCGTTAAGAACAACAGGTCACATTCTGAAAAGATGCTTTGTCTTTTCTGATCCCTTGAAAGTTTTTCATTTCACCAGTAAATTTGAAAGAAAAAAATGGGGTAGAATAGACAGATAAACCTTGAGTTAGCATCTTGTATGGTTAATCAAAAATAAGAAAAAAAGAATGTAGTGTTAAGAAACAACAGGTCATGTGCAGAAAAGACACAGCATCTTTTCTGCTAACTTGAAAGTTTTGCATTGCACCAGTAAATTTGAAAGAAAATAATGAGGTAGAATAGACAGATAATACTTGAGTTAGCATCTTGTATGGTCAACTAAAAAGAAGAAAAAAAGAATGTAGTGTTAAGAAACAACAGGTCACGTTCTGAAAAGATGCAGCATCTTTTCTGCTCAATTGAAAGTTTGGCATTGCACCAGTAAATTTGAAGGAAAATAATGAGATAGAATAGACAGATAAACCTTGAGTGAGCATCTTATATGGTTAATCAAAAAGAATAAAAAAAGAATGTAGCGTTAAGAAACAAAAGGTCACATGCTGAAAAGACACAGCATCTTTTCTGCTAACTTGAAAGTTTTGCATTTCACCAGTAAATTTGAAAGAAAATAATGAGGTAGAACAGACAGATAAACCTTGAGTTAGCATCTTGTATGATTAATCAAAAAGAAGAAAAAAGGAATCTAGTGTTAAGAAACAACAGGTCACGTGTTGAAAAGACGCAGCATCTTTTCTGCTCAATTGAAAGTTTTGCATTGCACCAGTAAATTTGAAGGAAAATAATGAGATAGAATAGACAGATAAACCTTGAGTGAGCATCTTATATGGTTAATCAAAAAGAATAAAAAAAGAATGTAGCGTTAAGAACAACAGGTCACATGCTGAAAAGATGCATTGTCTTTTCTGATCCCTTGAAAGTTTTGCATTGCACCAGTAAATTTGAAAGAAATTAATGAAGTCCAGCTGACAACTTGAACTACAGAAATTGAAATAAGATCACATGATGGAAAAGATGCTGCATCTTTTCAGTATGTGACTCATTCACCCTTCAGGCATAAAAATAATCAAAAAAAATGTACAAAAAAAAAATTTGTCAAAGACTATAAATGTGAAAAAATGTCACATTACCTGAAATAAAAATCAATCAATTAAAAGAGTCAAGTAATTTTGTTAATGTCCTCATAAGTTTGACCATTTTTTATACATTCCGTAATAAATTCTTTTTTTTTTTTTTGAATTTTCTTGCTTTTCCAAATCAAAACTTGCCATTTCTCTTTTAAATTCATGGTCTTTTGATTTCTCTGAGAAAAGATGAACTCTTTCAATCTCCTTTGCCTCAAATCTGGCCTTTTCAAAATTAGATTGAAGCAAAAAAAAAAAAATTCCCCCAAATCTAAGGCCCTTTTATCTTTCATTAGCATATGATCAAACTTCATCTTCTAAAATTCAAGGTCATTTTTTGCAATACAGGATTTTTCTACGAAAAGAGAAATGAAAAAAAAAGTTATTGAATGAAATATATAGTGATTTATTCTTACTTATATCTTTTTTCTCAAAATAATCATCAAGGGAAGCTAAAGAGCTGGATGAAGTATTACCACACTTTTAAAAGACATTTTAAGTTCATTGATGTTGAGGCTTGACACTTTAGTTTGGAATTTGAGTTAGAGGGTTCAGGAAGTTCATCTAAAGCAGCTTCCAAAGTGTGATTCTCATTTGTGGGATTGACATTTTTTTTTGAAAAGTTGAGTTTGAGTAGCAGTAGAAGGAGACTAGAATAGATTGAAAGAAAGAAAGAAAGAGAAATTTAGAGAATAATTTAAGAAAAAATAAAAAGTAAACATACATCAAATAATTGTGGCTCTGAGGACTCAGATCTGCTCCAAACTAATTGTTCTGCTTGATAGTCAGGATCATCTTTGGCTGAACTATGGTGAGAGGCTTCAGGGGATTGAACTCCCTCAAGTAAAGGTGTGTCAGGAGGATTATAGGAAGGTTTGGATCCAGAGTGTATATCCTTAGTAGTATTGTGTAGAAACAAAGGGTTGACATCAACTCGGGAACCAAAAAGAATATCCATTTCCTCATAGTAAGGACAAATGACATTGAGCTTTTTGGAAAAAGTAGTAATTCCAATCACTAAATCCTCATCATTTACACCAAATCCAGTGGAAGTAGAATTAAAATGAGCCTTTTTATATTTTAATTGATAAATTTTGAACCTCTCCTTCATGTGCTTAGGAGTGATGTTGATTCTCCCTTTCATTTTTTTTCTTTACTTCATTTGCCATCAACAAGAAGCTATTTACCTTTGATGAAGGTGGATGTCCAATGCAGAAGGACTTCTCACATCCAAAACATGCATCATAATTTGATTTTATTTTGAGGAAGTTGATGATGACAAGATAATCTTCCTTTTTTTAGCTGTCCAGACTTTGGTGTCTCAGGTGAGGGGCTAGCATGACAAGGAGACCTTTGTGATGAATAATTTTTTTGAGATGCCTTTTGAGTGTTGTATTTTCAGGGAGGCATTATGAAACTGGTATGTTACAAGAAAAGAGATTAAGAAAGAGGTTGGAAAAAAAAACAAGGGAAAAAACATGCCTAGTTAAAATGTTGCAATAAAATGTTTCAAATCTCAGTGAGGATGGAGATCAGTGTGTCACATGTGACAGGGATAGTATGGGCAAGGAAGGGCTGATGTGGCCAACATGTGGTTGTGAAAAAAAAATCACATAAAAAGTGCTGATTTGAGGTCAGAACTGACACCCATTTGTGAAATAAGTGACTTATTTGCAAAATTTAAGTGCTGATTTGGGTTGAAATCCACACTTAATTTAAGGGTGTATTTTCCAGAACTGACACCCCCTAATAAGTATACATAAGTGAAATCAGTCATTTAATACAATATATGCCATTTTAATACTTTAAATACACACATTTATCCACCTTTTAAAGGTAGTATGTACTTAATATTAAGTTTGAATATGTTAGGGTAATCTTAAGAGCTTTATACATAAGGTTACACACTTGTTAGGTAGCTCTAAAGCTGTTGTTTTCATTATGATAGTGAAATTATGAATCAATGTGCTTTAAATCACTTAAAAGCTGAATATATGCACTATAAATTTTAATAATATTAAAATCAAGCTTTGACAGATCAATTTGCCTTATTTAGGACTATTGATTTGGCTACTGAAATGGATAAAAAAACTTTTTATGCTAGAAGAAATGGCTTCTTTGTGCTTCTGGCCTTATGCTGTCTATGTTTATCCCATGTCCATAGCTTCATCATTAACATTCCCAGGACTGAGTAACAAGTAATTATAAGTTATTTTAAATACATGTACTATACATGGGAGCAATAAATTAGAGTACACAAATAGTATACATAAGTAAATTAATGAAAAAATACAAAATATGCCATTATAACACCTTATATACATGCATATATCCACTTTTTATAAGTCTTATTTACTTAATATTAAGTTGGAATATGTTAGGGTAATCTTAAGAGCCTTAAATATAAGGCTACATAATGTTTAAGTAGTCTTAAAGCTGTTGTTTTCATTGTTTTATGTGAAAAACAAGAAATGCGCTATAAATCACTTAAAGTTGAAATATATGCACTATAAATTTAATAATATTAAAAATGAACTTTGACAGATCAATTTGTCTTAATTAGAACTATTTATTTGGATATTAAAATGCATAAAAATAACACTTTTCAAATTTGGTGTTTTTTTATGCCAGAAATGGCTTCTGTGTACTGGCCACATACTGCCTGCATGTTTCCCGTGTGAATAGCTTCATTTTTAGAAAAGTTAGCTTTTTTTTCACACTATAATTACCCCACATTCTATTCCCGCTGTGGGGAAACATGTTAAAATAGGCAACAGGTGCTTATTTAGTGTCCTAGTTTAATTACAAATGCATTGACCCTTGTTATATGCACTAATTCAATAAATAACCTCAAGCTTGGTGCTTTAATTCACTACCACAGTTAAATTTGCCTAAATTAGTCAAGGATTTATCTATGCATGCGCCTGCCAAGGACTGCATGTAGTTACCCCCCCATCTCACGCCCTTTTTTGGGTTTTTCAGTGGTTTCTCAGTCAATTTGTGTTATTTTTGAATGAGGATTCCACATAGTATCATGTCATGATTAGCCCCATCATTTCTACTGTTAATCCGCCTTCATATGGAGTAATCATTAGTCTTAATTTTCCCTTTTTAGTCTTTTATTTTAAATGTATTACACGCATATACTCTCTTTTTTGCTTATTCTTTATTTTTGATGGATTATCCCTATTACTACAGGATTTTGGTGGGTGATATCATTCTAATTATGTTACTGGTCACTCTTTATGTTGTTGGACATGTCAATTATCTGGAATGAGGCGTCATTAACTGTGTATAGAGCTGTTAAATCAAGGGGTTCATTGGGGAAGTTATTGGGTATAAAAGGAGGGGGTTTTTGGTCTTGTTTTCTACATTCTTAATCATTACAATTCAAAGATATAACCAATACAATTACAATACATATCAATAGCACTTATTAAGTCTTTGAATCGTATCTGAATTATTGCATCTATTTTTCTACCAACTATAAGATTGTAACCCATTTATATTGAGTGAGATTGAAATTACTGAGACCCTTATATTGAGTAATATTTTAATACTTATTGGATTTGTACTACAGCATTCATATAGGACCATTAAAATCTTCCAGAAAACTGACCATTCAAGCTAGTTCACGTCTCTGTACTTGACCTCAGCCTGACAACATTTCACGCTAAAATTACCCCACAATGTATGCTCCATATTAGGTAAACATGCTACATTAGACAAGAGGCACTTATTTAGTGTCCTAATTTTATTATTAGTGCATTGACCTCATGATATGGACTCATCTCATTACTCACTTCAAGATTGGTGCCCAGATGTCATGACCATGCTTAACATTGCCTAATTTAGTCAAAGATTTACCTTTTTTAAAGGAAGGGCCTGCCAAGAGTCTTCATCCAGTCACCCCCCCCCACACACACACACACATGACATATCTTTTTTTTTTTTTTTTTTTTTTTTTTTTTTTTTGAAATGAGGAGTTCATGTATAAATGTTTGGTATCATGAATATTATTATTTTTTTTATCTACTAATGATCTATCTCCCTTTTCTTTAGACATTATTATTATTATTATTATTATTATTTTTCTTCTTTAATGAGTCTTTTATTTTATGAATTGTTTACAACATGTATGCTCTTTTTTGAATGATAACTTTAGTTTGATGGATTAACTCAAGTTATTCTTGTAAGTTGGCATGTGAACTGATTCTTTTTTTTGTTATTGGATGATCCTTTGGGTTTTGATGGGCAATGTGTCATTCCCTAGATTGGAACATCATCAGCCATGTAAAGGATTGGTACTTCAATTAAAAAGATTGAGGAATGTATAAGTATTAAAGGAAGAAGTGTTTGGGCTTTTATTCTACATTCATTTATATCACCTCACAACTATATAACCAATCCATGACAATCAATACCTATTCATTTTTCCTGTTAAAAATTCATTCTTTTAAATATCGTTTTACATCATTACTTCCATTTTTATACCAACTGTAAGCTGTATCCCATTGATAATGAGTGAGATCAAATTATTGAAACCATTACTTTGAATGATATTTTAATACTTAATTGGAGTTGGACAACACTATTCATACTAGACCATTAAAATCTTCTAGACAACTGACTAATCAAGCTATTCACATCTCTATACTTGAACTAAGCCTGACAATCTATGTACCTAATTATGCTGCAGATCAGGGCTTGGTATGTCAGAAATGCCAAAAAAAAAAAAAAAAAAAAAAAAAAAATTAGAAAACCACCAAGCTTTATGAAATGTGCTGTATATCAATTGCTTTGATTCTTTAACAATTATTCTTTTTCAATATCTCACCACATATTGTTACCTATCACATATATACAGTCATTGAGAAACTCACACACATAAACATTCATTCATACATACAAAAAAAAAAAAAAAACAAACAAACAAACCAAAGCTTCACATATATATATATCACCCAGTACAGAAATTAAACAAAGCTGCCAACAGAGCACTATAGATATATGTATATAAACAATCAATCATCAACTATTTTTTTCTTAAATTTTCTTTATGTTTAATTTTCTTTTTCTTTTTATTTGTAAATTGTATGGCATATATATATATATATATATATATATATAAAGACAAGATTAAAATTTTTATCATCATTATCATTATCATTATATGGTTTCATTAGTAAGAATCTAAATCTACTTGATTTTTATACATTTGTATGAGTTGGGGGATGAGTGGGTGGGGGGATAATGAGGGGGGGGTCATCATTGAGTGAGACAGGTTGAAAGGAGTGATCATATTGAGGCGAAGGAGGATTGTGATGCCAGCCTTTTTTATCTGAAGCATTGACGTCTGCAGGAGCTGAGCAAGGAACATATTGTGGAGGAGGAGCGGGAGATGAGTGAGGTGGGACAAAAGGAGGATCATCGTAAGTGGGGATTTGACCCATGCGAAAGGTGTTTAAGGGCGCGTTGGTTGAATGAGTGGTTCTTGAAAAGGCAGGGTCGAGAAGTTGATGATCTGTAAGGAATGGGATATGGATGAATGAGAAGGAAGGAAGAAAGGGATTAGAGAGAGAGAGAGAGAGAGAGAGAGAGAGAGAGAGGACACTTACAATATGCGCCGGCAATGCTTGTGAAGAGAAATGAAAGGGTAGTGGTGAGGATGAGCCAACCTAAAGAAGAAAGGTGTGAGTGGGGGTGGGGTGAGGAGAGGAGAGGAGAAAGAAAAGGGAGATCAACGGACCGATATCCCACCAAATGCCACGTTCCCAATCATGTTCACAGAGGGAAGCGGCTTCTACTGGACTGATGGTAGTGAGAGAGCCATTGAGCCTTTCGGCGGTTGCGCCGGTGATATCCTGGATGCACTGATTATTGAGATCTGAACGGAGGACGAAATGAGCAATGACTCTGGTGAGTTCTGCGCCAAAGGTGAGGAGGATAGCGAGGGAGGAGATGAGAAAGTAGAGCCTAGCGAGAGGGATACGCTGAGTGAGAGCAGCGATGACGCCGATAGCTTCGATAGCAGCGATGAGGAAGAAGAGGAGGGCGAGGACTATGAAGGAGAGGGGAAGATGAGGTAGAATTAGAATGAGAGGGAAAGAAGAAGACAAGTACCGAGAAGAAAGGTAGCGAGACGTTGATTCTGGATAGAGGTTGATAGACGATCCTGTACGAAGCGTACGGCGAGGACGAGAGCCCATACTGATGAAAGGGGAGAGAGAGAATAAGGAAAAGAGAGAATAAGGAAAAGAGAGGGGGAAGTACCTAGGGAAAGAGCGGAGATGAAGAAGACGATTGGACGGAGAGGTTTTTTGTATACGCTGAGATAGAGACAGGGATAATGAATAAAGGATGCATAAGACTGAAGAGTGTGATTGATGAAACCTACCGAGAGACTGCCTGTAAATAAGGCGGGGGTGCGTGTGGGGGAGGGCGAGTGGACATTGGATGAGTGAGGGAGACGATCGATGGGGAAGGGGGAGATTGATGAATAGGGCATAGTGCATAGGGAGGGGGAGATTGTGCATACTGCATAGGGAAGGGTAGATTGTGCATACTGCATAGGGAAGGGTAGATTGTGCATACTGCATAGGGAAGGGTAGATTGTGCATACTGCATAGGGAAGGGTAGATTGTGCATACTGCATAGGGAAGGGTAGATTGTGCATACTGCATAGGGAGGGGGAGATTGTGCATACTGCATAGGGAAGGGTAGATTGTGCATACTGCATAGGGAAGGGTAGATTGTGCATACTGCATAGGGAAGGGTAGATTGTGCATACTGCATAGGGAAGGGTAGATTGTGCATACTGCATAGGGAAGGGTAGATTGTGCATACTGCATAGGGAAGGGTAGATTGTGCATACTGCATAGGGAAGGGTAGATTGTGCATACTGCATAGGGAAGGGTAGATTGTGCATACTGCATAGGGAAGGGTAGATTGTGCATACTGCATAGGGAAGGGTAGATTGTGCATACTGCATAGGGAAGGGTAGATTGTGCATACTGCATAGGGAAGGGTAGATTGTGCATACTGCATAGGGAAGGGTAGATTGTGCATACTGCATAGGGAAGGGTAGATTGTGCATACTGCATAGGGAAGGGTAGATTGTGCATACTGCATAGGGAAGGGTAGATTGTGCATACTGCATAGGGAAGGGTAGATTGTGCATACTGCATAGGGAAGGGTAGATTGTGCATACTGCATAGGGAAGGGTAGATTGTGCATACTGCATAGGGAAGGGTAGATTGTGCATACTGCATAGGGAAGGGTAGATTGTGCATACTGCATAGGGAAGGGTAGATTGTGCATACTGCATAGGGAAGGGTAGATTGTGCATACTGCATAGGGAAGGGTAGATTGTGCATACTGCATAGGGAAGGGTAGATTGTGCATACTGCATAGGGAAGGGTAGATTGTGCATACTGCATAGGGAAGGGTAGATTGTGCATACTGCATAGGGAAGGGTAGATTGTGCATACTGCATAGGGAAGGGTAGATTGTGCATACTGCATAGGGAAGGGTAGATTGTGCATACTGCATAGGGAAGGGTAGATTGTGCATACTGCATAGGGAAGGGTAGATTGTGCATACTGCATAGGGAAGGGTAGATTGTGCATACTGCATAGGGAAGGGTAGATTGTGCATACTGCATAGGGAAGGGTAGATTGTGCATACTGCATAGGGAAGGGTAGATTGTGCATACTGCATAGGGAAGGGTAGATTGTGCATACTGCATAGGGAAGGGTAGATTGTGCATACTGCATAGGGAAGGGTAGATTGTGCATACTGCATAGGGAAGGGTAGATTGTGCATACTGCATAGGGAAGGGTAGATTGTGCATACTGCATAGGGAAGGGTAGATTGTGCATACTGCATACGGCAGACTCCATATTGCATATTCACACGCTCTCTTTTTCCTTTCTCACTTTCTCACTCAAGCAATTCTTCTCTTCCTCTCTTCCTCTCTTCCTCACTCAACCACTTTTCCCACTCTCATGGTATGTTCATCTCATTCAACACTCACTCACTCACTCACTCACTCACCCATTCATTCATTCATTCACCACAGTCTCATCAGAAAAAGTCTCCCCCTCCTCCATTACGTCTCCACTTCTCTTCTCCTCAACACTTCAACTCTGACATCCCTTCCTCTCCTTCTCTCGAACCCTCTAAACTCAATCGTTTCCCTCACAAACAACCCTATTCTCCTTTACCTTCTCCTCTTTCTTCTCCTAAAATCCCTTTCTTAAATCACTTCTCTTCCTCTACTCTTCCTCTCTCAAGTCCCGTCTCTACTCCCATTCAACCTGATCGCTCAAAATTGGTCGGCTTAGCCGAACTATCCACCCCTAGGTGGTCTGCCGCTTCCGCTTCCGGATCGAGAACCGTCTCCCATCCTGCTTCTTCCCCTCTCGTCGATCCCTTCACCCGTCCTACCACCATCAACGGTCGCGACAAACTTTTATTCCACTCTTCCATTGCCGAAGAACATGTATGCTCAACCCTTCTATCTTTCTTCTTCACAACTAGCTTCCTCACATCCTATCATCTTCTTTCACTTCTCAGACTCATCCTTCTCATTCACTCCCTCACTCTTCCTCCTCCTCCTCCTCCTCTTCTTCTTCCTCTACCTGGTCAGTGGATCTTCATCTTTTTTTATTTTACCCCCCCCCTCCCAAAAATAATTAAATAAACTAAAACTGTTCATTACAATCCTCTTTCTAGCTTAACTCCGGACCCTTCATCATCTGGTCAAGATGAAAACTCATCTCCTCCTCAACATTCACATGGTGAACCTCGTAGATCACGTAATTTGATAGAAGCCCGTCGTGCAGTAATAAGTCAACCTCCCCTTTCTCGAGAACGTAAGTACACTTCACTTTAATTTTTAATTTTTTTTCCTTCCAATTTCAAATGTGCCAGGAGCTCAAGGCGTTTTGTTCTTTTCTTATTTTTTTCTTTTTGTTCTCTCACTATTGTTATTATCACACGTTGTACTGCTGTCAATCAAGTCTCATCTGCGTATTCTTCTCAAGCTCTCAACTTTACCCTTCCTTCTCCCCTTCCTGATGTCCCCTTGACCGCTCATTTCGATGGCCAATTCGCCTCTCAGGTGGAGGAGTCTGATCATGTTGTCCCTGACTCTAGTCATCCAGAGCAACTCCAATTTAGGCGAACTCCCTGGGGATGGGATAATGGTTTAAATGGCCAGCGACCCTTTCAACAGTCATCTAACCATCCTCCTCCTTCTTCTTCTTCGCCTTCTCATTCTTCTCAACCATTCTCTGCTGTCTCCTCTCATAAGCGGAATCATTCAAAAAGCAATCCTTCTCCTTCAACCCCTTCCTTCAAACGTGACAATCTTCCTAATTCACACCATCCTCCTCCTCCTCATCATCATCATCATCATCATCACCATTCCCCTTCAGCTGTCGCTCATTCTATCTTAAAATCCGCTTCTCACAATAAATTGGCCCATGGTGATCATAATCTCATTCTACCCCTGGATGATATGGAAACTGTAGCTGCTCGTAATGACGAAACTGCAGAGGCATTACGTAAACTTGACGGTCTCTCGACTCGTGTTTCTCGTCATTCCCTTAATGCTAATACTAGTAGCCATCGGCCTACTAGTGGAGGAGGTGGTAAAAAATCTAGTCGCAGCAGTAGCAGTAGTCGTCCTCCTTCACCACGCACTCCTTCCACTCATTCAAAACACAAATCTGATCCTGATCAGCACCATTCCCCCACCATCAGCAAGCGAGTTAGTAAGACTAAAAGCTTGATGGGTTCTTCAAAAGACACAACTCATCATATCGCCCATCATAAACCATCATCCTCATCATTAAATAACAAGTCTAATCATCATCATCATCCTGCTGGACTTGTATCATCAATTATTTTCCCAAACCATGAAAGTATCCCTTCTCCTATCATAGCTTCTTCTTCAATCGTTAACTCTCCTCATTCACTTTCCAATAACAACAAAAGCAATAACAGCAACAATAACAATAATGATAATAATAATAATAATAATAATGATAATGATAATAACAATCTGGTTGGGCATTCTTCATCTAAACAAATACCTTTGAAACCTTCAATCGATCATCATCAAGGTGACACCACTCATCATTCTCACACGATTATTGCTACTACTGCTACTGCTACTCTTATCACTCCCGCACTTAATACTCACACTGCAGAAAGTGATAGCAAGCGAGTCTCATCTTCTTTAACAAGTTATACAACCGGTACTCTATCAACTCGTGACTCTACTTCAGCTACTTCAGTTTCTGTTTCGTCTTTGGGTGCAGCACCTGCTGGTTCTAATAATCCTTCCCATTCTTTTCCTGTCAATCCTAAACGTTCTGCCAGTATTGGAAGTCAAAGTTCTTCTTCAAAAATGAACAATCCATCTGTCATAGACAACCATTCAACTGACCACTCATTGGCTACCAGCGAAAGTCTTCCTGCTGGAGGAGCACAAACAAGTACAGGCGATGGAGTGGTGATCATTCCACCTGTCCCACCACTGCCTAAGGATTACACGGCATTAAAAAACCTTAGTACTCAAACCTCAACCAACTCATCTCCTCGTCAAATCGAGGCTTTCTCCCACTTACCTACTTCCACTCCTCCTATGACTATGAACTCTCCCTCTTCTCGCCGACATTTTTTTTCTTCAACTGCTGCTCCTAATCCTCTACTTAATCCTACTACTACTTCGGAACCCCTTACCGATCACACTTTCGATCGATCACAAACTCGATTTTTACAATCTTTTTCATCCACCATTCATCCTTCCACTTCCACTTCTACCTCCGCTCCTTCTTCTTCTTCTACTTCTCCTTCTTCTTCTCCTTGCTATAATAAATCTCCTAGTGGTACAATCATTTCAAAAGATGATTCCAATCATTCTTCTAGTTCTCCAACTGTCTATAAATCTAAAAAATGGAGTCTTTCAGCTGCTCTTGGAATTCAAAAAAGTCCTTCATTTTTAAAAGAACATCAATCGGCAGATCATCCTCATCATATTCGTCAGGCTTCTACCACTACTACCCACTCTCATTCTTTAAATTTACCTCATAATCCTGCATCACCCTCGCTTTCGTCTTTTAATAGTCTTCAACATACTGTTAGCTCACCATTATCTAAGATAGCTGGAGTCGGTGCCTTAGAAAAAGATCATTCTAAGCATATCTCGCTTGCTTCTTCTTCTTCTTGCATTCCTGACTTTCTTCATCACAGTTCAACAACTAATTTGAGAAATCGTACCACCAGTACGGCAAGTATTAAAACAAATGATACTACTACTATCATCAGCTCTCCCGTTCATCCACAAGTAACGGCCGTCATTCATAACTCCACAATTTCATCTCCTTCTGCTTCTGGTTCTCCTTCGGCTAAATTATCCATATCCAATCCTATAAATTCTAGAAGAACTCCTTCTGGCATTCCTTTTTTTTCTCGTAAAAGTTCTGCTCAATCACAACCTGAATCTGTTCTTGTCAACCAATCAGACAAATCCGCTTCTGCGCATAAACATGATGCACAATCTAGCAATCATGAAAATGAAAAAATTCAGAGTGCTGGTAGAAAATCCATAATGGGATTAAATGTCTTTATGCGAAATTCTTCTAGTAAAAAATCTTTAACAACACCAACGGCTGCCACCATTACAACAACAACAACAACCATATCCACCACCTCATCTATCAATAATCATCTTACTAAAACTAACAATACTCTTGGTCCAACTTCAACTTCTCGCTACTCAATAGGTAGTCATGGTAAAATTCATCATGAAAAGTCTTCCTCTATTTTAGGTGGTAAAAAAAATTCCAGTTTTCATCATATTGATGAAGATCTTTCTTTACCTGCTAGAAGAAATACTTTGGGCTCTAAAGCTTCTAATTTAATTGGTAGAAAACGTGGTAAAGTAAGCAAACTCTGGCTCTTGCTTTTTTTTAATTTTAATTTTTTTTTTTTTTTTAATTTTTAATTTTACTCTTTCTCTCTCTCTCTCTCTCTCTCTCTCTCTCTCTCTCTCTCTCTCTCTCTCTTTGTTATACATAATAATCATAATAATCATCATTTTTGGTGTGAATGGACTAATAACTTTAGACTATTTCGACCGCACCTCAATCTATAAAGGCTGAGGTTCCTCCACCTTTACCTCCCTTTCAGATGTCAGCTATTCATCCTTCCACCGTTCAAAAACTTGATTCCATGTCAAATTTATCTTCTTTAAGAAGAAAAAGTGGAGATGAATCATCAAAGATTGGTATGGCGGCTACTCTTAATGGTCATAGTAGTTTGGCTGGAAGAACTCGAACATTTAAAGAATCTACTTCTTCTCGTAGGACTTTGCCTACCATTGATGCTTCTCCACTTAGATTAGAAGCTCAACCCGATCATAAACCTAATTCTTACTCTGATAACATCAAGTATGATATGACTACTAAGGCTACAAGTACTACAACAACTGCTACTACTACTACTAGAAATTCTATTTCCGCCAACCGAGGATTCGAAACTTCTTCTACTCCCACTAAAATCCCTCGTGCGATCGATCGGAATAATAATACCTACAAATATTTAAAAAGCCCTTCTTTGAAAAATCATAAAAGTAATAGTTCAATCGGTACTGAGACTCATACTGTAGTGGAAGCGGTAGATCCAGTAGATCATAATGAAGATGATCAATTTGATGAATTTGGTTCTTATCATCATCAATTGGCAGCAGCAATAGCAGCACCTATTAGTAGTAGTGGTGGTGGTGTTGGTGCTGGTGGTACTCGAAGGGGTGCTGATCATAATTCTGGTTCTTATGTTGTTTTGTCGTCTATTCCTAGGAGTCGGTCGGGTGCATCTTCTACTAGTCGATCTTCGAAAAAATTAACAACTCATGATTTACCAAAAACTGATTCTGCTACCGCTACCTCTTCTTCTTCTTCTTCTTCTTCTTCCTGTTCTTTAAATTCTGCAAGTCTTGTGAATAATCTTACACGTCAAGGCTCATCATCAACGAATGATATCAATCATACTGTAGGAGGAGGAATAAGATCGATCCCTAAATCATCGTCTGGACCTCTTCCTGAAACTTCAATCTCGTCAAATACTTCATTTGAACCTAGTTTCTCGACTACTCATGGTGAATCATCAGCTGCTGCTAGGTTAGCTGCTGCAAGAAGAACTGTAGCGAAAAGTCAAGAAGCTCAAGCTGCTAGAAATGCTTCTAGAAGAATATCGACTGCTGTCTCTGGACCCAGGGACTTTAACACTACCAGTAGTACTAATTCTACTAACAATTCCAATGCTAACTCTAATTCCAATTCAGAGTTTAATCATCTCAATACACCGTCTAGCCCTACTACGACTACCACTACTGCGGCTACTAGAATTTCAAAAACTTTATCGACTGGTAAACTTACTATTCCTTCACGGATTTCAAGATCTTTAACTACTCCTTCTTTTACTGGTTCTCATGAAAATCTTCATAACACTCGATCTCACTCAGATAATTCTGATCGATCTCAAACTTCTACACCTTCAAAAGAAGTAGCAGTCACATCTAATCATTCACATTCTCAAATGAGTGAAGAAGAAATGAAGGGGGATGAAGAAATGCAGGCTTATATTAAGAGACAATACAATAAAAAACTGGCAAACGGAATGTCTCCAAACGAAGTATCTAAATTATTCGAATTTCCTAAACCTATTGAACCCACTCAGCCTTTAACACCACAAGAAGCTATCAGATTATATCGAAATTATTTATCAGATTATGAGAAAACTGAGATATTAGATTATCCTTCTGTTTATTATGTGGGGGCTGAAAGTCAAAAAAAACTGGCTTGTAGAGAGCAAAGTTCAAATAATTTTGGATATGATGATGAAAGAGGAGATTATCAAATTGTTTTAAGTGATCATTTGAGGTTTAGATATGAGGTAATTGATGTTTTAGGGAAAGGGTCGTTTGGTCAGGTACTTCAGTGTAGAGATCATCAAAATGGTGAGATGGTAGCTGTGAAGATTATTAGGAATAAAAAAAGGTTTCATCATCAGGCGTTGGTTGAAATTAAAGTTCTGGAGAATTTGGTTAAATGGGTGAGTGGCTTTTTTATATCTATCTATCTATCTATCTATATATATGAAAGTTTAAAAATTGGACATCTTATTATGATCATCATCATTAACATTACCATGAGTAATAGGACCCAGAAGATAAGCACTGTGTCTTGAAAATGACAGATCATTTTTCATTTAGAGGCCATTTATGTATTGTTAATGAATTATTAAGTATTAATTTATACGAGTTGATTCGAAATAATGGGTTTAATGGCTTCTCGACAACGTTGATTAGGAGGTTTACGGTTCAGATTTTGATGAGTTTGTCGTTGTTGAGGCATCATCGAGTTGTTCATTGTGATTTGAAGCCTGAGGTTAGTTAGTTATTTATTTATTATTGTTATATCTGTTTTGAGTTTTGGTTTATCTGATTTGATTTTTTTTTCTTTATTAATATTGGTGGTATCGGTATGGGTTGGGATGGTAGAATATCTTACTTAAACATCCTGGCAAAAGTGCTATTAAAACTATTGATTTTGGCTCGAGTTGTTTTGAACATGAAAAAGGTTGGTTTTTTTTTTCTTTTTTTAAAAAAAGAAAAAAAACAACTGAGGCGGGAAGAGGGGAAGGAACGGTCGGTATGGATGAGAGAATAAATAAATAATGAATTGACGCGATTATTTTTTTACGTAATAAAATGAAAATCAAAAACAGTTTATACATACATTCAAAGTCGCTTTTATAGGTCACCTGAGTGAGTTTTTGAGTTTAATTCTTTAATTCTTTACTTTTTTTTTTTTTTTTTTTTTTTTTTGAAAAGTATACATGGCTTTTTATCAAATACAGAAGATGAGCTTATATATTAATGCTTTCTTTTCTTTTTTTTTTTTTGAAAAAAAAAATGATTTCTCAATAATGGTAGAGTAATACTGGGTATGAATTATCATATGGCTATTGATATGTGGAGTTTAGGGTGTATTTTGGCCGAATTATATACTGGATATCCTATCTTGTAAGTTTTTTTTTTGTGTGCATCAAACTTTTTTTTTTTTTTTTTTTTTTTTTTTTTTTTTGTATAGAGCCAACATTTATTTTATTTATTATTACCATTATTTGCGATCTTTTCTCAGTCCTGGAGAGACTGAGTCGGAACAGCTGGCTTGTATTATGGAAGTGCTGGGTGTGCCTGATAAATATTTGGTTGATCGGAGTTCGAGACGGAAACTTTTTTTTGGTGAGTTGTGTTTTTGATTGGCTATTTATTTCACGCGTCTATTGACCTTAACTCTCTCTCTCTCTCTATGTGTATATATATATATATATATATATGTGTGTGTGTGTGTGTGTGTGTGTGTGTGTGTAATCTAGATTCCACTGGTGCACCTAGACCGGTTGTTAACACTAAAGGCAGAAGACGACGAGTAGGATCCAAGTCATTGCAATCTGTGTTAAAAACAGATGACGAACTTTTTGTAGATTTTATTGCAAAATGTTTAGCATGGGATCCTGAAAGAAGATTAAAACCAGATCCAGCGATGAGACATCCTTGGATTGTTGCTGGAAGAAGTCGAATGACTACAGGTCTTCTTTCTCATGTTGGAACTCCCATTGGGTCTAGGTTGAGTGGAAGGAATTTAAGTAGTGTCCATCATTCTGGTGGTGGTAGTGGTGGTGTGATAACAGGGAGTATGATATCTTCTCCGAGAAGGAAAACGGGCGGGTTAGGAATGGGGTCTGGGTCGACGATGAGTAGTGGGAGTGGTGGTGGTGGTGTGTTAGGGTCCGGGCTTGCTGCTTCTTTAAGAGGTCGGACTCAATCTATTAGTACTAAATTGCATAATGGAGGTGGTGGTGCGGGAAATGGAGTGGGAGATAGAGATAGAGGTGGGGGTGGGGGTAATAGTGGCGGAGGGGCGGTTCCACCTGGAAGTAGTTCTAAAACTGGTTTTAGCGGGATTGGGGCTGGGATTCGGCAGTCTTTACCTGTTAGAGCTGGGCAGTAAATGTGTTAGTGTGTGGGTTTTTTATTTTTATTTTTTTTGGAAATGGTTTTTGAGGTGGTGAATGTGTGTGTATGTCTGGCATGCGTGTGTGTATGTAGGTGGAAAGGATTGTGGTTAGTGTGGTTATATAAGTTAATTAGATGAATTTAGTTGGTCAGAGTAGTTCTTTTATACATATACATTTATGTATGTATGTATGTATATTTCTTCTCTTTTCTTTTCTTTTTCTTCTTTTTTTTTTTTTTTTTTTTTTTTTTCTGCTTTTAATTGCTATAATATAGTTTTTGGTATATTGTTATTTTGGTTGAGATGAGGTGTTAAGGTTGAGTGAATAAATAGGGGTGGAGGGGGGAGGGAGTATCACATACTACAAAACATCAAGAGGAGTGGGGGGGGGGGGGGGGGGGGGGGGATTGGAAGGACTTGCTTACTAGCCAATTTGTAGACATTCCCCAGAGCACAAGCTACTGTTTTCGAACTGGACTTACTTGCTAACAAGCAATTCTGCAGCAACCTTGAATCCTAATCATGATTCATCTATCCAATTGAACATACATACATACATATACAGTGTAGTGAACCCAGCAAAAAATAAATAAATAAATAAAAAATAAAAATAAAAAATTCACTACCTCATGATTTTATTATTATTATTATTATTATTGTTTTAGACTCTCATTTCTCTCAACCTACCACCCTTAGGTTTCATTGAAAATGTGTATCATAGTTAAGCAGCATATCTCTTAATTCTAAATATCTTAATGATCATTTCACTTAAAACTCTTTATCCTGTTCACTAAACAAGTAAAGACCCTTAAAATCATCTACTACTATGACTTACTGACTTGTAATCTATTGTAGCATTGAACTTCATCACATGAACTTTTTATATATATATATATAGTGACTGGAAGGTCTTCCCAAGCTGAAACTTAAATGTAAGGCTTTTTATTATTATTATTATTATTATTAGGGGGTATCAATGTTCAGGGATCCGCAATTAGGGATCAGGATTTTTTTTTCCCGGGATCAGACATTATTAATTGCGGAAGATTCTTATCCACTAGCCCTGGGGCTAGTGGATAAGGAATCCACAATAATGCATTATCCTGCCTTATATACCCCAATTTCCATTCCTGATTCCTGATCCCAAACTCATCACATCCATGAGGCATATTCAGAGAGTAGTCCAAGATGTGGTTATGGCAGAAAGTTGTGCAACATGTGCTTATGACAGAAAGTTATCCAAGATGTGGTTATGAAAAATTGAGTAGAAAAATGTTGGATAAGAGGTGAACATTGACATGTAAAGTGTCTAATAACCCAATTATTTGCAAAAATAATTGCAGAAGATAATTGGGGTATAAGGATTTTTATCTGCAATTAATTTAATTGCGGATCCCTGAACATTGATACCCCCTATTATTATTATTATTATTATTATTATTATTATTATTATTATTATTATTATTATTATTATTATTATTATTATTATTATTATTATTATTATTATTATTATTATTATTATTATTATTATTATTATTATTATTATTATTATTATTATTATTATTATTATTTATTTATTTATTTTTTTCATTTCATTTCATTTTATTTTATTTATTTATTTATTTTTTTGGGAGGGGATTGGGGGGGGGTTGGGAAGGGAGAGGGAGAAGGGTTAAGGGGAGGGTTATAAAACTGATAGATCTTGGTCTTTGTTAATTTCCAAAGATTCTTGATTTGGATTTGAAATCAAGTGATTTGGGTGTTAGGTCATTTGATTTGTTTCAACTACACTAGATTGAGAAATTCATGAGTTTGTTTAGATGTGTGAACTTAACTTAAGATGAGTTGTTATTGTCAAATTTGATATTCAAAGTTGGTATCTGTCAAGGATTGGTCCAGAGGTGATGAGTCAGAAATGGGATAGAATTTTAAAGGATATAAATTCAGGAGTTCACAATAGTAGCAACTAGATAAAGATTACTTCAAAGGAATAATTAATAGCTAGACTTTTCTGTATATGAGTTATAAAGTAATAAGACTAAGGATAGGTATATATGATAAGAATAATGGTTAAGATGATAAAAAAAATAAACTTTTACTTCCAATCCACACCCCTTTCAAAGACAAAAAAAATACCAACATGTAAATTTTTTTTAAAAAAAGATACCTATTTCAAATAACTAAGTACAGACAGTTCTAGAAAAAGGAAAATAAGAAGTAAATTCACATGAACTTAGAACACTACTGAAAAAAAAAGGTACATTACTTAAATATGAGAGGATAGAAATTCTCACTCCAGGTGAATTTACTCATATCAAAGTCAAAAAGGAATTCTTAATTCACACTCAAGGTAAGTTTTAACTTGTCACCAATAATATTCCAACTCAAAGAATGCTCAAGTCAGAAATAGCATTATTGGCACATCAAAGTAATAGTTTTTATTGAAAATTACTTAAGCTGTAATATTGAGCACTGGTTAAGGAGTTATTGCAACAAAAACTTATGTAAATATTTTAATTAAATGCCTTAAAAGCTGTCTGAAAGTATCAGTTTACTTAATAATGATTCATAATTATAATATATATATATATATATATATAGAGAGAGAGAGAGAGAGAGTGTGTGTGTGTGTGTGTGTGTGTGTGTTTGTGTGTGTGTCAGGCTGAGTTCAAGTACAGAGACATGAATAGCTTGATTAGTCAGTTGTATAGAAGATTTAATGGTCCTATATGAATACTGTAGTACAAATCCAATAAGCTATAAAATATAACTCAATATAAGGGTCTCAGTAATTTTTATCACTCTATTTATAAATGGGTTACAATCTTATAGTTGGTAGAAAAATAGATATAAACATCCTAACACTATTCAAAGACTTTTAAAAGTACTATTGATATGTATTGTAATTCTAATGGTTATATGTTTTAATTAGGGGGTATCAAAGTTAGAAATCTTCCATTTTAAAATACTTTTTTTCCCATCAAATCAATCATGATTATTTTTAAAAATATGCCATATTGTGCCACCAGAACACCTTTTTACTTAGAATTAATGTTTAGTTTATGGCTTTCTTTTTGTGTTTTGAAATACCTTTCAAAAAATTACAAATTTCTAACTTTGATCCAATTGTAATGATAAAGAATGTAGAAAATAAGATAAAAAAACCCCTACTTTTATACCCAATAATTCTCCAATATTTTCCCATGGTTTACCAATTCTATACACAGCCAATGACACCTCAATCTAGCTAATAAACCTGCCCATCAACATAAAGAATGACCAATAACAAAATTAAAATGATATCACCCACCAGAATCCTGGAGTAATAGGGATAATCCATCAAAATAAAAGAATAAGCAAAAAAGAGAGTATATGCCTGTAATAACTTAAAATAAAAGACTAAAAAAAGAAAGAATAATACTAAATATAACATATATATAAGAGGGATTAACAGTAGAAATGAAGGGGCTAATTATTCCAAGTTACTATGTGAAATCCCCATCCAAATATGACCAATATTGACTGAGAAGCCACTGAGAAACCCAAAATAAGGCATGTAATGTGGGGTAACTGAATGCAGTTTCTTGGAAGGCGCTTGTACAGGTAAATCATTGACTAAATAGGAAATTTTAAGTGTGGTAGTGAATTATGGGTGCCAATCTTGAGGTTATTAATGAAAATAGTGCAATAATGATGTCAATGCACTAATTATATAAATTAGGACACTGAAAAAGTGCCTGTTGCTTATTTTAGTGTGTTTCCCCATAGTAGGCATACGCTGTGGGGTAACCATTGTGTGAAAATTTTAACTTTACTAAATATGAAGCTATTCACGTGGGACAAATGCAGGAAGTATGTGGCCAGTACACAGAAGCCATTTCTTGCATAAAAAACACCAAATTTAAAAGTGTTATTTTTATGCACTTAAATAGCCAAATAAATAGTTCTAATTAAGAAAAATTGATCTGTCAAGGCACATTTTTAATATTATTAAATTTATAGTGCATGTATTCAACTTTTAAGTGATTTAAAGTGCATTTCTTGTTTTTTCCATAAAACAATGAAAACAACAGCTTTAAGTTTACTTCAAAATTATGTAGCCTTTTGTTTAAGGTTCTTAAGATTGCCCTGACATATTCCAACTTAATATGAAGTACATAATAATTATAAAAGGTGGATATATGCATGTATATAAGGTATTATAATGGCATATATTGCGTTTACTCATTGATTTCTCTCATGTATACAACTTGTATACCTTTATTTATTATCCCATGTGTACTACATGTGTTTAACATACTTTATAAGCAGTTATTACTCAGTCCTGGGAACATCCAGGCCAACAGTGTGTGTGTGTGTATGATTGTGAATGCGAGATTGTTTAGTATTGTGAGATTTCATTCAAGAAGGAGTTATTTATGCATTTGTATCATGCATTCACATTTTCATAGTAAACCATTTTTTTAAAAAAAATAAATAAAAAATAAATAAATAAAAAATAAAAAAAATGAAAAAATATAAAATATAAAATTAAAATTAAAAATTAAAAATTAAAAAATATTAATAAAAAAAATATTAAAAATAAAAAATAAAAAATAAAAAATAAAAAATAAAAAATAAAAAATAAAAAATAAAAAATAAAAAATAAAAAATAAAAAATAAAAAATAAAAAATAAAAAATAAAAAATAAAAAATAAAAAATAAAAAATAAAAAATAAAAAATAAAAAATAAAAAATAAAAAATAAAAAATAAAAAATAAAAAATAAAAAATAAAAAATAAAAAATAAAAAATAAAAAGTAAAAAATAAAAAGTAAAAAATAAAAAATAAAAAATAAAAAGTTAAAAATTAAAAATAAAAAATAAAAAATAAAAAATAAAAAGTAAAAAGTAAAAAATAAAAAAAAATAAAAAAAAAATAAAATATAAAAAATAAAATAAAAGTAAAAATAGAAAAATATCTTTAATTCAAATGATGATATGTTAAGAGGTTAGATATATAAATTACTAGTATCAATCTTTATGAGAACTCTGAAGAGTGTTGAACACATATTATTATTATTTTTATTATTAAAAAAATGAAGGAAATTGTTAAGACCTAAGAAGGTGGACTACTACTAGTGCTGTTGCTAGCCTTAAACGGGACTGACTATGTTGGGTTACAACAGTGAGACTACTAGACTGACTATGTTGGGGCTACCAACAGTGAGGGGAGACAAGACTGACTATGCTGGATACAGAAGTGAGACTAACTAGACTGACTATGTTGGGGCTACCAACAGTGAGGGAAGAGAGTAACTAGATTACTAAATAAGCTGTCCAATGAGGAGCACTCCACGGCGCTTTCCTCATATATCCCCCCTTATGCAGTATACACTCTTCCGCCTCTTCCCAATATATAGCGCCCCTAGTGCTCCTCCTCTCTACCTCTCAACCAAATCCTAACAGAAATGACACTGTTGTGATAAACTTAAACTTTTACATCAATGACATATGTTTATCCTTTTTTTCAAGTAAGAAGTGAAAAAGTAAAAATAAATAAATATATATAAAACTTTTATCTTCAGCATTTTAAAAATAATAAATAATAGTAACTAAATAATAGAGCAGAATTGAATAGAATAGAAAGGAAGAAAATAAAGTAAAATATAATATAATATAATATGATATAATAAAATAAAATAAAATGAAAGGGAAAAAAATAATATAATATAATATAATATAAAGTAAAATAAAATAAAATTCAATAAAATAAAATAAGATTATTTAAGATAAGATAAGATATAGATAAGGTAGGATAGGAAAAGATAAGATAAGATAAGATAAGATAAGATAAGATAAAATGTGATTATTTAAGATAAAATGTGATTATTTAAGATAAAATAATATAAGATAAGATAAGATAATATAGGATGGGATAGGATAAGATAAGATAAAAAAGAAAGCTTTATAATTGGACTTGATGAAAATGCATAGCAAAAAAAAGGGTGTGTTGTGATGTTTTTGATAACTACTTTATTTTTTATTTTCTATTTGTTGTGTGTGTGAATTATTATTTGTTACCTTTTCCATTCTCTATAAAATATTTTTCATTTTTTAACATTATATTATTTTTGTTATAATTCTCTTCCTTTCCTTTCCATCCCCACCCCTCTCTCTCTCTCTTACATTAAAAACTGGTATCAAAGTAAGAAATTTTCCATTTCAAAATACTTTTTTTTCCACCAAATCAACCATGATTTTTTAAAAAAAATATACTATATTTTCTCCCCAAAACAAATTTTTATTGAGAATTTATTTCAAGTTTGTGTCTTACTTACTGTGTTGTGAAATTCCTTTTAAATAATTTCCAATATTTAACCTTGATACCACCTATTCAATATCATTTCCTTTTTTAAATCTTCCCTTTTTTTCATATACCTTTGATTTTTTCTGTGCTCTTCAACCATTTTTTCTTCCCTCCAACCCTCTCCAACCCTTTCCACTTCTTATGATCCCGTTTTGTTTCCCTCTCCAACTCTCTCTACTTTTTTTATGCATAGGGCACAAGAGTATTTATGTGAGAAGGCGAGAGAAGGGAATGGATTGGATTTGAAGTGTAGGAAAAGTTAAGGGGTTGAGAGTATAGAGAAAGGGTGGAAAGAGATGGAATGATATTTTGATGGTAGAAAAAGGGATCAGGAGAGGTGAAGAGTTAATTGAAGGGTATTGAAAGGAGTGGGAAGTGGTTAGAAGGGTAGAAATAACAGGGTATGTTTAGTGGGTTAAGGAGTGAAAGAAAGAGGAGGAGAAAAAATGAAAGGGGAAAGGAGTTTAGAAAAAGAGTTGTTGAGGAAATAAGGGAAAATATGAATGTGTAAGTAGGAGTGAGAAAATTAGAAAAAGGAGTTTGTAAGAGTGATAGTAGACAGTAAAACAGAAAGGTGAATTCTATTGTATGGTTATACATTGAAATTCACCTTCATATTATATTTCTGGATACAGAAACAGCTGTAGTTCAATAAAATTAACACCAAGTTATGGTTTTAAAAGTTTTAACCTGCTATACTAAATATGAGAGTTCCATAATAATTTTTACTGGAATTAAATTATAGTGTAAGGCTTTGTATACATTTTCAGAAATTTGAGTTACAGAAACATTGACTACTTATAATAATACCAAAATTAAAATAATTAAAAGTAATAGAGCATAGAAATTACTCCTTACATAGTAATACATTTATTCTTACCAATAATTTAATTTTATGTGTTTGATAATTATACATATTTTGAGAAAATATGTGAAATTTCTATATTTAATAAAATAGTCTGAAAAAAACTCATACTTAAATTTAAAAACCTCAAAAAAATTTAGTAACAATTAGAACCAGGTCTTGAACCTTGATAAAAGCTATAATAAAAAATTATTCCAAATCATTAAAAATGAGAATTTGAATTTCCAATTGAGTGCTGATGTTTTGGTATAAACCTTTTTTTTGGCATCTCCATGAAATTGAACTGAAACTTTCATATACCACACAATTTTGGGGCGGGCTTGCTATTAAGTCCTCAACTTGAAATCAGACCAGACTCATACTGAAATTTACTTTGAACTCATCTTGAGCTCTTAACCAAAAATGGATGAATCTGTGCTGGAATAATAGTGAAATTTTAATGAATAATTTATAGAAATAATAACAAACAAAGATTAATAATCTAATCCATTCACAGAAATTTTTTCATAAAACTCATTTTCATTTTCATTTTGAATTTCACTTGATCATTAAAAAGACTGAAAATTATACTATTTATTTCAAAAATATCACTTTTAACCTCTCTAATGATTTTATTATATTTTTTTTTGAAAAAATATAAAATAAGATCAGTGGTTCTTTTTATTGATAACTCCTTTTAACCAAGAATTTGAAGCTTTTTTTTTAATTTAAACCATATTACCTGATTTTTTTTTTGTATTTTTATTATTTCTGATTATGAAATATAATTATTTTAAATTCAATGGATTTATTTAAGAAACATATTGAACCATCAAAATTCTTAAGTTTTTATTCTGGAATATTGTAAAAAGACTCATAATTAAAAAAAATAAAAGATAGAAATATGTTTTCCTCATTTCTGTTTCAATGAAATCATCTAATAGCTTCTTTACACTAAGCACTAATAATTGATAAATTGTTTAATTATATGTCTAGAAAGAAGTATAATTCTTATAACAGTGAATTTTAATCCAGTTTTTTACATTTTTGTATGCAAGAAGATGATTAAAATTAAGAGGAAATATATTTTTGCTCTTTTTTTTTCTATTGAATATTCAACTACTAAGAATTTTTGCAATATAAATTTATTCAATGTAATACATATATGATATTTTGAAACTCTTCATAATTTATTTCATCAAAATTCCATGTAAATATGATTATTTGGTAGAGTAATCTCATGAGTTGAAATAATTAATCACTACTTAGTGAATTTTCCATATGAAAGACTGAAACTCAAGCTAGATGTAAAAATTTAAAGATAATAAAAAAAAAGTAGCATAAATTTATTTAAACTTTAATTTTAGTGCTTGATTTTGCTTCAATGCTGTATTGTGGGATAATTTCAGTGTCAACCTGGGAATAAGAACCATATAATTCACAAAGTGTTCTCATGTTAAAAAATGTGCTTCAGGTAAATATTTTGATTGTATTATTGTTCAAGAACTGAATTAAATAGGTAAAAGTGGTACTTTTTGATAATTCTATCAGTTTCAAATTGAAAAACTATTATATGATATTCATTTTTTAAAAAAGACGCAATAGGTACTTTAGATTATACCTATGTAGAAAAGCGGCTGTAAAGGCAATCATCTTTTGATTAAAAATAATATTATTCCATGTTTCAAATGAAAAAAAAAAAATTCATTTCAAGGCGTTGAAAAATAAATTGAATGAAACATTGCAGGTACACTTTTTTAGTCATTAGAATTAAAGTTTTGATAGGAGTAATTCACAACTGAACACTTACACACAATTGTAAAATTAAATATATGGGTTCAAGATTTATCAATGATTTATTGGAATTATGATATTTATGCTGATTGGCAGATCTTATATGATGTTTCTATTCAATTTCTAAGTGTATGAAAAACAATCCCTTTGATATTTCATTTAAAAAGAAGAATTTAAAAATTTTCTTGAAATTGGCCTTATCACAAAGCAATACTGGAATGAGTATATTTTTATAAAAATTAATTTAAATAAAAAAACTTCAAATCTTAATAACAGATTTAAAACAAAACATAAATATTAAAATTTGACTTTTTATAAAAATATATATTGATTTAAAAGATATTTACTTATTTTTTTTTAAAAAATGACCAATTTTATCCCGTGAGGATTCCCTTCAACTTACAAGTATAAGTCTAAAAAATTAATATGATGCTCTGAATACTCTATATGATGTGTACCTAAGGCAAAAATAATGTTTTTTTGAAGTAATTCAAATCTAAGCAGAAGAGCTGATATCTTTTTTATAAAATATAGTTGTATAAAATTGTTTTTTAGGTAGTTTCTTAATCTGTTATATGGAAAGAAATAATATCATAATCATATATAATCAACTTAAAACTATTTTTAATATAATATTTTCTAAAAATGATACTTAATTTTTACTTATTTTCAGAACTTCAAAGTATTTAATAAAAGTATTTTGATATAAAAATATAATTGTTTTTATATTTAAAAGTATTTAATAAAACTTCTAAAAAAGTATAAATTTTATCATGGCTTAAATTAGCTTGAACCACACTTGGAAACAAGATTGCATTGAGAGTTCAATCTAAGTTCCTCCAAAAGCATGATAAATAATTTTTTTGAAAATTTATGTAGTCATTGAAATGAAAAAAAATTAGTAAAAGAAAGGTCTCAGAAAGATTATTCTGTTACTGAATAGATTATCATAAATATATTGAGGTAGATAAATTATTGAATTTTTTTAAATTTTCAGTTATTACAGTCCATTATCCAGTTATATATAGCAATAACAAAACAAAAAATTAACCTAAATGGTTATACATGTAGATACATCTTTTATTCAACCTTTACTTGAATTATTTAATTTAATTCAAAGCCATTTTTAATCTAACCAACATATTTTACTATTACATTTAAAAATAAATACAATAAACTCATAAAATACATAAGTTCAATGGCTTAAATTTTCTTTAAATGTTTTGTTCTAGTTCTCAACTTTTTGCTAAAGTTTTCCTACTATATTATTTATTTATATCATGTATAGTTATCATAGGGATTCTGTGAATTCTTGTGTAAAAAAGCAAAATAGTATTTCATTACCAATTACTTTACTATATTACTTTCTTAGTCTTAAAGTGCATTGTAAATCAAAAATATAAAATAAAGATGTATAAACTATATGTTTAAGTTCAAAAATATCAATAAAAAATATTTTTCAATCATTTTCCATATTGGCAGAATAGAGCTGTAGATTGAGGGGGTGAACTCTGATTTTTGCCTGAAGAACAAAGTTCACTCTCTATTTTTCACTACCTCAATGGACAACCTCACAATCTCTCCACACAACTTTTTCTGCCTTGTCATTTCTGTTAATTCTATTACCATTCCCCATCCTTTTATTGCCCTCCTGATACATTTTCTACACCCTTTAAGCTTCAAAATCTAATTTTAAGCCCTCCTAAATACTCCCCTCCACTCTATTTTCACTTTTAACACAACTCCACCCCTTTTGCCACCTCTTGCTCACCTCTCATTTGCCTCACTCACCCCAATCACCTCCATTAGCCCTGACCAGCCTTTCTCTCACATTCTCAAACTATTTCTCACCTCCCCCAGCTCTCGCTTATCTCCCCTAGCTGTTTTTCACCTTCCCAAGCCCTTTCCAGCCCTTCACGCACCTCCCCCCATCCCTTACTTTGGCTGGAGATGTGAGCGAGGTGCTGTAAAGACTAAGGAGGGCTGGGAGAAGTTATTGAGAGGCCTTTATGACCTCCCCCAGACTTTTAAAGCCCCTTTCTCACCTCCCCCAGCCTCCCCAGTCCCTTAATTTGGCTGGAGATGTGAGTGAGGTGCTGTAAAGACTAAGTAGGGCTGGGAGTAGTAGGTGAGAGGATTTTATCACCTCTCCTAGCCCTTTAAAGACCCTCACTCACCTTTTCCAGCCTTCCCAAATTGGATTAGGGGATTTTATAATCTCTCTCAGCCCTGTAAAGCCCCTCTCTGACCTTCCACAGCCTTTCCCAGTCCCTTGATTTTTATGGGTGAGGTGAGAAATGAGATGGAAGAGGTGAAAAAAGTTCTTGGGAGGCATGCAAGGGCTTGGGAAGTAGCCAAAATTTGATAAACTTGAGAATAATTAATATGTTTAAATTAGAAATAAAAAGGAATAAAATATTGAGTAAATATAACCCATTCCAAGTGGTAAATAATGTAACCAAATACATATTACAGAATTTGAGTTGCTTTTGTTTACCCAAAAAATGTGGCCAAGTGTTGAGAAAGGAAGATATTTTTAGGGAAGAAGCATAAAAAAAATACAAAGTAAAATAAAACTAACTAATGACAGGGGGCTGGGAAAGGTGAGTGAGGTTCTGTGGGAGGGGTGTGAAATAAAGATAAGATAAGGGAGAGGGGTGGAAGGAGAGGAGAGTTGTTTTCTCACTGTGAAGGGAAGGGATAGGGTAGAGAGGGTAAGTAGATGGCAAGGTTAGCAATGAGATAAGGGGGGTAGGATTGGAAGGCAGATTGAAGATAAGGGAGAATTAGGGGAGGGAGGTATCAGATTAAAGTCCCACTTGGAATTCTACCAGGAATTGTTTCAGGAAGCAAAAAAAGCACTAGATGTCTAGTGCACACTTTTTTCCTGCTGTGAATATTTCTTGAACTATTAATCATCTGTGGTTCAATGAAGGTTCAAATCAGTTTCAAGGTTTTTTAAAAGTAAATTTAATATTTATTCATGATTGTTTCATCACCACCTCAATGTGTGCTGAAAAATATATGAATTAGGGTTCAAGGTTGCGGACTTGAAAGCAAGTCTGCCCCCCATAGTGCATGGTTATAAAAGACCTTTTTACATGTCATTAATTTCTCCTCCAATTTTTATTTTTTATATAATCATTTACAAAGAATTTATTGAACTTATTTTTAATAAATTGAAGAACATAATAGGGGTTCTCAAAACTTACCAAATATGCCACATATACACACCACAAAAAAGGTACCAAACCAGCCATCAAAAAATAAAATACACCTGCCCTGGAAAGGTGTATTTCAACAGTGTATTTGTACCCAAACACATCTTCTTTTTTGTCAAAAAAGTAACCAAAACTCTTCCCTTCTTCATCATTATTAGTCAGAACTAGGTAAAGAGAGGCCAACACTAGGTACAAGGGTGCCAACACCTATATTTTGTTCACCTAATCCTTACAGGCTTCTTCATAAAAATAAGGCATGCAACTAACAAGCACCTAATAGATACCTTTATAATACACTTACCCTTAATCTTCATCACTTTCCACCAACATAAAATGCCACTTTCAGACTGCCATCAAATTGAGATCACTTCTACAGCTCTAGATCTTGATCTAATGGTTAATTCTGATACTGTTTCCAATGCTGAACTACCCCCACCAGTAGATTATAGAAGTACTTCCCCATCTCAAGCCAGTGCTATGAATGCTAAAGCACTACCAATCAACCTTTCTCATTTTTAAGGCCTAGCTTAACTAATTTACAATTTTGTCCAATGAAATTCCCCAGTTTCTAGTTTCATTCATTTTAGTTCATCTCCCAGACTTGAAATTTCCTAAAAATTTTCAGTCACATAAAATTTCTATGATTTAGTATCACTAATATATTTTATCTTCTCCTCATCTCTAACTTCCACCACACATTGATGGTTCTGATTCTTCTCAATTTGGTGATTTTTGGTTTAATAGCTCTTCCTTGGTTGCAAAAATTCTTGCAAATATGATTATAAATTATATCAGCTTCCTTGAAATTCACCTACACCGAATTGGAAAGTTTATAAATATTAATGCCCATGGAGAGCCAAATGTATTTGCGGACTGGCCAGCTATAGGACCTAAGAAGACAGACTACTACTAGTGCTGAACCTAGCCTGGGATGGGAATGACTATGCTACTAAGAAGTGAGACTAACTAGACTGACTATGTTGGGGTTACCAACAGTGAGGTGGGAATGACTATGCTGATACAGCAGTGAGACTAAGAGGTAACTAGATCACTATATAAGTTTTCCAATGAGGCACACTCTGCAGCACTTGCCCCATATAACCCCCTTATGCAATACTTATTCTTCTGCCTCTTTATAATGCATAGTGCCCATAGCACTCCTCCTCACCTCTCAACTAAATCCTAACATTACCCCCTCTTTTACCCCTCCTTCTCCCTGAACTACTTATCAAACTCTTTCACCTTCCCCTTAGCATTTTCCAAGCTCTCCAATGGTTCCCAAGAGCTGTCCCTTACTCCATAACCTTTCCTGTGCACCAAATACTGAACCTTTCCCCTGTACACCCATATAGCAATAATCTTTTCAACCTCAAACTCCTCTTCATTTCTGTCACCAGAAAGCCTATGCACAAGGTTGAGGGTGTTCATGGTTTAGTGATATTGGAAAAGGTTATTGAAGACTACTCCAAAGTACAGAGGAATGCTTCAAGGGAGCAATTCAAAGATAAGTCAAAGATAAATTGATATTGCTCTGAGATAAGTTCAAGGTGAATGATAATGTAATTTAAAGTAACACTAAATATTCAGGTTAATCTCATGGAGGGATGGAACTTAATAATAAAAAGGGATTTAGGAGTTTCAATAGTTTGGAGAGAAATTGATTATTAAGAAAGGTAGGAAACAATAATAGCCTTATGTAATTTAACTACTATCACAACAATATTATAATTTAATTCTAAAGAAATTTAAACCAAATCCACCCCATTATTTAGCCAACTCCATATTGCATTGAGAATTTTAATAAACTTCCCTTTATTTATCACAGACCCTTTAAAATTACTCCTATCCCTACTCACAGACCTTTAATTACCCTTAGACACACAATAACCCAACATTGAAATTATACTATTAATCCTAGTGCTAATACATTGCACATTTGCTTAAAGTTGAAAAGTATAAGCAGATGATTGACTAATTTAGATTTAAGGTTTAGATAGTGCAGTTGCTAGTGTTTTGAAATCAAAACAACAAAGGGAAAAAGCAGTTACTAGGTAGATGTTTCTTTCTGTTCTTCAAGTATGGATTTGTGTACTGATTTATCTATTAAAAGATTGACTTTGGCTTCAAGTGTCATGTGGAGCATGAAAGATGCCTGGATATAAAAAGAAAGCTCTTTTGAGCATGAGAACTCTTCATTAACCTTATCTCCTCATTTCTTTTTCTTGAAAGTTTTAATAGAGTTTGTAAATATAATTAATTCAATATTTATACTATGACAAAGCACTGCAATCCCACTCCCACTCCCCCTAATCCCTGCGCTGACAGCGGGATAACCAAATGTCAATACAAGGTAGTGTGCACCTCATGCATAGCTATGAATTTTTTTTGGATGGAAAGAACTTCATCCTGTTGTCCTCACAAAAATTGAAATTTTTGTCAATGGCACCAAGTAGCATGTGACGTGTTAGAGAAGAACATAGTCATTGAGGAATGGTTTTCCTTGACTAAGTTTTTGTCAATTGCTAAAGATCAGGAAATTGTTGAAGAAATATGGGAGGTGCCCATCAAAAATTATTTGGTGGTGGATGGTACCAAGGAGGTACTAAATCAGAAGGAGAGGAAGGAGATATCTGGTTGGGTAGCCAGTCTAAATCAGGGGGAAAGACCAATGGCTCCTGAAGAAGAGGTTGATAAGCTGGTCAAGGATAGGTTGGATCCAATAGTAGAGGTTGCTCCTACCAAAAAACAAAGTTGGCTGATTGTTGAGGATGAAGAGGATGAGGCAGTGGAAGTTGTAGTACCCCCCAGACCAAAATTATTTATTGAAGCAGATCCTGAGTTTGAAGTAAGTAGTTTTTCTTTCAAAATTTTTAGATTGGTTTTGCTTTAGTAGCTAACTGATTCATTTTTACAAGGAAAAAATCAATGGAAAATTGCCTATCAAACCAGAGGTATTGTTTATTGAGCCTTGAGATGCAGATGAGCCACCAGTCAAAGCTGATCCCTTGAGGGTAACTCTTACCAAACCCATGACTGATTCTTTGAATGGAGAGGTCAAGTTGGACCAGGTCTGGTCTAAGAATCCTGGGAAGGCTTGTCTAACCACATTTTTCAAGAATTTATGCAACAAAATTTATGAGATTGTCAATGTGGCTTCATACAATGTATCCATGGAATTACTGGACATTGGAGGGGTGGTGACAGTTGGGGAGGAAATGGTTTTTGAGAATGGTAGAAAAGAAATCCAATGAGTGGTGGAGAAAATAAAGGAGTTGATTTGGATAAAAATAGAGGAGAATATTTTGAAATAGAAGGGAAAAAAGATAAGAGGAAAAAATGTATATAGTTTTATCTTGAATATTGATTAATTTGTTGTTTTATTTTTGTTGAAATTTATTTATCTAAGAACAAAAAGAAAATTGAAATTGAGAGAAAAGAAAAAAATTATTTTAATTTGTTTTGTTTTGTAGTTTTTTAATTTAAAGTTTAGTAGTTCAAAAATATAAAGAGAAAAAGAAAAATTGTTTTAACAAAAAAAATAAAAAAGAAAAAGAATGCATTTTAAAAATAAAATTTTATAGGATAAGAAAATTTAATTTAAATAAGAAAAAATTTCAGATTTGAAGATAATTGAAAAATAAGATGGTTTTGAATTATATTGTGAAGACGTTTATGTTTGAGAATTATTTAGGTAGGAGAAAAAGAAAAAATATTTTTGAGTTTGAAAAAATAAAGAAAAAATTGAATTGAAGTTTGTAAAACATATAAAGAAAAATTGAAAGGAAAAAAAACATAATTTGGTGTAATAATATTTTGAGAGACAGAAATTTTGATTTATTTTTGTTTTAATTTAAATTGATTATATTTTTTTAAATTTATTTAATTTTATTTTATTGAAATTTAGTTTTATTTTTATTTTATTTTATTTTTATTTGATTTTTATTTATTTTAATTATTTATAAATTTTAGAAAGGAAGAGAAATGAAAAGAAAATATTTGAAATTTATAATTTGATTTAGAAGAGAAAAGAAAAGAAAGAAAAAGTTTTTTTTTTAAAATTTTTAGAGAAAGAAAATTGAGTATTAAGGTTTAGGTTTTTTAGGATATTTTATATGAAAAGATTTTAAAAGCTCAGCAGAGTTTGAAATATTGATGGCTTGTTCCCAAGATGTTTTATTTGAGTCAGCAAGGTAGCCTTCCCATTCCACAAGGTATTGAAGATTCCCCTTGTGCCTTCTTGAATCAAGAATACAACTTACTTCCCACTCTAGATGATCTTCTACTTCAGCTGTTTCCGGAGGGGGCTGGATCTTTCCCAGGTATATTTCTTGAGCAAGTTCCAGAAGAGATATGTGAAAAACAAGATGAATTGATTACCATTTTAAAGGTAACTTGAGTTGAAATGCAATTTGAGAGATTTCTGAATTGATTTTGAATGGACCCAAGTGCTTTTCAGATAGTTTCCTAGATGGTTGAGTTGTTTTAATATTTTTGGAGTGGAGCCATACTTTATTGCCTGTCTTAAAAGGTGGAGCAGATTTTTGATGTTTTTCGGCCTGTTCCTTATATCTTTGAGTTGCCTCCTTGAGGTTAGATTGGAGTTTTCATTGAAGTCATGAAATTTTTCAAAGATAGTGTTCAGAAGGATGATTAATTCTTACATGAATTGGATTGAATTGAGGATTTCATCCATAGATTTTTTTGAAAGGAGATTGTCTTGTTGAATAATGTGTCAAGTTTTTATAAGCAAATTTGGCCAATGGTAACCATGTGGTCCAATGGTATTGTTGATAATTGACATACATTTGAAGATATTGTTTAATGATTTGATTAATTCTTTTGGTTTTCCCATCAGTTTCAGGATGATAGATGGTGGAAATATTCCTTGTAATATTTAGTTGTTGACAAAGTTGAGTCAAGAAAGTAGAAGCAAACAGGGACACTCTATCTTAAATAATATCAATGGGTAATCAATGTTTACAAAATACAAATTCTAGAAATAGTTTAGCTAAATCTTCTGCAGTTGCACTAGTATTAGTTTTAATAAAAATAGACATTTTATAAAATCTGTCAACTATGAATAATATAGAATCAAAGTTATCTGATGGAGGTGATTGAGAAATTAAATCCATATAAATTGATTTTCATGGTTTAGAGGGAATTGAAAGTGGTTGAAGAAAATCATACTTCCTGTGTCAAGGTACCTTGTTCCTATTAAATTCATAACAGGATTTAATATAGGCCTTCATTTACCTGGTCATTCTTGGCCAGAAGAAATCCCTCACTATTAAATGGCAAGTTTTATCAACATCAAAATGACCAGCTAATGGAGAGTCTTTTCTACTATTAAAAATCCATAACTTTATATCCTTAGTGTTGGGTATGACTACTCTACCTTCAAATACTAACAGACCTTATTATATACTGTATCTCTTGGCCCCTTTCTTTGAGAGTATTTTGCCTTTAATCCTCAAAAAATAATCATCCTTTGACTGAGCTTCTTGATTGTTGGATTGTGGATTTTGAATTGATTGTTTTGTCATCAAATTAAGTTGATGAATCAACAAAATTGATTTTACATTTTCTGGATTCTTGTCAGCGAATGCCTCCCCCCACTGCAGTTAAAAGTTGTCCCAAAATTATAAAATATCTGGAGCTACAAAGTTATTTCCTGGGTGGTAAGTAATGTTAAAATAAAATTCAGATAAAAATGCAGCCCACCTAACCTGAAATATAGTTATTACTTTGAAAGACATGAAGTAGTTCAAAGCATTATAATCAGTTAGGATTTGAAAAGAATTATTTAGACTGAGAAGAAAAGAATGCCATTTTTTAAGAAAATGAATAATAACTAATAACTCTTTATCATGAATTTCATAATTTAATTCTGCTGCAATTGATTTGCATGATTCAAGCACAACAGGATCACCAGGGGAAATCAGGAGGTGAACTTCTAGCAGTTCCCTCTTTTTTAAACTTGCAGGAAGAGGTTGGGAAATTTTTGGGGAAATGTTTTGAAAGAATTAGGAAACTTTTTTTAAATTATATGAAAAAATTTTGAAAAAAAAGTTGGCCCTAAATTGAGCCTCAATTTATCCCTTCTTGAGCAGAGCTTTGGATTTAAGTTGAGCATCAGTTGGAACAAATTTAAGAAATGGTTGAGTCACATCACTTAACATACCATAATATTCAATTTTATATATAGATCCATTTAATGTTGGGAGGTCAGGTTTGATATTAGTAGAAATATCTTAAATGACACATAGTATACTAGGTCTGGAATATTATTTCAATTATCAATTTTATTTCCGCAAATATATAAAAAAGAATACTATTTAAGTCCTATTTAAAAATTTTATTAATAAAAATATAACTCTGTAAAAATATTTGCACATAATTTTAAATTTTCTAGACAAAAGTTGATATTGAGCCCTTATCAATAGAAATTTCTCATTGTTCCTTGGAATAAAAAAGTATAAAACAATGTTCAAAAAATTTAATGTAGGAGAAAATATATATATATATATTATAAGGGGAAAAATAGTAATGTATTTTTTTAAAAATCTACACTATTAAAGAAACTAATTTTAATATATTGGCACAAAACTTAGGCTCTAAAATAATGCACTTTTTTAGTTATTTATCTGTATTTAGTTATTATTAAAATGTGAGTCAACATTAATTATTAACATACATGAAAAATTCAATTTTGAATATTCATCCAATATTATATATATTCTCTACTTTATTCTCTTTCAAAACTTTGCTCTCACCCTCTCTTTCTTTAAACTACCACCATCACCATAAAATTCATTTAATTAAAATGTCAAATATAAGATGCATTGGACAATTCTCTTTAAATTTTAAACCTATTTTTCCAAAAGAAAGATCTGTATTTGATGAAGTATCCACTCCAGTTATTATGCAACGAGGAAGATCTTTAATTCATGTTTTTGGATTATTCAAAGAAGGAGAAGCAAAACCTATTGGTGATCTTTTTAATGAACAGAGCAGCCAAATTGGACAACTACCTGGAGAAATTGGATCTGGATCTCAAATTTTAACTGAGGAAAGGGCTTTAAATCCCCAAATACCTTATTATTTTTTGCTATTACTTGGTTCTACTTTTAAACAGGCAGTATAGAATTTGTGGCCTCCTTTTTTGTTTGACTGATTTTATTTGTCAGGCTAAAGAAGTATTTCTAAATTCTCAAATTGATTTGACACCGATTCCACACTACAATCCAACCGTCTTCTTCAATATTCCTCATTCTTGTATTCACAAAACTTCTGAAATTTCTGGGACAAGGGATAATCAAATGGCAAATCTATCTAGACGTGGTATGAAAACAACTCTGAAAACACATCAGATTCAAGCTATCAATTTTATGATAGACAATGAAAATAACTTCTCTGAAAAGTTAGAAAACCTGTGGAGGCATGCAGACAACAGCTGGCTGAGAGTAGGTTTTAATAATTATTATGAACAATTTCTTGAAGAAGAGTTATCCTCTGCAGGAATTGGTTCAATTATAGCTGATGATATGGGCTTGGGAAAGACCCTCTCAACTCTTGGCCTAATTACTGCAACTCAAAGTGAAGCCAGACAATTCCAACTCTTGGGTGGTGGACAAGAGAAAGATAGGACATCAGCAACTCTCATCATTTGCCCACTTGCAACATTATCAAACTGGGTCAATGAAATAAGAATTCACTTTGAAGATAATGCACTACCTTTCAAGGTTCTTTATGGGAAGGATTCAAAGAAAATTTATTTTGAGGAGCTTCAGAACCAACTAGTTGTTTTGACTACCTATGAGACAGCAAGTCCATCTTCTTCAAAGAAAACTCCTCAACCTATTCCGCTAGTAACTCATAAACTCATTTGGTACAGAATAGTTTTAGATGATGCTCAGTAAGCATTCATTTGAATTACTAATAATTTTGAACATAATATTATAAAAGCTGATGAAATGTTTAACATAATTTAAAATTTTAATCAAGAATCCCCAGTCGCACAAGAATCAGAATATATCGGCCTTGGAGGCTGAGTATTGACTATGCTTGACAGGGACACCACTTCAGAACCAGACAACTGATCTTCAAAGCCTTAGATCATTCCTCAGAATCCAAAGATGGCAAGAAAACTGGTTGTGGATTAATTTTCTTATGAATGGCTTAAACAGAGGAAGCTCTAGCTCAATAAAATCGATAAATACTCTCATGAATGTCATATGCCTGCGGAGGACAAAAGAAGCAATCTTATCACTTCCTCGAAAAATTGAGCAAGGAATATCTGTAGAATTATCAGAACCTTGGCACTCAAAACTTACAAAGCTTCAAGAACATTTTTCTGAGTATTATGGGCCTTCTCCAAACACCAACCTCCCTTGGGACTCAGCTGAGTTTCTCCGAGAACTGTCAATTTTACAGCAATTTTGTAACCACCCTGTCTACAAAAAACCAGATCAACCTCCAACATTTCCTTTCACATGGAAACATTCAGCAAAGATTATACATCTAATCAGTCATTTAGAAATTTTCTTAAGGGGAGAAAGGGGGATAATTTGTCCCAAGGCTGTTATATTTTCAGAATATGCGGACTTTTTGGAAATGTAAGGAATTCTATTAATTATCTCAATAACTTATTTTTAGCTTAAACAACATTTCAATATTCTATCCATTGAAACAGTATAAAAAAGGCTTTAGATGACCATGGAATTAGCTACACAGAGCTTGTAGGAAAGTTGAGCATGAAAAAAAGGGATGAAAATCTGGACAAATTCAAAAATGATGAAAGATGTCAAGTTTTTCTTGGTACAATCAAGGCTGCAGGAGTTGGAATAGACTTGAGGTGTGCACAAAATATATATATAATGGTAAGTCAAAGAGTCTTATATTGAAATAGAAAATGTTGAAAAGAGAATTTGTTTAAAATATTGAAACAGGAGCCTAATTAGAATCCAGCAGTTGAACAGCAAGCAGTTGATTGTCTGTATAGAATGGGCCAACAAAATGAAGTTCATGTACTCAAGTATTTTTTAAGCAGAAGTATCGAATTCAGCATTTATAAGATACAAAGAAAAAATATTGAGCTATCAATGTATGTGAAATTTTCTTTATATAAAGTTTCATCATAGCTAAAAATATTTATCTGTTCTAATTTTTTAAGGTTAAGTGTCCCAAACATTGGAAACGAGGAATATGAGTCTGCTAGATTATTGATTAGGGAATTCATCAATAACTCATATTAGAATTTGAAATTTGTTCAAGTATGTAGGAAATGTTTATTGGGGCTTGACAATTAAGAAGTCTTAATTGTTGAGTATTAAGAGAAGCAAGATATAATGAAGAATAGCAGTCACTTGGCAAACCCCTGGGGACTGGAAGAGAATTAAAGTGTGTCTCGATTGAGGATACCAAATTTAATCTATCATATAATGCCCAGTTCTTAAGTATTTCTCCTGAATAAGAGGAAGTTTCTTGGATTTGAATGTGTTTCTGGTTGAGATTTCATGCAAGTCTTGAGAATTCTTCAGATCTGCATGGCAATAAAGTCCGCTTAAAAGAACCTTCATCATCAATTTTGGTGTCTGAGCAACATTTGACGTTTTTGAAAAGATTCTCATAGGTTTCACCACTTGGAAGTTGTTTAAGAAGGTGAGTTTGGTTAAAAGAATTCTGAAAAAGATTGTCAAATTTATATAAGCTTGTGTAAAAAAAAAGATAAAAATATTAGTTCTTACTTTCTTTTTTATTTTATATTTATACTTTCTTATTTTAACTATTTCATGGAAACTATCAGAATCTTTTCCAAGTCTTAATTTATCAGCATAACCTATAAACCAGTGGTGAAGAACACCCATTTGATTTAGGTAGGATATATGAGTAAAGTCCATTGAATAAGAAACCAAATAATTATTTTCCAAAGCTTTATCCCAGTGCTTAATGATAATTTTTGCCAAAACTTGATTCCACTCATGAAACTAATCAAGATTCCAAGCAAACGTTTTTCCAGGAAAGTTGCATTGATGAAGAAAGTGGATAAAAGCATTGTGGAATATAGCAGGGATTTGTTCAGAAACATGGTAAGTTTGTTCAGGATATGGCAAATTAATATCAATGTTGAGAGAGCTTATATTGAACAATGAAAACCTATGTAGTTGTTCTTCGGTGGGGTTCAGCTTCCATTCATTAGACTGAGGTGAAATATTCAAAAGCACACAACAGAAATTGTAAATAGACCTGAAAAAATGAGAAGTTGATTGAGGGAGTATCTCATTGAATCTTTTATTAAGTACACAGGTATTAGTAGGTATTTTTCCTGAGGAAAATAAGAACAACTAGAGCTCATCATATACGTTATGAAAAGCAAAATGAACAAAAATATAAAATTTTGAAAGGATATGGCAACAAAAACACTACTATAATAAATTTTTTATTTTGAAAATAATTAATAATGAAGAGTTGAGTGGACGGACAGATGAGCTTTCTCATGAATATCTATGTATGTTCATAATTAATTCAAAAGGAAATAACTCAGCTTTAATAGAAAATTACTGCATGATAAACGGGTAAAAATATAATGCAGAATCATTTTGATTTTCCAACTTATTTTGATAATATTTCAATGCAAATAATGACCTTATTTGAGCTTGTTGATTGTGCTGACAAACTTATTTTAAAAATTGATATTAACACCTTATTAGTATGTATATATTTTATTCACCAAGATTACTCAGAAACCATACCAATTTTTCAGAGTTTGGAATAAGCAACTTAATGTAAAAATTCTGTTTTTTGGATTCTGGAAGCTTTACTTTGATGACCTCTTAGATTTGAAATTTTAAAATAATATATTTTGTTGAAAAAATATTTATTTTTCACACTGTAATTCTATATTGTGAAAAATAAATATTATAAATTTTTTTATATATTATAGTGATTATTAGTGAAAACCTTTCTGTTACTTGGCAAAATTTTATTAATGCAGGTGATTGCAGAAAAAAAAACGGCAACACTTAAATAAATTTATTATTATAAATTAAATGGTATTATTTTGATTCAAGTTATATCATAGTCTCTCCTATATTTAAAAATGCGATCAATTTGTATTCTTTTATAGTATTATGCTTTGTGCAAAATAAGCTGTTTGATAAACATGTATGCAACATTGTAAAATGTAGCAAGTCTGAAACATTTTGCTGATGCACAGTATGGATATCTACTTAATACATGGTTGATCTGCATGAAACAAAAATTCAAAGAAATACATGGTAACCAAATTTTTGATAAACTTCTTGAGACGTAAAAATTAGCTTATTTTAGTAAGTGCTTCACAATAAATAAATAGTTTGTTCAATTGCTACCATCCAGTAACATATTTCTTATATCCAGAAGTCTTAAAATGCCACCATTTTTTTGCGTTTGTAAATGTGAAGAGCTTGGATGTTCATCAAGAAAGCATCAGACCTCATTGGGAAGCTTTGAAGATGGTGTATCTTTCAAAACATCTCAGTCATACTCCAAACATGACAAGGAAAGAAATTGCAAAGCACAGATGGTTGGTACATCCAGCACTTCACCTAACTTAGGATCCAACATCAAAGATCTTTTAAGACATCAATATTTGGTAAATAAAGAGAAATTATGTTTCAATTAATCTCTATTTTTTTTCTTTGCTTAGGGGCAGCCTGTTTTGGAAACAATTCAATCTCTACCATGGCCAAACAATTTGAATTTAAAAGAGCTTTATAGCCAAAAGATAATGTGGCAAGCAGCAAAACTTTCTCTTATCCATCATTTAAGCAAAGAAGGTTGTGCTGAATTTTTGCATGAGGAAGTCAACAAACTCAAACTTAGTGACATAGGTAAACTATATGCTAGCAGAATCATCAGCCTGATTCCCCTTTCTATAGAGACAGTTTTTAGTTGATTGCAACTCAATCCATTATTTGTCACCAAGAAATGCTGTGCTAAGTGCTTTGCTCTTTATGAGTATATCCCCAAACACCAACCATTGATCTTATCTTGTACTCAACCTTTTTATTCATCCTCAAAGTGCTATTTGAAAGATTTAGGACAGAGAGAAGAAACTGTCAATTGTGATGAAAATTTGTATTTGGCTAAGTACAAACAAGAAGAAGCAATCTACCATCCTTGTAAAACATTTCATCACAATATTTTGGTTGAATGGCTTTCAGGAAAGTTTAAACTAATCAAATTTGAGACACTGATTGTGAAAAAAATGATTTTCTAGAAAACATGGAAAGGGAAGTCATGAAAGATGTATATGATGGTTTTGTATGGAAAAATTTTCCAGATATTTCTACGACTCAAAATAGAAGTGTCAATGGATATACAAAAACACGAGGTAATTTAATGTTTAGTTTATATGTTGACTGGTTTAGTCAGGGTGGCAATTGTATTGGAGGTCATCAGAAATCTGTGGGTAATATCTTGTTGGTTTGTATGAACTTGCCTACATAAGATTGATACAAAACCAAAAATCTATTTTTGTATGCTATTATTCCCGGTCCAACTGAGCCAACGAGTGAAAAAATAAATCATCTTCTGAAGCCTCTTGTCGATGAACTAAAGACTCTATGGGATGGCATATTTATTGAAAAAACACCTCACTATCCACAAGGCCGAAAAATAAGGGCTGCATTATTCTCTTTAATAGGAGACATTCCAGCAATGCAAAAGATTGCTGGTTTTGCAAGTCACTCAGCCACTAAGTTCTTCTCTGTCTGTCATATTTCAAAAGATGAAATCGGTGAGCATCAAGTCGAAAAATTTTCCTTACGTACTCATGAGGATCATATGCACTGGGCAGAGAAGTGAAAAAAGTGTCAGTCACATTGGGAGCGGGTATCTATTGTTAGGAGTCATTGGTTTTGATGGAGCAAGCTAAATAACCTTGTATATTTGCAACCTATGGAAAATTGCTCAATTGACTTGATGCATTCACACATGCTTGGAAATCTTAAAGATCACAGTCTAAATTTTTATCTAATACAAAATGCCGCAATCAAACTAGAAAAAAAGCTGACAAAGGAAAAAAATTGGCATGTAAGAAGAGAAGATGATGATGCATGTTCTGATAAATTTCTAAATAAGCAATATAAAAAACGTAGAAGCAGCTTAATCAGCACTGATGCCGATAATATGGAACCAGTGGGACAGCAAAAAAGACTACAATATACAAGTACAATGAGACAGTCACAAAAATATCTTAGAATGGATAGTGGAGGAGCTGAATTGGAAGGATCAAACAGCTGGACAAAGTCATCAAGTTCTGAACATCACTTTCAAACCTTAGAGTTTGGCTCTGAACATGCTTCTGAAAGTGGAAGTTGAAATTCAACCTATAACTTAAGGCAAAAAAGTATCAGTATATCCGAAAGTGAAAGATCTAATTCATCCGTTGAGACAATTAGAAGTAAGGAAGATAAAAAGAAGGGCAAAGAGAAAGAAAGCGAAAGAACTAGAAATCCACGATTGTCAGCCACTGAGCTAGAGGCAGTGTGGAATGTGATAGAGCAAACAAAAAAACCTTCCTGGATTTCACGAGTGCCAAAACAAGTAGGATCTAAAAAGTCAGGTTCCCTCAAAGCTGTGGAGTGGCATGTACTTTATACTGTTTACTTTCCTTTGTCACTTATCCCCCTTTGGGTAGAAAAATTAAATCAAGCCGAGACATCAGTGACCTCAGACCACAAACCTAGAGAATATTATCTTCTCAAATCACTCACCACTTTAAGTTCAATTACCAACTTTTTGAATTTAAAAAATGTGTCTGCCAATGAAGTTGATGAATTAAAACAACTGCTATTGGAGTATTGTAACTGCTTGGAAGAAGGTTGGAAAAATATCAGCTTTAAGCCAAATCTTCATTTCACTCAACATTTTCCAGAGATGATTAAACATTTTGGTCCACCTGTAGGTATGGCTACTTGGGCTGCTGAAAGAGCTAATGGTATATTATCAGAAATTCCAAACAATAATCATCCAGGTATTTAGTTTGTAATTGGGTGCTTAAAAATGCGAATGAGCTAATTTATTTTTATTGAACATAGAAGAAATACCACAGACCATGCTCAAGAACTGGCATTGGAAGTCTAGGGTATTGGAACTAGGTGAAGCTGAAGATGATGCTCAGTATGGATCTAATATTAAAAAAATTGAGTACAATACAAAAAAAGAAATTTCCATTTAACTGAGGCATTATTTACAAAATGGGTAAGGGCACTCTTAAGAAAAGAGACATCTAAACAGGCTTTGTTACCATCAGAGAAGGTAGGAGACAGGGTACTTGAAAATATAGCAAGCATATTGGTCCATGGAAAGCGTTATACGACTCATGACCAGAATCCTGGGAATTCTACCATTGAATTCTACTTTGGAAAAGATAGTCAGTTTGGGCATATTGATCAGCTTTTTAGTTCAAAGGACAATAATGAAAAAGTCTATCTAATTGTTAGTCCATTTAAAGAGCTTATACCAGAAGATACAAAAAAGGATCCCTATGAGGCGTTTCCACAAGTGCATTGCTGTTTAGTAAGAGTAGAAAAAGTGACACAAATTGTGATAAATCAAGATTCAATTATTGGACATGCCGCCACTTTACAGAACCAAAGGGGAATGTTTGGAATAAAGTACGATGTTATCACTGCTGTTGGACTTCAGACACTAGTAAGTAAAAAATTAAACAACATGGACATTTTATTTTTGTTAATATGGTTGAAATTATTTAGGATTGGTAAGAATTTGGAGGATTTGGAAAGTTTTTAATAGATCTTTGGAACAGCTAGATGCAAGATTAATAAATAAAACTTTTTTAGATTTTGCCTAAATGTTTAAGAAAACAATAACAAGGGAATTCGTTACGGTTTAGAAACCCTGCTATTAATGAGTGACATTTTATTGTAAATGTAATTCCAACTAAAAGGAATTCAATGTACTATACAAAGTCTACCTATACTTGAAAAATATTATAAATATTTCAGAACCAGGGTTGAAAAATCTAAGGATCATATTTTTCAAGCCAATAAAACTGAGTTTTCCACTAATTTTTTTGCTTGAATATTTTATTCATTAAACTCACAATTAAAATGTATAACTAATTTCTCTTTAATATTATCTTGTCTATATTCTGAAAGTTAATAATTTATTTATTTTTATTTTTTATAAAGCACAGAATGTCTAATACTGGTGATGCCATGCAGTTTTATCCTCCATTAGAAAGTAATGTTGGAGTGCAAAATAATCCTCCCCCTCAAAATCCTAGAATGCCTCCATCGGGTCCTGCTCCCCCTGAAAGACCTAGTGAAAATTCAGGTAAACCCTAACCTCCTCCTCAGTCTTCATCAGATCCCCAAATTTGATCAACTGATTGCTCTTCTAATATCACCAATACAGATGGTCAATCCGCACCTGGTAAATTTCAGCAGCAAGCAGAAAGTGTAGGTAATGATTGGGCTAGTATGTTGTTGAATCAGTTTCTTGGAAGTGGTGGGGGATCCACTTCTACTAACCCAGCAGCCAGTACCAGTGGACCTGGTGAGTAAACTTTTTCAACATGCTTTTATGTTTTAAAATAGGTTTACCAATTTTTATTTTCAAATATTTGAAGTTAATACATCTCTTTTAATTTGAGCTACTGATCAGCGCAGAATACTTGATGCTGAGTCACTTCAAAATGACTGAAACTTGCGAATGGTTAGAAGCATAGTTATGAGGTGTGATGTACCAAGGAGCTCAGATTCTATTAACCGAAATATCTATCACTTTTTGAAGTTCTGTCTTGTTGGACCCATTAATGTATCTGAGTTTCCTAAAGGCCCAACAAATGAAGAACTTACAGATTGGAAAAATTGGCATGAGTACAAGCTATTGACAATTGAAACAGCATTAAAACAGGTTAAAAACGCACCGCAGGAAACTTCAGCTGCTGATTTTCAATTTATTTTAACAAATACTGCTATATTCTTATGTTCCAAAATTCATCTACCAACTTTTATTTCAACACCTGAGCCCCAAGGACTAAGGGGAGGAGCTGCTGTACCGATCTCTGTAAAATAGCATTTGGAACGAGAGCTTCAAGAGAAAGGATTTTGTCAACTTGCTTTTGATTGGAACTGTCAAAATTTTTCTGAGTCACTATGGAATCAAGTAATGGGGAGTGTAGTATCAGACCATTGTACTAAGTGGCTCTCAACGTTGAAAAATATTGATTCAGCAAAACTCAGGTTTACACCAATCATCGTCAAGCAATGGGTGGTCAACAAGGGAAAGGAGATTCAAAAGGTGGCTGGTCAAAACTGTGAGGTGATTGAGGCAAGTAGAAAGGAAAAGAGATCAAGAGCACAGATAAAGCGTTATCAAACAAAGGTATTTTTTCAAATCATAATAACTAAAGAAAGTCTATTGCTAATTTGATTTGATTTTAGATTTCAAAAAACCGCTATGACATTGCAAGAAAAAAGTGCTTTAATCAGCCAGGCTTTGTAGCACTTTTTCATGATACAAGTCTCATGTCTGATTTAGAAGAAGCCCCACCCAATCCAGAAGAGAATCGTCCTAAAAGAGTAGTTCCTGGATGGAGAAATCCAAAACTCAATGAGATTTTAGATAAAATGGACAACTTGACTAAAAAGATGGCCCATTCAAATGTTGAAAAGGATACAATGAAGAAACTTTATGATCGCTCAACTAAAAAGACAGCTTCAACAGATGGTATCTTGAATGTGCCCAAATTTCTGCCAAAAAACTGCTATTCACCTGGATATTTAGCAAATTTTTTGGTTAATGAGAGGGAGTTACTTGACGTTCGAGAAGATATAGATTTCTCCAAAGTTAATGAAGCATTAGATTGAGCAGCAGCACCTTAAGTTTTTTACCACACTGGTAACCATGTATATAGAGTGATAGTAATCATAATTTAAATTTAACATTATTATTCTTTCTTATAAAAAATTCCAATTGATGTATAAGATAAATGAGAGCAAAAGATTTAACGATTTTAAAATTATTGAGGATAGAAAAACAGATATATATTTTTGTAAAACTTTAAGACATAATAAACATTTTGATTAAATAAATGTGAAATTTTTTTATGCACAATAAATGAACTTGAAATAAATTAAATTGAATCTCTTCTCAGATACTTACAACAAGATCAAATTAAAGCCTAAAACAAGAATAGAATTAGACTCTAAATTTCAATTTAAAATACCTGTTTTTCAATAATTATAATTGCTTTTTTATTGGCTAAATGCCACCAATTATTAGTATAAAAATGCACATGTGAAAAAATTTATGAAAGTGAACACCATCCCTTACCAAACAAGAAACATCATTAAAGGCACTCAATAATCCATTACCATAGTTAATAAACAATATATATACAAAAAATTAAAGCATTCAACCAATGGGAATTCATTTACACAAGGATCTTAAGAAATTGTTTTTTTAAACTTCACTTTTCACAACAATAATTGAAAATTATTAATCATTAAAAACCAAAAAATCATCAATTTATATTTGGTTTTCATGCCTTAAAAAAATAAAAGAGGCTTTAATAACATGTAATTGATAAACATACTTCAGTAGAATTTAAGTATTCTGCTATGTGTCCGGTACAAGTTTGGCTGAACTTGTGCTGGCAACTTTGGCCAAGACCAGTGACTAAAAATTGCAAGGAAAACCAAAAAAAAAATGGCCCATATAATTAAGATAATTGATGGCATCAAATTGTTTTTTGGTAAATATTTCCAGCACAAGTTCGGCTGAACTTATGCTGGACACTTTTATAATTTGAAGTTGGTAAGGTACATGTTTTTTTAGGAGAAGTGAGATGTTCCTCATAAAAGTGTCCAGCACAAGTTTGGCCGAACTTGTGCTGGACACTTTTACCAAAAAAAAAATTGATGCCATCAAATATCTTCATTTTCTAGCCTAATTTTTTTTAATTTCCTTGAAGTAATAATTTACTGTCCATGACCAAAGTTTCCAGCACAAGTTCGGCCAAACTTGTGCTGGACACTTTTATAAGTAACACCTCACTTCTCTTAATAAAACATGTACCTTACCAACTTCAAATTGGAAAAGTGTCCAGCATAAGTCTGACCAAACTTGTGCTGGACACTCTGGCCAAGACAAGTGACTAAAAATTGCAAGGAAAACCAAAAAAAAAATGGCCCATGTAATTAACATAATTGATGGCAACAAATTGTTTTTTGGTAAATTAGTCCAGCACAAGTTTGGCCGAACTTATGCTGGACACTTTTATAATTTGAAGTTGGTAAGGTGTATGTTTTTTTAAGAGAAGTGAGGTTTTCCTCATAAAAGTGTCCAGCATAAGTGTGGCCGAACTTGTGCTGGACACTTTTACCAAAAAAAAAATTTGATGCCATCAAATATCTTCATTTTCTGGCCTAATTTTTTTTAATTTCCTTGAAGTAATAAGTTACTGTCCATGACAAAAGTGTCCAGCACAAGTTCGGCCAAACTTGTGCTGGACACTTTTATAAGGATCACCTCACTTCTCTTAATAAAACATGCACCTTACCAACTTCAAATTAGAAAAGTGTCCAGAATAAGTTTGGCTGAACTTGTTCTGGACACTCTGGCCAAGACAAGTGACTAAAAATTGCAAGGAAAACCAAAAAAAAATGGCCCATGTAATTAAGATAATTGATGGCATCAAATTGTTTTTTGGTAAATATGTCCAGCACAAGTTCAGCCAAACTTATGCTGGACACTTTTATAATTTAAAGTTTGTAAGGTGTATGTTTTTTAAGAGAAGTGAGGTGTTCCTCATAAAAGAGTCCAGCACAAGTTTGGCTGAACTTGTGCCGGACACTTTTACAAAAAAAAATTTATGCCATCAAATATCTTCATGTTATAGCCTAATTTTTTTTAATTTCCTTGAAGTAATAAGTTACTGTCCATGACCAAAGTGTCCAGCACAATTTTGGCCAAACTTATGCAGGACACTTTTATAAGGAAAACCTCACTTCTCTTAAAAAAACATGCACCTTACCAACTTCAAATTATAAAAGTGTCCAGCATAAGTTCGGCCGAACTTGTGCTGGACACTTTGGTCATGGACAGTAACTTATTACTTCAAGGAAATTAAAAAAATTTAGGCTATAACATGAAGATATTTGATGGCATCATTTTTTTTTTGGTAAAAGTGTCCAGCACAAGTTTAGCCAAACTTGTGCTGGACACCTTTATGAGGAACATCTCACTTCTCTTAAAAAAACATGCACCTTACCAACTTCAAATTATAAAAGTGTCCAGCATAAGTTTGGCCGAACTTGTGCTGGACATATTTACCAAAAAACAATTTGATGCCATCAATTATCTTAATTATATGGGCCATTTTTTTGGTTTTCCTTGCAATTTTTAGTCATTTGTCTTGGCCGGAGTGTCCAGCACAAGTTCGGCCAAACTTTTACTGGACACTTTTCCAATTTGAAGTTGGTAAGGTGTATGTTTTTTTAAGAGAAGTGAAGTTTTCCTTATAAAAGTGTCCAGCACAAGTTCAGCCGAACTTTTGCTGGACACTTTGGTCATGGACAGTAACTTATTACTTCAAGGAAATTAAAAAAAATTAGGCTAGAAAATGAAGATATTTGATGGCATCAATTTTTTTTTTTGGTAAAAGTGTCCAGCACAATTTCGGCCGAACTTGTGCTGGACACTTTTATGAGGAACACCTCACTTCTCTTAAAAAAACATACACCTTACCAACTTCAAATTGAAAAAGTGTCCAGCATAAGTTCGGCTGAACTTGTGCTGGACACTTTTACAAAAAAAAATATTGATGCCATCAATTAACTTCCTTTTATGGCCTATTGATTTTTGGTTTTCCTTGAACTTTTTAGTCACTGGTCTTGGCCAAAGTGTCCAGCATAAGTTTGGGCAAACTTGTGCTGGACACTTTTACCAAAGACATTAGATAGAATCAATTATCTTCATTATATGGGCTATGTTTTTTTGGTTTTCCTTGTAATTTTCAGTCACTGTTCTTGGCCAAAGTGTCCAGCACAAGGTAGGCCGAACTTACGCTGGACACTTTTCTAACTTGAAGTTGGTAAGGTGCATGTTTTTTTAAGAGAAGTAAGGTTTTCCTCATAAAAGTGTCCAGCACAAGTTCAGCCAAACTTGTGCTGGACACTTTACTCAAAACAGTTTGATGGATTCAATTGTCTACATTTTTCTTACCATTGTCTTTTGGTAAAGAGGGAAAAGTTTAGCTATTGGTAGTTTTGAGTATATTATGAGTAGTTGATATTTCCATTTTAAGGTAAAAGAGTACAATATTTTTTGCGATTACTAGTAATTTATTTCCCTCAATATTTCTAAGATATTGGTTATAATTTTAATAGCACCTATTCCTAATATTCCTCTTTGATTTGATTTTTTTTAGTCCTGATTTAAAGGTTTTTACTATTTTATCAACCAAGCTTTACATCAATGTAAAAAATACCCTGATTAATCCTGCTATATTTTTTTTGACTATTCCTATTCAATAATAGCTCAAGTTAGAAACATATATCCATTTTCTATTTTTTTTTCAACTTAGTTATCTCAGTGGAAAATGTTCATCAATTACTATTGAATGATGTTTACAGTACGTAACCTTGTACAAATCTGTAAAATACTTTAAAAAAATTGTTACTTTGGAACTTGGTTATTGGATTTTATATGGAAATAATTTCAAACAATTTTATACTTTATTCATATGCTAAGATTCTTAAGTGTTTCTATTTCCAATTTATTATATCAATTTAAATTTAACTAAGTTTAGACTAGGTTTGTGCCAGGGGTTGTCAGTGCAGCCCAAACAAGCTCCTATCATAGAATAAATTAATTTTTTTTAATAATTTTATCTAATACTATTTAGTGTTATCTTTTTTTATCCCCTTTTTTTAACTTATCTTTTTCCTTTGTTTTTGTACCCTATTTTTTATAACACATAAAGATGCCAAAATTTACAATAATAGATCCCTTTGTCATATTGCATGATGTCGATATTTACAAATTAATTTAAATATTTAAATTAGTTAAACTTACATTCTCAACTATTTACCCTTTGCGATTATCAAATTGTAAATTGGACATTTTCTTTGTTTGTCATACTTTTAAGCCACCAATGTTTATGTCTAGTTACTTCTTTTTTACTATTAACCCCATTATTATCATCAGACTATTTTACAATATGCTCGCTAGCTTGATGCCATTGTAAAAGAACCCCTATCAAAAACCTGCTTCTGGTAATATATAAACCCTCTTGTTTATTACCACATTTCTCAATTAGTTTATTTCTCTCAATTTTACTACTATTATCTTTTGGTTATCACATTTATCTGTGTTAGTACAGTTTGAAAATACAAATAGTAATATATATCTTTTATCTCTTTATTACCTTGATATAAGAATTTTTCATTTTTTTCAAGTAATAAGTCATTAAAATGCCTCGTGATAAACAGACACCTCCTTTATGTAAGATCTATTGCTTTATCTCTTATATCTTCTTAGACTAACTTTTCTTTTCCATTAATATATTTGATATATTAGCACCAAGTAGTTATTTGACGAAATCTCATCAGCATCCTTGATTCGAATCCTTCATACTCAAGAAAAAACCACCTCTAGGCATGTCTCCAAACCCCCCTTCTCTTGCCAACAAAAGGACTGAAATTACCCAATCTCAATATGGCAAGATACTTGAATTTGCTAAAGGCAAAACTGAAGAACTACTGTCAACTCTTAGCGAGAAGCCTTTGCCATCTTATATTTCAAATGCCTACAACAATGTGCTTGAATACATTGATGACCTAGAAAAATGTAAGTAATTATTTTATATTAAATTCTTTAAACTCAGAAGGATAAATTATTGACCCTTTTTCTTTAAAACTTATTCAAATTCAGCTTATGAAAAAGGTATCATTCCGCCTGATGATGTCATTATCATAAAAGATGATGATGATAATGAAATACCTGACGCTGAAGGCTATGCATCAACATCTTGAGGGGGAGATAAGATAATTCTTAGACGTTCAAAAAGAATGAGACTTTCTAGGGGCTCTAGTTTTGTCATTGCTACTAAAACTCCTCCTGCCAAGGATTCCTCTTACTCAGCATCTCAAAAATCTAAACAAACTAGCCAAAATGTGTTGAAAGGGTGTGTCATTTCTTTCATGAGTAATATAGCAATCAATTTTATATTATTGTTTAAAGCTATCTCCAAATTCTTTACTTTCTTATTTATTATTTCTTGTATTTTTCTTATCTTTTAATCCAGCTCTAAAAACAACAATCACTCCAAAGCGTCAACTAATAGCGAATCTTGCTCTAATGAAGAAGAAGTAGAAGAAGATGATGATGATGAAGTTTCAAAATATGAGGCTTCTCTAACTCAAAAAGATGATGAAGCTACTTCTGCTGATGAGGTTGAGAAAACACCCAATGAAGAAATTGATCCACCTAGCCAGCCACACAAAAATACTTTAAGTTCAAAGAAAAAGCTTATAGTTGGCGTATCTTCAAAATCTAAAATTGAAATTCCCGAAATCCTATGGTCTCTATCATCATCGATAAAAATTGCTAATAACTCCCTTCCTTATACTCCAACAATGATTGAAAACTTAAAATTACATAAGCAAATAGCTGAAATTCATAGATTTTTTGAAGGTAGAATCAATGGTCAAAAGGTACTTAGGGCATGGCCAGAAATCAACCAGTTATTTGAAATCTGTTTTTCTGCTTCTCTTGAAAAGCCACACAAAATTTCGCAAAAATTCAATTTTCTATGCATGAAATCTGCTCATGACGAAATGCTTACAAAAATTAATGAACTCTGTATGTATCACTTACTTGAAGTTGGATAATTTATTTTATGATAACTGATTGATTTGTTATTTTTTTAGCTTTGGATTTTCTTAATGTTGACACTTTGCAGATCTGGGTGGTCAATAATTTGAACTTTGAAAATTTGGAAACTTTTTGTAACTCTGAATAACCAAACTCAAATAATCTTTCTCCGTTTAAGAAGACTGATAACCCTGAATCATCAATGATACACATGCTATCAAGACTAGTTAGCCCAAGTGCTCACCAGCATTCTTTTTGTGAATCCCTCGTTGCATCATCTCTTTATCTTGCTTCTCAAGAGTTTACCCTTCCTGCTGAAGAATCCAACTTCAATCCAGATTGTCCTATTGAACGTGCCCTACATATTCTATCCCGCCTTACACATCTGAAAAGCAAAGTTCTCAATACATTCGACAGCTCAACATCACAGTTACTTGCTGAAAATTTTTCAATCACTCCCTTGTGCCAATTTAGAAACATAATAATTGACGTCATTATTTCAATAATTATTTTAAAATCTGGAGAGGCTGCTGCAAATATAACTCAAGCTGAAAGCAAGAAACAATGACGTTCAAGGAATAAAAAAAACAACAGATATGCAGCAATTTGATGAGTCTCATAATGATTCTATTCAGAAGATGAATCAAGAATATGCACACCATAAATATCAATCATTTACTTTTTACTTGGTTGATGGTGTTCATGGATTATTTCTTTCCTCACAGGACCACCGGCTTGTGTCAGCTTCAGACTGTTTAGAATTCATAACACCAATTGGCCTCCTTAGAAAATACTGTGTTAATAATAATCCAGGCGGTGAAGAAATCTGGAAAAACCTTAATTTTTATATCTTTAATATTATCAAACCCTTAATAGATAATTCTGGGCCTATGCCATTTAATTTTAATACTCCCACCATGAGCCATATTGCTAAAGCAATGGCAGCTGATTTTCTTAATTATTGGAATCTTATTAAGCCAAATTCTTCATTTTTCTCTATTGTTGACATAATTAATACATAATCCTACTTCATGTAAATATATACTTTATCCTATTGCTACATTTTTTTGTGTAACTTAAATTATTTATTTATGTGAGATTTATTACCGAATCTGAATAAAGATGCTTAAACTATCAATAAATATTATTGTATAAATTTCTTACACTATTTTTCTATTCATTAAATATTATTTCAATAATCATAACTCAAAATCATGATAGATCAAAAATTTGAAAAAAAATTAAGAATACATTATAAGTCATTTTTCTCATAACACTATATATTTCTTCAAGATGGCAATAAATCTTAGCATTTGTCACAAATTTTAAGATAATTATTACAAAAAATTGAAACAGTTTTCTATCAATTCTTTTCAGCATGTTAAAAAGTTAAAAATATTAAGTGTAATGAATTTTTGCTCACAATTCATCAAAGCTTTTTCTTAAGTAGACTTTTCTTAATCTAATTTCTATAATTTCTAGGTGCATAATTATCTTAATTATACTAAGTATTCTCTATGAAAAACTCTTGGAAATAATATTCAATTCATTTAATAATAGTAACATATATATGTACCATGATAAAATAATATCTAGACATTTAAATAATGAGAGGCCATCATATTGGTATGAAATCATATTAAAGTGTCTTTGAAAAACTAGTTAAATTTAAAAAATATCTTTTTATCAGTGTCAATTATTTTGAAAAACAATATTTACTCTACATTTTGATGATATATAATTTAGCTTGCTGTATTTTGATTCATATTTTATATTGATTATTTTTTACACTTACAGATTCATGTATAGATATCAAATTTCGTTCAATAATTTGGTAAAAAAGATATTTAATTCTTTCTATGAAAGCAAAAAAAATAAAAGAAAGCAACTAGGGTACTCCTTATCAAGAACTTAAAAATATTATTTCTATAAATATTCAAACAAACCCTTTTTAGATTTCCATCCTTCTTGTTCATCCTTAAATTTCAATAATAAGTTATTGAAATGTTATTTTTCTTCTAAAATTTCATATGAATCAAATTCTACTTAAATCTACCTTAATAGATCAAGTTCAATAAAAATGTATCTACAATATTTTTCTCAGTTTTTAAGATTCATTCAACTCCAAGAAAAAAGAAATATTCTTCCACAACTCTTAAAATTAATTCAATGGATAAATATTCAAACACTTTAAAATAAATTTCAATTTGATTGTGTTATATTTATCTTAAAATATATTGAGGTCCACTCTCTGACAAAAGTAAAAGCCCTTTTATAATTATTAATATTTTATTATAATATAATAAAATTCACTTAAAAATGATGTAGTAGTTTCTATTTTACATACTTGGTTTTATGAATTTTAAAAAAAAATTCAATTAGATATATAGAAATATCATCATATAATTCAGCTTTTGGAATTCTGCACCTTAATTAAAGATAGATGATGAAGGCTAAGTCAAGATATACAAGAAATTTAAATTCATATTAATTAAATATTCCTCTTCTACAAGGTAAATTTTAAAATTAGAATTAATTTTTATTGGAGATCTAAATTGATTTATAGATTCTTCATTATCAAGATATCTCATTTCCTTTTATTGATAATTTCCCTTCTACTTTTGAAGTTATATGCTTTACTAAAATATAATTATGTGATGAAAAATATTCAATTTATCAAAAAAAAAATCATAAGTCACAGTAGTGTACAAATTTCAGTAAATTTAAGATTGAATAATGCCACTAAATTATATCAAGTTAGATATGAAAGTGAATAATGAATGACTCAAAGAAAAAAATTAATATTTAATTTTCCATTAATTTTTTTTATTTTTACTTAAATAAGAATAGAATAATACATGGTTTTACTTTAGTTATTAATAAGAAAAAACTTATTTCAAAAATTAGCAAATTTTTAATATTTTTAAAAACAATATTAATAGTGCAGATCTATTTATATTGATGCATATGATCTTTTAGGACAGAAACTAAAAATATTGTATATTTTTAGTTTCCATTTGCAATAATTAAGCTAGTTAAAAAGCTATATTCTGTTTCTTATATTTTAATTTATTATATTTTATTTTACATATAGCAATGATAATTTTTTATTGTAATATGATTTTTCAATTTTTACATCCATTTTTTTTTCATACTTTTATTGTTTTAGGTTTTTCACTAGATTATACATAATCATCAGTTTCATAAAAAGGTTTTTTAGACGTGTGTTTAAATATATCATTCTACCACTAAACTAAAACTATACCTTTACAATAAAATCACATGTTTACCTATCACTACTGAGTGGTCTTTTCCTTTTTTTATTAACATGTATATCTGAATCTTTTTCTGTATTTAATTTTTTAATATCTTTAGTAACATTAAATATATAGTAATTCACTAACTTTTTTTTTTGTTAAATCAGTCTTTTCATTGTACTTAGAAAGGTTCATGATAAGAAATTTACATCTTTCTAGCTCTTCATTTATATTTAAGTACTCAGAAATATCTATAAAAAACTCTTGGAGTTTTTTAAATGTATTGAAAAGTCTTGTACTGTCAGTACAGTCTAGTATATAAGTATGATATAATAGTGTTATTTTATGGTCCTACTACTTATTAATAAATGATTTAGTGATTAAACCTCAGGGGAAGACTAATAGAATAGTTATACTCAATTTAAACTCACAATACTTGGATTTAAATGCGTGCTAGTGGTGGAAAATAGAAGAATAAAATATAGTTATAGCTTTTATAAAGATAATATCAATTTATAAGGGCTTTATAATATATTTCTAGATGTTAATAATTGTAGTGTAGTGTTTGTTTGAAGTGTAGTAATTGAATGATGATAATAAACCGTCAAAATCCCTCCTTACTTATACCCAAATCCACTGGAGTGCACAGACCTTCAATCCAGATGATGTCACTGCTATCCCCGGCAATTACAGCACTGTGAGGGCCCATCACCTCCCCATGGCGTCCACTTCAAGCAGTTTCAACACCCAGACCTCCAGTAAGGACCCTCCATCACTATTAATAATAACACAGAGCCATACCATAATTAGAAAACCCAGATAAAAGCGGATACCATAAAGAAACAGGTAAAATAAAAGATCAAAAAGAGATTTAATGAAACTAAAAGCATATAAAGGAAACAAATAAAATGTCCAAGCCCCCAATAACATCCCCAAGCATCCACATTAACCCAAAAACATATTTCCAACCCATAAATCCATGAATAACCATCCAAGGAAATAATTTTAGTTGTCCAAACTGGGTGTATGCGCCTGATATAGGTGTCTATGCTTCTGTAGGCGTTGTGAGTCCACTGATTTCGTCCATATGACCTAAAATAAGCAGAAAAACAAAGGTTATAGGCTATTAAGGGGCTAAAACCCACTTATATACCTAAATATACATAATATACTGCATATTTTACTGAATATGAGATTTATGTATACATATAAGCTTATGTATGTCAATAATTACTTCATATCACTTAAGATAAGTATATTATGACTCCATTAACACCTTAATAAGTATTATTAGGCCATGGATAAGCTATTTAAACTATTATAAATTATATAATAGAATAATAATTATATATATATATAATAAAATAATATATATTATTATTTTAACCTTATTTTTAAGATATAAGCTTAATCTAATTAAGGTTATCTTATTTTAAGCATAAGGAATACTCAGTCCTAAGGATATTTAGGCTGACATGTACTAACTTGAATAGAAGAGCCAATGCAAGTGAATCCACCAATTTCATAACATCTTGAAGTGAAATGATTAAGAAGTTTTGCTGGCCATAGAATTGCTGTGATTCCATTAGTGGCCTCCATGTCTACTTTGCAAGATATTTCAGGAAAATGAAGCTCTCCACCTTTTTGAAGTCGTTGATTTGAGTCATAAGATTGATGAAGAGAATTTTTCTCAGTGTCTTTAGGCATGAAAAGTCCAAATGTATACTTGCTACAGTCTGAGTCACAGTGAGGACTATTCAAAAACCCGTTTTTATTTGAGCCTGGTGTCCAAGTAACATTTCCAGCAAATGGTTCAGTTTCTTGATCATCAATATTTTCTCCAAACCCAGGAATCCCAAGCTTTTGACAGAGCTTTACTGCTTCTTGATACTTAACATTAGATATATTTTGATAAAAAAATTTAAAGAATAACTCTATTCGCTTCATGCAACAATCATACTCTGCAAAATCAAAGGGCTTAGAAGCATATTTACCTATAAAAGTAATTAAAATAATAATAGATTAAAGCTATTCATAAATAAAACTATATAATATTTACAAATTAATAGAGACTTTTTCCTATCTAAACACCTACCACCAACAAACATATTACCAAATCCACCACCATTTTTATGAGCTTTATTTTGTAAAACTCCATGTTCACAATACAAAAAGTCTTTGATACACTGAATTGTTGCTTCAATCATGTTTAATCGAATGAGATCTTTAATAGAAAATTTTTTCACTATAACACTTGGAATTGAGGAGCGGATTGGATGGAAAATATAACAGCTAGAATTCAAAGTAAAATACCATCCTGGATTAAGTAAATTTTTTACAAAACTCTTAGAAAAATATTTTGCCCTCTTTCCATCTGTCTCAATACTGTAATTTTCAACAATAAGTAATGCATTCTTGATGTTTTTTGCACACTTGTTGTTTGATTTTTTTCCTTGGCAGTGATTTTTCTTTATAAACAAACTTTGTGAAGCCTGCATCTTGTAGTGTAGTGGATAAGAATTTAATTTAATTCAAAAATAAATTTATAAAAAGTGAAAAAGAATGCAATTGTTAAAATTAACACCTCCAAAATTAATCATTATATATTCTTAATAATAAATAAAAAGTCATATCCAATGTGCATGTAGAAAACATGAGTATTAGCTGCATTTAAAATATTAATCAAGTATTTGGTATTAAAGCTTCATTTAATTGCTTATCAGTATAGTATTCTGCTGTATGCGTTGGGCACATGAGATTCAACTATACCCTAAACATAAACAATTAAATGTGAAGCTTAAATCCAATGCCCAATTATTACAATAAATACAGCAATAATACATAAGTATGTGTTGATTCTTTATTTAATTTTTCTCCATATATCAATAATATATTGAACCACCAGATATCCATGATTTATAATGTTATAGGGAATAGTTTCCTTAAACAAGAATCAACTATACCTCTACCATTAATAGAATTACAGGAGGCCAATACAATAAATTATTGATATGTAGAAAAAAATTGATCCCATACACATGTGGATACTATGATATTTTATTTTATTTTATTATTTATTATATAATGATTGAGAATAATAAAAACTTTAAAAATGAAATAGTGAAAAACAGATATTCTTACTTGAAATTTTAAAAAAAAATCCTTGGGTAGAAGTTGATTGATTGATAAATGGACAACTAATCTGTTGATTTAAATTTTTAGGAATAGATTATTGTAGAAAAATAAGTATTTTTTTATTGAGTGAAGAAAATTAAAAGAGAAAGACAAACCAATATAAAATTTGGATGCTAACCAAAAATTAGCTTTTTGATTATACTATGACAAGTTAGAGATCAAGCTGCAAAGAGTTAAAAACAATCATCAGTTCTATTTTTTTTTATTTTTTAAAGAGATTTACAAGGAGACTAAAAGACCAACAATCCAAGTTAGTAATCTTTAAATAAGTTACTTTGGTGGCAAACCTAATGATTGAGAAAAATGGATTCCCTAAAAGTTGAACATATATTTAAAGTGAAATTAATATTTTTACTTAAGAAACAAGTATAAGAGTCAAACCAAAATAAAAAACTCTTAAGTGAAACAGATGGAAAGCTTATTATTTTAATAACCTGTCTCTTGTAAGTGGAAGGAGAGAAGTAGAAAATTTGCCACTTGGATGAAAATTTTCTTACAGTTATGCATATAGAAACACGCAAATTACTGAAGCCGGTTGCAAGGCATGCAGTGACTTGCATAAGGTGTATATGCAACAGGTTTTTACACAGAAATATATTGTACAAATAAAGAAAAAACATTTTCACATGCTTTTAATTAAAACTTACATATAGTTTTTACAGCTTATTTTTATAGGGTTTCACGATGTATAATTCGAGGAACCAAAGCCTCGGCTTGTTTTAAATGGATGCAATTAATATTTATTTTCACTTATTTTTCAAATTCAATCCACTTATCCATATCATTTGCTCACATAAGGTTGGAAAACTAACCTTCAGCTTTTATGGACACCTTTTTTATCACTTATTATTTTTTTTGCCACTAAGTTGACATTTGGCTACAAAAGTGTTAACAACCAAGCGTATATTTCTGAAAAACAATATGCACACAAAATCAGTATTTTGATATTTTAAACTTGTTAAAACTGGGTATATATGTTTTGGAATTTAAAAATATCCAATACCACTTTTTCTAGCTTTAATTTTTTATTATGTACATATACATTTCACACTGTCAAAAAATTAATGCCAAATGGCACGTAAAAGAGTAGGGAAAATTTCAATATCTCAACTCTCATATTATTTCTTATTAATTAAATCCAGCCCAGAGAACATAGCTGGTGGTTTTTTTTATAGTAGCCAATGTTTCTTAACGCAACATTGGCTGCTCAATTCTCACATTAAAACCTCCCAGCCAATGTTATCTGGCTGGGAGATGCGAAAAACTGTTTGCAACCAAAGTCACTACAAGCAACTTTGGTTGATTTAAAAAAAGACTTGCAGCCAGTTTTATACTGGCTGCAAGTTATTAATATATATTTAAGAAGGGAGTGAAGTTGCTGCATGCAACTTTGCTCGCTTTTAAACACAACATCTTGCTGGCAGTTTTAAACTGCCTGCAAGATGTATTATAAATTTGACCAAAGCCACTTTTAGTGGCTTTGGTCATTTTTTTCATTTTTATTAAACGCTTCCAGCTTAAAGCTGGCAGCAATTTTTTTTATTTTTTTTATTTTTCAATCCCGAGCCACAGGAAGTGGCTCAGGTTATTTTTTTTGTTTTTTTAAATCATTACCAGCCAGGCTCCCCCTGGCTTGTAGTGTTATCTGACATTTGAAATATTGTAAAAAAGTTTAGAGGAAATATAAAATGCATATTCTTTGATCCATTATGAATTATGAGTGGTAGAGGATTGATGAAGGGATTATTAGCTATAAAATAAAATGGGCCATTGGTGATAAGGAGAGTTCTAAAACAATAGATATTTTCTATGAAAATGAGATGGGATGGAGTAAATTAGGGGGTCTCAAAATTGATCAAATATTCCACATAATCACACCATAAAAAATTACCAAACACCCCATCAGAAAATGAAATACACCTGCCCTAGACAGGTGTATTTTGATGGTGTGTTTGACCTCAAACACACCTCCTTTTGGGAAGAAAAATCCATCAAAACACTTCTCTCCTTCATCTTGATTAGTCAGCACTAGGTACAGACAATCCATCTCCTTAGATTCTTTTTCACCTAATTTGTAAGGGCTTATTATTCAACATGTGAAAAACGTGAATTCAAACCACTTAAGCATCCACTTCATCATACACTCACCCTTAGTCTTAATCACCATTCACAAAATTCCTCTTTCAGTCTATTGTAAACTAGAAATAACTGCTACCACTCTAGCCCTGGATCTATTTGTTAACTCAGATACCAACTCCAATGCTGAAATTAACTTGGCTTACATGTGTGACATGCTGAATAATCACTAATTATATTCCAGAACACTTTCCATACAACACCCACCACAATTTAACCTTGATGTTCTTTAAAGCATTCCTGAAATTAGCTTTAAACAGATATTTGGCACAATCTTGCCTGGATTTCTCAGTTACTTGAACTGATAAAAGATCACTCAATTTTCAGAAATGATTCTTGTTGTCCATAAAGAGATCCTCCTATTCAAATCTGTGTTGCACTTTGTCATTTTAATTCAAATTGAAATGGTGGCACATTTACCCATCTTGAAAACCTCTCCCAGATCAGAGATGGAAATAAATATTTTGATTGTAAAAAAATGCTTTGAATCTCTCTTATATACATTGCATGTGTCTACTCTTGCTAATTTTAAGGATTCCAGTTGATTAAATGTTTTGTATTTAAATTATAAGTAATGTTTTTCTCCATATCTACATGACTAAAATTCATTCTGGATTTCTATTAATAATTTGGTTAAATATGGTTTTTCAACAGCTTCATTAACCAACCCTTTTGCACAAGATACATAAATTAACAAATTTTATTTTTCTAAATCTAGAAATTTGGCAATACCCTCCCCTGAGTTTCACTATATTAGGGGGTGGTGATTGCCATTTTTTTCATGTCAAAAAAATTTTTTATGTCTGAAAAAAAAATGGCAATACCTCATCCTGAATTTTACTGTGGGAGGGGGTGGAGATTGCCATTTTTTTCATGTCAAAAAAAATATTTGTGTAAGAAAAAAAATCACAATACCTCCCCCTGCAGTTTACTGTGGGAGGGGGTAAAGATTACCAAATTTTCATTTTAATTTCATAAATTCTTGAATAAATCAATAAAAAAATATAATCAGCCATGTAAAAGTAATGGGATTCACAATTCCACCTACTAATGATTTCAGATGTGACCAAAGCTAAATAAATCATATGAAAAGCAATGTATTGACAATTCATCCATTCAATACAAATAAATAATTAAATGAACAAATTTATACAGCAGCAAGTCTCAATTGCACAAAAGTTTTATTTGATTGATTATATTTAATAATTGTTAATTTAAAAATTTATGAAATAGAAAAAAAAATTGAAAATCTTCTAATTACCATATTTGGAACCCCTCCCTAAAGATTTAATATAAATAGGGCCCTTCCCCCTTGCTTTACTTACCTAGTTTATCAGACTTTGGTTGATTTGGAATGAAAAACCAAAATGAGTAAGTGTTTCACAAGATTCCAAAAAAATGAGAACACTTTTTACAAGATATCAAAAAAGGAGTTTCCTTGGTAGTTTGATGATTATCTATTGGATTTTTGATTGATGATTATGCTGAGAAGAGTTCCAAATAGATTTGATGATGCCATCTCCTGAAAAAAACTCAAAAAATCAACAAATCAGGGAAAAAAATGATTTATTAAGAAGAAAAATTGAGGAAACGAATGATAAAAAACAGTTGAGGAATAGACATACCTTGGGAGTGGTACAATGAAAAGTATCAGAAAAAACATGCATATTATGGAATATCAAAATTCAAAAATGTAAATTAGTTTACATAAAAAGACTCAACTTTAAATGTAGATATCTCAGAAATTTCTGAGCCAAAATTGATTATGCTTTCTGGAAATAAAATTCATGCCTATAGAGAACCTGTAATCAAAATAATGTGAGATTTGAATGAGCCAAAATCTATCAAATGTTAATATTCATCCTCATTAAATAAAATTACAAAATTAAAAGGACTCATCCAAAACTTATATTTAGCTGATCAAATCAGAGCCAAAAGCCTGAAGTAGTATTTGAAATAGATTGCATAAGACCTATATGCATATTATTCAACATTGAACTTAAAAAATGTAAATTAGTCCATGAAACAAGATTCAACTTTGAAAGCAGTTATCTCAGCAACCACTGGACCAAATTCAACACCATTTGCTGGAAATAAAATCCATGATTCTTGATATTCTTCCAACAAAAGGATATGTCATTTAAAAAAACCCTAACCCTATTTCTGACCTTTTATTTCTGACTTAAAAGAAAATCAAAAAAGGGTTATAAAATTTAAAGCCAGGTATTATCAATGGTCTAAAAAGATCTATTTTAGCTACCTATTTTTTTATAAGTATTATATTTGTTCCAGAGTAAGACCTACTTGAGAAGATTAAAATAAAGTTGATGGAAGTTTGAGCCAAGTGGATAATAAATATCTCAAAAACCAGTGAGCCAAATCAGATGTTGTGTGGTGGATATGAGAGCTAGGCTTCTATAGAACCTTCTTAAAAGTGGAAATGTGATTTGAGAAAACAAAAAAAGAAATAGAAAAAATAAAAAAAACAAGTTCAGAAAAAGAACATCAGTTAAAATTGAAAAAAAGATGGTGGGAGGATGAGTTACCTGATGAGATGTCTTCAAAGATGTAAAAGGACCAGATAGAAGTTTAGGAAGTGATGGATAAAAGAAATAGAAGAAGAGTTAAGGAAGTGAGAGAAGATGAATAAAAGGATATGAGGGATCATTGAAAAACAGAAAGAATGAAAAATTATGTAATTTCTGAAATATCCAACTTCACGTTGATATGATTAACCAAAATGAATCAGGAAGGGAAAAATTATGCTTTCAGAGAAAATTCAAAATAATAGTCAATATGCAAAAATAAAACAAATACAAGTGGAGAGTACATGCAACTTGATCATTTTGAGAGCATGAAAAAAGGATTTAAAAGGGTTGTGTTAAAAATTTTGTAGTGTTCTTGGCATGATGACTAAGTTTTGAGGATGTAAATTTGTTCAGGAATTGTTGTTAAAAAAAGTAATGAAAAGCTCAAAATTTACTGGGGCACCATGTGTAAAAATTTGTATAAAAAAAGTGGGAGGGGAAAGATGTGATGTGTGGTGAATTGGGAGGATCTGTAGATTGGTTTGCTGTGCTGTGGTTGGAAAATTTTCTCTAAAGTAGGACATATTTGACCCCATGTTTAAGATCTCATGTACCAAATCAGTCATGTTTCATGGTGTGTTTATGTGGTGGTTTTCAAATGAAATCCACTGGGCATATTTGTTCAAGTTTGAGACCCCCTATCAAAAATTAGATGGGTAGAGGAGGAGGAAGAGATCCTTAAGAAGATGAATAAAATATTGCTTTAAAAATTTTTTATGGATAAATATTAAATTGAAATAAATTTTGTAAATATTTTTGTCATTATATTGGTTTCCAATTTTAAATGCAGTTACTATTTTGCATGTACTCATACCAAAACTTGGGAAAGTGATTTATATAAGCATTAAATATTTAAATCAGAAAACTTGCATATTAATTTCTATAACAACCATTCAAGTTATACACTTTAAGGACTATTTTTATTTTTATTTAAATATAAATATTTCTTTTAGTTGAGTAACTGAAGATTTTATTTTCAATAGCCTGTAGGTCTTATATTTTAGGTAAAATTTAAAAAATTATACAAAATTTAGTTTTTCAAAGATTTAATAGGGGGTGTCAGTTCTGGCAAATCCGCACTTAAATTAAGTGCGGATTTCAAACCAAATCAGCACTTAAATTTTGCAAAAAAGTCACTTATTTCAAAAAAGGGTGTCAGTTATGACCTCAAATCAGCACTTTTTTCCCGTTTTTTTTCACAACCACATTTTGGCCACAAAACATCCCTTCCTTTCTTACCCCATCCCTGTAACATGTGACACACTGACCTTCCTCGCTACCTACCCATCAATCCTCGGCACACACCCCTTCCTGACATTTTCAATATTTTGACCAGGCATGTTTACATTCTTTTTTAGATGAAGTTTGATCATATGCTAAGGAAAGATCAGCAAGCCTTAGATTTGGAAGAAAAAAAATTTAAGGTAGAGCAGATGGAAAGAGTAAATGACCGTCAATTTCAAAGAGAAATGGCTACTTGTGAATTGGAAAAACAAGAGAGTTTTAAAAAAAAAGATTTCATTATGGAATGTGTTAAAAATGGCCAATCTTATGAGGACATTAAAAAATTACTTGACCTTTTCAATTGATAAATTGTTTTTCTAGTTAATTTAATTTTGGTAATATTTTCTTATATGCTGACTTATAAAAGGAAAAGAATATAGTACGTTATTTTTGACAAAAATTTGAATGTATAATAAAAATTTTCTATCTTTACTTTCTAGTCAATAAGTTTGCTTATCTAAATTTTTCTAAGTCATCAATTTCACATGTCAGATTTAAAAAATTGGCAATGCCCTCCACTGCATTTTATTGAAACAAGGGGTGGGTACCACCAAATTTTTCTAAGTCATCAATTTCACATGTCAGATTTAAAAAATTGGCAATACCCTCCCCTGCATTTTATTGAAGTAAAGGGTGAAAGTCATCAAAATTTAATATAATTACATAAATTAATTAATATATAAATAAGATATGTCAAGTATACTACTTTTAAAGTAATGACAATTCCTTAAGCCAAAATGCAGATCAAGTCTAGAAACTAGGTTTGGGACTTTCCACAGGTATAGGCTAGAGGAACCCCATGAAACAAATTAATGTTATCATGATTACCATTTATACAACACAAGGTCGTGGGCCCATTACTTTAATTTCATAAATTGAAATATCATATTTATTTATTAAAAATTTATGGAAGAATATTAAATATTTGGTTATTTTTTTGTATATATTACTTGATTGAGTTACTAAGAGGGGCAATAATGCTCTAACAACATGCTCGCTGCATTAGAACTCAATCATGTAATAATACAAAAAATTTTAAAGAATTTTCTTTGATGGAAAAACAATAATTTTACATTTTCAGCTAATATTTTATGGAAGTGAACTCTGTTCTTCGCCCGAAGAACAGAGTTCATCCTCCTATTTTCACACTCTGTTTAAAAAGAATAAAATGACTTACCTGGAGAGATGAGTTGAGAAAAAAGAAATATAAGTGAATGGAAGTGAACTCTGTTCTTCGCCCGAAGAACAGAGTTCATCCTCCTATTTTCACACTCTGTTTAAAAAGAATAAAATGACTTACCTGGAGAGATGAGTTGAGAAAAAAGAAATATAAGTGAAATTGATTGAGTGATGTAGGAAGAGAGGAGAAAACGGATATGAGTGAAGAAAAAAAAGAGAGTGACTGAAAAAATATGCGTTTGCTGAAAATATGCGATTTCATTTTTGTTGGCCAGGTGAGAAGTTGAGATTCCAAGGAGTTGATGGCAGTGATACATCGTTTGGTATAAGTGTTAACTGAACCATACCCTAAATCAAAGACATTTTCTAAACGTTTCAAAGCGGCTCCATTACCATTTGAACCCAAACGACATAGTGTGATGGCCAATTGAATTGAAGGATGTCGTTGTTCTTTTTGAGAATTATTGTGAAATATGTGATGATCCTGAATAAGCTCAAGCAATTTAAGGAAACATTCCTGAGAAGTCCTGAACAGCTGTCTAAAACTGGGTGTAGATAGGTTAAGAAGTGTTTGGATGGTGTACTTGGGGGTATGAAGTACTTGAGGCTTTCTGGGAAGAAGGTAACGTTTCGTGGCCATTTTTGATATAAAGACAAAATCTTCTTCTAGATCAGAATCAGAATCGCAATCAGAGTCCAAGAGCAGTTCAAGAGCCATGAAAGTCATTGCTTTATGTAATTTATCACGATTTGAAAGTGAGGAAGGCATAACTCTTATATGATATGATATGAAGATGTAAGTGATGTACGATGTTTTGAGTTATGAAGTGTTATTCTGCGGAGTGCTGCGTATGAATGGGATGATGCTGACAAATCAGTGAAATGGGACTTGATGGTGAAATCAGCACTTTTGGTTGAGAAAGTGCGGATTTGAGTGAAATAAGTGACTTATTTCATTTTGAAATCCACCAGTATTGGGGCTAGTGTGTTTTGGAAATCCGCACTTATTTAAGTGCGGATTTGGTCAAATTTAAGTGCGGATTTGTAAGTGCTGATTTGCCAGAACTGACACCCCCTAATAGATTAGAAGTGAGAAGTGACTATAATCTTTTTAAAATTTGAAAATAGGAATGGCATTGGTTATTTCAATCCCTATAGCTATTAATATTTGTGATCAAAAAGTTTGCTAAATTTATCTATTGTTACAATTATGTAGTAAAAGATATTATTATTGTAAATTAAATTTACTTTCATAATTTTATGGTTTATCTTTTGAATGCAAAGTAATGATTAGGTATGTTAAGGAATAATTTTCTTCCTCTAAATTGATAATAATATTGTATATTCAAAAGCTTATGTTGGATCAATGTGTGCTCAATGTGTGCTCAATGAAGGATAAAATCATGGTTATAGTTGATCAACTTATGCATAACTTGAGATCAATTGAGGTTCATTTTTGGACCAATCTGAGAATAAATGTAAATCAAAATCTAATTTACTTATGTTTATAAAGTATTCATAAACCTGGCATAATTAAGGGACACTCTAAATTTCAAGAGAGGGGATTGCTAGCAACTTACCCCTAGATTTCCTGTGGTGGATGAAACAATTTATTTTCAAAAATTTATTGGGATATTACCCCTGCTATAGGATAATTGCTAGCATCTGTCTTGACTATTGTCAAGGCTGTAGGATCAAAGTGTCAAAAAATTGGAGCTGTGGTAAATGCAGTTTTCAATGCTTCAAATTCTTTTTTCTCTATTTCTGTGAAGACAAAAGGAGTATCATTTTTAAAAAGAGAAGTAAGATTTGTAATAGTTTTAGAATAATCTTTAATAAATCATCTGTAGAAATTTGCAAAAAGCAAAAATCCTTGTAAGAATTTTGGTGTTGTTGGCTCTTGCAATTCCAAAACTTTTTAAAACTTTTTATCATTCATGACTAGAAAATCAGTAGACAATGTAAAACCCAAAAAAATGATAGATTTTAGGTTGAATTCACATTTATTGTACTTAACATAGAGTCCTTGTTCCCAAAGTCAAATGAGAACCATTTAAACATGTTGGATATGTTCTTTGAGGGTCTTTGAGAAGATTAGAATGTCATCTAGGTAGACAACAAGAAACTTTTCAGCAATATCTTGGAAGATAGCATTGAAATAAGTTTTAAAAGTCAATGGTGCATTACACAAGCCAAAGGTAATTACTAAATATTCAAAACTACCAAATCTGGTACACATTGCAGTTAAAGGTTCATGACATTCTTCAATACATATAAAATTGTAAAAACCTCTGAGATCAATTTCAGAAAATAAATTAGCATAATTAAACAAAGTAAGAAGTAATGACAGAGGAGGAGCTTAATATGCATTCTTTTTAGTCACTGTGTTGAGTTTTCTATAATCAACACATAACCTAAGACTTCCATCTTTTTTCTTAACAAAAAGAACTGGAGAGCTGGTTGGATATTTACTGGCTCAAATGAAACCTTTTGCTACATTCTCTGAAACATAGTCTCAAAGACCTTGAGATTGGCCTTCAACAACAAATAGACAAGACCTTCTAATGGTACTGGACTTATTGACTCTATTTGATGGCTGTAGGGTCAATGAGGTGGTAGTTTGTTGGCCTTACATATTGAAAAAACATCAATGAATTCATGATAAACTTCAGGTAGAGTTGATTTACTGGCTTCAATATTGATTTGTTTATCTTGTTCATATTTGAAGAAGTCTGTCAAATTTAGACTGGTATTTAGAGGGGAAAAATTGATTACTTCAAAGCTATTGAGATCCTCTTTGAGTAAAGTAGTCAAGCTAGAATGGTTATCCTAGTGTTCATTTAAAGAAAGATAAGATGCTTGCAATACATCTGGAAGAGAAGTGTCCTCTAGCAGGGCTTGGTCAGGCAGGTTGTTTAACTCCCTATTTACCTGCATTGATGAATTAAGAATATACTTAGAATGAGGGGTGATCAATCCCTGTGCCCAATCATTTCTTGGATTCCAATGCTGTAAGAGGTCATGGCCAAGAATGGTATTGTTCATCCTTGGGGCATCCAAGACTTTTAATTCCAACTCAAAGGAGGGAAAATTTGAGAAGTTAAAAACCTATAAAACTTTATTACTAACCCAATATTTGTGTTCCTCTGATTTGACCAGATAAATTAGAATTTGGTGGATGTCTAAAAATATCAGTTTAAGTTTTTTGGCAAAAGATAAACTGATAAATGAAATTCAAGCTCCAGAGTCATTAAGACAACTGAAGGGAATATCCTCCTTAAAAAGAGTTAGTCTCAAAATTTTAAGGGCAACTCCAGTCCTTAGGACATAGAGGTTCTGTGCACTGGGAGATATAAAATAGTTTGCTTTGTACACAAGTAAAATATTCACTATTTTTTTGACTTGTAACTTTTACCTTCTCTATCCTTTAATTTATCACATTAATCCAACTTTTGTTTACCCCCACAATACATACACAACCCATTATCTGCTCTTCTTTTCCTTTAAGCTTACTTTGATTCCCATTTTAGAACCAATACTTTACTGATATTTCCTGGGGTAAAGACTTTGGATGAAGCCTTTTCTTTACCCTTTTCATTGGGTTTAGTTTGAGATGAAGATTGAGTGGATCAAGGATAATTTGAAGAATTTCCAGATTTGAAGTTTGAACTGTAAGATTTATTGGAATAACACCTTTTTTGATGACAGCCTTGGTGAAACCATCAAGTTTGAGGGTTCTATCCACTAGATCTATTTAAGTTGTCATTTTTTGACCATGAAGATTTAATTGGTCAAGTATCTTTGAAGGAAGTCGTTTTTTGAAATGATACTTTAGAGATGCATTATTTTAACCTACTTGAGTTTTTAAAGCCTTGAAATTTGAGATATAATCAAAAGCTTTCCCATTATTGTTCATGTAAAGGAAATCTAATTCAATTTCCACATTATTGGTTTTGTTAGGGTCAGAAAATAACATAAAGAGTTGATCTTCAAATTTTTCCCATTTGTTGATTAGCAAACACTATGCAATATAGGGGGTGGACTTTCTAGCAAGTCCTCAACCTGAACTCAGATGGAACTCAGACTGAACACATACTGAACCCATACTGAACCCTACTTGAACACCCACCTATAACTGTTCTGCTGAGTGGTGTTTATCCCTTATTGTATGGTTCCTTTATCAATAGCTCAATGTGTGTTCAATCCGTGGTGAGTTTGGGTCCAAGGTTGCGGACTGGCTAGCAAGTCTGCCCCCCATATTGTGTGGTGAAATGGGTTTCCATCAAAGAAAGCATAAGAAAGTATGGCTCAAACCATAATGATGCTTTCTCAGATAAAAGTGAAGAGGCATAAATTACCTTGGAGTAATCTTTACTGAAAGTACAAGGGTCATTGTGGAACAATAATTTTCAGGTTTGCAAAATAATTTGCAATCTGTCACGATGTTCTTTATCAAATTTATCCAGGGATTTCATCAAGAAATTTGTACATTTAGATTTCTCCAAGGGAGAAGGATTAGAAATTGATTTCACTTATAATTTTATGAAATCTTCCAATGAAGGAGCTGGACCAGGTTCAGAAGTTTAGCCTGAAGGGTTGGTAGACTTACCCATGAACACCCTTGACCTTGTGCATAGGCCATCCAGTGACAGAAATGAAGAGGAGTTTGAGGTTGAAAAGATTATTTCTAAAAGGGTTTACAGGGGAAAAGTTCAGTATTTTGTGCACTGTAAAGTTTATGAAGTAGGGGAAAGGTCTTGGGAACCATTATAGAACTTGGAAAATGCTAAGGGGAAGGTGAAAGAGTTTGATAAGGATTTCAGGGAGAAGGAGGGGTAAAAGAGGGGGTAATGTTAGAGTTTGGTTGAGAGGTGAGGAGGAGGAGCACTATGCATTATAAAGAGGCAGAAGAGTGGGTATTGCATAAGGGGTTATATGGTGCAAGTGCTGAAGAGCACTCCTCATTGGACAACTTATATAGTAATCCAGTTACTTCTTAGTCTCCCTGCTTAGTAGCATAGTCAGTCCTGTACCAGGCTAGTTTCAGTGGTAGTAGTAGTTTCATGTGCCACATGACACTTGAAGTAAAAATAAATCTTTTAATCCATAAATCTATACTTGAAGCGCAGAGAGCAACATCTAACTAGTAACTGCTTTCCCCCTTTTTTGTCTCAATTTGAATGTGCTAGCAACTGTGCTATCTAAACCTTAAATCTAAATTAGTCAATTATCTGCCTATACTTTTCAACTTTATAAGAAAATTTGTGATGTATTAGTTCTTGGATCAATAATATAGTTTCAAAGTTAGGTTATTGTGTGTTTAAGGGTAATTAAATGTCTGTGAGTAGGAATAAGAGTAAGATTAAAAGATCTATGGGCTATATTGGAGGATCAGTGATAAATTAAGGGTGGTTTATTAAATTGGGAAATGAAAGGTTGAGTTGTCTTTATAATTGGGGGGATTCAGTTTGTAATTCCTTAGAATTAAATTAAAATATTTTTTTGATAGTACTTAAATTTATATAAGGCTACTATTGTTCCTACCTTTCTTAATAATCAAAATCTCTTCAAACTATTAAAACCTCAAAATCCCTTTTTGATTATTTAGTTCCAACCCTTTGTAAGATTCCTTCCATTTTAGTGTTACTCTTCCATACATTATTATTCATCTTGAACTTACCTTGAAGCCAGTAATTTATCTTTGATGTATCTTTAAAACACTCCCTCAAAGCATTCCTTTGTGCTTTGAAGAAGTCTTCAATCACATTTACCAATATCACTTACCCAGGAACACCCTCAACCTTGTGCATAGGCTTTCCAGTGACAATTATTCCTCCTTCTTAGGTCCTAACAGGTGGCCAGTCCAAAAATGATGTTGGCTCTCAATGAGCATTTACATTGATAAAATTTCCATTTTGATATAGGTGTATTTCCACAAAACTGATATCATTTATCATCATATTTGTGAGAATTTTTCTAACCAAGGAGAATTTTTTTAATCCTATCATTCACATCCTTATTTTATTGAATATGAACCAAACTAGCTACTTGATGGGCAGAAAAGTCTTGGAAAACTTTTTCAGCCTTGTTCAAGGTCTCATATAACACAATTGGTGGCAGAGAAGAATCCATTGCATTTATATGAGGTAAGAAGGAAACAGAAGCATCATTGGTATATAAATACCACCTTATCACATACTATGTGATGGTGGGAATCTAATTGAAATGTGGAAAATAATTTGGACACTGCAGCCAAGAAGCACCAAAAATAGAAAGGTGGTCTTTGAAGCAGAAAAAAAGTGGTCCCTTTAAGGCCCCCCAAACTGATTATAGGGATAGGCACCTGCTAGAAGGCTCCAGATGATATTTTGTGGTGAGTTTATGTCTTTGTAATCTTTTATTATATAGAAATTTACTAGGTGAATTGTGTAAAAAATAAAAGTGATGAATCTTCTTGTCCAGACACATTTCAATTTAAACAAGCATATGTGACCCATGCACAGGATGGGTTTTTAGTGGAATGAGTGGTTGTGAAATGAGAATTTCTGGTGGGGCTTCTGCATCTAGAAATGGGAAGACCCAAGTATTCAATTTGGAATCAGTCAGGTTCAGTTAGGTAAGCAGCCAGATTTCCTATTTTTTAGGAAGTTAGAGCACTAATTATCTTATATATATATAGATATTTTGATGTTCCTTGGTGAATTCTTCTCTTCTATACTACTTATTTCTACAGAAATTACTCAGAACTATAGGGAGCTTTTGTTAGGACATAGTGATAGAGATAATATTTAAGTAGTAAACTACATAATAATGCATATAAATATGATGCATAATGTAATTATTTAAGTGAGTACTTCTGACTCTAAGAGCATGTACAATTTTCCATCAAATTAGCCCAATTATTAAATTTTTTGCATTAATTTGCCATTTTTGCTCCAATCATCACTTTTTCTAATGTTCATCAAAAAATTACCTTTATAAATACTAATTTCATAATTGATGATAATGGAGGATAATTGAGCATCATATGATCTTAACACCACAGGAAATAAGCTTCTTATGTGTTTTTTATCACTTTTTGTTTCTCATTTAATTCCTTTATGTCTCTTTCTGTATGTCTCTGAATTACCTTTATTTTAACTCAAATTAATCTCAACTTCTTTGGTTTTCAATGCCATGCCTACAACATAATCATCAGGCACAAAATTAAGTTTCAACATGTCTCATGACTCATTCAGATTTTTTAATAAATCATATTGCTTTAAATGTGACTGAAGTTGTTTCAAGAATTTGGAAGGGTACAAATTTCATTATTCAAAATCCATAGAGCTAGTCAGATTCAAAATAAGAGAAAAATTGAGCATAATATGATTATTATTAACAGAAAAGCTCATGTGGCACTGATATAGTCATATCTCAGTCAATATCAAGCCAATTTTAATCAGATTAGCTCCACATTCAATTTTCACAGAATCATCAATCAAAGAAAATGAATATGTGATGCCAAATGCATAAAAGATAATGTGAGGTCCTGTATCCCATTGAATTGAGTTGGATTGATGAGATTTGGCATGAAAAATAGCTATTTGAATAATTGTATGTGAGGTAATATTAATTCAATATCTTTTGCATAATTTTGAAAAATATTTCCATGATTGTGTACACATAAATATAATTCAATATGCTTTAATTCAAACTCCATTTTAGGACACTTTGTATGAGATGCGATACACATGAAGGGTAGATATTTCATGACAGTAGGAAAAAGAGCATGAGACATAAGGAGTTAATGTTACATGTCTGTGGAAATTCACATTAGGGGATATTAATGTTGACCAGTTCACAATTAAATTAATTACAGATAAAAATCATTATACACCAATTATCTTCCACAATTCTTTTGGCTAATAATTGGTTTATTAGACCTTTTATGTGTCAATGTTCACCTCTATCTGAAATTTTTATCCTGAATTTTTCATAACCACATCTTGGACAACTTTCTGGATGTGCCAGCCTCCCTACCTTGCTGCACACTCCCATCCTGTCTATTCATTATATTAATTCAAAAACCCTCCCCATCTCCTCTGTTTGTTTCTTCTCCTTTTCATCTTCAAATATCTCAAAATGCCTTGTCATAATAGATCCTCTCAAAGGAAGCCTTCCCCCATTTGTTCTTCAAATCCCATTACTCCCTCTTTCCCCCGCTCAGCTGAGAAATCAAAGACCATTCAACTAAAAAAAGATGATCATCTCATACTTATCAACTGGCTGAAAACTAAAACTAATTATGATTCTTGTTTTGGTACCAAGAATGCAACTAAAGTAGGACAGCCCCCTGCATCAAAAGTCAATGGATATCTTTTAATGGCCAATAAATTACAAAATAAGACAAAGGGAAGGATTTATCTTTTGCCTAAGCAGATGTCTGAACTCTTCAAGCACAATTGAGCTAAATATAAGAAGGCTAAGAATTTTTCATTTTCCACTGGTTTTGGTATTACTGAATTTGATATCAGTAAGGGTATAAAATCTTTAGATAATAAACTTGATTCTTTATGTCCTTACTACAAAGAGATGAATTCTATATTTAGAGAGAGAGCTGATTTTAATCCTGCAAACATGTTGGATGGAGAAGATGATATTTCTGAACATGTTGTCAAAAGAAATCTTTTTCCTTCCTCTTCTACTCAAGCCTCCTTTAATTTGAATTTCACCAATCAAGATATATTCTCAATAGATCCTTATGGCAATATAAACCAACCTGATCTCACTCCAGTGAGCTTTTATTTCTTTTCTATTTGTTTTATTTTTTTTATTCACATATCTTTTTTAATTTCAAAAAAGGCTAATAAAAAAAATGAGGATCCTCAAGCAAGCGAGTCTGAAGCTAGCTTCATTGATGAAGAGGATAATGTTACATCTAAAAATAGAAAAGACAATTAATTACTTTGAATTTCAACACTCAAAGAAAGAAAAAATAGATAGTTTTTCCCAAACCCCTTTTTCTTCCATTGATGATTTTTTGAAGAAATGTGAATCTGGTAAGTCATAGCATACCTCTTAATAATTAAGTGAGCTATTCTTTTCTTTTGTTAATATTCTTTTTAACTCTAGGTAAAGTTGAATTTTCAAGAGATACTCTGAACTTTCAAAAGCAAAAATACAAGCTCTCTTTACAAAGGGATGATAGGGCAAATAACTGGGAGGAGAAGAAATTTGAGCTTTCTTTAAAGAGGGATGAGAGGGCACAAGAATTGGAGGAGAAGAAATTCAAGCTTTATTTAAAGATGGATGAGAGGGCACATGACTTGGAGAAGAAATTCAATATAAAGAAAGAGGAGAAGGCTCTCAAGTAAAATTTCCTATTAGATCAAATGCGACCCAAGTATCAACTTGAAGATGGTTCAAAAAAGAAATTTTTCTTGATAGAATACATTAAAGATAATAAATCTGTTGAGGAAATTTACTGCTTAATGAAAATGTTTGATGATAGTTTTTTTTATTTTTTCATCATATTTCATTCCAAAATTAATTTCAAGTCAAAAAATTTACACATCTTATTTAAAAATTTGGCAATACCCCCCCCCCTGAAATTTACTCTGAGAGGGGGTAAGGATTACCAAATTTTCATTATATTTCATAAATAATTAATTAAATCAATTAAAAAAGATAATCAACCAAGTCAGGGAGTCTTAAATATTATCTGTCAATAATTTCTTAAGTGAAGTCAAAGAAAACATATGACAAGAATGGTATTATTAACTCATTCATAGAATATAATTGAATGAGAACCTCTATACAGCACAAGGGCTTGATGGTACAATACTTAATTTGATTGATTATCTTTAATAACTTATAAATTAAAAATTAAAGAAAAAAAATAAAAATTTGGAAATCCTTTACTTACCATATTTAAATCCCCTCCCTAATTTTTTAGTAGCCATTGACCCTTCACCCCTTACCTTACTTACACAGTTTATCAAACTTTGATTTATCTAGAAAGAACATCCAAAATTAGTAAAAATTTTGCATGATTTTAATCCAGGAGATGCCTTAGTAGTGTGATGATTATATCTTGAAGAATTCTAAATTGCTTCCATAATCCTGTTTCATAAACCAAAGTGCATGCTAAATTTATGATCCAGAAAGTATAGTCAATGACCCTTGATTTTACCAGGTGAAGGGATTGGTCTTCCATTAATAGGATCAAGATAACAGAATAGGCCATAAGTAAGCATATTAGAATTGTATTTGTCTACATGAATCTGATTATGAAATCTTCCATAGGTGATGATAAAATTAGAAGAAAAGATATAATTTTTACTAAGTATAACCCATTCCATATCTGTCCAATTGGGAAGTCAAGCTTTCTTGGCCAGTTTATGATTAGATTTAAATACCTGAATAAATATTTTTTTATTGATTGGGAATGAAAGAATTGAATGATCCTAAGCTTTTTAATTTTTCTAAATCTTCCTTCATTTCTTGATCACTGAGATTCTGGAGTAAAGAATAAATACCTGGAGAGAAAAATAAGAATATATGTTTTCTTAAAAATTTATGAAAATAAAGACTTACCAAGTAAGGCACCCTTTTCATAGCCAGGTCTCCAACCAAGTCCTATCATAATTCCTCCACTCTTCTTTTAATTTTGTAAAGGTTGTTGAACTAATCAAATCTGATAATTTATTAAACAATTAATCTTGAACACCATTGAAAAAATTAACCTGTATAATAAATTGAGGTTTGTATCCATTACTAATTTTTCCAACCACAATGTCCTTTCCACTAGCAGTTAAGTACTTGATATTTTCCAGTAATGAACTGGGATAATCTTTTTTTTATATATTGTAGTTCTGAAGTAAGAAAGATTTTCCAAAGAACCAAAAAAGGCTTTAAAAAAAGTTTCTTTCAAATTTAACTTTGTTTTTGATAAGATTTTCTCTTCTTATTAGAAATAGTAGGCTACGCTTCTGAAAAAGGTTTTGAAGATATGAGAGTGATGAGAGTGATGAGGACTTTGAAGATATTCCAGACATTTGTTGATATTTTCAAATCTATTTTTCTTGAAATATTAAAAATAAAAAAATAAAAATAAAAAAAAAATAAGTGACAAAAATTAATAATTAATTTTCAATTTATTTCTACCTTGAACCCCCAACTTCCCCCTTTTATCCTTTTTTTGGTGTCCTCATTCCCCATTTTGGGCCCTCTGGCTTCCTCAAAATCCCTCTTTTTTCCCCTTTGGTATCCTCAAAATTCCCCCTTTCCCCCCCTTTTATCCCCTTAAGTGTCCTCAGACATATCCCTTTTCCCCCATTCATCTTCTGAAAACCCCCCTCCTAACATATCCCAGTCCCTAATTGCTTCCCTCCTCACTTCTCCTCCAGCCCCCCCTCCATTACTTAGCAATTGGCTAAAAAATTGCTAAGTAATGAAGGGGGGGGAAGGGGGAGTGATTAGAGCTGGAATAGGTGGGGAGGGGGGTTTTCAGGAGACCAAAGGGAGGAAAAGGGCATGCCTGAGGATGCCTAAGGGGGGGTCTTGAGGACACCTAAGAGGGGAAAAGGGGGGTTTTGAGAACACCCAAGGGAGAAAAAGGGTGGATTGAGGAGGCTCAGGGGGGAAAGGGGGGAATGAGGATACCAAGAAGGGGGAAAAGGTGGGATAAAGACCAGGCCAAGGTGGGATAAAGAGGGGATGAAGGAGATAAAAAAGAGAAAAGAGGGAGAGATAGAACAAAAACAAAGTGTTAATTTAATCTTGAAAACCAAAAAAAGAACCACTTACAAAAAAAAATAAAAATAAAAAAATAAAAAAAATGAATAAAATGACTTACCTGGAGAAAGGAGATTAGAAAATAAGTGAAGCCAAAATATTTGAGGGATGTTTTAGGAGAGAAGGAAATGGATATGAGGGATGAATGAAAAAAAGAAACAGCGAAAAATTATGCAATTGCTGAAAATATGTGCTTTCATGTTGAGCTGGTGAATGGAAACAAATTAGACATCCAAAAAAGAGATATTCACTGTAAATTCAAAAAAAATGAATATGCATAAAAAACACCAACCTATGTGAATAAAGCAGGCAAGTTGAAAATATGGAGAGTATGAAAAAAAATTAAAAGTTTTGTGTTTCAAAATGTTGGAGGGTGATTGGCATAATGAAAGAGTGTATGCCAGTGGAAAGAATGTTTTGTGATTCAAGGGAGGGGAGAGCTGGAACAGGTTTGGGATCCTCTTCTTCATAAAGATCATTCGGCTCATCCTTTAAATCAACTAGGATATTGTGGAGTATAACGCAAGTCATTATCCAATGATGTTTGGTTTTGATTTCCATTTTTTTTGAAATTGGATTCTGAGTTCCCCAGAGACTAGAAAATCTTCCCTTTAAAATTCTAATAGCATGTTCAATTTGTACTCTTGATTGTTCAAGATGATAATTAAAAGATGTTTTTGGGTCGTTTTCTAAATTTGCACCTTTGAAAGCAGATATAATGTATTTTCCACTTGCGTATTCTGAGTCTGAAAGGAGGTACTGAGATTTGTCAAAGTATTGGTCAGGATTTTGAGAAATCATCATTCTTTGGAAGATGGAATAGTCATGACATGAGCCAGGGCAGCCACTATAAAAAGCAATAAAATTTTTTTTGATGTCACAGACAAGTTTAATGGCAATAGAGTATCTATAAAGAAGATTCAAAGCTAGTTTATGAAAGATGTGAAATAGGAGAACATTTTGAAGAAACCTTTTTTTGCAATCAAAATAACGGTTGCCATCATGAGCAGGCTTTCAACTCAAAGGTATAGTTGTACCATCAACAAAACCTACACAGACAGGGAAAGCTTCACCTTGCATTACTTGAGAGGATTCAAGTTGCTTTTGTGGAGTTGGCTAAGTAAGTGTTTTAGACTTAATAGAAAAGATAGCAATCATGCAGCACTTGGTGTATAATATGATGGTAACATATCCTATGGTAAAAAGATTACCTAAACATTGTACAGCAGCACTGTTTCCATTTGAACCAAAGAAACATAGTTCCAGAGCAAGGTGAAAGGCAGGATCACGCTGTTTGTTATGGGAATCATTATGGAAGATAGGATGATTGGAGATGAGTTGAGAAAGTTTCAAAAAAGAAACAGGAGAAGTTTGAAAAATTTGTGTGAATTTTAAATGAGCAATGTTGAGAATGGAGCAGAGATCATATCTGGGATCATGATAAAGATTTGGCCCCCTTTGGATGACATAACACTTTTTGGAAAGATAAGACATATAAGCTAATGTGTCTTCCAACCCAGAGTCAGAGTCAGAGTCAGAAGCTAAAACTAAAGTGATAGCATTCATAGCTGTGTGAAGTTGCTTCCTAGTAGAGAGTTGCTTCATTATTGTTGGTAGAAAATGTTGTCAGTAAAAGGTTTAGGTAATTAGTGGGAAGTGAGAATTTGCCACCAAATGAGCAGGTGGGGTGTTTAGATAGAAAAAAATGTTATGAGTTTGCCACCAAAATTAAGTAGCATAGAGTGATGAGATACATAAGGATGGAATCCGAAATTATAAGTCATGTTACTTGCTTTCAAATCAATCATGGACGTGATGAGTTTGGGATCAGGAATTAAGAGCAAAAATTGGGATATAAGACACTATGCAATATAGGGGGTGGACTTGCTAGCAAGTCCCCAACCTGAGCTCAGACAGAAATCATACTGAACTCTACTTGAAAACCCACCTAAAACTGTTCTGCTTAGTGGTGTTCATCCCTGCTTGTATGGTTCCTTTGTCAATAGCTCAATGTGTGTTCAATCTGTGGTGAATTTGAGTCCAAGGTTGCGGACTTGCTAACAAGTCTGCCCCCCATATTGTGTGGTGAGAGGCGGGATAATGCATTATTTTGGATTCCTTATCCACTAGCCCTGGGGCTAGTGGATAAGAAATATCTGCAATTAATAATGTCTGATCCCAGAAAAAAAAATTCCTGATCCCTAATTGTGGATACCTGAAAATTGATACCCCCTAATAGTTAAAGCCATATTTGAAACAGTTGGTGCAGTCTCACTAAAAAATTTAAAATTTTTTGTTGGATTAATTGACATTTGACAGCAAACTTAGTGTCAGAGGTTAACATCCATATACTATTAGATTTAAAAGAGGATTCACTGGGTTTCTAGCAACTAATCCTTTAGGGTTTATATAGAGGTATATACAAGGATATTACATCAATTATGTACTTATTTATTAGGTTCAACTAACTGATGAATTTAATATTATGTATTGATATATAGTATTAGATTGCTTGATCTCTGTATATAGCATTTACTATAACTATATTAGGGGGTATCAATGTTCAGGGATCTGCAATTAGGGATCAGGAATTTTCTTTCCCGGGATCAGACATTATTAATTGCAGAAGATTCTTATCCACTAGCCCTGGGGCTAGTGGATAAGAAATACACAATAATGCATTATCCCGCCTCTTATACCCCAATTTTCATTCCTAATTCCTTATCCCAAACTCATCACATCCATGATGGATTTGCAAGAAATTCACATGACTCATAATTGCTGATGCCATCTTTAAGTCTTTCCTCACTCTATGCCACTTAATTTTGGTGGCGAACACTTAAGTTTTTTTCTATCTACACACCTCAAATGCACATTTGGCGGTGAATTTCCACTTCCCACTTCCCTCATCACATATCCCTTCCACCAACAACAATGAAGCACCTCTCTACTAGGAAGCTACTTCACTCAACAATGAATGCTATCACTTTTCTTTTAGTTCTTTACTATAAATCTGACTATGATTTGGAAGATGCTTTAGCTTATATGTGTTTTCTTTCCAAAAAGTGTTACATCATCACCAGGGGGCCAAATCTTTATCATGATCCCCGATATGATCTGGCCTCCATTCTCAACATTCCTCATTTAAACTTCACACAACTTTTTAGAACTTCTCCCGATTCTTTCTTCAAACTTTTTCAACTCATTTCTGAAAATCCTATCTTCCATAACAATTCTCATAAAAAACAGCGTAATCCTGCCATCCAACTTGCTGTTGCTCTATGTTGCTTTGGCTCAAATGGAAATGGTGCTGCAATAAGACGTTTGGATAATTTCTTTAACATAGGATATGGTACCGTGATATTATACACCAAGCACTGTATGATTGCTATCCTTTCCCTCAAGTCTCAAACTCTTGCTTGGCCAACTCCAGAACAGTGACTTGAATCCTCTCAAGTATTGCAAGCTGAAGGTTTCCCTGGCTGTATAGGTTTTGTTGATGGCACAACCATCCCTTTGAGTCAAAAGCCTGCTCATGATGGCAACCATTATTTTGATCACAAAAAAAGGTTTCTTCAAAATCTTCTCCAAGTTCTCATCTTTCACAATCTAACTTTTTATCTTCTTTCTAGATACTCTATTGCCATTCAACTTGTATGCAATGTCAATAAAAAATTTATTGCTTTTCACAGTGGCTGCCCTGGATCATGTCATGACTCTTCTGTCTTCCAAAGAATGAGGATTTCTCAATCCCCTGACTCATACTTTGACGAATCTCAGTACCTCCTTGCAGACTCAACATATGCAAGTGGAAAGTACATTATACCTGCTTTCCATGGTGCAAATTCAGAAAATGACCCCAAAACTGCCTTTAATTATCACCTTGCACAATCAAGAGTACAAATTGAAAATGCTATAGGTATTTTAAAGAAACGATTTTCTAGTCTTTGGGAGCTCAGAATCCAATTTCAAAAAAAATTGGAGATCAAAACTGCAAATCATTGGATCTTGACTTGTGTAATACTCCACAATATTCTAGCTGATTTAAAGGATGAGTGGAATGATCTTTATGAAGAAGAGGATCCTGAACCACCACTGGCACTCCCCTCCCTTGATTCACAAATCATTCAATCAACCGGCATATGCTCCATTATAATGCCAATTACTCTCCAACATTTCACTTTGCAATGCTTTTAATTTTTAATTTTTATGTTTTCATACTTTCCAAATGTCCTCTTTGTGTACATTATTCACTTTTTTTTGTATTTTGGTTTGTTGCATATTCATTTTTTTTTTGAATTTACGGTGAATATCTTTTTTTTGGATGGCTCATTGGTTTTCTTTCACCAGCTCAACATGAAATTGCATATTTTCTTATATCACATATTTTGTCAGTGATTTTTTTTTATTCATCACTCATATCCTTTTCATCCTTTCCTCAAACATCCCTAAGTTTTTTTGGTTGCATTTATTTTCTCAACTCAACTCACCAGGTAGGTCATTTTTTTCTTTTTTCTTGGTTTTTTATTTGCTAATCATCATTTTTTTTTTTTTGCTTTTTTTTATTTTTTTGGTTTTTTTGGTAAGTGCTTCATTTATTTTTGTTCAAGGGTAAACTATTTTTTTTTCTCTTTTTTCTCTTTTTTTTTGTTTTTTTTTCTCTCCTTCACCTCTCTTTATCATCCTCAAGGCCCCCCTTTTTCCCTCTCTTTACCTGTCTCAATACCCCCTTTTTAGCTGCCTCAAATCCCCCTTTCCCCCCTCTTTAGGTCCCTCATCACCCCCCTTCCCCTCTTTTTAGGCGCTTCAAGACTCCCCCCTTCCCCTCTCTTTATGTCCCTCAACCCCCCCCCCTTCACCTCTCTTTAGCCGCCTCAAACCCCCCCTTCCCTTCTCTTTAGCCACCTCAAACCCCCCCTTCCCCTCTCTTTAGCCGCCTCAAACCCCCCCCTTCCACCCCTTCTACTCGTTTTCCCCCCCCCACCCACTCCCTTACCTCCTCCTCTACCCCCCCTTTTTCTTAACAAACGATTGTTAGCAATTGTTCATTAAGTAATCAAATCGTTAACAATTTGTTTACTTAATGAATGATGTTTAACGATTGTTCATTAACAAGGAGGGGGGGTAGAGGAGGAGGTAAGGGAGTGGAAGGGGGGTTTGAGGCGGCTAAAGAGGGGGGATAGGAGGGGTTGGGACATATAAAGAAGGGTAAAGGGGGGATTTGGGGGGCTTTCAGGGGGTTTTTGAGTCAGACAAGGAGAGGATTTGAGGGGACTTTTGAGGCAAGGAGGGAGGGATTTGTAAGGGGATTTCAAATAAATAAAGGAGGGGAAAAGGGGACATTTATGGGAGATAAAGAGGGGTTACCTACTTTCAAATAAATATACTAACAAATTTTTATTTGTAAATTTGATTAATTTTTTATTTTTTTTGGAAGTATTATAGAAAAAAAAAATTCTTTCTGTTAAGGAATGTCTCTCTTATTTACAAATCCAAAAAGGTTTATAATTTAATTTTTAATTTTTCTAGTAAATAATTTTTCTGATTTTTTTTTTTATTTAAAAAATTTTTTTGTTTTTGATTTTGATTTTACTGAAATTTTTTTTTTTTTTCATGATCTTGTGAGAAGGTTTTTAATAACCAATCTTCAGGTTCACTTTTATTTTATTTTATTTTTTTTTGATTTAATTTTTACTGAAATTTTTTTTTTTAAAGGATTTTGCTTTTATTTTGTTTTTAAAAATAAAACCTCAGGTTTTTTTTGATAATTTATTTTTTTGGAAAAATTTTTACTGATTTTTTTTTTCCAATTTTATTTTTCAAATAAAAAAACAGCTTTTTTTATTATTAGGTGAGAATTTATTTTTAAAAAAAATTGAGTTGAAATTTTATTGACATTTAAATTTTTTTTCAGATCAAAAAAATGTCTTCTTCTTCAGATTCACCCCTTACTTCTCTCTTATCTTCATCTTCATCTTCTTTATCATCTCTATCATCTTCTTCAAAATCAACTTCCATACAATCATCTTCTAAATCATCAAAAAATATTAATGATAATCAGTCTTGTAAGAAGAAAAGATATCTGAAAAAAAAAATTCATCATCTAAATCATCAAAAAAATTTAAAGAAAATTAGTCTCATCAGAAGAAAAGTTATCTGAAAAAACAAATTCATCATCTAAATCATCAAAAAAAATTAAAGATAATCAGTCTCATCAGAAGAAAAGATATCTGAAAAAAAAATTCTCTGTGAAAGTTATTTTCGTCATATCCCAAACATTTTTTTTCATAAAACTAAAGTTGTCGGCCAGTCGTCTAGAAGAAGGGAAGAAAAGGGAGAAGGAAAAAGGTTTTGGGAAATAAAAGAAATAAGATATAAAAAATTATTTAATTTATTGGAGTGGAGCAATGACGAATGACTTGAGGGATGACACAAAAAAAAATGAGGTAATATTAAATGTTAATATTATTTAAGGTAAGGGTTCTGCGCGGCAAACACTATGAGTACTATCAGACTTAAGGCAACCTTTGAATAGTTATATAGAATTTAAATTAGAATTTTGATACTAATAAAAAATAATATAAACGTAATATAAAAATATGTTCAAGTTGTTGAGTGTATAGTAAGTGATGATGCTACAGGGGATTATCCAAGGCCTTTTTATAGGCAATGGGTCCTCTAAAGCGCTACAACTGACTATATACAAAATAGTAATGAAGTAAAACAAGAAGATTAAAGAAGATATTTGTAACATAGTAATTGAGAGAAAAATATATGAAAATAATAAGAATCCCAATTAAGAAAATAAATTTCCCATCCCAAATTCCAAAATCAGTTAATATAAAATAAAGAGTAACTAAACAACCCTGTGACATAAGAACTATGGGAAAACAATTCAAAACAAGTATTACAATATGTTTTCAGAATTTCTAAGTGAAACAAATAACATGTTTTGACGTAACAAGGTATGTAATCAATTTAACTCAGTGTGAATTAATATTATTTAATTGTTTTCATTATGTAATTAAATAACTAATTTAAATGAAACAATTAATTAATTCAAATTGAGAATTTATAATACTATTTTATAAAATAGGTATTATAATTTATTTAATTTTTTCCTGACACAATTAAGGGTCAAAAGAAGCGCCCAATTTTATTGTTTAATAATATATGAAGTTTTATTTAATATATTAATTTAAATCATTAATGTAATTACATTATAAGTCAATTTTACATATATAATTATAATATATGTTAGTAATTAATTAATTACAAATTTATAATTATTAAATACATAAAAATGCGCCATTATTTGTAGAATATAAAATATATTATGCTTAATTTAAGTGTATAAATAATTTATATAACAACAAAATTAATATAACACTTATATTTAATAAGATACTTATATAATTTTATTATGCAATAAAATATAAATTTATATACATCAAATGCAATTATTTATGCCCTCTTTCAGGTCCAATAAGTTAACATATCATTTACTGGGCTCCTGGTATAGCCTGGCTGACACTCCCTCACTCTAAAAAAAAACAATAAAAAAAAATGCTAAGATTTTTTCTTTTTGTACTTTTTCAACAGAGTAGGAAGATTTGAAATCTCCTTGCCAGGTATCCATGCATCATGTTCAGATGATTTGTTCTTATATCTCAATAAATATTCAGTACCTCTTTCAGAAGTGATAATTCTATCATTGAGAATTTTATCAATTTCCGCTGTTTCTGTGACTTCCTGAGGGTTTTTGTCAGCCAGGCTACTAGACTTACCCAGTGAAATAATTAATTATTTACTGGATGAAGCCGCACCTTATCATTTTTAATTATTATTTTATTTTAGTTACAGTAAAATTAGTTATAATAAATTAACTAATTACAGAATGTTAAAATTAAATTAATTAATTAAATAAATAATTAAAATTATAATTATAATTTTGTCCTTTATATTTTTCTCTAACACCGTGCTCATTTGACAGGTTGGGAAAAAATAAAATTTTATATTAAAAAATAAATACAAAGATAAAATAAGATTTTAATATTCAAATAATATTAAATATATACAAAAAAATCAAATTTCTTATTTAGGATTGACTTTTACAGTAAATATTAAAAATATTGATGTATTTCTGACATACTCTGTAAATACATCTTTTTGACACCTTCTTTTTAGAATAACTTTATTATTTGAAATACTCTTTCTGGAATGTTCTTTTTCTCTCTCTCTTCCTACTGTTTTTAGAATTTGATTTCCGTGCTTTGTCTCTCCTTTGCCTATAAAAGGCCTCTCCTTTTGTTGTCTTTTGGATCATTCTTTTTTACCAACTCACTTATTACAACAACTACAACAATTAAAAACTTATTTCTTATATTTTATATCTTTAGTATTTACAGAAGACGTAATTCTAATCTATAACTTATATAAATATTTTAAATCTACCTCTTATTATTGAGTAAAAGAATCATCTTTGATTGAGAAAATACGTACCTAAATTATTGAGAGTCCAATAAATCCTTAAAATCTTCATATAACACCGTACCAAAGCTTCTAGACCAAAAGTGAACCTTGACAATTGGGATCCTTTCCGAAATATCAACGGCGCAACATTACTTGAGGCGTAATGGAGGGGACCATCGGCGTAAAAGTACCTGTAAAGGACGAGTGGAGGCGAGAAAACAACGAACGTCATACGTCACGTGATAAAAGTTTTTTCTGCGAACGGGAATCGAACCGCGCTCCAAAACTTAAGCTCATATACTGACTAAAGATCGTATATATCGTGGTAATTATTGTTATTACTATTTGTGGGTTACTCTTCACTCTGCATTTGCTATGTATTTCCTTTTACTCAGCACTCTGTAAGTGGCATTAATTTGCTCATTTTGCAGGGGGAGGTGTCTGGTAATTTGGAATTTAATTTTATTATTATATTTTTTTATTTTTCCTGGTTGACCATAATAGAGCAATAACTGTTCTTAGTCCCAGAAGTAATAAAATAATTATATTTTAATATTAATTATCATTTTTCAGTTGACAATTGTCCTGATTAATTTGAATTTTAATTGTTCCAGTTGACAAATTGTCCTGACAATAATATTTTTTATTAAATAAAATAATTATTATAATTTTTCAGTTGACATTTGTCCTGATTAATTTAAATTTTGATTGTTCCAGTTGACAAATTGTCCTGACAATTATATTTTTTATTAATAAAAAATTCACATTTAATTACTTCAGTTGACTTTGAGTCCTGGTAATCCAATAAATATTTTTAATTAATAAAATTCATATTTAATTACTTCAGTTGACATTAAGTCCTGGTAGTTAAGTGATCAGTTAAAATAATTTTTTTTTATTAAGAAAGATTCATATTTGATTATTTCAGTTGACAATAAATCCTGGTAATAAATTAGTTGATTTAAATCCTGAAAATAAAAATTAATAGAAATTCTAATTTATTTCTACAGTTGATTGTATTATCCTGGTTTTAAATTTTTTTTTATTTAAGTTGATTTTTATCCTAAAAAGATTTTTTTTATTATTTTTATTTTATTTCTGTTAAATAAAAATTAAAAATAAAGACTAAATAATTTTTGTCTCTTTCCTTCATTTCAGTAGAATCTTAAAATGACTGATCAAAGTGGTTTTGCTGCACGTGAAGAAGAACTAGACTTAATTGATTATGATGAGCCTGCTTCTGTAAGTTCTCCTTTAACAAGAAGAATTTCTCAAACTAATAAATCCTTGCCCCAAACAGGATGTAGAAATGGAAGAAGTAGAAATCCTAGTGGACAATACTCAGGATCAGAAGCCCATGACAAACCCACCAGAAGAACTTCCAAAAGGCTTCAGGATAAAAAAGATGCCGTTGTCTCAGCAGGTAAAGAATCTTTCAACCCACATAAAGGAGTTAAGGACAGACAGCTTGAGACTAAAGGTAAGGGTAGATGCCTTGGAAGAAAAGGTGAAAAGAACAGATACTTTTCTCCAAGAGAAGAAGAAACCTCTTCCTCCCAGGGATCAACAACAATTGGCTCCCCAATCCCAAGAGATGGTGGAAGTGTCCAAGTGGCAGTGGGACTGGCTCAACACTCAGTGGGACTACTTGGCTCAAAACCAGCATCAGTTACCTCAGGTAGGTCCATCAAGGCCCACCCAGGCCAACCCCACTCCTCCCCACCCTTATCAAGGAGGTAAAAGAAGAAGGAAGCCCAATATGGTGATACCCAGCAAACCCTGGTACGTCCCTCTATTGATTCTCAAGTGCCTTTTATTGTGGCTGACTCTGTTCCTTCAGGTAAATCTGGAAGGCAGGATGAAACCTTGAGACCTATAGAGGCTGGGAATAGTAGACAGATATCTCATGTATCAAATCCATTACTTTTAATTGCTACCTCAATGATTAATCCTGATATGGCTGTGATTGATGAAACTCTTGACCCTGAGTTCTATGAGAGTCTGGAAAGTTACTCAGTTTCCTTATTGAGAAACACTCCAGATGTAGCAAGAATTAATGATGAGAACTTGAGAGGTATTATTGCCAAGCAAAATCATATAATGAACAATATGCAATTGACTCAGAGATATAATAGTTTGTTAACTGATCAGGGGTATCAAGCATTGAAAAGTGAAGCACATAGAGTCTCTGATGAATTGTCTCATTACAAAGCAACCCATGAAAAGAAAATTGCTTTATGGAAAAATATAAAAAATGATTTGTCTAAACTAAAAGATACTGTATCTGCCTGTTGCCAGGAGGTAGAGATAGATAAGATAAATCTGAAAAGATTGAGTGACCATTTGTCATCTTTTCAACATAAAAATCAATTATCTTTTGCAACTATCAATGAAAGTTTATCTAGTCTTCCAAGAATGAAAACAAGACTAACAGCCATTGAAGAAAAATTGAACCCATTGTTAAATGACCAAAAATATTCTGAAATTTCTGTGAAGGAACATATAGTGCAAGATGCTCAACCAGTACCTGTGGCTAGTTCATCTAAAATAAAAATTGATCCAGAAATACCTGTTGATAACACTGAGTTTCCATCAAAAACTGATGATGCACCAGGATCTGCAACAGAAGGATTAAACAATGAGATTTCAGCACAATTAGAGAAATTACAACTGCTTCTTACTCAGAAACAAGCTAGTACTAAGGAGACTCCTTCAAATCAAAATAATTGGCCAAAACTTGACCAGTACCCAACATTTGATGGTGATTCTTCTTCTGATTGGCAACAATTTATTTGCAGAATTGATAATTTAAAAAATTCTTACAAACTCCCAGATGAGGAAATTGTGTCCAAGTTAAATTCTTTGTTCACTAATGTTGCCCTGATGTGGTATGAATCTGTTCTCCTGGATGGGAATGACTACTCATGGGAGGATTGGAAGAAATTAATTAAAGCACAATTTGGTGGCTCCAAGTTCAGAATGGCTCAACAAAGGCAGTATGAGGAAACTAGATATATCTCTTCTACTGATAAACCTATTGATTTTTTAATGAAACTTGTAAAAATCTTAAGGGCAATGGACCCAAATATGGAGTTTGATTTATGGAAGGACAGGATCCTCTATAAATTACCAATGTCTCTGAGAGACTTGATTGTGGCTAGGACTGAGTTCTCCAAAGAACCCTCTTCTTTCATTAATACTTGCAATGAGATACTGCCAAACAATAAGTATGATGCAAGAAGATTCATTCCTAGGACCCCTTTGGAGAAACCCTCCACTTACCAACAAAAACCTCTGGAAAAGGTTGGTAAACCTTCTGCCCCTGTTGCACCAAAGAAGTATGCAACAAACACTTGCTTCAAGTGCAACAAACCTTGGCAGAAAGGCCATGTTTGTGACAGGAAGATAAATCTTGTAGAACAAACAGAGGAGCATGCTGATGACACAGTGGCACTGGATGATACATCAAGTGATTGTGCCAGCAGTATTTCATATGAATCTCAACAAGAAATCTTGATGCTGGAAGAGAATATTCATTATTTAAATACTATTGACATTGATAATAATGATTTATCTACAGTGGAGGATGCTGAGATCATAAAGAACATTGAGGATAACTCAATTGTTATTGCCCCTATTAAGGCACCAGTCTTGATCAATGGAATCAGCATTGAAGTTGTTCTGGATTCTGGAGCTGGAGGAAGTGTAGTATCTGAAAGAGCACTTGCTTCAGTAGATCAAGACTATAAATCTAAACTGTTGCCTATCATTTCTGAAAATTGGAGAGGGTATGGCTCTGTTTTGTCCCCCATTGGTAAATACAAAGCCACAGTGTTTTTTAAATATAACCATGGTTTTGTAAGAGCTATTTGTGATTTTGTTGTCATGAAAAATGATAACTTGAGCAATTGGTTTATTGTAGGGAATGATATTTTAACCAAATATGGCATAAAATTGGATCCTTCAAACCAATGTTTCACAATGGGGATGAATGGGAAGAGAAAATTTAAAATTTCCTCCCCTAAAAAATTATTAAAACCAGAATTGAACACATGTAACTCTGTTTTTCAATATAAAGGAAGATCTACCAAGGAAATGCATGCCCTTATTTCTGAAATTGACAATGCCTCTTTTGGAGAACAACTTTCTGGTGAGGATAAAGATTCCATCATTAACTTGATAAAATCATTTCCTATGGCCTTTGCTCATGGGTCACATGAACTGGGATTAGTTAAAGAGGAAATGAAACTTTCATTGTCTTGCCCATTAACTGATATACCACCTAGTTTAAAGAAGAAGCCTTATCCTGCTTCTCCCACAAAGAGAAAAGATATTGAAGATAATATCTCTACCCTTTTAAAAATGAATATTATTGAAAAGGTAGTTGAAACACCTAAATATTGTGTTATCTCACCTGTCCTAATTTCTTATGAGAAAGATAAAGCCAGGTTATGTGGTGATTATAGAGCCTTAAATACTTATACTGTTGATGATATCTATCCTTTACCTAGAATCAGCTCTATACATGCTACTTTACAGGGTGCTAAATATATCAGCTGTTTGGATGGTAATAAGAGATATCACCAGGTACCTGTTGAGAAAAATTCTCAGAACTTTCTGATGATTGCCACTCATATGGGTATTTATAAGTATATTAGGATGCCATTTGGCCCTAAAAATGCCCCTTCTGTTTTCCAAAAAGTAATGGATAACACATTCCATCAAGAAATAATTGAAGGTTGGCTGATGGTTTATATTGATGATATCATTATATTCTCAAAAACATTTGAGGACCATCTTAAACACCTGTGTAAAGTATTCCAGAAAATGGATGAAATAAATATGACACTTGCTTTGAAGAAATGTAAATTTGGTTTCCATTCTTTAAAAGTTCTTGGTCATGTTTTTTCAGGCTTACAGATATGTGTTGACCAGAACAAAGTGGCAGCCATACAACAGGTGAAAGCTCCTACAACAGTGAGAGAGCTCCAAAGTTTTTTGGGAATGTGTGGATACTATAGACAGTATATTAAAAATTACCAAGTCATAGCTTTACCCCTTACCCAATTAACTAGAAAGGATGTTGCTTTTGTCTGGAATAGTGAAAGACAAAGAGCCTTTGACACTATGATACACTGTTTGATGTCAGCACCAATTCTTGCTTTACCTGACTTTGATCAACCATTTGTTTTGTACACTGATGCCAGTTTCATTGGTCTTGGTGCTGCCCTCCATCAAAAACAAGTGATAAATGATAAAGTTTCAGAAGTAGTAATTTGTTATATTTCAAGAACCTTGAGAAATAGTGAATTGAAATATGGTGCTACTCAATTAGAGTGTTTAGCTGTAGTATGGGCTCTAGAAAAGCTTCATTATTACCTAGATGACCAGAAATTTGAACTTGTCACTGACTGCAGTGCAGTTAAATCCCTTTTAAACTTAAAAACACCTAATAGACATATGTTTAGATGGCAGCTGGCTGTTCAAGAGTACAGAGGGAGAATGACAATTATTCACAGAGCTGGTATTGGTCACTCAAATGTGGATATGTTATCAAGGTTACCCTTACCAAATGATGACTCTAATCCTGCTTATGATCCTGTGGATGAAATTATCCATATCCATGGGATATATGTGGTTGATATGGAGGAAGAGCTATTACAGCTTATTCTGGAATCATATGATAAGGACACTGAATTGAAAAAGTTATGCACCATATTAAATGATCCAAAGAATGCTTCAATACAAGCATTAATTAAAACCCTTCCACCAAAGTACCAAAAAGCTTTGGAAAAAGGAAAATTTTCAATTGATGAAGGATACCTATATTATAGAAGAAAGTTGAGTAATGTTATTGTTATTCCTCCTTCTATGAAAGAAATCATCTTGAAAATTTGTCATGATGACATATTAGCTGGACATTTTGATCTTGACAAAACAATGATCAGAATTAAGAACACTGCTTGGTGGGCTAATATGTCTGAGGACACAAAATTATATGTTGAATCCTGTGATTCATGCCAAAAATCAAAAAGATTAACTGGTAAAAGAGCAGGATTAATGCAACATATTGAACCTCCTGATGCTCCATGGCAAATAATAAACATGGATTTTGTAACAGGATTACCTATTGCTGGTAAAGACAGTTATAACTCTTGTTGGGTTATTGTGGACAGATTCACAAAAATGTGTAAATTTATCCCTACCCACAAGGATGTTTCCACTAAAGAATCAGCTTTCTTATGGTGGTCTCATATGTTTAATACTGCTGGTTTTCCTAAAGCCATAATCTCTGACAGAGACCCTAAATTTACTTCTGAATTTTGGATGTCTCTGATGGATGTTTGTGGTTGTGATCTGAAACTTTCTACTGCCCATCACCCTCAGACTGGTGGTTTAGCTGAAAGAATGATTCAGACTTTAGAGGACATGATAAGAAGATATTGTGCCTTTGGCCTTGAGTATAAAGATAATGACAGATTCACTCATGATTGGGTTACCTTACTTCCTGGGTTAGAATTTGCTTATAATAGCACTGTTCATTCTGTTACTCAAAGAAAGCCTTTTGAGCTCTGGCTTGGATATGTTCCTAATACTCCTGCCCAAATTCTCAATAACAAAATACCTAAATTGGATATACATCCTGGTGTAAAATCTTTTCTTCAAATGCAACAACTATGTAGAAATCATGCTCAAAAATGTATTGAAAAATCATTTGAATATGAGAAGAAAAGATGGGACAAATCCCATAAAGAATACACTTTTAAAAAGGGTGATGAAGTGTTGATTTCTACAGTCCACTTCAACTTACAAGGTAATAACAAATTAAAAGATCCATTTGTTGGTCCTTTTGTTGTCAGAAGAATGATTGGAGATAATGCAGTTGAAGTTATTCTGTATTCCCCATATGACAGAAAACATCCTGTTTTTCCAATATCTCTTTTGAAACCTTACACATCCAATAGTGATTTATTTCCAAAAAGGAGGGGTAGACCAAAGAAAACCCCAAATGAAATCACTGAGACAGCAGAAATTGAAAAAATTTTAAATGACAGAATAGTCACTGCTGAGAAAGGTACAGAATAATTATTGAGATTCAAGAATAAATCATCTGAATATGATTCTTGGATACCTGGGAAGGAGATATCTAATCTTCCTACTCTACTAAAAAAGTATAAAAAGAAAAAATCATAGCATTTCTTTTTTATTGTTTTTTTAGAGTGAGGGAGTGTCAGCCAGGCTACTAGACTTACCCAGTGAAATAATTAATTATTTACTGGATGAAGCCGCACCTTATCATTTTTAATTATTATTTTATTTTAGTTACATTAAAATTAGTTATAATAAATTAACTAATTACAGAATGTTAAAATTAAATTAATTAATTAAATAAATAATTATAATTAAAATTATAATTTTGTCCCTTATATTTTTCTCTAACACCGTGCTCATTTGACAGGTTGGGAAAAAATAAAATTTTATATTAAAAAATAAATACAAAGATAAAATAAGATTTTAATATTCAAATAATATTAAATATATACAAAAAAATCAAATTTCTTATTTAGGATTGACTTTTACAGTAAATATTAAAAATATTGATGTATTTCTGACATACTCTGTAAATACCTCTTTTTGACACCTTCTTTTTAGAATAACTTTATTATTTTAAATACTCTTTCTGGAATGTTCTTTTTCTCTCTCTCTTCCTACTGTTTTTAGAATTTGATTTCCGTGCTTTGTCTCTCCTTTGCCTATAAAAGGCCTCTCCTTTTGTTGTCTTTTGGATCATTCTTTTTTACCAACTCACTTATTACAACAACTACAACAGTTAAAAACTTATTTCTTATATTTTATATCTTTAGTATTTACAAAAGACGTAATTCTAATCTATAACTTATATAAATATTTTAAATCTACCTCTTATTATTGAGTAAAAGAATCATCTTTGATTGAGAAAATACGTACCTAAATTATTGAGAGTCCAATAAATCCTTAAAATCTTCATATAAAACCGTACCAAAGCTTCTAGACCAAAAGTGAACCTTGACAGTTTTTCTTAGGTCTTCCCCATCTTTTGGAAAATAAGTCACTGTTGGAAGTATAAGGCTTAATCAAGGAGATGGGGAAAACAGGATGTTTCCTATCATATGGAGAATACAATACAACTTCCACTGCATTATCACCAACCATTCTTTTAACAACAAATGGTCCTACAAAATGATCTTTTAATTTGTTGTTACCTTGTAAATTGAAATGGACAGTAGAGATCAACACTTCATCACCCTTGTTAAATGTGTGTTCTTTATGGGATTTATCCCATTATTTCTTTTCATATTCAAATGCTTTATCAATACAGCTCTGAGCATGTTTTCTGCATAGCTGCTGCATTTGCATGAAAGATTTTACAACAGGGTGTAGTTCCAACTTAGGTAATTTATTATTGAGAATTTGAGCAGGAGTATTTGGGACATAACCTAACCAAAGCTCAAAAGGCTTTTTCTCAGTGACAGAATGAACAGTGCTATTATATGCAAATTCAAGACCAGGCAATAGAGTGACCCAATCATGAGTATATCTGTCATTGTCTTTATATTCTAAACTAAAGGCACAATACCTTCTAATCATATCTTCCAGAGTTTGAATCATTCTCTCAGCTAGACCATCAGTCCGAGGATGGTGAGCTGTAGACAATTTTAACTCACAGCCACAAATATCCATCAAAGAGGTCCAAAACTCAGAAGTAAATTTAGTATCTCTATCAGAGATAATGGCTTTTGGAAAACCAATAATATTAAACATGTAAGACCACCATAAGAAAGCTAATTCTTTTGTGGATACATCTTTGTGGGTTGGAATAAATTTGCACATTTTTGTGAATCTATCTACTATTACCCAACAAGAGTTAAAGCTGTCTTTACCTGCAACAGGAAGACCAGTGACAAAATCCATATTAATGATTTGCCAAGTAGAATTAGGTGCTTCAATATGTTGTAATAAACCTGCTCTTTTACCTTTCAACCTTTTAGATTTTTGGCAGGAATCACAAGATTCAACATATAATTTTGTGTCTTCAGACATATTAGCCCACCAAGCAGTGTTTTTGATTCTAATCAATGTTTTTTCAAGATCAAAATGACCAGCCAATATGTCATCATGACAAAGTTTGAGGATAGTTTCTTTCATAGAAGGAGGAATTACAATTACATTAGTAAGTATCTTCTATAATATATATAACCATCTTCAATAGAAAACTTTCCTTTACTCAAAGCATTTTGATACTTTGCAGGAAGAGTTTTTATTAATGCTTGAATTGAAGCATTCTTAGGATCATTTAAGATAGTAACCAATTTATTTAAATCAGAATCCTTCTCATATGAATCCAGTATTAATTGCAATAACTCTTCTTCCATATCAACTACAAATATACCATGGATATGAACTGTATCATCTTCAGGTACATAAGCAGGATTTGAGTCATTATTTGGCAGAGGCAATCTGGAGAGTATATCAACATTGGAGTGAACATTTCCAGCCCTATGGATAATTATCATCCGTCCTCTGTATTCTTGAACAGCAAGTTGCCACCTGAACATATGTCTGTTAGGTGTTTTCAGGTTTAAGAGGGACTTCACAGCACTACAGTCAGTTACCAATTCAAATTTTTGGTCATCTAGATAGTAATGAAGCTTCTCAAGAGCCCAAACAACTGCTAAGCACTTTAATTGAGTGGCACCATATTTCAATTCACTATTTCTCAAGGTTCTTGAAATATAACAAATTACAACCTCTGAGGATTTATCATTTATAATTTGTTTCTGGTGAAGGGCAGCAACCAGACCAACAAAGCTAGCATCTGTATAAAAGACAAATGGTTTGTTTAAATCTGGAAGAGCCAATATAGGGGCTGTCATTAAGCAACCTTTTAAGGTATCCAAAGCTTTTTGACAGTCATTATTCCAGAGAAAGGCAACATCTTTTCTGGTCAGTTTTGTAAGAGGCAAGGCTATGACCTGATAATTTTTAATATATTGTCTATAATAGCCACACATACCCAAAAAACTTTGGATTTCTCTTACAGAAGTTGGTGCTTTCACATTTTGAATTGCAGCAACTTTGTTTTGGTCTACACAAATATGTAGGCCTGACACAACATGGCCAAGGACTTTCAAAGATTGAAAACCAAATTTACACTTTTTCAAGGACAAAGTCATATTGATTTCATCCATTTTTTGGAAAACCCTATTTAAATGAACCACATGTTCATCAAAAGTTTTATAAAAAACTATGATATCATCAATATACACCATGAGCCATCCCTCAATTATTTCCTGATGGAAAGTTCTATCCATGACTTTTTGAAAAAATGAAGGGGCATTTTTAGGGCCAAATGGCATCCTAACATACTTATATATTCCAATATGAGTAGCAATTAGTAAAAAATTTTGTGAATTTTTCTCAACAGTAATTTGATGATAACCTTTATTGCCATCCAGACAAGTAATAAATTTTGCACCCTGTAAGGTAGCATGAATTGAATTAATTCTGGGTAAAGGATAGATATCATCAACAGTATAAGTGTTCAATGCTCTGTAATCACCACATAATCTAGCCTTATCTTTTTCATAAGAAATCAAGACTGGGGAGATGACACAATATTTGGGGGTGACATCCACTTTCTCAATGATATTCATTTTTAATAATGTGGCAATATTATCTTCAATATCCTTTCTTTTTGTTGGAGAAGCAGGATATGGTTTTTCCTTAAGACTAGGAGGGATATCACTCAAGATACAGGATAAGGTAATTTTCATTTCTTCCTGAACAATTCCTAAGACATGAGAACCATAAGCAAAAGCCATAGGGAAAGAGGTAATTGAGGCAATAATAGAATCCCTTTGTTCACTAGTTAACTGATCACCAAAAGAAGCAGTATTTATTTCATTTAATAAATCATCCATTTCAATTGTTGTTCTGCCTTTATACTGGATTAGTGAGTTACAAGACTTTAACAGATGCCCAGAAGGTTTTCTAGAGGAGGAAATTTTGAATTTCCTTTTTTTATTCAATCCCAAGGTGAAGAAATTATTTGCTGGGTCCAATTTCACACCAAACATGGTTAAAATATCATTACCCATAATAAACCAATTGCTTAAATTATCATTTTGCATGACAACAAATTCACAAATAGCTCTGACAAAACCACCATTATATTTGAAGAATACAGAGGTTTTGTATTTGCCAATAGGAATTAAGGTAGAACCATACCCTATCCATTTTTCAGAAGTTATAGGTAATAATTTACTCAAATAATCCTTATCTACTGAAGCTAAAGCCTTTTCAGATACTACACTTCCTCCAGCACCAGAGTCAAGAACTACATCAACATTTTTACCATTAATGATAACAGGTGCTTTCAAGGGGGAGATGGCTACAGAATTCATAGTAATATCTTTAATTATTTTAGCATTTTACACTGAAGATAAATCCAATACACATTCTTCAGATATATTATCTAAATAATGGACATCCTGTTCTAACATTAAAACATCTTTAACAGAGTCATTGCCATAGGAGATATTACTTTCACAATCACTAGAAGAATTATCAATTTCAGCCTCATCAGTGTCTTCATTTTGTTCAACAAGATGAATTTTCTTGTCACAAACATGACCCTTTTGCCATGGTTTGTTATATTTATAACAAGTATTTGTTGCATATTTTTTAGGTGCAACTGGGGCAGAGGGTTTACCAGATTTTTCTGGGAGTTTTGTAGAAGGTTTATTCTGATCATTATAAGATTTACCAAGGTAATTCTTTGGTTCATATCTATGGTTGAGTAGTACCTCATTACAGATATTAATGAAAGAAGAATTTTCCCTTACATGCTCAGTTCTAGCCACAATCAAGTTTCTAAGAGAATTTGGTAATTTATACAAGATTTTATCTCTCCAAATATCATAATCCATCTTTGGATCAATTGCTCTTAGGATTTTTGTTACTTTCATAAGAAAAAAAATGGGCTTTTCAACAGAGGAGGATACATATCTAGTATTCTCATACAGTCTTTGCTGAGCTAACCTGAATTTTGAACCACCAAACTGATTCTCAATCAAGGATTTCCAATCATTCCATGTATAATGATTGTTATCCAAAAGGAAAGATTCATACCACATCAAGGCTACATTGGAAAAGAAAGAAATTGGCTTAGAAACAATTTCCTCATCAGGTAGTTTATAAGAACTCTTTAAATTATCAATTCTTTGGATAAAGTGTTGCCAATCAGAAGAAGAATCACCATCAAAGGTAGGATATTGGTCCAACTTAGGCCAATTTTTCTGACTACTGGGATGGTCCACTTTTTGGTTTGAATTATTCATCATTAATAATTCCTGAAGTTTAGCCAGGTGTTCATAAATTTCATTATTTACAGAAACAGCTGGTGCCTGACCATCACAAGATTTTTTGCTAGTAGCGAAAGATTTTACAGACTCATTGTCAGTTTGTTTAATGGTTGAAATATGAGGAAGAAAGGAGGAACTCTGCTCAGGCTCTTTTTCTTTATTTTTATGCAGCCTATGGACAGCATTCTCATTTATACCATTATTGATGGTTAAGTTAGAGAATTTTTCCTGCAGGTCAGACACATAGTTTCTTATCCTTGGAATTTCAGACATCTGGTCATTTACTTTTGCAAGAGATAGAACATTTCTGTCCTCAGAAACTGTGTGTTTGGCACTTAGTGCATGAAAATCATTCTTTAGCTTTTTAAACTCATTTTGCAGAGATTTTATGTCACTTTTTAATGAATAATTTACTTCAATAAGGGGTTTTAATTCACTCAAGGTCTTATGTAGACTGATATTTTTATCTGAGATAGCTCTATGGTCACTCCTTATTTGTTTTTGTTGGCTAAGAACAATATTCAAGGTTTCTTTGATTTTAAAATAAGCTGTATCTTGTACAGAAGAACTTACTTTACATTGCAAGTGCAAATTATTTAATCTTTCATTTTCATGGATTAACACATCTCTCAATTTTTTGTCTTTCACAACATTAAAATCAAGGGTATCTTTCAATATTTCTTCAGAAGTTTTCTCAATTAAGTCATAGACTTCAGGGGAAACAGAATCATTCTTAATTGCAAGAGAAGGATTAATTAAAGAAGTAGAAGTCAAATGTAGAGTTTCATCAAATGAAAATTTGCTAATTACATTAATAGGGCTACTAGTTACAGGAAGCTGTCTTTTAACAGGTTTAACTGTTCTTTCACCATGTTCAATAATATTACCTGCAGAAGAAGTCTTATTAGAAAACATTCCCAAGTGACTATCAACCAAATTACATACCATGGCAGAGGAGGAAACTTCCCCTGAGACTGATTTTGGGATTGTGCTTGGGCCTTCTTTCTCCTGCCTTGTTGGTAAGGATGAGGAGGAGGATGGAAATTGGGTGTTCTGGATGGGCCAGGCTGATGATGAGGAGGATGTTGCACATTCTGCTGGTAGTGACTCATTAGATAATCCCATTTCCATTGCTCTACTTCCATAGTATTTTGATTTTGGATGGAGGAGCTGGGGGGCTGTGAAGGTTGAGTCTGAAACTGAGGCTGATTGGGAGGCAACTGAGGAGGGGCCTGGGCCTGATTTTGGTTCCTGAGTTCCTGAAATCGATCACACAAGGTGTCTACTTTTGCCTTGTATTTCATGTTTTCTGTCCTCAGTTCTTTGATATGACTGGAAAGATTTCTGATTTGCTGGGGCAGAGGAAGCTTTTTTATTTTGAATCCTTTTGGAAGACCTTCTTGAGGTACTGGAGGTTTTACTTCCTTCTGTTGTGCTGGGGGAAGGGGTTTGATTTGTTTACTTCTCCTGTCATTTCCACATTCTGAATTATGTGAATTTTTCTTGTTAGCATAAGATTTTTTATGTTCAACTTTAGAAGAACTCACAGTATCAGCATCATAATCAATTTCAATTTCATCCACTTGCATGTTATCCATTTTCTCAGCCAAATTGTTGGACATAATAGTGGGAAGATTAATTAATTCTTAAAAAAATTAATAAAAATCAGTTAATAATTTGCTCCAAATAAAAAAAAAATTTATTAATTAAATTATATAAAACAAAAGTTTTTAATATAAAGTAATATTTATAAAAAATAATTAATAAAATGGACTGCAAAGAAAAAATTGGGAATAAACAATTAAGTTGCTTCAACCAATTAATTAAATTACCAATATTAAATATGGCAATATATGGGACTAAGTACAAAGTACTGTTTAAGTCAACCAAAATTAAACAAAAATTAATAATAATAAAAAATTAATTTAATAATTCAATTTTTATTAATAATAATTTTAATTTCTTCTAGGACTAAGAGGAATTAAACACTCTATAATGGTCAACTAGGAAAAAATTTTAATAAATGAACACTTACACTCAGTGAATCAGCAATTAAGCCACAATCACTGTTATTGCAGTAAAAATATAGTAATATGAGTGAGAGGTGCAAAGGTTAACTTACTATAGTGATCAAAAAATCACTTTAAAATAATAGATGAATTAATTTAATATAAACCTAATAGATTGAACCCAAGTTTGAAACACGGTCATGGCAAAAGTTTCTTTTTTGCTGGGTGGTCCGTGCGTTATGTCATTTGTCGTAAGTATCGGTATTGTCGTCGTCGTTTGGAAAGGCTCCCAGTTGTTGGCCAGTCGTCTAGAAGAAGGGAAGAAAAGGGAGAAGGAAAAAGGTTTTGGGAAAGAAAAGAAATAAGATATAAAAAATTATTTAATTTATTGGAGTGGAGCAACAACAAATTACTTGAGGGATGACACAAAAAAAATGAGGTAATATTAAATGTTAATATTATTTAAGGTAAGGGTTCTGTGCGGCAAACACTATGAGTACTATCAGACTTAAGGCAACCTTTGAATAGTTATATAGAATCTAAATTAGAATTTTGATACTAATAAAAAATAATATAAACGTAATATAAAAATATGTTCAAGTTGTTGAGTGTATAGTAAGTGATGATGCTACAGGGGATTATCCAAGGCCTTTTTATAGGCAATGGGTCCTCTAAAGCGCTACAACTGACTATATACAAAATAGTAATGAAGTAAAACAAGAAGATTAAAGAAGATATTTGTAACATAGTAATTGAGAGAAAAATATATGAAAATAATAAGAATCCCAATTAAGAAAATAAATTTCCCATCCCAAATTCCCAAATCAGTTAATATAAAATAAAGAGTAACTAAACAACCCTGTGACATAAGAACTATGGGAAAAACAATTCAAAACAAGTATTACAATATGTTTTCAGAATTTCTAAGTGAAACAAATAACATGTTTTGACGTAACAAGGTATGTAATCAATTTAATTCAGTGTAAATTAATATTATTTAATTTTTTTCATTATGTAATTAAATAACTAATTCAAATGAAACAATTAATTAATTCAAATTGAGAATTTATAATACTATTTTATAAAATAAGTATTATAATTTATTTAATTTTTTCCTGACACAATTAAGGGTCAAAAGAAGCGCCCAATTTGATTGTTTAATAATATATGAAGTTTTATTTAATATATTAATTTAAATCATTAATGTAATTACATTATAAGTCAATTTTACATATATAATTATAATATATGTTAGTAATTAATTAATTATAAATTTATATTTAATAAATACATAAAAATGTGCCATTATTTGTAGAATATAAAATATATTATGCTTAATTTAAATGTATAAATAATTTATATAACAACAAAATTAATATAACACTTATATTTAATAAGATACTTATATAATTTTATTAGGCAATAAAATATTAATTTATATACATCAAATGCAATTATTTATGCCCTCTTTCAGGTCCAATAAGTTAACATATCATTTACTGGGCTCCTGGTATAGCCTGGCTGACAAAAGTAGATAAAAAAGTCAATATCCAAAAAAATTACCAGAAGATATCAAATATCTAACTGATTTTGGTGATGATCAAGTTGTTGCAGTTATCAGTAATACTTATAAGGCTCAATTCATTTTGAAAGCTCATTCATTTGATGGTGTAAAAGATGAAACTTTTAATCAACTATCGGATCTTATCATAACTCTTTATCAAATGGCTTTAGTTTGATTACCTATAAGGAATACAAAGTTGTTGGGTGGTATCATGATTGGATTTGGTTGGAGACCAGGTTTTGTTAAAGGATATTCTCTTGGTATGTCTAATAATTTTTTTTCCATTCTTAATATCATTTCACTTATTTCATTTATATAGGCATATATTCGTTGGTCAAGAATATCACTAAAGCTCAAAAAGATGAAGATTTTCACTTATGGGACACTCTACCTTCCTTTAACTCTTTTCTTGCTTTTTGACTCAAAAATCTCTGTAATAAAGCATTTGAAAAAAATCATGAACTTGCAACCAAAGTTGGAATACCAAATTGGTGTGACTTCGAATGGGAAGATATTAGTCACAAATATCTTTTATTTTCTAATGTTATTATCACTCATTCTGGATTTCACAATAGGATTCATATCAATAGGAATGATGCCAATTTTCTTACTTTTGGAATATTCTCATATATCAATCCGATAACTAGCCACCCAATACCATCTCCAGCTAAAATCAAAGGACATGGTTTATAAATTTCAGACCACCGGTGTATCATTGATTTTGGTTTGGGAAATGGTATCATCAAAACTATTTGGAATTCTTCTAAGGATAATCATCAAACAACCAAAGCTCCTCCTGGTTTGGAATCCTGTCAAGATTTCACACATTTTGGTTGCTCATTTCAAATCAGTCATAAGTTGATTCAAAGAATCAATAAGGTAAAGAAAGAAGGTAAAGTTATTCAATTTAAAAAAACTTTATCTAGATCCATAAAGTATGGGGATTAGAGTTGTCATCAAAAATTTTATATTTTTTCATAAATTTTTAATAAATATTTTTATATATCAATTTGCTCAAGTAATGTCAGCCTAGATATCCCTAGGACTGAGTATTTCTTATTCTTAAAATAAGATAAACTTAAGTACATTAAGCTTATATCTTAAAAATAAGGTTAAAACAATTATATATATTATGATTATACATATATATATAATTATTAGACTATTATATAGCTTATAGTAGTTTAAATAGCTTATCCATAACCTAAAAATACTTATTAAGGTGTTAATGGAGTCAAAATATACTTATCTTAATTGATATTAAGTAATTATTGACATACATAAGCTTAAATGTATACATAAAGCTCATATTCAGTGAAATATGCAGTATATTATGTATATTTAGGTCTATAAGTGGGTTTTAGCCTCTTAATAGCCTATAACCTTTGCTTTTCTGCTTATTTTAGGTCATATGGACGAAATCAGTGGATTCACAACACCTACAGAAGTATAGACATCTATATCAGGTGCATACACTCAGTTTGGACAACTTAATCTGCTTCCTTAGATGGATATTCACGGATTTATGGGTTGGGAGGTCATTGCTGGGTTAATGTGAATGCTTGGGGATGTTATTGGGGTCTTGGACACTTAATTTGTTTCCTTTATATGCTTTGGGTTTCATTAAATCTCGTTTGGATTGCTTATTTTACCTGTTTCTTTATGGTATCCGCTTTCATCTTGATTTTCTATTTATGGTATGGGTCTGTGTTATCTTTAATTGTGATGGAGGGTCCTTACTGGAGGTCTGGGTGTTGAATCTGCTTTAAGTGGACGCCATGGGGAGGTGATGGGCCCTCACAGTGCTGTAATTGCCGGGGATAGCAGTGACATCATCTGGATTGAAGGTCTGTGCACTCCAGGAGATTTGGGTATAAGTAAGGAGGGATTTTGACGGTAATTTATCATAATTCACTTACTAAAATTCAAACAAACATTATAACACAATTATTATTATTCAAAGATATATTATAAAGCCATTATAAATTGATATTATCTTTATATAAGCTATAACTATATTTTATTCATCTATTTTCCACCACTAGCATGCATTTAAATCCAAGTATTGTGAGCTTGATTTGAGTATAACTATTTTATTAGTCTTCCCCTGAGGTTTAATCACTAAATAATTTATCAATAAGTAGTAGGACCATAAATAAATACTATTTTATCATACTTAAACACTAGATACACTGACAAGTAATGTGATGAGCCAAAGACCTTTGGTTGTATAACAGGTAATCATGATAACATTTATTTGTTTCATGGGGTTCCTCTTGCCTATACCTGTGGAAAGTCTCAAACTTTTGTTTCTAGACTTGGTCTGCATTTTGGCTTGAGGAATTATCATTACTTTAACCTAGGGAATTTAATAAATTATGTAATAATATTAAATTTAGATGACTTCCACCCCTTACTTCAATAAAATGCAGGGGGGGGTATTGCCAAATTTTCAAATCTGACATGTGAAATTGATGACTTAGAAAAATTTAGATAATACCCACCCCTTGCTTCAATAAAATGCAGGGGAGAGTATTGCCAATTTTTTAAAACAGATATAGAATTTTTTTGACTTGTAAATATTTTGGTGAAAATTTTTTGGTGATACCCATCCCTTACTTCAATAAAATCTATGGGGGTTTTCACCAAAATTTCTTATAAGACTTGTGAAACTCTTGGCATGTAAGAATTTTTGGGATACCGGTAAAATGCAGGGGGTAGTAAAGCTAAAGTTTCATATAAGACTTTCAAGATTCATGACATGAAAGAATTTTTGTGATACCCACCCCTTACTTCAAAAAAATCCAGGGGTGGGGGATCGTCAAATTTTCAAAGGAGACATGAAAATTTTATTTAAAAAAATAATATAAAAATTCAAGTAATGATAGATAGAGTAATGAAATAAAGGAAATTATTGGAAATTTTATGTACAAACAAATATGAACAGTTGAAGTGTGAGAGAGATAAAACAAACTAGTCATCCAACAATTTCTTTAAACGTTCAATTTCCTCAACAGATTTATTAGCTTTAACACATTCTATCAAGAAATCTTTCTTTTTGGAATTTTCTTCATGATAAAACTTATATTTCATCTGCTCTAATAGGTTTTGATGTTTGAGTGTTTTCTCCTCTTTTTTGATTTTTCAATACTTAGAGTTAACTCAAACTTCTTCTCCTCCAAATCTTGGGCCCAACCATCCTTCCGTAAAGAGAGCTCATACTTCCTCTCCTCCAAATCTTGGGCCTGATCATCCTTCCATAAAGAGAGCTTGTACTTCCTCTCTTCCAAATCTTGTAGCCTATCATCCCTCCTTAAAGAGAGCTCATATTTCTTCTTTTCAAAGCTTAGAGTCTCTTTAGCAATTTATACTTGTTCTAGAGTGATAATAAAAATTAATATAAAGTGGAAGAAAAGTAGAGTAAAGTAATAAGAGGTATGGTATCACTTACCAGCATCACGTTTCTCTAAAAAATTTTCCATAGATGAAAAAGGGGTTTGTGATGAAGTATCACTTTTTTTGTCTTCTTTGTGAGTGGAAATTTAGACTACTTGAAGCCCTACGCTTCTTGTTCAAGGTCATATTTTCCTCCTCATCATTGTCACTACCTTCAGACTCAGTTGATTGAGGATCCTGGGTTTGTTTATCAGCCTTTTAAGAAATAAGAAAAAGATAAGTAAACAAAAAATAGAAAAGATAAGATAAAAGAAAAAAGAAACAGACCTGAGTTAGATTTGGTTGGGTTAAATCACCTATAGGATCTACAGAAAAGCTATCTAGATATGTCTCATTCAAATGAGGGGAGGCTTTAGTGGAGGAAGAGTATGGGAAAAGATTTGCTTCGACATCATGTTTGGAGATAGGATCTTCACCATCCAACATGTTTACAGGATTAAAATTGGCTTGCTCTCCAAAAATTGCATCCATCTCTTTAAAGTAAGGACATAAAGTTTCAAGTTTATTGTCTATGGATTTTATGCCCTTAGTTATATCATTGTCGGTAACCCCAAAACCAATGGAAGATGAAAGTGCCTTTGCCTTCTTGTATTTTGCTCGGTAATGCTTGAATCGTTCAGACATCTGTTTAGGCAAAATATCAATCCTTCCCTTGGTCTTATTCCGTAATTCATTTGCCATTAGAAGATAGCCATTAACTTTTGATGCGGGGGGCCGTCCTACTTTAGTGGAATACTCAGTACCAAAACAAGAATCATAGTTAGATTTGGTTTTCAGCCAGTTGATAAGAATGAGATGGTCATCTTTTTTTAATTGAACAGTCTTTGATTTCTTGGCTGAGCGGGGGAAAGAGGAAGTAGTGGGAATTGAAGAACAACTGGGTGATGGCTGCCTTTGAGAAGATCTAGGATGACAAGGCATGTTATTCTAAATGAAGATGAAAAGGAGCAGAAACAAGCAGATGAGATAGCGAGATGAAAAGGAGCAGAATCAAATAGATGAAATGGGGAGAAATTCTGAGCGGATAGAATGAACAGGATGGGATGAGAATGGAAGTGTGCAGCAAGGTAGAAGGCATATCCAGGGAGTAGTCCAAGATGTGGTTATGGCAGAAAGTAGGTCAAGATGTGGTTATGACAGAAGGTTGTCCAAGATGTGGTTATGAAAAATTGAGTAAAAAAATGTTGGATAAGAGGTGAAAATTGACACGTAAAGTGTCTAATAACCCAATTATTAGCAAAAATAATTGCAGAAGATAATTGGGGTATAAGGATTTTTATCCACAATTAATTTAATTGCTGATCCCTGAACATTGATACCCCCTATTAATATGTTAAAATTAGAAGCATAAAAATTATGTTCTTTGTCCCCACTCTTCTAATTCCTTAGGAATAGGTGGATAATTTCTAACACAATGGTAATTTATCAGAGAACTATCAAAATCATTTGGAATATCTGAAAGCAGAATCCATAATTCTTTGTTCTTGGGCTGGCCTTTAAATGCTATTAAATATTCATACTGTGATCCTATTACCCTACAATCCAAAATAAATTTAAAAGATGGTATAGCTAAATAACTATTTGTATTTGTGTAATCTTTGTCATATCTGCCTGATGGTTCATTCTGTTGAACTCTTGGTGGATTAGAAAGAGGATTTTTATATGGAGATAATAAGTTTAAGTTAAATATTGGATGTAATTTTTTATAGGATGGTGGTAAATCAAGTTTATAGGCTAATTACCCTACTGAGTGTAATATGGGGAAAGGTCCAATTCGTCTGAATGATAATTTTGTTGATGGTGTTGTATTTTTGAGATATTTTCTTAATAGCCATACTAAATTGCCAGGCTGATAAATATTAGCAGATCTTGAATGCTTATTATATTGCTTTGCCTGTGCTATTTTTGCCAATGTGAGTGACTGAGCTAAATCAGAATGGACTGCCTCCAAATGTTCAGTAAACTTATTAACTAATGGAGAAGGTGAGTTTCTGTCCAAAACTTCAAATCTAGGGTTAAAACCATATAAATAAAAGAAGGGAGAGGCACAAGTAGAGGAACATTTAGCATTATTAAATGAAAACTCAGCTAATGGTAACCAATCAACCCAATTATCTTGTCTAGAAGACACAAAATTTTGAAAGTAAATTTCCAGTGTTTGGTTAGTACATTCTTTTTTTCTGTCTGTTTTGGGATGATATACTGTAGATGGAGCTGCCTTTATTTTTAATCGCAAATATAAATGTTTCATAAATTGAGAAATCAGGGCTGTGCCCCTGTCACTAATGACTTTATCAGGTAGACCATGATATCAAAAAAATTGATCTAAAAACAAATTAGCTAATTGAAAGGAAGAAATAGACTCTCAACAAGGTATAAAATGAGCCCTTTTTGTAAATAAATCAACAATAACTATAATAGAGTCATATCCTCCAGGATTAGGTAATTTTATGATAAAGTCCATACCAATAACCCTTCAAGGCCTATCTGGGATCTCCAATGGGTGTAGTAATCCCTGACACCCCAAGCAATTAATATGATTTTGTTGACATAACTCGCATTTTTTAACATAATCCAGGATATTTGCCCGCTGTGAAGGCCACAAATAGGTTTGAGACATTAGTTCCAAGGCCCCTTCTGGGCCTAAACAACCAGTTCTAGGAGAATCATGATACAGTTGAAGTAAAGAGGGTCATAAAGGAGGTGCAAAAAGCTTGTCCCATAACCACCACCTATTCTGTTTAAAAGAAAATAAAGGGCCATATGTATCTTCTGGTGTCAAAGAGGAATATGACTCAGTCAGTTGGGAAACTGTAGTAGTGGCTGTTCTAAATAATGCATTTAGTGAGGCAATGATAATGCCTTTAGAGGGGGAATATTAAGTTAGTAAAATTCAATGATACATAAGCAGGGAAGAGAAAAAATCGGGTTGTCTTGAGGGTGCATCTGCAGGATTATGTATACCAGGTATATGAAGAATACTAAAATTAAAATTACCCAGAGACATAGCCCAACGTTGGTGGCAGGGAGAGAGCTATTGGTTAGTCATTAAATAACATAAATTTTCATGATCTGAAAATACAACAACAGGGTCTTTTGTCCCTAGAATCCAAGCCTTCTAAGTGGAAAATCCCTTGATGATCTCAAGTAGTTTTTTATCCTGAACCTGCCAATGGTGTTCTTTTTCTTTAAGTTTAAAATAGTGGAAGGAAATAGGATGTAAAATATTATTGTCATTGGGTTGAGATTAAATAATTGCAAGGAAAAACCCCAAACAATCAACATGCATGAAACAAGGTTTAAGATAATCAAAATGTTTTAAAAATACCACCTTTGAAAAGGCTTTCTTTAAATATTCAAAAGAAGAAATAAATTGAGGGGAACTGAAATTTGAAAAGGAGTTAGATGATTTTTTGTTGAGTCTGTTAATGGTAAAGATAGTTTGGCAAATTTTGGAATGAATCTGTGGTAAAAATTAATAAAACCTAAGAATTTTTTAGTCTGTAACATATTAGTAGGAACAGACCAATCCATAATAGTTTTAATATGATCTTTATTTATCCTGATTCCTTCTCCAGAAACTGTGAAACCTAAAAACTCAACTTGCTGCTGATAAAAAGAACACTTAGTAGGGGAAATGATCAAATTCTCATGTTGTAACATAGTAAAAATGGCTTTTAAATGGTTAGCATGGTAATTATATGTATTGGAAAAGACTGTAATGTCATCAATATATACACTGCAGAAAAAATCTAGTCCCTCCCTAAGTACCCATTGTGCAAAACATTGAAATGCCAATGGAGCATTACACAACCCAAATGGCATAACAAGGTATTCAAACAAACCCCAAGGAGTCCTAAAGGCTGTTTTCCATTCCTCCCTGGGTGCTATCCAAAGAATATTAAAAGCAGATTTTAGATCAATTTTAGATAAATATTTTTACCACATAGTAACATAAATAAATGAGGGATAGAAGGGAGAGGAAATTGATCTTTAATAGTAATATAATTAAGTAGTCTATAATATACACAGGGATGGGGTGCCTTATTAGGCTGAGTAACAAAAAATATGGGAGAGGAAATAGGTGATGATGAAACCTGTATAAAGCCTTTAGCCAAGTTTTCATCCACATATTTTGGCATGAGTAATTCCTGTTCCCTTGGGAGGGGGTATGGTTTACACATAGGAAATGTAGCTTCAGGGACCAAAGATATTTTAAGACCAAAATCCAGTCAACTGGGTGATATAACCATATTTACGGGCAACTGAAACAATACCTTAAAGCAAGATAATGAGGGAGGTAAGGAAGAGACAGAAGAAGAGGAAAAAGAACCTGGTGTTTTTATAAAAGAAATAACACAATTTTGACAAGGAAGAACCAAAGAATTAGTGTGATAATCAAGAAGCGCACAATGTTGCTTTAACCAAGGGGTCCCTACAATCATCATTGGTTTATTTAACTGAATGACGTTCAAGGTTAAATTCGTAGGTATAGTGCCTTCCTCAGAATGGAGTAAGGCTTTTCCTGAAACATAAGAATTGACTGCACTGCCCTTAAAGGAAGAACCATCCACAGTTTATCAGGAGAAGGGAGACCTTTTCATCAAGGCCCAGTTTAACAAAGATACTAATGATTGATCAATGAAACTTTTGGCCACTCCTGAATCAATAAACGCGACCCCTTTATGAGTCCTGTTTACTGATTCCAACAAAAGGAAAATGAAAGGTTGATCATTCCTAAGAACAAAAGGAAGTTTAGTAAAATTATTGTTTGGAGAAATAGATGAAATAGAATACTTAGGAGTTCCTAAACCTTGTTCCAAAAATATGGAAGCCACGGTAGTAAAATACTCCTTCCAAATATTGTTCATGGTGTTGGTGATGTCAGTTATGATTTCCTCTACTCTAGAAGCAGTAACAATGTTTGTAAATGATCCAATTCCAAAGAAGCTAGAGGAATTTAAGGGGAAGAACCTGAACCAGGTGTAGGAGTTGTAGAGGAATGCTGTGGAGAGGAAGCAGTGGTTGATAAAGGTGTTGTGGTCATGGTCGCAAATGTGGCCTGTTTTGTTCAATCATTGGGAAAATATGGGCACACTAAAAATCCTAAAGGGTGGTCAGGAGCTTGGTAAGATTTTGGACATCTGAAACATAGCTTGTTTTCCCAACAATGCTGCTGTTCTTCTTGTGTTAAAGGTGACAAGGATTTTGGTGAGATAGTGCCAGCAAGATGTTTAAAGGGATTTAGCTGGGTAATCTGGACTGCATCCAATTGCATAGGGAGGTGGTTTGGATTATGGTTTGATGGTCAAGTTTGAATTAAAGGACCTATCTTTTTGTGGGGATTGTTGACAAGGGAAGAAAGATAAAGTTGATGTCCTGATTTTTGAGCCCATTTGTCCAGGATAGCTAAGCTAAGATTAGTTTCAGAATAATCAGGATGAGCAAAGATTAATTTTTGGACCTCCGTTTGGAGACCTTCCATAAAGCAATTAGCTCGGTCATCTTCTGAAGAGTTTACTGCAAAAACCAGGGAGCAGAATTTGTTAATATATTCATCAAGCATTCCTTTTTGTTGTTTACAGTTATTAAGAAGTTGTCTTGAAGAGGTTTTAGCTGCTTTATCACCAAAGACTTTGATCATCTTAGAAATGAAGGAATCTACCAAAGAAAGAAATGGAAGTTTACATTCCATTTTACTAAAGCTGGGGTAGAAGGTGGAGAGGCCTAATTTGGATGTGTTTTGGGTGACTACTGATTGCCACCAATGCTGTGATGTGGAGGTAGGTTTTCCAGGGGGCAGGTCAAAATGTAGAGATATCCACAGTATTTTATCTGTGGTGGAAGAAAAATGATGTGAGTGTAAGCTTAAACGTCTGTTGATTTTTTCAAGGAAAAATGGAAGGGATTGTGAATCTCAATGGAAGTAAACGTTAGGAATGGCACTAAGAGCCACCGCCAAAGGTTGTCTGTTAGAGATTAATGAATTACCAGATCCTTCTGAAGTACTTGTTTCCACTGGGGCTGGAGTAGTAATCTGTTGTCAAAGGGATTGATTTTCTGTTTGCAGTTTCTGAATCATATTCTGTAGATGTTGCATTTGTTGAGCTAGAGCAGCCAACTGCAATGGGGATGGTGCGGGCTGTGGATTAGACATACTGGGATGGGGAGTTTTGGAGGTGGTGTAGACAATCCTATAGTACTAGCTATAGGCCTTGACCAAGGGATTTGGAGTAAAACTGGAGAGAAAACCCCCTGTCCCTTTGAGAAATACCAGGTGAGATTTATTTGCTACAGCAAATTAAAGACTGTTACTATACCCTTCCAACACACTTCTTGACTGCTTAACAAGTCAAGACAGTAGCCAATAACAGACCACTGCGAACCAAAGAGCCAGAAACCTGAAATGCAGAAAGATCCACTCCAGAAAACAAAAACACTGTGCACTTGTTACACAGAAAACAGCAATAATACTTGATGCAGGTTGCAAAGCTACACTAGAGAAACCAGTTGTCAAAGTTGAGTTAAATGAAGAACTAACCTTGCAACAAACACAGCCAATTGTGGCCAAAAAACAGTGAAAACTGAGTAAGAAACAATATATAATTATCAGATGGTTGTATGATAATTAAAGTTGCCCCAAACTGTCTTCTTCAGTATGTACACACAGACCACCATCTAAAAAATCCATGCACAGCAACAAATTTGGCGCTTTTGACAGCCAAATTGAATAAAAACCCTCTAGAAACGCTTCCCAGCCTTCTTTAACCAAGGCAGCCCATCTTGAAGCGGCCAGACCTCCCTGAAGCCAGAAAACCACCAAAAACCTCCAATAAAGCCCAAAATACTTAGAAAAATCCACCACAACTACTAAAACCCTTAAAACACAAAATTAAGCTATGACAACATTGAGACATAAAATATAGAGCCAAATTAGCTCTACTTAATGCTACTAAGAACTTAACCCTAAGACTTAAGGTTAGCCCGTAAAACACAAAAAACAAAATTTAAACAGCTATCTTTTAGAATTGAAAAATGAGGAAATGACCCTTTAAAACTTAGAATATGAAAAATGTCATCAAGACATAAAATATAGAGAAAACCCAGGGCTATCCAATGGTAGTACCCACATACCCATAGTACCAATAGTCACTGAATAAAACTAAAATAACACGTAATTATTTGACCAATGTCAATTAAGACATACAAAAACAGCACCAAACAGACCAACAAAGGCCTCTGCCAATGTTGGAAGACCACAACAGGTGATGAAGTAGCAGAAGCATTATGGAGTAGTGATTCTGAATCAGAATCCAATTCCAGTACAGGAGCAGCAAATATAGCCAGCAGGAAAGAAGATAAGAGTATCTAATTAAGCAAAGTATTTAAAGAAATCTGGCAGTGAAGAAAGAAAAGCAAGGATTTTTATTTTAAGTAGAATAGTAAAGGATAATCAAGCAGTCGTTCTTAAGTAGTATAATGTAGAATAATGGAAAGAGGTTTAAAAAAAAGGAATGAAAAGAGCAAATCCTAATTGTCAGAGGTTAACATCCATATACTACTAGATTTCAAAGAGGATTCACTGGGTTTCTAACAACAAATCCTTTAGGGTTTATATAGAGGTAAATACAAGGATATTACGTCAATTATGTACTTAATTATTAGATTCTACTAACTGATGTATTTAATATTGGCAGGTTATATGTCCACAACCTATTTTTGATACGGATACAACCTACAATACAATTTTTTTTTGTTTGATGCACTCTTACACCACTAAATGAAATCATGTACTTACTACTAATCACATATTATATTGTATGCAATAATACATACACTTGTTCAAACCCTGTGCAAGGTATCATTCTTCCCCTGCTCTCACTCTTGCTCTAGTTTTTGACTTTTTTTTTCTTAGACTGATAGTTTCTTTTTGAGTATCTATACTTTACAAGCTAAAATGAATGTATAGTTTTTGTTTATGCTTAGTTTATAATGTAATTTAGCTGATTAATGTTCTGTCTTGTAACAAAATAATCAATCTATTGTAATTAAATTGCAATGAGATTTTTCAGCAGCAGTATCAGCTGCGCCTTCTACAGGAAACCATAATCTCTGAAAACCACCTAAAACATTACTCCAAGCATTAATAGAAGGACATAAAGTCATAAAATAGAAAGGTGGAAAGGGGGCACCTTTCCGCAATATCCCCTGACAAAAGTGAGCAGATTGGTGGTCTTTTGTATTTTACTTTCCCTGGTAATTAAAGGCCTTTTGATTTGAGTTTTTCCTGAGTGAACGCAAGTAAGCCAGACGTGCTCAGTCTGACCATTAGAGTCTTTGTTGGAACATTTGCAAGAGATACTTGCTCCTTGACTGGCAGCAAAGATTTTAGCAGCTTCTTTTGCTTCATCTAAGATGGGATAAATTGTGGGCTTGGGTATCATCGCTAACATTGAGGAAGTCAAAGAGTGGCAATTTTTTTTCTCATGGAAGGGGTAAACAAGTGTATGTATTATTGCATATGATATAATATGTGATTAGTAGTAAGTACATGATCTCATTTGGTGGCGTAAGAGTGCATCAAACGAAAAAAAAATTGTATTGTAGGTTGTATCCGTATCAAAAATAGGTTGTGGACGTATAACCTGCCTTAATATTATGTATTGATATATAGTATTAGATCGCGTGATCTCTGTATATAGCATTTACTATAACTATATTAATATTTTAAAATTAAAAGCGTAACACTTAGCCTCCCTTCACCAAAAATTTGCCAGTTTCTCTGTCAAATGTCAACCATTCTGTCTAAATGTTTTGATTCTTTTTGAAAAACTGCACCAACCGTTTCGAATCTGGCTGTATGTATTTGAAAACATGTCTCCTCTTTTGTTCCACATCTATACATTCCCGCAGTTAGTTGTCTGTCGGCCCAGTTTCCTCAAAGTCTATTTCAGATTCTAGTGTTTTTCTTCTTTTCGTCCTAGACAAAACCTTTAGAGCATGTATGGTTGTTTGCTAAATTAAGTGATTTCTGTTCAGTGTTGCCAAGAAACGAAGTTGCATCGAACAGAATTCAGTTAGTTTAACGAACGGTTGTACATACACACTATTATCCACCTGCCAAGTTGTTGAACGAACACCAGCTTCACCAGATAGTCTCCAAACTCTTTATTTTCAAAATCTACACACAGCTAATATCCACTTCCAGTTACACCCACTAACAACTCCTCGGACTCACTAAATGATGGCAATGAGTAAAAAAACAAATTGCCATCTTCACATCAACTTAAGAGCGTTGCAATATAGATATTGATTGAGTTCATTAATGTTCAAAATAAAAAATAAATTTCCAACATCATCACACTAAAGTACCACGTAAAGATATGTTTGTCAACAAGCTAGCAGTAAATAAAGATATATTGTATTAAAGGTCAATTTTCCGTAACAAACAAGAGTCATGAAAAATCATCTTTCCAGCCTTATAAAAATAGAGAGCCAATGACGCAAACCAAAGCTGGCGCAGCAAATGAAACAGGATAGAATGACGAAGCAGCAGAGCTACTGGGAGCTTTTGCAGGGGTATTAGAGGTAGTGTTCATGACCGAGCTAGTGTTATTCATGGTTGTTCCTGTTTTCATACTGCTATTATTCGGTACCGAGGTAGAAGTAGTAGTGTTGGTGGTATCAGTGGTATTGTCGTTTACAGTAGTCTTGTTGCCTTTAGCAGCAGAATAGGTTTGAGCCGCATTACAATAGGAAACCTTGGTGGATTCAGCACCAAACTTTCCAGTGTCCCCGGGACAATTGTTGAAACATCTAAAATTTGATTGTTTGTAAAAATAGAATAGAAAAATAAATAAAAAGGTAAAAATAAGGTGAGACGCTATGTGAATTTGAACGAATAAAATCCAGACCAAAGAAAACTCACGTTAAAACATCAGTTGTTTTTTGACAAAGACAGTCCCAATCACTGTTACTACATGCTGAAACCGGAGGTTGAGTGATTTTAAGACATGCGTCGAGAATGCTACACAAAATGTTTAGTCAGCAAGGTTAAGCGAAAGCCAAAGAGAAAAAGCGCAAAACGAACTCTTGAGCAGCACAAGCAGCAGTCTGCTGGGCACGGGTGATAGTAACGGTGGCTAGGGTGATTAAAGCAGATGAAGCGACAAACAACATATTGAAAAATTCCAATAAAGAGTGTTGGAAATTTAAGAAACGGGGTGTAAGAGGATAAAAAATGAGATAAGGCAGAAGTAGGAAGGGGTTCAGGAGAGCAGAAGCTGCTTATATTTATTGATGTTCCTTGTAATTTAACTGCTGTAATCAGTGGGCCTGTGCTTTATTAGTTTCAGTGGTCTAGTTGTGGTAGAAAATCATTAAAGTCATCATAAACATAAATGGTGCCTTTTCTTTCAATGGCGTTTCCACAACCAGAAACTTCTCATCTGGTGCAAACTGGCAGCCTGCCAGTTGTGAGAAGATACACATGAACCTTTTCTTCTTTAAGCCATGGTTTAGGTTATATTCTAATGAAAAAATTATAAACTGCAAATTTTCAATTGTGGGCGGCTGTCAGATGGTTGTTGTCGCCACTTCAATGTGTTCTAGCTGGGACTTACACCTAACACATGTCTGACACCTGCCTGTTCAACATACTCCCCTAATAACTTGCCACAACTACATATATTGCTTCAAATTTTCAGCTTGTCAACACACGGAGAGGTGAGCGTTTGACAGCAAAGTTAGCCTGAATTCTCCAAAATTTGCGGGTTTTGCTGTTAAATGAAGACTTGAATTTTTTTGTGAAAGTGCGTCAACCTTTTCTGTAGGGCATATGACTGATGACGCAGCAAAATAGTGTGTAGCATCCCATTGTTCTAGACTGGCAATAAGCACTATTTTTCATGTTTTGACCGTTCTCATCCTAACCGTGTGCAGATCATCTCGTTTAAGGAAAACTTCTAACTTTGTTTTTATTGCTTTGGCTTGTGCTGCTCCATCACTTTTCTGTGTGGCTCAGATAATCTCAACTCTCTTGTTCTGCATCGGTCTTAACCTTTTGCTTCCTGAATCTTCTTCCTACTTCACTTTGCACTATTGACGGTATTGGTTTGAAAAGTTTATACTTTTATTATATATCAATCATTACTAGGCTATACATCGGCAGTTTGACCAGTTCAATGTGAGGCAAATGCGCATTTGTTAACAACGTGCCTCATATTTTATGAAATTAAAGCTTTGTTAATGGCTTGTCACAATTTATTTATCCAGTGACTGTAATGACTTGAGATCATACAAGTGATGATGCATATTAGCCTGATAGCGATACACAAGTAACACTTCATCACAAGAGTAAATGACGTCAAAATTAAATTGTCCCCTTAATGGCAGACTTTTGGCGCGATACCTTAACCTTTCAAGTGATCACTCACTCCTCCTTTCTGAATAGATAAGAGGGTGGCTGACATGGAACCGAGTTTTACAAACATGGACCTGCTACACATCAATAGCCTAGTGTGAATTAACTGCCAATAAAAATAGCTAGGGGAACAGAAACACAATGCTCTGGTTTAGCGCTCGTGTGAATTTAGATTAAAAGGAAGAATGATTCCAAACCCTCATGAGTAGTAGAGTCTATCAGTAAATTAAAACAGGAGGAACTACCAACTAAAAGCATGTAAAATTGTGCTTGAAAAATTAAATGAGCTAATGTTGTGCAACATTAAAAAATTAGGCTAATTGGCCAGCATACATGACCCATGCACCACATGAGATTCAATCTGGAATCAGGAATCAGTGTGGTATTTAGTGTGAAATTAAAATTGGGGGTTGGGATTTGGCCAGCTGATGCACAGCCCTGTGTTAATTGGGGTCAGTTAGGCCCCTGCCTTGAATTCCAGAAAATAGGGATAGGTCAAAAACCACAAAATATTAACATATAGATGAATTTTCTGATGTGTGCTAAAGCTTGTTAAGACCTAAGATGGTGGACTACTACTAGCGCTGATGCCAGCCTAAGATGGGACTGACTATGCTACTAAACAGTGAGACTAACTAGACTGACTATGTTGGGATTGCCAACAATAAGATGGGACTGACTATGTTGATACAGCAATGAGACTGGGAAGTAACTGGATTACTATTTTTTTAAGTTTCTTACAATCTCACTCAACAAGGGGCATGAAGGAAAGGAGACACTTTAAATGCTATATACATGTATGAGTGATGGAAATGGGCCAGAAACAAAGGGCAATAAGAGGAAACATATTGAGGCTACTGTGAGAGGGCCACATTATTAGGAAATCTACCAGATGAAACTAGAAACTGAGCAACTAGAGGGGTAATGGGAGAGGGGGAGAGGAGGGTAGATGTATTGAAACTAAGTTTGTGTGATTTTGCAGCCTTTAAAAGTATGCGACGCTGCATAGTAAGAGATGGACAGAAAAGAAGAAGATGTTCAGGAGTATCTTTAGAAGTGGGACAAAGAGGGCAAAAAGGGGAGTCAGATGCTCTAAACCAGAAGGGGTAATGTTGTAAGGGAGAGTGGCTGGATCAACATTGAACAAAAGCAGTGGCATGTGCTCTAGGGAGGCCTGTCAGAGATTTGAACATGTAGATCAGATTGAATTTCCCTCTTAGTTTTCTGAAAGCATCTGAGTTTGGTGAGGAAAGGATGAGAGACTTTGAGTATAACTTTAAAACTGATTTAAGGAAAGAGATGGAGGGGGAAGGAGTAACAGTATTGGGATATGACTTAGCTTGTGTAGCCATGGGATGTGACCCATTAGCGAAGGCATCCACAATTTCATTGCCTTTAATACACATTTGACCAGGGCACCAGTATAGTGTGAGTGACATAGTCGGGCAGTGAGAAAGGAATTCCTGAGTAGTTGTGAGGATAGATAAGAAGATAGATGAATTTGCAGTGGATGGTGAGGGTGAGGAGAGGGATTCGATAACTGCTTGATTATCTGTGAAGATGATAAGGGAGCAACACAAGCGGTGGAAGGGATTGCTTAGAAAGAGTTGCAAACCCAACAACACCCCTAAAAGTTATGATTCAAAGACTGAGAACATGGACAAGTCCCCTAATTTTATGAGGAAAGGATATGGTTGGTTGGGGTCAAAGGCAGCGGCAAAGGAGCCATTCAGAGATTTGGATCCATCAGTATAAATGAAGCAGGAGGATAAAGGTGAAGATTGGGTAATTCTGGTAACTTTGGCAAAAGCCTCATCCTTGGAAGAATGAATAACTCCTTCAAATAGGGGGGGGGGAACCAAGGAGGAAGGGGAAGAGGCATTTGATGATCCAAATTACCAAGAGGGGCATTGTGGAGAAAAAGGTTGTGGGAGGCAAAGATGTGCAATTGGTGAGGATGAGTTTTTGGGAGAGGGAAAGAGACTAAGGATTTGGCTAAACAAGCCATAGGGTTTGACAAAGGGATGGTGAGAAGTTGAGCCCATGCATGATTGACTTCCAGGTCCAGGCATTGCTTGCAGCTCAAGGAACATGAGTCATGCAGTAAAACACAGATAGGAGTGGACCTGAAACACCCAAGGGTGCGTTGAGTGGCTTTGTTGTCAACCACCTGGAGAAGCCTAGAGGTATTGGTAATTTTCTTAGGATGATGCCATACAATGGCCACATAATCTGTTCTGGAATGGATGAGGGTGGTGATGAGGTATTTATATTGATGTAAGGGGATGCCCCATCCAGAAATGGCTAATCTGTGAATGGTGGAGGCTGCTTGCAGACCAGAGGCAATAAGTTTATTGCCATTAGGTATGAAGGATAGCATTGAGTCAAGGAGGAAACCAAGCCATTTGAGGCTAGGAGAAGGTAGAATCATGTTCCCGTTAAATTGAAGGTGTCAGCCTAGGTATCCCCAGGACTGAGTATTTCTTATGCTTAAAATAAGATTACCTTAATTACATTAAGCTTATAAGTAAAAATTATGGTTATAATACTTATATATATGGTTATTATGCTTATATATATATTTATTACACTATTAAATGACTTATATAAGTTTAAATAGCTTATACATAGCCCTATAATACTTATTAAGGTGCTAATGGAGTAATAATATACTTATCTTAAGTGATATTAAGTAATTATAGACATACATAAGCTTATATGTATGCATAAACCTCATATTCAATGAAATATATAGTTATATTATGTATATATAGGTCTATAAGTGGGGTTTCACCTCTATATAGCCTATAATATTTTTTTCTGCTTATTTTAGGTCAGATGGACATATTCAATGGACTCAAAACTCCTACACAAGCATATATACCTTTTTCAGGCACATATGTCCAGTTTGGACAACTTTATCTGCTTCCTTTGATGGATTTTCACAGATTTATGGGTTGGGATATGATTACTGGGTTAATATGGATGCTTAGGGATGTTATTGAGGGTTTGGAAAGTTGATTTGGTTCCTTTATATGCTTTGGGTTTGGTTATATACTCTTTGGATGAGTTATTTTACCTGTTTCCATATGGTATCCACTTTTATCTGTTTTCTCTATTTATGGTATGGGTTTATGATATCATTGATTGTGATGGAGGGTCCTTACTGGAGGTCTGTTTGTTGAAACTGCTTAAATTGGAAGCCATGGGGAGGTGATGGGCCCTCACAGTGCTGTAATTGCGGGGGAGAACAGTGACATCATCTAGATTGAAGGTCTGTGCACTCCAGTTGATTTTGGTATAAGTAAAGGAGGATTTAATGGGTTATTGGACATCACTTACTTAATAAAATTCAAATCAACATTATAAAACAATTATTATCATATATAAATATATTATAAAGCATTTATAAATTGATATTATCTTTATATTAGGGGGTATCAATGTTCAGGGATCCGCAATTAGGGATCAGGAATTTTTTTTCCCGGAATCAGACATTATTAATTGCGGAAGATTCTTATCCACTAGCCCCAGGGCTAGTGGATAAGAAATCCACGATAATGCATTATCCCGCCTCTTATACCCCAATTTCCATTCCTAATTCCTGATCCCAAACTCATCTCATCCATGATGGATTTTTAAGAAAGTCACATGACTTATAATTGCTGATGCCATCCTTAAGTATTTCCTCACTCTATGCTACTTAATTTTGGTGGCAAACACTTAAGTTTTTTTTCTATCTACACACCCCAACTGCACATTTGGCGGTGAATTCCCACTTCCCTCATCACATAACCCTTCCACCGGCAACAATGAAACACCTCTCTACTAGGAAGCTACTTCACTCAACAATGAATGCTATTACTTTTCTTTTAGTTCTTTACTATAAATCTGACTCTGATTTGGAAGATGCTTTAGCTTATATGTGTTTTCTTTCCAAAAAGCGTTACATTATCACCAGGGGGCCAAATCTTTATCATGATCCCCGATATGATCTGGCCTCCATTCTCAACATTCCTCATTTAAACTTCACACAACTTTTTAGAACTTCTCCCGATTCTTTCTTCAAACTTTATCAACTCATCTCCGATCATCCTATCTTCCATAACAATTCTTATAACAAACAGCGTAATCCTGCCATCCAACTTGCTGTTGCTCTATGTTGCTTTGGCTCAAATGGAAATGGTGCTGCCGTAAGACGTTTGGATAATCTCTTTAACATAGGATATGGTACCGTGATATTATACACCAAGCGCTGTATGATTGCTATCCTTTCCCTCAAGTCTTGAACTCTTGCTTGGCCAACTCCAGAACAGCGACTTGAATCCTCTCAAGTAATGCAAGCTGAAGGTTTCCCTGGCTGTATAGGTTTTGTTGATGGCACAACCATCCCTTTGAGTCAAAAGCCTGCTCATTATGGCAACCATTATTTTGATTGCAAAAAAAGGTTTCTTCAAAATCTTCTCCAAGTTCTCATCTTTCACAATCTAACTTTTTATCTTCTTTCTAGATACTCTATTGCCGTTCAACTTGTATGCGATGTCAATAAAAAATTTATTGCTTTTCACAGTGGCTGCCCTGGATCATGTCATGACTCTTCCGTCTTCCAAAGAATGAGGATTTCTCAATCCCCTGAATCATACTTTGATGAATCTCAGTACCTCCTTGCAGACTCAGCATATGCAAGTGGAAAGTACATTATACCTGCTTTCCGTGGTGCAACTTCAGAAAATGACCCCAAAACTAAATTTAATTATCACCTTGCACAATCAAGAGTACAAATTGAACATGCTATAGGTATTTTAAAGGGACGATTTTCTAGTCTTCGGGAGCTCAGAATCCAATTTCAAAAAAAATTGGAGATCAAAACTGCAAATCATTGGATCTTGACTTACGTAATACTCCACAATATTCTAGCTGATTTAAAGGATGAGTGGAATGATCTTTATGAAGAAGAGGATCCTGAACCACCACTGGCACTCCCCTCCCTTGATTCACAAATCATTCAATCAACCGGCATACGCCCCATTATAATGCCAATTACTCTCCAACATTTCTCTTCACCCTTTTAATTTTTAATTTTTATGTTTTCATACTTTCCAAATGTCCTCTTTGTGTACTTTAATCACTTGGTTTTGTATTTTGGTTTGTTGCATATTCATTTTTTTTTTTGAATTTACGGTGAATATCTTTTTTTTGGATGGCTCATTGGTTTTCTTTCACTTCCTCAACATGAAATCGCATATTTTCTTATATCACATATTTTGTCAGTGTTTTTTTTCATTCATCACTCATATCCTTTTCATCCTCTCCTCAAACATCCCTCAAATATTTTGGTTGCATTTATTTTCTCAACTCAACTCACCAGGTAGGTCATTTTTTTTCTTTTTTCATGGTTTTTTATTTGCTAATCATGATTTTTTTTTTTTGCTTTTTTTTTGCTTTTTTTTTGCTTTTTTTTTGCTTTTTTTTTTTGGTTTTTTTGGTTTTTTTGTAAGTGCTTCTATTATTTTTGTTCTAGGGTAAACTAATTTTTGTTTTGCTTTTTTCTCTTTTTTATCTTTTTATTTTTTTGTTTTTTTTTCTCTCCTTCACCTCTCTTTATCATCCTCAAGGCCCCCCTTTTTCCCTCTCTTTACCTGTCTCTGACCCCCTTTTTACCCCCTTTTTAGCTGCCTCAAATCCACCTTTCCCCCCTCTTTAGGTCCCTCATCACCCCCTTCCCCTCTTTTTAGGTACTTCAATACACCCCCCTTCCCCTCTCTTTTGGCGCCTCAAACCCCCCCCTTCCCCCCCTACCCAATAGTTATATCCTCCTCTACCCCCCCCCCCCCCCCTGTTTATTAACAAACGATTGTTATAGATTGTTCGTTAACAAGGAGGTGGGGGGGGGTGGGTGTAGAGAAAGGGGAAAGGGTTTGGGAGGGGGTAAGGTGATTGGAAGGGGGGGGGGTTTGAGGTGCCTAAGGAGAGGGGAATGGGGGGGGGTTTGAGGCGCCTAAGGAGAGGGGAATGGGGGGGGTTTAAGGCGCCTAAGGTGAGGGGAATGGGGGGGGGTTTGAGGCAGCTAAAGAGGGGGAAATGGGGGGGGTTTGAGGCAGCTAAAGAGGGGGGAATGGGGGGGGTTTGAGGCAGCTAAAGAGGGGGGAAGGAGGGTGATGAGGGACCTAAAGAGCGGGGAAAGGGGGGTATTTCAGGGGGATTTTGAGGCAGGCAAGGAGAGCATTTGAGGGGGAAAAGGGGACATTTATGGGAGATAAAGATGGGTTACCAACTTTCAAATAAAGATACTAACAAATTTTTGTTTGTAATTTTGATTATTTTTTTTATTCTTTTTGCAGTAATATAGAAAAAAAAAATTCTTTCTGATAAGGACTGTCCCTCTTATTTACAAAACAAAAAAGGTTTATAATTTTATTTTTATTTTTTCTATAATTAATTTTTGTGATTTTGATTTTATTTAAATAATTTTTTTATTTTTTATTTTGATTTTACTGATTATTTTTTTTTTCATGATCTTGTGAGAAGGTTTTTAATAACCAATCTTCAGGTTCACTTTTAAATTTTTTTTAAATTTTTTTTTTTGTGATTTAATTCTTACTGAAATTTTCTTTTTTGAATGAATTTAATTATTAATTTTTTTTAATAGGATTTTGCTTTGATTGTGTTTTTTAAAATAAAACCTCAGGTTTTTTTTTTATAAATTTTTTTTTTGGAAAATTTTTTACTGATTTTTTGGGTTTTTTTTTCAATTTTATTTTTAAAATAAAAAAAAGCTTTTTTTATTATTAGGTAGGAATTTTTTTTAAAAAAAATTTGAGTTAAAATTTTATTGACAATTAATTTTTTTTTCAGATCAAAAAAATGTCTTCTTCTTCTGATTCACCCCTTACTTCTCTCTTATCTTCATCTTTATCTTCTTTATCATCTTCATCTTTATCATCTCTATCATCTTCTTTGAAATCAACTCTATCATCTTCTTTGAAATCAACTTCCATACAATCATCTTCTAAATCATCAAAAAAAATTAAAGATAATCAGTCTCATCAGAAGAAAAGATATTTAAAAAAAAAGTCTCTCTGCGAAAGTTATTTTCGTCATATCCCAAACATTTTTTTTTATAAAACTAAAGTAGATAAAAAAATAATTATCCGAAAAAATTACCAGAAGATATCAAATATCTAACAGAATTTGGAGATGATCGAGTTGTTGCAGTTATCAGCAATGCTTTTAAGCCTCAATTCATTTTGGAAGTTCATTCATTCGATGGTGTAAAAGATGAAGCTTTTAATCAACTATCCGATCTTATCATAACTCTTTATCAAATGGCTTTGGTTCGATTACCTATAAGGAATAAGAATTTGTTGGGTGGTATCATGATTGGTTTTGGTTGGAGACCTGGTTTTGTCAAAGGATATTCTCTTGGTATGTCTAATAATTTTTGTTCCATTCTTAATATCATTTCACTTATTTCAATTATATAGGTATATATTCATTGCTCAATAATATCACTAAAGCACAAAAAGATGAAGATTTTCGCTTATGGGACACTCTACCCTACTTTAATTCTTTTCTTGCTCTTTGACTCAAAAAGCTCTGTAATAAGGCATTTGAAAAAAATCATGAACTTGCAACCAAAGTTGGAATACCGAATTGGTGTGACTCCGAATGGGAAGATATCAGCCACGAATATCTTTTATTTTCTAATGTTATTATCACTCATTCTGGATTCCACAATAGGATTCATATCGATAGGAATGATGCCAATTTTCTTACTTTTGGAATATTCTCATATATCAATCCGATAACTGGCCACCCAATACCATCTCCAGCTAAAATCAAAGGACATGGTTTATATTTTCCAGACCACCGGTGCATCATTGATTTTGGTTTGGGAAATGGTATCATCAAAACTATTTGGAATTCTTCTAAGGATAATCATCAAACGACCAAAGCTCCTCCTGGTTTGAAATCCTGTCAAGATTTCACTCATTTTGGTTGCTCATTTCAAATCAGTAATAAGTTGATACAAAGAATCAATAAGGTAAAGAAAGAAGGTAAAGTTATTTGATTTATAAAAACTTTATCTAGATCCAAAAAGTATGGGGATTAGAGTTGTCATTGAAAATTTTATATTTTTTCATAAATTTTTAATAAATATTTTTTATATATCAATTTTCTCAAATAATGTGATGAGCCATCGACCTTGTGTTGTATAACAGGTAATCATGATAACATTCATTTGTTTCATGGGGTTCCTCTTCCCTATACCTGTAGAAAGTTCCAAACTTTTGTTTCTCGACTTGGTCTGCATTTTGGCTTGAGGGATTATCATTACTTTAAACTAGGGAAATTGATATATATTAGATATTTATTTAATAATTTATGTAATTATATTAAATTTAGATGACTTCCACCCCTTACTTCAATAAAATGCAGGGGGGGGGGTGTTGCCAAATTTTCAAATCTGACATGTGAAATTGATGACTTAGAAAAATTTTGGTGATACCCACCCCTTGCTTCAATAAAATGCAGGGGAGAGTATTTCCAATTTTTTTAAACAGATATAGAATTTATTTTACTTTTAAATATTTTTGTGATACCCGTTCCTTACTTCAATAAAATCCATGGGGGGTTGTGCCAAAATTTCTTATAAGACTTGTGAAATTCTTGACATGTAAGAATTTTTGGGATACCGGTAAAATGCAGGGGGTAGTAAAGCCAAATTTTCATATAAAACTTTCAAGATTCATGACATGAAAGAATTTTTGTGATACCCACCCCTTACTTCAAAAAAATCCAGAGGTGGGGGATTGTCAAATTTTTAAAGGAGACTTGAAAATTTTATTTAAAAAAAGAATATTTAACATTAAAATACGATATTTCAAGAAATACAGAAAATAATTGTAAAATTTATGTACAAATAAATATGAACACATGAAGTGTGAAAGAAATAAAAGAAACTAGTCAACAAAAAAATTCATTAAACGTTCTATTTCTTCAACAGATTTGTTTGCTTTAATGCATTCGATCAAGAAATCTTTCTTTTTAGAACTTTCTTGGAGATCATGCTTATACTTCATCTGTTCCATTAAGTTTTGATGCTTGAGTGTTTTTTCCTTATTTTTGGATTTTTCAATACTAAGAGTTAGCTCAAACTTCTTCTCCTCCAAATCTTGGGCCCTACCATCCTTCTGTAAAGAGAGCTCAAACTTCTTCTCCTCCAAATCTTGGATCCGATCATCCTTCCGTAAGGAGAGCTCATACTTCCTCTCTTCCAAATCTTGTACTCTGTCATCCCTCCTTAAAGAGAGATCTTATTTCTTCTTTTCAAAGCTCAGAGTCTCTTTAGCAATTTCCACTTGTTCTAGAGTGAGAATAAAAATTAACATAAAGTAGAAGAAAAGCAGAGTAAAGTAATAAGAGGTATGATATCACTTACCAGCATCACGTTTCTCTAAAAACTGTTCCATTGAAGAAAAAGGTGTTTGTGATGAAGTATCACTTTTTCGTCTTCTTTGGGAGAGGAAATTTAGACTAGTTGAAGCCCTTCTCTTTTTGTTCAACGTAGCATTTTCCTCCTCATCATTGTCACTAGCTTCAGACTCAGTTGATTGAGGATCCTGGGTTTGTTCATCAGCCTTTTAAGAAATAAGAAAAAGATAAGTAAATAAAAAAATAGAATTGATAAGATAAAAGAAACAGACCTGAGTTAGATTGGGTTGGGTTAAATCGCCAATAGGATCAATAGCAAAGCTATCAAGATTTGTAGAATTTAGAAGAGGGGAGGCTTGAGTGGAGGAAGAGGATGGGAAAAGATTTGCTTCAACATCATGTTCGGAGATAGGATCTTCTCCATCCAACATGTTTACAGGATTAACATCGGCTCGCTCTCCAAAAATTGCATCCATCTCTTTAAAGTAAGGACATAAAGAATCAAGTTTATTGTCTATGGATTTTATACCCTTAGTTATATCAATGTCAGTAACCCCAAAACCAGTGGAAGATGAAAGAGCCTTTGCCTTCTTGTATTTTGCTCGAAAATGCTTGAAGCGTTCAGACATCTGTTTAGGCAAAAGATCAATCCTTCCCTTGGTCTTATTGCGTAATTCATTTGCCATTAGAAGATAGCCATTAACTTTTGATGTGGGGGGCCGTCCTACTTTAGTGGCATACTCAGTACCAAAACAAGAATCATAGTTAGATTTGGTTTTCAGCCAGTTGATAAGAATGAGATGTTCATCTTTTTTTAATTGAACAGTCTTTGATTTCTTGGCTGAGCGGGGGAAAGAGGAAGTAGTGGGAATTGAAGAACAACTGGGTGATGGCTGCCTTTGAGAAGATCTAGGATGACGAGGCATGTTATTATAAATGAAGATGAAAAGGAGCAGAAACAAGCAGATGAGATAGCAAGATGAAAAGAAGAAGAATCAAATAGATGAAATGGGGAGAAATTCTGAGCGGATGGAATGAACAGGATGGGATGAGAATGGAAGTGCGCAGCAAGGTAGAAGGCTGGGATATCCAGAAAGTTGTCCAAGATGTGGTTATGGAAAATTGAGTAAAAAAAATGTCGGATAAGAGGTGAACATTGACACGTAAAGTGTCTAATAACCCAATTATTAGCAAAAATAATTGCGGAAGATAATTGGGGTATGCAGATTATTTTCCGCAATTAATTTAATTGCGGATCGGTCAACATTGATACCCCCTATTAGCTATAACTATATTTTATAAACCTATTTTCCACCACTAGCACACACCAATTTAAATATTGTGAGTTAACACTGAACATAACTATTGTATTAGTCTTCCCCTGAGGTTTAATCACTAAATAATTTATTTAAAAGTAGTTGGAACATTAATATTTACAATTAAATCATACTTAGATACTAGCATACACTGACGATTGAGGGGTTTTCCTTAATTATTACTTATTATTTAGTATAAACCTTAGGACATGATTTTTACTCTATTATAGCTCATAAAAACAAAATATTTAGGTCTGCAGAACATTAGTGGGTAATAATAACTTGGTGATTGTGGAAAAGAACCCTTATAATAATTTTACTAATTTTTTAAAATAAAAATTAGGTATTTACAGTAGTAACTGTACCTAATATAAACCCAATTTCACTTGGTATTTGGTCACCAATATAACACCCAATTTAATTAGTATTTGGTTAAAGCTTGGTAAGCTAATTATTCACCCTTATAAAGGTCTAGTTAAACTTATTTTAGGAATTTTAAAAGATTTTTTTGAATTTTTATTATATTTTATTTTTTAAAAATAAAAATATAAATTCAGGGTAAGCTCCAGCACTTTTATTAGTATTTATATTGCTAATATTTTTTATCTACTTATTACCATACAGGCTTTTCCATTTGTAGGAATAAAAATAGTTATTTTAGACATAATGAGTGCTCCACTGGACAATGTAAGTGATAAACCTACTTTTAATACCAGGTCTAAAGATAAAAACAATGTACCAGGAAATTGTTGTCTCAGGCAAAGGGAAAATAGAGGTTTTGGTAAGAGAATGAGATAGATTACTTTTCGGGAATGGTCTTAAGTTATATACATGAGTATGCGGCGCAGTAGAGTACATAACACCCGCCCCTCGACAAGATGCTATAGATTATTGACTTATGAGAGAGTGATAACAGATAGAGAAAAAAAGTACTAGTAATGTAATGACGTTTTATATGTTGTTTTTCCTTTATTTTTATTTTATTTTTTGTTATTTATTTATATTTTATAGATATATTATTATTTTTTTTAAATGTAAAATCTGCTTAAAAGCTTTGTATAGAGAGAAAAAGGTGAAAAAGAAGAAAGAAAAAAGGAAGAAAAAAAATAAATCAAAGGAGGTGTAGTTGTTCTAGAGTGACTTTGTGAGATGAAGTGTTGAGAGGTTTTTTCATTACATCTGCCAGTTGTTTGCCTGAAGGTACCCATGTTAGTGTTGCTTTCTTTTTGTAGAGTTGTTCGTTTACATAGTAAAAATCTCGTTCCATGTGTCTTGTTCTTTTGTTTGATCCTTTGTTGCTTGCTGTTTTAGTTGATGCTTCATTGTCGCAGAAAAGATTCAGGGTTCCTTTGAAGTTTATAATATCTTCGAGCAGATTTTTAATCCACATACCAGACTTGGTCGCTGTTGATAGCGCCATTAGTTCTGCATGGCAGGTGGCTGTAGCTACGCAGGAGAGACGTCTGGATGACCAGCTGATGGGGCAGTCATTAAGTAGAGTAATGTGGCCCCCGGTTGATCTAGAATGTTCCCCGCCCCAATCTGAGTTGCTGAAACACTTTAGATCGATGGTTGGTGTGTTTTTGTTCGATGGGAATAAGTTTAGGATTAGTTCTTTTGTGTTGCGTAGGTATGCTAGGAGATGTTTCAGGGCAGCCCAGTGATTGTTTGTGGGACACTTGGAAAAAAGGGCTAAGAAGTTCACACTGAAAGCAATGTCTGGTCTGGTGCCACTGGCCACATAGCTGAGTGATCCAATGGCGGACAAATAGTTTGTCGCGTTCACAGGTGTTGATCCTTCAGGTGCAACTTTCAGGTTTGAGGATGGTGGCAAAGGGGTCGATTTTGTTTCGTATATGTGGCTGAATTTGTCTAGTATTTTGTTTATGAGGGTGAGTTGGCTAAGGATGAAACCTTTATCAATGCGCTTGAATGATAAACCTACAATGGAGTCAAGGGAAGGATTCCACTTGATGGTAAGTTCATTTGACAGGCAATTTTGTAGGTTCTGTAGTTCTTCAAGGCTGTTTGCTGTGACGAGGCCATCATCTACATGGACCCAAATTAGTGTATTTCTTCCATCTTGCCTTAGGTAATAGACACTGGCATCGTACTGGGACACTTGGTATCCCAGTTTCGTTAACTTTGATGAGAGGTGTTCCCACCAGCAGCGTGCGGCTTGACATGTTCCGTATAAGGCTTTTTTAAGTAAGAGTGCTTTTCCATCATTTATTTCAAAACCTGGAGGGTCCTTTATATAAATTTCTTCGTTGATTGGGCTGTGTAGGTAAGCAGCTGTGACATCAAAAGAATGGACCGGCCAGTTGTAGTGTGCAGCAAGTGTTAGGATTATCCTCTGTGACGTGAAGGTTGCAGTGGGTGCAAAAGTTTCATGATAGTCTATTCCGTGAATTTGTTTGAAGCCTTTTGCTACATACCTGGCCTTCAGTTTCACCAGATTTCCATCCGCATCACATTTTTCTGCAAAAACCCATCTGGCATCTGTGATTTTGGCCAAGAGAGGTGGTGTTGTTCTTTCCCAAACTCCCATCTTCTGCATGTTTTCCATTTCCTCAGTGCATGCTTCATGCCACTGTTTGCTGTTCGGTAGTTTCATGGCCTCTTTGAAAGATTTCGGCGCTGTTGAGGAAAGAAAACACAAGGCTCTCTCAATGGTGTTGAGAAGTTCCTCTTTCTTGTCTATAAGGCGTTCAGCTTCAAAATTGTCTAGACCGTTGATGTTTATTGGGTCTATTATGTTGGCTTCTACTGGGTTTAATAAGTTGTTTATTAACATTTTGTCTGAGGTAGGTGTGGGTGTTGGGTCAAAAGCTGTCCATGCTGAAGCTATTAGTTTTTTTTGTTCAAAATCCCAGAAAAGCCAGCCTTTAGAGGCCTGCAAGAAACCTACCAATATACATTTTTTGGCTCTTTGATCAAGTTTGAGTCGTGTTTCTTTCGGAATATGGACGTATGCTGTAGAACCAAAAGGCCTTATAATGTTGGCTATTGGTGCATGACCAAACATCGCTTCAAAAGGTGTTTGTTCAGAGAATATAGAATTTGTGAGTTGATTTTGCACGTAAGCCGCCCACTTGTAAGAAAAACCCCAAAAGAATTTGGGTAGGCCACTGTCAAGGAGTACTGTTCTACCCATGTCCAACACTGATCTATTCTGTCCTTCTATTCTGCCGTTTCGCTTGTGATTATAGGGTAGGGAGAGTTCATTGATAATGCCTTTTGAGATGAAGAAAGTTTTGTTTGTGTTTCAAGTCTGTTGATAGTATTGATGATGGTGGTGGTAGCTTCAGATTTTGTTTTTAAGATGTGGCATTCTGTGTATGTTGTGGCACAATCTTTAATAGTTAGTGCCCAAAGTCCATTGTCAAACGTGGTTTCTTCTAGGGGACCGATGAGGTCAGCTGTGAGGAGGTCTAGCTTGGTAAGTTCTCTACTTCGGGACGGTAAGTCAGAGAGTTTGGTAATTTTTGATAATTTACATATTTCACAGTTGATCTCACCTGTAGGTATGAATTTCAGCAGACCCTTTGCCATGTCAAAGGAGATAAGTTTTTGGATTTGTCTGAGGCTGGCATGGCCAAAAAGTTGGTGATAATAGTATAACAGATCATTGTTAGATTGGTGAGTAGCAAGGGTATGGATTAGTTAGGGGTTTTCAAAAGGAATGGTTGATTGGTCATAATATGATGTGTATAGGGTGAGAGATTCATTTGGAGTAGTGGTATTTACAGGGTATGATGGTTTAAATGAGCATAAATCTGTTTTTGGTAGTGTTTTTGGGAATGGAAATAGCCATCTACAATTGGTAAAGGTGGCTTGTAGTACACGCATTCCTGCAAAATGAACAAAAATGTGGTTGTCAGAATTCCATTCTATAGATGCTCCACCCCTGATAAGTGCCGCTGGAGATATAAGTGTGCGTGAGGCATTCTTACAGAAATATACATTATTAATGTTGATAACTGTCCCACCCAGTCCAGCAAAACGAAGGGTTCCCTTCCCTGTAATGAAATTGCAAACATTGTTAGTGGCCACTTGTAAAGGTAAAGGTTCAGGTAGGGTGGAGAAGTTCACTAACTCGTTAACTGCACTTGTGAGGTGATGAATCGCCCCTGTGTCAAAAACAGGGGGGGGGTTGCATTGGTGGGGGGGAATGTTCTGATATTGTTAAGTTTTGGAGCTCAGCAGCTGAGGCTTCATGTTGGTCACCAATTTCCATTATATTTGCTTGTGGTGGTTGAAATTTGGAGGGGCCTTCCTTGTTTTGCAGTCGCTTGGGGTAGACAGGCCTGTAGGAGTCCATGTGTCCTTGTTGGTGTTGTGAGTTGACGGAGGCACGGTTTTGTGAGGATTGTGTAGGATTTTGTCTATGAGGTGGCACATAAGGTGGAGTCAAAACTGGATAGTTGACAGATGGGTAATGAGCCTTGAATTGGGATGGGGCAAAGGTAGGAGGGGCCGATGTGATCCTCGTTTGTCGTGAGATAGGGCATCGGTTTTGAAGGTGGCCATAAGAAATACAATTCCAGCAGTGGAGTGTGTTCATTGCGTCAGTTTGTATGTCAATGTTGGGTTCTGGGGATTCATTTATGTTTACTGCCGACGTGCTGGGAATAGGAGTGGTGAGAGACTCGTCAAGTTCGCGTGAGTGTTGATGACGGTCCCAAGCATTTGTTAGTATTCTTGTCATTTTTGCTGATGAAGGTGGGGCATTCAATGATTCCATTGCATATTAAGCCTCTCTATTAACTTCTGAGGCAATACCGGATTTATTGTCTACCGCAAATTGGAGGACCATCGAAAACATTGAATCTTCGGTGAAGGTTTAGCCTTCTTCCTTGAGGTTGTCAAAAAGTTCACGTAGTTTTGTGACTAGTTCCAAAGGGTTGGAGAAAGAGCTTAATTTTAAAGAGTGGATCTTTCTATATAAGTTAAGTTGGGAGGTCCTGGAATTTGCGCTGAAGAGGTCCTTTAGGTAGGCAAAAGCCCTAGTGCGTGGTCGTTTTGATATGCACTGGCGTCGGAGGTCCTTTGAGAGTGAGTTCATGAGGATTTCCCAAGCTAAGGTTTCACAAGAGGGGATGGATGATGCATGACGTCGGGTGAAAAAATCTTCATCATATATATGGTCAAGCAGAACTAGTTGCAATTCCTGGTACCAGCTTCGATAATTTCTACCGTCTGATCGTAGGACATGGGGCCAATCCTTCATTTCGGCTTTGATGTAGGCAAGAGAGACTGCGGTAGTTTTTTGTTCCTCACGTTCTTCACGACCGGGGACGTCCGTTTGATATCCTGCGATGGTCTCATCGTCTTCAGCTTCATCAGGAGCATCTGGAACGGTGTCGTGTGGGGGGCCGGAGGGAGGGTTTGAGGGTGATGGGGAAGGCATATGTGGTGGTCTGTTGGTTTGCCTGGATCTTGGAGGTGCATTCGGTGCCCTTATTTGTGGGTTGACCCGCGGAGTAGACATTCTTTTTTTTTTTTTTTTTTTTGGTAAAGGACTAGACTACTAAATAAAGGATGTTCCAGACGTCTCCGTCAAACCGTGGTAGGTCTTAGTAAGAAGACAAACCCGGGTATCCTGATAAGAAAAAAAAGAAAACAAGGAAAAAGGAAAGGAAAAAGAAGGAGAAAGAGAAAAAGAAGGAAGAGAAAAGTTAGCCTAAAGAAACTGGCTGAGGTTTGTTGTGTGAGAAAAAAAAATAGTGGTGTAGAGAGAGAGATAAGCGGAAGCCAAAGGAAACTGGCTGAGTTCTGATTTTTGAGAAGAAAGGAAAAGAAACTTGTTGCAGAGCGGAGAAAACTTGTTGCAGAGCTGAGCGTTAAGGGACCATAACCTGTTGTCTCAGGCAAAGGGAAAATAGAGGTTTTGGTAAGAGAATGGGATAGATTACTTTTCGGGAGTGGTCTTAAGTTATATACATGAGTATGCGGCGCAGTAGAGTACATAACAGAAATCACTATGGAGGGTCAGTCCTACCCACAGCCAGAAAAAATGAGCATAGAGAAAAAGGACACCCTTTTAAAAAAGATAACTATAAAGAAGACATCACCTCCACTTCAGGATAAACTTTCCCACTTGGAAAAACAAGTTCTGAAGCTGGAGGAGTCAAAATCTTCTATAATTAAGGAAGTGGAAAAGGTGGAAACCAACTGTAGGATAGGTTTCCAGAAATTAAACCAAACTCTGGCAGAGCTGAAGGGAGTACAGCTAAGCCAGCCACCCCCTATCCAAGGACAATCAGGTCAGTCTCAGGAAAATATCTTGGTAGAGAAATGGAAATGGGATTGGTTTTACTAACAGTGGGCCAGTCAAAACTGCAACAAGGATCCACCCTCTCATCAGACCACTTCAACCCACCCCTACAAGCCAAAGCAAAAGCACCAAAAATTAGGGCTTTCTCCTATCCCTTGGTAAGTAGATCGCCTTCTCAGATTGCACACAATACTGATTATTTCATTTCAGGCAATATAATTGATGTGAAATCTGTTCAGAAAATTGAGGAGGACTTAAGACAATTAGGCTTTGATGTAGATACACCTGATTTATCTTTTGTTAATAACAATGGTACTATTTATGATAATAATACAGTTAACCCTCAGTTGCCACCACTTATTAGTGAGTTGAGAGTTTCACAAAATAGTGAAAAATGTGAGAAGGAAGATTTTGAGTATTTTAACAAAAATCCAACTGTCCATAAAATTGTTTCAGAATTATGGAATAGAATGACTGAGTGTGAGGAACAGGCAATTAAGCTCACAAGTGATACAATTTCTTCCTTAAAATTGAATATTTCTCAACTGGCTACAAGGAATAAAGAATTAGAGAAAGAACACTTGGCTCTAACTCCTAAATATGATTCCTTAAGTAATAAATATAGTGACCTTTCAAACAAATTCTGTGTGTTAGAAAAATTGTATGAAGCACATTTATTGAAATATGAATCAAGAACAAATTTATCTTTTGCACAAACAAATCAAAGTGTCTCTGTTTTGTTACAAAGATTAACTAAGGTTGAGATTAAAACCGCCAATCTACTAATGAATCAGGATAATCATAAGTATACACAGTATAATAATAATCCATTCATTTGCAAAAATGAATCTCAATCATTCCCATTGCCACCAAAAATGAAAAAATCTGGTGGAAGTGTCAAATCTGAAAGGACAAATGTAAGTCACAAATCAGTACAAGAGGAAATACAAAACCATTTATATAAAGTAAATGAGTTATTGAATTTGCCCAGGATTAGCAAGATTAAATCCAATCAGAAGAATTGGCCAAAAATTGACCAGTACCCAACTTATGATGGGGAATCCAGCTCTTATTGGCAACATTTTATTCAAAGTATTGACAATTTAAGATTCTCATATAATTTAACAGATGAAGAAATAAAATCAAAACTAATTTCATTATTTAAGGATGTTTCTTTAATATGGTTGGAATCTGTATTAAGTGAGGGTAAATATTACTATTGGGCTGAATGGAAACACCTGATTGAAAAACAATTTGGAGGTTCTAAATTCAGACTAACTCAGAAAATATTATATGAGAAAACAATGTATAATCCATTGAATGGTGACAAACCTATGTTATTTTTAATGAATTTAAATAAAATATTAAAAGCCATTGAGCCAAATATGGATTTTACTTATGGAAAGATAAAATAATATATAAATTACCTATATCTCTCAGAGACATTGTTGTAGCTAGAACAATGATGGTTAATGAATACTCTGAATTTATTAATATTTGTGATGAAATATTATTAAACCATAAGTATGAAGCAAGGTACACCACTTATAAACAAAATAATGAACGTTTAAAAAATCAGACTTCAAAACCACTGCAGGAAAAGCAGAAAAAACCTACTACACCTGTAGTACCTAAAAAGTATGAGACTAATACTTGTTATAAGTGTAATAAGCCTTGGTTTAAAGTTCAAAAATGTGAGAAAAATATAAATATTGTTGAAAATCAGCAATAATCTGAAAAAGAAACAGAAAAAATTAAAGATTCAAGTGATTATGACAGTAATATCTCATATAGTGATGAAAATGAGGTCTGTATGTTGGAAGATGATTTGCCCATCTTTGAAAATCCAATATTAAATATTGACTCAAACATATCATTAATGAATATTGAAGATGCTGAAATCATTAAGGATATACAAGCTGACTACTTAAGAATGACACCTATCATGGTTCCAGCAATAATTTCTGGAGAAACTGTAAATATAGTATTGGATACAGGAGCTGCTGGTTCTGTTTTTTCTGAATATACATTACAGAAAATTGATAGTGATTATAAATCAAAGCTCAAACCCCTTCAAAGTAAAAAGTTGAGAGTTTTTGGATCAGTACTACACCCCATTGGTATATAAAAAGCTGCTTTTTTCTCTAAACATCAACATGGTTAGGTTAAAGTAACTTGTGACTTTGTAGTAATGGATAATACTAATTGTAGTAGCTGTTTTATCATTGGAAATGATCTTTTTACAACTTTTGGTGTTAAATTAGACCCTGCTAATAATAATGTTACAATTGGCATGAATGGTAAAATAAAATTTAAAATAAATTCTTTAAACACAGTATTACACATTGAGTCAGTCATAGATATTCCTTGCAAAGGAAGAGAATCCAATGAGATGGAACTTCTGGAAACAGACACCATGCAATATGGGGGGCAGACTTGCTAGCAAGTCCACAACCTTGAACCCTAATTCATATCTTTTTGAGCACACATTGAGGAAGTGATGAAACCATCATGAAGAAGTATTGAATTTACTTTGAACACACCTTGAAGCTCATGTGAACACGAATGGGGCTACAAGGGTTGGAAAGGCTGGAGAGAGGGGTGAGGAAGGGTATATGGGGTAGCAAAAAGGTTGGGAAAGAGTTGGAAGGGAAGATTAAGGGTTCTGAGGCATTTTAAATGAAGAAAAGGGTCTGGGAGAGGTTTAGAGGGGTGAAATGGGGATCAAAAGAGGATGGCATACAATGGGGCTGGGAGGATAGTGAAAGGAATGGGGAGGGAAGACAAGCATGTGTTGATAGAATTGAAAGGGATGGAGATTGGTGCAAACAGAGTGTAAAAATAGAAGGATGAACTCTGTTCTTCGGGAAAAGAACAGAGTTCACTTCCATAAAATATTAGCTGAAACATAGTTTTCAATTCTGTAAAAACAGTTGTAAGTAATAGAAAAAGTCACTGATTTTTTTATATGTAATCTGAAATTTTTTAATAAAATTATTGTATTTAAGAATTTCAATATTGTCAATCAATTTTTATTGATCAACTTAATTTAATAAAGTATTATTTAAATAAGTTGCTTCAAAAAATACTTTTCATTGAGTAGACTCATGGAATGATTTTTTCTAGCTTCCATTCAGTTATCCTCACACTTTCACTATGTTTTAAATATAGATCCATTATTATTTGTGTGATACTTCAAGTGAAAGTTCGGTATTAATTCAGTCTGAGTTCCATCTGAGTTCCATCTGACTTCAAGTTGCGGACTTGCTAGCAAGTCCACCCCCATATTGTGTGGTGAGAAATTTCTAAAGCATCATTTGGCACTCAGATAAGTGAAGCTGAGAAGACAAATATTTTTAACTTAATTAAAGCATTTCCCATGGCTTTTTCACATGGAACCAATGAGCTTGGCCTTGTAAAAGATCATGAGATGAAGATTAGTTTAACCTGTGAAATGGATAATATTCCTGCTAGTCTTAAAAAGAACCCATACCATTTTAATGATAATGCTCTATTTCCAAGAAAATCAGGAAGGCATAAACAGCAACCTGAAGAAATAGTTGAAAAAGCAGAAATTGAAAATATTCTTAAAAAGAGACACATTACAAAAGAAAAGGGAGTTGAGTATCTATTAAGGTTTAAAAATAAATCAAGTGAATATGACCAGTGGATTCCAGAAAATGAAACCTCTGATTTTAAAAATCTCTTGAAAAAAGTTAAAACCAAATAATACTGTTAAAATTCAGTATATGTATAAAAGAAATTTATAAATATTATTTTTCTATTCACTCTTTACTTATTAATTAAAATGTCTTAAAATTTTTTATTGTTTTTTTTAGGTGAGAGAGGGTCAGCCTAGGTATCCCCAGGACTGAGTATTCCCTATGCTTAAAATAAGATAACATTAATTAAATTAAGCTTATAATACTTATATATATATTTATTACACTATTAAATGACTTATAATACTTTAAATAGCTTATCAATAGCCCTATAATACTTATTAAGTTTCTAATGGAGTAATAATATACTTACCTTAAGTGATATTAAGTAATTATAGACATAAATAAGCTCATATGTATGCATAAACCTCATATTCAGTGAAATATGTAGTTATATTATGTATATATAGGTCTATAAGTGGGTTTTAACCTCTAAATAGTCTATAAGCTTTATTTTTCTGCTTATTTTAGGTCAGATGGACGTATTCAATGGACTCACAACGCCTACACAAGCATATACAACATTTTCAGGCGCATATATCCAGTTTGGACAACTTAATCCGCTTCCTTTGATGGATTTTCACGGATTTATGGGTTGGGATATGATTACTGGGTTAATATGGATGCTTGGGGATATTATTGGGGGCTTGAAAAGTTGATTTGGTTCCTATATATGCTTTGGGTTTCATTATATAATCTTTGGATGAGTTATTTTACCTGTTACTTTATGGTATCCACTTTGATGTGTTTTCTCTATTTATCACCACACAATATGTAGGGCAGACTTGTTAGCAAGTCCGCAACCTTGGACTCAAATTCACCACAGATTGAACACACATTGAGCTATTGACAAAGGAACCATACAATCAGGGATTAACACCACTCAGCAGAACAGTTTTTGTGGGTCTTCAAGTAGAGTTCAGTCTGAGTTCAGGTTGGGGACTTGTTAGCAAGTCCACCCCCTATATTGCATAGTGTATGGTATGGGTTTGTGATATCATTAATAGTGATAGAGGGTCCTTACTGGAGGTCTGGGTGTTGAAACTGCTTGAAGTGGAAAACATGGGGAGGTTATGGGCCCTCAAAATTCTGTAATTGCTGGGGAGAGCAGTGACATCATCTAGATTGAAGGTCTGTGCACTCCAGTCAATTTTGGTATAAGTAAGGGAGGATTTGAAGGTTTATTGGACATCACTTACTTACTAAAATTCAAATAAACATTATAACACAATTATTATCATATATATATATATATTATAAAGCATTTATAAATTTATATTATCTTTATATTAGCCATAAATATATTTTATTAAACTATTTTCAATAACTAGCATGCACCAATTCAAATATTATGAGTTAAAACTGAGCATAACTATTTTATTAGCCTTCCCCTGAGGTTTAATCACTAAATCATTTATCAATAAGTAGTTGGAACATTAATATTTAATATTAAATCATATTTAGATACTAGCATACACTTACAGAAGGGGCAGAGGGTCTTTAAGGAGAGAAGGTCTCTTTGTCAGCAATAAAAATTTTGTTTTTGATTGATCAAAGATAGCAGCATGTTTGATCCCCCTGCAACTGCCTCAAACCCTAGATACAAAAGTTTGTCTAACACTGCTTCCACCACCCCATCTTCTGCAAGATACAAAATGTCATCAATGTACACTAAGGCAAGAGAGGAGGAAGAGAGGGAAGGAAGAGAGAGGAGGTGAGAATTGTAGATTATTTATTATAAGAAAGAGAGAGGGGATCCCTGCGGGGGACCCTTGGGGAAAAATGATAGTGGAGATTCATAAGAGGAGAAAGTGACACTTGTACTTTGTCCTGTGACAGAGCTAATGATGAGCCTAAATAAATTTTGCAGGAGGGGAAGTGAGTGAAGGGTAAAGGCTAATCTAGAAATGTTAACAGATGGGAAATCCCCTTTGACATCCAAGGAAAATTCCCCCACAACTTTACCTTTCCCCCACTGGTCTTTAGTCCATGTGGTGAGATGAAGGAGTGCATCTGATGTGCTTCTGGAGGGGCAGCCACCATAATGGTTCTCTGGGAGGAGGTTACCTGTCTCAACTAAAAAAGACAGGTTTTTGGTGAGTAAAGAATCAAGTAATTTACCCATAGTGTTAAGGAGGGAAATGGGAAAATAGGCACTTGAAACAGTGTAGTCTGGGAAGCCTGGTTTTGGAATGATAACCGTTTTGGAAACCTTTCAAGAGGAGGGATAATGGCCATATTCCAGAAAATCTTGGAAAATTGGCAGGAGATTTTTTGTCACAGCTTAAGGGTTTCTGTGAAGGAGAGAATTAGGGATGCCATCTGGGCCAGGAGCCCTGACTTTCTTTGTGTTAAGACAGGCATTTTTGACTTCAGCAAAGGAGAAAGGAGGGGAAGGGGCAAGGATAGAGGGAGAGGTACTGGAGGTGTTGGAGAGATTGCATGGGATTGCAGCAACTGAGGTCCCAGAAAACAAAATTTGTGCTTTCAGAGTGTTATCAGTCACAGACAAGCCATCTGGAGAGGTTAATGGGGGGTTGGAGTGTGAATCAGATATATGAGGGGAACATTTAGCTGGTTTAAACATTGTTTGAGGGATAAGAGATGAAAGATAATTGCGCCAGTGGAGTTTGCATAAATACTTTATTTTGGAGTGGATCCTTTGAGCTGACAGAAACTTGGCTGTGACATGGGGGGCAGGGGAAGACCTATATTTGTATTGGGTCTGATAGCAGGTTTTCTTGAGGGGATCCATAATACTGCAATTCCACCAAGCGTGACATGACAAGCCATGCTGCTGCAGCAGGACAGAACTTTCCATTAGTTTGATAAAATGGGAAGCAACAGTTTTGGCAGCCAGGTCTATTGAAGATGGGAAGAGGAGAGGGGGTAGAGTGGAAAGGGAAATAGAAGAGAGGGAAGCATGAAAGGAGGACTTATCAAAACCTTTCTAATTACAGTAGGGTTTACAATGAAGTTGAGGAGGAGAATTAAATGAGATACAGGTGATGATTGATTTATGATTGGAGAGGTGAGACTTAAAACCCTCTAGATCTGTTTTGAAGCTGACAACCATCCTTGAAGCCTCACAATTAGCAAACACTAGGTCAATTACCAAGGTGAAATTCATTAAGTTACAAAAAGTGGGGACACCTGGTTGGGACACAAGGGGCATTTCAAGGTCAAACAGCAAATCTAGAAAGGGCGTGAAAGCAGCATGGTTAGTATGGTGTTTGGAGGGGTTAGCCCAGAAATCATTATGTAAATTAGAATCAGCAAAGAGAAAAATGGGATAATTGTGGAAGGGGGAGAGTGAGGGGAATATGAATTGGGTGGTAGAGAAAGTGGAAGGCAGGTTGTAGAGGTTAGCACAGAGAATAGGGTTAGGGGAAAGGTTAATTTGAATGAGAGAAAGATCAAGAGAAGGGCTAGGGAGAGAAATAAAACAATTAATAGGTAATTTTTTTTTGATGTAATAGCAACATCTGATAGGAGAGGGAAGGGAGAGAGGGAAAATATAAGGGAGCTATCAAATTCCAGTTTTTTTCCAAGGCTGGAGAATGGTGATCAGGGAAGAGAAATGGTTCTTGAAAAACTAATACCTCATATTTGTCAATTTCAGGGTCATTGAAGTTAGAGTGAAATACTTGAAATGATTGGTGAAAATTAAGTTGAAAGAAATTAAAAAGGTGTGAAATTTTAGGCAGGCAGTGAATGTCACCTATCATAGAGAATTATTGTGGGGGCAGGATGGGGCATGGGGGAAATGGAAAAGGGGAGGGTCAGGGTTGGGAGATATGGAGAGAGATGAAAGAGAGGCAAAAGAGTTTTTAAGTTGGTGGTTGTGTGGAAGGCCATCAAAACATCTGAAACAGACTGGGGTCCATAGCTTCTGGGCTTTGCACAAATTGGTGTTGTGATGACCTGCAAAATTTGAGCTGCATGGAGGGAGGGAGCAGTGGATCAAAATGTGACCCTTTCCCCAGAACTGGTAACAAGTGCTACGCTCATGGTTGATTGCTTCAGTGAAAAAAACCTGATCTTCAACAATAAGAGGATGTAAGGGAGTCAACATCTTCTTGGTTTAACAAATGAAAAATAACAGAGGAATGATCTTTCCTGGCTCTGGCCTCAGGGCGCCTGATCCAGGAAATATGGTGTAGGTAGACTCTTACAGTTGCCTTTCTGTAAGCAGAATCCAAAGGAGTTGGATAATAAGAGAAAACCCGGTCCCTCTAAATGAATTTTTGAGTTTTTTAGATCAATAAGCTTAAAATTCTATTTGATAATAATAAAGAATGAAACCCTGTCTAATTAACGCTTGTTAGGATGATTGAGCGGTTCTTCTGTGCAAAACAACTGAAATGCAACAATAAAGTTACACCAGAAACAATATTTTAAATGAAAGAAGTTTTAATGTTTTTAGATTTTAATATTTTTTCAAAACAGATACAATAAATGAGTCCCTGGAGTTGAGACCTTTCTAATGATACCCTATATGTTAATGTTTAAGAGTTGTTGAGTAAAATATTTAAAGTGTTATGTAAAATTGTTATTTTATAAGGGTATTATAATTGATTAATTATTTTGTTGACAAAAGAAAAATATGAATAATGGTTGTTAATAATCCAAAAAGACTCTCAATATCAAAACTAAAAAAGACAAAAAACATCTAGAAGACTAAGATTCCCCCTTCTATCTGATTCTCCTCCTCCAGACCTTTCCAACAATACCCTACATGCATAGGATCTACAATAAACTATTGATCTAGCAAGCATAATAAATTCTAACCAAATTTTGCCACAATAGCCAAACTTTTCTGCAGTGACCAAACTTTGCACTGGTGATCAGAATTTTCTACAGTGACCAAACTTTGCACTGGTGATCAGACTTTCCCATTGTGAGCAAATTTTGCCACAATGAGCTCTTTTTGCCATAATGAGCTAATTTGGCCAGAGTGAGCTAAATTTTCCACAGTGAGTTAATCCTGTCACCATGACCAAACTTGGCCACAATGACAGAATTTTTCCAGTACACTTTGCTTTTGCACCAGAAAATCACCAGAGCAAACCGGAGCGCACTGGAGCGCACCAGAAAAAAGTGGCCATTCCAAGAGCACACTTCATTCACCAAAAATAAAAATCCATAAAACCATCAAATCACAAAAGAAATACCACATATATCCTTTCCAAAACACCAAAAATTAACCCAAAAAAATCCAGTTAACTTCCTTCAACCCAATTGACACCTGGTAACACCATGATCTTCTTCCAACCAAGTTCCAATCTAATTTTCACCTAAGTGGCCTACCCATATTTGGAATACCACAACTTTCAATTTCTTCAACAGATTTATTAGCTTTAACAAATTCTATCAAGAATTCTTTCTTTTTGGAATTTTTTTCATGATCAAGCTTATATTTCATCTGCTCCATGAGGTTTTGATGCTCAAGTTTTTTCTCCTCTTTCTTTGATTTTTCAATACTTAGAGATAACTCAAATTTTTTCTCCTCCAAGTCTTGTGCCCTATCATCCTTCTGTAAAGAGAGTCTATACTTCCTCTCCTCCAAGACTTGTGTCCTATCATCCTTCTGTAAAGAGAGTTCAAACTTCTTCTCTTCCAAATCATGTACCCTGTCATCCCTCCTTAAAGAGGGCTCGTATTTTTGCTTTTCAAAATTTAGAGTCTCTTTAGCAACTTCCACTTGTTCTAGAGTGATAAGAAATATTAACAAAAAGTAGAAGAAAAACATAGTAAAGTATTAAGAGGTTTGGTATAACTTACCAGCATCATGTTTCACCAAAAATTCTTTGATAGAAGAAAAAGGGGTTTGAGATGAAGTATCACTTTTTCTTCTTCTTTGAGAGTGGAAATTTAGACTACTTGAAGCCCTTCGCTTTTTTTTCAAGGTCACATTTTCCTCCTCATCATTATCCCTGGCTTCTGACTCAGTTGATTGTGGCTCCTGCATTTGTTTATAAGCCTATTTATAAATAAGAAAAAGTAAATAAAAAAATAATTGGTAAGATAAAAGAAAAAAAAACATACTTGAGTTAGATCAGGTTGGTTTATATTGCCATAAGGATCTATTGAAAAGATATCTTGATTTGGGGAAGTGAACTGAGGGGAGGCTTGAGTAGAAGAGGAAGGAAAAAGATTTCTTTTGATATCATGTTCAGAGTTAGGATCTTCACCATCCAACATGTTTGCAGGATTAACATCAGCTCGCTCTCCAAAAATCAAATCCATCTCTTTAAAGTAAGGACATAAAGAATCAAGTTTATCATCTATGGATTTGATGCCCTTACTGATATCAAGGTCAGTAATACCAAAACCAGTAGAAGATGAAAGAGTCTTTGCCTTCTTGTACTTGGCTTGATAATGCTTGAAGCGTTCAGACATCTGTTTCGGTAAAAGATCTATCCTTCCCTTAGTCTTATTCCGTAATTCATTGGCCATTAGAAGATAACCATTAATTTTTGATGCGGGGGGCCGTCCTACTTTAGTCGCATTCTCAGTACCAAAACAAGAATCATAGTTAGATTTAGTTTTTAGCCAGTTGATAAGAATGAGATGATCATCTTTTTTTAATTGAATGATTTAGGATTTCTCAGCAGAGTGGGGGAAAGAGGGAGTAGTGGGATTTGAAGAACAACTAAGTGATGGCTGCCTTTGAGAAGATCTATGAAGACAAGGCATGTTAAGATAATTAAAGATGAAAAGGAGTAGAAACAAGCAGATGAGATGGGGAGGGTTTTTGAATTGATAGAATGAATAGACAGGATGGGAGTGTGCAGCAAGGTAGGGAGGCTGGAACATCCAGAAAGCTGTCCAAGATGTGGTTATGAAAAATTCAGGATAAACTTAGGTTTTACTTTATTTTTGTTCTATGGTTTAGTCATCAATGTTTGCATTCCTTAGTAGAACTTAGGCCTGAATTAAGATGGAGCATTGGTGAATATAAACACCTTGCGATACTCTGTTTCCACCAGTCTCCATTTCAATTTAGATAACACATTATATTTTGGTGAGCAGTAAGGACACAGGGTAATTATTAGTATTTTGGTTTGGGCACAGACTTGGGCGCCACTATCAATTCAATTTTTTTTTCTGGACTGCAACCACTGTACTATCTCCCGAATTCCCATCAAAGTCGGGTAACTAAGTGTTCAACTTTGCAGCAGAGCTTCAAATCTGCAAATTCAAATGACAATGCTGTTTTCTGTCTTTACACAGGCTGATGAGCAAAGATGATTATTTAGGGAGACTTTAAAGTGACCACCTTTTTGGCAGTTTCCGAGACTGTCTTTCTTTTTTTAGTCTCATCCGGCCATTTCATCTTAACTAGCTACCAGAGAGATAACTCTAACCTCTAAGGAATGAGATAGTGAAAGAAATCTAACACTAACTGAAGCTCCGCTGCAAAATTGACCACTTGGTTACCCGACTTTGATGGGAATTCGGAAGGTAGTACAGTGGTTGCAGTCCGGAAAAAAAAATTGAATTGATAGTGGCGCCCAAGTCTGTGCCCGAACCAAAATACTAATAATTACCCTGTGTCCTTACTGCTTACCAAAATATAATGCGTTATCTAAATTGAAATGGAGACTGGTGGAAACAGAGTATCGCAAGAAGGTGTTTATATTCACCAATGCTCCATCTTAATTCAGGCCTAAGTTCTACTAAGGAATGCAAACGTTGATGGCTAAACCATAGAACAAGAATAAAGTAAAACCTAAGCACATATATGAAAGAAAATATATACAAGTAGCATGGAAAGCTGATCTAGACAGCTACAGGACAATGACAAAATTAAACCAAGTAGTGAAAAACACCAAGGTAGTTCAGTTAGGTGGCAAGCACAAGGATGACAAGAAGTCTTAATATTCTCACATGTTTTTCATAATGTTCTTAATTATAAATAAATCTAGTGTCCCAAGATATTCCACCATAAATATTTTGTTATCTTGACTTTTTACCAGTAATTACAAGGTATTTTTTCTGACAAATAAATTGAAAAATTTTACATGTTGATATCTTCCTCATTTCAATATAGAATATGCAATATTGAGACTCATGCATTTAATTGAGAATGCAAAATATGAATATTCATTGTCAGCTTGATACTGGAATATTTATAATAACAAGCATTTTTGTGTTTGCTGATGAAAATATTTATTCCTGACACGATATACTGAAGGACAAGACTGATGTGTCTTGAGACTGAAGAAATAAAGCAAGTTCATATTAGAGTACGGCCATTTTTCAAGTCCTTAAAAAAACATCTTGACAATTTTACTTGAAAATATTGTTGAGCGCTTAACCAACACAAATACTATTACAATGCAGAAAAAAGTAAGTATTGGAACTAGAAGAAGCATTCCAACTGACTTATCTCTCGATCCCTGATTTTAGTTCAATTCTACTTTTTTCGAAGACTCCTCTGCTGGCTTTCATTCCATTTTGGAGGATTCCCTTCCTTCAGGATGGTCCATCAACGAGCGTGGTGAAATTTTGAACGAAGAAGGCTTAGCTGTTGTTAACATTGAGGAAGAAGTCGATTCCGATACATATCCATTCTCTTCCTCTGAAATACCTGATGAAGACTCCCAAAGTCTAATAGATGCAGCACCCACAAAACGAATCCGGAAATTTGATTCCGACTCCACAGCCGCATTTCTTGATCAATTAGAACTAGAAGAAGCCCGTGAACAAGAAGCTCAGATGCTTGCAAAGCAAGAGTCAGATGAAGCAGAGAGTCAAGCAACATTGATTGATATTTCCAAGGACGTGATCAGCCCACCAAAAAAAGCCTCTTGCTATTCTGAAGATGAAGGTGACTGGGGTAAGACAGGTTTGGATGGTTTGAATGGTTTTTTCTGTTCTAAGCCAAGGCCTTCTCAACTGCGAACTCAACTCTCTAGCTCTAACTTGCACACAAAACTGGATCCTGTCTTACCTCCGAAAAAATTCGATGATCTCCAAGTAAATCATGCCCCGGATTCGAAGAATGGGCCTAAACAGGCCAAAAAATCAGTTTCTTTTGCGCCCGACACTAAGCCAGATACTTCTTCTATTCCCAAAGCTCCTCCCACATTTGAAAATGTAGCCATCGGTGAAATCATTGAGCATGCAGTTAGCCTCCCTACCGCCACAGTCCCTTCTTTGAAGCAAATCAATGGAAGAAATGCGCATCTAAATCCACGGCTTGCTGCACTTCTTCCGAGCTCTTATATTAAATCACAGAAGGTTGTTGCCTCAAATACTATCTGCAATAAATTCAAAATTTCAGAAGATGAAGCAGAGCAGGAACAAATATCCGATGAAGAGGATGTACTAAGTGATATCAATGAAGAAGAGGATACTGAAGAGGGTGACGTGATTTCCGATGATGAGGTAGATGATTCCAGTGAAGAAAATTTCCCTTTGGAAGCTCAGACCTCTTGGCCTCCAGATGACGTAGATTTGCAAACTGTTTTGGATATCCGAGAAGCTGCTTTGCAGTATCATACCAAACGCCAAGGTCTTGGATTAGGGGTGGGAACCGGGCCTTTAGGTGGCTTCGGTCAACCTCTTGATGGGCAACAGCAAGAAACAGAATGGGTTCCCCTTGATGCTCAACCTTGTGTCCCCGGACTGTCTAAAAATCCTAATACAACTTCAAGGTTTAAGCAAGGCAGATTGAGGGATCCACTTCCTCTGCCTCAACTAGCTGAAAGTGGTTTGATGCTTGATGGCAAACTTTTTGGTAGTGTTCCTCTTGTCAATGATAAAGAAGCACATGCTGCGGTTTATGAGCTTCCTAGTCGCACTGAGGAATCCACAGATATTGACGAGGATTTAAGTAAAGAGGAAATGGATTTACTTACCGCTAGGTTACAGATTTTAGGTATGGATGAAGAAACTCGACTAGCTGCTGAAAATGCAGGAAGTTCATTACTTGGATGGATGGAAAAAATTCGTAAAGGTGAAGTTGTGTTGGATGATGAGGAAGAAGCTTTTCAATTAAGTCAGAAGACTACAATTGATGATTTAGATAAACTAGACTTAATAAATTCACCACGAAATCCCCTCAAAGGCCAACTGGAAATGCCCCCAGAAATTAAAACTGCTCCGAAACGTAGATCGGATACCAATTCATCTGCACCAAGAATAAGCAGCTGCAAAAGTCCTAAACCTGAGGCGGGGAACCAGCAACAAAACAAAATATCAAACAAGTGTGTTATCTGCATAAGTTTATTTACTTGTATTTTACTCTTAATATAATGTCTTTTCACAATACTGATTTGATATATTCTTCATCTGAAATCAATTATTGCATCCTCAAGCATTACAAACAAAAATCTAGTGCCCGAGTTATCTTTGCCCTCAAACCCAGTTTTCCAAAACCCTAATGAGCCTCATAGATCTTTTAATTCACTCTTCAAGCATAATGGACAGCCCCCATCGGCTAAAAAAGTATCCCGGTTCAAAGCAGAGCGAATGTAAATGCTTAACTCTCCCGTAACACTATTCATTTATTTTTTCAGTATATCACTTTTAACACCTCAGAAAAATATTGCGACGTGGCTCAACAGCTTTTAATTCATATTTTTCACCTATCTTTTTATAAACGGTCATTTGTAACTCCTATATAACTAATTGATAAATCCTAATTGAAACATGCATGTCATTAAAATAATATAGCTAGCTAGTATATTCAAATATCCTGCTAAAGTATCAAACCAATTCTACTACTATGATTAAACTTGAAAAAATCATTCAATAAGGTATGTGGAAGAAAACAATATCTACCATTAGAAAAATGACTTTGTAACCAAATTTTGCATGATATATATGACATGACTGATACCCAAAAATGATTGATTTTTTTATATGTCGAAAATCCATCCTGGGTTTCATATATGAATGTTTGGGGTAAGAAATGCATTTATATTAATGCTGAACTTCTAGCTTTGGCACTTCCACACCCCCTGATGATCCTCTGCATATATATCCAATGTTAGGCTTAAAGATGAGAAGAAATGAACAGAATTAAATAAAAATAGGAATTTAAATTTTTTAAAATTTAAAAAAAATTTAAATTTTTTTAAAATTTAAAAACTAAAAACTAAAAAATTAAAAATTAGCAAGTATGTCATTCAAACACATTACAAATTTGATACCAAGTAATTCATTTTTATTTGAAGAACACCTGCCCAAAACATGTGTACTATAATTTTCAGCCTAGGTAACCCCAGGACTGAGTATTTCTTATGTTTAAAATAGGATAACCTTAATTGCATTAAGCTTATAAGTTAAGTATATGGTTATGATACTTATATGGTTTTTATGCTTATATATATATTTATTATACTATTATATGACTTATTTAGTTTAAATAGCTTATCCATAGCCCCATAATACTTATTAGGGTGCTAATGTAGTCAAAATATACTTATCTTAAGTGATATTAAGTAATTATAGACACACATAAGCTTATATATATGCATGAACCTCTTATTAAGTGAAATATGCAGTTATACTATGTATATATAGGTCTATAAGAAGGTTTAACCCTCTAAATAGCCTATAAGCTTTATTTTTCTGCTTATTTTAGTGCATATGGACTTATTCAATGGACTCACCACACCTACATAAGCGTATACACCTTTTTCAGATGCATATATCCAGTTTGGACTACATAATCTGCTTCCTTCAATGGATTTTCACTGATTTATGGGTTGGGATGTGATCACTGGGTCAATGTGGAGGCTTGAAGATGTTATTGAGGGCTTGGACATTTGATTTGGTTCCTTTATATGCTTTGGGTTTCATTTTATTCTCTTTGGATGAGTTATTTTACTTGTTTCTTATGGTATCTGCTTTTGTCTGTTTTTTTCTATTTATGGTATGAGTGTATGGTATCATTAATTGTGATGGAGGGCCCTTACTGGAGGTCTGAGTGTTGAAACTTCTTGAAGTGGATGCCATGGGGGGGTGATGAGCCCTCACAGTGCTGTAATTGCCAGGGATAGAAGTGAAATCATCTGGATTGAAGTTCTGTGTACTCCAGTGGATTTTGGTATAAGTAAAGGAGAATTTGGCATGTTATTGGACATCACTTACTTACTACACATCAATTAAACAATATTAAACAATTATTAGCATATAAAAATATACTTTAAAGCCCTTATAGATTGATTTTATCTTTATATTAGCTATAACTATATTTTATTAGCCTATTTCCCACCACTAGTCCACACCAATCTAAATATTGTGAGTTAACAATTGAGTATAACAGTTTTATTAGTATTTCCCTGAGGTTCAATCTATAAATCATTTATTATTAACTATTAGTAAAATTAATATTTACTATTAAATGATACTTGAGTGCTAGCATACACTGACAATTGGGGGTCTTTCCTAATTTATTACTTACTATTTTAGTATAACCTGAGGACATGATTTTTACTCTATTATAGCTCATTTAAACTTAATATTTGGGTCTTCATCACATTATTGGATCATAATAACTCAGTAATTGGCGAAAAGAACCCTTTAAATAACTGTACTAATTTTTATTAAATAATAATTAGGTATTTACAGCAGTAACTGTACCCAATATATACCCAATTTTACTTGGTATTTGGTCACCAATATGACACCCAATTAAATTGGTATTTGGTTAAAGGTTGGTAATCTAATTACTCACTATCATAAATGTCTAATTAAACTTATCATATAAGTTTTAACAGATTTTTTCAAATTTTTATTATATTTTATTTAAATAAATAAAAATATAGATAAAGGGTAAGCTGCAGTGTTTTTATAAGTATTTAAATTACTAATATTTGTTTTCTACTTATTTCCACACAGTTTTTTCCTTATTTAGGCATATTGAATAGTTATTTTAGACCTTTTGAGTGCTCCAAAGGACAATGTAAGGGGTAAAACTGCTTTTAATACCAGGTCTAAAGCTAAATAAATGTACCAGGACATAAATATGGAAGGACAGTCTTACCCTCAGCCAGAAAAGTTAAGCATAGAATAAAATTATGCCCTCCTAAAAAAGGTAAATATAAAGAAGAAATCACTTCCTCTACAGGATGAACTGTCCCACTTGGCCAGACAAGTCCTGAAGCTGGAGGAATCCAAGTATTCAATCATCAAGTAGGTGGAGGAAGTGCAGAACAATTCCAGGTTAGTATTCCAGAAATTGAATCAAACCCTGGCAGAATTGAAGGGAAGAAAAAAAACAGCCACACCCTACCCCAGAAGGATCAAATCAGTCTTAGGACAAGATCTTGGTAGAAAAATGGAAGTGGGATTGGTTTCACCAACAATGGGTCAGTCACAACTGCAACAGGGATCCAGCTCCTCACCAGATAACTTCCAATCACCCCTTCAAACCAAAGCCAAAGCGCCAAAATCCAGGGCTTGTTCCCATCCTTTGGTAAGTAAATAAGCTTCTAATATTGTACATAATACTGAGTATTACAATGCAGGTACTTTATTTGATAAAAAATTCATACAGAAAATTGAGGAGGACTTAATAAAATTGGGCTTTGAAGTAGATACACCTGATTTATCTTTTGTCAATAACAATAGTAACTTTTATGATAATAATACAGTTAAATCTCAGTTACCACCACATATCAGCAAGCTGAGAACTTCACTAAATAGTGAAGAGTTTGAAAAGAAAGATTTTGAGTATTTTAATAAAAATCCAACTGTTCATAGAATTGTTTCAGCATTATGGAGTAAAATGACTGAGTGAGAGGAGCAATTAATTAAGCTCATAAGTGAAACAATTTTTTCCTTAAAATTGAGTATTTCTCAATGGGAAAAAAAACAAAGAATTAGGGAAAGAACACTTTTCTCTAACCCTTAAGTATGATTCTTTAAGTGATAAACATAGTGAGCTTTCAAACAAATTCATTGAGTTAGAAAAATTGTATAAAGCACATTAATTAAACTATGAATCAAGAAAAAAATTATCTTTTTCACAAACAAATCAAACTGTCTCTGATTTTTTAAAAAGGTTAACTAAAATTGAGATTGAAAATTCTAATCTACTAATGAATCAGGACAATCAAAAGTACACACAGTATAATAATAATCCTTTTATTTAGAAAAATAAATCTCAATCACTCCCATTGCCAAAAAAAAGTAAAAACATCTGGTGAAAGTTTCAAATCTGAAAGAACAAATTTGAGTCACAAATCAGTACAAGAGGAAATACAAGAACATTTATCTAAAGTAAATGAGTTATTTAATTTTCCCAGTATTAGTGATATTAAATATAAACAGAAGAGTTGGCCAAAAATTTACAAGTACCCAACTTATGTTTTTGAAGCCAGCTCTGATTGGCAACATTTTATTCAAAAAATTGACAATTTTAAATTCTCATAAAAGTAACCAGATGAATAGATAACATCAAAGCTAATTTCATTATTTAAATATCTTGCTTTATTATGGTTTGAAACTGTACTAAGTAAGGTTAAAGATTACTCTTAAGCTGAATGGAAACAACTAATTGAAAAAACAATGTGGAGGTTCTAAATTTAGACTAGCTCAGCAAAGATTATATGAGAAAACAAGGTATAATCCATTGAATTTTGACAAACCTATTGTATTTTTAATGAATTTAAATAAGATATTAAAAACCACTGAACGAAATATGGATTTTAACTTATAGAAAGATAAAATAATATATAAATTACCTATATTTACCATAGACATTTTTGTAGCTAGAACAATAATGGTTAATGGATACTCTGAAATTATTAATCTTTGTAATGAAATACTATTAAACCATAATTATGAAGCAAGGTACACTACTTATAAACAGAGTACTGAACCTGTAAAAATTCAAAATTCAAAACCACTCCAGGAAAAATAGAAAAAATCTACTGCCCCAGTAGTACCTAAGAATTATGAGACAAATACTTGTTATAAGTGTAATAAGCCTTGGGTTAAGGGTCACAAGTGTGAGAAAAATATAAATATTGTTTTGAATAAGCAAGAATTTGAAAATGAAAAAAAAGTAAAGATTCAAGTGATTGTGACAGTGATATATATTATACAGTGATGAAAATGAGGTCTATATATTTGAAAATAATTTTTTTATCTTTTAAAATCCAATATTAAGTATGGGCTCAAATGTATCATTAATGAATTTTGACAATTCTGAGATCCTTAAAGATATACAAGCTGATAACTTAAGAATGACACCTATCACAGTTCCACAAATAATTTTTGGAGAAACTGTAAATATAGTATTGGATAAAGAAGTTTCTGGTTCTGTTGTTTCTGTATGTACATTGCAGAAAAATAATAGTGATTATGTCAGCCAGGCTACTAGACTTACCCGGTAAAATAATTAATTATTTTACTGAGTTGAAGCCACACCTTTCTTCCTAATAATAGTTATTTATTTATTTACTTAAGTAGTACTTACAATTAACTAAAGTTAAGTACAATAAGTAGTATAAATAAATAATATAAATAAAATGTCCCTTACAATTTTACTCCCTAACACCGTGCTCAAAAGTATATGTCAAAGGGAGTAAAATTAATAATAAATTTATAATATAAAAACTTTAAAACAATTATATTACCTCAGTGAGAGATCTGTAATCCCGTGAAAGTAATGTATTTGATTATTTATTGTGTAATAATTGTGACAGTCCAAGGAATTCAAACTTTGTTGCTAATAAATTTGATGCCCTTGTTGACGTACTAATTTATTACTTTCTTATGTCATTTATGTACTCCTTTTTTCTTGTCATTCTTTTCTCTCACACTCACAGTAGACGGTGTAAATTCCTTACATTTTATTTTCTCATATTTTGCCTATAAAAGGCCTCTAATTTTGTGCTTTTCAAACCATTCTTTTATCACTTTACTTTTATTACCACGTATTACAACACAAAACTTATATTTTATATTTTATCACATTAGTATTTACAATAGCGTAATTCTAATCAATAGACTATAACAATATTAAAATTCTACCTCTATTATTTGAGTAACAAATCACTTAGATTAAGGAACACGTACAAATCTTTGAGAATCCATTTAAAACCTTTAAAATCCTTGAAAAACTCCATACCAAATCTTCTAGACCAAAAGCTTACCTTGACAATTGAGGGCTTTCCGAATTATTGATGGCGCAACGATATTTGAGGCGTAATTGAGGGGACCATCGGTGTGCGAGTACCTGTAAAGGACGAGAGAGCAAGAAAACGACAAACGTCATACGTCACGTGACAAAATTTTTTGCTGCGAACGGGAATCAAACCGCGCTCCAAAAATTAAGTTCATATACTGACTAAGCGTTGTATATTTTGTGGTAATTATTGTTATTACTATTTGTGGGTTACTCTTCACTCTTCATTTGCTACGAATTTCTATTTACTCAGCACTCTGTAAGTGGCATTAATTTGCTCATTTTTCAGGGGGAGGTGTCTGGCAATTGGACTTTATTTTTTTTTATTTTTCTTGGTAGACCATAATAGAGAAATAAGTGTTCTTAGTCCCAGAGGTAATAAAATAATTATATTTTAATATTAATTATTATAATTTTTCAGTTGACATTTGTCCTGATTAATTTAATTGTTCCAGTTGACAAATTGTCCTGACAATAATATTTTTAATTAATATATAATTAATATTTAATTACTTCAGTTGACTTTGAGTCCTGGTAATTCAATAAATATTTTAATTAATAAAACTCATATTTAATTATTTCAGTTGACATTAAGTCCTGGTAATTAAGTGATCAAGCTTAATAAAATTTTAAAATAAAAATTTATATTTAATTACTTCAGTTGACATTAAGTCCTGGTAGTTAAGTTATCAGTTTAATAAAATTTTGTTAAATTAATAAAGTTTCATATTTGATTACTTCAGTTGACAATAAGTCCTGGTAATAAATTAGTTGATTTAAATCCTGAAAATAATTAATTAAAAATTATTAATAAAAATCCTAATTTATTTCTACAGTTGATTATATTATAATCCTGGTTTTAAATTTTTTTTTATTATTAATAAATTAATTTTATTAAAGTTAATTTTTATCCTGAAAAAAAAATTTTTTTATTTATTTTATTTTATTTTATTTTTTAATAAAAAATCAAAAATAAAGACTAATTAATCTTATTGTCTCTTTTCTTCATTTCATTAAAATCTTAAAATGACTGACCAAAGTGGTTCTGCTGCATGTGAAGAAGAACTAGACTTAATTGATTATGATGAGCCTACTTCTGTAAGTTCTCCTTTAACAAGAAGAATTTCTCAAACTAATAAATCCTTGCCCCAAACAGGATGTAGAGATGGAAGAAGTAGAAATCCTAGTGGACACAACTCTGGATCAGAAGCCTATGATAAACCCACCAGAAGAGCTTCCAAAAGGCTTCAGGATAAAAAAGATTCCATTGTCTCAGCAGGTAAAGAATCTGTCTACTCACATAAAGGAGTTAAGGACAGAAAGCTTGAGACTAAAGGTAAGGGTAGATGCTTTGGAAGAAAAGGTGAGAAGAACAGATACTTTTCTCCAAGAGAAGAAGAAACCTTTTCCTCCCAGGGATCAACAACAATTGGCTCCCCAGTCCCAAGAGAAGGTGGAAGTGTCCAAGTGGCAGTGGGACTGGCTAAACACTCAGTGCGACTACCTGTCTCAAAACCAGCATCAGTTACCTCAGGAAGGTCTATCAAGGCCCACCCAGGTCAACCCCACTCCTCCCCACCCTTATCAAGGAGGCAAAAGAAGAAGAAAGCCCAATATGGTGATACCCAGCAAACCCTGGTACGTCCCTCTATTGATTCTCAAGTGCCTTTTCTTGTGGCTGATTCTGTTCTTTCAGGTAAATCTGAGAGGGAAGAAGACACCTCGAGACCAGTAGAGGCTGGGAGCAGTAGACAGATATCTCATGTATCCAGTCCATTACTTTTGATTGCTACCTCAATGATTAACCCTGATATGGCTGTAATTGATGAAACTCTTGACCCTGAGTTCTATGAGAGTCTGGAAAGTTACTCAGTTTCCTTATTGAGAAACACTCCAGATGTAGCAAAGATTAATGATGAGTACTTGAGAGATATTATTGCCAAACAAAATCATATAATGAACAACATTCAATTGACTCAGAGATATAATAGTTTGTTAACTGATCAGGGTTATCAAGCATTAAGAAGTTAATCACAGAGAGTCTCTGATGAATTGTCTCATTACAAAGCAACCCATGAAAAGAAAGTTTCTTTATGGAAAAATATAAAAAATGATTTGTCTAAACTAAAAGATACTGTATCTGCCTGTTGCCAGGAGGTGGAGATAGATAAGATAAATCTGAAAAGATTGAATGACCATTTGTCATCTTTTCAAAATAAAAATCAATTATCTTTTGCAACTATCAATGAGAGTTTATCTAGTCTTCCAAGAATGAAAACAAGACTAACAACCATTGAAGAAAAATTGAACTCATTGTTAAATGACCAAAAATATTCTGACATTTCTGTGAAGGAACATATAGTGCAGGATGCTCAAATAGTACCTGTGGCTAGTTCATCTAAAGTAAAAATAGCTCCAGAAATACCTGTTGATAACACTGAGTTTCGATCAAAGACTGATGATGCACCAGGATCTGAAACAGAAGGATTAAACAATGAGATTTCAGCCCAATTAGAGAAATTACAGCTGCTTCTTACTCAGAAACAAGCTAGTACTAAGGAGACTCCTTCAAATTAAAAGAATTGGCCAAAACTTGACCAATATCCTACATTTGATGGTGATTCCTCCTCTGATTGGCAACAATTTATTTGCAGAATTGATAACTTAAAAAATTCTTACAAACTCCCAGATGAGGAAATTGTGTCCAAGTTAATTTCTTTGTTCACTAATTTTGCCCTGATGTGGTATGAATCTGTTCTCCTGGATGGGAATGACTACTCATGGGAGGATTGGAAGAAATTAATTAAAACACAATTTGGTGGCTCCAAGTTCAGAATGGCTCAACAAAGGCAGTATGAGGGAACTAGATATAGCTCTTCTACTGATAAACCTATTGAGTTTTTAATGAAACTTGTAAAAATATTAAGGGCAATGGACCCAAATATGGAGTTTGATTTATGGAAGGACAGGATCCTCTATAAATTACCAATGTCCCTGAGAGACTTGATAGTGGCTAGGACTAAGTTCTCCAAAGAACCCTCTTCTTTCATTAATACTTGCAATGAGATACTTCTAAACAATAAGTATGAATCCAGAAGATTCATTCCTAGGACCCCTTTGGAGAAACCCTCCACTTACCAACAGAAACCTCTGGAAAAGGTTGGTAAACCTTCTGCCCCTGTTGCACCAAAGAAGTATGCAACAAACACTTTCTTCAAGTGCAACAATCCTTGGCAGAAAGGCCATGTTTGTGACAAGAAGATAAATCTTGTAGAACAAACAGAGGAGCATGCTGATGACACAGTGGTACTGGATGATACATCAAGTGACTGTGCCAGCAATATTTCATATGAATCTCAACAAGAAATCTTGATGCTGGAAGAGGATATCCATTATTTAAATACTATTGACATTGATAATAATGATTTATCTAAAGTTGAAGATGCTGAGATCATAAAGAACATTTAGGATAGCTCAATTATTATTGCCCCTCTCAAGGCACCAGTCTTGATCAATGGAACCAGCATTGAAGTTGTTCTGGATTCTGGAGCTGGAGGAAGTGTAGTATCTGAAAGAGCACTTGCTTCAGTAGATCAAGACTATAAATCTAAACTGATGCCTATCATTTCTGAAAATTGGAGAGGGTATGGCTCTGTTTTGTCCCCCATTGGTAAATACAAAGCCACAGTGTTTTTTAAATATAACCATGGTTTTGTAAGAGCTATTTGTGATTTTGTTGTCATGAAAAATGATAACTTGAGCAATTGGTTTATTGTAGGGAATGATATTTTAACCAAGTATGGCATGTAATTGGATCCTTCAAACCAATGTTTCACAATGGGGATGAATGGGAAGAGAAAATTTAAAATTTCCTCCCCTAAAAAATTATTAAAACGAGAATTGAACACATGTAATTCTGTGGTTCAATATAAAGGAAGATCTACAAAAGAAATGCATGCCCTTATGTCTGAAATTGACAATGCTTCTTTTGGAGAAAAACTTAATGGTGAGGATAAAGATTCCATCATTAACTTGATAAAGTCTTTTCCTATGGCCTTTGCCATGGGTCACATGAACTGGGATTAGTTAAAGAGGAAATGAAACTTTCATTGTCTTTCCCATTAAATGATATACCACCTAGTTTAAAAAAGAAGCCTTATCCTGCTTCTCCCACAAAGAGAAAAGATATTGAAGACAATATCTCTACCCTTTTAAAAATGAATATTATTGAAAAGGTAGTTGAAACACCTAAATATTGTGTTATCTCACCTGTCCTAATTTATTATGAGAAAGATAAAGCCAGGTTATGTGGTGATTATAGAGCACTAAACACTTATACTGTTGATGATATCTACCCTTTACCTAGAATTAGCTCTATACATGCTACTTTACAGGGTGCTAAATATATCAGCTGTTTGGATGGTAACAAAGGATATCACCAGGTACCTGTTGAGAAAAATTCTCAGAACTTTCTGATGATTGCTACTCATATGGGTATTTATAAGTATATTAGGATGCCATTTGGCCCTAAAAATGCCCCTTCAGTTTTCCAAAAAGTCATGGATAACACATTCCATCAAGAGATAATTGAAGGATGGCTGATGGTTTATATTGATGATATCATTATATTCTCAAAAACATTTGAGGACCATCTTAAACACCTGTGTAAAGTATTCCAGAAAATGGATGAAATAAATATGACACTTGCTTTGAAGAAATGTAAATTTGGTTTCCATTCTTTAAAATTTCTTGGTCATGTTGTTTCAGGCTTACAGATATGTGTTGACCAGATCAAAGTGGCAGCCATACAACAGGTGAAGGCTCCTACAACAGTGAGAGAGCTCCAACGTTTTCTGGGAATGTGTGGATACTATAGACAGTATATTAAAAATTACCAAGTCATAGCTTTACCCCTTACCCAATTAACTAGAAAGGATGTTTCTTTTGTTTGGAATAGTGAAAGACACAGAGCCTTTGACACTATGAAACACTGTTTGATGTCAGCACCAATTCTTGCTTTACCTAACTTTAATCAACCATTTGTTTTGTACACTGATGCCAGTTTCATTGGTCTTGGTGCTGCCCTCCATCAAAAACAAGTGATAAATGATAAAGTTTCAGAAGTAGTAATTTGTTATATTTCAAGAACCTTGAGAAATAGTGAATTGAAATATGGTGCTACTCAATTAGAGTGTTTAGCTGTAGTATGGGCTCTAGAAAAGCTTCATTATTACCTAGATGACAAGAAATTTGAACTTTTCACTGACTGCAGTGCATTTAAATTCCTAAGGATATCTATATTATAGAAGAAAGTTGAGTAATGTTATTGTTATTCCTCCTTCTATGAAAGAAATCATCTTGAAAATTTGTTATGATGACATATTAGCTGGACATTTTGATCTTGACAAAACAATGATCAGAATTAAGAACACTGCTTGGTGGGTTTATATGTCTGAAGACACAAAATTATATGTTGAGTCTTGTGATTCTTGCCAAAAATCAAAAAGATTAACTGGTAAAAGAGCAGGATTAATGCAACATATTGAAACTCCTGATGCTCCATGGCAAATAATAAACATGGAATTTGTAACAGGATTACCTATTGCTGCTAAAGACAGTTATAACTCTTGTTGGGTTATTGTGGACAGATTCACAAAAATGTGTAAATTTATCCCTACCCACAAGGATGTTTCCACTAAAGAATTAGCTTTCTTATGGTGGTCTTGTATGTTTAATACTGCTGGTTTTCCAAAAGCCATAATCTCTGACAGAGACCCTAAATTTACTTCTGAATTTTGGATGTCTCTGATGGATGTTTGTGGTTGTGATCTGAAACTTTCTACTGCCCATCACCCTCAGACTGATGGTTTAGCTGAAAGAATGATTCAGACTTTAGAGGACATGATAAGAAGATATTGTGCCTTTGGCCTTGAGTATAAAGATAATGACAGATTCACTCATGATTGGGTTACCTTACTTCCTGGGTTAGAATTTGCTTGTAATGGCACTGTTCATTCTGTTACTCAAAGAAAGCCATTTGAGCTCTGGCTTGGATATGTTCCCAATACTACTGCCCAAATTCTCAATAACAAAATACCTAAATTGGATATACATCCAGGTGTAAAATCTTTTCTTCAAATGCAACAACTATGTAGAAATCATGCTCAAAAATGCATTGAAAAATCATTTGAATATGAGAAGAAAAGATGGGACAAATCCCATAAAGAATACACTTTTAAAAAGGGTGATGAAGTGTTGATTTATAAAGTCCACTTCAACTTACAAGGTAATAAAAAATTGAAAGATCCGTTTGTTGGTCCATTTGTTGTCAGAAGAATGATTGGAGATAATGCAGTTGAGGTTATTCTGTATTCTCCATATGACAGAAAACATCCTGTTTTTCCAATATCTCTTTTGAAACCTTACACATCCAATAGTGATTTATTTCCAAAAAGGAGGGGAAGACCAAAGAAAACCCCAAATGAAATCACTGAAACAGCAGAAATTGAAAAAATTCTAAATCACAGAATAGTCACTGCTAAAAAAGGTACAGAATACTTATTGAGATTCAAGAATAAATCATCTGAATATGATTCTTGGATACCTGGGAAGGAGATATCTAATCTTCCTACTCTACTAAAAAAGTATAAAAAGAAAAAATCATAGCATTTTTTTTTATTGTTTTTTTAGAGTGAGGAAGTGTCAGCCAGGCTACTAGACTTACCCGGTAAAATAATTAATTATTTTACTGAGTTGAAGCCACGCCTTTCTTCCTAATAATAGTTATTTATTTATTTACTTAAGTAGTACTTACAATTAACTAAAGTTAAGTACAATAAGTAGTATAAATAAATAATATAAATAAAATGTCCCTTACAATTTTACTCCCTAACACCGTGCTCAAAAGTATATGTCAAAGGGAGTAAAATTAATAATAAATTTATAATATAAAAACTTTAAAACAATTATATTACCTCAGTGAGAGATCTGTAATCCCGTGAAAGTAATGTATTTGATTATTTATTGTGTAATAATTGTGACAGTCCAAGGAATTCAAACTTTGTTGCTAATAAATTTGATGCCCTTGTTGATGTACTAGTTTATTACTTTCTTATGTCATTTATGTACTCCTTTTTTCTTGTCATTCTTTTCTCTCACACTCACAGTAGACGGTGTAAATTCCTTACATTTTATTTTCTCATATTTTGCCTATAAAAGGCCTCTAATTTTGTGCTTTTCAAACCATTCTTTTATCACTTTACTTTTATTACCATGTATTACAACACAAAACTTATATTTTATATTTTATCACATTAGTATTTACAATAGCGTAATTATAATCAATAGACTATAACAATATTAAAATTCTACCTCTATTGTTTGAGTAACAAATCACTTAGATTAAGGAACATGTACAAATCTTTGAGAATCCATTTAAAACCTTTAAAATCCTTGAAAAACTCCGTACCAAATCTTCTAGACCAAAAGCGTACCTTGAAAGATTATAAGTCAAAGCTTGAACCCCTTCAAAGTAAAAATTGGAGAGGGTTTGGATCAGTAGTACACCCCATTGGTAAATACAAAGCTTCTGTTTTCTTTAAAAATAAATATGGTTATGTAATAGTAACTTGTGACTCTGTAGTAATGGATAATACTAATTTTAGTAGCTTTTTATCATTGGTAATGACATTCTGACAAATTTTGGTGTAAAATTAGACCCTTCTAATAATAATTTTACAATTTTCATGAATGGAAAAATAAATTTTAAAGTAAATTCTTTTAACACAGTCTTGAACATTGAATCAGTAGCAGACATTCCTTGAGAAGGGAGAGAAACCAGTGAGATGGAACTTCTGGAAAGAGAAACTTACAAAGTATCACTTGGCACTCAGATAATTGAATCTGAGAAGATAAATTATATTTTTTTAATTAAGGCATTTCCAATGGCTTTTGTACATGGGACCAATGAGCTTGGCCTTGTGAAAGATCATGAAATGAAAATTAGTTTAAACTGTGAAATGGATAATATTCCTTCAAGTCTTAAAAAGAAACCATACCCTGTTTCACCAAAGAGGAGGAAAGACATAGAGGATAATATTAAGATGTTGTTTAACATGAACATTATTGAAAAGGTAGAAACTACATCAAAATATTGTGTGATATCACCAGTGCTTATTTCTTATGGAAAAGATAAGGAAATACTGTGTGGTGATTATAGAGCATTAAATACATTCACAGTGGATGATATTTACCCCTTGCTAATAATTGCCTCTATACATGCTACCTTGAAAGGTGCTAAGTACATATGTCTCCTAGATAGAAATAAAGAGTACCTTAAAATTCCTGTGGAAAAGAACTCACAGAGATTTTTATTGATAAAAACACATACAGGAATTTATAAATATGTCAGGATGCCATTTAGACCAAAAAATTCTCCTTCAGTATTTCAGAAGTTAATGTATATAAAATTCCACAATGAAATAATATAAGGGTGGTTAATGGTATACATTGATGATATCATAGTGTTTTCTAAAAAATATAATGAACACTTACTCCATTTGAAGAAGGTATTTTAAAAAATTGATGAAAGAAAATTGGCCTTTGCATTGAAAAAATGTAAATTTTTGTTTGAGTCTTTAAAGGTGCTTTGTCATATTGTATCTGGCTTACAAGTATGTGTTGACCAAAAAAAAGTTTTTTAGATCAAGAATATTGGTATTCCCTAAAATTTTAAGGATGTACAATATTTTCTTGTTATGTGTGTTTATTATAGACATTATATAAAGAAATACCAATTAAATTCTGCACCATTGACCATACTGATAGAGAAATCAGAAGCTTTCATTTGGAATAATGAAAGGCAACAGGCTTTTGATAAGTTGAAAGAATGTTTGATGAAAGCTTCCATATTGGGATTACCAGATTTCCAACTAACTTTTGTCTTTTATACTGATGAAAGATTTATTGATTTGGGTGCTGCTTTGCATCAAAAACAACTTGTTGAAGGAAAAATGTCAGAAGTGGTAATTTTCTATATTTCACATATTCTAAGAAGTAGTGAATTAAAATATGTTTCTACTCAACATGAGTGTTTGGAAGTATTATGGGCCCTTGAGAAGCTACATTATAACCTTGAGGACCAAAAATTTGAGTGGATAACTGACTGTAGTGCAGTTAAGTCACTCTTGAATATGAAAACTCCTAATAAGCATATTTTAGGATTTCAATTAGCTTTAAAAGAGTAGAGAGGATGGATGAAGATTAAATGTAGAGTAGGAGCTTTACACTCAAATGTATATTTGTTATCTAGAGTACCTCTACCTAATAATTATGATAATACAGCTTATTTTCCTAAAACAGAGATTATTAACATTTATGGAGTTTATATTGTAGATCTTGAAGATGAATTTATGAAATCAATTCTCAATAATTATACTTCAGAACATGACTTGAGTAAATTTTTTACAATATTAAATGGTCCATCTAATGCTTCAATGAGTGTTTTGATAAAAACATTACATTGCCACAAAAATACAGGGAAGCATTGGAAAAAGGAAAATTTTCCATTGAGGATGGCTTTATATATTATAGAAAAAAATCAAGTAATGTAATTTTAATTCCCCTATAAATGGAATTAATGTTAAGCATATTTCATGATGATATATTGACAGGTCATTTTGACTTCCATAAATAATTAACCAGAGCAAAAAATACAGCTTGGTGGATTAACATGTCTGATGATGTTCAAAAATATGTTGAGATATGTGATTCTTGTAAAAAATCTAAAAGATTGACAGGAAAAAAAGCTGGCTTGTTACAGAAAATTAAGCAACCAAAAGTTCCATGTGAAATAGTTAGCATAGACTTTGTAATAGGTTTTCCAATATCAGGGCATAAGAGTTATAACTCCTGCTGGGTAATTGTAGATAGGTTTGAAAAAATGTGTAAATTCATTCCAACCTACAAAGAGGTCTCTGCAAAAGACTAAGTTTTTGTATGGTGGACACAGATGTTTAAAATAGCAGGTTTACCCAAATCAATAGTACAGAAAGAGATCTAAAATTTACTTCTGAGCTCTGGACATAACTTATGGATGTTTAAGGTTGTCAATTAAAACTTTCTACAGCATACCATCCACAAACTTATGGGCTGGAAGAAAGAGTGATACAAAATTTAGAAGATATGATATGAAGATATTGTACTTTTGGTCTTTACTTTAACAACAATGAAAAATTCACTCATGATTGGGTAACCCTTATCCCTGGTTTAGAATTTTCATAAAATATAAGGTATCAATATTCAGGGATCCACAATTAGGGATCAGGAATTTTTTTTCCAGGATCAGACATTATTGATTGCAGAAGATTCTTATCCACTATCCCAGGGGCTATTGGATAAAAATTGCACAATAATGCATTATCCCACCTCTTATACCTCAATTTCTCTTCTTAATTCCTGATCCCAAACTCATCACATCCATTATTGATTTTTAAGAAGGTCACATGACATATAATTGTGGATGCCCTCCTTATATGTCTCTTCACTCTATGCTACTTAATTTTGGTGGCAAAAAAAAACTTTTTTTTTCTATCTACACACCCCACCTGCTCATTTGGTGGCAAATTCCAAATTCCCACTCATTACCTAAACCTTTTAGCAAAAATAATGAAGCACCTCTCTATTAAAAATAAATTCACTCAGCTATGAATGCTATCACTTTAACTTTAGCCACTGACTCTGATTCTGACTTTTGTTTGGAAGAAACTTTAGCTTATATGTCTTTTCTTTCCAAAAAGTGTTACATCATCCCTAGGGGGACAAATCTTTATCATGATCCCAGATATTATCTTGCCTCAAATCTTGAAATTACTCATTTAAACTTCACACAACTTTTTCAAAATTACCCAGCTTATCTCCAATCATCCTATCTTCCATAATAATTCCCATAACAAACAGTGTAATCCCTCCTTTCAAATTGCTTTTGCACTATGTAAATTTGTTTTGAATTGAAATGGTGCTGCTGTAAGACATTTAGATAATATCTTTACCATAGGATATGGTACCATCATATTATACACCAAGCACTGCATGATTGTTATCCTTTCTCTCAAGTCTCAAAAACTTGCTTGGTCAACTCCACAACAGAAACTTTAATCCTCTCAAGTGATGCAAGCTGAAGCTTTTCCTAGCTTTGTAGGTGTTTTTGATGTTACAACTATACCTTTGAGAAAAAAGCCTGTTCATGATGGCAGCCATTATTTTGATTGTAAAAAAAGGTTTATTCAAAAGGTTCTCAAATTTTTCTTCATGAACTAACTTTTTTCTTCTTTCTAGATACTCTATTTCTGTTTAACTGGTGTGTGATATCAATAAAAAGTTTATTACTTTTTATAGTGGCTGCCCTGGCTCATGTCATGACTTTTCTGTGCTCTAAAAATGAAGATTTCTCAAAATCCAGACCAATACTTTGACAAATATCAGTACCTCCTTGCAGACTCAGAATATGCAAGTAGAAAATACATTATACCTTCTTTACAAGGTGCAACTTTGGAAAATGACTCAAAAAAATCTTTTAATTACCATCTTGCACAATAAAGAGTACTAATTGAACATGCTATTGGGATTTTAAAGGGAAGATTATCTAGTCTCTGGGAACTCAGAATCCAATTTCATAAAAAAATGGAAATCAAAACTGCAAAACATTGGATAATGACTTGTGTTATACTCCACAATATCCTAGCTTATCCTGAGGATTAGTGGAATGATCTTTATGAAGAAGAGGATCCCAAACCTGTGCCAGCTCTCCCGTCCCTTGAATCACAAAACATTATTTCCATTGGCATACGCTCTGTCATTATGCCAATCACTCTCCAACATTTGAAACACAATGCTTTTAATTTTTTTTTTCATACTCTCCAAATGTTCAACTTTTCTTCTCTATTCACTTGGGTTGGGTTTTTTTTCATATTCATTATTTTGAATTTACGGTGAATATCTCTTTTTTGGATGTCTCATTTGTTTTCATTCACCAGCTCAACATGAAGGCGCATATTTTCAGTGATCACATAATTTCTCACTGTTTCTTTTTTTCATTTATCCCTCATATTCTTCTCATCCTCTCCTCAAAAATCCCTCAAATAATTTTGTTTCACTTATTTTTTCTCATCTCATCTCTCCAGGTAGGTCATTTGATTCATTTTATTGATTTTTTGATTGCTAATTATTTTTTGTTTTTGTTTTTTTTGTTTTCTTTTTTTTAAGTGGTTCTTGTTTTGCTTTTTAAGGTTCAATTAACACTTTGTTTTTGTTCTATCTCTCCCTCTTTTCTTTTTTTCTCTCCTTCATCCCCTCTTTATCCCTCCTAGGCCTGGTCTTTATCTCACCTTTCCCCCCTCCTTAGGTTCCTCATTACCCCCTTTACCCTCTCCTTGGCTTCCTAAATCCCCCCTTTTTCTCACTTTGATGTTCTCAAAACCCCCCTTTTCCCCTCTTAGGTGGCCTCAAGACACCCCCTTTTTTTTCCTCCCTTAAGCACCCTCAGGGGCACCCATTTTCTCCCTTTGGTCTCCTGAAAACCTCCCCTTTCCCCTTATTGCTCCTACCCCTACCCTTCATTAATTAGCAATTTGTTAGAAAATCACTAAGTTAATGAACAATGTCAGTCACTCTTATCATTATCATCACTTTAATCATCTTCAAAACCTTTTTGAGAGATTAAGCCAACAATTTTTAATAAGAGAAAATCTTATCAAAAACAAAGTTTAATTTAAAAGAAACAGTTTTGTAAAGCCTTCTTTGGTTCTTTGACAAATCTTTCTTACTTCAAAACTATGATATGTAAAAAAAAAAAATATCCCCATTCATTACCATAAAATATCAAATACTTAACGGCTAGTGGAAAGGAAATTGTGGTTGTAATTATTATTAATGGATACAAACCTCAATTTATTGTACAGGTTCATTTAATAATGGTATTCAAGATGGAGTGTTTAACAAATTATCAGATGGAATTAGTTTGTCAACCTTTACAAAATCAAAAGAAGAGTGGAGGAATTATGATAGGACTAGGTTGTAGACCTGACTTTGAAAAGGGTGCCTTACTTGGTAAGTCTTTATTTTCTTGAATTTTAAAGAAAACCTATTTTTTTACTTTTCTCTCCAGGTATATATTCTTTAATACAGAATCTAAGTGATCAAGAAATGAAGGGAGATTTAGAAAGATGGAAAAGCTTAGGATAATTCTATTCTTTCTTGGCCAATTGATTAAAATAATTATGTATTCTGGAATTAAAATCTAATCATAAACTGGAAAAGAAAGCTGGACTTCCCAATTGGATGGATATGGAATGGGTTCAACTCATTAACAGTTATAACCTTTATTCTAATTTTATCATCACTTATGGAGGATTTCATAATCAAATTCATGTAGACAAATAAAATTCTAATATGCTTACTTATCGCCTTTTCTTTTATATCAATTTCACTACTGGAAGAACAATCCCTTTAACAGGTAAAATCAAAGGCCATAGACTATACTTTCCAGATCATAAATGTATCATAAACTTTGGTTCAGGAAACAGGATTATGGAAGCAATTTTGAATTCTTCAAGAGATAATCATCAAAATACTAAGGCTCCTCCTGGATTGAAATATTGTGAAAATTTTACTCAATTTGGATGTTCCTTTAAGATCAATCAAAGTTTGATGGTAAGGGGGGAAGGTTCAATGGCTACTAAAACATTAGGGAGGGGTTCTAAATACAGTAATTAAAGAATTTACAAATTTTAATTTTAATTTCTTAAATTTTAAATTTTATCAGTTATTAAAGATAATCAATCAAATTAAGTATTGTAAAATCAAGCCCTTATGCTCTATAAAGGTGTTCATTCAATTGTATTCTATGAATAAGTTCATAATACCATCCTTGTAATTTGTTTTCTTTGGCTTTTCTCATAAAATCATTGACAGATAGTATTTGGTATTTATTTACTTGATTTATTATCTTTTTTAATTGATTTACTTAATTATTTATGAAATAAAATGAAAATTTAATAATACTTACCCCCTCCCAGAGTGAATTACAAGGGGGTTATTGCCAAATTTTCAAATAAGATGTGTAATTTTTTTGACTTGAAAAAAATTTGGAGTTAAATATGAACAAAAAAAAGCTAGTCATCAAAAATTTTAATTAAGCAGTCAACTTCTTCAACAGATTTATTAGCTTTGATGCATTTTATCAAGAAAACTTTACAAAACAATTGGAATGAAATATGAATGCAAAAAGTAAAAAAACTAGACATCAAACATATTAAGTAGTCAATTTACTCAACAGATTTATTAGCTTTACTGAATTCTATCAAGAAAACTTTCTAAAAAAATCTGGAATAAAATATGAACAAAATAAAAAAAACTAGTTATCAAACATTTTCATTAAGCATTCAATTTCCTCAATGGATTTATTAGATTTAAAGCATTCTATCATGAAAAATTTCTTTTTTGAACCATCTTCAAGTTGATACTTGAATTTCATTTGATTCAATAGGAAATTTTACTCAAGAGCCTTCTCCTCTTTCTTTATCTCAAATTTCTTCCCCTCCAATTCATGTGCCCTCTTATCCTTCTTTAAAGAAAACACCAATTTCTTCTCCCCCAAGTCTTGTGCCCTCTCATCCCTTTTTAAAGAAATCTCAAATTTCTTCTCCAAGTCTTGTACCTTTCCATCCCTCTGTAATGAAAGCTCCAATCTCTTCTCCTCCAAGTCTTGTTCCCTATCATCTCTTTGTAAAGAGAGCTCTTATTGTTTCTTTTTGAAAGTTGATATTATCTCTTGAAACTTCAAATTTACCTAGAGTGAAAAGGAATATTAACAGAAGAAAAGAAAAGCTCATTTAATTATTAAGAGGTATGCTATCACTTACCAGATTCACGTTTCTCCAAAAATATCATGAATGGAAGTAAAAGGGGTTTGGGAAAAACTATCTCTCTTTTTCTTTCTTTGACTGTTAAAATTCAAAGTATTTGATGGTCTTTGCTTTTTTTGGAGGTAAAACTTACCTCTTCATAGTTGATGCTAACTTCAGACTCACTTGCTTGAGGTTCCTGGGTTCTTTCATTATTCTTTTCAGAAATAAAAAAATAAAACAACTAGAGAAGAAATAAAATCTCACTGGAGTGGGATCACATTGGTTTATATTGACATAAGGATCAATTGAAAAGATATCTTGATTTGTGGAAGTCAAATAAGGGGAGGCTTGAGTAGAAGAGGAAGGAAAAAGATTTCTTTCCACATCATGTTTGGAGATATCATCTTCTTCTTCCAACATGTTTTCAGGATTAAAATTGGTTGGCTCTCTAAATATGGAATCCATCTTTTTATTGTAAGGAAATAAAGAATAAAGTTTATTTTCTATAGATTTGATGCCCTTACTGATATCAAGGTCAGTAATACCAAAACCAGTGGAAGATGAAAGAGTCTTAGCCTTATTGCATTTAGCCCAATGGTGCTTGAAGCCTTCAGAAATCTGTTTAAGCAAAAGATCAATCCCTCCCTTTGTCTTATTTTGTAATTCATTGGCCATTAGAAGATATTCATTGACTTCTGATTCAGGTGGCCATCCTACTTTAGTTGCATTCCCAGTACCAAAACAAGAATCATAATTAGTTTTATTTTCAGCCAGTTGATAAGTATGAGATGATCACCTTTTACTAGTTCAATGGTGTGGCAGTCTAATGTATAGTAAAATACTTAAAAATATTTTTAACAAATGAGGATGATTTTATTAAAGATTGGAAAGGCCAATCTAATTATATATATTTTTTATTATTAAAAGAATGGATGATTTAATGTAAAAATGGTTATTAATACGAGTCTGGGAAGAAATAATTAATTAACGGTCAAGAAATGAAAGTATAGGTCAAATAGTATATGGAAATAAAATCTTGGAGTCTGAAGAATCTTCAGAAATTTTATAATAATTTTTACTATTTTTCTTATATTTTCAATAATTTTATAGAGTATTATTGATTAATTTGAATTTCTGATAAATTACTTAACTTTAATCATTTTTAGCTCAGTGAATGTTAGGATTTGGTTGAGAGGTGGGGAGGAGGAGTGCTATGGGCGCTATGCATTGTAAAGAGGCCGAAGAGTGTATATTGCATAAGGGGGTAATATGGGGAAAGAGCTGTGGAGTGCTCCCCATTGGACAACTTATCTAGTTATCCAGTTATTCTCTAGTCTCACTGCCAACTGGTATAGTCAGTCCCATCTTCTCTCACTTTTGTAAGTACCAACATAGTCAGTCTCAGTTAGTCTCACTGCTTCATCCAGCATAGTCAGTCCTGTATTAGGCTAGTGTTAGGGCTAGTGGTAGTCCACCTTCTTAGGTCTTTACATTTTGTCCAATCTTAATTGGTGCACTACCAAAGAACAATGAACCCCTCAGGTCAACCTGATGCAGCAACTTTGGCTGAAATGCAAGAGTAAATGGCACCCTTACAAGAACAAAACACCAGACTCATGGAATGTCTACTGTAGGAAAGGCTCTCATACCACAGCCCCACAGAAGCAGAAATGGGGGCCGCTGAAGCTGAGGCACAGGCACGGCCTGCGACACCAGCACCACTTGTTAAAAGCCCAAAGATTTCTGTCCCATCAATATTTGATGGAGAGAAAGTTTCCCGGGGAGATAAGTACAAATTTCAGGTTAATCTTCATGTCCTGCTCAACCACCATCAGTTTGCAGATTATCAATCAAAAATTGGATTTGAAATCTCATACCTCACAAAGGCAGAATGCTGGGCAAGGCCATATACAAAGGAACTCCTTTGAAATGGTGAGTTGGAAGCTGATTTGTGTCAGTTCATGGAAGTATTTGAATTAGCATTTGGAGATCCCAATGTGGCCACAACCTCAGAGCATTCTCTCAACCAGTTGCAAAAGAAACACTCTGTTGCTGAGTTTGTGTCCGAATTCCAGGGTCACACCAGCTATGTTACAGCATGGGGAGAAGGAGCACTCATGTTTCACTTTAGAAATGGGCTCTCACAAAAACTCAGGAACACACTAAGTAGTCACCCTCATCCAAACTCCCTCCAAGCACTCATGGAACTATCTATCCAAATTGACAAAAAGTTCATGCATCAGTGAATGGATGGTTGGAGTGGTGCTTGTCAGTGGTGCAACTATTCCCTGTCAGGTGGGGCCAGTGCCAGAGACCCAAAAGATATGGAAATTGATGCATTCAACGTACGTGGCGCTAATGGGAAGAAAAGGCTATCTGATGAGGAATACCAGAGGAATATGAGTATAGGTCTGTGCCTCTGATACGGAAATGGTGGTCATCTAGCAAGGGAGTGTAAGGGGAAGATCAGGGTTAGTGAGGTAGAAAATAAGACAGGTCAGGCACAGGTAAAAGAAAGTGCTCAGGAGTGAAGTCTGTTCCCTGCTTGAGCAGATTAGAGGGAAAGAATAAGGTTTATTTGGCAGAAGAATTATCAGTGTGTAAGCCACTTGATGTAAATGATAATTGTATTATACTAAACTTGCTTTTAATGATCCTTGATGCCACAACAAATGTATGATCCCTGCTGGACTTTGGGGCCACAGACTGTTTTATTTCTAACAATTTTTTACAGAGAAATAAAATGAAAAGTGAAAAATTGGACCACCCTAGGCATCTAATTATGTTTGATGGATTCCCAGGTGGGGGAGGAGAGGTATGAGAAAAGATTTTTTGCAGGTTTTTGTGAAACAGAAAAGAGTTTCAGTGCAGGGCATATGTGACAAACCTGAAAGACAAGTACAACATGGTACTGGGTATTAAAAGGCTGTACCAATATAACCCACACATTTACTGGAAGTAAGAGAAGGTTCAGATGGGGAGGAAAGGGGACTCTGGCCCTTTCAGGGGCTAGGTGCTCATCCTGGAAAGTCTTCTGATGTTTTGTTATCATTAGTTGACTTGCCACCAGAAGTGATGCTTTCTCATGATTCTAAGAAGCAGGCTGAGAATGGGTTTCCAATGGGGAGCGTCAGAGAGTGCTTAAAAGGAAAAGAAAGGTGCCTAAAGGAGGATAAGGCACAAAAGAGGTAGGATAAGTTAGAAGATGGGAAGGTGGATGGCCCAGAGAAAGCATTTGTCCCCTGGCCTCTGCAGGAATCAGGTCCCCTTCCCAGAAAGTCTCCTGGTTTTTAATTATCATCAGTAGTTCTGCCACAAGAACTGAGACTTTCTCTTGATGCTAAGTTTGAGGACTTGGAGGGGGCTCTGGAGAAAGAAGAGGAGCTGGAATTCAACACAACATCTTGGAACATATCCGCCAAGATTGCATCCAAGTATCAGTCCTCAAATCCAACAAAAATTCTCAAGGAGATGATCCCTGAAGCTTACTGGGAGTTCTTACAGCTGTTTGAAGATGGAGAAATCAAGACCCTAACACCTCATTTACCATAAAACTGTGCCATGGATCTGATTCGAGGAACAACCCCTCAATTCAGCTGCATAATCCCATTATCAAAACTAGAGTTAAAAGCGTTAAAAAAGATGATAGATGAAAATTCAAAGAATGGTTTATTACTGAATCCAAATCTCCCTGGGAAGCCCCTGTGATCTTTTCAGGAAAAAAGGATGGGTCATTAAGACCTTGTATGGATTTCAGAAGGTTAAACATGCTGAAAGTAAAGAACAGATATCCCATTCCCCTGACTAGTGAGCTAATTTTTAGCTTCAAGGTTCAGAGCTCTTCAAATCCCTATATTTTAGGGAAGGTTACCACAACATACATGTGAAAGAAGATGATGAACACAAAATGGCATTCTGCACCAAATTTGGTCATTTTTAATGGCTGGTAATGCCATTTGGTCCATGTAATGTGCCTGCCACTTTCAAACATTTCACCAACAGCATCTTTAGAGACAAAATAGGGACAGATGTGGCGGTATACCTGGATGAAATCCTGATTTACTCCAGATCAATGGAAGAACACAATATCTGTAAAAGACTGTTTGCAGCTCTTTAGGGAGGCCCAAGTATGGTTAAAATCAGAGAAATGTGTTTTTTCAGTAGATGAAATACCCTACCTGGGTATGATCATTTCAAAAAATAATGTGCAAATGGACTAGGAGAAAGTAAATGCAGTAACGGAATGGCCAACACCAACATCAGTAAAAGAGCTTCAGTCATTCCTAGGCTTTGCAAATTTTTACTGCTGTTTTATTGAAAATTACTCCCACATTTACCAACTATTGCGCAACCTCACAAAGAAAGAAGTCAAGTTTATCTGGACAGGTAACCCACAAGATGTGTTTGACTACTTGAAAAGACGATTTGTGAAAGCCCCTACTCTTTCAATCCCAGAATTATTAAAGCCAGTTTCTCTGGAATGTGACTGCTCATATTTTGCACTAGGTGGATTATTATCCCAATATGATGCTGAAAATTTCCTCCACCCAGTAGCATATTTGTCACAAACACTGCTAGGCACCAAATTGAAATATGAAATATATAATAAGGATTTATTGGCACTAGTTGAAGCAGCGCACACCTGGCGTCACTATTTAGAAGGTGGGCCACACAGACTACAAGTTATTATTTACACAGACCATAAAAACTTGGAAACATTCCTGACAACAAAGAATTTGACTTTCCGGCAAGCACACTCAGCAGAACTGCTCAGTAGAATTAATATTGTTGTTACATTATAACCAGGGAAGAAAAGTGGCAAACCTGATGTGCAATAAAAACATCCTGACTTGCGCCCAGCACTGGACCAGTTACATACTGTTGGTGCTACATTATTGAAGGGGGACCTTAAAGAGGGTGTAATCCTAGATGAAGTGGAATGGTTGGATGAATATTTGATGGAATGGGTAAGGAGGGAGCAGGAAAAGAATGAGGGGGTTCAGGAATTAGTGAAGGTGCTGTTATCAAAAGAGGTATTGGTAAGGAAAGGATTGGAGGAGTATCACCTAGAAGGGGAAGAACTATATTAGAATGGGAGGATAGTTGTGCCAAAGGATGAAGAGCTCAAGAGGCAGGTGGTAAAATTAAGGCATGACTCCACCATTTCAGGGAACCCAGGACCACTGAAGACTGTGGAGCTTGTAAATTTCAACTTTTACTGGAAGTTGATGAAGGAATATGTCCAGCACTATGTAGCCACATGCAACTTTTTTTAGAGGAACAAGATCAGCCCAACAACCACACCACTAACCCCATTAAGCATAGCCAAGCAGCCATGGAAGGAACTCTCTTATGATCTTATAGTGGAGTTACCCAAGTCACAAGGAAAGAATGCTATCCACACATTAGTTGACCCCTTCACCAAGATGGTGCACTTTGTTCCCACCACTACCAAGGTTACATCAGAAGTGATTGCAGGCTTAATGGTGGCACATGTCTGTAAATTACATGGATTGCCTGAAATTATAGTATCAGATAGGGGAAGTACTTTTGACTCTAAGCTGCTGAAATAAATGTATGAGAAACTGATCATCAATCCCATCTTGTCAAAAGCATGGCATATGCAGACTGAGGGGCAATCTGAGATAGTGAATAAAGTAATTGAACAATATTTGTGCCATTTAATTAATTATCAGCAAGATAATTTGGTACAGCTGTTACCATTATCTGAATTCTCATAAAACAACTGGGAACATGCCGCAACAGGCATGTCACCATTCTATGCTAACTATGGGTATTACCCAACATTCTCAATTGGAACCCCATCCACATTACAAGTTCTAGAAGCAGAAGAGCAGATCCAAAGAACATTGAGTATACATCATGAACTTGAAGAAGCTCTCAAATTATCTCAACAATAAATGAAGTGTCATCACAATCAAGGAAGGACCCAGCAGAATTCACTACAGGTAGGTGAAAAGGTTTGTTTAATCTCAAATTTATTTTTGACATTACATCCCAGTGCTAAATTAGATCACAAGAAAGTGGGGCCATTCAAATTCAAATGCAAAGTATCTGACTCAGCTTATTAACTGGAACTACCAATCTCAATGAGACAAGTACATCCAGTATTCAACATTTCATTGCTCACAAAGCATAAAGAAGATACAATTCCAGGACACCCAGAAGAGCCACCAGTGCCATTCCAGATGGGAAATGAAGAGGATTTTGAATTGGAGAAATTTGTTTCTAAGAGGGTGTATAGGGGAAAGGTTCAGTACTTGGTGTATTGGAAAGGTTATGGGGTTGGACATTCACTGCAGGCAAAATGTTGTCATGTTTGCACTTTGGGTGTCAATTTCCTGCATGAAAAACAGGACTTTATGTGTGGTTTTAAAACTTGACAACTATTCTCGCACATGTCACACACAAGCCACACATCATGTCAGCACATTGCTTGTATGGGGGCATAATTGAGTTGGGCATTGTGTGCATGATGTATTCACTGTGGGAAAGTTGTGTGATTTCATGTCAGGTATTATGTGCATGACATGGGGTCCCCCTCATGTCAAATTTTACTGCGGAACATTGCCACCTGAAATGAAAACGTGACACAGTTTTTCCTGTAGTGATAGGTCTTGGGAACTGTTGGAAAATTTGGTGAATGCAACGGAAAGGTTGAAAAAGTTTGAGAAGGAGCACAGGGGACAGAAGGGTTAAAAGAGGGGGTAATGTTAGGATTTGGTTGAGAGGTGGGGAGGAGGAGTACAACATGTTCTTTGCATTGTAAAGAGAGGGAGATGGGATATTACATAAGGGGGTTATATGGGGCAAGCGCTGTGGAGTGCTCCCCGTTGACAACTTATTTAGTAATCCAGTTATTCTCTAGTCTCACTGCCAATTGGCATAGTCAATCCCATCTTCTCTCACTTTTGGAAGTCCCAAAATAGTCATTCTCAGATAGTTTCACTGCTGCATCCAGCATAGTCAGTCCCATTTTAGAGAGTTCTAAAGTACTAAGCAGTAGACACAATGCGGGATGGGTTGGTTCTTCTTCTCAATTTCTAACAGAAGCCCCTGCCACTCTTATTTTTATAACAGTTTAATAATGTGTAACACTAATATCTGACTAGAGAGTTTAAAACTTGAGAGATGAATTAAAAGATGAGGAAAAACAAATATTACTATCCAGATATTTCTATTCTTAATAAGCGCTATTATCCACAGCTACTCCCTCTTGAAATTCCCTCTTTTAATATGCCTTATTATAGTAATAAAATAACTCTAATAATGGCTTATCCTACTGAGTCTATTAGATATCTCTCCCTTAATGATAATAATATATTATTGATCTTCTTTTTTGATAATAAAATATTCTTTCTATTATAGATTTTTAGTGCTCAAGACACCACAACCCTATTGGTTCTCCAGTGCTAGCTCTAGCACTACATTAGTAAAACAGTAACTAGCCTATTAGTAGACTAGATACACTGCTTGTAAAAACTTTAGCGCCTAAATGCAGCCTATTCTTACTAATGTTACTATTACCTTGTTTCATTAATGTTCCCTCATGCGCACTTACATCTGTACCATTGCATTGCTTCAGCACTACTTCCTAAATTTCCACCTATCAGCGCTGATCCTTGTCTCTTTCACTCTTGGGTAAATTTTTGATTGATTCCCCATCCTCCTTGCTTCATTACTAAGTCCATATTCCTGAAAATTCACTTAACTAGTTACCTTCTGTAATTCAGCTTACCTGTTTCAGTAAGTTACCACACTAGCTGCAGTGCAGTAAACTATACACTACATGCCTTCCTATGAGCCATACTTATTTTCCTAATTTCATAACACACATTTATCAAATTATCTAAACCCATAATTCCATGTGATCTCAATCCTAAGTTGATAGTACTCAACTTCCCTTCATGCAGCACTCTTTCTGCTAAATCCAAGCGCACAGACCCTGTATCCCCTTCTGTGCTTCTCTTTTCCCTTTTTTCTCCAAAACACACAATTATTTTCCTATAGAGTGCTATCTACTGCACTATTAATCCCCTTTGTTCCTCCAGAACTACACAAGCTGATTGGTCAAAAAATCTAGTTTCCTGCAAGGTGCATACCACACTGTCTTAGGCTAGAGTTAGGGCTAGTTGTAGTCCGCCTTCTTAGGTCTTAACAGTGTATATGGATTTGTGGGCTACCAAAATTTAATGGGAGGTTCCTCAGATGTAGTTCTATAATCTGAAATTTTTGTAGACTTTTTATTAGTTTTTTAAGTTTATAATTGAGTTCAGAAGTCCGGAAGAGCTCCATACAACCTCTGGTGCCCTCCAGACAAGCTCTGGTATGCTCCAGCTAGGGAAAGTAGGGCACGTGACATACTCTGCATATAAAGGCTATAGACTCAAAATTAGAGAAGCTTCATAGTATTTTCATCAAAAATCATTTATCTTAACTATAAACAATGAATATTATATATCAACAACAAATATTTTACATAACATTTTATTATTGTAATACCCTTATATTTATAAAACTTTTACATAACACTTTATAAATTTTACTCAACAACTCACAAATATAAACCTAAAGGGTACCATTATAAAGGTCTCATCTTCAGGGAATTGAATTTAACATCTGTTCTCAATTAAAAATAAAATATTTATAAAAACATATTATTCAATCAGTTAAATAACTTTTCTAAGTATAGCTTCACTGTTGTATTTCTTTCTCTCATAATAAAGAACACTGATTCAATATCTCTAAACTGTATAGAGAAATTTTTCATCTTGTCATTTATTATCAAGTAGATGTTTAAGCTTGGTTAATTGTGAACTCTTATTTTACTTAAAGGGAAAGGGCTTTATTTTTTTATCCAACTCCCTTGGATTCTGCTTACAGAAAGGCAACTGTAAGAGTCTTTATACATTGGTGGCGCCCAAAGTGGAGTTCAATTTTTCTAGCTTTTAATCAATCTTACTTGGTATCTGAACATTCTTAGCCTGCAAGAGGCTTATTTAACAAATGCTTATACTCTTTTAAAATTTTAATCTTAAATTTTTGGGATGTCTTCTGCTTCTGGATCTGGTGATTCTCTTCTTGTAAATTCATTGGTCAGGATTGTATCTTGGGATGGGCCCAAATTTAATGGGGAACAATTTAAATGGTTTTTAAATTGGTATGAAGCTGCTGCTGCTGTTGATGGGGCTTCACATTTGGATATGGGGAAGAAAATTAGGTTTTTTATTGTGGACAGAGAGGTGGAAATGGAGGTCATTGCTATGGAAGATTATAAAAAGTGGGATTGGTTAAAATTGTCAAAGAATATGGTTGATAGATGGGGTGTAAGGTATAATATAGTGGACCTCAACAAGATTGACAGTGATTGGCAAGCTAAAGGTGGTGTTTCTAATATGGTGGACTTCAAAAAGATATATAGGAAGTTTGATGAAGTGGTGGAATATTTTATTCTGGTGGAGGAGATAGGCCATGAAAATCAGGCCAAGGATTTATTCTGGTCATCTTTCAGTAGGGATTTTAAAATGGATTTTTTGAAGGAACTGACTAGGAAGAATAAGATGAAGGATCTTCTAAATGAGAAACAGAAGCTTCCTACTCTAGAGGTCATTAAGGAACACATCCAGGTATATCTACAACTTATGGCTCTGGACAAATATCAAGAATACTGCACTCAATATTTTAGCAATGTTAGTGAAGTTTTGCGATGGCAATGGCAATGGCAATGGCAATGGCAATGGCAATGGCAATGGCAATGGCAATGGCAATGGCAATGGCAATGGCAATGGCAATGGCAATGGCAATGGCAATGGCAATGGCAATGGCAATGGCAATGGCAATGGCAATGGCAATGGCAATGGCAATGGCAATGGCAATGGCAATGGCAATGGCAATGGCAATGGCAATGGCAATGGCAATGGCAATGGCAATGGCAATGGCAATGGCAATGGCAATGGCAATGGCAATGGCAATGGCAATGGCAATGGCAATGGCAATGGCAATGGCAATGGCAATGGCAATGGCAATGGCAATGGCAATGGCAATGGCAATGGCAATGGCAATGGCAATGGCAATGGCAATGGCAATGGCAATGGCAATGGCAATGGCAATGGCAATGGCAATGGCAATGGCAATGGCAATGGCAATGGCAATGGCAATGGCAATGGCAATGGCAATGGCAATGGCAATGGCAATGGCAATGGCAATGGCAATGGCAATGGCAATGGCAATGGCAATGGCAATGGCAATGGCAATGGCAATGGCAATGGCAATGGCAATGGCAATGGCAATGGCAATGGCAATGGCAATGGCAATGGCAATGGCAATGGCAATGGCAATGGCAATGGCAATGGCAATGGCAATGGCAATGGCAATGGCAATGGCAATGGCAATGGCAATGGCAATGGCAATGGCAATGGCAATGGCAATGGCAATGGCAATGGCAATGGCAATGGCAATGGCAATGGCAATGGCAATGGCAATGGCAATGGAAATGGAAATGGAAATGGAAATGGAAATGGAAATGGAAATGGAAATGGAAATGGAAATGGAAATGGAAATGGAAATGGAAATGGAAATGGAAATGGAAATGGAAATGGAAATGGAAATGGAAATGGAAATGGAAATGGAAATGGAAATGGAAATGGAAATGGAAATGGAAATGGAAATGGAAATGGAAATGGAAATGGAAATGGAAATGGAAATGGAAATGGAAATGGAAATGGAAATGGAAATGGAAATGGAAATGGAAATGGAAATGGAAATGGAAATGGAAATGGAAATGGAAATGGAAATGGAAATGGAAATGGAAATGGAAATGGAAATGGAAATGGAAATGGAAATGGAAATGGAAATGGAAATGGAAATGGAAATGGAAATGGAAATGGAAATGGAAATGGAAATGGAAATGGAAATGGAAATGGAAATGGAAATGGAAATGGAAATGGAAATGGAAATGGAAATGGAAATGGAAATGGAAATGGAAATGGAAATGGAAATGGAAATGGAAATGGAAATGGAAATGGAAATGGAAATGGAAATGGAAATGGAAATGGAAATGGAAATGGAAATGGAAATGGAAATGGAAATGGAAATGGAAATGGAAATGGAAATGGAAATGGAAATGGAAATGGAAATGGTGGTAGTAATGGGAATGGTACACTACGCAATATAGGGGGTGGACTTGCTAGCAAGTCCTCAACCTGAACTCAGATGGAACTCAGATGGAACTCAGACTGAACTCATACTGAACCCATACTGAACTCTACTTGAACACCCACCTAAAACTGTTCTGCTGAGTGGTGTTCATCCCTGATTGTATGGTTCCTTTATCAATAGCTCAATGTGTGTTAAATCTATGGTGAGTTTGGGTCCAAGGTTGCGGACTTGCTAGCAAGTCCGCCCCCCATATTGTGTGGTGGTAGTGGAGGAAATTGTGCTAGAAGAGGTTATGGTGAGCCTAGAGTGCTCTCCTATTGTAATAGAAGGAGGAACAGATCTGGTGATTGTTACTTTTTGGATCAGGACCTGCAAGCTGGTAGAGTCAAATTTGATTGAAGGTTTTATAAATTCCCTGATAGATATTTCATTGAACCCAGTGATGGGAAAGCTCCTTCAGATTTTGTTAGAAGGAATATTATGGCTAAAAGAATATCCATATTTGAAGAAATAAATGGTGATGAAGATGATTCTGGTAAAGGTAAAAAAAAGGATGGTGGTAATGATGGTGGAAAAGTAGATAAGGGAAAAGAAAAGGAGATTGGTAAGGCCACTTTTACAACTTTATTTGGCGTATTAGAGTTGGGAACAGTTCCAAAGGTAGATGGAAATTTTATGATTGGGGAATATGATGTGGATGCTACCAGAAGGGCAGCTGCTACTAAGGCTTATAGTAGCATAAAAAATCAACTTAGGGAAAACCCAGGAAGGGCTGAAATTAAGAATATTGAATAAAAAACTTAAACCAAGGACAAAATTTATCCAATGCAGAAGGGGATGGGGGATATGGGCCTCCCAGTTTTGTAAAATTTGATTTGAATAGAGTGCCTATGCCTGAAGAAGATGAATCAGATTTTGAGGAGGATGTGCCATTACTGTCTCCTTCCAGGCCAAGTTTTAGTGGCCCAACTTCTATGGAAGGGGTACGGAGAACCAGTGACAGATCTGAATTAGTGATAGAAGCTGGTGATGGAGCTAGGGTTATTGTAGATGAAGATTTTATTATGGGGGGTGAAGGTGGAAATGTGGGTCCCCAAGAGGTTCCAAGGGCCAAGTTTATCAAAAGTAAAGTTCAATATGAAAGGCCAGTAGTAGCTGGTCAAGAAAATGCTATGGGGGTAGTTTTAGGTAGGGTGAATCAACTTCAGATTTCTCTATCATTGGGTGAATTATTTATAATTAGTCCTGCCCTTGTGGAGAAGCAAAAGAAGAATCTGACAAGGAGAAGGGTATCAGTAGGAGAGGTGGAATATATTTGTGAAAATGCAGAGAAGTTTGGAGAGGTGGAAACCCATTTTTATGCTCCTTTAGGGTATTTAATGGTAACTTTGAATGGTAAAGAGGTGAAGGTCCTGTTTGATTCTGGGTCAAAAATAATTTAATTTCATTGGAGCAAGAAACTTCAATAGTCTTTCCAATTAAATCTGGTACTGGTGGGAAATTAAGAGAAATTTGTGGGCATGAAATGGAACTTATGTGAATGGCTGAACATGTCAAGTTAAGTTTTGGTGGATCTGTTGGTAGGGTGAACTTTTATGTGCCCAGAGGACCAGTTAAAATGGTTCTTGGTGGGCCATTTTTGATGTATTTTGAAGCCAGGATAGGTTATCAGAGTGAAATGGGGATTAGTTTAGAGATTACTGAAGATGATATGAGAAGGATTCATAGGCGGTTGGCACCTTCAGGGGATGATGGTTAGGAGACTAAGCCTAGTCTTACTACCATGTTCCCATGTTATTCATGAGCCAAGAAGAGACAAATAGAAAGGTCAGATTCTAGAGAATTTATTAAAAAAGATAAGTATGAAGACCCCCATTTTTTGGGGTAGTTAGGCCTTATCGCTCTAATGTTTTAATCTCTCCTCAACAAGAGATACCATATTGCAATATGTCAGCTCATTTGGAGATAATTAAATTGGATTCTCAATTATTTTATGTTGATATTTCTTTGGAATGTCACTATGTGTTAAATTTTTCTGTATGTCTGTTATCATTATAAAATTATTCTATAAATTTTAAAAATGGTTCTAAGGGAAAGATGATATATATTGTGTTGGATAAAAATTTGAAATGGAATTTGGAAGGTAGTGATGATATTAGTTGTGGAATATTTTATGGCCTCCAGCAAGAGGATAAACTTCAATTATATTATCAAAATCAATAAAAAAATCATAGTAAAGTTAATTCACAAAAAATAATATTTGTGATGATTCTATTTCTGTCCTCCAGCAAGAGGTTAAACTTCCAACATTATTTACTGGTGATTCTATGGTGGAAATTGGTGGTAAAGGTGTTGGAAAATTTTATAATAACTTAGACAAAGGAAAAGGGGGTGGTTTTGATAATATTAAAAGTAAAAATTATATTTCAACTTACTCTGTTTCTGATTTTGAAGATGAAGATGAAGAAAGTTTTTATAACAATGTATTTCACAGTGAAGCTGTAATGGATCAAATACCTCAAGTCAATGTGGACATTGATGCAGCAAAATATAAAAAGGTAGCAAATAAAGTTAGACCAATCAATGAGCCACTGATGGCCAAATTGAATCCACCTTTGAAGAGGCCAACTTTTTCAAGAGATCTGTATGACTATCCTTTAGTCAATAATACACCGGAATTTTCCAAAACTTCAAGGATTACTTTTAAGAGATTGGATGTTGTTAAGTTTGGACCTGAAAAATGGTTGTCAGGTGAAGAAAAGAGATTGTTGTTGGATGTGATGGTTAAGAAGGAGAAAGCTATTGTTTTTGTAGAAGAGGAGAGAGGTGTGCTAAAGCATTCTTATGGGGAGCCTTACAAGATTCCTGTTGAATTTCATGAACCATGGCAGAAAAAACCAACTCCAATTCTTGAAGCTTCAAAGGATGATTATATTGAAGTCATAAGAAAACAAATTAGAACTGGATTATACAAAAAGTCATCATCAGGTTATTCAAGTCCAGTGTTTTGTATTAAGAAATGTAATTGCAAGCTCAGTTCAGTTCACAATGTTAAAGAATTATATAGGGATGCAATAAAAATGCTGGAATACCACCCAGTGCTGAGTTGTTTGTAGAAGTGTTTTCTGGAAGAGTGTGTTATGGATTGGGAGATATTATGAGGGGATATGATGAGAGATAGAATTAAATCCTGATTCTAGGCCTCTCACTACTTTTAATACTCCACCTGGACACTTAAAGCTATCAAGATTACCTCAAGGTGCAACAAATTCAGTTGCTGTATATCAAGCTCAGATGGCTTGGATTCTTCAAGATGAAATTCCACAATATTCTGGTATATTTATTGATGATGGTTGAATCAAAGGTCTTTCAAAAGATTGTGATAATGAAATTTTGAAGGATAATTCAGGGATAAGAATATTTAACTGGGAAAATGCTTTTATCTTAGAGAGGATTTTTTTTAGAATTGAAGATGCTGGTTTAAATTTTTCCGGTACAAAATTTTCTTTTTTTCTGCCAGCTTTGGAAATTATAAGTCATGTGGTATGTAGAGAGGGTAGGATTATTTTAAAAAAGAAATCAAATAAGATTCAGTCCAGGCCAAGACCCAAAAGTATGACCAAATTCAGAGGGTTGTAGGTGTATGTGTGTATGTCAGATTGTTTATCAAGGACTTTTTTCATTAGCTGCTCCTTTGAGATGGTTGACTTGGAACAATGCTGATTGGGAATGGAAGTAAGAGTGTGAAAAGGCATTTGTGAAGTTAAAGAAGGTTGTTAGAGAGGATATTGTCTTGAATAAGTTGGATTATGGAAAAGATGCAGGCTGGATTTATTTGGAAGTTGACTCTAGTCAGATTGCTTCTGGGGTAGTTCTGTCCCAAATGGATAAAGCTGGTTATATCAGACAAGTCAGGTATCAATCTGTGGTTTTTACTGAGGTGGAATCAAGATTTTCACAACTAAAATTGGAACTCTGTGGAGTGGAAAAAATTCTAAAGAAGCTTCAAAATGTTTTATGGGGAAAAAACTTCCAATTACAAGTGGATACAAAATCTTTAATTCAAATGATAAATTCCCCATGTCTACCGAATGCATCCATGACCAGATGGGTAGCTTTTATTCAACATTTTTCTTTTGATTTAGTTCACAAGCCTGGAAAGATTTTCACTATGCCAGTTGGATTATCAAGAAGACATACCACTGAAGAGGAATCTGACTCAGAAGAATTCAATGAAGATACACCTGTGATCAAGGCCAGCACAAAAGGTGCTGAAGACTTTCCTTACCTCCCCAATGAGGTTAAACTGGATGGCTTAATTTCTGTAAATAACAATGATGATGACCTCTACCATGAGGATAAACTGGATAATAATAAAAATGTGTTAAATTATGTGCTTGGGGAGTTTGATGAAGGCGTAGATAAATTTTGTAAAAAAGAGGTTGGAGAAGTTGTGATATATTATGATGAGGATTGTGATATAGTGCGGGATAGTAGGAAATTGGTGAATGGTGTATATGTTGGATTATTAAATAATTTGTTTAAAGAGAGTTTGGGTGAAAGAGGACATTTGGTTAAAAGGAAGTTGAAAAAAATGAGGTTGATGATACTAAAAAGGGTGAAAAAGTGAAGGAAGAAAATTTGTTTATAAAAAGGTTGAAAGGTTCAAAAGTGGAGAATTCAATATTTTTTATGATATATAGGAAAATTCAAGGATTAAAATTATTGGCTCATTCATGTGCAGGTGATTTTGGTGATAGGAAAGTGCCCATAGATGTGGTATTAATGGAATTTCAAGATGAATTCTGGGTGCAGACAGGATTTTACTATAAAATGGTTATATATTTATTAAATTTAGAAAGTCTGGGTAATTGTGATAATTATGAATGGGTGGCTATCAAAAGGAAGACACTGGAATTTTCTCTATCTGGTAGAAGATTTATGAGGAGGAGGTATACAAATCCTCAAGTTGTTATTGCTCAGAGAAAGAGGAAAGAGTTGGTTATTAAATCACTGCATGAAGATCTTGGGCATAGAGGAGTTGGTGAAACTTATACACAAATGTTTGATAGATTTTTATGTCCTGGCATGAATTTGGTTGTTAAACGATGGTTTCAGTTATGAAACAAATGTCAAAGAAGGAGTTATTTAAGGACCAAGAAACCTGGAAATACAACTGGTGAAAACAATCTTTTTGGTAGAGTTGGTTTGTAAACTGTTCATATTAAAGAGGGAGATATAAATATTTAATTGTAGCCAGAGACAATTTATCTGGTTGGGTATAGGCAATGCCTCTTATTAATTTAAATTCCAAGAATGTGGCAGATTTTTTGGTGAAAGATTGGGTATATAGGTATGGAGTGATAAGGTTGGTAATGTTTGATGGAGTTCCTGAATTTGGGACAACGTTTAGGGAGGCTTTATCAAAAGTTGGATCAAATATTAGGGTAGCAAACCCTTATTATTCTGAAGCTGAAGAAATGGTATAAAGAGGGCACCAAGTTATAAATGATGCTTTAGTTATAATGTGTGAAACAAGTGCTTAAAAGTGGAGGCACTATTTACCATTAGTTTCATTTTCTGACAGAATCACTACCAGAAGAATGACTGGATATTTACCATACAAACTATTTTTGGTCAGAAAGCAGTATTACTAGTTGATCTAGAGACTGAATCATATCTTGGAGTAGATTGTGACATGGTCAAAACTACTGAAGAATTACTATGTGCTAGAATGGTTCAGTTAGAAAAGAAAGAGGAAACTTTGGAGAAGGAATATTCTAGGATGATGAACATTCCAAATCAGTCTGTTATATATTTGGATAAGAGGTTGGCTCATAGATTAAGGAAAACTTTTAAAACTGGAGATATGGTCTTTGTGTATAATATGAGTTTGGAGATTCAGTGGAGGAAGAATTTTTCTGATAGGTGGAATGGGCCATAGAGAGTCAGAGATCAAGTATCTAGTGGCTTATATGTGTTAGAAGGGTTGGATGGAGTTGTATTAAAAAAGAGAGTAGCTGCTAATCAAGTCAAGCAGTGTGGAAGCCTAAAGTCTAGTATGGCATTTAGTTTTATTAAAAGAAGTTTTTTTGGAGTTGATTATAGAGATTGGAAAATCCAATCTGATCTTATAATAATTTATATTTGAAGGAATGAGTATTTAAAATGGTTAAAAAGGGTTGATTTTACAAGTCAAGATTAATAAATTAAATAATGGTCTTAAAATGCAAGGTATAGGTCCAAAAGTGTATGTAAATTAAATTCAGGAGTTTAAAGAACCATTAGGAATTTTTGGGGAATTTTTAATTTTTTTTTCTATTTTTAATAATTTTTATAAAGTATTTTTGATTATTTTTGATTTTTCATGATTTACTTAATTTTGATGATTTTTATTAGATGAATAGGGCTGGGCAGACTGCAAAATTTAGTTGGGATTATATAGGAGATTTAGCTCTATCATCTTTCATTTTATGGATTTTTTATTAGTGTTTAAAGGTTCTAATTAAGTTTGTAATTTTGTATGAGCTCCAGAATGCTCCAGATGAGCTCCATATGAACTCTGGTGACTTCTGGACAAGCTCTGGGATGCTCCAGCTGAGAAAAATAAAGCACATTACATATTATGAATATAAAGCTTTTAGACTCAAAATTAGAATATCATAAGACATCATACAGGAATCTTAACCATTAACAACAACATCGCATATTAATAACCACATTATTATTTACATAAAAAAATATAAATTGTAATACCCTTATAAATAAAGCACTTTTAGATAACACTTTATAAATTTACTTAACAACTCATAAATATATACTTATAAGGTACCATTATAAAGGTTTCAACATCAGGGACTTGATTTTAACAACTTTTTCAAATAAAAATAAAAGCTTCATAAAAACATATATTCAATCATTTAAATAAATTTGCTTAATACAGATTCACTGTTGTATATCTTTCCCTCATTACAAAGGACACTGATTCTACATCTCAACACCATTAATATCCAATAGTTTATTGTCCATTTTATATCAAGTAGATGTTTTAGCTTAGTTAATTGTGAACTCTTTATTTACTTAAAGGGACAGTGTTTTCTTTGGTTTATCCAACTCCCTTTGATTCTGCTTACAGCAAGGAAAATGTAAGAGTCTTTCTAAAGAGGTTTTATCCTAGGGGAACCAGGAGTGCCAAAGCATAACTCCAAAATGAGGGTAAACTACTTAATTATCAATATGAAGAATAACTCCAAAATGATGATAAACCACCTACTATTTTTTTACAAAGATTCACTCTGCAAAGAGTATAAACTAACAACTATCATTTAAAATATGATCATTAAATTCAAATGTCAAAAATTTTATGGTGTAGAATTGTGTTGGAATGTAATTATTTTTGGCAGAAGTGTCTACAGGGGAGCTTTCTAAATTAAGTATTGGAAAGTTTGGGAGTAATTGATGGGCTGGCTGCTCTATACAAAATTACCCCACAATGTTCATTACCATAGTTTCCCTTTTTCTAGTTGGCTCCTGGCTTTTTTTTTGTTATATAGGAAGTTAACTAAGACTCTAAACTGGATCAACACAATGTCAAACAATCATTCTCAGTCAAAGCCAGATTCTAGATTTTTTATGATATTTTGTTATTAAAATTTTTTATGTGTGATTTTTATATGTTTGAATTTCACTATAATTTCATTTTAAAATTCTTTAAAAATTAATTTTTTCAGGGATAATGATCACTGGTGGACTCCAATCATTTTTACAAATTGGAGGGAGCCCACTCAGTGATCATTTTCTATTTTTCTTTATCAAGTTTTTCAAAAATTCACAAAATTATTTATCTTTATTTTGAATTTCTTTTCAGTGCATCCCACAATCAAGGTGCACTTGGATGTGGGTATGATGTCAGGGGTACAGCTCATAAAATGGTTGGGGGACATCTTTTAGAAAATATTTTTTAATCTTAATTTTTTATATATATTTAATTTCAAGTCTCAAATTTTTAATTATTCAACATAATGTTGAAAAAAAAAATTTAAATTTAAAAATTTAAATTAAAAATAAAAATAAATAAAAAATATAATAAAATAAAATAGGATAGAATAATAATAATAAATAATAATAATAATAATAATAATAATAGCAAAGTACTAGTAAAAATTTTATGATTTTTACATATATAGTTTTTTAGTTTCTTTAAAATTTCTGGCAAGAGCCTGAAGGGCTAAGGAAGTTTTTCCTTTGAAAAAGAAGGCACATTAAAGTTTTCAGGATATGCTCTAGTAAATATTTCAATTTCTTCAAATTGATGATGTTTTTTATGGTGAAGCCAAGTGGCCATTTTAAAGTCAAACTTCAAAACTTGCTCACTTGAAAATACTTCTGCACAATATTTTATAGGGTATTTCTTGTAATGAGCAAAGTTAAAGTTGAAAATAGAGTAAGGCTGTTGAGAAAACTCATTAAATTTCACCATAGCTGTAGTGAGTTCTGGATCAGGGATATAATAAGCAGACAGAGAAGAATGAGATCCAGAAGAATCTAGATCAGGTCATCAATAAAATTCAGGATATAAATTTAAAAAAGAATGAAAATTTTAATTACTTACTAGAGTCAATTTTTTCTAGCTCAAGATTTATAGGAAGTCTTGGTAGATTTCTCTTCAAGAAGGGAAGAGTAGGGATTTTTAATGTTGTGATAAGAAGGAGGTTTTATGAAAGTTAGGATGTCTCTTGATGGAGTAGGAATAGGTGATCCATTAACTGTTTGAATATTTCTTTTCTTGTGGCTTATTGCAGGAGTTCTGGGAGATCTGGGTCTTTTTGAAGAAGAAAAAGAAGAAGGAAAATGGGGGCTGCTAAATTTAGGATGTAAAGGTATTGGCTCTGTTATAGAAGGAGGATAAATATTAGGTGTAGAAGGAGAAACATACAGAACTAGGTTAGAAGGAGGTGGATTTAGCATAGCTTTAGGGGCAGTAGGAGTTCTAGGGATAGAAGAAAAGAGCCTTGAGTGAAGATATGGAGAAGAAATAGGAGCAGTTGATGGAGGTGGAACCAGATATTCAGGGCCTGAAGGAATATTCAAAAAGGCAGATGGTGTGAAAGAAGTTGTAATTTTGGAGGTGGATGATTTAAGAGATGGAGTAGATGGTTTGTAATTGGAGGCAAAGCTGGTGGCAGGAAGAGGGAGTGAGCCATATTTGAGACCAGAGCATTTTCTCTTCTTTTCATAACAGTTGGAACAGGCCCTATTGTAGGTGTAGATGCACTCTTGATGGATGAAGGAGCAGTAGTCACAAGATTGGTCTTTAGAAGCCATGAAGTTGGAAGGAGTCATCTTGAAAATTTTATAATTAAGATTGAAAGTATAACCTGGATAGGAGAATTGTGAATTGATAAAAAGGATAGTGGCAAAAAATGGGCTCAAGGACAGTAGTAGGCAGTTGGAATCAATGGAATGTTTGGGTCCTCTATGAACTTATACTGGAAATTACTTTCACTGTGATCCCCCATGACCTTCAACTGGAAAATCAATATTTAAATGAACAATTTATGTGGGATTTGCAGAAGGGTAGTCCACCAAGACTATAAACTGGAAATTGATTAAAAATTTGGTTCCTCAAGGATTTTAGAATGGAATATGTATCTTAAGGGATATTAAATTCAATTATTTTTAATTTATCACTGGTTCATCAGTACTCAAACTGATATTCACTCATTGGACAACCCAATCATTGATGGAATTGGTTTAACTAACCTTAGGAAATGAAGTTGTCATAAAATGAATTTATTATGGATTAAGAAAGATGGAGATTTTAAAGTTTATATATGCAGATTGTCAAAGGATAGAAATAAAGGTGCTAAGAAAGGCTGGAAAAAAATATGGTATTCTTACAAAATTTTAGGAGTGATTTAAAGGGTTGGAAATTTTATTTGAATGTTGTGATTCTGAATCATTGAATTTGGATAGTAGTTGGATTATTAGTGGGACTCATAGGTAATCTATTTATGTGGAGGCTTGGAGAACCTTATGGCAAGAGTGGAACCAGAGTATTTGGCTCAGGGGGAAGCCCAATGAGATTTGAATCTAAGTATTTGGCTCAGTGGGAGGCCTTCTCTCTTATGCTTTGAAAAAGTAGAGATTGGTAGAGGGGAGGCTGAAGGGATTCAAACTATGCTCTCAGTAACAGAGTCATCACAAGAAAAATATTTTCTTAAGCGTATAAATATCAAAGGCAGTTCTTCTAGGAAGACCAGGGTTAGAAATCAGACAAGGTACCTGGTATTCGGCACAAATTTCACATGGGAGGGCAAGGTCTTTTGATAAAATTTTGATGATGATATTGATTATAAGATGATATAAAAGGTTTTCAGGAGTAGTTGAAGTAGTTGGTTGAAGAGGATGAAGAGAAGATGAATATATGATCAAATAAATATGTGAAATTTAAAGAATGTGGACATTCTTTATTGGAGGGAGGATGTGGAGCTCTAAAGACTAGTGCAGATCTTAAAGATCTTTTTAATGAATGAAGATGATTTTATTAAATATTGGAAAGGCCAATCTAATTATATATATATATTTTATTAAAAAAAATGGATGGTTTAATGCAAAAATGGTTATTTATATAAGTCTGGGAAGGAATAATTATTTGAAGGTCAATAAATGAAAGTATAGATCAAAAGATGTATATAATTGAGATCTAGGAGTCTCATGAATATTTAAAACTTTTCTTATAATTTTCACTATTTTTCTTATATTTTTAATAATTTTCTAAAGTATTATTGATTAATTTGAATTTATGATAAATTACTTAACTTTAATGATTTTTAGCTCAGTTAATAGGGATGCGCAGGCTACAAAAATTTAATGGAAGGTTCCCCAAATGTAGCCCTATAATTTGTATCTTCTGTAGACTTTTTATTAGTGTTTTAATTTTCTAATTGAATCTGGAAGTCTGTATGAGCTCTGTACAAACTCCAGTGATCTCCAGACAAGCACCAGAATGCTCTGGTAGAGAAAGTAGGGCACATGACATACTATGCATATAAAGCCTGTATACTTAAAATTAGAGAAGAATAATAGTTTTTATCATCATAAATAATTCATCTTAACCATCAACAACAAATATTTTACATAACATTTTATTATTGTGATACCCTTATATTTATAACACTTTTACATAACATTTTATAAATTTTACTCAACAACTCTTAAATATATACTTAAAGGTTACCATTATTATAAAGGTCTCAACTTCAGGGACTTTAATTCAACATCTGTTCTCAATAAGAAATAAAAGCTTTATCAAAACATATTATTCAATCATTTAAATAACTTTTCTAAGTACAGCTTCACTGTTTTATTTCTTTACCTCATAATAAAGAACACTGATTCAACATCTCTAAAATGTATGGAGCAATTTTTCAACTTTTCATTTATTTTCAAGTAGATGTTTAAGCTTACCTAATTTTGAAATCTTATTTTACTAATAGTGACAGGGTTTTCTTCTGTTTATCCAAATCCCTTGGATTCTGCTTACAGAAAGGGGACTGTAAGAGTCTTTCTACAACAGTCTTTTATTTCTCAGCTGAGAAGGGTAATGAGGGAGTAATAAGATTTGAAGAAAAACTGGGTGAAGGCTGCCTTTGAGAAGATCTATGATGACTAGGAATGTTAAGATATTTGAAGATGGAAAGGAGAAGAAAAAAACAGATGAGATGCGAAGGTGTTTTGATAAGATAGAATGAATAAACAGGATGTGAGTGTGCAGAAATGTAGGGAGGCTGGCATATCCAGAAAGTTTTCCACAATGTGGTTACAAAAAGTTGAAGATAAAAACATCAGATAGAGGTGAACATTGACATGTAAAAGGTCTATTAACCCAATTATTAGCAAGAATAATTGTAGAAGATGATTGGGGTATATTGATTTTTATCCACATTTAATTTAATTGTGGATCAGTCAAAATTGATACCCCCTAATAGTATATTAAATTCTGTCACTGGAAAAAAGCCATTTGATTTATGGCTGGGGTATGTACTTAATACCCCTGCTAAAATTCCTAATAAATTACCAAGATTGGATATCCATCCAGGCACAAAATCTTTTCTTCAAATGCAACAATTATGCAGAAAGCATGCTCAAGAATGTATTAATAAGGCATTTAAATATGAGAATAAAAGAAGTGGTAATGTTAATGTTAAATTAAAAGATCCAATCATTGGAGTATTTTTAGTAAAAAAGATGGGTTTTAATAATTCTGTTGAAGTTATGTTATATGCACCATATGATAGAAAAAATACAGTATTTTCTATTTTTCTTTAAATCCATACCATTCTAATAATACTTCTCTATTTCAAAGAAGATCAGGAAGGCATAAAAAGCAACCTGAAGAAATAGTTGAAAAAGCAGAAATTGAAAAGAGACTTTAAAAGAGACACCTTACTAAAGAAAGGGAGTTGAGTATCTATTAAGGTTTAAAAACAAATCAAGTGAATATGGCAAGTGTATTCATGAAAATGAAATCTCTGATCTTAAAAAACTCTTGAAAAAAGTTAAAGCCAAATATTACTGTTTAAAACAAAGTATATGTAATATAAAAATGTGTAAAATATTTTTTCTATCCACATCTTCCTTAAATTATTAAGATGTCTTAGCATTTTTAATGTTTTTTTGAGCATGGGAGTTTTAGCCTAGGTATCCCAAGGACTGATTATTTATTATAATTAAAATAATATAACATTAATTTTATTGAGTTTATAAGTTAAATATATGGCTAAGATACTTATATATACAGTTAGTATTCTTATATATATTTATTATACTATTATATGACTTATATGAATTTAAATAGCTATCCATACCCCCATTATACTTATTAAGCTGCTAGTTTAGTTATAATATAATTATCTTAAGTTATATTAAGTAATTATAGACATACATAAGCTTATATGTATGCATAAACCTCATATTCAATGAAATATGCATTTATGCTATGTATATAAAGGTCTATATGCATGTTTTGCCCTCTAGATAGCCTATAAGCTATATTTTTCTGCTTATTTTAGTACATATGGATGTTTTAAATGGAGTAACCATGCCTACACAAACATATACACCTTTTTCAGATGCATATATCCAGTTTGGACAACTTAATCTGCTTCCTTCAATGGATTTTCACTGATTTATGGGTTGGGATATGATTACTGGTTAATGTGGAGGCTTGGAGATGTTATTGGGGGCTTGGGCATTTTATTTGGCTACTTTATATGCTTTTGGTTACATTTTATTCTCTTTGGATGAGTTATTTTTCTTGTTTCCTTATGGTATCCACTTTTATCTGTTTTTTCTATTTATAGTATGGTTGTATGGTATCATTTATTGTGATGGAGGGCCCTTAGTGGAGTTCTGGGTCTTGGAACTGCTTGAAGTGGATGCCATGGGGAGGTTATGAGCCCTCCCAGTGCTGTAATTGCCAGGGATAGCAGTGGCATCATCTGGATTGAAGGTCTGTGCACTCCAGCAGATTTTGGTATAAGTAAAGCAGGATTTGGTGGGTTATTGGACATCACTTACTTACTACGCATCAATTAAACAATATAAAACATCTATTAGCATATAAAAATATGTTTTAAAGCCCTCATAAATTGATATTATCTTCATATTAGCTATAACTATATTTTATTAGCCTATTTTCCACCACTAGTCCACACCAATACAAATATTGTGAGTTAATAATTGAGTATAACAGTTTTATTAGTCTTTCCCTGAGGACTAATCTATAAATAATTTGTTATTAAGTAGTAGGACCATTGATATTTACTATTAAATCATACTCAAGTACTAGCATATACTGACATTTACTCTTGTCATTAGGTTTATATGACTGTTATTGATAAGAGTCCTATATTTTTCATGAGATAATTTATTCACATCAGTTCTGTTGTTGGCGGCTCAGCACACATTGTCATATATATTGGAGAATTGAGATGGGAGGAGACCATGGGTAAGTATTCCTAATTTTGTGACACTATCAAATGTGATACCAGTACATTCAATAGCCTCATATTTTTTGCAAAGCAATTTACCAATTTTTTTTGGGTTGTTGCATGTTTTATTTTGTAGATTGAGCATTTTTCAATGAGGGCCATATGAGAGGAGTGTGAGATGGATTTAAATTTGGAGTGGATTAAGGTGTAAGCTGGATAGCATCTCCTTTCTGCTGGTAGTTTATGTTTTAAGGAGATGTCAATCAAATGGTATATTACCATGTAGGATATCCAATTGTTGATGGCATTGTTGGATGGATCAGTGGAGATGAGAGTCTAATCAGTGGTACTGATGTAATCAACGAGAATGTTCATGACACTATGATTCCATTCTTACTAGTTAGATCTGTCTGCTAAAAATTTAGGCATATCTTGAAGCATTTCTTTCATGGCCCTTATTTCTTTATATCTTGCAATCACATTTTTTATTACATAGGAATTGATTGGGGGAGGGGCTGTCATTGTTTGAGGAGGATGAGGGGTAGATGATTGTTGTTGGGTGGATGTTGATGGTGTAGGGGTTTCAGGATCCATGTTTTGTGATTGTTGCAAGGAGGATGCTTGTGATGGTGTTGTACTAGTGGGTTTGGGATGGTTATGTAATGCGCACAGTTCACAATTAAGGTGATGTGGTGGTTGGTTGTCTTGTTCTTCAGACATATGGAAGTGGTTAGCTGCTATTTTCCTCCTCAGAAGTGATGATTATGCTAGTCAGTGGGGTTTTGAAGACATCAGCGTGATGCACTCATATACTTTAAAGCAGGGAGCCCATAACCTGTAAGTACAGTGTCAGTCTCAGTCTTGAAATGAACCAATTTATTACTGACTATAAACTTACCTGTAAGTACAGCATCAGTCTCAGTTGATAGTCTAAGTGGTTAGATCATTGCCTGGATGGCCGCTTGTCACATTGACTTGTGTGTTGCGGGTTTGAATCCCTGCTGCCTCCCCCCTTTATAACCACACCCCCTTTGTTCATGGTTGGCACACTCGTTTTCATGCTGGTGTCAATGTCTTTTTATCCCCAAAATATCTCTATTCTCCCTCAGCAACCTACAGTAGATGGACATGTGCATGAAGGCTGGAGAAATCCCCCCACTTTGTCAACCCTGTAGAGAATGATGCCTTGCAGAACCAGGGAAAGGTCTATGATGTACTTGGAGGCTACACTATATACTGATGAGAGACTAGCTAAGTACATAGTATGGTAACATCATAACATCCCCCCTCACTTAGTTAGACAAACATCACCCTACACTAATAATAAAAGATTGTAACAAGTGACAATGAAAGAGAATAGTAAACTAATTTAAAAAGAGTGTGTTAAAAAGGAAAAAAAGAAAAAAAAACTTAAAAGTAAAAAAATATCTAAAATCTAAAGTAAGCTAGTACAATAGTTAGATGTATTTAATGAGAGTGAAGAAAAGTATAATGAACAAAGTAAGTACATCCCCCCCATCAAGATAGCACCATACTACCGAGTACTTGTCATGCGCCATGTGACACTCGAGGCAAAAGCAGCTCATTTAATTCAATAATAACGAGGTCTAAATCCATGTTCAAAGTACAGAGGCAATTTCACATAGCAACTGCAACTTTCCTTTGTGTACTCACTATTCAACCGCCCTAATCTAAAACTTTAAATCTCAATTAGTTAATCTCTCAATAGTGTGTTCAGTCTTTTTCTTTGATAGGCAACGCACAGCGCAACAGCCAATGCAATATTCTGCTAAAGGGTTATTGTGTGTCTGTGGGTTATTAACAAGGGTAGTGAGCATAGACGGGATGGTTAGTACAGGGTCAAGGGGTTAATGGATGTTAGTGAGGAGGGTCTGTGAGGATATAGGGCGGTCTGTGGTGTGCGGAATGATGGATGGGCATGAGGTCAATGCAAGGAGGAGTAGTGGATATAAAAGGGATGGGATTTTGGTTCAACATTCTTTAGAATTAAATTATAAAACGTATATATAGTTAATAGTGGTAAAGCTTCAGGTTAAATCATTATTATTGTGCATTTCCTTATTTTCTCAGTAATCATTTCTAAAAACTTAAATATTTGATTATTGAGTTTCCAACCCTTTGTGAGATCATAAGAATATTAATATTACCTTCAAATTATATTAAGATTCTTATTGAACATATCTCAAAGAAGCAGCTTTTCCTTTGACTCATCTTCAAATCACTTCCTCAAGTATTTCCTCTGTACTTCGAAGAAGTCTCTAAACTCCTTCCTCCATCTCACTTTCCCAGGAACAACCTCGACCTTGTGCGTAGGTCGTCCGGTGACAGTACTCTATAAAAATAAACGTAAAAAATACTAAAGCACCATCAAGAGAGGATTTGATGAGTAAGGAAAGACAAGTGGCAGTTGAGATTTAAGACAGTTGGCACAAAAAGTGAAGATCGAGCAAAATTGGAAGTTGAAGAAAGGTGTGAAGTTGAAGATTTCTAGCCTTGCTCCTATAAGGGTGTAGAATCTTAGAGAACTGAGACACAAGGGAATAGGGAGTGTTGCCTTTCTTGGGGTCAACATAAAACAAAGTTATTAGATTTAGAGAGGTTGGGTGTGCCTTTTGGGGTCACATAGATGAGCAGGGTGTTGAGATTGGTTTGTGGCAAAAAGTTTTGCTCGTATTGTCACAAATCACAATGAGGGAAGATGTCTCACACACCGTAGCGGAGCAGATGCCTTTCTTAGGCAGGATGATAAGATGGTGCCCATACACCAAATTTAGAGAGGAAAAATGCCATTTTTTGTTGGCTGAGGCAAGAACAGCGCCCATACACTGTTTTGAGAGTAGAATTGAGAATATGGCGCCCATACACCATGAGGAGGAGGGAAATTGCAGTATCGTTGCAATGAATGGGGTTCTACAAAGGGTTCTCCACAAGCAAGACAGCCCATAACCTGTAGAGAATGATGCCTTGCAGAACCAGGGAAAGGTCTCTGATGTACTCGGAGGCTACACTATATACTGATGAGAGACTAGCTAAGTACATAGTATGTTAACACCATAACAAACCCACCCCACTTTGCCAACCCCCCATTATCTGGACAATCATGCTTGGTCATTCACCTCGGGTCAGCTGCGGAATTCCACTACCCAAAAATTCTTTCTAAAATCCCTGCCCATCAAACCACGACCCTTGAGGATTACCCTCCCCCCTTGGCAACCCCATATGTGTTCACAAGCCACCTGGCTGCCCCCCACCCATGTCATCCTTTCAATTTCCCTGTTGTTACCTAACTCATTACATTCATTACTCCCCACTTGTACCTAGCCAATTAGTTTACCATGCCTTCATGCCCTTAGCTGGGTGAGATTGTAAGAAATTAAAAAAAAAAAATCAGTCTCAGTCCCGGAATGAACCGGAGAAAGAGGCTGGCGCCGCAAATACAGGTTTATATACATGATAACTAATCATGTGACTATTAACCACCTAACAGGGAGGAGCCAAAAACTTGTCAGGATGGGGAGCGATAAGCAAGGTATAAACACAAGAAAGACAGGAGCCTGACAAGCTGACACTTGAAGCAAGTTACTAGGTCTACTGTGAGTTGGTGATTTTTCAGCCAAAATTTTTTATTTTTTTTTATTTCAAAAAACCACAACCTTTCATTCATTGGTTGTATTAGCCAAGAATGCAAATTGCTTTTCTTCATTTAAAAAATTTGCACGTGATCATGCGCTAGCTTTATATTGCAAATCGCATGACGTAACTAAACTAAGCTGTTCTTCGTCTACTTTTTTAAGTGACTCATCTGGAAAATGCAAAACATTTACATTTCAAAATGCTGTTTTTTCCTTAGAGAATTACTCATGTCACATTGCATTGAAAATCAACCTTTAATTGAAATATCCAATATCCTCCTTCCATTTTGAGAAATATAAAAATCCGAGGGAGCTCTAATACCACTTGTTCACCGCAAATTTGCGACAAAGACTCCCCCAAAGAAATAACAGGCCATTCACAAGACATGTTGTTTCCATATGCAAAGAGGAAACACCTTTAACTGTTAAGCAAAATATAAAAAAGAGATTTTTCCATCAAGATACCCTTTCAAAACTAAAAAGAAACATGTGAAGAAATAGGAAAACAAATACAGCGATGCTGCCACTATAAATAAATTATGGAGAAAAAAATGAGCTATCAACAAAAACCAGTTCTAAGCCATAAGAAGAAACACTAGGTTACGTGAAACAATTGAGTATCTATTTTAAACCAAGATTTTAAGATATACCCTCAAACCCCCAGCCAAAAAATGACTAGTTGGAATCTTTTAAAAAGGAAAAATTATGTTATACAAGGGACAAAATTTAAACACCGCTAAAGAGCGTAAGGAATGCACGCCTGTATCTTTGCAAAAACTAGAATATTCGTTTAAGAATTTCTTGATGAGTCAGATAAAATGAAAGCGAAAGAATAACACGAATCTTGCAACAGCAGCCATGGAATATAATAATTGCTTGACCAAAATTGAGAAGTTAAGGAGTGTGTTGAAAAGATAGCCAATGAAAGCCTTGAAAAATTGCTGAATGAGTAACAAATTGTATAAAAATCAAACCATTCCTTATGACCTAGACTGCTAAAAAACAAAGCATTTCGCTAAACGACATAGGGATATCATGAATTTTAGTACTTAATTACTATTTTAAAAAAGCAATTCTACGCACGTCGAAATTACTGCAATTCAATTGCAAGAGTAGAAATTTAAAGAGACGCAACATCCGAAGTATTATCACTTTCTATTGTGACATTTGCATCTACATCGGAAGATGGGCCAAAAGTTGAACATATAATGTCGAAGATATTGATTTCATCCTTTTCCTCAAAGATAGTATCCAAACTTGTTGGCCGGGAAGAAGCTCGGGAAGTTTGTTTAGATGAACAAGATGCAGGAGAATTGAAGCCAGCGGAAGATGAATGTTTAAAACCAAACGAATAGGCCGATCCAGAGAATGAGGAAACGCTAGAGCAATCGTCTTCAGATTGATTGCCAATCTCAGACGAAAAGTCCAAATCACCATCATCAGAGTCTGAATCTGAATCTGAATCCCATCCGGCTGAAAGATTAGATTCTCGAACAACATCATCAAAATCTAGGTTTTCATTAATAGTGGGAAGACTTGGAGGAGTAAGAGAAGGACATGGCAGCGACCATCTTCGGGGACCAGGTGATGTATGTGTATTAAGCCAAGAAGTAGAACCTGGAGAATACGATGCTGACATGTTTGAGGTAAAGACATCGGTTGATGGGGTCCTATTTGACACATAGGTGTGATGCGAGGTAGCGCTACAGCTTCGACTGTTAGAATGCAAAGCGGAATTTAATGGAAAGGATTTGGACTTGGTAAAAGCAGAACGAGAATTGGAGGAATTGAGAGACGGGTAGCAATTGAAGGAGGTTTCTGGTGGGGTTTCGCAAGAATGTGGACGAAAGGCATTTCGATTGTTAGAAGTACCGGGGTATTTAGAAAATGGAGCTGAAGAGGGTGGAGATAAAGATTTTTTTGGAAGTTGCGATGTTGAGGAGGACTAGAAAAAATTTCCAAGAGTGAGCAAGATAACAGGCATGAAAGGGTAAAGCAAACAAGTCATACTTGATGAGTTGCTATGGACATTGAGTCAGAAGTCATATACTGGGGCTTAACAACACCCATCAAGATAACAGGAGAAGATAGTAAAGGATGAAATAGGAATCAACAAGGGGGACAGCTACGAAAAAAGCAGGGGGATGAAAAGGAGGATGGAAGGAAAGGAGACAGAGGATGGGAATAAAATTAAATTGAATGATATATGTATTGGACGGGAAAGATAGGAGCTAGTATGAAAGAGCTGCAGTTTAAATAAGCAGACCTACTAACTTAACACTTAAACACTTAATGGTAATAGTGCACGGTTCAAGATTCAAGGTCAAAGGCACAAGGTTCAAGGGAAAAGAGTCAAGAACAGAGCGTAAGCGGCAAGCGGCAGGCGACAAGCGAGAGAGAGAAAGAGAAGACAATGCCAATCAATTCAGTGCATCCAAGATGGCTTTATGGCAGGACAGGATCAGCATCAAGGAAGCAGCAGGAAAAGTGCTGTTGAACAGCAAAGTGACCTCATTGTCTACCGCATAACACGACACTTCATCCTGCCCTCGAACCCCATCGATTTTTTCGACGCGTGATCACTCTCACTGCGCTCCTCTGCTTTCGATGTTGTCTTTTCAATCTGCTCTGTCTCTTTCCTGTCCAATCATTCCATCTTTTTCTTCCGTTTAACCAACATACCCAATCCGTAGATACTTCTCTCACTTGTTAATCTCCCTTGCAACTTAAATAAATAACTTTGGTTCCAATATTGGCTCAAGTGCGCTAATAATGTAATGGCTTGGCAGTCATTTTTTTTACCTCTCCACAAATACAGCTTAATATTTTAACTTACTTTCGACAGAATAGCAACTAACAAATACCTCAGACCGATTGACATCACCTCCCTTTATTTTTGTAGCCTCTGACACTCGATATCAGCACACTAATAACGTTTTATGATAATATTTTTTGAGATTTCGCGGACTTGGCCGTAAATATGGGGGGCAATCGGTTAGATTATTAGATTCTCTCATACAACAACCAACTCAAATCAAAGTGAAAATGATTGATTGGACACAATTTAACTATTTAGATCAACAAAAAAATTGTTCTCTCTTATCAAGTTGATGAGATGTAAAAGTGTATTGATAAGATGCAATTCTCGTACCCTATGTGTTTTTGTTTGTCTCTCTTAGAGATGCTTTACAAATTTTTTTACGCAGATGCCTGCTAAATAGCTTGAAGGAATAGGTTGTCGCAGAATCAATTAATAAATACTGGGGTTGTGCGCGACAATAGGTTGTATAATATGCTTGTAATTACTATTTTTAGAATACTATGTGTCGCTGCAACAAATCAAGGTTGTTGCCGGGTCCATCCCCTTATTGTATAGCTATATTAGAAATGGTAGGTGCAGTTTAGCGAAAAATTTTAAAACTGTTGAACATAAACATTGAGATTTGGCAGTAACGCAATCCTATATGCAACAAAATTTGCAAGTTTCATTGTCAAATGTCAATGTTTCTGTCAAAAGGGTTAAAGTTTTTTCGAAAAACTGCACCAGCCATTTCTAATATAGCTATATTCAATTACATGTTATAAAGTAACGTTGATTTTCATTGAAGATAAACTGTGAGAGCGACGAATTGTTATTCTTATCTATCTTTTTCTCCATTCACCTCTTATGGTCTCATTCACCACGATGACTCTGTGGTGGGATGCATCACGCTAAATACGAAGAAGGGATCACTACTGTTAGGACAATAGAAATTTATATGGACAAAAAAAATTAAACAGGAGAAGAGCTGGAAAGGAATTGTAGATGACGTAGAGGATCACAAGAAGACAACGGTAGGTAGGCTCATCGGTTAGAATGCTAGTATTAATAAGAATAAGAAATAAACGCCATTTGGGAGCAGATGAAAGTAATGGAAAGCTATTCTAAAAAGGCAGTTTCACGCTTCAGATCATCAGAGTGTTTTGAACAGACGAACATTTCTTCCTAGCCTGTGTATGAACCCGATAACTTGTTAATTCACCTCTGTTTCCTACCTGTAGTGTCAGGTGATCCTAAAAAATGTAAGCACAAATAGGCTGGACGTGAGAACAACACATCCTATAGGGCTTTAGAGGAGATGTTACTGACAAATCAGGAGAAGGGGGGCGCGCTTTGATGCGACAAAAGACAGCCTTGATGCGACTGTGTCCTCTTTTGGTTTGAGAAATTGGAGTGGCTTGGCGTCTAAATTCCTGACAGTGAAAAGATGAATCCTGCAATTTCAGAGGGGGGGGGGGGGGGGGGGGGGGGTCGGAAATGGAACCTGCTCACTGAGCCATCACATAATGATGATTTGACACAAAAGTCACACCAGAAGATCGATTATTCTCATTTTCATTCCATGCTGCACAGGCAGATTCATGAGTGTTTTTTTTTTTTTTGGCGAAAAAATAGTGTCTCAATATTACCTAGATTTTCCTTCGAAATGAAATTTTGAGCAATTTTTCGAGCGGTAGTTTGAGCAATGTTTTGAACAATGTGCTTGCAGGAAGTTTAAGTTACAGCAGGATCTGAAAACATTGAGACAAAATCACATAATTTTGAAAATTATGACAGGTCAAAAGTTGAGCTACAGAGTTTTTTTGACAGCTTCAGCTCATTCTGTGGGGATTGTGTTGATTTCTCCTCGATTTCACACCACTTCTCCATTAGGGTTTCAAAAAATTTCCGGAATTTCGCGATTGTCTTAAAGCTTCCGATCCTGGTGTAAAAAGTGATAGTCAAACCCGTAAACATTGAGACAAAAATGAAAATTTTCGAAAATTTATTGACAGCCCAAAAGTTGAGCTGCAGTATTTTTCGACAGCATCAGTTCATTTTGCGACAATTAGGTTGACTTCATTTCCAATTCAGATGATGAAGAGCGGCCAAACAACAGAGAAATTAACGCGATTTCCACAAAATGAGTGGTAGATGTCAAAAAAATACTCCAGCTCAACTTTTGGGCTGTCAATAAATTTTCGAAATTTTTCATTTTTGCCTTACAGTTAGATTGAAAATGATTGGTGCAGTTTTCCACAGTTCTGCCTAAATTACCCAGCATTTTCCCTCATTATTTCATCCCACTAGCCTATTGCCCACCAAAAATGCTGGGTATAATGAGCAAAATTTTGAAAAGCTGCACCAACCTTTTTCAATTTAGCTGTACAGGTAAATCTGAAATGATTGAAATAAAATCGAAAGATTTCACAAACTCTTTGACATGGCAAAAAACTGAGCGGAAGATTTTTTTTAGAGCTTCAATTTTGGAACTGGATCCATCTTCCCTGTCATTTCGCCCCATTATATACATTCTAGAGCCACATCATGTACTGCTATAACGCTAAAAGAATGAGGAAAAGTAATTGTAATCTAACGCTAACCTTTAGAGAATTAAATAGTGATAGGAATTTAATGCTAACCTTTACAGCAGGGAAAAAGTAAGGATAATCTAACACTATCATCAGTGGAGGACAGTCACAAGCGAGAGATACTGCTAACTTAATAGGGTGAAAACACTAAAAATAGAAAGGTGGTCTCCGTTACAGCTCAATAAGATGGTCCCTTTAAAGCTTCCCTGGTTTTACAGGCAGATATGAAACGGTTGAAATCAAATCAAGAAAATTCACAAATTTTTAGAGGACAAAAAATTGAGCTTCAGATTTTTTTGACAGCTCCAGTTCATGATGTGGCTCTAGAATGGATGTAATGGGGCGAAATGACAGGGAAAGTGGATCCAGTGCCACGAAATAAATTGAAGCTCTCAAAAAAATCCATCGCTCAGGTTTTTGTCTTGTCAAATTTTTTTTGACATTTTTTGATTTTGTTTCAATCATTTCATATTTCCCTGTAATGTTTGCAAGTTTGACTGTATAAGTGTTGTTAACTTTTGAGTGGAGGAAAATTTGCAGACGGAGACAATACACCAGCATAGTAGTATAGAATCACGCATGTTTTATTATTATTATTATTTTCTTACAATCTCACCCAGTGCGGGGCATGAAGGATAAAACCAGACACAAATATTAAAGTAGATACATAGGGGTAGCATATGTGTAGGGTAGTGATTTTGAAAATAAATCCCTGCAATATAAAGCTATTTGGGAAAAGGTATGTCGTGGTGATAGAGGAATAACAAAGATTAAATGTAGGTAATAATAGGGTCTACTGGTCACATGATAATGGGAGATTATTCTTAAATCGTCGCGAGTTAACTAAGTATGAGGTAACATCAGATATTATACGTGAGGGGGAATCACGCACGTTTGATATCAGGGCATTTAAACTGGAGAACTAAACAAGGAGGCTATTGGGAGAGCGGGATATTGTTATGGAACGGGCACTTCGTTTTGAATAGGCAAATCATTTTTTTTGTGCGCGAGTATTTTTTCTTCGAAAATTCCGCAAGCTTTTGTGACTTGGCTGTATGACATTTGAATCATAAAATCAGGTAATTAACGGCCAGCGTACATCCTGGATATCCATGCTTCTCTATTTAGCTAATGATCAGAACAAATCTTGGATACAGCTAAGTCACAAAATCTTGCGGAATGTTTGAGGAAAAAATAAAAGTTTTGCCCACAAAAAATGATTTGCTTATTCAAAAGGAAGTACCCCCGCCTTATCTCCAACCCTTATGAATAGGCAAATCATTTTTTGGTGAGAACAACTTTCATTTGTTAAGTCACTAGGACTATGTACTTAGTTATGTGTGTGAATGTATATAGTCAGTAGTCGCGGCGTCCCCTGTTCTCCGGTTCTTTCCGGAGTTCTACAGGTAAAGTAATGATAATTCAGGTTCTTTCCAGAGTTCTACAGGCTGACACTGTGCTACAGGTTATTGGCTGTACCCGCGGGCATTGAAATGTTAGCCAAAAAGAAACTCCACTTGCATTAGTGACACTAGGAGTGCTAGTAGCCAAAAAAACCCCCAGTGCATGTCTGAAAAAGACTTACCAATATCATCCCGCGCTGGTAAAAAAATTACCCAATCCATCTCTGACTGAGAGCTACGGAGCCTTGGTATTAATCCTCTCAATCAAACTTCCTATAACCCAACTGTTAGCACGACATGCGCCTCCACCACAAGAAATCTTTCCCCCACCCCTGCCAATTCCCCCTCACACCTTGCTAGCCACACCACAGCTAGCGAGGTGTCTTCCTCTACTTCCCCACACTTGCCTCACACCTCACTAGCCCCCCCTCTTACCCCTGTACCTCTACCCACTACCGTCATACCCTCTCTTACCCCTAGCCCCGCTGGGCATATAGCTATACCCCCTACTGCCCCTAGCCCTGCCAGGCATATCCCTATCAATCCAGCTTGCAACACACAAGCCCCCCCACCTGTCCCTACCCCAATCAACAATATTACTCATGCAATTGGGGACCTTTCTCTCTTGGGTGCAACCTCAGACCCCACTACACTACCAGCAACAATGCAGGCACGTTCCACTTCTCCTTTCTGAAGGAATGCACCACCTCACCTTACACAAACCCCACAATCCATTAGCATGACAGAGAGACAGAGGACACTAAGAAATGTCATTGAATTTACAAAGTCCATCCCAACTCTTGATGTAAATGGTAGCAACTATTCTGACTGGCACAGCAATGTATTGGCATTAATCAAAGATTTTGTTGGCACACATGCATATGCCCTCAATGATGAAAATGGACCTGACAAGTTTGAAGATAGAGTCACTCATCTGATTTTGGTGCACCCCATTTCTACAAACCTGCGACATGAGATATTGACAGACTGGAAAGCACAACAAACATATCTCCATCTTCACAATAAATTCACTAGGTCTAATCACACCGCTACAATGACAGCCATTTCCAACTTCATTAATCTAAAACAAACTCATTTTACGTCACACATTGAATACCTGGAGGCCTTTAACAAATATTTTGAAGCAATTGAATGTCAGGGTGTTATATTTGATCATAAAATTTTTAAAGCACTTATGTCCAATGCTCTTTTACCGTCATCTCTGAAAGACCTTTATGTTGATCTATGCATTGCCCTGGATAACCACCCTGACTCAAAATTGGTCACCTTTGAAGACTTTTTCCAACTCATGCCAAGTCTAGTTCAAAATAGAGCTGATCTAGAAGGCATTTCATCATCACCTACTGCAACTCTTTCAGTTGAACCCTCTCTTCATGCCACCACTCAACCTCAAAGGCAAACCAATTCCTATAGGCCTCCTGGTGCACGTTGAAATTTTCATGAATGCCATTCCATTGCTCATGTTGTGGCTCATTGTCCATATAATCCTCATTCTGCAAACTTCTCACCCAAACTATACATTATGTGTGAACATGCAAATGCTTATGCTTCTGATCCTAATGCCAGAAACAGAAAGGTCTATATTCCCTTCAAACACCCTCAATGTGGCCCCATTCGTGCTAGAGATATCAAATTGAAGCTAATGAAATCACTATCTTTGAGCAAAACATTGAGGCGCTATATGAAATGGTTGAAAAAATTGATCTGAATAGTGCTGAATGGTCTCCTGAGGCAATTGCTGATGACTATGCTATCTAGGACAGTGGAGCAACTCATAATGTCACTGGCAATGTGGGCCTTCTCAATAACTTCAGACTTCTTAAACAACAGATTCCAGTCAAAGTGGCCACTAACCATCCTTCTTCCTTCATCACTGACATAGGAGATTTAAAAATTAAAGGAGATGGTAAAATAGTCACTATTACCAATTTCTTCTATTGTCCAGATGTTAGGACTATTCTAATTTCTTTATTTGATTTAGTGAACTGTGGTTTTTGTTTTGGTTTGTGTTCTGAAAATAAAAATTTGGGGATTTATTTGAAAGAGGATTTGATTATGACTGGCCAGGTAGAGAATACCAGAAGAAGATGGGTCTTGGATGTAATTAGTGTTAGTACTTGCAATCCAAATGATATTTCCTCTTATTTCTGGTCCTTGCACCCTTTGTTGCTTCACAATGTTAAGAAGAATCATTATATCAACTGTCCACCTGCAGCCAAGGGTTCCCTAATGGACTGGCATAGAAGACTAGGACATACCAGCATCGACATCATCAATACTGGTATGGGAACTAGTTTACCGTTATCTATGCCTGCAGGTAAGATTGATTGTGAAGATTGTTTAATTGAAAAGAGCACTAGGAAACCATAAACAACCCATGAATCAAAGCCAGAATCTTTAATGAGCTTAATTTTTGGAGATCTTGTTGGTCCCATGGACCCCACTATTCATGGTGCTAGGTGGGCAGCAATGTTCAGGGAAAACTCAACTTCCTACGGTGAGGTGTTTTTACTCAATGCCAAATCAGAGGCAGCTTCTTGTTTTGTTTCTTTCTATAAAAATTGGAAAATATAACTGGAAGGAAGCTTCAAGTTTTACGCACTGATGGAGGTGAGACGCACAGCAATAAAATGGCTCAGATCTTGGCTGATATTGGAGCTACTCATGAACTCACATGCCCCCACCATCACAAGCAAAATGGAACAGCTGAAAGGTTCGACAGAACAGTTGGTGATATTTCAAGAACCATACTCCTTGCAAGTGAACTACCTGAATCATTCTGGGGTATAGCATACAAATGGGCGGCTCATGTTCACAACCGGATTCCCAATATTAATACGGGTGAAAAAACTCCTAACTGATTCACAATGCTACTCCAAAATTTTCAAATTTTCAAATTTTTGGGGAAACAGCATTTATTCACATCCACAAGGAAACATACCAAAAACTAGATCAATGTGCCTTGATTTGTAAGTGTGTAGGGTATTCCTTAAAAAATGCTGGTTGGCTTTTTGGCATGAAGAATAAAACACCTTTTTTGAGTCCGCCATGGCTATTTTCCCTGGTAACCAAATTCCTGCTCATACAGCTGCTTTTAAACCTCCAACTTCCAAGGGTTCTCTTGATCATATCCTCAACAATATGAAACTAGGGGACTTCAAGGATGAAGAAAAACTTCTGTCCCAGGAGATTGCTGTACATGTGACAGTGAATAAAGGTCTGTCCCAATAATCTGTTATTCCCAGAACCCATTTGAAAGCTATGCTCTCACCTGACAGCCATAAGTAGGACCAACCATGCAATAGGGGACTGTTGAATATGAAAAATATGGATGTGTGGTATGAAGAAAAACTTCCTCCTGGTGCCAAACTTACCAATACAAAATGGGTCTTCACTATCAAGAACCCTTCATCCAAATCACCAACCTATAAAGCAAGATATGTGGCCAAAGGTTTTTTACAGCAGTATAGTATTGATTTCACTGACACTTTTGCTCCCACTGCTACCTTTTATTCTCAAAATATTTTTCTTACCCTTGCAGCTTATAAAAAATGGCCTGTCAAATCTTTTGATGTCACTGCTGCTTACCTTCACAGTCCAATTGATGAAGCAATCTGGGTTTGTCCTCCTGAAGTTTACCAGCTACATGACATTGGAAATGCTCTATGTTTAAAAAAGGCCCTCTATGGCACTAAGCAAGCAGAAAGATGTTGGTGGCTTCACATTTCCAAAAAATTGAATGCTCTAGGGTATAAGCCAAGTCAATATGATAAGAGTTTCTATGTTCTCAAAAAAAGGGATGTGTTGGTGTGATTTGGATACATTTTGATGGTGGTATAGTTACTGGAAGTAGTGAAGAGCTGTTGAAGAAGTTGTAGAATGGTTTGGATGGTAGTTTGAAGGTAAAGAGGAATGATAGTGTTGATGGTATTGTAGGTGTTGCTATCAAAGAAGTTCCAGAAGGTTTTGATTTGCACAAATTTCAGCTCATTGAAAAGATTCTTCAGACTCATAACCCCTCTGGATTGACCACAGGATCACCCCTTCCAAATAATCTGAAAATCACCACAGCCAAGGATGAAGAGGTAGCTATTGATAAAACTAAATATCTCTCTATTCTAGGTGCTCTCAGTTAAGTGGCGGTAGAAACTAGGCCAGATCTGTCTTTCCCTGTCAACTTTTTAGCACACTTCTCCTCCAAAAATTTTGCCACACACTGGATTGCTCTCAATCACCTTCTCAGATATGTCCAACACACTGCCACCCTTTGTCTTCACATTCATCCTGACTGAAACTCACCACTTGAACTTCTATCTTTTTCTGATTCCACTTGGAATAACAAAGAATTCTCAAGATCTCAAAGTGGAAAACTGCTACTCCTTAAATCTTGTCCAATTGTCTGGACATCAAGGTGCCAGTTGACAGTAAGTGATTCATTATGCACTGCTGAATATGTGGCACTTGGTGGTGGTATGAAAGACACAATTTGGATCTCAAACCTGCTCAAAAATATCTTTCCTGATATTCCCCCAATCAAGATCTTCTGTGACAACAAAGGAGAAATTGCAAATGTAAAAGATAACCCTGGAAACAAGAGGACATGGCATGTGGATAGGTGTTTCTATATTGTGAATGAACAACTCTTTCTGAGAAAAGCAACATTGGAATGGGTTCCCACTGCTCAAATGTGGGCAGATATACTCACAAAATCACTTGGCCCATCTCTAACAATGCTTAGAAGGAAAGATGTATGTGTTTGGTGATGGGGTTATATTTCTTATCTTATATTTTATTTTCTTTTATTCCTCTTATTTTTCTCATTTGATTTTATTACTTTTTTCATATTGGAGTTGGTCATGTTTTCATGGGGGGATATCTGTAATATGTTTCATAACTAAGTGGGGGGGATGTTAAGTCACTAGGACTATTTACTTAGTTATGTGTGTGAATGTATATAGTCTGTAGTCACAGAGTCCCCTGTTCTCTGGTTCTTTCCGGACTTCTACAGGCTGACACCATGCTACATCAGTTTGTTGTCAAAAATTCCGCAAGCTTTTATGGCTTAGCTGTATCCCCGTGCTTGTATAGAAAAAACATACTCTTAAACACAGTTTCTAATCAGTAAATCCCACTATTGGATCAACCCTAATTTCAGTATTGAGGTATCATACGTACAGCTATACCAATAATTGTCCACTTGTGCACCAACAAATATTGGCATGGCTGAAAGGTTGGAACCAAAGACATTGAGACAAAAATGAAATGGGAATGGATAGTTGAACATACAATACACATCATACATTAACTATTTTTAGAAAAGATGAACCATATTTTTTGGGGACAGTTAACTGGCAACAACCAGTTATAACACACTTATTGGACAATGTTTACTACAAAAATGAGATCCTAACCCTAACTTTTAAGAAAAATGAGAGTGAGCAAGTGATAATCCTAACTTAATTGATGGAATAATACTGTTAGCTTCTTAAGAGCATCCACACTTGCGGGTCAAATTAGCTTTTGTATGCATATTTTACAGAAAATAGCCGCTAAAATTCCACTCACCTATTTTCAGTCTCTCAGTAAAAAATCAAATCAGTGATTTTTCCATTAAATAATGGATCTTTCCACAAAATATTGAACCATTAGTAAAACTCATTTTCTTCCCTTCCATTTTTTCAGTAACTCTTCTCACTTACTCAGCCTAGCAACACCTCACTACCTCCAATTCATTAAAACTTCACTCTTACCAAACACTACATTACTTGCCATTCTCTTACTCAAAACTACCTTTCTCACTTCTCATCATCACATCACATCCAAAATTATAATTTTATCTTATTATAATAATTTCTAAAACATGTCTACACCTCAAAGCTCCAAAAAATTGAAAATGAGGGAAAACAGTCACCCAATTGGTTACCACATGAGGAGGAACAACTTGCTATATCTTGGATATTTCTTAGCAAACAACCAGAATTTTCTATGTACCAATCTGAAAATATTTTTTGCAGGAAAATTGAACCCCATTTTAATGAGTATAGTAAGGCACAATATAGAGATTTTGAACAGATAAGAATACAGTAAGTTTTATTTAATATTTAGACTTACATTTTTACTAAAACTTGTCTTATATTTTTCAATAAACCTTAGATGGCAAGCCCTTAACACGTCCACCTTGAAATTCAGTGCTATATAAAATTAAATTTAAAGAAGCCCACCTAGTGGAAGCTCACCCAGCAACTGGATGAGGCTTGCACTATCTCTTTATCAATAACAAACTAAAACACCTTTTAAAAGCTTGACTGAATGGGACAAACTTAGGCAGATTCCTAAATGGAGAATTGATTCAAGTAACAATCTTTAATCAAGTAACACATGCTCAAGTGACATCAATAGAGTAGAAGAGCCAAGCAGCAACATCAAAGTGGAAACATGTAGTGGCATCCTGCAATCATCCTTTGAAAAACTTGAAAAAGGCTTTGTATTAGTGAAACAAGAAATCTTGAGGAACGAAATAACCTGGCTTTTCAGATGGGAAAAATTACAGAAAATTGATTATCAGCAATGAAGTTAATGGAAAAACAAAATGAGCTTACCGAAAAAACAAATTTACTTACAAAAGAGAAACTGTCGGTTCAAAAAGAATGCCTCCATTAGGACAAGGAAAAAATTTAAATGAAATGAGAGGTAATGATGTGAAACAACTTCTACTTCTTAAAGAAAATAATTGTTGTACTGATGAAAACTTGGAGCTTTTACAAAAAATGAAGGAGGACATGAAAAGGAGGTGGATAGAAAAGAGCAAATATTGATTGAAAAAATAAGTTTTTATTTGTTTATTTGTAAATTTTAAAATGGATAAAAAAGTAAAGAAAAATAAAAGAATTAATAAAAGATGTATATATATACATTAGATCTTAGAAATATTTTTATAAATAATAAATAACATATATAAAAATTAATAAACAATGATTGAATTCTAAAAATCTATAAAGATAAAAATAAGTCGCTAAAAAAATTATGAGATGAAATACTTGTATATCAATATGTATAAGAAAAAGAATATTGAGTTGAAATGGTAGGAACAGACCAGTACATATATTCTTACTGGGCCTCCTTGAAAAGAAAAAAAATGTGAGCAAATATATATTTCTGTTAAGAAAGAAATATGATAATAATAAGATAAATGGTTACTTACTAAATATGGAGAAGTAATAAATTTTGAAATATAATATTTTATTGCTAAATAAAATGATTTATGAGGCAGAAAATGTTTATAATAATTTTATTTATATTGCTTAATCAAAAATAATATTTACTAATTAAATTATAAATAATATATATAAATTAAATCTTATAAATATTTTTATTAATAATAAAAAACATATATATATATAAAGTAAATAAAAATTAAATTATAAAAATATATAAAAATAAAAAAAATGATGAAGATAAAAATTATTAAATGTAATACTAGTACATCAATATGTATAAAAAACAGAAAAGAAAAGCAAGTTGAAATGGAAGGAAAAAACCAGTATATAATATATTTTTTCTGGGCCTCTAAGAAATCTCAAATTGTGGGACCGTGTGGATAATTGAGGATAAATTAGGTTGTGAATTTTTTAAAAAATCACTAAACCCAAGAGACAAGGGGAGAGAGGAGAGAGGAGTGAAAATACTTAAAATTATTTTTCTTGCCTGTTAGTTCATTGGAAGAGCCGTTTGCTGCTCAGCTGCAAGAAAAAAAGCAAGAGGAGAGAGACAAGAAAATACTTATTAGTAGGCTATTCAAATAAATTTTAGCTCTTTGGAAGAGCCATATATCTCATCTCTCCTCTTGCTGTGGTCTTTCAACATTAGAAGAGGCCTTTGTAGGTCTGTTTGGCACTTTTTTTGTATGTCTTAATTGACATTGGTCAAATAATTACATATTATTTTGGTTTTATTCAGTGAATATTAGGACTATGGGTATGTGGGCACTACCATTGGATATCCCCTGCTTTTCTCTATATTTTATGTCTTGATTACATTTTTCATATTCTAAGTTTTAAGGGGTCATTTCCTCATTTTTCATTTCTAAAAGATATCTGTTTGTTTTTGTTTTTTGTGTTTTATGGGCTAAACTTAAGTCTTAGGGTTAAGTTCTTAGTACCATTAAGCAGAGCTAATTTGGCTCTACATTTTATGTCACAATATTGTCATAGCTTAATTTTGTGTTTTAAGGGGGTTTAGTGGTCATGGTGGATTTTTATAGGTATTTTGGGCTTTATTGGAGGTTTTTGGTGGTTTTCTGGCTTCAGGGAGGTCTGGCTGCTTCTAGGCAGGCTGCCTGCCTCGGTTATAGAAGGCTGGGAAGCATTTCTAGAGGGATTTTATTCAATTTGGCTGTCAAAAGCGCCAAATTTGTTGCTGTGCATGGATTTTTTAGATGGTGGTCTGTGTGTACATACTGAATAAGACAGTTTGGGGCAACCTTAATTATCATACATCCATCCAGTAGTGATATCATTGTTCCTCACTCAGTTTTCACTTTTTTTGGCCACGATTGGCTGTGTTTGTTGCAAGGTTAGCTCTTCATTTAACTCAACTTTGGCAACTGGTTTCTCTAGTGTAGCTTTGCAACCTGCATCAAGTATTATTGCTGTTTTCTGTGCAACAATTGCACAGTGTTTTGTTTTTCTGGTGTGGATCTTTCTGCATTTCAGGTCTCAGGTTCTTTGGTTCTCAGTGGTCTGCTATTGGCTACTGTCTTGACTTGTTAAGCAGTCAAGAAGTGTTTTGGAAGGAGTATAGTAAAAGTCTCTAATTTGCTGTAGCAAATAAATCTCACCTGGTATTTCTCAAAAGGACAGGGGTTTTTCTCTCCAGTTTTACTCCAACTCCCTTGGTCAAGGCCTATAGCTAGTACTATAGGATTGTCTACATTTCTGGTTCCCAATGTGGGGTGAGGATTTTCTAGCTTTTGGAATCTCTGTTACTGTTGGACTCTCTTCTTTTGTGGACTCTTGGTGGATTTTGGATTTTTGGTGCTTTATCTTTCTGTGGTTGGTCTAAGGGGTTTTCTCTCCAGCTGGATTTGGTCTCTCCTAGGTCTCTGAAGGCTATTGGGGGGACTTTGGCTATCTATGGTGGAAAGTTGGGGAGGTGTAATTGGAAATATTTAGGATGGTCAGGATAAAGTCATGGAAAGGGAAAATTTGCTTTGGAGAGGAGGCAGGGTTATTTTTGGAGATCTTTGATGCTGCTGCTGATGTGGATGGGGCTTCTGATTTGCAAAGCGTGAAGCAGGTGATCTTTTTCATTGATGACAGAGAGGTGGTTAAGGAAGTTCTTAGGATGGAGGGATATATGATTCAGAATTGGGGAAAGTGAAAGATGGAAATGATCAGGAGGTGGCCCACTGTGTTTTCAATGGATGATCTTTATGGCATTGCTAGGAAATGGGAAATGGATGGTGGTGTAACTTCTCTGGTTCAGTATGGTAAATTTATGGAGGAATTTAAAGAGGTTATGGATTATCTGAGCTATAATGGTATGTCCTCTCATGAAATGGAGGCCAAGAGTTTATTTTGGAGTGCCATGGGTCTGGAAGTCAAAAAGGAGGTTCAGGGATTTCTTTTAAAGGCTGGGCTGATGAAGACACTTCTAAATGGAGAAAGTAGGATTCCTGCTATAGGTGTTTTTAAGAATTCTATTCTGGTGCATCTTGAAAGCCTTGTTTCTAAAGATGTAGAATCTGAAAATGAAAATTTAATGGATGGAAAGGTTCAGGAAGAAGTGGCAGAAAATTCAGCTACAGTGGAAATTTTGGAATCACCCACTTTGGGAGATGATGATGTTTGTGATGTTTCAGAAATTTTTAGTTCTTTAACAGATGATGTCAATGGATATCAAGAATGTGCTTCATTTGATTTTTTGGATATATACAGGCTGGATGATCAGTGTATCTTTTCAAAGGTGGATGAGCTCTGTGGGAAGGAAAATTTGGATTTTAATGATGATATGGTTTCTTCATGTTTAGATAATGGATTTTTGGATGAAGATTTTTATTTTAGATCTGTTTATGGTAAGAAAGAGTATGTGTTGGATCTATTTCTCTTAGAGGAAGATTATTTTCTGGGTGCTCCTTTAAGTTCAGAAGATAAATTCTTGGAGGAGGATGTTAATTATGATGTTATGGACTCTATTCTGGAGGATCTTATAGATTCTCAGAGTAATTCTGAAATTAATTATTTGAAGCCTCATGAAAAAGATTCACAGTTTGATCTTTCAAGTTCAGAAGATGGAAGAAGTGTGACAATCTCTCTATAGAAAGTTTGGATCTTCAGAATGATTATGTTCTGGATGTATGTTTGTTGGAGGAATATAATTCCAAGCTGGTTCCCTCAAGATCAGAAGATGGTTTCTTGGGGGAAGATGATTCTTTTAGTTTTCTGCGTCCTGTTTTGGAGGATTTTTTAAATATTCAGAATAATTTTGTGATTGATGATTTGGATTTAGAGACAGTAAACCCTCAGCTTCTTTCCTCAACTGGAGAAGGTTTTTTTAGAAAGTAGGATAAAATTATTAATACTGTAGATTGCTCTGTTTCAAAGGATATAGGGTGGATGGACACTGGAAACAAAATAGATGGTGAATTCAGTTTATGGAGAAGGATGGGGATTTTGTTTGGAGGTCTGATTATGTGATATTAGAATTTGAAGAGGGGCTTAACTTTTTGTAGCCCTAGGGGAAAACTTATTGGTTTCAACCTTGGAATTCCAAGAATCTAATTCCTTCAAAGTGAGGATAAAATACTTAATTTGTTTTGGCTTTAATTAATTTGGCCTCTATGTATTTGGTCAGGATTTTTTTTTGTTTTGTCTAATTCTTATCAGTCTCTTTGGTTTAAGTCTCTATATATAAAAAAAAATCTTAGTATAATGAAGATGGAAGAAAAGAAAAATTCATGTGAAAATGGATATTTTATTTTAAAAGAAAATGAAGTATAAAAATGATGATCATTGGTTTTATCTAACCTCCAGAATGAGTTTAAACTGCAAATTTTTTTATTTCTAAAAGTAGATTTTTGGCTTTCAAGAATTTTAATGATTTTTAATGGTTTTGGTTTTTTATGGGAGAAGATTTGTGTTGGAAAATCCTTTTGTTAGAAGGTACCCAAGGGTGGGGCTTCTAGATTTGATTTTGGAAAGTGTGGGGGTAACTGATGGGCTTGCTGCTCTGTAGAACAGTTACCCCAGATTTTTTTAGTCCTCTATTACTTTAAACTGGAAATTCTTTTGGTGTTCAAGTTCTGGACTCTTCACGCTTATTGGTTTTGGTTTATTGTGTTGGATATTAGGGGGTGTCAGTTCTGGCAAATCCGCACTTAAATTAAGTGCGGATTTCAAACCAAATCAGCACTTACAAATCAGCACTTAAATTTTGCAAAAAAGTCACTTATTTCAAAAAAGGGTGTCAGTTATGACCTCAAATCAGCACTTTTTTCCCGTTTTTTTTCACAACCACATTTTGGCCACAAAACATCCCTTCCTTTCTTACCCCATCCCTGTCACATGTGACACACTGACCTTCCTCGCTACCTACCCATCAATCCTCGGCACACACCCCTTCCTGACATTTTCAATATTTTGACCAGGCATGTTTACATTCTTTTTTAACACCTTTACTTGAAGAAGATCAATCCCCTCCACCTTCTAACCATAGTTCAGCTGAAGATGATCCCAACTATCAAGCAGAACAATTATATTGCAGAAGATCTGAATCCTCAGAGGCCCAAAATTTAAATGTATGTTTACTTTTTGTTTTTTCTTCAATTCTTCTCTGAATTTCTCTTTCTTTCTAGTCTCCTCCTACTCAAACTCAATCTCCATTAAATAATCTCAATTCTGGAAATGTGAATACCTCTTTAGAAGCTGCTTTAGAAGAACTTCCTGAAGCCTCTTGTTCAAACTCCAAACTAAAGCGTCGAGCCTCAACTTCAATGAACTTGAACCATCTATTAAAACGTGGTAATACTTCAACAAGCTCATTTGGCTCCCTTGAGGATTATTTTGAAAAAAAAGATATAAGTAAGTTTTGTTTACTATATATCTTAATCATTAACTCATTTATTTATTTATTTCAATTTAATTTTCTCAGCGAAATCAACTATTGCAAATAATGCCCTTGACTTTGAGAAGATGAAGTTTGATCATATGCTAAGGAAAGATCAGCAAGCCTTAGATTTGGAAGAAAAAAAATTTGAGGTAGAGCAGATGGAAAGAGTAAATGACCGTCAATTTCAAAGAGAAATGGCTACTTGTGAATTGGAAAAACAAGAGAGTTTTAAAAAAAAAGATTTCATTATGGAATGTGTTAAAAATGGCCAATCTTATGAGGACATTAAAAAATTACTTGACCTTTTCAATTGATAAATTGTTTTTCTAGTTAATTTAATTTTGGTAATATTTTCTTATATGCTGACTTATAAAAGGAAAAGAATATAGTACGTTATTTTTGACAAAAATTTGAATGTATAATAAAAATTTTCTATCTTTACTTTCTAGTCAATAAGTTTGCTTATCTAAATTTTTCTAAGTCATCAATTTCACATGTCAGATTTAAAAAATTGGCAATGCCCTCCCCTGCATTTTATTGAAACAAGGGGTGGGTACCACCAAATTTTTCTAAGTCATCAATTTCACATGTCAGATTTAAAAAATTGGCAATACCCTCCCCTGCATTTTATTGAAGTAAAGGGTGAAAGTCATCAAAATACAATATAATTACATAAATTAATTAATATATAAATAAGATATGTCAAGTATACTACTTTTAAAGTAATGACAATTCCTTAAGCCAAAATGCAGATCAAGTCTAGAAACTAGGTTCAATGCAAAGTATTTTTTGAAGCAACTTATTTAAATAATACTTTATTAAATTAAGTTGATTAATAAAGATTGATTGACAATATTGCAATTCTTAAATACAATAATTTTATTAAAAAATTTCAGATTACATATAAAAAAAATCAGTGACTTTTTCTATTACTTACAACTGTTTTTACAGAATTGAAAACTATGTTTCAGCTAATATTTTATGGAAGTGAACTCTGTTCTTCGCCCGAAGAACAGAGTTCATCCTCCTATTTTCACACTCTGTTTAAAAAGAATAAAATGACTTACCTGGAGAGATGAGTTGAGAAAAAAGAAATATAAGTGAATGGAAGTGAACTCTGTTCTTCGCCCAAAGAACAGAGTTCATCCTCCTATTTTCACACTCTGTTTAAAAAGAATAAAATGACTTACCTGGAGAGATGAGTTGAGAAAAAAGAAATATAAGTGAATGGAAGTGAACTCTGTTCTTCGCCCGAAGAACAGAGTTCATCCTCCTATTTTCACACTCTGTTTAAAAAGAATAAAATGACTTACCTGGAGAGATGAGTTGAGAAAAAAGTGGAATGAGGGGAAGATATGAGGAGACCAAGAAGGGGGAGAAAGGGAGAGATGAGACCAAAGAGGGAGAAAAGGGAGGTTAGAGTGAGCCAAGGAGGGGTGAATGAGGCAGCCAAAGGGGGGAAAAGGGGGATGATTCCAAGGAGTTGATGGCAGTGATACATCGTTTGGTATAAGTGTTAACTGAACCATACCCTAAATCAAAGACATTTTCTAAACGTTTCAAAGCGGCTCCATTACCATTTGAACCCAAACGGCATAGTGTGATGTCCAATTGAATTGAAGGATGTCGTTGTTCTTTTTGAGAATTATTGTGAAATATGGGATGATCCTGAATAAGCTCAAGCAATTTAAGGAAAAATTCCTGAGAAGTCCTGAACAGCTGTCTAAAACTGGGTGTAGATAGGTTAAGAAGTGTTTGGATGGTGTACTTGGGGGTATGAAGTACTTGAGGCTTTCTGGGAAGAAGGTAACGTTTCCTGGCCATTTTTGATAAAACAACAAAATCTTCTTCTAGATCAGAATCGGAATCAGAGTCCAAGAGCAGTTCAAGCGCCATGAAAGTCATTGCTTTATGTAATTTATCACGATTTGAAAGTGAGGAAGGCATGACTCTTATATGATATGATATGAAGATGTAAGTGATGTACGATGTTTTGAGTTATGAAGTGTTATTCTGCGGAGTGCTGCGTATGAATGGGATGATGCTGACAAATCAGTGAAATGGGACTTGATGGTGAAATCAGCACTTTTGGTTGAGAAAGTGCGGATTTGAGTGAAATAAGTGACTTATTTCATTTTGAAATCCACCAGTATTGGGGCTAGTGTGTTTTGGAAATCCGCACTTATTTAAGTGCAGATTTGGTCAAATTTAAGTGCGGATTTGTAAGTGCGGATTTGCCAGAACTGACACCCCCTATTGTGTTTTTTGTTAAAAGTTACCCAGGAGATTTTATTTTGGAAAGTGTGGGTATAACTGATGAGCTGGCTGCTCTGTAAAAAAGTCACCCCAGAATGTTAGTTTGTTTCTTTAGTCTTTAATGGTTTGATCTCTGGTTACATCTTTATGATTTAGGTTTTGAGTCCCCCAAGACTATAAACTGAGAGTTTTGAGTCCCCCAAGACTACAAAATGAGGGATGTTAGTCCCCCAAGACTTTAATCTGAAGATGAGTCCCCCGAAACTGTAAACTGAGGAATTTCTTATGATTGGCTACCTTCAGGAATTATGGAGAGTTGTCAAGAATTTCATTTAATAGTCAAAAAAGTTCAATCAAGAGTCAAGTGGCAGAAGAGAATCAAGAGATGAAACAAAGTGTTCAGCATTAGCCTTGAACTGGTGGATGAGGTGTTTCCTTTTCTTAAGGTCCTGTGGATTTCTAGCAGGAGTGGATTGGAAGTAGCTTAGTAGAAGGTGTTTTTATTCAGAGGATTGTTGTTGGAACTTGGCCTTAATGGTGGGAAAGTGGTTAGGTGTTGGTGTTTCAATGGATCCTACATTGTAATCATCACTGTCAGAAGATGGAGGAACTGAGAAGTCATCAGTTTGAAAAGTAGAAGGAAGGAATAAAAGTTTTTACCATCAGATGGACCAAGAATGGTGGAAGTGGTTGCTGTAGTGGTGTTGGAACTCTTCTTTGAAGGGTGAAGTTTGTTGAATTATCTGGGTATCAGGATAGATTGCCTGGATCTTTTGGTACTGGTGGAAGATGGACCAAGTTGAGGTGTAGGTGAAGCTGTTGAAGATGATAATGGACCAGGTCTGAAGCAAGTCTTCTTTCTGGATTTGAAGACATCACAGGAGGTTCTGTATGGATGAGTTGGTGGCTGATGGTGCAGATTAGATTGTTGTCAATGCAGTATTGCCAAGGGCCCATGTCAGAGGCAGATTTTTCAAGAAAGCTGAAAATGATGGATGTGATGAAGGAGAATGTGGAGATTCTCAATTGGAGGGAGGATGTGGTCTTCCAACATTGTCAGAGGCCTTTGTTGGTCTGCTCGGTGCTGATTTTGTATGTCTTAATTGACATTGGTTGAATAATTACTTATTATTTTGGTTTTATTCAGTGATTATTGGGACTATGGGTATGTGGGAACAACCATTGGATAGCCCCTGTTTTTCTCTATATTTTATGTTTTGATGACGTTGTAGACTTTTCTATTATACTAAGCAGTAGACACAATGCGAGATTCGTTGGTTCTCCTTTTTAATTTATAAAAAAGAAGCGCCTGCCACTTTTATTTTTTAAAGACAGTGTAATAATGTGTAACATTAATATTTGACTAGAAAGTTTATAAGTTGAGATGAGTTAAAGATAAGGAAACAAGCACTACTATCCGGGTATTTCTATTCTTAACAAGCGCTATTATCCACAGCTACTCCCTCTTGAAGCACTCTCTTTGAATTTGCCTTATTATAGTAATAAAATATCTCTAATAATAGTTAATCCCACTGAATCTATATATTCTCTCTATGATGCGCTCTTTCACTATACTATAGGAAATACACACACAGACGCACAAACTCTAAAGACTCAGAGAATACCTTTTAATATTCTCTAAAACAATTAATCAAAAATGATCTAATATCTTATACTGGGTACTATGACTATAGCTACACGTATATCTCTATATTGATTTTCTTTATGATCTGCTTTTAAAAATGACAACTAATGCAATTTTTCTTATTTTATTAACTAAATAGATAGATCGACAAGTTCTCTCTCTGTCCCTATCTAATAGTCCTCCTTTTTATATTCTTCCAGCGCTCAAGACACAGTTCCCTAATGGATCTCCAGCGCTGACTCTAGCGCCACATTAGTAAAACAATAACTAATTTATTAGTATGCTACTTACACTGCTTGCAACAACTACAGCGCCTAAATCAGACCCTATAATCACTAACACTAGTATAAACTTATTTCACTGATTCTCCACATATGCCCTTTTAACTATACCTTGTTTTGTTTCAGCGCTAGTTCCAGGTTTGACTTATCCTAACACTGCGTCTAGTTGCCTTAACTCTTGGGTAGTTTTACGATTGAGTCCCCACTCTCTTTGCTTTAATACTAGGTTCGTAGTTCTGACAGCTCGCTTTACTAGTTAGCCTTCTTTATTACTCGTCTCAGTAAGTTTCCCAACTGGCCCAGGTACAGCATACCATGCACTTGAGTCGTCCTTAATCCATGACTTTCTTCTTAATGCGTAACACATACTTTTTGGAAAGCCCAAATCCATATTGTTTAGCGCTTTATGGTCCTAAATCAATAACACACAATTCCCCATTGTGCAGCACATCTCGCTACAAAATCCGAGCGCACAGACCCTCAATCTTTTCCGTGCTTCCATTTCCTTTGTTCCTTGAAACACGCAAATACATATTATATTTTAACATTTCCTGCTGCACTAGCTCCCCTTTGTTCTTCCTGGACTACGCGCGATGATTGGTCTAAAATCACGCTTCCTGCAAGGCGCGTACCACAATGTTTTTCATATTCTAAGTTTTAAGGGGTCATTTCCTCATTTTTCATTTCTAAAAGATAGCTGTTTAATTTTGTTTTTTGTGATTTATGGGCTAAATTTAAGTCTTAGGGTTAAGTTCTTAGTACCATGAAGCAGAGCTAATTTGGCTCTATATTTTATTTCCCAATGTTGTCATAGCTTAATTTTGTGTTTTAGGGGGTTTTAGTAGTTGTGGTGGATTTTTCAAAGTATTTTGGGCTTTATTGGAGGTCATTGGAGGTTATTGGTGGTTTTCTGGCTTCAGGGAGGTCGGATGCTTCTAGGTGGGCTGCCTGCCTCAGTTATAGAAGGCTGGGAAGCGTTCCTAGAGGGATTTTATTCAAATTGGCTGTCAAAAGTGCCAAATTTGTTGCTGTGCATGGATTTTTTAGATGATGGTCTGTGTGTACATACTGAATAAGACAGTTTGGGGCAACCTTAATTATCATACATCCATCCAGTAGTGATATCATTGTTCCTCACTCAGTTTTCACTTTTTTTGGCCATGATTGGCTGTGTTTGTTGCAAGGTTAGTTCTTTGTTTAACTCAACTTTGGCAACTGGTCTCTCTAGTTTAGCTTTGAAACCTACATCAAGTATTATTGCTGTTTTCTGTTCAACAAGTGCACAGTGTTTTGTTTTTCTAGTGTGTATCTTTCTGCATTTCAGGTTTCTGGTTCTTTGGTTCTCAGTGGTCTGCTATTGGCTACTGTATTGACTTGTTAAGCAGTCAAGAAGTGTGTTGGAAGGAGTATAGTAACAGTCTCTAATCTGCTGTAGCAAATAAATCTCACCTGGTATTTCTCAAAAGGACAGGGTTTTTTCTCTTCAGTTTTACTCCAACTCCCTTGGTCAAGGCCTATAGCTAGTACTATAGGATTGTCTACATTGCCTATTTTTTTTTCTTTCATCTGAGCAGAAAATGCCTTATTGGCTGGTCATCTAGAAGAAAGAGGCAATAGAGAAGAAGAAGAAAAAGGAAAGGAGGGAAGAATGAAAAGAGGAGATGAAGAAAATGACAACAACTAAATTACTAGAATAAAATGAAATGACTTGAAGGGAAAAGTATTATTGTGTAAGTATTTTATTTTCTCTGCTATAACAAAACAATATCTAATATTAAAAAGACTCTTGAAGCAACCTATAGATTATATATAGTTGATAAATTTAAAAGGGTTCAGTGTCAGAATGAAATTTAAAAAGTAAATAAACTATTTTGTAATAATTTTATGAAATTATAGATATAGCGTAATTAATTATAGTGATAAGTGATGAAGCTTCAGGGGATCATCCAATGCCCTTTTATAGGCAAAGGGCCCTCTGAAGTGCCATAAAAATGTATGTATAATGTATATTAAATGTGAGAAATAAGATAAAAAAATATAATAAATGTAACATGAATATACTATTGAAACTAAAACATGATTAAGAGCCCATTTCCTACTGATTAAAACCCAAACTGTCAGCCAGGCTATATGGAGATTCAAGTAAAATCTTATGTTAAATTGAAATAAAATAAAATAGGATTCAAATATATACAAATTAAATATTATATTAAAATAAAATTGTATAACAATATTTTTAAATAAATTTTTATATTAATTTTATTATTATATATACACCACACAAAATGGGGGGTGGACTTGCTAGCAAGTCAGCAACCTTGGACCCAAACTCACCACAGATTCAACACACATTGAGCTATTGATAATGGAACCATAAAGTCAGGGATGAACACCACTCAGCCGAACAGTTATATATGGGTGTTCAAGTAGAGTTCAGTATGAGTTTAATATGAGTTCAGGTTGGGGACTTGCTAGAAATTCCACCCCCTATATTGCATAGTGATGCTTTATATAAATTAAAATACAATATAAAAACATATTCTATAAGAAGATTGGTATATTTTTATTTAATTAATGGTTATAAATTAATAATTAATTAATTAAAAATTATTATAAGTAATTACATTAACTTATAATTTAATTAATTAAATTTATAATTATATATATTAAATCATAAAAATAGAATACTATACAAAGTTATTGAGCACCCTTTTTATTCATCATAGGGTCAATAAATCAATAAATAAATAAATAAAATAAAACAAGTAAAAAATTTAATTTGATTATTTTAATAACATAGTAATTTTATTAAAATACTTACTTGTTTAAATTTCAAAGATTATTATACTAGTACAAGTAATAGTTTACTTACTCAATATTTTTTAAAACTATAAAACTATATTAACTAAGTATAAAAATTTTTACATCACAAATATTATAATTTTCTTGTTTCACTAACAATTAAATTTTATACAATATAACAAAAAGGTAATATGTTTTGTAATTACTATAGTTACATCTTTCTTTTGTTTAAAAAATCAGTATCCTAGTTAAACTATTAAATTTTTACAAGGTTTAAAGTAGTGGATAAATTGGGTTCTTTAATTGTGTTTTAGTAAATAGTTACATAGCAACCCTTATTTCCTTGCTAAACTTCCTTTCAATAATTTCCTTTCTTTGACTCTGTATATACACTTAGTGAAGTCTCAGAGGGCATCATTTTCCTATTTAAATGCTTTGGTTTCTAACCTTGTATTCCACATTACTTACATTACCTTACAATTTACTATTTACATCATTTTTGTTGCAAATATAAGTTTCTTTCTATAAATTTTATCATTGTGTTTAACATAATAAAATTAAGAAATATATCTATATACAGGCTGCTTTAAGAGCTTTTCAAGTTTTTAAATTTGTTTTGTTATAGTAGAGAGAATAAAACTTACTTACTTGTTGAAATTAAATTGTCATGTCCAATAGTTGTTTTTGTTAAAATCCTTATTTTCCTTATAAGATCTTGTTTTTAGCTGTTTTAGTTATTCTTCTCCTTCTCTTTCTGTTGTATTTTCCTTATTCTTCTAGAAAAACCACTGAAAATTGGGAGCCCTTCCCAATACAACATTTTCAACTTTTTGTACCAATGACTTGACACATGGACCACCCTTATTGGCCGGTCGCCTAGAAGAAGCAGGAAAAGAGGAAGAAAAATAAGAAGAAGAAGGAGGAGAAGAGAAATAAGAAGAAGAGTAATAAAAAGAGGGAATAAAAGGAAGGACAACAATAGGATTTTTAATGGACTTGCAACAGGTACTGGTATTATTATAATTTTTTTAAGTACTTTTTTTTTCTCTCTGCTTAAACAAAAAAACTAGATAATATTAAAACTCTCTTAAAGCAACCTAGTATTTGTATAATACTTTTAATTATTAAAGAGGTAATCACTGCAATAAAATCATTTAGTTCAATATATGTTTGTACTTATTTATTATAAAAATAAAGTGTAATTTAATAGTAATAAAGTAAGTGATGGAGTTAAAGGGGGTTTCCCAAGGCCTTTATATAGGCAAGGGGCCCTCTGAAACACCACAAAAAATTTATATTGTGAGAATAAAATTAAACAGTAATGAAATAAATGTAACAAAGATGTAAGGGAAAGAATATAAAACAAGTAACAAACATGACTAAGAGCCCATTTATCCACCAATTTAAACCCAAACATTGTATTAAAATTAAGTAAAAAATTAAAGTGGTCTGAAACACATTATTAAACCATTTAAGACAAGACATGTTTCATAATATATTTAAAATAGTAAACAACTTAAGTGAAACATCAAAAATATACTATTTTGGAAGTATGATTAATTAAGTTAGTATAAAACATGAATAAATAATTGTTTTAAACTATTTCATTATTGTAATAACTATTTTGATTCAAAAAATAATCAATTTAATGAGATTACTAATTTAAAGTAAGAATTTTAATATTTTTTATTAAGTAAGTGTTTTAACTTATTTAATAATTTTTCTGACACAATTCAGTATCAAAGAAGCACCAAATATTTATGGATTATAGGATATGTATAGAATTATTTAAAATTTATATATAATTACTTAATTAATAAAATTATGATTTAAATTTATAAATTATAACTATACTATAATATTATATTAATTAATTAATTATTTAAAATTATTAAATACATAAAAAAGTGCTCATACTTTATAGAATACAATGTATTATTTATTTATTTAATTTTATATACAATTTATAGTAATAAAATTCATATAACTCTTATATTAATTTATTATCATGAGTTAGTTATGTAATTTTATTGTTCAATATAATATTAATTTAAATGCATAATATAAATAAACATTTGCCCATTTTAAGGCCCAATAAAATATTATAAAATTTACTGGGATCCTGGTAAAGCCTGGCTGACAACCCTTGTGCAAAAAAAAACTTTTTCCATGGCCCTGATTCAAAATAGTGTTTTAGAAAAACAGTTTAAATATAATTAAATAGTATATATATTAGTGTGATTTTTTTATCACTATAGTAAGTTAACCTTTGCTCCTAACAAATTTTGACTTTGAGATTTTATTGCAATAACAGTGTCATTAGGGGGCATCAAAGCTGACCTATCTGCAAATAGGGATCAGGACTTTTTTTTCCCAGGATTAGAAATTATTAATTGCGGAAGATTTTTATCCACTAGCCCCAGGGCTAGTGGATAAGGAATCCATGATAATGCATTATCCTGCCTCTTATACATCAATTTCCATTCCTACTTCCTGATCCCAAACTCATCACATCCATGATATATTTTTAAGAAAGTCACATGACTTAGAATTGCTGATTCCCTCCTTAAGTCTTTCCTAACTCTATGCTACTTAATTATGGTGGCAAACACTTAAAGTTTTTTTCTATCTACACACCCCAACTGCACATTTGGCGGTGATTTCCCACTTCCCTCATCACATAAGCCTTCCACCGACAACTATGAAACACCTCTCTACTAGGCAGCTACTACACCCAACTATGAATGCTATTGCTTTACTTTTAGTTCTTTACTATAAAACAGAATCTGATTTAAAAGATCTTTAGCCTATATGTCTTTTATTCCAAAAAGTGTTACATAATCCAAGGGGGCCAAATCATCATCATGATCCCAGATATGATCTCCACTCCATTCTCAACATTCCTCAACTATTTCAAACTTCTCCCAATTATTTCTTCAAACTTTATCAACACATCTCCAAACATCCTATACTTCATAACAATTCTCAAAATAAACAGCGTTATCCTCCTATTCAACTTTCTGTTGCACTATGTTGCTTTGGCTCAAATGGAAATGGTGCTGCTGTAATATGTTTGGAAAATCTCTTTACCATAGGATATGGGACAGTGATATTATACACCAAGCGCTGTATGATTGCCATCATTTCCCTCAAGTCTCAAACAATCGCTTAGCCAACTCCACAGCAGCAACTTAAATCCTCTCAAGTAATGCAAGCTGAAGGTTTCCCTGGATGTGTAGGGTTTGTTGATGGTACAGCTATACCTTTGAGTCAAAAGCACACTTATGATGGCAACCATTATTTTGATTACAAAAAAAGGTTTCTTCAAAATGTTCTCCAAATTCACATCCTTCATAAACTAACTTTTTACCTTCTTTTTAGATACTCTATTACTGTTCAACTTGTATGCAATGTCAATAAAATTTTTATTGCTTTTCATAGTGGCTGCCCCGGCTCATGTCATGACTCTTCTGTCTTTCAAAGAATGAGTATTTCTCAAACTCCTGACTCATACTTTTACAAATCTCAGTACCTCTGTTGAGGGGTATTTTGGTCTAGAAGGTTCAAATGGAGGTCCAACAGGGCGTTTAAGTGGAATATTGGACTTTTAAATTCAAGGTACATATTATTTATTTCATTTGTTTACTTAACTCAAAATTTAAGAGTTAAGGGTTTAAAGTATTATAATGATTTATATTTTAGAATTACAGTAATGTAAATACTAAACTTATAAAAAATAGTAATAAATATTTTATCTAATATATATTTTATAAAAATGGTAAGTAAAAAGAATGAGTTAAAAAGCACAAAAAGAGAGGGTCTTTTATAGGAAAAAGGTGAGAGATAATACACAGAGTTAAAAACTATCAATAAGGAAGTGTGAGAGAAAAACTTATTGAAAAGAAAGAATGTGAATCACAAAAAAGGTATACTAAAATGATGCATCAATAAAAAGGTATCACATTATTTGATATAATTTAAGAGTTCCCTTTAATTGTCACACTTAGTATAAAAAATTTGATTTAGAATTTTATTTTAATTGAATTTTAAATTTATTAATAAAGAAATTTGAATTTTTAAACTCTAGTATTTTTAATAAATTTTATTCCCTTTTCAACTTGTTATTGAGCACAGTGTTAGGGAGTAAAACTAAATGGGAAATTATTACTAATTCTACTTAATTACTAAATTTACTTATTGTACTTAGTTAGTTTATTGTAAGTAATAAATAAGTAAATATAAATAATTAATAATAAGAATCAAAAAAGGCGTGGCTTCATCTCAGTAAGATAATTAATTATTTTACTGGATAAGTCTAGTAGCCTGGCTGACAACCTCCTTGCAGACTCTGAATATGCAAATGGAAAGTACATTATACCTGCTTTCTGTGGTGCAACTATAGAAAATGACCTCAAAAACACCTTTAATTATCACCTTGCCCAATCATGAGTATGGATTGAACATGCTATTGGGATTTTAAAGGGAAGATTTTCTAGTCTCCAGGAGCTCAGAATCCAATTTCAAAAAAGAATGGAAATCAAAACTGCAAATCATTGGATAATGACTTGCGTTATACTTCACAATATCCTAGCTGATTTAAAGGATGAGTGGAATTATCTTTATGAAGAAGAGGATCCTGAACCAGCATTGGCTCTCCCCTCCCTTGAATCACAAAACATTCATTCAACCAGCATATGCTCTGTCATTATGCCTATTACTCTCCAAAATTTCTCTTCACCACCCTTTTAAATTATTTTTTTGTACTCTCCCAATTTTGAACTTCCTTGTTTTTTTCACTTGTGTAATTTTCATGTTCCATGTTTTAATCACTTGTGTTGGTTATTTTTTTTTTCATAACTAAAATTTTGAATTTGCTGTCAATTCTCTTTTTTTGGATGTCTCATTTGTTTCATTTCATCAGCTCAACATGAAATTGCATATTTTCTGCAATTGCATAATTTTTCACTGTTTCATTTTTTCATTCATACCTCATATCCATTTCCTCCTCTCCTCAAATATCCATCAAATTTTTTTAATTCCTCTATTTTCTCATCTCATCTCTCCAGGTAAGTCATTTTTTTCTTATTTTTGATTTTTTTACTTGCTAATAATTTATTTTTTCTCTTTTTTTTTTTTCCTTTTTTTTTATTTTTTTTGTCCTGTGCATGCTTTTTTTTTGGTTTTCAAGGTTAGACTAATTTTGTTTTATTTGTTTATCTTTTTTTTCTTTTTTTTCACCCTCCATCATCCCCCTTTCTCCCCTCCTTGTCTTCCTCCATACCCCCTTTCTCCCCTTCTTGGCCACCTCAACTCCCCCTTTAATCCCTCCTTGCCATCCTCAACCCCCCCCTTTACCCCCTCATTCCCACCTCAAACCCCCCCACACACCCCCCAGTACCTACTTATCAAATGAATATTGATTGTTCTTGATTTTTCATTAACTTATTGAATCTATAACAATTCAATAAGTTATTAAACTATCATTAGCCATTGTTCACTAACTTATCAAATTGTTACCGATTTGATTCAATGGGTGTAGGGGGTTTGTGCAGGGGTTTGAGGGGGGGTTGAGGCAGGTCTGAGGGGGTAAAGGGGGGGTAAAGGGGGGATAAAGAGGGGGGTAAAGGGAGGGTAAAGGGGGAATAAAGGGGGGGGGGGTTTGGGGCGGGTAAGGAGGGGTTGAAGGGGGGGGTAAAAGGGGGTTAAAGGGGGGATTGAGGGGGTAAAGAGGGGTTAAAGGGGGGGTTTTGAGGTGGGAAAGGAGGGGCTAAAGGGGGGTTTGAGGAAGGCAAAGAAGGGTTAAAGGGGGGGGATTGAGGAAGTAAAGAGGGGGGAAATTTTGGGGGGCATTTTGAAGCAAGAAAAAAAAGACTAATCTCTTCTTTTTAAATTTTTTTTACAGAAATTTTTTTTCTTTCCCTTAGTTTCTGGACATTTCCCCCTGTTTCCAAAATAAATCAGGTAATTTATAATTTTTTATTTGTATTTGTTTTTGCAAACAATTAATTATTCTGAAATTTACTGAATTCATTTTTTTTAAATTTTATTTTAATAAATTGGATTGAATGATATCAAGTATTTTTCCAATAGCAGGTAAGTAGTTTTTAATTATTTAATTATTTTTTATTTTTTTTTTGCAATTAAATTTACCGAATTTGTTTAAATTTATTTTTTATTTACTCACCACACAATATGGGGGGTGTACTTGCTAGCAAGTCTGCAACCTTGGACCCAAACTCACCACATATTGAACACACATTGAGCTATTGATAAAGGAACCATACAATTAGGGATGAACACCACTCAGCGGAAAAGTTTTAGGCAGGCGTTCAAGTAGAGTTCAGTATGGGTTCAGTATGAGTTCAGTCTGAGTTCAGTCTGAGTTCCATCTGAGTTCAGGTTCAGGACTTGCTAGCAAGTCCACCCCCAATATTGCATAGTGACTATTTTTTTTTTTGGTTAATTTGTTTGTTGTTTCAAGAACTTTATCTGGTATTTAATAAACCATTCAGGTTTTTTTTTGATTTTAATTTTTTTGCAATTTATTAAACAATTTTTTTTTTCTTTGAAATTTTTTTTCTAGGATATTACCTGGTATTTCAATAATAATTCAGGTTTTTATTTTTAATTTTTAATTTTTGCTAAATTTTTTGCTGAATTTTTTGCAATTTTTTTTTTTTACCAAATTTTTTTTTTCTTTTCAATTAAGTTACTGATAATTTTTTATTGTTAGGTTTTTTTTAATATATTTATTTTTTTATTTTAATTTTTTTTGCTTTATAATTTTTTTTTCCAGAACATTGTAGACAATCCTATAGTACTAGCTATAGGCCTTGAACAAGGAAGTTGGAGTAAAACCAGAGAGAAAACCCCTGTCCCTTTAGAAAAATATAGTGAGATTTACCTGCTACAGTAAGTTGGTTCCTGCTTACCGAAAGCCCCTTTTCCAACATACTTGACTTCCTGATCAGTCAAGAAAGTAGTCTCCAGACAGACTACCAAACCAAAGAACTGAAATGTAGACCAATGTCCACACCAGAGAAAGCAATGATACTTGATGTAGGCTGCAAATCCACACCAGAGACAGCAATAATACTTGATATAGCTTGCAAGAATACACCAGAGAAAACAGTTGCTAAGTTAAGTTAAATGAAGAACTCACTTTGCAACAAACACAGCCAATTGTGTCAAGAAAACAGTAAAAAATGAGTGAGGAACAAGGATATCACCTCTGGATGGTTGTATGATAATTAGAGTTGCCCCAAACTGTCTTATTCACTATATACACACAGACTACTAACTAAGAGCCCATACACACCCACAAATTTGGCGTTCCTGACCACCAAATTGCATAAAACCTCCCTATAAACACTTCCCAGCCCTCTAGGACTGAGGCAGGTGGTCCACCTGACGTCAGGAGGCCCACCTGAAGCCAGAAAACCACCAAAAACACCCAAAATACTACAACTACTGAAACCTTTAAAAAACATAATTATGCTATAACAAAATTGGGACATGAAATGTAGAGAAAATTCAGCTAATTCCAAAGGTCCTAAGCAATTAACCCTAAGACTTAAGGTTAGCCCATAAAACACAAAAAATAAAATTCAACAGCAATCCTTTAAAATGAAAAATAAAACATTATCCTCCAAATACTTAGACTATGAAAAATGTCATCAAGACATAAAATATAGAGAAACACCTGGGATATCCATTGATAGTATTCACATCCCTGTAGTCCCAATATTTGCTGAGTAATTCCAGAAAAACACCTAATTATTAAACAATGCCATTTAAGGCATACCAAAACAACACCAAATAAATCAACAAAGGGCTCTGCCAATGTTGGAAGACCACATCCTCCCTCCAATAGAGAATGTCCACATTCTCCTTTACCACAACCACCATGTTCAGCTTTCATTCAAAATCTGCTACTGACATGGGCCCCTGCAAATACTGCATTGACAACAAACTCATCTGCACCATAACACCACCGGCTCATCCCTACAGAACCTCCTGTGATGCCTGTAACTCTAGGAAGAAGACTTGCTTCAGACCTGGTCCATTTTCCTGTTCAGCATATTCTCCTTCTCCACAACCTGATCCACCTTCTACCAGCACCAAAAGATTGAGGCCATCTGTCCTGCATCCCAGACTGGTCCACAAATTACACCCTTCAAAAAAGAGTGCCGACCCTGCTACTACCACTAGCTCTACCATCCCTGGTCTTTCTGATGGTAAGCCAAAAACTTCTTCATACTGGACTTCAATTGGACAAATTTCCAGTTCATTTCCCTCCTGAAAGTGATGATGACAATGTGGGAACCATTGAAGCACCCCCCACATAATCCTTTTCTCACCATCAAGGACAAATTTCAACAACATTCTTCTCAAAAAAAGCATCTCTTACTAAACTACTTCCAGTCCACTCCATCTAAGAACCCACAGGATCTTGAGAAAAGGAGGAACCTCATACACCAGTTCAAAGCCAATGCTGAAAATTATGTTACATCTCTTGATTCTCTTCTGCCTCCTGACTCTTGATTAATCTCTTGACTTAGAAATAAAAAATTATTGACCTCTCCAAACTTCCTTAATGTAGCCAATCATCATAAAAAAGTTCCTCAGTTTATAGTCTTGGGGACTAATCCTCAGTTTTAAGTCTTGGCGGACTAACAGCCCTCATTTTATAGTCTTGGGTGACTCAAAACCCTCAGTTTATAGTCTTGGGGGACTAAAAACCTAAATCAAAAAGACAGAACCAGAGATCAAAACAATTAAGACCCAAAGAAACAAACTAACATTCTGGGGTAACTGTTCTACAGAGAAGCCAGCTCATCAGTTATCCCCACACTTGCCTTAACCAAATTCAGAGACTCCCCCTTGGATGCCCTCTACCAGAATCACAGCAACTCCTATTATCAGTTTATAGTCCTAAAGGACTCAACCATTAAACCATTCTCAGTTTATAGTCTTGGGGGACTGTACCATTTCTCAGTTTAAATTCTTGATGGACTGACCAGTGTTCAGTTTAAAGTCTTGACAGAATGCTGCAGTTTTCAGTTTAAAGACTTGACGGACTGACCAGTGTTTTGCATAGCAAAGGCGGCTCCACCACCATGCAAAATTCTCCACAGCCAACCTTCTGAGCTTCCACTCTTTCTTCATCATCTACACATCACTGATAAATTTTTTTATTCATCTCTATTCTCTCCATTATTGATCCTTCACAGATTATGGCTGGATCACCCAATTTTGACCCGTTGGACCTTCCCTGCTTCACTGCTCCTAAGTACTACACTTATAAACAGTGCATACACATGTTCAGACCTTGCAGACTCACTCTTCCTACTTCCCAGGCAAAATTCTATAACAGGTCTTGTGATTCTTGCAATTCCAAAAAGAAAAGATGTGACAGAGATCCCAACTACCCAATACCTCCGCCTTCACCTTCACACAAATATGTATCCAGATCTCCTACCAGGTCACCAGAGCTTTGACCTGCTTCTTTCAGAAGATCACACCATTCTATTCCCAAAACCATTCCTAAAAGACAAGCTTTATCTTCTCAAGAATCTGCTTTTCTCTCTGAGAATTCAGAAAAAATGGCATCAAAATCAGCTCCTAGGCTTCTAGACCGCATCCAGGTGGCTCTCCTGACATTGGGCGGCCCACCTGCCTTGCCAGAAAACAAAAATCAGGCTCAGAACTCCCAAATTCAGCCAGAAAACAGCCAAATTCTTCCATCCAACACCAATAACTCTACACCACAACCTCCTAATTCTCCCAGAGCAATTCATACCGCCACCATTTCTTCCTCCATAAACACCAAAAATTCCAACCTCTCTATAAGGCCTTCTAGAGGACCCACTGCAAACACCAGAACAGCCAACACTGTTCCTAAACAAAAAACTCCTGTTACTTCAGGAAGAAACAACTTCACCTCCCCTCTGGCTGCCAATTATTCCTCTGATAGTTCTCTTTCCTCTAGATCTGCATCCAGCAGATCACAATCAGCTACCAGATCACCATTGCCTGGTCATTCCTTCAATCAACATGGCACTCCTCCACCAGTATCTACCAAACCTGCACCAAGCAATAATATAAACAACAACAACAAAAACAGCCCTGCTTCTGAAACCAGGTCACAGGAGCCTCCTTCTTTTCCTTCATCTTCTCAACACCATTCAGAGGATTACCCTGAAAATCCATACCACCATCTGGTGGACCCTCCTACAACATCTATTCAACACTCTTCAGCCATCCAGATTCCAGCTGCATACAAATCTGAAAATCTCACAATCTTTAAGTACCAAAATAAAATAACAAAATTCAATTTATTCAACAGAGAATAATTATTGAACCAATTCTTTTGTTTAGTTGGAACCCCGCCTGCTGCAGCTGAATTTGAAACTGGCCAGCCCCTAGAAACTACTTTGACACTGGATTACTCTGATATGAAGCAACACCTAAGCATGATGTGTTCAAACATGCTTAAGGCCTTTGCTCTCCATTGTCCGTTGAGGGATTTTGAGAAGAATCTCAGAAAACAACTCCTTGATGAACACTGGAAGATGTCTTGAATTATCAAGCACACTTTCCAGCACTCCATTCCCGCTTCTTCTTCTTCCCAAATTTTCCTTCTGACCCAGTTCCTGACCACTATAACCCATATACTTTCTCCAGCCGCCTGCACTACAAAGAACACATTTCTTCCTCTAATCCAAAAAAGAAACAAAAACGCCAACACCATCTGGACCCACCACCAGAGGCTTCTTCATCCCGTCATTAAATAAAAGAATTAGAAAAAATCACTAAATAGAAAAATAATAATAAAAGCAAACAGATATATATAAAAAAATATTTTATTTTATTTTAATTTTAATTTTAAATTATAATTTAATTTTTATATTTATATTTAAATTTATTTTTATTTTTATATACTAAACTACTAACATACTTAAAAATTTTGAAAATGAAATTAAAATGAAATGAATAAAATAATATGAAATAAATAATTATTACAAAGGGTATCCCTCAGCCAATTGATGAGCTGATCCCCTGATACCTTACCCACATCCAAGAGTACCTTGATGTGGATACACCTTTAAATATTTTAAAGATTTAAGATAAAAAAATTAGAGATTAAAGAAAATAATAAAAAATGAAACACAGAAAAAATGAAATAAATAAAAAAATAAAATAGCATTGCCCGGCCAATCAATGAGCCTTTCCCCACCAATGCTTGCCCACATCCAGGTGACCCTGATGTGGTAACACCATAATTGTGTGATTTTTCCCTCTTTACTTCCTAATAACCCCCATTAAAAACATTAAAAGAAAAAAAAGAGAAAAAAGAGAAAAAAAGAAAATAATCTAAAACTACTATCTAACACAACCATAAACCAAAAATCAGAAAAAAAGAAAAATTCTGGCTCCATAGAAAATCCAGTCCAAATAAATGATCACTGGGTGGGCTCCCTCCAATAAGTAACAATGATGGGAGACCACCAGTGAACAGCCACCACTCCAAGGAAATAAAGAAGCCAGTCCAAAGCCATTTTAAAGTCATGATGGACTAAAAACCTGAATAAAAAAAACCAGAACTAGAATTCAACTAGGAAAAACTAAATAATTGAAATAGACATTATGGGGTAACTTTTCTACAGAGCAGTAAGCTCATCAGTTACCCCCACACTTTCCAAAATAAAATCTAGAAGCCCCCCCTGGATACCTTCTAACAAAAACACAACATCCAACACAAAAACAAAAACTAATAATCATGTAGAGTCCGGCACTTGAAGAAAAAAATAATTTCCAGTTTAAATTCATAGTGGACTAAAACCTGTGAAGAAAAACTAATACTAGGGTTCAAAAAAATTAAGAGAAGGGGTTGGAAACAGACAATCTGGGGTAACTGTTGATAGAGCAGCCAGCCCATCAGTCACCCTCACACTTGCCAAAATAAAATCTATAAGCCCCACCCATGGGTACCTTCTAGCAAAAAATATTTCCAACAAAACAGATGCACAGCATCACCAAAATCCAAAATTAAAGAATGGTCTATAGTTTATCCTCATTGCGGAGTCAATCTTCTTCACTTATAGTGCCTCTGGGGTAAAATATCTACACTTGGTCAGCAGCCACTCTCTTCTTTAAGACTGAACCATCCAACTCTTCCAAAAAAAAAGAACCTTCAGACACCTGAGATCTGACTCTGTAAGGTCCATTCCATATGTCAGCAAAAATCTTTCCCCACTGACTCTCCAAACTTCTATTATACACCAAAACTAAACAACCAGCTTTCAAAGGATTCCTGATCTATGAGCCAACTTCTTGTCCCAGTATCTGACTGATTTATTTCTTAACTTCATCATTCTAGAGTATGCCTTCTCTTGAAATTCCTCTCTACATTCTAACTGCTGCATCCTGGAACAGAGCAAATCTTCTGTTGAGAACACATCATCCCAATCAATTCCCAGATAAAAGAAAGCTTCCAAATTCACTGGTAGAACAGCTTTCTGAACAAAAATTAATTCATAAGGAGAATAGCCAGTTTTCCTCTTCACAGTGACCCTATCAGATAATAACACCAAGGGTAAATAATGCCTCCATTTTTCAGCACTATCTCCACACATCTTCACCAAAGCATTCTTAATAGCTTGATGGCCTCTTTCAACAATACCTTCAGCTTCAGGATAATAAGATGTAGCCACTCTAACTTTAGAACCACTACTTGCCACTGCTTCTTTGAATTCAGCTCCAAACTCTGGCCCACCATCAACAGTAACCAACTTCATCAACCCATATCTAAATACCCATTCCTTCTTCAAAAATTCTGCCTTATTCTTGGAAGTCAAATTGACCAGAGGCTCTGCCTCCACCCAACCAGACAAATCATCCCTGGCAACAATCAAGTATTTATACATGCCCTCTTTAATATGGACAGCATCCAAACTGACTCTTCCAAAAACGGTTGATTAACCAGTAGCATGGCCAACCTCTTTAGGTTTCAAGTGACTTCTTCTTTAAAATTCTTCACAATATTGAACCCAACCCTGCACAGCCAACTTCATACCTAGCCACCAAAATCTGTCCTCTACTCTTCTATAGGTCTCCCAAAAGCCTCAATGACTAAGGTCTTCATGCAAAGACTTCAACACCAACTCTTGACCCTTCTTTTGAGTCACCACAACTTGAGGATTTGGATTTCTCCTCTTCATCAACAACCTTCCTGAAACATAGAATCCAGGACTCTTCTTCTTGATTGCCACCCAAGTATCTTCATCACAAATATCTGGCCTCTCCAAGGTTAACACATATTCAACCAAAATAAAATAAAACCCAGTTTGACCCCAGGTCTTGTCTTCAAAATCCAAGGGTACAACACTATCATCAAAATCACCAGTGTGCACATGAGCAACACAACCTGCCCAACCAGAACACCAATCCCTAAACTTTGGTACATCCTTTCCCTTCCACTGAATCTTATGAGAATCCAGTTCACTAGCATAACACCATTTTCTAAGTTTGAGCCATCCCAAACAAAAGCCCCATCTTCATCAACAAAAACATCCTGATCACCATAATCAAGATCATAACCATCCAGTTTAACCTCTTGGGAGAGGAGAGAACAATCATCCAGTTTAGCTTCATGAACGAGGTGACAACAATCTTCCAGTTTAGCCTCATGGGGGAGGAGAGAAAAATCTACAGCCTCCTTTGTTCTGGCCCTAACAACTGCAACATCTTCAACAAACTCTTCAGAATCAGAATCTTCATCTGTAGAAGGTCTTCTTGACAATCCATCTGGCATTGTAAAAGTTTTACCTGGCTTGTGCACCAGGTCAAAAGAAAAATGTTGAATAAACACCACCCACCTAGTCATTGGAGCCTTTGGAAGACTAGGTGTGTTGATCATTTGAACCAGAGATTTTGCATCCACCTGCAGCTCAAAATGCTGCCCCCACAAAAAAGTTTTTAGCTTCATCAAAATTTTTGCTACACCACACAATTCCAAATTTGGCTGAGAATACCTAGATTCCACCTCATTAAAAACCCCAGACTCATACTTTACTGGCCTGAACTTCCCAGCTTTATCTTCCTGAGACAAAACAGCACCACCAGCAATATAACTTGAGTCCACCGCCAGATATATTTTTCCAGATTCTCTTCCATAATCAAACTTTTAAAGAATAATATCTTCACCTACTACCTTCTTCAACTTCTGAAAAGCCTCTTCACACTCTTCAGTCCTTTCCCACTCTGCATCTTTCCTGGTCAGCCTCCTTAAAGGTGAATCCAACAAAGAAAAATCTTTAATAAAAATCCTGAAATACACACAAACTCCCAAGAATCCCCTGACTTCAGTGGTATTCTTAGGCCTTGGCCATGACTTAATTTTATTAACTTTTTTCTTTGCCATAATCCTTCCCTCTTTACATACCACCTGACCCAGAATTTCCAAATCAGGAACACAACAACAGAATTTTGACCCTGAGATGGTCAAACCAGCCTCTTCAATCCTAAACAACACTCTCTCTAGAGCTATTGCATATTCCCAAACAAACCTCCTTATACCTGGGTTCTCCTTCAGGACCTTGTTCTAATAATCAGTGGATGGTCCTTTGATTCCACAATAATCAATAAAAATACCAGCATGAGTAGGAACCTCATCCTGCAAAATCCAAGCCATTAATGCTTGATATACTGCTACTGAATTATTTAATCCTTGAAGCAACCTATTGAGCTGAAATCTTCCCAAAGGAGTCTCAAAAGTTGTAAGTGGCCTTGAATCTGTATGAAGTTTCCTCTCATCATAAGCACCCATAAGATCACCCAAAACATAACACACCCTTCCAGAAAAAGCTTCAACGAAATTCTCTGCACTTGGCAGCATACAAGCATCCTTGATAGTGACTCTATTCAAGGCTTTAAGATAATGAAACACCCTCAGCTTCCCATTCTGCTTCTTTACACAGATAACTGGACTTGAGTAACTGGATGTTGACTGTTTGTATAAACCAGTCCCAACTCTTTCCCTAAGAATCTCTTCAAATTCATCCCTGATAGCAGCTGTAATTGGAATAGGTTTTATTTGCCAAGGTTCATGAAAAACCATAGGAATCAAGTAAGGTTCCCCATAAGAGTGTTACAACACACCCCTTTCCTCTTCAACAAATTCCACAGATTTCTCCCTCAGCACAATATTGTTCAACAACAACTTCTTTTCTTCATAAGACAATCACCCATCAGGATTGAAATTAATAACTTTCAACCTTTCCACAGTCACCCTAGCTGTCTCTACAAAATCAGGAGGATTATTCACCAGAGGATTACAGTACAGATCTCTTGAAAAAGGAGGATTCAAACTTACAGGCATAGCCTTGTTGACAGGCCTAATCTTCTGCACTACCTTCTTATACTTTTCAGCTCCACCTTCCACTTGAGGGATCTTTACAACATCTTCTGGAAAAGACCTGAAACAAAAACCAAGGGTTTCCCTGTTTCTCACATGTTTAGCCAAGGTAATGTTTTTGAAAGGTGTAGAAGAAACCCTAGCAGTGCACAATAGGGAAGGCTTACCTTTATTCCCCAATCTTACAATCCCAAACTTTTCCACAATTCCACATCTTCATCTTCTCTTCCATCTTCTAAATCTTCAAATCTTGATCCATCTGCTGAATCACATCTTCTAATGTTGTGCAGTTTATCCTCATGCTGGAGTCCCACAAATTGATCATGCCAATCTTCTTTCTTCAAAATTTAGTGCAGTTTAACCTCATGCTGGAGGCCCAAAAATTAATATTGATGATCTTCACAAAAATATTTTTTGTCTTATTTCTTAATTATCTTCAGATTTTTTTTGTGATTTTCTTCAGTTATCTTGAAATTTTTATTTTATTTTCTTGATTTTTCTTCTAGCCTACAAAAATAACCAGGGGTTTTCCAAATGCTCACAGGTGTGGCCAAAGTAATGTTTTTGAAGGGTGTAGAGGAAACCCTAGCAGTGCACAATTGGGAGGACTTACTTTTAGACCCCAATCTCACCACTCCACAGCTTTTTTGTATATCTTTCAATAAAGATATATAACAAATCTTCTTATTTAAGCTTGAATCAAACATAATTGAGAGTCTTGAGAGAGAACAGATACTTGATTAAAAACTTGAAGAATAATTGCAGAGAAGAGAAACTTTAAAAAGAGAAAGTTGAAAATCCACTTGGTATATCTCCAAGGGAGCTGCCCTACTACAACCTGGTATTTCCTCATCTTGGGGTGAGGCTGTAGCACTAGGGTGGTCAGCCCTCATCACTTTAAAAAAGACAGACTCCCACTAGATCCTGAGCTACACTCCAAAAAACCAGAGGCAGCACCTACTTCTCTTCTTCTCCTACAACAGTACATGTACTGGCACATTGAAGACAAACCAGGCCTGGTCTCCCAGCCATCCTCTCCAGGGGATGATAACCTCATATGAAGTCTCCTTTCATCTTCACCAGTCAACTCCAAACTGATTCCCAAATCAAATTGATAGCCAATTCTTGCCTGAAAATCCATCAAGAATGGCCCACCAAAAACAGCTTTTACTGTTCCTTTGGCAATGTAAAAATGAACCTTACCGGATGCTTGACCAACATCTAACTTCACAAACTCAGATGTTCCAACCAATTCAATGACATGGCCACCAATCTCTCTCAAACTTCCACCAATACCCATTTTTATGGGGAGGCCCAGGTGAGTAGCCTCAAACAAAGAAATAAGGTAAATCTGACAACCTGAATCCACCAATGCCCTAGCCTCCCTGCCATTCAGAGTGACATTGAAATAACCCAGAGGTGAAGAAAAATGAGTTTATGACCCCTCACCAAATTTTTCAGCAGAATCGCAAATGTATTCTACCTTCCCAGAAGAAACCCTTCTCCTGGTCAACAACTTTTTCTGCCTATCAGTAAACCCAGAACTGATAGCATACAAATCCCCACAAGTAAGGGAAACCTGACCCTGATTCATCCTTTTCAGGACAGAGTCCATAACAAGAAACTGGCTGAAACCACTGGCTTCTCAAGTGAGCCCTTTGCTTCACTACCTTGGTCCTAGAAGATTCATGAGGACCAAAACCACCAGCAGATTTACCATCAACAGGAACCAAACCAGATCCCTCACCAGACCCTCTAACTCTGGCAGGATTTGGCAATGAAGCCAAATGGACATCCTCCTCAGAGTCAGAATTAACATCAATAGGCATTGGCTCACCATTCATGTCCAATTCTCCAAAACTAGGGGGACACATATCAGCCATACCCTCATGCATCTTTTACAGCTCCTCTTTGCTGTACTTCTTACTAGCTACACTCAGATTAGGATCCACCTTTGAAGCCTTAGGCTTTGGTTGGGCCTGAGAACTGCTCTTAGGCTTCACCACCTTCCCTGCTTCCACATCATAAACACCAGCCAAGAATTCCCCATTTGACGTTCCACCACAAGAATACAACTCAAATCCACCAAAGGAAGATGTAAATGAGACTCTACTAACCTCCTTTCCCTTGCTCTTTCCATCATCTCTACCTTTACCAGAAGATGAAGCCTCATTTAGCAACTCTTCAAATCTTGGTCTCCTGGAGTTAACATTCTGTCTACTCCTCACCAAGTCCACTGGAGCCTGACCATCACTAGACTTAACATAAGAACCATCTGGTAACTTGACACTTTCCCATCAGATTCCACCTTCCCTTCAGACACATCCCTATTCAGTGCCCAACAATCATTGGACTTGTGGCCCTTCCTGCTGCAATAAGAGCAGACCCAAGGATCACTCTTACCAGACCTCCTATCAAAATCTCTAGGCCAAAAGGAGCCTTATTGACCTTCTGAGCCTCCTGCACAAATATATATAGCTGTTTTGTCAGATCAGCTAACTGCTCCATCACAGGATCAACTTCTTTAGGATTCTCAGGAGCCTTTCCCTTGTTCACACTCTCCTTCTTCCTAGAATCCTCCACATCTTCATAAAAAGCTTCACTGACCTTGCTAACATACTTGGTGCTAGATTCTTGGCAAGAATCCACTGCCAAAAGTTTGAGATGACCCTCCACAAACTCCTTCACCACAGAAAGAGCAGGAAACTTCTGATTCCCATTAGGAAGAATCTTCATCTTGTCCTTCCTTTCCAACTCCTTCAGCACATCAATTCTGACATTCCTAGCCAGAGCAGACCAGAAAATATCCCTTTCATAGTCAATAATCTCTAACTCCTGCATATCCACCAAATAATCAACCACTGGCTCCAACTGAGCCAGAAACTTCCTATAAGTATGGAGGTTGTCCACCCCTCCATAAGGTTGCCATTCACTTGCAATCATATTGAGATACACCATTGAATATATGGATCCCCACATGTCTGTCATCTGCAGACACAAATTTTTCCGATCCTTTCTTCTATAACCCTCCATAGCAGCCACTTCCTTCACCAGAGCCCTGTCACCAATATAGAAGATGACTTGCTTCACCATGTCCAGGTGAGAAGCACCATCCACATTCCCAAAAGCCTCAAACAGCTCCATAAACAACTTCACATCCTCCCCCATAAACATAGACCCCTTCTAGGACTTGATCCTGAAAGACATCCTAACAGAAACAGGAGGATTACCATCCTCAGGTGAACCAGATCCACCAATACCACCACTAGAGAGAGAGGGTCCAGAAGCCGTTGTCTAATAGATTCTAGAAACCAATCTCCAACCACAGATGAGAGTACAAAATAAACAGAAAGTCCAAAAAGCTAGCAAATCCACACCCCATGTTGGGTGCCAGAAATTTAGACAATCCTATAGTACTAGATATAGGCCTTAACAAAGGGAGTTGGAGTAAAACTAGAGAGAAAAACCCCTGTCCCTTTGAGAAAAACCAGGTGAGATTAATTTGCTACAGCAAATTAGAGACTTTTACAATTCCCCCTTCAAAACAACTACTTGCACCACGCAATATGGGGGGCGGACTTGCTAGCAAGTCCGCAACCTTGAACCCTAATTCATATCTTTTTCAGCACACATTGAGGTGGTGATGAAACAATCATGAAGAAATATTGAATTTACTTTGAAAACACCTTGAAACTGATTTGAACCTTCATTGAACCACAGTTGATTAATAGTTCAAAAAATATTCACAGCAGGAAAAAAGTGTGCACTAGATGTCTAGTGCTTTTTTTTGCTTCCTGAATTGATTCCTGGTAGAATTACAAGTGGGACTTCCATCTGATGCCTCCCTCCCCTAATTCTCCCTTATCTTCAATCTGACTTCCTATCCTACCCCCTTATCTCATTTCTAAACTTGCCATCTACTTACCCATTTTCCCTATTCCTTTCCTTCACAGTGAGAAAACAACTCTCCTCTCCTTCCCCCCCTCTCCCTTCTCTTCTCTTCATTTCTCACACCTCCCCCAGACCCTCACTCACCTTTCCCAGCCCACTGTCATTATTTAGTTTTATTTTACTTTGTATTTTTTTCATTTTTCATGTTTCTTCCCTACAAAAATCTTCCTTTTTCAACGATTGGCCACATTTTTTTAGTAAACACAAGCAACTCAAATTCTGAAATATGTATTTAGTTACATTATTTACCACTTGGAATGGGTTATAATTCCTCAAAATTTTATTCCTTGTTATTTCTAATTTATACATATTAATTATTCTCAAGTTTATAAAAAGTTGGCTACTTCCCAAGCCCTTGCATGCCTCCCCAACACTTTTTTCACCTCTTCAATCTCATCGCTCACCTCCCCCAGAAAAATAAAGGAACTGGGGAAGGCTGGGGAAGGTGAGAGAGGGGCTTTACAGGGCTGGGAGAGGTTATAAAATCCCCTAACCCACTTCGGGAAGGCTGGAAAAGGTGAGCAAGGGTCCTTAAAGGGCTAGGAGAGTTGATAAAAGCCTCTCACCTACTACTCACAGCCCTACTTAGTCTTTACAGCACCTCGTTCACATCTCCAGCCAAATTAAGGGACTTGGGAAGCTGGGGGAGGTGAGCGAGGGGCTTTGAAAGTCTGTGGGAGGTAATAAAAGCCTCTCACTCACTTCTCCCAGCCTTCCTTAGTCTTTACAGCACCTCGCTCACATCTCCAGCCAAAGTAAGGGACTGGGGGAGGCTGGAAGAGGTGAGTGAAGGGCTGGAAAGATTGGGAAGGTGAGAAAGGGCTAGGGGAGGTAAGCGAGAGCTGGGGGATGTGGACAATAAACTGGGGAGGTGAGTAATAGTTTTAGAATGTGAGAGAAAGGCTGGTGAGGGCTAATGGAGGTGAGTGGGGTGAGTGAGGGGAATGGGAGGTGAGCGAGAGGTTGCAAAAGGGGTGTAGTTGTGTTAAAAGTGAAAATAGAGTGGAGGGGAGTAGTGAGGAGGGCTTAAACATAGATTTTGAAGCTTAAAGGGTGTAGCAAATGTATCAGGAGGGCTATAAAAGGGTGGTGAGTGGTAATAGAATTAACAGAAATGAAAAAGCAGAAAAATTTGTGTGGAGAGATTGAGAGGTTGTCCATTGAGGTAGTGAAAAATGGAGTGTGAACTTTGTTCTTCGGGCGAACATCAGAGTCCACCCCCTCAATCTACAGCTCTATTCTGCCGATATGGAAAATGATTGATAATTATTTTTTATTGATATTTTTGAACTTAAACCTATAGTTTATACGTCTTTATTTTATATTTTTGATTTACAATGCACTTTAAGACTAAGAAAGTAATATAGTAAAATAATTGATAATGAAATACTATTTTGCTTTTTTACACAATAATTCACAGAATTCTTTTGATAACTATACATGATATAAATAAATAATATAATAGGAAAATTGTAGCAAAAAGTTAAAAACTAGAATAAAACATTTAAAGAAATTTTAAACTATTGAACTTATGTATTTTTTGAGTTTATTGTATTTATTTTTAAATGTAATAGTAAAATATGTTGGTTAGATTAAAAATAGCTTTGAATTAAATTAAATAATTAGGGTAAAGGTTGAGGAAAAGATTTATCCACATATATAACCATTTAGGCTTATTTCTTGTTTTGTGATTGCTATATATAACTGGATAATTGACTGTAATAACTGCAAATTTAAAAAACTTCAATAAGTTATCTACCTCAATATATTTATGATAATCTATTCAGTAACAGAATAAAATATCTGAGTCCTTTCTTTTACTAATTTTTTTTCATTTCAATGACTATATACATTTTCAAAAAAATTATTTATCATGTTTTTGGTGGAACTTAGATTGAACTCTCAATGCAATCTTGTTTCCAAGTGTGGTTCATAATAATTTAAGCCATGAAAAAATTTATACTTTTTTAGAAGTTTTATTAATTACTTTTAAATATAAAAATAATTATATTTTTATATCAAAATATTTTTATTAAACACTTTGAAGTTCTAAAAATAAGTACATATTAAGAATTATTTTTAGATAATATTATATTAAAAAAAGTTTTAAGTTGATTATATATTATTATGATATGATTTCTTTCCATATTACGTATTACGAAACTACCTAAAAATCAATTTTATACAACTATATTACATAAAAAAGATATCAGCTCTTCTGCTTAGATTTAAAGTACTTCAAAAAAACATTATTTTTGCCTTAGGTACACATTATATAGAGTATTCAGAGCATCATATTAATTTTTTAGACTTACACATTTAAGTTGAATGGAAGCCTCACAGGATAAAATTGGTCATTTTGTAAAAAAAAAAATAAGTAAATATCTTTTAAATCAATATATATTTTTATAAAAAGTCAAATTTTAATATTTATGTTTAGTTTAAAATCTGTTATGAAGATTTGAAATATTGCTATTTAAATTAATTTTTATAACAATATAACCATTCCAGTATTGCTTTGTGATAAGGCCAATTTCAAGAAAATTTTTAAATTCTTCTGTTTAAATAAAATATCAAAGGGATTGTTTTTCATACACTTAGAAACTGAATAGAAACATCATATAAGATCTACCAATCAGCATAAATATCATAATTCCAATAAATCATTGATAAATCTTGAACCCATATATATAATTTTACAATTGCGTGTAAGTGTTCAGTTGTGAATTACTCCTATCAAAACTTTGATTCTAATGACTAAAAAAGCGTACCTGAAATGTTTCATTTAATTTATTTTTCAAAACCATAGAATTGAAATATTTTTTCTTTTCATTTAAAACATGGAATAATATTATTTTTAATAAAAAGATGATTGCCTTTACAGCTGCTTTTCTACATGGGTATAATCTAAATTACCTATTGTGTCTTTTTTACAAAATGAATATCATATAATAGTTTTTTAATTTGAAACTGATAGAATTATGAAAAATTACCACTTTTACCTATTTAATTCAGTTCTTGAACAATAATACAATCAAAATATCTACCTGAAGCACATTTTTTAACATGAGATCACTTTTCAAATTATATGGTGCTTATTCCCAGGTTGACACTGAAATTATCCCACAATACAGCATTGAAGCAAAATCAAGTACTAAAATTAAAGTTTAAATAAATTTATACTACTTTGTTTTAATTATCTTTAAATTTTTACATCTAGCTTGAATTTCAGTCTTTCATATGAAAAATTCACTAAGTAGTGATTAATTATTTCAACTCATGAGATTACTCTACCAAATAACCATATTTACATTGAATTTTGATGAAATACATCATGAAGAGTTCCAGAAAATCATATGTGTATTACATTGAATAAATTAATATTGTGAAAATTCTTAGTAGTTGAATATTCGATAGAAAAAAAAAGAGCAAAAAGATATTTCCTTTTAATTTTAATCATCTTCTTGCATACAAAAATGGAAAAAACTGGATTAAAGTTCACTTGTATAAGAATTATAATTCTTTCTAGACATATAATTAAACAATTTATCAATTATTAGTGCTAAGTGTAAAGAAGATATTAGAGAACTTCATTGAAACAGAAATTATGAAAACATATTTCTATCTTTTATTTTTCTTAATTATGAGTCTTTTCACAGTATTCTAGAATAGAAACTTGAGAATTTTTATGGTTCAATATTTTTATTAAATAATTCCATTGAGTTTAAAATAATTATATTGCATAATAAGAAATAATAAAAATACAAACAAAAAAATATCAGGTAATATGGTTTAAATTAAAAAATAAAAGCTTCAAATTCTTGGTTAAAAGGAGTTATCATTAAAGAGAACCACTGATATTATTTTATATTTTTTCAAAAAAAATAGAATAAAATAATTAGAGAGGTTAAAAGTGATGTTTTTGAAATAAATAGTATAATTTTCAGTCTTTTAAGTGATCAGGTGAAATTCAAAAGGAAAATGAAAATGAGTTTTGTGAAAAAAATTCTGTGAATGGATCAGATTATTAATCTTCCCTTGTTATTATTTCTATAAATTATTTATTAAACTTTCACTATTACTCAAGCACAGACTCATCCATGTTTGGTTAAGAGCCCAAGATGAGTTCAAAGTAAAGTTCAGTCTGAGTTCAGTCTGAGTTCAGTCTGAATTCCATCTGAATTCAAGTTGAGGACTTGCTAGCAAGTCCCCCCCAAATATTGCGTGGTGTTGAATGCTTCACAAGTGAAGACAGTAGCCAATAGCAGGTCACTGAGAACCAAAGAGCCTGAAAACCTGAAAGGCAGAGAAATTCACACCAGAAACCAAAGACACAGTGCACTTGTTGCACAAACACAGCAAAAATACTTGATGTAGGTTGCAAAGCTACAACAGAGAAATCAGTTGCCAAAATTAAGTTAAATGAAGAACTAACCTTGAAACAAACACAGCCAATTGTGGCCAAAAAACAGTGAAAACTTTGTGAGAAAAAATGATATAATTACTGCATGGTTGTCTGATAATTAAAGTTGCCCCAAACTGTCTTATTCAGTATGTACACACAGACCACCTATCTAAAATCCATGTGCAGCAACTAATTTGGCACCTTTGACAGCTAAATTGAATAAAAACCCTCCATAAATGCTCCCCAGCCCTCTATAACCAAGGCAGGCATACCTCTTTGAAGCCAAAAAACCACTACAAAACATTTAATAAAGCCCCAAATACTTAGAAAAATCCACCACAACTACTAAAACCCTTAAAACACAAAATTAAGCTATGAAAAAATTGTGACATAAAATATAGAGCCAAATTAGCTCTACTTAATGGTACTAAGATCTTAATCCTAAGAGTTAAGGTTAGCCTGTAAAACACAAAAAACAAAATTAAACAGCTTTCTTTTAGAAATGAAAAGTGAGAAAATGACCCCATAAAACTTTGAATATGTAAAATATCAACTGGACATCAAATATAGAGAAAAACAATGCTATCCAATGGTAGTAGCCACATACCCATAGTCACAATATTCACTGAATAAAACCAAAACAACACCTAATTCTTTGACCAATGTCAATTAAGACATACACAAACAGCACAAAACAGCCCAACAAATGACTCTGCCAATGTTAGAAGACCACAGCGTCAAATTTCAATTTTTATAAAACCATCTAAATAAAGTTAATTCAATTTTTTTTCAATAAATTCAAATACATTTTTTGAATATATTGCTTTAATGTTCAAACTTCTATTGACTAAGAATTTTTTTTTCAAAATTATTTAGTTAATAGAAAAATATCTTTATAAATTTTTTAATATCTTATCACAAGGTAGTTTTCAGTCTTGATGGATCTCTGATTGAGCTCCCAATTTAAATATCATCTTGAGAATTCTTCAAATTTACTTAAACATTGAACATATTTAATGTCTTTGAATTTTTTAAAATTCTTATAACAATGAATAATCTGTTATATGGTGTTGATGATAAGCTTTAAATTCAATTAAATAGGTATCTAGGAATAAAGAGACCTATTAAGCTCATTTGTATTCAGTTTTTTTAAATTAGAGCTATAAGAGCCCTTTTAATGAAGAAGTATTTTATTTACCCCTACATATATTGATGAGCAGCTTATCAGGCTTCAAGCTCTGTCTGTAGTTTATATTCTAATTCATTGTAATATCTATATTCTTTCAACTACATTGAAAAATCCAAGCTCATGAAAAAAGTTAATTTTTTTGATAATGTTTCTTAATGAGTTATAAACTTTCTTTGATTGTTATGATGCCTTTTAAAAAATATTTACTTAACTTCATTTTATTATATTTGATCTGATTATGCCTTATTTTATTCTATCATACTAATTAATACTGTATTTATAATATTATATTTCATTTCATTTCACTTACTAATATTCTATTTAATTGGTATGAATTGAATTGAATTTTTTTTGTTTTATTTTAGCATATTTTATTCTCTTACATCTTAATTTAATTTTCCTTATCTTATTTTAATTAAAAGGTGATATTATATGTACAAATAACAGTTTTTGAATTCTCAAAATCAGCTGGTGGACTGTGGTGTAAACCCATAGATCGGGGTTCATAACCCAATTTTATGCATGTGATACTCTGATCTATGGCCATAAATCAGAGTACCACTTTCAAGTTTTAGCATCTGACCTCTGAGCTACAGCTTTCCATCAGAGTCACCCAGCCATTTTGATGCATGTGTACCCTGATCTATGGCAGTACATCAGAGTACCACATCCAATTTGATGCATGTGAACTATAATCTATGACTGTACATTAGAATTCACCACCCATTTTTATGCATGTAGACTCTGATCTATGGCTGTACATTGGAGTACCACATCCAGTTTTTTTGCCTGTGAGCTCTGATCTACGGCTGTACATCAGAGCTCACCAGCCAATTTTAACAAAATTAATGCTTCTACATGGCTATACAACAGCATCTATCAAATGTAATAAAATTAATTAGATGACATTAAAACTTATTATAATATAATTGGGTATAAAAAAGACAGATAGATGAGTATAATAGCTAGAATTAAAAAAAGATAAATACAAATTGTATAAAATGAGATAATACAAAATAAATAATTATTGTATATTTTTAAAAGGAATGTAATTAAGTGCAATAAAATAAAATAAAATTATATAAAACATAACCAAATACAACTCAATATAATAAAATACAATACAATACAATACAATTTAATATGATTTAATTTGTGGTAATGAATTAAATAAAATGAGTGTATTAAAATAAAATAAAATAAAATAAAATTAATAATATGCATAACATAATGTAAAATCAGTTTATACAAAATTTTTTTAATACTTTATTCAATATAAATTTTAATATTTATACTCAATTAAATTTTTTGTATGCATATTTAATATTTTATTTCATATGAATATTCAATATGAATTTTCATATGCATATTCAATAAAAATTTTTTATGCATATTATTTTTGGTTGAATATTCAAAATTATTTTTATTATATGTATGAATAATCAATTTACATTTACATACTGAATACCACTCAGCAAGTGAATATTCAATTTCACTTTTCCTGACTCAAAATAATGTTACATGATTAAAAAATATCAAAAAGTTAATCCAAAAAGATTCAATTTATAATAGGTCTTTGAAATGCATGGTTTTGAAAATTCTGATAATTTTTTTCAAAAAATATTTAATATTTAAATATTATTTTAAATATTGTAGAAAATCCTATATTACTAGCTATAGGCCTTGACCAAGGGAGTTGGAGAAAAAACAGAAGGAAAACCCCTGTCCCTTTAAGGAAAAAAGTGAGATTTACCTCTTTCAGAAAAATGGAGATATGTTTTCTAAAACCCCTTTTCAACACACTTGACTGCTTCATCAGTCAAGAAATTAGACACCAGACAGACTACCAGACCAAACAACTAAAATGTAGACCAATGTCTACACCAGAGAAAGCAATGATAATTGATGCAGGTTGGAAAGCCACACCAGAGACAGCAATAATACTTGATATAGACTGCAAGACTACACCAGAGAAAATAGTGACAAGAGTTGAAGTCAAGTAAGAACTAATCTTTTCAAAACACAGCCAAAAGATGCCACAAACACACACAAAATAATCAAGCAAAGAGATTCCAGATATACCAGATGGTTGATGATAAACTAGAATGTCCTTAAACTAGCTTATTTTCTCACACACAGACCACCCTGGATTTTTCCCAGCCAAATCCAGCTCTCTCACCTCTCTACATGCATAAAAACAACTCTAGAGGCTTCCATGTGTGCAGGTGGGAATGCCTCCCAATTTTGTGGGGCCAATTTAAGGCCTCTAAATGCCCAAAAACACCCAAAAACAACAAAATAGCAGTAACGACACATAGAAGCAAGAAAATCACATGTAAAACATTCCAAAATGATGAGAAAAGAAAGGAAATTATGCTGAGACGTAATAAGTGCCCCTAGATCAAGCCTACAAAACACAACTAAACATCTAAAAACCAACAAAACACCAATAAAACCACCATAACCCCAATTTCAGCCTACAAACCAAATACCTCCAAATACAGACTCCAAATGCCCACCAAGCTTTGGAAAACCACATCCTCCCCCCTATCAAGAATGTCCCCATTTTTTGTCATGACAAAATATGCCCCCCAGAAGCTTAACAAACCCCTTTCATCTCTTTCACTAGATCCTGTCCCATCCTAAGTGAGCTTCTGAACTATTAATCCAAGCTTATTCTTTTGAAAATTCTGTACAAAATGCATTTAAACTCCATCTATCTCTGTACAAAAACCTTTCTCTTCTCTTCCTGATTTCCAACTTTGACTGAACCAGCCTCCAACAATGAAAAGTGATATCCAGTTGACAAGTCTTTCTCACTATAACCTTCTACCAGCACAAAAATTTTCCTCATTATATAGTCTTGGGGACTTAAAAACCTAATTTTAAAGTCTTGGGAGACTAACATCCCTCAGTTTAAAGTCTTGGGGGACTCTAAAAATCTTCAGTTTATAGTCTTGGGGGACTGAAAAACTTGAATCACAGAACCCAGAACCAGAGATCAACCAGAAAAAGATTTAGAGAAGTAACTAACTTTTTGGGTTAGCTGTATATAGAGCTTCCAACCCATCAGTCATCCCTAATTTTCCTTTAAAAAATTCTGAAGTTCCCCTTGGATCCTTCTGCCTCTGAAGTTCCACCTCACATTTCCTCCCATTCCTCAGTTTATAATCTTGGGGGACTTTTCAACAAAAAAAAACTCTTGAGCTCAAAATAAAAAGATCAGTTTAAAGTCTTGAAGGACTTTCAGAAAAAAAATCATGAAGATATAACCCAAAGAATCCAAACCCAAAAAATCATCAAAGCCAAAACATTTAGACATTCCCTGAAGAGCCATAAAAACCTGAAGATATAACCCATGGATCCAAGACCAAAAAAAAACCATCAAGGCCAAAATATTTAACCTCCTTTGAAAAATAAAATAAAACAAAATGTTATCCCCCAGCCAATGGATGGGCTGATCCCCTGATACCTTACCCACATCCAAGTGCACCTTGATGTGGTCACACCTAAAAAAAATATTTTCTTTTTACTCCTCCTCCTCTACCAAAAATTGCTCCAGAACCCTATCTCAACCCTTTGAACAAATATAGCCTCCATAAAAAAATAAAAAGAAAAAAAGAGAAAAAAAAATAATCTTGAATCTGCCACTTTTACAGCCAAAACCCTAAACCCACATAAAAGAGCCATATCCAGGTCCACAGAAAAGATCACTGGATGGGCTCCCTCCAAAAAGTAAAAATGATGGGAGACCACCAGTGATCCGACATCAATCCAAAGTTCTAAAAGACATCCAAAGAAAAGGAACCATTCCAGTCCAGTTTTAAGTCATAGAGGACTGAAAAACTGTATCACAAACACAGAACTAGAATTAAACCATATAAAACCAATAATTTAAAATGGACATTCTGGAGTAACTTTTAAACAGAGCAGCCAACTCATCAGTTACTCCCACACTTGCCAAAATACAATCTAGAAGCCCCCCCTGGGTACCTTCTAGAAAAAACAAGAATCCCACACAAAACATCTGCACAGTAAAAAGACCAGCACTTGAAGACCTCAGAAATCTAGTTTAAAGTCATAGAGGACTAAAAACCTGTTAAAAGAAATACCAATACTAGGCTTCAACCAAATCAAGAGATAGGGTTGGAAACAGACAATCTGGGGTAACTGTTATACAGAGCAGCCAGCTCATCGAAACTGCCCCCACACTTGCCAAAAAAAAATCAAGAAGCCCCCTCTAAGGACCTTCTAACAAATAAATTCCAACTCAAATCTTCTTCCATAAAAAAACAACCCAATAAAATTCTTGAAAGCCAAAAATACACTTTAGAAATAAAATTTTTGAGTTTAAACTCATGCTTGAGATACATTAAACCAATAATTGTCGGCCGGTCGTCTAGAAGAAGGAGAAAATGGAAGAAGGAATGAGAGGAGGAGAAGGAGGAAAAAGGTATGGGTAATAAAAAAAATAAAATTTAATAAAATTATTTAATTTATTGAGAGAAAAACAACGATAAGTGAGCTGGGAGGTGACAACAACTTGGTTTTATTAATATTAATATTATTTTAAGTAAGAGTTCTGCGCGGCAACCAAAATAATTACTATCAGACTTAAAGCAACCTTTAATTTGTTATATAAAATTTTAATTAGATTTTTATTACTAATAAAAAGAATATAAACGTAATATAAAAATTGTATTTAAATTGTTGAGTGTATAATAAGTGATAAGGCTACAGGGGATTATCCAAGGCCCTTTTATAGGCAATGGGTCCTCTGAAGCGCTACTATATCAGTAAATACAATGATTAGAAAGAAATAAAACAAATATATCAAAAAGAGTAAATGAAACATAACAATATAGAGAAAAACATGAAACAATTAATTAAAAGCCCAATTAAGAATCCAATTTCCCCGCCATTAATCCCCAAATCAGTAAGTGACAATAGTAAATAACTAAACAAGAGTGGAAACATAGGAACTATGAGAAATATAATTCCCAACAGATGGTCCATCCTGATTAGAGAACATTTTAAGTGAAACAAAAAATAATTTGACGCAACAAAACAATCAATTAATCTCAATTTAGTTCAAATTAATCTATTTGTTTTTTTCTAACACAATTAAGGGTCAAAAGAAGCGTCCTTAATAATTGTTTAGTGTCATATGAGAGGTATTAGTTAATATATAAATTTAAGTAATTAATTTAAATATATTATAAATCAAATTTACACTTGTAATTATAATATATGTTTTTTAATTAATCAAATATAAATTTATAATTATTAAATATATAAAAATGCGCCATTATTTGTAGAATATATTATATTATGCTCAATTTAATTGTATATAAAAATATATATAACCAATAAATTTAATGTAACATTTGTATATAATAAAATTCTTATATAATTTCATTATGTAATAAAATATTAAGTTATATTCATTAAATACAAGTTTTACCCACTCTTTAAGGTTTTATAATTTATATATCATTTACTGGACTCCTGGAATAGCCTGGCTGACACTCCCTCACTCTAAAAAAACAATAAAAAAAAAAATGCTAAGATTTTTTCTTTTTGTATTTTTTCAACAGAGCAGGCAGATTTGAAATTTCTTTGCCAGGTATCCATGCATCATGTTCAGATGATTTGTTCTTATATCTCAATAAATATTCAGTACCTCTTTCAGAAGTGATAATTCTATCATTGAGAATTTTATCAATTTCTGCTGTTTCTGTGACTTCCTGAGGGTTCTTCTTAGGTCTTCCTCTTCTTTTTGGAAATAAGTCACTGTTGGAAGTATAAGGTTTAAGCAAAGAAATGGGAAAGACAGGATGTTTCCTATCATATGGAGAATACAATACAACTTCTACTGCATTATCACCAACCATTCTTTTAACAACAAATGGTCCTACAAAAGGATCTTTTAATTTGTGGTTACCTTGTAAATTGAAATGGACAGTAGAGATCAACACTTCATCACCCTTGTTAAATGTGTATTCTTTATGGGATTTATCCCATCTTTTCTTTTCATATTCAAATGCTTTATCAATACAACTCTGAGCATGTTTTCTGCATAGCTGTTGCATTTGCATAAAAGATTTTACACCAGGATGTAGTTCCAACTTAGGTAATTTATTATTGAGAATCTGAGCAGGAGTGTTTGGGACATAACCTAACCAAAGCTCAAAAGGCTTTTTCTCAGTGACAGAATGAACAGTGCTATTATATGCAAATTCAAGACCAGGCAAAAGAGTGACCCAATCATGAGTAAATCTGTCATTGTCTTTATATTCTAAACCAAAGGCACAATACCTTCTAATCATATCTTCCAGAGTTTGAATCATTCTTTCAGCTAGACCATCAGTCTGAGTATGGTGAGCTGTAGACAATTTTAACTCACAGCCACAAATATCCATCAAAGAGGTCCAAAACTCAGAAGTGAATTTTGGATCCCTATCAGAGATAATGGCTTTTGGAAAACCAATAATATTAAACATGTAAGACCACCATAAGAAAGCTAATTCCTTGGTGGATACATCTTTGTGGGTTGGAATAAATTTGCACATTTTTGTGAATCTATCAACTATTACCCAACAAGAGTTAAAGCTGTCTTTACCTGCAACAGGAAGACCAGTGACAAAATCCATATTAATGATTTGCCAGGGAGCACTAGGTGCTTCAATATGTTGTAACAACCCTGCTCTTTTACCTGTTAACCTTTTAGATTTTTGGCAGGAATCACAAGATTCAACATATAATTTGGTGTCTTCAGACATATTAGCCCACCATGCAGTGTTTTTGATTCTAATCAATGTTTTTTCAAGATCAAAATGACCAGCTAATATGTCATCATGACAAAGTTTGAGGATAGTTTCTTTCATTGAAGGAGGAATAACAATTACATTGGTAAGCTTCCTTCTATAATAAATATAACCATCTTCAATAGAAAACTTTCCTTTATTTAAAGCATTTTGGTATTTTGCAGGAAGAGTTTTTATTAATGCTTGAATTGAAGCATTCTTAGGATCATTCAAAATAGTAACTAATTTATTTAAGTCAGAATCTTTATCATATGAATCCAGTATTAACTGTAATAACTCTTCTTCCATATCAACTATAAATATACCATGTATATGAACAGTGTCATCCTCAGGTACATAAGCAGGATTGGAGTCATTATTTGGCAGAGGCAATCTGGAGAGCATATCAACATTAGAGTGAACATTTCCAGCTCTGTGGATAATAGTCATCCTTCCTCTGTATTCCTGAACAGCAAGTTGCCACCTGAACATATGTCTGTTAGGTGTTTTGAGGTTTAAGAGAGATTTCACAGCACTACAGTCAGTTACCAACTCAAATTTTTGGTCATCCAAGTAGTAATGAAGTTTCTCAAGAGCCCAAACAACTGCTAAGCACTCCAATTGAGTGGCACCATATTTCAATTCACTATTTCTTAAGGTTCTTGAAATATAACAAATTACAACCTCTGAGGATTTATCATTAATAATTTGCTTTTGGTGAAGGGCAGCACCCAGACCAATAAAGCTAGCATCTGTATAAAGTACAAATGGCTTGTTAAAATCTGGAAGAGCCAATATAGGGGCTGACATTAAGCAATTTTTCAATGTATTAAAAGCTTTTTGACAGTCATCATTCCAGAGAAAAGCAACATCTTTTCTGGTTAGTTTTGTAAGAGGCAAGGCTATGACCTGATAGTTTTTAATATATTGTCTATAATAGCCACACATACCTAAAAAACTTTGTATTTCTCTTACAGAAGTTGGTGCTTTCACATTTTGAATGGCAGCAACTTTATTATGGTCTACACAAATTTGTAAGCCTGACACAACATGGCCAAGGACTTTCAAAGATTGAAAACCAAATTTACACTTTTTTAAAGATAAGGTCATATTGATTTCATCCATTTTTTGGAAAACTCTATTTAAATGAATCATATGTTCATCAAAAGTTTTAGAAAAAACAATAATATCATCAATATAAACCATGAGCCAACCTTCAATAATTTCTTGATGGAAAGTGTTATCCATGACTTTTTGGAAAACTGAAGGAGCATTTTTAGGGCCAAATGGCATCCTAACATACTTATATATTCCCATATGAGTAGCAATAAGCAAAAAATTTTGAGAATTTTTCTCAACTGGAACTTGATGATAACCTTTATTACCATCCAGACAACTAATAAATTTTGCACCTTGCAAGGTAGCATGTATTGAATTAATTCTGGGTAAAGGATAAATATCATCAACAGTATAAGTATTTAAAGCTCTGTAATCTCCACATAATCTAGCCTTATCTTTTTCATAAGAAATTAAGACTGGGGAGATGACACAATATTTGGGGGTGACATCCACTTTCTCAATGATATTCATTTTCAATAATGTTTCAATATTATCTTCAATATCTTTTCTTTTTGATGGAGAAGCAGGATATGGTTTTTTCTTAAGGGAAGGAGGAATATCACTCAAATTACAGGATAAGGTAATTTTCATCTCTTCCTGAACAATTCCCAAGACATGAGAACCATGAGCAAAAGCCATAGGGAAAGAGGTAATAGAGGCAACAATAGAATCCTTTTGTTCATTAGTTAAATGATCACCAAAAGAAGCGGTATTTATTTCATGTAATAAATCATCCATTTCAGTTGTTGTTCTACCTTTACATTGGGTGAGTGAGTTACAAGATTTCAACAAATGCCCAGAAGGTTTAGGAGAAGAAATTTTGAATTTTCTTTTCCCATTCATTCCTAAGGTAAAGCAATTATTTTCTGGGTCCAGTTTCACACCAAACATGGTTAAAATATCATTTCCCATAATAAACCAATTGCTCAAATTATCATTTTTCATGACAACAAACTCACAAATAGCTCTGACAAAACCACCATTATATTTGAAGAATACAGAGGTTTTGTATTTGCCAATAGGGAATAAGGTAGAACCATACCCTCTCCATTTTTCAGAAGTTATAGGCAATAATTTACTCAAATATTCCTTATCCACTGAAGCTAAAGCTTTTTCAGATACTACACTTCCTCCAGCACCAGAATCAAGAACTACATCAACATTTTTACCATTAATGATAACAGGTGCCTTTAAAGGGGATATAGGAATAGAATTGTTAGTAATATCTTTAATTATCTCAGCATTTTCTACTGAAGATAAATTCAATACACAATCTTCAGATATATTATTTAAATAATGGACATCATGTTCCAACATTAAAACATCTTTAACAGATTCATTTTCATAGGAGATATTACTTTCACAGTCACTGGAAGAATTATTGACATCAAGTTCAACTTCATCAGTGTCTTCATTTTGTTCAACAAGATGAATTTTCTTGTCACAAACATGACCCTTTTGCCACGGTTTGTTACATTTATAACAAGTACTTGTTGCATATTTTCTAGGTGCAACTGGGGCAGAGGGTTTACCAGATTTTTCTGGGAGCTTTATAGAAGGTTTATTCTGATCATTATAAGATTTACTAAGGTAATTCTTTGGTTCATATCTTTGGTTGAGTAGTACTTCATTACAGATATTAATGAAAGAAGAATTTTCCCTTACATGCTCAGTTCTAGCAACAATCAAATCCCTAAGAGAATTTGGTAATTTATACAAGATTTTATCTCTCCAAATATCATAATCCATCTTTGGATCAATTGCTCTAAGGATTTTAGTTATTTTCATCAGAAAAACAATGGGCTTTTCAACAGAGGAGGATACATATCTAGTATTCTCATACAGTCTTTGCTGAGCTAACCTGAATTTTGAACCACCAAACTGATTCTCAATCAAGGATTTCCAATCATTCCATGTATAATGATTGTTATCTAAGAGGACAGATTCATACCACATCAAGGCTACATTGGAAAATAAAGAAATTAGCTTAGAAACAATTTCCTCATCAGGTAGTTTATAAGATCTCTTTAAATTATCAATTCTTTGGATAAAGTGTTGCCAATCAGAGGAAGAATCACCATCAAAGGTAGGATATTGGTCTAACTTAGGCCAATTTTTCTGACTACTGGGATGGTCCACTTTTTGATTTGAATTATTCATTAGTAATAATTCCTGAAGTTTAGCCAGGTGTTCAGAAATTTCATTATTTACAGAAACAGCTGGTGCATGACCATCACAAGATTTTTTGCTAGTGGCAAAAGATTTTACAGACTCATTGTCAGTTTGTTTAATGGTTGAAATATGAGGAAGAAAGGATGAACTTTGTTCAGGTTTTTTCCCTTTATTTTTATGCAGCTTACTGGCAGAAATCTCATTTAATTCATTATTGATGGTTAAGGTTGAGAACTTTTCCTGTAGGTCAGACACATAGTTTCTTATTCTTGGAATTTCAGACATCTGGTCATTCACTTTTGCAAGAGATAGAACATTTCTGTCCTCAGAAACTGAGTGTTTGGTACTTAGTGCATGGAAGTCATTTTTTAGTTTCTTCAACTCATTTTGTAGAGATTTTATTTCATTTTTGAATGAATAATTTTCCTCAATAAGGGGTTTCAATTCACTCAATGTCTTATGCAGACTGATATTTCTATCTGAGATAGCTCTATGGTCACTTCTTATTTGTTTTTGTTGACTAAGAACAATATTCAAGGTCTCTTTGATTTTTAAATAAGCTGTATCTTGTACAGAAGAACTCACTCTACATTGCAAGTGTAAATTATTTAATCTATCATTTTCATGGATTAACACATCTCTCACATGTTTGTCTTTCACAATATTAAAATCAAGGGTATCTTTCAAAATTTCCTCAGAAGTTTTTTCAATTAAGTTATAGATTTCAGGGGGAACAGAATCATTTTTAATTGCAAGAGAAGGATTAATTAAAGATGTAGAAGTTAAATGTAAAGGTTCATCAAATGACAATTTGCTAATTACATCAATAGGGCTACTAGTTACAGGAAGCTGTCTTTTAACAGGTTTAACTGTTCTTTCACCATGTTCAATAGTATTACCTGCAGAAGAAGATTTATTAGAAAACATACCCAAGTGACTATCAACCAAATTACTTACCATGGCAGAGGAGGAAACTTCCCCTGGGACTGGGTTTGGGATTGTGCTTGGGCCTTCTTTCTCCTGCTTTGTTGGTAGGGATGAGGAGGTGGATGGAAATTGGGTGTTCTGGATGGGCCAGGCTGATGATGAGGAGGGTGTTGCACATTCTGTTGGTAGTGACTCATTAGATAATCCCATTTACATTGCTCTACTTCCATAGTATTTGGATTTTGGATGGTTGAGCTGGGTGGCTGTGAAGGTTGAGCCTGAAATTGAAGCTGATTGGGAGGCAATTGAGGAGGGGCCTGGGCCTGAATCTGGTTCCTGAGTTCTTGGACCTGGTCCCACAATGTGTCTACCTTTGCTTTGTACGTCATATTTTCTGTCTTCAACTCTTTTATATGACTGGAGAGGTTGCTGATTTGTTGTGGCAGAGGAAGCTTTTTTATTTTGAAGCCTTTTGGAAGACCTTCTTGAGGCACTAGAGGCTTTACTTCCTTCTGTGGTACTGGGGGAAGGGGGTTTGGTTTGTTTGCATTTCCTGTCATTTCCACATCCTGCAGTATGAGAATTCTTTGTGTTAGCATAAGATTTTTTATGACCAACTTTAGAGGAACTTACAGTGTCAGCATCATAGTCAATTTCTATCTCATCCACTTGCATGTTATCCATTTTTTCTGTCAAATTGTTGGACATACTAGTGGGAAGATTAATATTTTACTTTGTACTTTATAAAAAATAATCAAAGTTAGTCAATAATTTGCTCCAAATAATATAAAAAATTTTTTAATTAATTAAATTATAGAAAAATTAACTTTCAATATAAAGTAATAATTAAAAATTAATTTTTAAAAAAAAATGGATTGCAAGTTTAAATTGGGAATAACAAGTTAGTTAATTCAACCAATTAATTACCAATATTAAATATGGCAATATATTGGGACTAAGCACAATGTACTTTTAAGTCAACCAAAAATTAACAATAATTAATAAAAAAAAATTAAATTAATAATTCAATTTGTATTAATAATAATGTTAATTCTTCTAGGACTAAGAGGATTTAACACTCTATAATGGTCAACTAGGAAAAAAAAAAATTTTTAAAAATTGAACACTTACACTCAGTGAATCAGCAATTAAGCCACAATCACTGTTATTGCAATAAAAATATAGTATTATGAGTGAGAGGCGCAAAGATGAACTTACTATAGTGATCGAAAAATCACTTCAAAATAATATAAAAATTAATATTATATAAACCTAATATGTCGAACCCAAGTTCGAAACACAGTCGCGGCAAAAGTTTCGTTTTGCTAGGTGGTCCGTGCGTTTTGTCGTTCGTCGCCAGGCTTCGATCGTCGTCGTCGTTTGGAAAGGCCCTCAGTTGTCGGCCGGTCGTCTAGAAGAAGGAGAAAATGGAAGAAGGAATGAGAGGAGGAGAAGGAGGAAAAAGGTATGGGTAATAAAAAAAATAAAATTTAATAAAATTATTTAATTTATTGAGAGAAAAACAACGATAAGTGAGCTGGGAGGTGACAACAACTTGGTTTTATTAATATTAATATTATTTTAAGTAAGAGTTCTGCGCGGCAACCAAAATAATTACTATCAGACTTAAAGCAACCTTTAATTTGTTATATAAAATTTTAATTAGATTTTTATTACTAATAAAAAGAATATAAACGTAATATAAAAATTGTATTTAAATTGTTGAGTGTATAATAAGTGATAAGGCTACAGGGGATTATCCAAGGCCCTTTTATAGGCAATGGGTCCTCTGAAGCGCTACTATATCAGTAAATACAATGATTAGAAAGAAATAAAACAAATATATCAAAAAGAGTAAATGAAACATAACAATATAGAGAAAAACATGAAACAATTAATTAAAAGCCCAATTAAGAATCCAATTTCCCCGCCATTAATCACCAAATCAGTAAGTGACAATAGTAAATAACTAAACAAGAGTGGAAACATAGGAACTATGAGAAATATAATTCCCAACAGATGATCCATCCTGATTAGAGAACATTTTAAGTGAAACAAAAAATAATTTGACGCAACAAAACAATCAATTAATCTCAATTTAGTTCAAATTAATCTATTTGTTTTTTTCTAACACAATTAAGGGTCAAAAGAAGCGTCCTTAATAATTGTTTAGTGTCATATGAGAGGTATTAGTTAATATATAAATTTAAGTAATTAATTTAAATATATTATAAATCAAATTTACACTTGTAATTATAATATATGTTTTTTAATTAATCAAATATAAATTTATAATTATTAAATATATAAAAATGCGCCATTATTTGTAGAATATATTATATTATGCTCAATTTAATTGTATATAAAAATATATATAACCAATAAATTTAATGTAACATTTGTATATAATAAAATTCTTATATAATTTCATTATGTAATAAAATATTAAGTTATATTCATTAAATACAAGTTTTACCCACTCTTTAAGGTTTTATAATTTATATATCATTTACTGGACTCCTGGAATAGCCTGGCTGACAATAATCTTCATTTTTATCTTCATTTTCTTTTATATATAAAAAATATCCATCTTCACTTGAATTTTTCTTTTCTTTCAACATCATTATACTAAGATTTTTTTTCTTGAAATTGAACCAGAGAGACTGATAATAATTAGACAAAACAAAATTAATCCTGACCAAAAAAAATAGATAGAAAATTAAACAAAACCAAAACAAATTAAGTAGTTTCTCCTCATTTCAGGGGAATAAGATTCTTAAAATACCCAGGTTAAAACCAATAATTTTGCCCCTAGGTCCTGAACCCCCTAAGCCCCTCTTCCAATTCCGATATCCCAACATCAGACCTCCAAACAAAACTTCTATCCTCCTCCATACACTGAGTCTACCATAGTTCACATCACCAGAATCCATAAATTCTCCACCCTGTGAAAAATCTGGAGCATACCCAAAATCTTTTAAAACATCTTCCATACCAGAGACATCCAAAATATCAATATCTACCTCTTCTCCCAACAGGAATCTTCATCCTTCATAATAACATCCATAACAACAAAGTAAAAATCCTCCTCCAAACAGCCATTATCCACCACAGATTTCTTCCCGATTTCCTAAAACACCTGATCATGACCATCCATGTTGTCCTTCCCACATAACCCATCCAACTTTGAGGGAATGCACTGATCCTCTAGTGCATACATCTCCAAAACATCCAGTGAAACACATTCCTGCGATCCTGTGGCATCCTCTGGAAAAGAAGAATAAGTTTCACAAAAATCATCAGAATCACCATCTTCTAAAATTAATGGCTGCAACACCTCCCCAGAAGCTGAATTTTCTACCACAGTCCTCTAAAACTCTCCATCCAACAGAATTCCTTCTCCAGACCCCACATCACTATCCATCATACCATCCAAATATTCCAGAATAACCTCCTTCAAAACAGCCATAGCAGGAATCCTACTTTCTCCATTTGGAAGATATTTCATTAAATCAGCCTTGAAAAGGATATCCAGAACCTCCACCTTAACATCCCTACCCATGGAACTCCAAAATATGTACTTGGCTCCATCTTCAAGTGGTAATATATAATTATACACCATATAATCCAGAGCCTCCCCAAATTCCTCCATAAATACCACATACTGAGAAGGAGAAGTTAAAAAATCTTCCAATTCCCATTTCCTAGTAATCCCATGAAGAACCACTATTGAGAAAGTAGTGGGCCACCTTTCAACTATCTCCATCTTCAACTTCCCCCAATCCTGACTCCTATATCCTACCATACCAGAAACATCCTTCAGTGATTCCCTATTACCTATAAAAAAGATTACTTTCCTAGCCATATCCAACATTGAGGCCCCATCAATCTTACAAGCCAGCTCAAACCTAGCCAAAATCCCCTTTGCATCCTCCCCCAAACACATTGACCCATCCCAAGACTAAATCCTAGTCATCCTATCAACTTCCAATTAAACCCTCCAATCTCCACCAAAGATAGAAAAAGTCCCCCTCATTAGCCTTAGAGGCCTATGAGGGACCAAATCTAACAGAATGTAAGACCCCTGTACCAACCACAAAGAGATATAGCACCAAAATCCGGAATCCACCAAAAGAGATCCACTAAAGAGAGAAGCCTTGATCAACAGAAATTCCAAAAATCAAACAGATTTGCACCCTACGTTGGGTTCCAGAAATGTAGAAAATCTTATAGTACTAGATATAGGCCTTGACCAAGGGAGTTGGAGAAAAACAAGTAGGAAAACCCCTGTCACCATGCAATATGGGGGGCCAACTTGCTAGCAAGTCCGCAACTTGAAGTCAGATGGAAATCAGATGGAACTCAGACTGAAGTAATACTGAACTTTCACTTGAAGTATCACACAAATAATAATGGATCTATATTGAAAACATAGTGAAAGTGTGAGGATAACTGAATGGAAGCCAGAAAAAATCATTCCATGAGTCTACTCAATGCAAAGTATTTTTTGAAGCAACTTATTTAAATAATACTTTATTAAATTAAGTTGATCAATAAAAATTGATTGACAATATTGCAATTCTTAAATACAATAATTTTATTAAAAAATTTCATATTACATTTAAAAAAAATCAGTGACTTTTTCTATTACTTAAAACTGTTTTTACAGAATTGAAAACTATTTTTCAGCTAATATTTTATGGAAGAGAACTCTGTTCTTCGTACGAAGAACAGAGTTCATTCTCCTATTTTCACACTCTGTTTGCACCAATCTCCATCCCTTTCAATTCTATCAATACATGCTTGTCTTCCCTCCCCATGCCTTTTGCCCATTGTATGCCATCCTCTTTTGAACCCCATTTCACCCCTCTCAACCTCTCCCAGACTCTTCTCTTCATTTAAAATGCCTCAGAACCCTTAATCTTCCCTTCCAACTCTTTCCCAACCTTTTTGCTACCCCATATACCCTTCCTTGCCCCTCTCTCCAGCCTTTCCAACCCTTGTAGCCCCATTCGTGTTCACATAAGCTTCAAGGTGTTTTCAAAGTAAATTCAATACTTCTTCATGATGGTTTCATCACTTCCTCAATGTGTGCTGAAAAAAATATGAATTAGGGCTCAAGGTTGCAGACTTGCTAGCAAGTCTGCCCCCCATATTGTGTGGTGTGTCCCTTTAAGAAAAAAAATTGAGATTTACCTGTTGCAGAAAATTGGAGATCTGTTTGCTAAACTCCTTTTTAACACACTTGACTGCTTGATAAGTCAAGAAAGTAGTCACCAGACAGACTACCAGACCAAAGAGCTGAAATGTAGACCAATGTCCACACCAGAGAAAGCAATGATACTTGATGCAGGTTGCAAAGCCACACCAGAGACAGCAATAATACTTGATATAGATTGCAAGACTATACCAGAGAAAACAGTGACAAGAGTTGAGATCAAGTAAGAGCTAATCTTTTCACAACCCAACCAAAAGATGCCACAAAACACACACAAAAGAATGAAGCACAGAGATTCCAGATATACCAGATGGTTGATGATAAACTACAATGTCCTTAAACTAGCTTACTTTCTCACACGCAGACCACCCTGGCTTTTTCTCAGCCAAATACAACTCTCTCAACTCTCTACATGCATAAAAACGCCTCTAGAGGCTTCCACATGTGCAGTCATGTAGGCTTCTTTTGGGCCTTTAAATGCCCAAAACACCCAAACATAACAAAACATCAGTGACTACACATAGAAACAAGCTAATCACATGTAACACATACCAAAATGATGAGAAAAGAAAGTAAATTAAGCTGCAACCTAATAAATGCCCCTAGCTCAAGCCTACAAAACCCAACTAAACATCTAAAAACTAACAAAACACCAATAAAACCACCATAACCCCGATTGCAGCCTACCAACCAAATACCTCCAAATACGCACTCCAAAGGCCTACCCAGCTTTGGAACACCACAATATGTTTCAATCTTTTTTAAGTAAGTAATAAATTAGAGTAAAAATATCACTTGAAAAATTTAAAGTTTAAATGAGTTTCCAGCTCCATCTTGAACCATAAATTTAAATGTGGAGTCAAAATTATGCACTTAAGGTGTACACTGTTTGGAATGATTACTGAAACTCTTTTCTTTCAAAATTTAAGATGAGCTCATTTCACTTTCATTATGATACCACAAAAGATTCAGCTAGGTTTGTAGAATATTTTGAGTTGGTTTTCAAGCACAGTTCAGTTTTAATTCCATCAAATTTCAGACTGAGCTCTATCTGAATTCCATATTTCCTCCAGTTGAGGACTTGCTAGCAACTCCCCCCCAAAAATATTGCATGGTGAATGTATATGAAATATGCATGCATAATAGATACTGAATATGTATGAGTTTTGAGTTTTGAATATGAATGGATAATGCATATTGAGTACACATACATAATGCTTATGTTAGACTAATCTGTGCTCAATGTGGGATCAAATTAAGGTTTTGTTGGATTAACTTGTGCTCAACATAGGACACACTGGGCTTAGATCAAGGGAAAATCTCAGACTAAATGTGAGTATAATTTTTTCTTAATGTGTTATTTTTGGTGGGTCCAATATATAGCATAAAATAGGGTCAACATTAAGCTCAAAGAGGCAGAACTGCCATCAGTTCACCTCAAAATTTCTTGTGGTGATTAACATTACCATTATCATTATCATCATTATCATAATGATTATGATTATGATTATAATTATAATTATGATTGTCATTATCATTATCATTATCATTATCATTATCATTATCATTATCATTATCATTATCATTATCATTATCATTATCATTATCATTATCATTATCATTATCATTATCATTATCATTATCATTATCATTATCATTATCATTATCATTATCATTATCATTATCATTATCATTATCATTATCATTATCATTATCATTATCATTATCATTATCATTATCATTATCATTATCATTATCATTATCATTATCATTATCATTATCATTATCATTATCATTATCATTATCATTATCATTATCATTATCATTATCATTATCATTATCATGATCATTATCATTATCATTATCATTATCATTATCATTATCATTATCATTATCATTATCATTATCATTATCATTATCATTATCATTATCATTATCATTATCATTATCATTATCATTATCATTATCATTATCATTATCATTATCATTATCATTATCATTATCATTATCATTATCATTATCATTATCATTATCATTATCATTATCATTATCATTATCATTATCATTATCATTATCATTATCATTATCATTATCATTATCATTATCATTATCATTATCATTATCATTATCATTATCATTATCATTATCATTATCATTATCATTATCATTATCATTATCATTATCATTCTCATTCTCATCCTCATCCTCATTCTCATCCTCATCCTCATCCTCATTCTCATCCTCATCCTCATCCTCATCCTCATCCTCATCCTCATCCTCATCCTCATCCTCATCCTCATCCTCATCCTCATCCTCATCCTCATCCTCATCCTCATCCTCATCCTCATCCTCATCCTCATCCTCATCCTCATCCTCATCCTCATCCTCATCCTCATCCTCATCCTCATCCTCATCCTCATCCTCATCCTCATCCTCATCCTCATCCTCATCCTCATCCTCATCCTCATCCTCATCCTCATCCTCATCCTCATCCTCATCCTCATCAAAATTATCATTGTAATCATCATCCATGAAGCAATATTTGGGGGGGACTTGCTAGCAAGTCCTCAACTTGAAGTCAAATGGAGCTTAGACTGGACTCAGACCAAACTCAGACTTGACTCAGGCTGAACTTTACTTTGAACTCATCTTGAGCTCTTAACCAAAAATAGATGAGTCTGTTCTGGAATAATAGTGAAAGTTTAATTAATAATTTATAGAAATATTAACAAGGGAAGATTAATAATCTGATCCATTCACAGAATTTTTTTCATAAAACTCATTTTCATTTTCATTTTGAATTTTACTTGATCATTAAAAAGACTGAAAATTATACTATTTATTTCAAAAACATCACTTTTAACCTCTCTAATGATTTTATACTATTTTTTTTTGAAAAAATATAAAATAAGATCAGTGGTTCTTTTTATTGATAACTCCTTTTAACAAAGAATATGAAGCTTTTATTTTTAATTTAAACCATATTACCTGATTTTTTTTTGTATTTTTATTATTTCTGATTATGAAATATAACCAAAATATTTTACTATTACATTTAAAAATAAATACAATAAACTCATAAAATACACAAGTTCAATAGTTTAAAATTTCTTTAAATTTTTTGTTCTAGTTTCCAAATTTTTGCTACAATTTTCCTATTATATTATCTATTTATATCATGTATATTTATAAGAAGCATTCTGTGAATTCTTGTGTAAAAAAGAAAAATAGTATTTCATTACCAATTATTTTACTATATTAGGGGGTATCAATGTTAAGGGATCCACAATTAAATTAATTGCAGATAAAAATCCTTATACCCCAATTATTTTTGCGTATAATTGGGTTATTAGACACTTTACGTGTCAATGTTCACCCCTTATCCAAAAAATTTCTACTCAATTTTTCTTAACCACATACCAGACAACTTTCTGTCATAACCACATCTTAGCCTACTTTCAATCATAACATCTGCAATTATATGTCATGTGACTTGCATACAAATCAATCATGGATGTGATGAGTTTGGGATCAGGAATTAGGAATGGAAATTGGGGTATAAGAGGCGGGATAATGCATTATTGTGGATTCCTTATCCACTATCCCCGGAGCTAGTGGATAAGAATCTTCTGCAATTAATAATGTCTGATCCCGGGAAAAAAAATTCCTGATCCCTAATTGCGGATCCCTGAACATTGATACCCCCTATTATTTTCTTAGTCTTAAAGTGCATTGTAAATCAAAAATATAAAATAAAGACATATAAAATATAGGTTTAAGTTCAAAAATATCAATAGAAATAATTATAAATCATTTTCCATATTGGTAGAATAGAGCTGTAGATTGAGGGGGTAGACTCTGATGTTTGCCCAAAGAACAAAGTTCACTCTCCATTTTTCACTACCTCAATGGACAACCTCTCAATCTCTCCACACAACTTTTTCTGCCTTATCATTTCTTTTAATTCTATTACCACTACCCACCCTTTTATTGCCCTCCTGATAAATTTTCTACACCCTTTAAGCTTTAAAATCTAAGTTTAAGCCCTCCTCACCACTCCCCTCCACTCTATTTTCACTTTTAACACAACTCCACCCCTTTTGCAACCTCTCTCTCACCTCCAATTCCCCTCATTCACCCCAATCACCTCCATTAGCCCTCACCAGCCTTTCTCTCACATTCTCAAACTATTACTCACCTCCCCAGTCTATTTTCCACATCCCTCAGCTCTTTCTTACCTCCCCTAGCCCTTTCCAGCCCTTCACTCACCTCCCCCAGCCTCCCCCAGTTCCTTACTTTAACTGGAGATGTGAGTAAGGTGCTGTAAAGACTAAGGAGGGCTGGGAGAAGTGAGTGAGAGGCTTTTATCACCTCCCCTAGCCTCCCCAGTCCCTTAATTTGGCTGAGATGTGAGTGAGGTGCTGTAAAGACTAAGTAGGGCTGGGAGTAGTAGATGAGAGGCTTTTATCACCTCTACTAGCCCTATAAATACCCTCTCTCACCTTTTCCAGCCTTCTCGAAGTGGATTAGAGGCTTTAACAACCTCTCCCAGCCCTGTAAAGCCCCTCTCTCACCTTCCCCAGCCTTCCCCAGTCCCTCAATTTTTCTGGGTGAGGTGAGCAATGAGATGGGAGAGGTGAAAAAAGTGCTGGGGAGGCATGAAAGGGCTTTGGAAGTAGCCAAATTTTGATAAACTTGAGAATAATAAATATGTATAAATTAGAAATAACAAGGAATAAAATCTTGAGGAATTACAAACCATTCCAAGTGGTAAATAATGTAACTAAATGAATATTTCAGAATTTGAGTTGCTTGTGTTTACCAAAAAAATGTGGCCAAGTGTTTAGAAAGGAAGATATTTTTAGGGAAGAAACATGAAAAAAGGAAAAAATCCAAAGTGAAGTAAAACTGAATAATGACAGTTGGCTGGGAAAGGTGAGTGAGGTTCTGGGGGAGGTGTCAGAAATAAAGAGAAGAGAAGGGAGAGGGGTGGAAGGAGAGGAGAGTTGTTTTCTCACTGTGAAGGGAAGGGATAGGGTAGAAAGGGTAAGTAGATGGCAAGGTTAGCAACAAGATAAGGGGGGTAGGATAGGAAGGCAGATTGAAGATAAGGGAGAATTAGGGAAGGGAGGTATCAGATGGAAGTGAAACTTGGAATTCTACCAGGAATTACTTCAGGAAGTAAAAAAATCACTAGAAATCTAGTGCACACTTTTTTCCTGCTGTGAATTTTTTTTGAACTATTAATCAACTGTGTTTCAATGAAGTTTCAAATCAGTTTCAAGGTGTTTTCAATATAATTTCAATATTTCTTTATGACTGTTTCATCACCACCTCAATGTGTTCTGAAAAAGATATGAATTAGGGTTTAAGGTTGCAGACTTGCTAGCAAGTTGGCCCCCCATATTGTGTGGTGATCATACATTACGCAATATAGGGGGTGGACTTGCTAGCAAGTCATCAACCTGAACTCAGATGGAACTCAGACTGAAATCATACTGAACCCATACTGAACTCTACTTGAACACCCACCTAAAACTGTTCTGCTGAGTGGTGTTCATCCCTGATTGTATGGTTCCTTTGTCAATAGCTCAATGTGCGTTCAATCTGTGGTGAGTTTGGGTCCAAGGTTGCATACTTGCAAGCAAGTCAGCGCCTCATATTGTGTGGTGATAGTTATTATTATTATTATTGTCATATAAGTATAAATTTTGAATGTGTAGTATTATACTCATTATTTATATCATTTCCACTGTATGTCTTCATCATCATCATTTCCAATAAAAATACTGTATGTATCTACATTCTTCTCATTATTATACTCATTTCCATTCCATATCATCAACATAATAATCAATTCTCAGATCAATGCTGCATGTATAGTCATTCTACTTATAATTTATTTCATTTCCACTCTAATTTATCATCATCATCATTTCTCATAAAAAATTCTGCATTTATAGTCATTCAAAATGGTTTAATAACCATAAAATTTGTGTAAGCCTCAACTTCAAACATGATTGATCATTCTACTCATTAATTATTTTCATATCATGATAAATATCCTGCATGTATTTTAATCAGTCATAAGGAAAAATTTAAAATATAAATTTTCAAAATATTCTGTCATCTGCTGTTATGATTTCTAAATGGGGATTCTTTTGACAAAAAATTATGCTATCTTATTTCCCTTTATTATAGAAAATATCTATTGTTACCAATATAATTTTTTGATGCACTCCTTGCATTTAAGAATCACATATCTGTTTTCATGCATTCTGATTATTGATATATACATACAACATTGTGTTTATTGACTTGTGAAAACCCAAAATATATGTGTGATGTTGATGTGACCATTTTTCTACATTTTTTCTCTTTAATTGTAGTTTAAATAATAGGTTCATCTTAAACTAGAAGGGATAGAACACATGGAAAATCAGGGTTACAAAATATAATTTAAGGAATAAGACCACCTGATGCATATCCACCCAATGGCCACTGTCATCATGGTCAAAAGCTTTTTGCATAAAATGCCCCTCTTCCCGAAAAGTCACCTCTTAACTCTACTTTTCCATCACAAACATCTTCAATTAAACCCAGATGAAGGCCCTTAAACCCCTTATTTACCCAGCCTCACTATTTAAAGAAATGTGAGGTAATTTGTGATTTTTGTGGGGCAGCTCATTTTTTAGAGGAGAAATTTGAGACATCACCCACTAGGAAACCAAGCCTTTCTACCTATTTCAGTGAAGGGAAGGTATTTTTTCCTATCACAATTGATTTACCAATGATTTTAAAACAATAATTGAGGGATTTAAACCATGGTGGGCTACTACTTCTTTTCTGCATGTATATCAAATATCAAAACTTATCAATCTATCTTTTAGCTATAACTTCTATCTATATATATTTTCTAATTTTCTAATGCAATTTAATTGTGTAGATTTCAATAACATCAGGAAAAATATTTGAAATTATACACAGGGGGGAAAAAGGAGGACAAGTAGGCAAGTTGTTTTTCAGGTTTCCTGGAGTAATATGTGGAGTAATCTCTTTATACTATATTTGATATCTTGCTATAGGTGTATAATTTTTTAGCAATATCTGATACTTTATGGTAAATCTCTAAAACCAAACTTTTTTCTGGATGGAGATTTTGGATTGGAGAATCCTTGAAACTCTAAAAAACAGATATCATCAAATTTCAGACAATTTCAAATAATATTCTGCACTTTCTTCATGAATAACACAAATTATTTCTATCAAAAGACCACTAACAGGAAAAAGTGCCATGTTATGATTTATTAAAAAAAAGTAAAATATTATAACCTGTCATAATGTGTTTTGCACTATTATTATTTTTTAATTGATCAATTGGATTATTTTTATTAAAGTAGAGATTCTTGTGTACTGAGTTTACTATATCTGAGACATTAAAATGACCATGTACACATCTTTTCTAAAGTTTATTTGGTATTAAATAATATTTGAAGTGTTTTCAAAGTGCAAACTAGCAAGCATAATCCAAGAGCTATTTTATAATTTAGATCAAGATTAATTTTCTTATTTTAATCAAGACAATATGCCTTCAGTTAATTTCAAAAGGATTGAAATTTTTTATGTTTCCTCAGTCAAACAATACTATCAATTTTTTGATATCATTATTTCTCTTACATCAGAATTTTTTTTTGTTTTGTAAGATTAATAATAAAACTGAAAATTGATTGAACTTTATATATAGAGATAGATTAGTCATTATGATAATTAAAATGAAACTCAAAATTCATGTTAGGAATATTTGTTTTTATGATTTATTTTTCCTTTTTTCACTTAAAATATATCAAATATAAAAATTTTGAAAACAAAAGCATTTCTTCCACAAAAAGATTACAGAAACATCAGAAGCTCAGAAAAAAATTCCAAAAAATAAAATATTTAAAGTGGAAATGAGTTTGATATGGAAATTAAAGCACTATTCTACATGAAAACTATTGGCTTTGAAATAAGAACTATTCTTCCTCATCTTTGTAGATGCTCCTATTATACCCTTTTTATTTGATCTAAGACTTTTTTTCATATCAATCTCCTTAGTGCTTGGCTAATTCTCCTCATTGTCTCCACACTCAGATCTGGAAAAAATAATCATCTTTTTTCACCTTTCTCTCAGCAATAATTCTTCTAAGCTTCAACTATTTTTGGTATTACATAAATCTTTTTTTTGTCAATCATTAATGTTTACCCATAAGACTATGTTTGAAACTATAGTTAATGTTTTGTTGAAGTTAAATTATATTTCAGATTTAGAATAGGAAAAAACTTAATTTTAAATATGTTTGTTCTTCTGATAAATCAAATATTAATAAAATAGCTCTTGAAAATTAAACCTTATCTAAATTGTAAGCCAAGTTGTCCCCTGACATATTATTTCTTATGCTTAAAATAAGAGAAACTTAATTAAATTAGGCTTATATGTAGAAATTATGGTTATAATACTTATATAAATGGTTATTATGCTTTATAAATATATATTACACTATTATATGACTTATATCAGTGTAAAAATCTTATCCATAGCCCTAGGATACTTATTAAGTTGCTAATGGAGTTATAATTTACTTATCTTAAGTGATATTAAGTAATTATAGACATACATAAGCTTATATGTATACATACACCTCATATTCAGTGAAATATGTAGTTATATTGTGTATATGTAGATCTAAAAGCAGGTTTTAACCTATAAATAGCCTATAAGTTTATATTTCTGCTTATTTTAGGTCATATGGACTTAATAAATTGACTAAAAATGCCTACACAAGCATATACACCTTTTTCAGGTGCATATATCAAGTTTGGACAACTTAATCTGCTTCCTTTGATGGATTTTAATGGATTTATGGGTTATGATATGATTACTGGGTTAATATGGATGCTTGGGGATGTTATTGGGGCCTTAAAAAGTTGATTCAGCTCCTTTATATGCTTTGGATTTTTATTCTATACTCTTTGGATGATTTATTTTATCTGTTTCTTTATGGTATCCGCTTTTATCTGTATTCTCTATTTATTGTATGAGTTTCTGATATCATTAATTGTGATTGAGAGTCCTTAGTAGAGGTCTAGTTTTTGAAGTTTCTTGAAGTGGAAACTATGTAGAGGTTATGGGCCCTCACAGTTCTGTAATTTCCAGGGAGAGTAGTGAAATCATCTGGATTGAAGGTCTGTGCACTCGAGTGGATTTTTGTATAAGTAAGGGAGGATTTGACGGGTTATTGGACATCACTTACTTGTAAAACTCAATTAAAAATTATAAAATAATTATTATCATATAGAAATATATTATAAAGCATTTTTAAATTTATATTAGCTTTATATTAGCTATAACTATATTTTATTAACCTATTTTCCAACACTAGCATGCACCAATCCAAATATTGTGAGTTAACAATGAGCATAACTATTTTATTAGTCTTCCCCTGAGGTTTAATCACTAAATAATTTATCTATAAGTATTTTTACCATTAATATTTACTATTAAATCATACTTAGATACTAGCATACGCTGACAATTGGGCGTCTTTCCTTAATTATTACTTATTATCTAGTATAAGCCTTAGGACATGATTTTCATTCTAGTATAGCTCATATAAACCAAATATTTGGGACTAAAGCACATTAGTGGGTAATAATAACTTAGTGATTGAGAAAAAGAACCCTTATAATAATTTTACTAATTATTTAAAATAAAAATTAGGTATTTACAGTAGTAACTGTACCCAATATAAACCCAGTTTTACTATGTATTTGGTCACTAAAATAACACCCAATTAAATTTGTATTTTTTTAAAGCTTGGTAAGCTAATTATTAAAACTTATGAAGGTCCAGTTAAACTTATTATTCAATTTTTAACAGATTTTTTCGAAATTTTTATTATATCATATTTAAATAAATATAAATATAAATTCAGGGTAAGCTCCAGCACATTTTTTAGTATTTATATTGCTAATAATTTTTTTCTACTAATTGAAATACAGGTTTTTCCATTTTTAGGCATAAAAAAAAGTTATTTTAGACATTATGACTGCTCCACTGGATAATGTAAGTGATAAACCTGCTTTTAATACCAGGTCTAAAGCTAAAAGAAATGTACCAGGATGCACTATGGAAGGTCAGTCTTACCCACAGCCAGAAAAAATGAGCATAGAAGAAAAGGAAGACCTCCTATAAAATATATCTATAAAGAAGACATCACCTCCTCTTCAGGATCAAATGTCCCACTTGGCAAAACAAGTTCTGAAGCTGGAGGAGTCAAAATCTTCTATCATAAGAAAGTGGAAAAGATGGAAACCAACTGCAGGATAGGATTCCAGAAATTAAACCAGCTCTGGAAGAGCTGAAGGGAGTACAGCCAAACCAGCCACCCCCTATCTCAGGAGGATCAGGTCAGTCTCAGGACAAGACTCTGGTGGAGAAATTGAAATGGCATTGTTTTTACCAACAGTGGGCCAGTCACAACTTCAAATAGGATCCACCCCCTCATCAAACCACTTTAACTCACCCTTACAAGCCAAAGGAAAAGCACCAAAAATCAGGGCTTGCTCCTATACATTGGTAAGTAGATTGCCTTCTCATATTGCACACAATTCTGATGATTACAATGCAGGTAATATAATTGATGTGAAATCTGTCCAGAAAATTGAGGAGGACTTGAGACAATTAGTTTTTGATGTAGATACACCTGATTTATCTTTTTTAAATAACAATAGTACTATTTATAATAATAATACAATTAAACCTCAGTTTCTACCACTTATTAGTGAGTTGAGAGCTTCACAAAATAGTGAATAATGTGAGAAGATAGATTTTTATTATTTTAATATAAATTCAACTGTCCATAGAGTTGTTTCAGCATTATTGAATAGAATGACTGAGTGTTAGGAACAGGCAATTAAGCTCTCAAGTGAAACAATTTTGTCCTTAAAATTGAATATTTCTCAACTGGCTACAAGAAATAAAGAATTAGAGAAAGTATACTTGGCTCTAACTCTTAAATATGATTCCTTAAGTAATAAATATAGTGACCTTTCAAACAAACTCTGTGAGTAAGAAAAATTCTATGAAGCATATTATTAAAATATGAATCAAGAAAAAATTTATCTTTTGCACAAACAAATCAAAGTTTCTCTGATTTGTTACAAGGATTAACTAAGTTTGAGATTGAAACTTCCAATCTTCTAATGAGTCAGGATAATCATAAGTATACACAGTATAATAATAATCCATTAATTTTCAAAAATAAATCTCTATCATTCCCAATACTACTAAAAATGAAAATATTTGGTGGAATTTTCAAATCTGAAAGAACAAATGTAAGTCACAAATCAGTACAAGAGGAAATACAAGACCATTTATCTAAAGTAAATTAGTTATTAAATTTTCCAAGATTAGTTAGATTAAATCCAATCAGAAGAATTGGTGAAAAATTGATCAGTACTTAAATTATGATGGGGAGGCCAGCTCTGATTGGAAAATATTTATTCAAAGAATTGACAATTTAAATTTCTCATATAAGTTACCAGATGAAGAAATAACATCCAAACTAATTTCATTATTTAAGGATGTTGCTTTATTATGGTTTGAAGCTTTATTAAGTGAGGGTAAAGATTATTCTTGGGCTGAATGGAAACAACTGATTGAAAAAATTTGGAGGTTCTTAATTCAGACTAACTCAGCAAAGATTATATGAGAAAACAAGGTATAATCAGTTCAGTGGTGACAAAACTATGGTATTTTTAATGAATTTAAATTAAATATTAAAGGCCATTATGCCAAATATGGATTTTAACTTATGGAAAGATAAAATAATATATAAAGTAACCATATCTGTCAGAGACATTGTTGTAGCTAGAACAATAATGGTTAATGAATACTTTGAATTTCTTAATATTTGTTATGAAATATTATTAAAACATGAGTACAAAGCAAAGTACACCACTTATAAACAAAATAATGAACCTGTGAAAAATCAGAATTCAAAACCACTGCAGGAAAAGCAGAAAAAACCTACTGCATCTGTAGTACCTAAAAAGTATGAGACAAATACTTGTTATAAGTGTAATAAGCCTTGGCTTTAAGGTCACAAATGTGATAAAAATATAAATATTGTTTAAAATCAGCAAGAATCTGAAAATAAAACAGAAAAAAGTAAAGATTCAAGTGATTATGACAATAATATCTCATATAGTGATGAAAATGAAATATGTATGTTGGAAGATGATTTATCCATCTTTGAAAATCCAATATTAAATATGGACTCAAATTTATCATTATTGAATTTTAAAGATTCTGAAATCATTAAGGATATACAATCTGATAACTTAAGAATGACACCTATCATAGTTTCAGCAATAATTTCTGGAGACACTGTAAATATAGTATTGGATACAGGTGCTGCTAGTTCTGTTTTTTCTGCATATACATTACAGAAAATTGATAATGATTATAAGTCAAAGCTTTAACCCCTTTAAAGTAAAAATTGAAGAGGTTTTGGATCAGTACTACACCCCATTGGTATATACAAAGCTTCTGTTTTCTCTAAAAATCAACATGGTTATGTTAGAGTAACTTGTGACTTTGTAGTGATGGATAATAATAACTGTAGTAGCAGTTTTATCATTGGTAATGAAATTCTGATAAAGTTTGGTGTGAAATTAGACCCTTCTAAGAATAATTTTACAATTCACATGAATGGTAAAAAAAAAATTAAAATAAGTTATTTTAACACAGTCTTACACATTGAGTCAGTAATAGATATTCCTTGCAAAGGAAGAGAATTCAGTAAGATGGAACATCTGGAAACAGAAATTTCAAAAGCATAATTTGGCACTAAGATAAGTGAAGCTGAGAAGACAAATATTTGGACTTAATTATAGCATTTCCAATGGCCTTTGAAAATGGGACCAATGAACTTGGCCTTGTAAAAGATCATGAGATGAAAATTAGTCTAGCCTGTGAAATGAATAATATTCCTGCTGCTCTTAAAAAGAAACCATAACCTGCTTCACCAATGAAGAGGAAAGACATAGAGGATAATATTAAGATGTTTTTAAAGATGAAAATTATTGAAAAGGTTGAAACTACACCAAAATATTAGGGGGTGTCAGTTCTGGCAAATCCGCACTTAAATTAAGTGCGGATTTCAAACCAAATCAGCACTTACAAATCAGCACTTAAATTTTGCAAAAAAGTCACTTATTTCAAAAAAGGGTGTCAGTTATGACCTCAAATCAGCACTTTTTTCCCGTTTTTTTTCACAACCACATTTTGGCCACAAAACATCCCTTCGTTTCTTACCCCATCCCTGTCACATGTGACACACTGACCTTCCTCGCTACCTACCCATCAATCCTCGGCACACACCCCTTCCTGACATTTTCAATATTTTGACCAGGCATGTTTACATTCTTTTTTACTTATTTCTTCTACTTTTTAATCTTTTTTCTTGTTATGTGCCAGTTTCATAATGCCTCCCAGACATTCCAAATCTCAAAAGGTAACTCAAAAATCTGCTTCGTCACAAAAGTCTCCTCGTAAAGCAAGGATTACATAGAAAAAAAATCAGTGACTTTTTCTATTACTTACAACTGTTTTTACAGAATTGAAAACTATGTTTCAGCTAATATTTTATGGAAGTGAACTCTGTTCTTCGCCCGAAGAACAGAGTTCATCCTCCTATTTTCACATTCTGTTTGCACCAATCTCCAACATTTTCAATATTTTGACCAGGCATGTTTACATTCTTTTTTACTTATTTCTTCTACTTTTTAATCTTTTTTCTTGTTATGTGCCAGTTTCATAATGCCTCCCAGACATTCCAAATCTCAAAAGGTAACTCAAAAATCTGCTTCGTCACAAAAGTCTCCTCGTAAAGCAAGGATTACATAGAAAAAAAATCAGTGACTTTTTCTATTACTTACAACTGTTTTTACAGAATTGAAAACTATGTTTCAGCTAATATTTTATGGAAGTGAACTCTGTTCTTCGCCCAAAGAACAGAGTTCATCCTCCTATTTTCACACTCTGTTTGCACCAATCTCCATCCCTTTCAATTCTATCAACACATGCTTGTCTTCCCTCCCCATGCCTTTCGCTATCCTCCCAGCCCCATTGTATGCCATCCTCTTTTGATCCCCATTTCACCCCTCTCAACCTCTCCCAGACCCTTTTCTTCATTTAAAATGCCTCGGAACCCTTAATCTTCCCTTCCAACTCTTTCCCAACCTTTGAGTGACTGAAAAAATATGTGTTTGCTGAAAATATGCGATTTCATGTTGAGTTGATGAAAGAAAACACAGAGAGAAAAAAAAATAAGACTTTAACAGCAAATTCAAAAACCAAAAAAATATGCAAAAAAATTTTCCATTCTCAGTGAATAATACATGCAAATTGATAATTTGAAGAGAAAGAGAAAAAAATTAAAATTGCGTTGAAAAATGTTGGAGTGTTATTGGAAGGATTTTCGCCCTTATACTAGTTGATTGAGAAATAGAAGTGTTGGATATAGTCGGAGGTGAATCAACTTGTTCATCTTCATACAGCTCTAACCATTGATCTTTGAGGTCAGCAAGTAGGTTATGAAGTATAGTGCAACACAGAATCCAGTTGATCACCGCCTCCATTTCAGATTTATTTCTAAGAGGACTTCTTAATTCCCTTAAACTAGAAAAACGGCCTTTCAAGATTCCAATAGAATGTTCAATACGGACTCTTGACTTTGCCAAATGATTGTTGAATTTGGCATTTTGACTGTCTTCTGAAGCTGCTCCCCGAAAAGCAGGAAGTACATACTTTCCATTCACATAAGCAGAATCTGAAAGAAGATACTGAGCTTCATCAAAGAATTTTTCAGGTTCATTTGAATTTTGCATTCTTTGGAAGACATAGGAGTCATGAAATGAGCCAGGATAGCCAGCGAAGAATGATATAAATTTTTTTATTACGTCACATATAAGCTGAATATAAATTGAATATCTATAAAGAAGATATATTTGTTTGTGTTACCTTCAAAGAGAATGAAAGGAGTTAAAAATAATCTACTTCTTTTTACAGTCAAAGTAATTGTTTCCACCTTGAGTAGGTTTCTGGCTCAAACAAATAGTAGTACCATCAACAAAACCAATACATCCTGGGAAGCCCTCTGCTTGCATAACCTGAGATAATTCAAGTCGCTCTTCTTTTGTTGGCCAGGTGAGAAGTTGAGATTCCAAGGAGTTGATGGCAGTGATACATCGTTTGGTATAAGTGTTAACTGAACCATACCCTAAATCAAAGACATTTTCTAAACGTTTCAAAGCGGCTCCATTACCATTTGAACCCAAACGACATAGTGTGATGGCCAATTGAATTGAAGGATGTCGTTGTTCTTTTTGAGAATTATTGTGAAATATGGGATGATCCTGAATAAGCTCAAGCAATTTAAGGAAACATTCCTGAGAAGTCCTGAACAGCTGTCTAAAACTGGGTGTAGATAGGTTAAGAAGTGTTTGGATGGTGTACTTGGGGGTATGAAGTACTTGAGGCTTTCTGGGAAGAAGGTAACGTTTCCTGGCCATTTTTGATAAAACGACAAAATCTTCTTCTAGATCAGAATCGGAATCAGAGTCCAAGAGCAGTTCAAGCGCCATGAAAGTCATTGCTTTATGTAATTTATCACGATTTGAAAGTGAGGAAGGCATGACTCTTATATGATATGATATGAAGATGTAAGTGATGTACAATGTTTTGAGTTATGAAGTGTTATTCTGCGGAGTGCTGCGTATGAATGGGATGATGCTGACAAATCAGTGAAATGGGACTTGATGGTGAAATCAGCACTTTTGGTTGAGAAAGTGCGGATTTGAGTGAAATAAGTGACTTATTTCATTTTGAAATCCACCAGTATTGGGGCTAGTGTGTTTTGGAAATCCGCACTTATTTAAGTGCGGATTTGGTCAAATTTAAGTGCGGATTTGTAAGTGCGGATTTGCCAGAACTGACACCCCCTATTGTGTGATATCATCAGTGCTAATTTCTTATGAACAAGATAAAGCAAGACTGTGTGGTGTTTAAAGATCATTAAATACATTTACAGTAGATGATATTTAACCCTTATGAAAGATTGCTTATATACATGCTACCCTTAAAGGTGCTAAGTATTTAAGTTGCCTAGATTGAAATATAGGGTACCATCAAATTCCTGTTGAAAAGAATTCACAGAACTTTTTGTTGATAACAAGACATATGGGAATTTATAAATATGTTAAGATGCCATTTGGACCAAAAAATACTCCATTAGTATTTTAGAAGTTAATGGATATAACATTCCATAATGAAATAATTGAAGGATGGTTAATGGTCTACATTGATGAAATCATAGTGCTCTCTAAGACATATGATAAACACTTAATCCATTTAAAGAAGGTATTTCAAAAGATGGATGAAATTAAAATTACCCTAGCATTGAAAAATTTTAAATTTGGCTTTGAGTCTTTAAAAGTGCTTGGTCATATTGTGTCTGGCTTACAAATGTGTGTAGACAAAAATAAGGTTGCTGCAATCAAGAATATTGGAACTCCTCAAAATTTAAAGGATGTACAATCTTTTCTTGGTATGTGTGGTTATTATAGATAATATATAAAAAACTACCAATTAATTGCTGAACCATTTACAACACTGATAAATAAATCAGAAGATTTCATTTGGAACAATGAAAGACAACAGGCTTTTGATAAGTTGAAGAATGTTTAATGAAAGCCCCCATGGTGGGATTACCAGATTTCCAATTACCTTTTGTCTTTTATACTGATGAAAATTTTATTGGTTTGGGTGCTTCTTTGCATCAAAAACAACTAATGGAAGGAAAAATATCAGAAGTAGTATTTTGCTATATTTCAGGTACTCTAAGAAGTAGTGAATTGAAATATGGTGCTACTCAACTTGAATTCTTGGAGGTAATATGCGCTCTTGAGAAGCTTCATTATTACCTTGAAGACCAAAATTTTGAGTTAATAACTGATTGTAGTGCAGTTAAGTCACTCTTAAACATTAAAACTCCTAATAGGCATATGTTTAGATGGAAATTGGCTGTAAAATAATACAGAGGACGTATGACTATTTTACATAGAGCAGGAAATTTACACTCTAATATAGATCTTTAATTTAGAGTACCTCTACCTAATAATGATCATAATCCTTCTTATGTTCCTGAGACAGATATTTTTAACATTTATGGAATTTATATTGCAGATCTTGAGGATGAATTTATGAAATCAATTCTTGATAATTATGCTTCAGATTCTGACTTGAATAAACTTAATACAATATTAAATGATCCATCTAGTGCTTGAATGATTGTTTTAATAAAAATATTTCCACAAAAATATAGGGAAGCATTGGAAAAAGGAAAATTTTCTATTGAGGATGGTTTTATATATTACAGGAAAAAATTAAGTAATGTAATTGTAATTCTCCCTTCAATGAAGAAACTAATTTTAAGTATATGTCATGATGATATATTAGCAGGTCATTTTCAATTCCATAAAACATTAAGCAGAGTAAATAATACAGCTGGGTGGATTAACATGTCTGATGATGTTCAAAAATATGTTGAGACATGTGATTCTTGACAAAAATCTAAAAGATTGATGGGCAAAAGAGCTGGTTTGTTACAACAAATTGAGCAACCTAAATCACCATGGGAAATATTTAGCATGGACTTTGTAACAGGTTCTCTAATAGCATGGCATAGGATCTATAACTCCTTCTGGGTAATTGTAGATAGATTTACAAAAATGTGAAAATTTATTTCTACCCTCAAAGAGGTTTCTGAAAAGGACTTAGATTTTGTATGGTGGGCACAAATTTTAAATTTAGCAGGATTCCCCAAAGCAATAGTTTCAGACAGAGATCCAAAATTTACTTCTGAGTTCTGGAAATCACTTATGGATGTTTCAGGTTGCCAATTAAGACTTTCTAAAGCACACCATCAACAAACTGATGGGCTAGTAGGAAGAATGTTACAAACCTTAGAATATATGATAAGAAGAAATTGTGCTTTTTGTCTTGAATTTAAAGGCAATTAAAAACTCACTCATGATTTGGTAACCCTTATCCTAGGTTTAGAGTTGGCATACAATAGTACAGTACATTCTCTCACTGGCAAGAAGCCATTTGAATTATGGTTGGGTTATGTACCTAATACCCTTGCTAAAACTCTTAATAAATTACCTAGATTGGATATCCATCCAGGTACAAAATCCTTTCTTTAAATGCAACAATTATTCAGAAAGCATTCTCAAGAATGTATAAATAATGCATTTGAGTATGAGAAGAATAGATGGGATAAAGCCTATGAAGAGAAAATTTTCAAAGAGGGTGATGAAGTCATATTTTCTACACTACATTTGAATTTAAATGGTAATTTTAAATTGAAAGATCCATTCATTGGACCATTTGTAGTAAAAAAGATGGTTGGTAACAATGCTGTTGAAGTTATATTATATGCACCATATGATAGAAAACATTCAATATTTCCTATTTCTTATATAAAACAATACCATTTAATGATAGTGCTATATTTCCAAAAAGATCAGGAAGGCTTAAAAAGCAACCTGAAGAAATAGTTAAAAAAGCAGAAATTGAAAATATACTTAAAAAGAGATACCTTACAAAAGAAAAAGAAGTTGAGTATCAATTAAGGTTTAAAAATAAATCAAGTGAATATGGCCAGTAGATTCCTGAAAATGAAATCTCAGATCTTAAAAATATCTTGATAAAATTCAATACCAAATAAAACTGTAAAAATTCAGTATATGTATTATAGAAATTTTAAAAATTATTTTTCTATCCACTCCTTACTTATTAATTAAAGAATTTTCAACATTACTTTATTGTTTTTTTTGGGTAAGGGACTTTCAGCCTCAGTATTTCCAGGACTGAGTATTTCCTATGCTTAAAATTAGATGGACTTAATTACATTAAGCTTATAAGTTAAAATTTAGTTTATAATACTTATATATATATTTATTACCCTATTATATGACTTATATTAGTTTAAATAGCTTATTAATAGCCCTATAATACTTATTAAGATACTAATGGTGTTATAATATACTTTTCTTAAGTGATATTAAGTAATTATGGACATACATAAGCTTATATGTATACATACACCTCATATTCAGTGAAGTATGAAGTTATATTATGTTTATATAGGTCTATAAGCATGTTTTAACCTCTAAATAGCCTATAAACTATATTTTTTCTGCTTATTTTAAGTCATATGGATGTAATCAATGGACTCACAATGCCTACATAAGCATATACACATTTTTCAGGCCCATATATCCAGTTTGGACAACTTAATCTACTTCCTTTGATAGATTTTCATGGATTTATGGGTTGGGATATGATTACTGGGTTAATATGGATGCTTGGGGATGCTATTGGGGGCTTGGAAATTTGATTTTTTTCTTCTATATGCTTTGGGTTTCATTCTATACTCTTTGGATGAGTTGTTTTATCTGTTTATTTATGGTATCCACTTTTATATGTTTTCCCTATTTATGGTATGGGTTTATGATATCATTAATTGTGATTGAGGGTCCTTAGTGGAGGTCTAGGTGTTGAAAATTCTTGAAGTGGACGCAATGGGGAGGTGATGTTCCCTCAAAGTTCTGTAAATTCTAGGGAGAGCAGTGACATCATCTTGATTGAAGGTCAGTACACTCCAGTGGATTTTGGTATAAGTAAGGGAGGATTTGACAGGTTATTGGACATCACTTACTTACTTAAATTCAAATAAAAATTATAAAACAATTATTATCATAGAGAAATATATTTTAAAGCATTTATAAATTGATAATATGTTTATATTAGCTATAATTATATTTTATTAACCTATTTTTCACCACTAGCATGCACCAATCCAAATATTGTGAGTTAAAACTGAGCATAACTATTTTATTAGTCTTCCCCTGAGGTTTAATCACTAAATCATTCTTAAATAATTAGTTGCACCATTAATATTTACTGTTAAATCATACTTAGATACTAGCATACACTGACACTATTCATGCTTCAAAATCCATCAAAAATTGCCCACCAAGAACTGTTTTCAAAGCCCCTCTGGCCACATAAAAATTCACTCTACCAACAGATCCACCTACAATTAAATTGACATTTTTAGCTGTCCCTATATTTTTGGTTGTATGTTCACCTATCTCTACACAATATAGGGGGTGGACTTTCTAGCAAGTCCTCAACCTGAACTCAGATGGAACTCAGATGAAACTCAGACTGAACTCATACTAAACCCATACTGAACCCTACTTGAAAACCCACCTAAAACTGTTCTTCTGAGTGGTGTTCATCCCTGATTTTATGGTTCCTTTATCAATAGTTCAATTTGCTTTCAATCTGTGGTGAGTTTGGGTCCAAGGTCCAGACTTGCTAGCAAGTCTGCCCCCCATATTTTGTGGTGTATTCCTCTTAAGTTTCCACCAGTTCCAGCTTTAATTAGAAAGCCTATTATAGTTTCTTTCTCTAAATAAATTTAGTTAATTTAATACCCAGAATCTACCATGACCTTTACCTCTTTGCCATTTAACATTACCATTAAATACCCTAGAGGAGCAGAAAAATGAGTTTCCACCTCCTCTCCAAAATTTTCAGCATTTTCACATATATACTCCACGTCTTTAACAGATACCTATCTTCTTTTCAGATGCTATTTTTACTTTTCTGAAAGGGAAGTACTAATTGTAAATAATTTGCCTAAAGATAGATGAATCTAGAGTTGATTTAATCTACCCAAGACTCTCTCCATAGCATTTTATTGACCAGATACTACTGACCTTTCATATTGAACTTTAGTTTTAATAATTCTGGCCCTGGGAATCTCTTGAGGAACCACATTTCCATATTCACCCCCCATAATAACATCTTCATCTACCATAATCCTAGCTCCATCACCAGATTCTTTCACCAATCCAGCTCCATCACTGGTTCTACTTCCCCCTTTCATAGGAGTAGGACCAGAAAAAATTGATCTGGGAAGAGAAACTATTGGTAAATCTTCCTCAGAATAAGATTCTTCATCTTCAGGCATAGGCTCACCATTTAAATCAAATTTTCCATAACTGGGAGGCCCCATATCTTCCATTCCCTTCTGCATTTTATATATTTTGTCCTTGGTGTAAGGTTTCTTTTAAATCTTTTTTATTTCAGTCTTTCCCGGTTTAGCCCTAAGTTGGCTCTGAATGCTATTTTTAGCTTTAGTAGCAGCTTATCTTCTGGTAGCATTAAAATCATATTCTCCAATCATAAAGTTGCCATTCATCCTAGCCATTCTTTCAACTCTAATCCACCTAATGAAGTTGTAAAATTGGCCTTTTTGACCTCCTTATCTTTACCCTTATCTATTTTTCCAACATCATTATTACCATTCTTTTTACCACCTTTAATATTATCATCATCATCACCAGTTAATTCTTCAAATCTGGCTCTCCTTTCAGCCATCAAATTCCTCCTAACTAAATCCAAGGGTTGCTTTCCCATCACTGGGTTTTATGAAAGATAAATCAGGGAATTCGTAAATCTTTCCATCAAATTTTACTCTTTAGCCTGAAAGTCCCTATCCAAAAAATAACAATCTTCTGCTTTTTGCCCCCTCCAATTAAAATAGGAGCACACCCTAGGTTCACTATAACCACCTCTATAACCAATTCTACCATTACCTTTAACATTACAACCACCATTGCCATTTCCATGACCATTAAACTGGTTTCAATTGCCATTATTTCCATAAGTCCCCCTCTCATAACCTCTTGACTGATAAGAAGAAGAAGTTGAAGTTGAATCCACAGGCGCTCTGTTAAATTTTTGAGTTTCTTGAATAAGTATTTTAAGCTGCTTAGTTAACTCAGATAAATGATCCACCATTTTTTATCAACATCCCCCTCAAATTTAGCAACAGGCTGACCCAACTGAGCTTTCTCTGCCTCTTTAGCCTTGACCATAATATCATTATTTTTGGCCAAACTTTTACTAAACTTACTAAAATATTGAGTACAGGACTCCTGATACTTTTTCAAAGCCATAAGTTTTATTTTTACCTGAATATTCTCTTTGATGACCTCTAGCTCTGGAAGTTTCTATTCTCCATTTGGTAAATACTTCATCAAGTTTTTCCTAGACAGCTCCTTCAACACATCCATTCTAATTTACCTGCTAAATGATGACCAAAATAAATCCTTTGCCTGATTCTCATGGCCTATCTCCTCAAACAGAATTAAATATTCAACCACTTCATCAAACTGCCTACATAACTTTTTGAATTCCACCATAGTTGAAACACCACCCTTTACTTGCCAATCACTGATAATCTTGTTAAGTTCCACCATAGTATACCTGACTCACCATCTATCAAACATCTTCTTTGACAATTTTAACCAGTCCCATCTTTTATAGCCATCCATAGCAATGACCTCCATTCCCACCTCTATATCCACAATAAAGAACATAATTTGCTTCACCATGTCCAAATGTGAAGCCCCATCAACAGAAGCAGAAGCTTCATACTGATTCATAAACCATTTAAATTTTTCCCCATTAAATTTGGGCCCATCCCAAGATACAAACCTGACCAAATCGTTAACAGGATGTGAAAAACTAGATCCAGTAGCAGAAGACATCCCAAAAGTAAAAGATAAAAACATTAAAATAAGATAAGTGTTCATTTAATAAGCCTCTTTAAGGCTAAGCTAGTCCAGATACCAAGTAAGATTGATTAAAAGCTAGGGAATTTGAACCCCCACATTGGGCACCACCAATGTAAAAAGAATTTTACAGTTGCCTTCCTGCAAGAATAATCCAAGGGAGTTGGATAAGCCAAAGAAAATCCTGTCCATTTAAGTAAATAAAGAGTTCACAATTAACTAAGCTAAAATATATACTTGATATAAAATTTCCAATAAACTGTTTAATATTAATGGAATTGAGATGTTGAATCAGTGTTTTTAATAATGAGGGTAAGAAACACAACAGTAAAGCTGTATTTAGAAAATTTATTTAAATGATTGAATAATATGTTTTATGAAGCTTTTATTTTATAAGATTTAGTTGTTATATTCAGATCCCTGGTGATGAGACCTTTGAAATGGTACTCTACAAGTTATTATATGTGATGATGGACAAGTTTTTTTAAAATTTTATGTAAAAGTGTTAAATCTATAAGGGTATTATAATTTTAAAATTTGTTGTGTAAATTAATAATGAAATTTGTTGTATGATGTTTTTGTTAATGATTTATTTGAATGTTAAGATGTCTCCTCCTTTCTGATTTTGAGTCTACAGGCTTTATATGCATATGTCATGTGACCTATTTTCCCCAGCCAGAGCATCCCAGAGCTCTTCTGGAGATTACTGCAGTTTTTATGGAGCTTGTACAGACTTCTAGACTCAATTAGAATCTTAAAATACCTCTAAAAAATCTAGAAAAATTATAGATGACAGAGCTACTTCTCCTTTATAATCAATTGTAGTTTTGGTAGTCTGCACAGCCCTATTCACCTAGTAAAAAATATCAAAGTCAAGTAAATTGGGAAAAATCAAAATATTTAAAAATACTTTATAAAATTATTAAGAAGAGCAGAAAAATTGTATAAAGATTTTAAAAGGTTCTTGAGACTCCTGAATAAAATTTCCACACACATTTAGACCAATACTTGTATTTCCTGACCATTAATTATTTGTTTAATCTTGACTTGTAAAATTACCCATTTAAACCCTATTATATACTCATTTATTTAAATATTCACCATTATAAAATTAGATCGGCTTTCCCAATCTCAATAATCATCTCCATAGATTGTCCTTTTAATAAAATTTATTTCCATACTAAACTTTACACTGCTACACTGTTAAGTAAAGTAAGAGTTCACAATTAACTAAGCTTAAAAATCTACTTGATATAGAAAGACCTGTTGATTATTTAATTTTAACGGTGTTGAGATTTATAATTGATGTTCTTCTAAAGTTAGGTGAGTTTAATACAACAGTTAAGTTGGACTATAAAAGATATTTGAATGATTGAAAATATAATGTTTTTAATAATGTTTATATTTTTGTGAAAAGATGATATTAGGGGGTGTCAGTTCTGGCAAATCTGCACTTAACTTAAGTGCGGATTTCAAACCAAATCAGCACTTAAATTTTTCAAAAAAGTCACTTATTTCAAAAAAGGGTGTCAGTTATGACCTCAAATCAGCACTTTTTTCCCGTTTTTTTTTCACAACCTTATGTTGGCCACAACATCCCTTTCTTACCCCATCCCTGTCACATGTGACACACTGACCTTCCTCGCTCCCTATCCATCAATCCTTGGCATACACCCCTTCCTAACATTTTCAACATTTTATTACAGTATACTTGTCAAATGAGTTGTTGCCTCAACAGCAACAATAACTTTTTCCCCTTTCCAGCCCCCAATCAACAATCTTTAGTAAAGTGCACATTGGCCACAGTCCCCTTAATACGGACTCTAACCCAAATCAATGTTGCTGACACTGTCATGTGCCCCTTATGCTTAACTAAATTCCGCAATACATTGTAAAATATCTTCTTCCTGTGTGCTCAATTACTCCCTTTTCGTCTCCCACTCAAAAAACAAGCTTTCATCCACAAAATACCATTCCACCATGAAAATATTTTGTCTCTTTTCCCCATTTCAAAATTTGTTGCACATTTTCTCATAGAGTCCAATAGGTTCCAAAATGTTTCTACTTACTCTAATCTCCGAACCATTGTAAAGTGTCTGAAAATACCTTTTTGGCACATTGTTTTTCTTATGTCAATTTCATAAAACTCAATATTTCACATTGTAGCCACTAGAGAAGGTTACTGCGGAACTGGAGATTTAGAATACAACACAAAAATACAAAAACAATTGGTAGCTTATTCATAATTTGAGATTATCCCTGACCCCCTTTAATTATTACCAAAAAGTAGACATTGAAAAAGGGTGACATTAACATAAAAGGATAGCTAACTAAAAGCAAAAGGAAATCAATGAAAAAATGGACATGAAATAACAAAATTTGAGAGGGAGATAAGGAAAAAAACTTGAGGTAATTGTCAAGAGAGGAGAAAAGATGAGATAAGATAAGATAAGATAAGATAAGAGAGAGAGAGAGAGAGAGAGGGGGAGGGGGGATAAATTACAAATTGAGGGAAGGATAAGAAAGGATTGATGAGATTAAGATGAAGAAGAGGATTTGGAAGATGGAAGAGAGGAGAGGGAGGAAGATAGGGATGATGATGAGAGTGACGAGTATCAGTGAAATGGGACTTCATGATGAAATCAGCACTTTTGGTTGAGAAAGTGCGGATTTGAGTGAAATAAGTGACTTTTTTCACTTTTTAAATCCACCAGTATTGGGGCTAGTGTGTTTTGGAAATCTGCACTTAGATAAGTGCAGATTTGGTCAAATTTAAGTGCGGATTTGTAAGTGTGGATTTGCCAGAACTGACACCCCCTATTATAAAGTCCCTGATTTTGAGACCTTTATAATGATACCCTTAAAGTATATATTTATGAGTTTTTGAGTAAAATTTATGAAATTTTATGTAAAAGTGTTTAAATTATAAGGGTATTACAATTTTGTCATATGTTATGTAAAATAATAAATGTGGTTGTTAATATTTGCTGTTAGAAGATTTTTGTTAGTTAAGATATATGATTAGATGTCTTTATTCTGTCTAATTTTGAGTCTAAAAGCTTTATACGCATATAATTTCACATTCCCTATTTTCCCTTGCCAGAGAATCCCAAAGCTCATCTGGAGATCATCCGAGTTTGTATGGAGCTTGTATGGACTTCCAGACTCAATTAGAACCTTAAAACCATCATAAAAAATCTATAAAAATTACAGATGATAGAGAAACGTTTCATGTACAATCCCAACTTTTTTTTGTAGTCTGCGCATCCCTATTCATCTGATAAGAAATCATGAAAGTTAATTAATTTATGAAAACATCAAAAATAATCAAAAATACTTTATAAAATTATTAAAAATAGTAGAAGAACAGTAAAAATTCCCCTTAATTTTATACAGGCTCTTAACACTCCTTTCTTTCATTTCCATGTAGTTTTAAGCCAATAATTGCATTTCTTGTCCATTAAATAATTGGTAAATCTTGACTTGTAAAATTATCCCTTATTAAACCATTTTATTATCCATTCTTATCAATATTAATCATTATAAAATTATATGTTCTTTTCCAATCTATATAATCAACTCCTGAAAATCCTCTTCTAATAAACTTTAGTGCCATACTAATCTTTAGCTTGCCACAGTGTCATACAATTTTTGTACAATAATGTTAGCAGCTTTGTCAGCCTAGGTATCCCTAGGACTGAGGAATTAAAGTGTTTAAAATAAGCTAAAATGAAGTTTATAAAACTTATACATATGGTTATAATACTTATATATATACTTATTACACTATTATATGACTTATAGTAGTTTAAATAGCTTATCCATACCCTTATAATACTTATAAAGGTGTTAATGGAGTCATAGTATACTTATCTTAAGTGATATTAAGTAATTATAGGCAGACATAAGCTTATATGTATACATAAACCTCATATTCAGTGAAATATGTAGTTATATTAGGGGGTATCAATGTTCAGGGATCCGCAATTAAATTAATTGCGGATAAAAATCATTATACCCCAATTATCTTCCGCAATTATTTTTGCTAATAATTGGCTTATTAGACACTTTACGTGTCAATGTTCACCTCTTATCTGACATTTTTTTACTCAATTTTTCATAACCACATCTTGGACAACCTTCTGTCATAACCACATCTTGACCTACTTTCTGCCATAACAACATCTTGGACTACTCCCTGGATATTCCCTCTACCTTGCTGCACACTTCCATTCTCATCCCATCCTGTTCATTCTATCCGCTCAGAATTTCTCCCCATTTCATCTATTTGATTCTTCTCCTTTTCATCTCGCTATCTCATCTTCTTGTTTCTGCTCCTTTTCATCTTCATTTATAATAACATGCCTTGTCATCCTAGATATTCTAAAAGGCAGCCATCACCCAGTTGTTCTTCAATTCCCACTACTTCCTCTTTCCCCTGCTCAGCCAAGAAATCAAAGACTATTCAATTAAAAAAAGATGACCATCTAATTCTTATCAACTGGCTGAAAACCAAATCTAATTATGATTCTTGTTTTGGTACTGATTATGCCACTAAAGTAGGATGTCCCCCGCATCAAAAGTTAATGGCTATCTTTTAATGGCAAATGAATTATGGAATAAGACCAAGGGAAGGATTGATCTTTTGCCTAAACAGATGTCTGAACGATTCAAGCATTACCAAGCAAAATACAAGAAGGCAAAGGCTCTTTCATCTTCCACTGGTTTTGGGGTTACCAACAACAATATAACTAAGGGCATAAAATCCATAGACAATAAACTTGAAACATTATGTCCTTAGTTTAAAGAGATGGATGCAATTTTTGGAGAGCGAGATGATGTTAATCCTGTAAACATGTTGGATGGTGAAGATCCTATCTCTAAACATGATGTTGAAGCAAATCTTTTCCCATCCTCTTCCTCCACTCAAGCCTCCCCTCATTTGAATGAGAGATATCTAGATAGCTTTTCTGTAGATCCTATAGGTGATTTAACCCAACCAAATCTAACTCAGGTCTGTTTCTTTTTTCTTTTATCTTATCTTTTCTATTTTTTATTTACTTATCTTTTTCTTATTTCTTAAAAGGCTGATGAACAAACCCAGGATCCTCAATCAACTTAGTCTGAAGGTAGTGACAATGATGAGGAGGAAAATATGACCTTGAAAAAGAAGCGTAGGGCTTCAAGTAGTCTTAATTTCCACTCACAAAGAAGACGAAAAAGTGATACTTCATCACAAACCCCTTTTTTGTCTATGGAAAATTTTTTAGAGAAACGTGATGCTGGTAAGTGATACCATACCTCTTATTACTTTACTCTACTTTTCCTCAACTTTATATTAATTTTTATTATCACTCTAGAACAAGTAGAAATCGCTAAAGAGACTCTAAGCTTTGAAAAGAAGAAATATGAGCTCTCTTTAAGGAGGGATGATAGGCTACAAGATTTGGAAGGGAGGAAGTACGAGCTCTCTTTACAGAAGGATGATCAGGCCCAAGATTTGGAGGAGAGGAAGTACCAGCTCTCTTTACGGAAGGATGATTGGGCCCAAGATTTGGAGAAGAAGAAGTTTGAGTTAACTCTAAGTATTGAAAAATCAAAAAAAGAGGAGAAAACACTTGGACATCAAAACCTATTAGAGCAGATGAAAGATAAGTTTGATCATGAAGAAAATTCCAAAAAGAAAGATTTCTTGATAGAATGTGTTAAAGCTAATAAATCTGTTGAGGAAATTGAACGTTTAAAGAAATTGTTGGATGAATAGTTTGTTTTATTTCTCTCACACTTTAACAGTTCATATTTATTTGTACATAAAATTTCCAATAATTTTCTTTATTTCATTACTCTATCTATCATTACTTGAATTTTTTTATTTTAATGTTAAATATTCTTTTTTTAAATAAAATTTTCATGTCTCCTTTGAAAATTTGACAATCCCCCACCCCTGGATTTTTTTGAAGTAAGGGCTGGGTATCACAAAAGTTCTTTCATGTCATGAATCTTGAAAGTCTTATATGAAACTTTGGATTTACTACCCCCTGCATTTTACCGGTATCCCAAAAATTCTTACATGTCAAGAATTTCACAAGTCTTATAAGAAATTTTGGCAAAACCCCCCATGGATTTTATTGAAGTAAGGGGCGGGTATCACCAAAATATTTACAAGTCAAAAAAATTATATATCTGTTTTAAAAAATTGGCAATACTCTCCCCTGCATTTTATTGAAGCAAGGGGTGGGTATCACCAAAATTTTTCTTAGTCATCAATTTCATATGTCAGATTTGAAAATTTGGCAATACCCTCCCCCCCCCTGCATTTTATTGAAGTAAGGGGTGGAAGTCATCTAAATTTAATATAATTACATAAATTATTAAATAAATATCTAATATATATCGATTTCCCTAGTTTAAAGTAATGACAATTCCTCAAGCCAAAATGCAGACCAAGTCTAGAAACAAAAGTTTGGGACTTTCCACAGGTATAGGCAAGAGGAACCCCATGAAACAAATAAATGTTATCATGATTACCTGTTATACAACCAAAGGTTGTTGGCTCATCACATTACTTGAGCAAATTGAAATATAAAAAATATTTATTAAAAATTTATGAAAAAATATAAAATTTTCAATGACAACTCTAATCCCCATACTTTTTGGATCTAGATAAAGTTTTTTTAAATCGAATAACTTTACCTTCTTTCTTTACCTTATTGATTCTTTGAATCAACTTATGACTGATTTGAAATGAGCAACCAAAAGGTGTTAAAGCTTGACAGGATTCCAAACCAGGAGGAGCTTTGGTCGTTTGATGATTATCCTTAGAAGAATTCCAAATAGTTTTGATGATACCATTTCCCAAACCAAAATCAATGATGCACTGGTGGTCTGGAAAATATAAACCATGTCCTTTGATTTTAGCTGGAGATGGTATTGGGTGGCCAGTTATTGGATTGATATATGAGAATATACCAAAAGTAAGAAAATTGGAATCATTCCTATTGATATGAATCCTATTGTGGAATCCAGAATGAGTGATAATAACATTAGAAAAAAAAAGATATTTGTGGCTGATATCTTCCCATTCGGTATTCCAACTTTGGTTGCAAGTTCATGATTTCTTTCAAATTCTTTATTACAGAGCTTTTTGAGTCAAAAGCAAGAAAAGAGTTAAAGGAAGGTAGAGTGTCCCATAAGCAAAAATCTTCATCTTTTTGAGCTTTAGTGATATTCTTGACCAACAAATATATGCCTAGATAATAATCATATAAGAGTTTCAGAATCCTTATCCTCTAAATATGCAATATAAAAATGTGAAATAAGACATGTGAAATTTGGAAAAAAGGCTCAACTTCAAAGGTCAAAATCTCAGCAACCGCTGAACCTAATTCAAACCTGCTTGTGGGAGATGAAAGATATGCTTTAGTAGAATCTTCAGTTAAAGGACATGTGATTTAAATAAACCTAACCCTAATTTGTTACATAAAAAATGAAATAAAAATTTAAATTGGGGAAAAAAAGGCTCAACTTTAACGGTCAATATCTCAGCAACCACTGAATCAAATTCAAATCTGTTTGTAGGAAATGAAAGGTAGCCTTTAGGAGAATCTTCAGTAAAAAGAAAATTAGATTTGAATAAACCTAACCCTAATTCCGAGTCTGATTTTCAAAATTTTACAAAAACTTGAAAATTTGTAATGAAGATGAGATCAAAAGGAGTTTTATAAGTTCACTGTTATCCAGATAAGAGTCATACATATATTTAAGTATGAAGTTTTCATAAAAGGAATGAGATATCATATAGGCATGAAAAAAAGGAGATGAAACTTACCTTGATTGAAAAGTAGGAAAAATAGAGTGAGAAAGATTGATGTTGGAATTGTGGGGAAATTGAATATGGAGTAAGCAAAATGCATAAAGAATGTGCAATGTATGTGTTTCAATGAAATGGAGCCAAAAAAAGTGAAATAAGGGGAAGGGGGGATAATGACCATGCCAAGGAGGGATGAAGAGTAGGGTGATGGAGCTAAAAAAGAAAGTAAAGAGGGAGAGAAAAAAAAGGTTAATTATACCATTGAAATCCAAAATAACCACTTACAAAAAAAATTTAGATAAAAAAAATAAAATAAACAGAAAAAAACAAAAAAAATTATAATTAGTAATCAAAAAATCAAAAAAAAAGAATAAAATGACTTACCTGGAGAGATGAGAAGACAAAATGAATGAAACCAAATTGTTTGAGGGATGTTGGAGGAGAATAGGAAAAGGATATGAGCGATGAATGAAAAAAAAAATCACTGACAGAATATGCAATTTCAGAAAATATGTGATTTCATGTTGAGCTGGTGAAAGAAAACCAATGAGCCATCCAAAAAAAAGATATTCACCATAAATTCAAAAAAAAAAAAATGAATATGCAAAAAACCAAAATACAAAACCAAGTGAATAAAGTACACAAAGAGGACATTTGGAAAGTATGAAAACATAAAAATTAAAAATTAAAAGCATTGCAAAGTGAAATGTTGGAGAGTAATTGGCATTATAATGGAGCGTATGTTGGTTGATTGAATGATTTGTGAATCAAGGGAGGGGAGTGCCGGTGGTGGTTCAGGATCCTCTTCTTCATAAAGATCATTCCACTCATACTTTAAATCAGCTAGAATATTGTGGAGTATTACGCAATTCAAGATCCAATGATTTGCAGTTTTGATCTCCAATTTTTTTTGAAATTGGATTCTGAGCTCCCGAAGACTAGAAAATCGTCCATTTAAAATACCTATAGCATGTTCAATTTGTACTCTTGATTGTGCAAGGTGATAATTAAAGGCAGTTTTGGGGTCATTTTCTGAAGTTGCACCACGGAAAGCAGGTATAATGTACTTTCCACTTGCATATGCTGAGTCTGCAGGGAGGTACTGAGATTTGTCAAAGTATGAGTCAGGGGAATGAGAAATCCTCATTCTTTGGAAGACAGAAGAGTCATGACATGATCCAGGTCAGCCACTGTGAAAAGCAATAAATTTTTTATTGACATTGCATACAAGTTGAACGGCAATAGAGTATCTAGAAAGAAGATAAAAAGCTAGATTGTGAAAGATGAGAACTTGGAGAAGATTTTGAAGAAACCTTTTTTTGCGATCAAAATAATGGTTGCCATCATGAGCAGGCTTTTGAATCAAAGGGATGGTTGTGCCATCAACAAAACCTATACAGCCAGGGAAACCTTCAGCTTGCATTACTTGAGAGGATTCAAGTTGCTGTTGTGGAGTTGGCCAAGCAAGTGTTTGAGACTTGAGGGAAATGATGTCAATCATACAGCGCTTGGTGTATAATATCACGGTACCATATCCTATGCTAAAGAGATTATCCAAACGTCTTACGGCAGCACCATTTCCATTTGAGCCAAAGGGACATAGAGCAACAGCAAGTTGGATGGCAGGATTACACTGTTTGTTATGAGAATTGTTATGGAAGATTAGATGTTCAGAAATGAGTTGATAAATTTTGAAGAAAGAATTGGGAGAAGTTCTAAAAAGTTGCGTGAATTTTAAATGAGGAATGTTGAGAATGGAGGCCAGATCATATCGGGGATCATGATAAAGATTTGGCCCCCTGGTGATGATGTAACACTTTTTGGAAAGAAAACACATATAAGCTAAAGCATCTTCCAAATCAGAGTCAGATTTATAGTAAAGAACTAAAAGAAAAGTGATAGCATTCATTGTTGAGTGAAGTAGCCTCCTAGTAGAGAGGTGCTTCATTGTTGTCGGTGGAAGGGATATGTGATGAGGGAAGTGGGAAGTGGAAATTCACCGCCAAATGTGCAGTTGAGGTGTGTAGATAGAAAAAAACTTAAGTGTTCGCCACCAAAATTAAGTGGCATAGAGTGAGGAAAGACTTAAGGATGGCATCAGCAATTATGAGTCATGTGATTTTCTTGCAAATCCATCATGGATGTGATGAGTTTGGGATCAGGAATTAGGAATGGAAATTGGGGTATAAGAGGCAGGATAATGCATTATTGTGGATTTCTTATCCACTAGCCCAGGGGCTAGTGGATAAGAATCTTCCGCAATTAATAATGTCTGATCCCGGGAAAAAAAATTCCTGATCCCTAATTGCGGATCCCTGAACATTGATACCCCCTATTATGTTTATTTAGGTCTATATGTGGGTTTTAACCTCTAAATAGCCTATAACCTTTATTTATCTGCTTATTTTAGGTCATATGGACATAATCAATGGACTCACAACGCCTACACAAGCATATACACCTTTTTCAGGCATATATATCCAGTTTGGACAACTTAATCTGCTTTCTTTGATGGATTTTCACGGATTTATAGGTTGGGATATGATTACTGGGTAAATATGGATGCTTGGGGATGTTATTGGGGCCTTGAAAATTTGATTTTTTTCCTCTATATGCTTTGGGTTTCATTCTATACTCTTTGGATGAGTTAATTTATCTGTCTCTTTATGGTATCCACTTTTATCTGTTTTCTCTATTTATTGTATGAGTTTATGATATCATTAATTGTGATTGAGGGTCCTTAGTGGAGGTCTAGGTGTTGAAGATTCTTGAAGTGGAAGCCATGGAGAGGTGATGGGCCCTCACAGCTCTGTAATTTCCAGGGAGAGCAGTGACATCATCTGGATTGAAGGTCTCTGCACTCCAGTGGATTTTGGTATAAGTAAGGGAGGATTTGACGGGTTGTGGATCATCACTTACTTACTACAATTCAAATAAACATTATAACACAATGATTATCATATATAAATATATTTTAAAAAATTTATTAATTGATATAATCTTTTTATAAGCTATAACTATATTTTATTTATCTATTTTCCACCACTAGCACACATAAAAATCCAAGTATTGTGAGTTTATATTGAGAATAACTATTTTATTAGTCTTCCCCTGTGGTTTAATCACTAAATCATTTATCAATAAGTAGTAAGACCATTAATATTTACTATTAAATCATACTTAGATACTAGCATACACTGACAGGCTTGGTGGCATTTCGCTAAGTAATTGACTTTGGCTTCACCTTCGCTAGGGATGGTAACTTTGCCTTCTACAAGGTTGTTGAGTTTGAACTGATAGAGATAGAATATCATTTTGAGACACCATGTGAGATAGTTTGATGAAGTCAAGATGAGAATGTCCTGTAACAACTGGCCAGAATGATTTGTCAATTCCATGTTGCCTGTTTCAGTCTAGTCAGACTTTTAATCTATTGCACTTTAAAATAAGTATGTCAATATTAGTTGGCGCAATTAGACTGCCAACGTGATAAAAAATTTAGGTATTCTAGTGAGTATATTTGTGAGTAAATGAAAACTAATAATGAAATGACAATGATGATTATACCTTTATGCGACGGTAACAGGGCGTTGCAAATAATTTGTTGCAAACAAAAAAGTGATAATGATGATAATTATTGATTAAAGATAAGAGATGAAATCAATGAGAAAACGGATAACAAATTGTGACTATATATAGTTGTATCATTGATATTAACCTATCTTAGACCTATCATATAATGGATGTCACGTAACTATCAACAACGCGTCTAGATCTAGATTAGTAGTATGTATAACGAGAAGTAGAAATTGAAAGTAAGGTTGGCGTTGAGTTAGGAGACATCAGTTTTTGAATTCCCGCAGTCAATTTGATTATTAGTATTATTTTGAACACATCCAGTTCATCTTTTAAGTCTGAAACTTTATTTACTTATTTATTTTTCTTTTCTCTTTTTCAGGGGGGGGGGGGGGGGAATGGCCAACTTAAGATGTTTCAGGGCTCAAAGAAATGCTTATTTTTTTCTAATTCATAAGAACCCATCTCATATTGATAATTTATTTCAAAAGATCTTTCAAGTCATCTTCTATGTCAAAGAGAAGGGAAAAGAATTATAGGATACGTTTGTGAAGCCAAGTATATCCCCAATATTTCTCAGAGTCCATATCCATGTTCTCTTGTTTCTAGTTTGAAGTTTAATTTTATTCCAATGGCGTGTGAATAAGGTGGTTGGATTTTTCAAATCTGGAAAAAATTGGTGATAAAGTTTAGTGGAGAACACCTTGAAATGCCATGCTAAAACTATACCTTCTGGTTTCTTTTGGTTGATTAGGCATCAGATTTAGAATTTTCCGCTTTTTCACATGTTTCGTATCTGTTATTTTGATGTATTTTTATTCATTGATTCATTTTTTAATAAATTTTTTAGGGGGGAGGCAGAGGGAGGTAGGGGAGAATGGGAGAGTCAATATTAATTACTGATGGTGAAAAAAGCTTTATAACTTAAGCCTACAGTGGTGGAAGAGGTTTGACATCCTGTCGAAAGACATATTTTCTGACGTGGTAAACTGAGTTTTTCCATTGATAACTGGCATGCTTTCTGGAAGGAACTGAAAAAACTAAATCATCGTAAAATAAATTACTTGTTATTAAATATCATGAGATAGAAAGGTGTAAAAATACCCATATCCAGCTCCTCCAGCGTTAAGGCTTTAGTTTCGGGAAGAAAAAATAGTACAAGTACCCATCCAATCATGCACCATCCGGCATACCTAAATAAAAATGATAAGTTTAATAAAACAAAGTGAAAACATAACTGTTTATTGGGGCTCAAAAATTCACATACCAAATAAAAGCACCTTGAGGCCTAAAGCTAGTCAATAGTAAAGGAAAGGTCATAGCCAAAACGCAACTGGTTGGAGGATTAGAGACATTTTTTCCCTAAAAATCTTCATATTGCAAAGCTTACTTAAAGAACCAGCAAACAGCGGTGGCGTATGACATTCCAAAATCACGAATGTAAAGCGGAAAGGCTTCAGCACTAAATTAGAAGAAGATAACATGTTAGAGTGAGTATTTTGTTTAGCTGTTCGATTTTCCATTCCTACCTGTAGGTGAATGGCACTGGCTAAATTTTGGACAAATCATGCATGAAAATTCTAACAAAAGAAAGTATCGAAGGATATTAAAAGAGGCATACCCCTTCTCCCGGACTGTAAAACACAACATATAGGAAAATACCAAAGGCGATCACTCCAATTTTAGCTTTCCCGGCATCATCAGGTATCCAAAAGGCACAGCCAGTTAGCACCAAGCAGGCAGCCATGGCAGGAAAGGTCACCAACAATAGCTTTCTTCGTCCATAAATCTATGAAGGGCGTTTAGACAAGCATGGATAAAAAAATTAAACAAGTTTCTTACATCAATTGTGTAGAATGCAGGAATAGCAAATATCCAATTGGCCAAACCGGTCCCCATGGTTGTTAATAAAGCTTGCCTAAGCTCGAATCCCGCCTCAATAAAAATTTGTCTACAAGCCGGGATGAGAATAAATGAAAATTTCGTAACTTGTACTTATGAATTCACACTACTGACGAGCTATAGTAAAAGATAGCCTGGATTGCGGAGTGGGTGTTAAGAAAAGCTTTCTATGTTAATTCATTTGTAACAAATTGACTTACATTTACACCGCAGAATTGTTGCATGAACATCACCAATCCCGACCCTTGTGTTGCTCTTCTGACACGAGGAATCATGAACAGATCATAAAGCAAATTTCTGCCATGTAAAACCTTTTTTTCAATTTCCAGAAGCGCTGCCAAATAGAAAAGGTCTCTGGCGGCCTGAACATCGCAAAACCGAAGTTTTCTCATTGCATGAAATGCCTGCTTAGTCTGTCCACGAGCCATGTACCACCTTGGAGATTCTGGAGCATAATAAATCATCAAACAGACAATAATTGGGGCAACAACTGTAGATCCTAGAATAAGTCTACAATGTCAAAGTAAGCAATTATCTTGTTATAAGGACTAAAAGAAACTTGCCTCCAAGCCAAAGTTGGTTTCAAATCAACAAAGATTACACCCACAATATCACCAAGCGCTATACCAAAAGCCTGATAAAAAATGAGTCAGCAAATTTTAGATACAGACGTATCTTTTCTTTAAAAACAAACATACCGTCCACTAAGGTGATTGCGCAAGTCATTATGAAAGTATAAGTTTGAGTTGGGTAGTTTTACATTGGAAAGAAATTTCCTTACCACTTGCCACTGCATCACCAGTGCCCCTCGAATTGCGGCTGGGGCACATTCAGCTGAACACAAATTATTTAATTTGAGTGAAAATTTATTCAAAGAAAAGACTAAAACACACCAGTGTAAACAGGTGCTGTTGCAGACTTTAAAAGTAATTCATTTTGATTAAAATCTGAATATTAACGTAAGAACAACTCTGACTTACTTTGGGCCCAATAGCTAGCCCCAATACTAATCGAGCCACAAACAGTTGGGGCCAAGTATAGGTGAATGCTTCCCAAATGGAGGCTACTGCAGCTATAAAACAAGACAAAAAAATGACACCTCTCCGGCCCATGAGTCGATTTAAAGGGTCTGTTAGCCAACAGGCGAAAAGAGCCTAAGTTGGGAGCGAATTCTTTTTATCAGCGTATATGTGCGTCGCTAAAGCTCAATGCACGCTGGATGCTTACCGAACAAAGATAAGGTGCGCAATTAATTAAACCTTGGATAAAGGCTATTCTAGTGTCATTTGAAGCTGCGATGCCAAATTCCTCATAATAGAATAATTGTGCGCCGTTAACTACAGTCTACAAGAAAAATTTATCATTCAAATATGGAAATGATTCCTGGGCCAAAGTCGCACCTCATCCATTCCCTGAACAACGGCAGCCATGGATGAAATGACGGCCACATAATACCTAGATGATTCGGGGTAAAATATCAGACAGGTAAAAGGCATAAAGAGTACGACACAAAGTAACTTGCATCATAAATGGCTGCTTCCAGCGATTTGACTTTTCATCTGTAAGGATTTCAAGCTCTTCGTTTGTTAAATTTTCTACTCGAGCAAAATTTCCGGGCTCAGCCGCTAGAATTGCACCTTTCTTAAAGCTCTCCACTTTTTCCCAGATTTCTCGACAAGCATCAATAAACCTATAGCCTTGTAAAATAAATTCACGTATTCACTCACCCTGTTCATTTAAACCATACTTTTCGCAAAAAAATTCAGCTTCATTTCCAAGCTCTTGTAACGACTTTCCCGCCAATGGATTATCTAATTTCGTCGAAAGCGAAGTCAATTGAGCTACATCAGGGGGTGCAATGTGAGATTGAGTTTGATCCTTGTTCAGAGGTGGACGCTGTTTCTCATCAGAGGCAAAATTTTGAGACATTTGTTAGTATATACATAATATTCTAATTCATACTTATTATTATAATCTTTTTTGCATTACTTGTCCCGAAGTGGACTGATACTAACTGTATGTAGAAGAGAGAGAAGTGTATTGTGCTAGCGTGAGAAGTTGTAGTTATGGTATATATAGCTATCAAGTGTTCATCTATTACCATATCTTTTGTCTTCTTTTGCTCATCATCTCATCTCATCTCTCTACACGTACTCACTTGAATATACAGGTTAGCGCATTACTATCAGCGATTTCAGCTTCATCCACAGTGTTACTAGAGGAGAAGACTTACGCTAGATTAAAGGTTAGCACAACACTGTTCTCTTGTGATCCATATTATTTACGAGTAGATCTCATATCATACAGGTTAGCGCATTACTATCAGCGATTTCAGCTTCATCCACAGTGTTACTAGAGGAGAAGACTTACGCTAGATTAAAGGTTAGCGCATTACTATCAGCGATTTCAGCTTCATCCACAGTGTTACTAGAGGAGAAGACTTACGCTAGATTAAAGGCTTTTATTATTCTTTCACATTATCAGTACCAGCTCACGTACTTAAGCACAAACAACAACTAGTAACACTAGTAACATGGACAACAATAGCATCCGTGAATTAATCTCTGCACTTGAAAACAAAAATGACACAAAACTCGGAAGTGACAATTACTTTACCTGGGCTGCTCACATGGAAGGTCTTCTCTTCGAAAATGAACTGTGGGAAGTAACCGAAAACGAGTTTATAATAACAACTACTGAAAAAGAAGATGGGACAACAATCACGTCTCCAAGTGCAAATGAGATCAAGAAGCGCCTTAAGACAAACATGAAAGCGTATTCAATGATTCTTCGACATCTTGACCATGAAAACACGATGCTAATTTGCGACAGTCCAGAGCTAAAAGGAGATCCATACAAAACATGGATGAAACTGAAAGAGAAACATGCTGAAGTAAATCAATTCACTAAAGCCGCTGCCTACAAATCATTAAATGATCTGACTTACACTACGGATCTCAAAACCTTTATTAACGATATCCGAAAAGTCCTACGAAATTTGAGAAATGCTAAAATCAGCTATGAAGGCGACACTGTAGCTACTCAAATAATTATGAAATTACCTGATCAATATCAAACCACAGCTCAAAATATCCTGGCTTCTGGAAAGGTAACCATGATGAATGTCCTGGCAGTACTCGAACAGACTAGCAAATTTCACAATCTTCAGGACAACCAATCGAACGAATCTAAGACTAGCAAAGCCCTTATTGCCGACTCAAGTAAAACTGAAACGTCGAAGTCCAGAGAAAGAAAACCGCGAAAGAAATGCACGTACTGTAATAAAACAGGACATCTTGAAAGCGAATGCTGGGAGAAGGTTGGAAAACCAAGCTGGGTCGAACAACGCGATCAATGGAAGAAAGAGATGGCTGAGAAGAATAAAAAAACTAATGAGTCAGCTATGATGGCGTACAATCAGTATGTTCTTATCTCTTCTATCGACAACAACACCAACCTGAAACCAATCCTTGATTCAGGAGCCACGTCAACGATGATTAGAAACCGAAAGTACTTCTGGACATATCAGAGTACTAAGTTCGATATTGTGACTGGAAATGAAAACACAGAATGTGTTGGAAAGGGAACTGTTAAATTGGTTGAAGGGAAAAATGTTGTGACTCTTAATGCACTACATGTACCTAAATTACCGTATGATCTTGTGGCAACTATTGAGTTTTGGAGAAAAAATTATCAAGTTGAATTTGCTAAGAATCCCGAAAGATGCATCATCAGTAATAAAAATCTTAAATTCAATGCAGATATCGAGAACAATCTTTGCAAAATGCGTGGAAACTTCAAACCAGCTGAGTCCGCACTGATTTGCTCTGTAAAAATGTGGCATGATAGACTGGGACATCCAAACTCGAAGTATACAAAGTCAACTGTTGGTGAGACGTTGGACGACAGTCAGTTCTTCTGTGAAATCTGCGAAATGACAAAAGCGAAGAAACTACCATTTCAAGGACATTTTCCAACACCAAAGAAACCTCTGGAAGTGATCCACACCGATCTTAGTGGCAGAATCAATCCACCAACCAACAGTGGCTATGAGTACTATATGAAGATCACAGATGGATTAACTTCAACTCGTGCAGTATACCTGTTAAAAAACAAAGATGAGGCACTATCTAAATTAACGGAATTTAAGACAAAATATGAAAATATCTGTGAATCAAAAATTAAGACTATTGTAACAGATGGAGGAGGAGAATACTGCTCGAATAAATTTGAAACATACCTTAAAGACAATGGTATTTTCCATCAAATCACTGCGCCTTATACACCTGAGCAGAACCCAATCAGCGAGCGAGGAAATCGAATCACCACCGAGAAAGCTCGAGCGATGCTGTTCCAATCAGGGCTACCACTTAGCTATTGGGGAGAAGCAGTAATAACAGCAGTATATTTGGAAAATCTGATAGTTAGTAAGGCTGCAAATATGATATCACCATATGAAGCACTTACCGGCAGAAAACCAAAAATAACACATCTACACCCGTTTGGATGCCTAGCTATTGCCAATATTCCAAAACAACAGAGGAAAAATAAGTTTGCTCCGACAGGCACCAGATGTGTTCTACTTGGGTATTCTGAAGGAAACAACAACTATAAGTTGATGGAAATTCAAACAAAAAGAATAATCTTCACTCACAACGCCACATTCAATGAGTCAGTGTTTCCTATGAAAGATTGCAACAGCCCAAAAGAAATGTTCAATATCGTCACCATAAGTCACACAACAGAGACACCAACAAATCAAAATGTTGAAGATGATGAGGAATTTCATGATGCAGTAGAGGAACAAATAGAAGAACAGTCAGCAGATACTGAAAATCCAGTAACCAGACGACTAATCTTACGCCTTGGTCCACCGCCACCTGAAAATCAATCAGATCAGTATTCTGGACCCACCCTGAGATCTCATACCAGGAAGGTGATAAATGAACTTGAAGGTACCCACAATGCTTTAATAAACTTTGTCGAACAACAAAACACAGATCCTGACAATTACAGAAAGGCAATCAGTGGGTCTCAAAGGTCACACTGGATAAGTGCAATTAAAGAAGAACTTGACTCACTTCATGAAAATCACGTGTGGTGTATCGTCCCTGCTAATCATCAAAAAACAATACCTACCCGTTGGATCTTCAAAACAAAGTATGATGAAAATGGAGTCCTTAACAAATTTAAAGCAAGACTGGTTATCAAAGGCTATCTACAAAGACATGGAATAGACTTCAACGAAACGTTTGCACCTACCGGGAGACTGGCAACCCTTCGAACGATCTTTGCGCTTGCTGCTATTGAAGGATTACCGATGCATCAACTTGATATAAAGACTGCATTCCTAAACAGTAATCTTGACGAAGACATCTTTATTCAACCTCCAGAAGGTTTTACTGAGTGGTTGGATAGATCAAACTTGAACTGTAAAAAGGAGATAGAGCAATTAAATGGTGGTAGCAGAGTTTTAAAATTAAAAAAAGCACTCTACGGTTTAAAGCAGGCACCTAGAGCCTGGTATCAGGAGGTATCTAAGTGGTTCCATAAACATAAGTTTAAAACCAGCAATAGCGATCCCTGTTTATTTATTAGAAAAGATTCAAATGATGACTATTTATATGTGTTTATTTGGGTGGATGACATGGCTATCATTGGACACGGGGCTCATCAATTTCATGCTGAATTATCGAAGGATTTCAAGGTACATGACTTCACAAAAGCAACTTATCTACTGGGTATACAAATTACTCGACTAAATAGTACTTCTGTTCAACTACACCAAAGTCAGTACATAGCAGATCTATTAGAAACCTTCGGTATGACAGACTGCAAAATTAATCCTACTCCAATGCAATCAAATATCCAGCTGTTACCCTCTGATGATGACCAATACGCTCAGTTTCTGAAAACAGGAAATGACTATCGAAGTATCATTGGAAGTATTGGCTATCTAGCACAATGTACTCGACCGGATATCACCCATGCTGTCAACTATTTATCTCAGTTCCTCATAAAACCAAATCAGTCTCACTGGCAAGCGGCACTCCGAATTCTAAGATATCTCAAGGGTACAGCCAATGTTGGCCTACTGTACTCACGAGACTTCAAAACATTAATACCCACGAAAATCAATATTAGCAATCAAGCACCTACAGGTTTCAGTGATGCGGATTGGGCTGGATGTAATCTAACACGTAGATCAACTAATGGGTATGCCTTTCTGCTCGGTGGAGGTGCTATTTCTTGGAAGAGCAAAAAGCAAAACACTGTTTCCACATCAGCCACTGAATCTGAGTATAAGGGATATCTTGATGCAGGATTAGAAGGAGTATGGTTGCGAAAACTGCTAAGTGAACTAGGGTATGAAAACAATCAAGGAACGTTACTTTATGGAGATAATCAAGGAGCAATAGCATTGTCAAAGAATCCCGTAGCTCACAAACGAACAAAACATATTGAAGTACATTTCAACTGGGTCAGGGAAAAAGTACTTGATGGCGAATTAAATCTCAAATACTGCTCTACGCACGACATGGTTGCAGACATCATGACAAAAGCACTGGATCGTACAAAATTTGAAAAATTTAGAACAGATCTAGGCCTGAATGAATGTCGACGCACTATTGGTTCAAGTAATGAGGTGGAGTGTTAGTATATACATAATATTCTAATTCATACTTATTATTATAATCTTTTTTGCATTACTTGTCCCGAAGTGGACTGATACTAACTGTATGTAGAAGAGAGAGAAGTGTATTGTGCTAGCGTGAGAAGTTGTAGTTATGGTATATATAGCTATCAAGTGTTCATCTATTACCATATCTTTTGTCTTCTTTTGCTCATCATCTCATCTCATCTCTCTACACGTACTCACTTGAATATACAGGTTAGCGCATTACTATCAGCGATTTCAGCTTCATCCACAGTGTTACTAGAGGAGAAGACTTACGCTAGATTAAAGGTTAGCACAACACTGTTCTCTTGTGATCCATATTATTTACGAGTAGATCTCATATCATACAGGTTAGCGCATTACTATCAGCGATTTCAGCTTCATCCACAGTGTTACTAGAGGAGAAGACTTACGCTAGATTAAAGGTTAGCGCATTACTATCAGCGATTTCAGCTTCATCCACAGTGTTACTAGAGGAGAAGACTTACGCTAGATTAAAGGCTTTTATTATTCTTTCAACATTTGTCTTTGCTATGTGTCAGCAATTTCTCCCTTGAATATTTAAAAACTACTTTTATAGAGAATGGAAACTCAAGAAATTTAAGCCAAACGCTAACTAAAAGAAATCGAGAATTTATGAAACGGCGATAAAGAGTTGAGACAGTTTCATAGAGCATGGAAGAAATTGTCTTTTTTCCCATCATGGTTCTTCTAAATCATTCTTCAATGCGTCATTTTTCTTCTCTTGTCTCTTATACCAATTTTTTCCCGTTTGCGCCGGAGCATCAGCAAGAACGCACCCAAACATATTCCTTTGTATAACCACTACCAACACCATTCGTTACGCCACAAGGTGTAACAAATGCGTAACAGTTGTGTAACGGTTGCATAATAAATACATAACAATCTTTATTTCCCCTACCAATCAATAATAATTGTTATGTATTTGTTACACAACCGTTACGCAACTGTTACGCCACCCGGCGTAACAAACAAATTTGGTAATGAACCTAGCCTACCAAAGGTTGCGGAAATTTTGACAAAAAAAGTTCGCCTCACCAAAAGATGATTTGCCTATTCAAAAGGGAGTATCATGCCCAGATACCTAGCCACTCCGCGTATCTAATAAGGGGCATCAAAGTACACCAATCCGCCATTAAATTAATGGCGGACTTTGCTATCCTAACTTCATGCCCCTCGTAGGGTGAGAATGTAATAAAAAAATAAATAAAAAAGGGAGTATCCCCGAGTTATCTCCAGCCCTTTTGAATAGGTAAATCATTCTTTATTGAGAGCAAATTTGATTTTTTCATCTAAACTTACGCAAGCTTTGATACCTTGGCTGTAGAAGAAAATTACTTATCAAGGAGGCCCAGAAGATCAATTTTTTATTGCTTGCTTAGTTCTTTTATTTCCCATACTCCATAGAGGTAGATTTACCCATTATTGGTTTCTACTTTCTTCAGATATCCAACCCCCCCCCCCCTTAGCCAGTCATTTTCATTACTCTGCTTAAGGATTCATAATATTGATCTAGTATTGTATTTTTTTATTTTTTTATTTCTTACAATCTCACCCAGCAAGGGGCATGAAGGAGAGGAGACACATAGGAGTATATACATGTTAGGGCAGGAAAAGATAGGAGGATACCCAGGGCAATCAAGTATTGTATTTGTGTTTTGACTTTCGATGTCACTGTATTGAATCAGATCGTAAAAAATAAAAAAAAACCGTGGTCCCGCAGTGAATTATTTTTCCTCTCACATTTCCAATCAATCGTTGCTATAGAAATATATTTGTGGAATGGCTTGCTACTGAAATGAAATTTTGTGAGAATCTTAGTATAAACAAACCAGAAAAAAGATGTGTGCACTTAATAGCAGGTGCCAACTCTTATATTTGATTTGACTCAGTTTTAGCTCCGCTGTAAATCTTCTCTAAAGCCCTCACATTTTTTTAAAAAAATTTCATACAATCTCACCCAACGAGGGGCATGAAGGAGTAGACAAACATTTGTATGTATATATGGGTTAGAACATGATAGAAAGGAACTGGGCAATGAACAGGAACTTTTAATGGTGATAGTAAGCTAAAGGGAGTATTAGCTAGTTAGGGGGAGGTTATTTTTGAATCTTTGTGTTTAGTAAAAACTCGCAACTACAGGCAATATGGGAGACTGGGAGAGGAGTGATAGGTGTTGAGAGGGATTTTGTGGCGGGTTGCTGCTTTTATTAGGGGAACTCTAATGTCTGAGTGTGCAGGACATAAGAGTAACAGATGTTCGGGAGTGTCTTTGCAGTTGGTGGAACACGAGGGGCACAGTGGGGAGTTCACCATCTTAAAGCGAAATAAATAATTGTTGAGAGAGCTGTGGCCCGACCTATATTGAGCTAAGGCAGTAGCTTGTGTACGCGTAAGCTCCGTTAACTGTTTGAAAATAGTTAGCGGGGCATATCTGACTCTCAGCTTTCCGATGTAGTCAGGGAAAAGGGGGGCGAGTAGGAGTGTTTTGTAGTGAGACTTAAGGAAGGTTTTGAGTGAAGTGGCTGAAGGAGGAGGGGGAGAGAAAAGAGTGGCGGCCACAGCGAGGTGTGCCATTGGATGGGAACCACTGGCAAGAGAATCTACTACCAGGTAGTCTATACTGCCTGGGTCCGTCTCCTCTCCCTTCCAGCATCTAACCTTATGGCTAGATTAGCGAGGAAAACTCTTTCCCTCCCCATTCCCAAAAACCATTGTCACCAACTTCACAACCTCACCACCTCCCACATCTTTCCCACACACCTTCCTCTCCCTGACCTGGATATCCAATGTCCATCCCCTTTGGCCTTATGGTCTCCTCTTATCTTTCACCCTATCATCAGCACTTCCAAAAAAGATGCAATAAGAGAAGTCTCCCTATCCCTTTCTGCTCCCATACCCCTGTCTTACTACATTTACACTGACGGCTCTAAATCCCTGGCAGGAACAATGGCAGCAGCTTTTGATCCTGGCCTTGCCCACCCCTTTGTGACCCGCTTAGGGGACACCGATATCTGCTCTGTGTTTGAAGCAGAAATGATAGGCATTCTCCTTGGACTATTACTATTTATCTCAAACCCTCTTGCACCTTTCCTGAATTCTCTTACCTTAATGGTTGACAACCAAGCAGTCATCTGGGCACTCTCTTCCCCCTCATGTCCCACAGCAAACCTGACCACTATACTGTGTATCTATTGTGCAGCCTCTTTTTTGTGTCAGGCTAACCCATCCATTAGCTTACACCTCCGGTGGTGCCCAGGCCACTCGGGCATCCCCGGAAACAAAGTAGCTGACAGCCTAGCCAATGGATCTCATGGCTTCTCAGAGAAAGCACAATCCCTCACTACTTTCCTCCCTCCCCCACCTTCAGTCTCCTTTCTCAAAACATTTCTTAAATCTCACTATTGCTCCCAACTGCTCAAGTACCCTTGCCCTGATGCCCTCAGAAAGTTAAGAGGCCGATATTCTCCTCTCATTATGTTCCAACAACTTTCTAAACTCCCAAGGGCACATGCCACAGCATTTGTGCAATGCCGTTTGAGCCACTCCCCTCTCAAAGACTACCTATTCTGCTTCAGAATTATAGACTCCCCCTTGTGCACTCTATGCAACAGGAGAGCAAGAGACAATCATGAACATGTACTCCTCTTCTGCCCTGCCCATGTATTTCCCAGAGCCTAGCTCATCCTAGAAGTGAAAAAACATAAAGTTGCTTTTCATACCTCAGCTCTCCTTTCCCCCTCCCCTATTATATCACATGTAGCTTCCTTTCTTGTAAATACTAAAAGATTCCCAAATAATCTGCCTCTTCCCACTTAGCTTTTCTCTCTTAATAGTCCTCCTATCTTATTGCACAGCTTCTCCTCCCACCTGTTAGTCTCTCCCAAAGTTGTACATTACTAGTAGTGCTTCCCTTCATGCCCCTTTGCTGGGTGAGATTGTAAGAAATTTTTTTTTAAAAAAAAGAGAATCTACTATCTCATTCCCCAGGATACCGGAGTGCCCCGGGCACCACTGAAGGGTGAAACCCTCACATTGAACACTCAGCACATTTGTTTTCACAACATCAAATCTAAGTTTTATTTGGATGAAAAATGCTCTTAATGATAGACATCTTCTAACAGATACCAGGTGTTATTTGTGGCGATACTATGTAGAAAGTATGATATATGTCAGCCAGGCTATACCAGGAGCCCAGTAAATTTTATGTCAATTTACTAAAACTAACAGAGGGCAAAAAATATGTTTATCATGTATATAAATTAATCTTATATTGCATAATGAAATGATATAATTATTTTATTAAATATATAATAAGTATTATATTAATTTTATTATTACATAAATTATTTATACATTTAAATTAAGCATGATATATATTCTATTAATTATGGCGCATTTTTATGTATTTAATATAGAATAATTCATAATTAATTAATTATAAACATATATTATAAATTATAAATAAAAAATTGACTTATAATGTAATTAAATTAATTAATTAAAATTTTATATTAAATAAGGCCATACATATCTTATTAAACAATAATATTGGGCGCTTTTTTGACCCTTAATTGTGTCAGTAAAATTATTAAATAAATTATAACACTTATTTAATAACATAGTATGAAAATTCTCACTTTAAATTAGAAATATCATTAAATTAATTATATGTTTCATTTAAACTAATTATTGAATTAATTACATAGTTAAAACAATTAATTAAAATTGCTTTATACTGGATTGAATTGATTACATGGATTTTGGGGTGAAAATAATTCTATTTGTTTTAATTAAACCCTTTACATCTCACTGTAATATCTGTTTTGGGTTATTTTACTCACTGTTCTCATGTTTCAGACTTACTTGGTTACTAATTGTTTTAATTAATTGTTTTGGGAACTTATGGTGGGAAAATTGGTTACTTACTCACGGGTTTAGTTTATTGTCTCATGTTTTTCTCTCAATCTCTATGTTTTAGTTCTATTTCTTTATATTCTTGTTTCATTTTATTAATATTTTGTAATTACTCATATGTGACCCTTCAGAGAGTCCTTTGCCTATAAAAGGCTTTAGATAATCCCCTGTAGCTGCATCACTTATTATACACTCAACTCAATACAATTTTTAAATATATTACATTTGTTTTATTTTTTATTAGCCTTACAAAATATAAATTTAAAGGTAAATAAATATTCTACAGTTGCATTAAGTCTTTTAGTAATAACAAGTGTTTGCCGCGCATTGAAAATAACTCTTAGTTAAATAAATATATTATAATTTAATAACCCTTACTATTGTGTCAAGTCCCAAGAAATTCTTGTTGCCTTTTATTTTAAAATAAGTTATATTACTCTATTACTTTATTTCTTTACCTTAAACCTTTTCCTCTGTTCCCTTCTCTTTATCTTTCCCTGTTCTTCTCCTTCTTCTAGACGACCAGCCAATAATTGGGTGCCTTTCCAAACAATGACAACAAACAACATAGCACACGGACCACCCAAGCCAAAAAGAAATTTTTGCCATGACCATGTTTCGAGCTTGGGTTCAATAATTTAGGTTTATATTGAATTAAATAATATATTATTTTGAAGTGATTTCATGATCACAATAGTAAGTTAACCTTTGCACCTCTCACTCATATTATTATATTTTTATTGCAATAACAGTGTTTGTGGCTTAATTGCTAATTCACTGAGTGTAAGTGTTCAATATTTTTTAATTTATTATTATTATTCCTAGTTGACCATAATAGAGTAATACTCTTCGTCCTAGAAGACAATTAATTTTTAATAAATTAATTTTATTAAATATTTTTTGATTTATTGGTTGACAATAATAGTACTCAGTACTTAGTCCCAATATTGCCAATATATTATTTTTGGTATTAATTATTTTGGTTGACTTATAAAACCTTTGTTGGTTTGTCCCATTTAATTATTGTTATTTCTTAATAAACAATTGTAATTACATATATTTGTATTACATTTTTTGTTAATTAATTGATTTTTGAATAAAAGTTTAAAATCTTTTTTTTTGTTAAAAATTAAATTAATTATATTTTATTTTGAAAATAAAAATTTGAATCATTAAAATAATTTTGATTCTTTGTTCACAGTTTAAATTTTCAGTAGTTTGGCTAACAGCATGGATAACTTACATGTGGATGAGATTGAAGTGGATGTTGACACTAAATCTGTAGGTTCTTCTAAATTAACTTACAAAAATTATTCAGCTTACAAAAAACCTTCAGGACATGGAAATAGCAGGAGAAGTGGCAAACCCCCCTCACCAAACACCTCTGAAAGAAGTTAAACCTCTAATAAATCAGGAAAATCCACTCAAAGGTATAAAAATAAAAAAGATACCACTGACTCAACAAGTAAACAACCTTTCCAGTCACATCAAAGAACTGAAGGCAGAAAGTATGAAGTACAAGGCAAGAGTAGACACACTCTGGCAGCAGATGCAGGAGTTATTATATCCCAAACAGGCTCAACCTCCTCTTTTCCCAGCCTCCCAGCCTCAGCCTCAACCTCAGCCCCATCAGGCACCCAGCTCCTTCACTCAAAATCAAAGCACTCTGCAAGTGGAGCAGTGGAAATGGGATTACTTGATGAACCATTACCAACAGAATGTTCAGCAACCAACAGATCAACACCCTGGCCCATCCATCTCCTCAGCCCCATCCTTATCAGAGAGGCAGAAGAAAGAAGGCACAGGGGAAGTTTCCTCCCTTGCCATGGTAAGTAATTTATTTGATAAACATGTTGGTATGTGTAATAAAAAATCTTCTTCAGTTAATATTGTGGATCCTAATGAAAGAAAAGTTAAACCCTTGAAAATACAACTTCCTTTAATGAGTAGCCCCAATGCTGTAATTAGCAAATTATCATTTGATGAACCTTTACATTTGAATTCTACTTGTTTAATTAATGCTTCTATTGCAATTAAGAATGATTCTGTTTCCCCTGAAGTCTATATTTTAATTGAGAAAACTTCTAAAGAAATATTAAAAGATACACTTGATTTTAATGTTGTGAAAGGTAAACATTTGAGAGATGTGTTAATACATGAGAGTAATAGATTAAATAACTTGCATTTACATTGCAAAGTAAGTTCTTCTGTTCAATACACTGCTTATTTCAAATTGAAAGACACATTAAATAATGTCCTTGCTAAACATAAGTCTATTGTCAGCCTAGATATCCCTAGGACTGAGTATTTCTTATGCTTAAAATAAGATCACCTTAAGTACATTAAGCTTATCTTTTAAAAATAAGGTTAAAACAATTATATGTATGATTATTATACATATATATATAATTATTACACTATTATATAACTTATAGTAGTTTAAATATCTTATCCATAGCCTAATAATACTTATTAAGGTGTTAATGGCTTCATAATATACTTATCTTAAGTGATATTAAGTAATTATTGACATACATAAGCTTAAATGTATACATAAAGCTCATATTCAGTGAAACATGCAGTATATTATGTATATTTAGGTCTATAAGTGGTTTTTAGCCTCTTAATAGCCTATAACCTTTGTTTTTCTGCTTATTTTAGGTCATATGGACGAAATCAGTGGATTCACAACGCCTACTGAAGCAAAGACATCTATATCAGGCGCATACACTCAGTTTGGACAACTTAATCTGCTTCCTTGGATAGATATTCACGGATTTATGGGTTGGGAGGTCATTTCTGGGTTAATGTGGATGCTTAGGGATGTTATTGGGGGCTTGGAAATTTCATTTGTTTCCTTTATATGCTTTGGGTTTCATTAAATCTCTTTTGGATTACTTATTTTACCTGTTTCTTTGTGGTATCCGCTTTTATCTGGATTTTCTAATTATGTTTTGGGTCTGTGTTATCATTAATTGTGATGGAGTGTCCTTACTGGAGGTCTGGGTGTTGAATCTGCTTGAAGTGGACGCCATGGGGAGGTGATGGGCCCTCACAGTGCTTTAATTGCTGGGGATAGCAGTGACATCTTCTGGATTGAAGGTCTGTGCACTCCAGGGGATTTGGGTATAAGTAAGGAGGGATCTTGACGGTTATTTATCATCAATTACTTACTACATTTAAATCCAACAATTCAATACAATTATTGACATTTAGAAACATATTATAAAGCCTTTTATAATTTGATATTATCATTATATAAGCTATAAATATATTCTATTTATCTATTTTCCACCACTAAGCACACATTTAAATCCAAGTATTGTGAGTTTTATTTGAGTATAACTATTTTATTAGTCTTCCCCTGAGGTTTAATCATTAAATCATTTGTCAATAAGTAGTAGGACCATAAATAAATACTATTATATCATACTTATATACTAGACATACTGACATCTATTAAATCTGATCACAGATCACTTTCAGATAAATATATTCATCTACGCTGTAGACAATCCTATAGTGCTAGCTATAGGCCTTGACCATGGGAGTTTGAGTAAAACCAAAAAGAATAACCCCTTTCCCTTTAGAAAAAACAAGTGAGATTGACCTGTTGCAGCAAATTGGAGATCTGTTTGCTAGACCCTCTAATTAAACACACTTGACCCCTTTAAAAGTGAAGATAATAGTCCCAGACAGACTTCCAGAAAGAGTTTAAATGAACAGTAATATATTCCAACAAAACACAAGCCAATGAGACAGTGAGGAACAGACTGACCAATGCCCAGCCCGAAATCCAGCTTTCCCAGCCTTTTTCATGCATAAAAGTGCATTTTAGCACTTCCCCAGCACCCAGGAGGGCCCCCTGCTTCTAGGCCCTAAAACACCCATACAACCCATAAAAACCCATAACTTCACTAATAAACAAGATAAACACACATAAGACATACCAAAATGAAGAGAAAACAAAGGACAATAGGCTGAGACATAATAAGTGACTCTAGCTTAAGCCTACATAAGGACCACTAAGCAATAAACATCCAATAAATACCAATAACAACAACATAAATACCCTATAAAGAAAGGTAACCACCCATAAGAGATACCAAAATGAAGAGAAAAGAAAGGACATTAAGATGAGACATAATAAGTGACCCTAGCTTATGTCTCCATAAACACTACTAACTATCTCCTAGAGATGAAAAAATCCACTAATAACACCATAACCCCAATAACACCCTACATACCAAATACCCCCAAATATGCACTTCAAAGGCCTACCCAGGTTTGGATCACCACAACGCAAACTTATTGATGATCTAAAAGATGAAAATACTTCTTTAAAGAATGACAATATGCTTCTGCATAGTGAATTAATAAAATTGAAAATTGATTTTCAGAATCTGAGTAATAAATACTCTATAGATGAGGACAGAAATGTTCTATCTATTGCTAGGATTAATGATCAACTATCTTATATTCCTGATTTGAGAAATAAAATGTCTGATCTTGAGAAACTAATTTCTGCATTACAGGCTGTCCAGACTACTGATTATCATGAGTTAAAAAATATTGCTTAACCTGCTGTTACTCATAAAAATAAACAGCCTGAACAGAGTGGTTCTTCTCTCCCTTGTAATGTACCAAATTTGCCAGCTGAAATTTATTCTGAAAAATCTGCTACATCAAAGAAAAATAATTTAAATGCTCACAATGAGCTATCTACCTCTGTAAATAATGAAATATCTGAACACCTTTCAAGACTTCAAGAATTGATAACCTTGAATAATTCAGACCTGTCACTGGATGACCTATGCACAAGGTCAAGGGTGTTCCTAGAAAGTGAGATGGAGGGAGGAGTTTAGAGACTTCTTTGAAGTACAGAGGAAATATTTGAGTAAGTGATTCGAAGATGAGTCAAAGGAAGAGCTTCTTCTTTGAGATATATTTGATAAGAATCTCAATATAATTTAAAGGTAATATTAATATTCTTAGGATCTCACAAAGGCTTGTAAGCTCAATAATCAAAGATTTAAGTTTTTAAAAATGGTTACTCAGAAAATAAGGAAATGTACAATAATAATGATTTAACCTGAAGCTTTACCACTATTAACTATATATACGTTTTATAATTTAATTCTAAAGATATTAAAGGACACTGGTTGCTAGGGATATATATATGTTCTCTAGCCTTCTAATTCGTGCTTGACACATTGATTGACATATACTGAATATCAACTTAGAGTGTGATTAAATAATCAGGGTGTATTGTGATATTATGGGATTATATATAGTAGATATTGTTTTCTTAGTTTCTCTATCCAATCTCATATCTTTTCATTATTGAAAACTGATTGATAGTTTTCAATATTTTTTCTCTTCTTCTTTAATTTATTATATCAACATTTTTGTTAATCGCTAAATAACTGTTTTACATGACAATCACTGGGGACAGGTATTTATGCTATATTACTAATATGTTTACTAGGACTAACATTAGTATATTTGTTAGGTGATTGAATATATATTAAAAAAGTTAATGGGGTTATTATACTAACAAGTCTCTGATAATAACTTAAAGGTATTGTGTTATTGTGTTTTACTATTTAAACCTCTGCAAACCAACCTCATATCTTTTCATTATTGAAAACTGATTGATCGTTTTCAATATTTTTTCTCTTATTCTTTAATTTATTATATTGACATTTGTGTTAATTGCTAAATAACTGTTTTACTTGACAATCACTGGGGACAGGTGATTGAATATCTATTAAAACAGTTAACAGGGCTATTATACTAACAAGTCTCTGATAATAACTTAAAGGGTCTTCAATAAAAGAATGTCAAACCAAAATCCAATCCCTTTTATATCCACTACTCCTTGCATTGACCTCATACCCATCCATCATTCCGCACACCACAGACCTCTGAAAAAAACACCCGTTACACCTGGACCCTCCTCACTAACATCTGTTAACCCTTTGACCCTCCACTAGCCATCCCGTCCATGCTCACTACCCCTGTTAATAACCCACATAAACATAATAAACCTTTAGCGGAATATTGCATTGGCCATTGCGCTGTGTGTTGCCTATTGAAGAAAAGTCTGAACACACTATTGAGAGATTAACTAATTTAGATTTAAAGTTTTAGATTAGCGTGGTAGAATAGTGAGTACACAAAGGATAGTTGCAGATGCTATTTAGATTTGCTTCAGAGCTTTGAAGATGGATTTAGACCTCTTTATTATTGATTTAATGAGCTGCTTTTACCTCGATTTTCATGTGGTGCATGACAAGTGAGCACACAAAGAAAAGTTGCAGTTGCTATATGGAATTGCTTCTGCGCTTTGAATATGGATTTAGACCTCTTTATTATTAATTTAATGAGCTGCTTTTGCCTCGAGTGTCACGTGGCGTGTGACAGATGCCCAGGTATAAGACGCGAGCTCCGTTGAGCATGAGACACATTCTTCCCACACTATTCCTTTTTTCTTTTACTCCTTCTTTTAAAATTTTTATTATGTCTAACTGCCCCACTCCCATTCCCACGCCTCCACACCCCAAAGCTGATGGCGGTATTGTTACTCGCCAATATACCCACGCTTGCATGGCTTGTGCATCTATGGAGTATTTCTGCATCGAAAGCACGTCAACACAAGGACCTTTCCAGAAATGCGAATTTTGTTGCTGGAGACGGGTGACTTGTGATGCCATTACAAAAAACGGGGATATCAAGAGAAGGTTTACGGGGACTAAGTACTGGGTGATCCCTAAGACCAAAGAGGTGTTCGAAGATATTTGGGACATATTGGTCGGGGATGATCGATCGGTGGAAGAAGAGGAGAATGAGGTCAAAGATACTGTGGTGACTTGGGTAGCCCAGGCCACAGGTCAAAATCGAGGGGTGGAAGAAGAGGTGGATGAATTAGTTGAAGAGGATGAGGATGAGGTTCCCATCTTGAACCATACTCCGAAAAAATTATGGATGATCATCAAGGATGATGATGAAGAGGAGAAGGGAGTGACAATAGAGGTCACTCCAAGGCTTTTTTTAGAGCCCAATCCTTTTTTTGAGTTGAGTTTTACATTTTTCTTGTTTCAAGTTTTTTTTTTTTTGAGTTGACACTGATGACTATATGTTATAATTTTTAGAATTCAGATGTCATCAAAGAAGCTCCAATTGTGGAAGCTATTCCATTGCTTCCAGTTGAGGCCAGTCAACCAGCGGTTGATTCAAAGGAGGAGGAAGAGGAAACCCTTGACCAGGTGTGGTCAAAGAAGCCTTGGCAGGGTTGACGAGTTCGATTTGTGGAAAGCTTATGTCACGCGCCATGTGACACTCAAGGCAAAAGCAGATCATTAAATCAATACTACAGAGGTCTAAATCCATACTCAAAGCGCAGAAAGTAAGTCTACATAGCAACTGCAACTTTCCTTTGTGTACTCACTATTCAACTGCGCTAATCTAAACTTTAAATATAAATTAGTCAATCTCTCAATAGTGTGTTTAGTCTTTTCTTTGATAAGCGACTCACAGCGCAATAGTCAATGCAATATTCCGCTAAAAGGTTTATTAAGTATCTGTGGGTTATTAACAGGGGTAGTGAGCATGAATGGGATGGTTAGTGGAGGATTAAAGGGTTAACAGATGTTATTGAGGAGGGTCCAGGTGTAACGGGTGTATTTTTGGAGGTCTGTGGTGTGCGGAATGATGGATGGGTATGAGGTCAATGCGAGGAGGAGTAATGGATATAAAAGGGGTTGGATTTTGGTTTGACATTTCTTTAAAATTAAATTATAAAACGTATATATAGTTAATAGTGGTAAAACCTCAGGTTAAATCATTGTTATTGTACATTACCTTATTTTCTCAGTAATCATTTCTAAAACTTAAATCTTTGATTATTGAGTTTACAACCCTTTGTGAGATCCTAAGAATATTAGTATTACCTTAAATTATATTGAGATTCTTATCAAAAGTATTTCGAAGCAGTAGCTCTTCCTTTGAGCCATCTTCCAATCACTTCCTCAAACATTCCCTCTGTGCTTCAAAGAAGTTTCTAAACGTCTCCCTTCATCTCACTTTCAGGAACACCCTCAAACTTGTGCATAGGTTGTCCTGTGACAGTATAATTTAATTCTCCGTAGTTCTCATTCTTTGCACTACTACATCCTTTTTCAGGTGTTTCTAAATTCTTTAAAATGGCACCTGTTCAATGCACTCCTCCTACGGGAACTACTACTAGGGCTCACGCCAGAGGGAGGCCAACAGACACATGGCCTGTTTCCCGCACTCACTCCCTGGAGCCTCTTGACCTTAGGGAACAGGGACACTCAGTCCAATCTGTAGAAGACATCCCACAGGAGTATGATGATTCTAGTGAGGAAGAAGAAGGTGAGGATACTATGCATGAGGCACCATCTGCCCCTGCTACTCACCCTTCTGGTCAACTTTTGGAACCTGGACCATCTGATTCTCTGGAAGACTTCATGAGACTTTTCATGAAAAACCTTTCAAATCCAACTTCTTTGGAGGGATCAAAATTCAAAACTCCTTCCATGAACTCTCCTGATAAATTTGATGGAGAACATCCAGACAGATTGCGCCCCTTCTTGCAAACCTGCAAGCTCCTGTTCCATAACAACCCTCAAACCTTCAATAACAACCAATTGAATGTTGTTTACGCTTCTTCATTCCTAGCTGGAAAAGCAGCTAGGTGGTTCAAACCTTATCTTCTCATGCTCTCTTTGACAGAAACCCACTTACTCATTAATAGCTGGGAAAAGTTCGAAGACCAACTTTTTACGTTGTTTGGTGACCCTAATGAAACTGATAATGTGGAAATGGAACTTGATTTCCTCCGCATGAGTGATAATGGTAAATCCTCTGAATATATCTTGAACTTCTGAGCACCTCAAACTTGAGTAGGTTGGAATGATGCTACCCTCAAGTATCATTTCAAAAAGGGAATTCCTTTGAGGATTATGGATCAATTAAATCTTCATGGTCAGAAGATGACTACTTTAATGAATTTAATGGATTGAACCCTTGAGCTTGACGGTGTTTACCAAGGACGACTACAACATCATCAATATGCCAAAAATCTCAAGACCTAAATTTTAAATTGGGACCTTCTTCACACCCACGGCTAACTCAATCCAAACCCAATAAGGGAAAGGAAAAACCTTGACAGAAAGGCTCGACCCCAGGCAATATCAGTAAGGTATTGGATCCAAAAGGAATTCTTAAAGAAGCTGAGAAGAAGAGACAAGCACATAATGGGTTATGAATGTATTGTGGGGGTAAGCACAAGCTAGAAGATTGTGTAAAGTTGAAGGAAAGAGAAGGTACTAGTTCAAGGTCAAAAAACTAGTAGATAGTTTTCTTGTGTGAAAAGCAAACTATCTTATCTCTCCCAGTGCACAGAACCTCCATGTCTTAAGGACTGGAGTTGCCTTAAACCGCTTGAGATTCATTCTTTTTAAGGAGGATACCCCCTTCAGTTGTCTTATAGACTCTGGAGCTTCAATTTATTTTGTCAGTTTAACTTTTTCCGAGAAGTTAAAGCTGACACTCAAAGATATCAATAGAACTCCAATTTATTTGGTTGAATCAGAGGAACCCAAATATTGGGTAAGTAAGAAAGTTTTATGGGTTTTCAACTTTCTGAATTCTCCCCACTTTGAGTGGGAATTATCAGTCTTGGACGCCGCAAGAATGGACAATACCATCCTTGGCCATGACTTTTAAACACATTGGAATCCTGAAATTGATTGGTCACGGGGATTGATCACCGAAAAAGAGAAGAGAAGAGAAAAATAAAAGAGAGTTTTAAGGTTTTGGTTTTAAAGGATATTTAAGATTAAAAGATTCAAGGAGTTCAGGGGTGTTAGAAACATTTATGGCTGGTTCCTAGGATATTTTGTCTGAGTCATTGATGAAGCCTTCCCATCTCACAAGGTATTAAAGTTTCCCCTTGCGCATTCTTGAATCAAAGATACGACTTACTTCCCACTCTAGATGGCCTTCTACTTCGACCGGTTCTGGAGGAGGTTGGTTCCTGCCCGGGTATGTTTCTCAAGCCAGTTCCATGAGAGATACGTGAAAAACAGGGTGAATAGCCTGCTATTTAGGAGGTAGCTTGAGTCGAAATGCAGTTTTAGAGACTTCAGAGTCAATTTCGAATGGTCCCAAGCGCATTTCGGCCAGTTTCTTAGATGGTGGAGCTATTTGATTGTTTTGTGCGTCGAGCCATACTTTGTTGCCTGGTTTAAAGGAAGGAGCATATTGTCGATGTTTTTTGGCCTGTTCCTCGTACCTTTGAATTACTAATTCCAAGTTTGATTTAAGTTCTTCTTGGAGTTGTGATATGGTACAAAGATAATGTTCCACAGGATGACTAGTTCCTACATGGATTGAGTTGAATCAAGGATGTCTTCCATAAACAGTTTCAAAAGGAGATTTTGTGTCAAAGAATGAGTCGAGTTATTATAAGAAAATTCAGCCAATGGTGACCATGTAGTCCTATCTTCTTGTTGATAACTGACGTACATTTGGAGGTATTTTTGAAGAATTTCATTGAACCTTTCCGTTTTCCCATTGATTTCAGGATGATAGGCCGTGAAGAGATTCCTTGTGATATTGAGTTATTGACACAATTGAGTACAGAATGTGGATACAAAAAATGAGCCTCTATCTAAAATAATATCATTAGGTAAGCCATGTTTGGAAAATACATATTCTGGAAACAATTTTGACAAATCTTCTGCTGTAGCAGTAGTAGTGGTTTTTATGAAAATAGACATTTTTGAAAATCTATCAACTCTTACTAATATAGCATAAAAATTATTAGAAAGAAGAATTTGAGAAATAAAATCCATCAATAAAGATTCCCAAGGTTTAGAGGGAATAGTAAGTGGTTGAAGCAACCCATGCTTTCGGTGATGGGGAGCCTTATTCCTATTACATTTGTAACAAGATCTTATATAGGCCTTGATTTCTCTGCTCATTCCTGGCCAGAAAAAATCCCTTGCCATTAACTGGTAGGTTTTATCAACAACAAAATGACCAGCTAATGGAGAATCATGTTGACTATTGAAAATCCATCATTTTATTTCATTGTTGTCGGGTATGACTACTCTACCTGATTCAATACTAAATCTTTTGGCCCCTTGCTTCAAGAGTATTTTGTCTTCTAACCCTAAACAATTATTGTCCTTTGACTGAGCTTCTGGGATGTTGGATAGTGGATTTTGAAAAGATTGAATTTTCATCAAATTAAGTTGATGAGTTGTTAACATTGATTCGTTGAAGATTGATTTCACATTTTTTGGGTTCTTGTCAGCAAATTCTTCCCCCCACTGTGGGTAAACGATGTCCCAACGAGACAGGATATCTGGGACAATACAGTTTTTGCCTGGGCAATAGGAAATAGAAAAAGGAAATTCAGACAGAAATTAACCCCACCTGGCCTGACGCCTGGTTAACACTTTGGAAGACATAAATTATTTCAAAGAATTATGGTAAGTCAGGATCTGAAAAGGACTATCTAGGCTGAGAAGAAAAGAGTGCCATTTTTAAGAACAATGAATAATAGCTAAAAGCTCTTTGTCATGAATTTCATAATTTAATTCTGCCGCAATGAGTTTGCATGACTCAAAAACAACAGGATGAAACAATTTTGTTTCAGGATTGAATTTTGAGATGACCCCTGCAATAGCATAATCACTAGCGTCTGTCTTGACTATTGTTGAAGCAGAAGGATCAAAGTGACAAAGAATTGGAGCTGTGGTGAACACAGTCTTCAATGCTTAGAATTCCTTTTGTGCTGTAGAAGTAAAAACAAAAGGAATATCTTTTTTTAGAAGGGAAGTAAGATTGGAAATAGTTTTAGAGTAATTTTAATAAATCTTATATAGAAATTGGAAAAACTCAAAAATCCTTGGAGGGATTTAATGGTTTTGGGCTCAGGCCACTCCAGGACTTTTTGGAACTTTTTGTTGTCCAGGACTAAACCATCAGTGGACAACGTAAAACCCAAAAAATCAAAAGATTTAAGATGGAATTGGCATTTATTGTGCTTGGCATAGAGACCCTGATCCCAAAGGCAATTTAGAACCTGTCAAACATGATGAATATGTTCATCAAGTGTCTTCGAGAAAATTAAAATATTTTCTAAATAGACAACATCTTGAAAGATGTCATTAACAAAAGTTTGAAAAGTAGATGGTGCGTTACATAATCCAAAAGGCATGACTAAATATTCAAAACTACCAAATCTAGTGTGCATTTCAGTCAGTGGTTCATGAACTTCTGCAATGCAAAAAAGATTATAAGCGCCTCTAAGATCAATTTTAGAAAAGAAATCAGCATCATTGAAAAGGGTAAGAAGAAATGACATAGGGGGAACAGGATATGCATTCTTCTTCGTGACTGTGTTGAGCTTTCTATAGTCAACACACAACCTAAGGCTACCATCCTTTTTCTTTACAAAAAGAACAGGGGAGACGGTTGGAGATTTACTGGCTCTGATGAAACCTTTATCTACATTCTCTGCAATGTAGTCTTGAAGAATTTGAGATTTGTCCTTCGACAAAGAATAGACAGGACCTGCCAGAGGTACTGGACCTATTAACTCTATTTGATGGTTGTAGGGTCAATGAGGTGTTAACTTATCGTCCTTGCAGATTGAGAAAACATCAAGGAAATTGTGATAGATTTCTGGTAAAGTTGATTTAATGGCTTCAAAGTTGATTTGATTGTCCTCATCATCTTTGAGAGAATCTGTCAAGGGAAGACCAGAATTGAGAGAGCATAGTTCGACTACTTAGAGGCAATTTAAATCCTTTTAAAGTGAATTGATTGAGCTAGAAGGGTTATCAAATTTCTCATTTAGAGAAAGATCAGATGCTTTTAAGTTGTCTGGAAGAGATTTGTCCTCTATCAGGACATTTTAAGGCGGGTTGTTTAACTCCCTATTGACCTGCATTGAAGAATCAGAAATATACTTAGCGTGTGGGATGATCAATTTCAGGATTCCAATGCATTAAAAAGTCATGGCCAAGAATGGTATCATCCATTCTTGGGGCGTCCAAGACTGATAATTCCCACTCGAAGGGGGGAAAATTCGGAAAGTTGAAAACCCATAAAACTTTCTTACTTACCCAATATTTGGGTTCCTCTGATTCAACCAAATAAATTGGAGTTCAGTCAATATCTGTGAATTTCAGCTTTAAATTCTTGGCAAAAGATAAACTGACAAAATAAATTGAAGCTCCAGAGTCTATAAGACAACTGAAGGGGGTATCCTCCTTAAAAAGAATGAATCTCAAGCAGTTTAAGGCAACTCCAGTCCTTAAGACATGTAGGTTATGTGCACTGGGAGAGATAAGATAGTTTTCTTTGTACACAAGTAAACTATCTACTAGTTTTTTGACCTTGAACTAGTACCTTCTCTTTCATTCAACTTCACACAATCTTCTAGCTTGTGCTTACCCCCACAATACATGCATAGCCTGTTATCTCCTTGTCTCTTCCTCTCAGCTTCTTTAAGTTCCCCTTTTGGGTCCAATAATTTACTGATATTATCAGGCGTCAAGGTTTGTCCTTTCCCTTATTGGGTTTGGATTGAGTTGGCTGTGGGTGTGAAGAAGGTTGTGATTTAAAATTAAGGCCTTGAGATTTGTTGGTGTATCAATGATGTTGTAGTTGTCCTTGGTAAACGCCATTGAGTTTGAGTGCTTGATCCATTAAATCTGTTAAGGTAGTCATCTTCTGACCATGAAGATTTAATTGATCCAGAATCCTCAAAGGAAGTCCCTTTTTGAAATGATATTTGAGGGCAGCATCATTCCAACCTACTCAAGTTTAAAGTGCTCTGAAGTTTTAGATATATTCAGAGGCTTTACCATTATTACTCATGTGGAGGAAATCAAGTTCAATTTCCGCGTTGTCAGTTTCATTAGGGTCACCAAACAACGTAAAAAGTTGGTCTTCGAACTTTTCCCAGTTATTGATAAGTAAGTGGGTTTCTGTCGAAGAGAGCATGAGAAGATAAGATTCAAACCATCTGGCTGCTTCTCCGGCTAAGAATGAAGAAGTGTAAAAAACCTTTGATCGGTTGTTATGTAACAGGAGCTTGCAGGTTTGCAAGAAGGGGCGCAATCTGTCTGTATGTTCTACATCAAATTTGTCAGGAGATTTCATTTAAGGAGTTTTGAATTTTGATCCCTCCAAAGACTTTGGATTCGAAAGTGTTTTCATGAAAAGTCTCATGAAGTCTTCTAGAGAATTAGATGGTCCAGGTTCCAAAGGTTGACCAGCAGGGTGAGTAGCAGGGGCAGACTTTACCTCATGCATCATATCCTCTCCTTCTTCTTCATTGCTAGAGTCATCAAAATCCTGGGGGATGTCTTCCATAGATTTGACTGAGTGTTCCCGTTCCCTAACGTCAAGAGGTTCCAGAGAGTGAGTGCGGGAGACAGGCCATGTGGCTGTTGGCCTGCCTCTGGCGCAAGCCTAGTAATAGCACCCATAGGAGGAGTGCGTTGAACAGGTGCCATTTTTAAAGAATTTAAAAACACCTGAAAAAGGACGTAGTAGTGCAAAAGAATGAGAACTACGGAGTATTAAATTATACTGTCACCGGTGTAAAGAGTTCTAATGTACTAAGCAGTAGACACAATGTGAGATGGGTTGGTTCTTCTTTTCAATTTCTAAAAAGAAGCGCCTGCCACTCTTATTTTTAAAGACAGTGCAATAATGTGTAACACTAAAATGTGATTAGAAAGTTATAAGTTGAGAACTGAGTTTTTTTTTAAAGATCAGAAAAACAAGTATTACTATCCAGATATTTCTATTCTTAACAAGCACTAATATCCACTGCTACTCCCTCTTGAAGCGCTCTCTTCAAATATGCCTTATTATAGTAATAAAATAACTCTAATAATAGTTAATCCTCCAAATCTATATACTCTCAAACAATTGATCGCAGAAAATTCTAATATCTTTGACTTCACAATTATTAACTACTTGTATGTTAACTAGATATTCATCAAATTGTTCTCTCTCTTTATTACTAGATGCAATACACTTTTTATATTTTTTCAGCGCTCTAAACACAGTTCCCTAGTGGATCTCCAGCGCTGACTCTAGCGCTACATTAGTAAAACAGTAAATAATCTATTAGTAAACTACGTACACCGCTTGTAACAACTACAGCGCCTAAAACATACCCTCCCCTTACTAACACTAGTATTAACTTGTTTCACTCATGCTTGACATCTTGAAATGTGCTCCCGGAATGTACCTTATTTGTTTCAGCGCTACTTCCAAGTTTGACTCCTTCTAACGCTGATCCTAGTCGCTTTGATTTTTAACTAGTTAACCTCCTATATCACCTGTTTCAGTAAGTTACCACACTAGCCACGGTGGAGTATACTTTGCACTTGAGCCTTCCCTTAAGCCATAATGCCTTCCATAGTGCGTAATACACAATTATTGGAAAATACAAGTCCATATTCTTCAGCGCTTGCAGTCCTAAATCAATAACACACAATTCCCCATTATGCGGCGCATCCTGCTGAAAAATCCGAGTGCACAGACCCTTAATCCTCTTCCGCACTTCTATTTCCCTTTGTCCTTGAAACACACAAACATGCATTATAGTTTAGCACTTCCTACTGTGCTATGAATCCCCTTTGTTCTTCCTGGAAAATGTGAGCTGATTCGTCCAAATCAAACTAACTGCAAGGCGCGTACCACACCGGATGACCTACGCACAAGGTTGAGGGTGCTCCTAGAAAGTGAGATGGAGGGTGGAGTTTAGAGACTTCTTTGAAGTACAGAGGAAATATTTTAGGAAGCGATTCAAAGATTAGTTAAAGGAAGAGCTTCTTCTTTGAGATATGTTTGATAAGAATCTCAATATAATTTATAGGTAATATTAATATTCTTAGGATCTCACAAAGGTTTGTAAGCTCAATAATCAAAGATTTAAGTTTTTAGAAATAATTACTGAGAAAATAAGGAAATGTACAATAATAATGATTTAACCTGAAGCTTTACCACTATTAACTATATATACGTTTTATAATTTAATTCTAAAGAATTTCGAACTAAAATCCAATCCCTTTTATATCCACCACTCCTCACATTGACCTCATACCCATCCATAATTCCACACACCACAGAACTCTGAAAAAAACACCCGTTACACCTGGACCCTCCTCACTAACATCTGTTAACCCTTTGGCCCTCCACTAACCATCCCGTCCATGCTCACTACCCCTGTTAATAACCCACAGAAACATAATAAACCTTTAGCGAAATATTGCATTGGCCATTGCGCTGTGCGTTGCCTATTGAATAAAATACTGAACACACTATTGAGAGATTAACTAATTTAGATTTAAAGTCTTATTTTAGCAAGTTTGAATAGTGAGTACACAAAGGAAAGTTGCAGTTGCTATGTAGAATTGCTTCTGCGCTTTGAATATGGATTTATACCTCTTTATTATTGATTTAATGAGCTGCTTTTGCCTCAAGTGTCATGTGGCACGTTGTGGTAGCCTAAAGTTTAGTATGGCACCTAAGTACCTAAATGGAGTTATTACGGCGTGCAAGATTGGTGTTATTATTTTTTTATAAAAGGGTTTTATTTAATTTATTTGAGTTTTAAATATGAAGAAATTAGTCAAGAGCAAATGCCTACGCAAAAACAATTTATTTTACGGAGAAAACATATTTTTTATGGTCTGGAAAATTTATAAGTATCAAGTCGAGTCACTCAAGAACCTTGGGAAATTTTCCCAGAATTTTTACTAATTTTCTTATATTTTTTAAATGAATTTTAAAGTTTTATAGAAATATTTACGTCTTTTAGAAATTACTTAACTTTTATGAATTTTCACGGGGTGATTAGAGCTGCGCAGACTACGAAAATTAGTTTGGAATGTAAAGGGGAAGTAGCTCTATTATGTGTAATTTTTCTAGATTTTTTATTATAGTTTTAAAGGTTCTAATTGACTCCGTACGGACTCCGGATTGACTCTGGGAGAGCTCTGGAGGGGAAAACTTAGGCACGTGACTGGGAATACTTAAGCGCCTCTCAAACTCGAAATTGAGAGGGGGGATACATCATACAGCTTAATCATTAACCACCAAGGTCTCATTTTTTATTACTCAAAAAATTAAATAAATTTGTAATACCCTTATAACTTTATATTTTATATATAACATTTTAGAAATACTACTCAACAATTTAAATCACACTTCATACAGGGTATCTTTAGAAAGGTCTTCATCACTGGGACTTGATTATTGCTGTCTTATAAAAATTCAAATTATTATAAAAACATAAAAGTCAATCTTTTCAGATCTTTCACTGGTACACCTTAATTGTTGTATTCAGTATTTCTTTATCAACAGCCACTTTTATTTAAATCTCAATAAGCGTTAAAAATATTTTAGAGTTTCATTAATTTTTTATCAATCAGATCCAAGTAGATTGGTTAGCTTAGTGATTTAGAATTCCCATTTTGTTATTTTTATTGGAAGGACGGGGTTTTCAGCTAAATCCACACATCTCCTCCAGATTCTGCTTACAGCAAGGCAACTGTAAGAGTTTACCTTACCATAGTTGGCGCCCAAAGTGGGGTTCGAAATCTCTAGCTTTTTCTAGGACTTTCTTAGCCTGCAAGAGGCTTATTCTCTGGAACTCTAATTGGATTTTTGTTATTGGCCTGCAAGAGGCTTGTTATTTTATCGATTGTTAACGCTTTTCATTACATATTGGGATGTCTTCTTCTGCTGTTGCTTCTGGATCTTCTAACCCTCTTACTCCCTCAGTTAGAATTGTTTCTTGGGATGGCCCAAAGTTTGATGGGGAGGAGGTTAAATGGTTCATTAGCAGGTATGAAGCTGCTGCTGCTGTTGATGGTGCTTCTCATGTGGATATGGTGAAGCAAGTTAGGTTTTTTATTGCTCATAGGGAGGTGGAAAAAGAGGTTATTGCTATGCAGGCATTTAAGGACAAGGATTGGGTTAAGCTTTCTAAAGCTATGGTTGATAGATGGGGTGTTAGGTTTACTATGATGGACCTCAATAAAATTGTTGGAGACTGGCAAGCAAAAGGTGGAGTTTCTTCTATGGCTGACTTCAAAAAGCTCTGTGTTCAGTTTGATGAAGTGGTGGAATATCTCATATTGGTTGAGGAGTTAGTGCATGAGAACCAGGCAAAAGATTTGTTTTGGACAGCATGCAGCCAGGATATTTGTATGGACGTCTTGAAGGATCTTTCAAGAAAAGATTTGATGAAGGAACTGCCTAATGGTGAGCAGAAACTGCCGGCTCTGGAGGTTATCAAAGAGAACATTCAGGCCCATCTCAAGTTGTTAGCATTGGACAAATATCAAGAGTCCTGCACTCAATATGTTAGCAAGGTTAGCGAAGTTTTGGCCGAAAACAACGATATTATGGTCAAAGCCCAGGAGGCCAAGAAGGCACAAATGGGATTACCTGCTGCTAAAGTGAAGGGCAATGTAGATAATAAGATGGTCGATCATTTGGCCGATTTAACTAAACAATTAAAAATATTTGTTCAAGAGACTCAGAAGGCCAACAAGGCCCCAATCGCTTCTTCGTTGACGTCGACTTCTTATCAGTCCAGAGGTTATGAAGTTCGAAATTATAATGGCAATAACAATGGTAACTGCTTCCCAGGCAATGGGAGAAATGGTGGGAATGGTGGTAGTAATAGTTATAGAGGTGTCTACGATGAGCCAAAGGTGTGCTCCTATTGTAATAGGAGGGGGCACAGAGCAACAGTTTGTTTTGCTCTTGATAAGGATATGGATGCTGGGCAAGTTTTATTTGATGGTAAAGTTTATAAATTTCCTGATGGTTCGTTCATCAAGCCCAGTGATGGGCAGTCTCCTTCTGATTTGGTCAGAAGAAATTTAACGGCTGAAAGGAGAGCCAGATTCAAAGAGGTGACGGATGAAGATGTTAATGCCAAGGGTGGCAAAAATGGTAATGGTAATGGTGGTAAAGCTGACAAGGGCAAGGAGAAAGAGGTCAGTAAAGCCTCATTTTCTACTTCTTTTGGTGGTTTAGAGCTGGCGACGGTTGCCCAGGTGGAGGGTAGCTGTATGGCTGGCGAATACGATGTTAATGCTGCTAGAAGAGCAGCTGCTACTAAGGCGAGGAGTAGCATTCAGAGCCAATTGAGGGCTAATCCTGGCAAGGCCAATAACAAAGTGAACCCTTACTCTAAGGACAAGAATTCTAGTGCTCAAACTGCCGCCAACAAATTGAACCCTTACTCTAAGGACGAATTATATAAAATGCAGAAGGGGATTGCTGATATGGGGCCCCCTAGTTATGGCAAGTTTGATTTAAATGGTGAGCCTATGCCAGAGGATGATTCGGATTCTGAGGAGGACGTACTTTTGGTGTCTCTACCCAGACCAAGTTTTAGCGGTCCCATCCCAATGGAGGGTGTAAGAAGGACCAGTGATGGATCAGGATTAGTGCAAGAAGCTGGTGACGGAGTTAGGGTTATAGAAAGTGAAGATGTTATAATGGGGGGTGAAGATGGCTCAGTTGGACCTCAAGAGGTACCCAGGGCCAAGGTTGTTAAATCAAAGGTCCAATATGAGCGGCCAGTAGTTTCTGGCCAAGCTAATGCGATGGACTCAGTTTTGAATAGGGTGAATCAACTGCAGATTCCCTTATCTTTGGGGGAGTTATTTACGATTAGTCCGGCACTTGCTGAAAAGCAAAAGAAGCATTTGACGAGGCATCAGGTTTCCACTGGAGAGATGGAATATATTTGTGAAAATGCTGAAAAGTTTGGGGAAGAAGTAGATAAACATTTTTCCGCTCCCCTGGGTTACCTGGTGGTAACTCTTAATGGTAAAGAAGTTGAGGCCTTGGTCGATTCAGGGTCTCAAATTAATTTAATTTCATTGGAGCAAGCGACAAGTATAGGCTTGCCAATTAAAAGTGGAACTGGCGGAAACCTCAGAGGTATTGGAGGGCATGCAACAGAGCTGATGGGTACAGCTGAGCATGTCAGGTTAGGCATTGGTGGATCTGTTGGTAAGGTTCACTTTTATGTGGCCAGAGGAGCAGTCAAAACTGTTCTTGGTGGTCCTTTTTTGATGGATTTTGAGGCCAGGATAGGGTATCAAGCCGGCATGGGGATTAGTTTGGAGATCACTGGTGAAGATATGCGGAGGTTACATATGCGGTTAGCGCCTCCTGGAGATGAAGGTTGGGAAACACGGCCAGGGATTACTACTCTGTGCCAGTGTTGTGTTTGCACCAAGAAGCGGCATATAAAACGGACGGCTTCTGGTGAATTATGTTTGTTGGAAAGGGATGAAGGCCCTCATTTTTTGGGGTAGCAGGGGCTGATCACTCTAATGTTGAAATCTCTCCTCAGGATGAGATCCCGGATTGCAATAGGTCAGCTCACTTGGAGATAATTCAAGTGGATTCTCAATTATTTTCTGTTAATATTACTTTGGAGTGCAAATACGTTTTGGACTTTTCTATATGTTTATTGGATTTACCCTGTTTTTCTATTAAATTTAAAAATGGTGAAAAAGGCAAAATGGGCCAAATTAGGTTGGATAAAAATTGGAAGGGTATGTTTTTGGACCTCCAGCAAGAGGTTAAACTACAAGTATCTCCTTCTATTTCGGACCTCCAGCAAGAGGGTAAACTGCAAAAATTTTATCAAAATCCGCTTAAAAATCTCAGTATAATTAAAACACAAAAAAATAATTTTTGTGAAAATACAATTCCGGTTCACCAGGAAGAGGTTAAACTGCCCACTTTCTTTACGGGTGATTTACTATTGGATAAGGGAAGCAAAGGTGTTGGAAAATCTGTTTATAAATTAGACGAGGGAAAGGAGAAAAGGGTAAAATTTAAAAATGAAATAAAATATTTTTCTAATTTTTCTTATTCCGATTCTGACGATGAAGAAGATTTATTTGATGAAATTTTTAATGGCGAATCAAAAGTAAATGTTTTACCTCAAGCTTATTTAGATGTGGACGCAGCCAAATATAAGAAAGTAGCAAATAAAGTTCGGCCTATTAATGAACCGCTACCTGCCGAATTAAATCCACCCTTGAGAAGACCAAGGTTATCAAGAGATCCTTATGAAAGTCCCTTGGTAAAGAATCCGCCTGAATTTTCTGAGACGTCGAGAATCACTTTTGAGAGACTGGGTGTTGTTAATTTTGGACCTGATGGTTGATTGTCTGGAGAAGAGAAGAAGTTGTTTTTGGATGTGATGGTCAAGCGAGAGAAGGCCATTGCTTTTGTAGAAGAGGAGAGGGGTGTGTTGAAGCATTCCTATGGGGAGCCTTACAAGATTCCTGTGGTATGTCATGAACCATGGCAGCAGAAACCGATTCCTATTCCAGCTGCATTAAAAGAAGCCTATATTGAAGTTGTCAGAGAACGGATACGCACTGGACTGTATGAACAATCAACATCAAGTTATTCTAGTCCGGTATTTTTTATCAAGAAACCGAATGGCAAGCTTAGAGTTGTTCATGATCTTAGGGAATTAAATAGGGTTACAATAAAGGATGCTGGGATACTGCCTAGTTCTGAGGAGTTTGTTGAAGCGTTTGCAGGGAGAGTGTGTTATGGATTGGGAGATATTATGGGTGGATATGATGAGAGAGAGTTACATCCGGACTCAAGGCCTCTCACTACATTTGATATGCCACTTGGAAGTTTACAGTTAACAAGATTACCTCAAGGAGCAACAAATTTGGTTGCAGTTTATCAAGCTCAGATGGCTTGGATCCTTCAAGACGAAATTCCACAATATGCTGGAATCTTTATAGATGATGGAGGAATTAAGGGACCAACAACCGACTATGATAACCAGGTGTTGGAAGAGAATCCCGGGATACGCAAATTCATTTGGGAGTTTGCAAATACATTAGAAAGAATCTTGTTTCAAATTGAAGAGGCTGGTTTAACTATTTCAGGTTCAAAATTTTCATGTTGTGTTCCAGCCCTAGAAATATTAGGCCATGTGGTATGTAGAGAGGGTAGGATTATGTCCAAGAAGAAAGTTAATAAAATTCAGTCCTGGCCAAGACCCAAGAATACAACCAAAGTTAGAGGGTTTTTAGGCGTATGCGTATATGTTAGAATGTTTATCAAGGACTTTTCTTCATTGGCAGCTCCATTGAGACAGTTAACAAGAAAGGATGCAGACTGGGAGTGGGATGAAGAGTGTGAGAAGGCGTTTGTGAAGTTGAAGGAGGTTGTAGGGAAGGATTTAGTCCTGCACAAGTTGGATTATGGAAAAGATGCTGGCAGAATTTATTTAGCAGTTGATTCAAGTCAGGTTGCAGCTGGGGCGGTTTTGTCTCAGATGGATAAAGCTGGTTACTAAAGGCCAGTTAGGTATGAATCTGTAGTATTTTCTGAGGTCGAATCAAGATATTCTCAACCAAAATTGGAATTATGTGGTGTGGCGAAAATACTGAAGAAACTTCAGCATATTTTGTGGGGGCAACATTTTGAGTTGCAAGTGGATGCGAAATCGTTAATCCAGATGATTAATTCCCCAAGTTTACCGAACTCACCCATGACGAGATGGGTAGCTTTTATTCAACATTTTTTGTTTGATTTAGTTCATAATCCTGGCAAGACTTTTACTATGCCAGATGGTTTATCGAGGAGACCACCCACTGAAGAAGATTCAGACTCAGAAGAGTTCGATGAAGATATACCTATTATCAAAGGCAGCACTAAAGGAGCTGAAGACTTTCCATACCTCCCCCATGAGGTTAAACTGGCAGGACTATTGTGTTTAGATTATGGTTATGATGACCTCCACCAAGAGGATAAACTGGAAAATAGTTTTTATGTTAATAAAGGTGTTGGAAAAGGTGTAGATAAATTTGGTAGAAAGGAGGTAGAAGAAGATGTGGTGTATGTAGAGGAAGATGGATTGGTAGTGTGGGATAGTAGTAAATTAAGGAATGGTGTATATGTTGGAGAATTAGAGAATTTAAATAAAAAGGTGGATAAAGAGAAAGAGGTATTTTCAAATATGGTTTACGAAGGATCCAAAGGCTCAGAAGAAAAATGTCAACATAGCTTGATTAAAGATTTATTTAGAGGTCAACGATTATTGGCTCATTCATGTGCAGGTGATATTGGTGATAGAGAAGTCCCTATTGATGTTATATTAATTGATTTTCAAGATGAAGTCTGGGGTCAGGCTGGTTTTTATTTTTTGTTAGTCAAATATTTGTTGACTTTAGAGAGGCCAGAAGATTGTGAAGACGATGAATGGGTGGCTATCAAGAGGAAGTCATCTACGTTTTACTTATCTGGTCAACGTTTAATGAGGAGAAGGTATCCAAATCCTCAAGTAGTTATAACTCAACAGAAGGGGCAAGAATTAGTTTTGAAATCACTGCATGAAGATCTCGGGCATAGAGACGTTGGAGAAACGTTTAGAAGAATCTCTGATCGATTCTGGTGGCCTGGCATGAAGATAGCTGTTAAAAAGTGGGTTCAGTCATGCAAAGAATGTCAAAGACGAAGTTATTTAAGGCCAAAAGAACCTGGACGCGCGACTGGTGAATATACGCTCTTTGGAAGAGTCAGTTTAGATGCTGTTCATATAAAAGAGGGACGGTATAAATATTTAATTGTGGCCAGAGATGATTTATCTGGTTGGGTAGAGGCAGCGCCTCTTATTAATTTAACTGCGAAAAATGTGGCAGAATTTTTTTTGAATAATTGGGTATATAGGTATGGGGTGATGAAGTTGGTGACGGTAGATGGAGGTCCTGAATTTGGGACAGAGTTTAAAGAGGCTGTATTGAAAGTTGGATCAAAGGTTAGAGTAGAAACCCCATATTATCCTGAAGCTGAAGGTATGGTTGAAAGAGGGCATCAAGTTATCAAGGATGCTTTAGTTAAAATGTGTGGGACAAGTGCCGAATAGCGGAGGCACTATTTACCTTTAGTTTTATTTGCTGATCGAATCACTGCTAAAAGGACAACCGGATTTTCACCTTATGAACTTGTTTTTGGACAGAAAGCAGTTTTACCGGTTGATTTAGAAGCTGAATCATATCTTGGAGTTGACTGGGACACGGTCAAAACTACTGAAGAATTATTGTGTGCAAGAATGATGCAGCTAGAAAAGAAAGAAGAATATTTAGAAAAGGCATATTCGCGGATGATGAAGATCCGAAATCAATCAGTCAGATATTGGGATGAGCAGTTGGCACATCAATTAAGGAAACCTTTGAATCCAGGAGATATGGTCTTGGTGTATAATAGGAGTTTGGAAATTCAGTGGGGAAAGATGTTTGCAGATAGGTGGAATGGACCGTATAAAATCAAGGAGCAAGTTTCCGGCGGTTCATATGTGCTAGAAGAGTTGGATGGAGTAGTATTGAAGAAGAGGGTAGCGGACGATCAAGTGAAACGGTTCTATCCTAGAGGCACCAGGAGTGCCAAAGTCTAACTCCGAAATGAGGATAAACTACAATTTTAATGACTTTTATTAAATTTATTCCTCCGCAACAAGGATAAACTATGATATCTACGAAATTTTATGGATAACTCCGAAATGAGGATAAACTACAATTTTAATGACATTTATCAAATTTTATTGACCTCCGCAATGAGGATAAACTATCTTCTTTTTATCAAAATACTTTACTGTTGTTACACTGCGTATGGGCAATGAAACTGTGATGAAACATAACGAAATGCGAGAAAACCTTCTTTGAAAATTTTCAAAATTCAAAATTCTTAAAATATGGGTGAAGATAGTGTTGGAAAATTTTAAAAAATTTATTGGAAGAAGTGTTCACAGGGGAACCTTCTTAATTTAATATTGGCAAGTGTGGGGGTAATTGATGGGCTGGCTGCTCTATACACAATTACCCCATAATGTTCGTTTCCAAAATTTTCCCTGTTTCTAGTTGAATCCTGGCTTTGTCTTTTAATTTTAGGAAGTCCACTAAGACTATAAACTGGAACAAATCAAGAGACACCGCTCTCAACGCCAGATTCAAGATTCTTTTTATTTTATTTTGCTTTTGATTTTTTTTTTATGTTAGATTGTGATTTCTTTTCTTTAATATATATTATGAATTATTGTAAAGATGATGCTCACTGGTGGTCTCTAATCATTTTTATAAATTGGAGGGAGCCCACCCAGTGATCATCATTATAAAATTATCTTCTAAAAACTTTCATTTATTTTATTTTCTTTTCAATTTCTCAAAATTGTGTAACCACATCAAGTTGCACTTGGATGTGGGTATGATGTCGAGGGTACGGCTCATCAAATGGCCGGGGGGCATCTTTTAAAAAATTTTAATTTTGATAATTCTTTTTTTATTACTTTTCTTATCTTTCTTTTCACATTCGTTTATCTATCTTTAAAAATTAAATTTTAACTTTTATTTCAAAACTATCTTTTCTAAAATCTTTTATTTTAAATTTAAAAAAAAATAAAAATAAATAAATAAATAAAATTAAAAATAAATAAATGAAAATAAAATAATAATAAAAAAAAAATAAATAAATAAAAAAAAAAAAAAAAAAATTAATTAATTAAATCAAAATTATTATTATATTTCTTAGTTTTATTTTTCAGTCTTCATTCTTTTTTTTAGTTTTATTCATTTAGTTTAGACAGGAAACAGGGTCTAGGGGAACTCAATACCTATGGAATTTTTCTTCAAGACATCTGTTAGTCCTCCAAGACTTTAAACTGGCTACTCTTCAAGACCTTCTTTATGGTTTTTTACACGTATTTTGGATCTGTTAGTCCTCCAAGACTTTAAACTGGCTAATTCTCAAAACTTTCATTAAAGATTTTATATTGGAGCTGTTAGTCCTTCAAGACTTTAAACTGAATTTCAAGGATGTTCAAGATTTTATGGATATTTTTGGAGATGGATTATTTTTTTTTTATTTTTTTATCAAACAAATGTTAGGTCCACCAAGACCTTAAACTGGAGTGTTATCAAATTTTAGGTCCACCAAGACCCTAAACTGGACTCTTATCAAGTTGTTGGGTCCACCATGACCTTAAACTGGATTTCTTATCGATTAAATGTTTGGTCCACCATGACTTTAAACTGGTAGTTCATTCATTGTTTAGTCCACTATGACTTTAAACTGGAAAATTAATATCTGCAGGATAATTCAAACATTCATTGGTCCGCTATGGCCTTATACTGGATTACTTGTCGATCAAATGTTTGGTCCACCATGACATTAAACTGGATTATCAAATTTATTCAATCTTTGGTCAAGCCTAGGCCTTACTTAGGAGTTTATCAAGTTATTTATGCACCTAAATGATCTTTGGTCCACCAAGACCATAAACTGGCAATCAATTATATGTTTGGTCCACCAAGACTTTAAACTGGAATGTCAATCTTGTTTGGATGACTCAATTCAATCTTTTAATTTATCACTGTCCACTAAGACTCTAAACTGGTTATTCAATTATTTCTGGAATTGGGTGCTGATAAGCTTTAGGAGGTTAAAATTTTAGGTGGTGATGATGCTAAGGAAAGCATAATGGTTAATAAGGTGAAATTTGTGGCGCTTTAACATGGTCTAAAGTTAATATTATTATTGGAAGCCTGGCAAAAGTATTTTATGGGTTTGCTGCATAGCAAAGTTTGAAAATTGTGATGAAGGAATCAGAAGTTAGGATGGTAGTTGGATTTTAGGGAATGATTTTTTAGTTCCTCATAGTTAGGCCATTTTTTTTGGTGTGAAGCTTGGAGGACCTTATGGCGAGATTGGAATCATAGAATTCGGCTCATTGGGGGGCCCTATGAGGTTGGAATCAGGAGTATTCGGCTCATAGGAAGATCCACTCTCTCAATGCTGTGACAAGAAGGAAGACTGGTATATGGGAGTCTGAAGGGATTCAAACCTTGCTCTCAGTAGTGGAATCATCACAAAATTTATTTTATTTTATTTTATGTTATATCAAGCCAGAGAAGAAGAAACAACGTTTTTATTATAAAGAATTAAAAGAAGACCAGCTAAAACAAATTTATCAAATTATTTTATTAGAAAAGATGATTCTTTTGGAATTTCTCAACCACTTATGCAAAGTTTTACAAATGGGGACATTCTCAATTGGAGGGAGGATGTGGTAGCCTAAAGTTTAGTATGGCACCTAAGTACCTAAATGGAGTTATTACGGCGTGCAAGATTGGTGTTATTATTTTTTTATAAAAGGGTTTTATTTAATTTATTTGAGTTTTAAATATGAAGAAATTAGTCAAGAGCAAGTGCCTACGCAAAAACAATTTATTTTACGGAGAAAACTTATTTTTTACGGTCTGAAAAATTTATAAGTATCAAGTCGAGTCACTCAAGAACCTTGGGAAATTTTCCCAGAATTTTTACTAATTTTCTTATATTTTTTAAATGAATTTTAAAGTTTTATAGAAATATTTATGTCTTTTAGAAATTACTTAACTTTGATGAATTTTCACGGGGTGATTAGAGCTGCGCAGACTACAAAAATTAGTTTGGAATGTAAAGGGGAAGTAGCTCTATTATGTGTAATTTTTCTAGATTTTTTATTATAGTTTTAAAGGTTCTAATTGACTCCGTACGGACTCCGCTTTGACTCCGTACAGACTCCGTACGGGCTCCGGATTGACTCTGGGAGAGCTCTGGAGGGGAAAACTTAGGCACGTGACTGGGAATACTTAAGCGCCTCTCAAACTCGAAATTGAGAGGGGGGATACATCATACAGCTTAATCATTAACCACCACGGTCTCATTTTTTATTACTCAAAAAATTAAATAAATTTGTAATACCCTTATAACTTTATATTTTATATATAACATTTTAGAAATACTACTCAACAATTTAAATCACACTTCATACAGGGTATCTTTAGAAGGGTCTTCATCACTGGGACTTGATTATTGCTGTCTCATAAAAATTCAAATTATTATAAAAACATAAAAGTCAATCTTTTCAGATCTTTCACTGGTACACCTTAATTGTTGTATTCAGTATTTCTTTATCAACTGCCACTTTTATTTAAATCTCAATAAGCGTTAAATATTTTAGAGTTTTATTATTTTTTTATCAATCAGATCCAAGTAGATTGGTTAGCTTAGTGATTTAGAATTCCCATTTTGTTATTTTTATTGGAAGGACGGGGTTTTCAGCTAAATCCACACATCTCCTCCGGATTCTGCTTACAGCAAGGCAACTGTAAGAGTTTACCTTACCATAAAGTGACAAAACCATAGGATGTACCATCCCAGTAGCCAGAAAAATTGGCCTAAGTTGAACCAATATCCTACCTTTGATGGTGATTCTTCATCTGATTGGCAACACTTTATCCAAAGAATTGATAATTTAAAGAGATCTTATAAACTACCTGATGAGGAAATTGTTTCTAAGCTAATTTCTTTATTTTCCAATGTAGCCTTGATGTGGTATGAATCTGTTCTATTAGATAACAACCATTATACATGGAATGATTGGAAATTCTTAATTGAGAATCATTTTGGTGGTTCAAAATTCAGGTTGGCTCTACAAAGACTGTATGAGAATACTAGATACGTATCCTCCTTGGTTGAAAAAACCATTGTTTTATCTTATGAAATTAACATAAATCCTGAGAGCAATTGATCCAAAGATGGATTATGATATTTGGAAAGAAAAAATCTTGTATAAATTACCAAATTCTCTTAGAGATTTAATTGTAGCTAGAACTGAGCATGTGAGGGAACATTCTTCTTTCATTAATATCTGTAATGAAGTACTGCTCAACTATAGATATGAACCAAAGAATCACCTTGGAAAATCTTATCATGATCAAAATAAACCCTCTACAAATCCCCCAGAAAAATCTGGTAAACCCTCTGCCTGAGTTGCACCTAAAAAATATGCAACAAATACTTGTTATAAATGTAACAAATCATGGCAAAATGGACATGTTTGTGACAAGAAAATTCATCTTGTTGAACAAAATGAAGACACTGATGAGGCTGAAATTGATATCAATAATTCTTCTAGTGACTGTGAAAGTAATATCTCCTATAACAATGAATCTATGAAAGATGTTTTAATGTTGGAACAGGAAGTCCATTATTTAGATAATATATCTGAAGGGTGTGTATTGGATTTATCTTCAGTAGAAAATGCTGAAATAATTAAAGATATCACTAACAATTCCATAGCCATATCCCCTTTGAAAGCACCTGTTATCATTAATGGTAAAAATGTTGATGTAGTTCTTGACTCTGGTGCTGGAGGAAGTGTAGTGTCTGAATAAGCTTTAGCTTCAGTAGATAAGGATTATTTGAGTAAATTATTACCTATGACTTCTGAAAAATGGAGAGGGTATGGTTCTACCTTGTTTCCTATTGGAAAATACAAAACCTCTGTATTCTTCAAATATAATGGTGGTTTTGTCAGAGCTATTTGTGAATTTGTTGTCATGAAAAATGATAATTTAAGCAATTGGTTTATTATGGGTAATGATATTTTAACCATGTTTGGTGTGAAATTGGACCCAGCTAATAATTGCTTCACATTGGGATTGAATGGCAAAAGAAACTTCAAAATATTCTCCCCTAGAAAACCTTCTGGGCATCTGTTAAAGTCTTGTAACTCACTTATCTAGTGTCAAGGCAGACCAACAATTAAAATGGATAATTTATTAAATAAAATAAATACTGCTTCTTTTGGTGATCAGTTAACTATTGAACAGAAGGATTCTATAATTGCCTCAATTACCTCTTTCCCTATGGCTTTTGCTCATGGCTCTCATGTCTTAGGAATCGTTCAGGAAGAAATGAAAACTACCTTATCCTGTAACTTGAGTGATATTCCTCCTAGTCTTAAGAAAAAACCATATCCTGCTTCTCCAAAAAAAAGAAAGGGTATTGAAGATAATATTGCCACATTATTAAAAATGAATATCATTGAGAAAGTGGATGTCACACCCAAATATTGTCTCATCTCCCCAGTCTTGATTTCTTATGAAATGGATAAGGCTAGATTATGTGGAGATTACAGAGCATTAAACACTTATAATTTTGATGATATTTATCATTTACCCAGAATTAATTTAATACATGCTACCTTTCAAGGTGAAAATTTTATTAGTTGTCTGGATGGTAATACAGGGTATCATCAAGCTCCAGTTAAGAAAAATTCTCATAATTTTTTGCTTATTTCTATTCATATGGGAATAAATAAGTATGTTAAAATGCCATTTGGCCCTAAAAATGCCCCTTCACTTTTCCAAAAATTCATGGATAACACTTTCCATCAGGAAATTATTGAAGGATGGCTCATGGTGTATATTGATGATATCATACACCACACAATATGGGGGGCGGACTTGCTAGCAAGTCCGCAACCTTGGACCCAAACTCACCATAGATTGAACACACATTGAGCTATTGATAAAGGAGCCATACAATCAGGAATGAACACCACTCAGAAGAACAGTTTTAGGTGGGTGTTCAAGTAGAGTTCAGTATGGGTTCAGTATGAGTTCAGTCCGAGTTCCATCTGAGTTCCATCTGAGTTCAGGTTGAGGACTTGCTAGCAAGTCCACCCCCTATATTGTGTAGTGATAGTTTTTTCTAAAACTTTTGATGAATATATGATTCACTTAAATAGAGTTTTTCAAAAAATGGATGAGATCAATATGACCTTGTCCTTGAAAAAGTGTAAATTTGGATTTTAATCTTTAAAAGTCCTTGGCCATGTTGTGTCAGGCCTACAAATTTGTGTAGACCACAACAAAGTTTCTGCAATTCAAAATTTGAAGGCACCAACTCCTGTAAGAGAAATCCAAAGTTTTTTGGGTATGTATGGCTATTATAGACAATATATTAAAAATTATCAGGTCATAGCCTTACCTCTTACCAAACTAACTAGGAAAGATATGGCATTCATCTGGAATATTGACTGTCAAAAAGCCTTTGATGCATTAAAATTTTGTTTAATGACAGCCCCTATCTTAGCTCTTCCAGATTTCAACAAACCTTTTTTCCTGTATACAGATGCTAGCTTTGTTGGTCTGGGTGCTTCCCTTCACCAGAAACAACTTATTAATGATAAATCCACAGAGGTTGTAATTTGTTATATTTCAAGAACCTTGAGAAATAGTGAATTGAAATATGGTGCCACTCAATTAGAGTGCTTAGCAGTTGTTTGGGCTCTTGAGAAGCTTCATTACTACCTATATGACCAAAATTTTGAATTGGTAACTGACTGTAGTTCTGTGAAGTCCCTCTTAAACCTGAAAACATCTAATAGACATATGTTCAGGTGGCAACTTGCTGCTCAATAATACAGAGGAAATATGATATTATCCATAGGGCTGGAAATGTTCACTCCAATGTTGATATGCTGTCAAGATTTCTTCTGCCAAATAATGACTCCAATCCTGCTTATGTACCTGAAGATGATACTGATAATATCCATTGTATATTTATAGTTGATATTGAAGAAGATTTATTACAATTAATTCTGGATTCATATGATAAAGATTCTGATTTGAATAAATTAGTTACTATCTTAAATGATCCTAAGAATGCTTCAATTCAAGCATTGATTAAAACTATTCCTGCAAATTATCAACATGCTTTGATTAAGGGAAAGTTTTCTATTGAAGATGGTTATATATATTATAGAAGAAAACTTACTAATGTAAATGTAATTCCTCCTTCTATGAAAGAAACTATCCTCAAAATTTGTCATGATGACATATTAGCTGGTCATTTTGATCTTGAAAAAACATTGATTAGAATCAAAAACACTGCTTGGTGGGCTAATATGTATTAAGATACAAAATTATATGTTGAATCTTGTGATTCCTGCCAGAAATCTAAAAGGTTGACAGGTAAAAGAGCAGGATTATTAAAACATATTGAAGCACCTGATGCTCCTTAGCAAATAATTAACATGGATTTTGTCACTGGTCTTCCTGTTGCAGGTAAAGACAGTTATAAATCTTGTTGGGTAATAGTGGATAGATTCACAAAAATGTGCAAGTTTATTTTCACCCACAAAGATGTATCCACAAAGGAACTAGCTATCTTATGGTGGACTTACAACTTTAATATTATTGGATTTCCAAAAGCCATTATCTCTGATAGAGATCCAAAATTTACTTCTGAGTTTTGGACCTCTTTGATGGATATTTGTGGCTGTGAGTTAAAGTTTTCTACAGCCCACCATCCTCAGACTGATGGTCTAGCTGAAAGAATGATTCAAACTATGGAAGATATGATTAGAAGGTATTGTGCCTTTGGATTAGAATATAAAGACAATGACAGATTTACTCATGACTGGGTCACTCTATTGCCTGGTCTTGAATTTGCATATAATAGCACTGTTCATTCTGTCACTGAGAAAAAGCCTTTTGAGATTTTGTTAGGTTATGTCCCAACCACTCCTGCTCAAATTCTCAATAATAAATTACCTAAGTTGGAACTACACCCTGGTGTAAAATCTTTTGTGAAAATGCAACAGCTATGCAGAAAACATGCTTAAATCTGTATTGATAAAGCATTTGAATATGAAAAGAAGAGATGGGATAAATCCCATAAAGAATACACATTTAATAAGGGTGATGAAGTGTTGATATCTACTGTCCATTTCAATCTACAAGGTAACAACAAATTAAAAGATCCTTTTGTAGGACCATTTGTTGTTAAAAGAATGGTTGGAGATAATGCAGTAGAAGTTGTATTGTATTCTCCATATGATAGGAAACATCCTGTTTTTCTCATTTCTTTGCTTAAGCCTTATACTTCCAACAGTGACTTATTTCCCAAAAGAAGGGGAAGACCTAAGAAAAACCCTCAGGAAGTCACAGAAACTGCAGAAATTGGTAAAATTCTCCATGATAGAATTGTCACTTCTGAAATAGGTACTGAATATTTATTGAGATATAAGAACAAATCAACTGAACATGATGCATGAATACCTGGCAAGGAGATTTCAAATCTTCCTATCCTGTTAAAAAATTCCAAAAAGGAAAAATCTTAGCATTTTTTTTATTGTTTTTTTTAAAGTGAGGGAGTGTCAGCCAGGCTATACCAGGAGCCCAGTAAGCTTTATTTCAATTTACTGGAACTAACAGAGGGCAAAAAAATAAGCTTATCATGTATATAAATTAATCTTATATTGCATAATGAAATGATATAATCATTTTATTAAATATATAATAATTATTACATTAATTTTATTATTATATAAATTATTTATACATTTAAATTAAGCATGATTAATATTCTATAAATTATGGCGCATTTTTATGTATTTAATATAGAATAATTCATAATTAATTAATTATAAACATATATTATAAATTATAAATAAAAAATTGACTTATAATGTAATTAAATTAATTAATTAAAATTTTATATTAAATAAGGCCATACATATCTTATTTAACAATAATATTGGGCGCTTTTTTGACCCTTAATTGTGTCAGTAAAATAATTAAATAAATTATAACACTTATTTAATAACATAGTATTAAAATTCTCACTTTAAATTAGAAATATCATCAAATTAATTATATGTTTCATTTAAACTAATTATTGAATTAATTACATAGTTAAAACAATTAATTAAAATTGCTTTATACAGGATTGAATTGATTACATTGATTTTGGCGTGAAAATAACTCTATTTGTTTTAATTAAAACCTTTAGATCTCACTGTAATATCTGTTTTGGGTTATTTTACTCACTGTTCTCATGTTTCAGACTTACTTGGTTACTAATTATTTTAATTAATTGTTTTGGGAACTTATGGTGGGAAAATTGGTTACTTACTCATGGGTTTAGTTTATTGTCTCATGTTTTTCTCTCAATCTCTATGTTTTAGTTCTATTCTTTTATATTCTTGTTTCATTTTATTACTATTTTGTAATTACTCATATGTGACGCTTCAGAGGGTCCTTTGCCTATAAAAAGCTTTGGATATTCCCCTGTAGCTGCATCACTTATTATACACTCAACTCAATACGATTTTTAAATATATTACATTTATTTTATTTTTTATTAGCCTTATAAAATCTAAATTTAAATGTAAATAAATATTCTACAGTTGCATTAAGTTTTTTAGTAATAGCAAGTGTTTTCCGCGCATTGGAAATAACTCTTAGTTAAATAAATATATTATAAATTAATAACCCTTACTATTGTGTCAAGGCCCAAGAAATTCTTGTTGCCTTCTCTTTTAAAAAAATTATATTACTCTATTACTTTATTTCTTTACCTTAAACCTTTTCATCTGTTCCCTCCTCTTCATCTTTCCATGTTCTTCTCCTTCTTCTAGACGACCGGCCGATAATATACTTGTTTTTGCAGCAAGAATTGTGTATTTCTAAGGGGTGGTTAGACATACAGATAGAGATTCCTTGCTTTCTATGTTTGGAAGTAAGTTTAAATAAGTTAATTTCCATGAGGAATTGTTTGATAATATAGATGATTTTTTTTAAAAAGATAACACAAAAATCTATTTGTTTTTTACAAAAAAAAAAAAGAAAAAGGCTATGTAATATTTTTTGTCACAAAAGTTCCTCTTTCCCCATCAAAGATAACTTTCAATTCACACTCCCTAAAAAAATACAAAGAAACTCCATCAATATGCTTGAACCCCTCTTCTTCCTCCTGAATATACCAAACTCCCACTCCAATTAGATATATCATCCTTTGCACTGAGTGGCATGGCCACTTTCTTCTTTAACATTTAATTCATATATTTCAAAGACTGTCATCATACTATTCTCTTATTTAATGTACACATGACCATTTGAGTCTGTTAACTATCTCATTAATTGGATTAGTCCCAAAGGATTATTCTACATACAGCTAAACCCAAAACACTTTTAGCTTTCTTGCCCCTAATTACCTGCTAAAAGCAACCTAAACTAATATTTTTGGTGAAGGATCAGAGACAAGAAACCTGAAACATTTTCAGAGTTTCCTGTATCATACTCACCACACAACATTTGGGGGGGGACTTGCTAGCAAGTCCTCAACTTGAAGTCAGATGGAGCTCAGACTGAACTCATAATCAAATGAGACTGATATCTGCTGGAAATTATCCTGAACTCTGTGCCAATACTCAATGGATCTTCTGTGAAAATATAATGAATTTCTCAATAGAGGATTGCATGATATTTGGTGCTTGAAACAAGTAAAAGTTGAATGATTTCTGTTTTATGATGATTAGTCAAAAGTGAAAGCCATTCTTTCAGACTGAATTATAATGTTCAGCTTTAAAATATAGAAGACTGATGATGTAGGCTTTTTAGTATTATTTTGATTCTCTCATTTTAAGAATATAATCATTTTTTCAAATTGATAATAAATTATGAGTGGCTTAGTTATTCAATATTATTTTTGGGAATTTCAGAAGTCTTGGGATCTCTTAAAACCTAGCTTTTTTTAATCAACACATTTTTGATATATATTATCTGATGAAACAAAAAATGTAAGAAAAATATTTAAAATTTTTACTCAAAGTGTAATTTTATGTGACATTTTTACTACTGTAATAACATACATTGGTTCCTTGTAGAAAAATCATTGAACTTCATTTTCACTAAAATTTATATGTACATAATTTTTTGAAATTTGAAGAAGATACTTATCAATATTGTGAATAATGGTATGGGTTCAGTTAAAAACCTATTCATGGTAATCATAAAATGACTTAAAAACTCTGACAAAATTATTGTGTTATTAAATAAATTTTACATATCATTTCCATGGAGTCACTGGGCTCCTGGAAAACATGATGTGAATATTCATTCAAGATGTCTAAATATTATTGAACTGGATTGTGCAACTTCTAAACCATTTATATTCATTTTTAATACTTCTCACATCTCCACAAAATGAGTTCCTTGAGATGTCTTGGTCAATTTATGGTTTTGTTTGAACCAACACCATCATATATGATATTACAATTATCAAAAAACCAAACATAAAAGGCAATTCTTCAGCAAGGTAGAAAAGGAGTTCATATTGTTTATATGTTAGACACAAAGACCCTTAAAATTATTGGATATATTTTGGAAGAGCAAAGTGAAAAAATTGGACCACTTCTTGGAGAAATTGGAAACTGTTCTCATTGGTTGAACTTTGAATCTGTGATGCAGCCGCAGCACAAAGCCTATTTTCAGAGCTAAATAGTCAAACACACCATGCAATATTTAGGAGGGACTTGCTAGCAAGTCCTCAACTTAAAGTCAGATGGAACTCAGACTTCACTCATGCTGAAATCAGACTGAGCTTTACTTTGAACTCATCTTGAAATATTGACCAAGGATGTATGAGTCTTTATTGAAAGCATTACGAAAGTGTATTCAAAGCTCATTTAAATCAGAATAAGAAATACTAACAATATTCTCAATCAACAATACCTTTTTGATGAAAAGTATTTAGATCATCTTTTTGAATTAAAGTTGAAGAATAAGAAGACATAAAATTACTTTATATCTTTCATGAGAATTACTTTTAAAATTTGTAATAAATTTAGTAAATATTACTGCAAACATTAAAAAATACCTGTGAATTCTTGATTAATAATCCATTTTTTCAGAATCAGAATCTTCAATCTTATTGATGATACCATACAAAATGAAGTTTTCTTAGATGTATTACAGGAATTTTTAGCCAGTGCATGAATTTATTTTCTATTTAAATTAATTATATTTCCAAAAAAATAGAAATACTTCCTCTAAAATATTATAATTTAGCATACTGTATTAAATACACAAAACCATAAAAATAAAACATAGATTTTTTTTTTTTAAATTGACTCAATGACAAACTTTCACTTCTCCTTTTCTGAAATAATTAAAAATTAACAGAATGTGATTATGTATCTTAAATAAAGGTTAGTTCTTTTAGTATCAGGTTCCTATCTTCCTTATAAACGTTGTGGTAGCCTAAAGTTTAGTATGGCACTTAAGTACTTAAATGGAGTTATTACGGCGTGCAAGATTGGTGTTATTATTTATTTATTTAAAAAGGGTTTTTTATTTAATATATTTGAGTTTTAAATATGAAGAAATTAGTCAAGAGCAAATGCCTATGCGAAAACAATTTATTTTACGGAGAAAACTTATTTTTTACGGTCTGAAAAATTTATAGGTATCAATTCGAGTCACTCAATAACCTTGGGGAACTTTCCCAGATTTTTTACTATTTTTTATTATATTTTTAAATGAATTTTAAAGTTTTATAGAAATATTTACGTTTTTAGAAATTACTTAACTTTGATGAATTTTCACGGGGTGATTAGAGCTGCGCAAACTACGAAAATTAGTTTGGGATGTAAAGGGGAAGTAGCTCTATTATGTGTAATTTTTCTAGAGTTTTAAAGGTTCTAATTGACTCCGTACGGGCTCCGGATTGACTCTGGGAGAGCTCTGGAGGGGAAAACTTAGGCATGTGACTGGGAATACTTAAGCGCCTCTCAAACTCGAAATTGAGAGGGGGGACAGATCATACAGCTTAATCATTAACCACCACGGTCTCATTTTTTATTACTCAACAAATTAAATAAATTTGTAATACCCTTATAACTTTATATTTTATATATAACATTTTAGAAATACTACTCAACAATTTAAATCACACTTCATACAGGGTATCTTTAGAAAGGTCTTCTTCACTGGGACTTGATTATTGCTGTCTCATAAAAATTCAAATTATTATAAAAACATAAAAGTCAATCTTTTCAGATCTTTCACTGGTACACCTTAATTGTTGTATTCAGTATTTCTTTATCAACAGCCACTTTTATTTAAATCTCAATAAGCGTTAAATATTCTAGAGTTTCATTATTTCAATCAATCAGATTCAAGTAGATTGGTTAGCTTAGTGATTTTGAATTCCCATTTTGTTATTTTATTGGAAGGACGGGGTTTTCAGCTAAATCCACACATCTCCTCCGGATTCTGCTTACAGCAAGGCGACTGTAAGAGTTTACCTTACCATAGTTGGCACCCAACGTGGGGTTCGAATTCTCTAGCTTTCTTTAAAAGACTTACTTGGATCAAGAACGTTATTAGCCTGCAATAGGCTTATTTTCTGGAACTCTAATTGGATTTTCGTTATTGGCCTGCAAGAGGCTTGTTATTTTATCGATTGTTAACACTTTTCATTACTTATTGGGATGTCTTCTTCTGCTGTTGCTTCTGGATCATCTAACCCTCTTACTCCCTCAGTTAGAATTGTTTCTTGGGATGGCCCAAAGTTTGATGGGGAGGAGGTTAAATGGTTTATTAGCAGGTATGAAGCTGCTGCTGCTGTTGATGGTGCTTCTCATGTGGATATGGTGAAGCAAGTTAGGTTTTTTATTGCTGATAGGGAGGTGGAAAAAGAGGTTATTGCTATGCAGGCATTTAAGGACAAGGATTGGGTTAAGCTTTCTAAAGCTATGGTTGATAGATGGGGTGTTAGGTTTACTATGATGGACCTCAATAAAATTGTTGGAGACTGGCAAGCAAAAGGTGGGGTTTCTTCTATGGCTGACTTCAAAAAGCTCTGTGTTCAGTTTGATGAAGTGGTGGAATATCTCATATTGGTTGACGAGTTAGTGCATGAGAACCAGGCAAAAGATTTGTTTTGGACAGCATGCAGCCATGATATTCGAATGGATGTCTTGAAGGATCTTTCAAGAAAAGATTTGATGAAGGAACTGCCTAATGGTGAGCAGAAACTGCCGGCTCTGGAGGTTATCAAAGAGAAAATTCAAGCCCATCTAAAGTTATTGGCGTTGGACAAATATCAAGAGTCATGCACTCAATATGTTAGCAAGGTTAGCGAAGTTTTGGCCAAAAACAACGATATTATGGTCAAAGCCCAGGAGGCCAAGAAGGCTCAAATGGGATTACCTGCTACTAAAGTTGAGGGTAGTGTAGACAACAAGATGGTCGATCACTTGGCCGATTTAACTAAACAATTAAAAATATTTGTTCAAGAGACACAGAAGGCCAATAAGGCCCCAATCGCTTCTTCGTTGACGTCAACTTCTTATCAGTCCAGAGGTTATGAACGTCGAAATTATAATGGCAATAATAATGGTAACCGCTTCCCAGGCAATTGGAGAAATGGTGGTAATGGTGGTAATGGATATAGAGGTGGCTATGATGAGCCAAAGGTGTGCTCCTATTGTAATAGGAGGGGGCACAGAGCAACAGTTTGTTTTGCTCTTGATAAGGATATGGATGCTGGGCGAGTTTTATTTGATGGTAAAGTTTATAAATTTCCTGATGGTTCGTTCATCAAGCCCAGTGATGGACAGTCTCCTTCTGATTTGGTCAGAAGAAGTTTAACGGCTGAAAGGAGAGCCAGATTTGAAGAGGTGACGGATGAAGATGTTAATGCCAAGGGTGGCAAAAATGGTAATGGTAATGGTGGTAAAGCTGACAAGGGCAAGGAGAAAGAGGTCAGTAAAGCCTCATTTTCTACTTCTTTTGGTGGTTTAGAGCTGGCGACGGTTGCCCAGGTGGAGGGTAGCTGTGTGGCTGGCGAATACGATGTTAATGCTGCTAGAAGAGCAGCTGCTACTAAGGCGAAGAGTAGCATTCAGAGCCAATTGAGGGCTAATCCTGGCAAGGCCAATAACAAAGTGAACCCTTACTCTAAGGACAAGAATTCTAGTGCTCAAACTGCTGCCAACAAATTGAACCCTTACTCTAAGGACGAATTATATAAAATGCAGAAGGGGATTGCTGATATGGGGCCCCCTAGTTATGGCAAGTTTGATTTAAATGGTGAGCCTATGCCAGAGGATGATTCGGATTCTGAGGAGGACGTACTGTTGGTGTCTCTACCCAGACCAAGTTTTAGCGGTCCCATCCCAATGGAGGGTGTAAGAAGGACTAGCGATGGATCGGGATTAGTGCAAGAAGTTGGTGATGGAGTTAGGGTTATAGAAAGTGAAGATGTTATAATGGGGGGTGAAGATGGCTCGGTTGGACCTCAAGAGGTACCCAGGGCCAAGGTTGTTAAATCAAAGGTCCAGTATGAGCGGCCAGTAGTTTCTGGTCAAGCCAATGCAATGGACGCAGTTTTGAATAGGGTGAATCAACTGCAGATTCCCTTATCTTTGGGGGAGTTATTTACGATTAGTCCGGCGCTTGCTGAAAAGCAAAAGAAGCATTTGACGAGGCGTCGGGTTTCCACTGGAGAGGTGGAATATATTTGTGAAAATGCTGAAAAGTTTGGGGAAGATGTAGATACACATTTTTCCGCTCCCCTGGGTTACCTGGTGGTAACTCTTAATGGTAAAGAAGTTAAGGCCTTGGTCGATTCAGGGTCTCAAATTAATTTAATTTCATTGGAGCAAGCGACGAGTATAGGCTTGCCAATTAAAAGTGGAACTGGGGGAAACTTCAGAGGTATTGGAGGGCATGCAACAGAGCTGATGGGCACAGCTGAGCATGTCAGGTTAGGCACTGGTGGATCTGTAGGTAAGGTTCACTTTTATGTGGCCAGAGGAGCAGTTAAAACTGTTCTGGGTGGTCCTTTTTTGATGGATTTTGAGGCCAGGATAGGGTATCAAGCTGGCATGGGGATTAGTTTGGAGATCACTGGTGAAGATATGCGGAGGTTACATTTGCGGTTAGCGCCTCCTGGAGATGAAGGTTGGGAAACACGGCCAGGGATTACTACTCTGTGCCAGTGTTGTGTTTGCACCAAGAAGCGGCATATAAAACGGATGGCCTCTGGTGAATTATGTTTGTTGGAAAGAGATGGAAGCCCTCATTTTTTGGGGTAGCTGGGGCTGGTCACTCTAATGTTGTAATCTCTCCTCAGGATGAGATCCCGGATTGCAATAGGTCAGCTCACTTGGAGATAATTCAAGTGGATTCTCAATTATTTTCTGTTAATATTACTTTGGAGTGCAAATATTTTTTGGACTTTTCTATATGTTTATTGGATTTACCCGGTTTTTCTATTAAATTTAAAAATGGTGAAAAAGGCAAAATGGGCCAAATTAGGTTGGATAAAAATTGGAAGGGTATGTTTATGGACCTCCAGCAAGAGGTTAAACTGCAATTATCTCCTTCTATTATGGACCTCCAGCAAGAGGGTAAACTGCGAAAATCACATCAAAATCCAATAAAAAATCTCAGTATAATTAAAACACAAAAAAATAAATTTTGTGAAAATTCAATTCCGGTCCTCCAGCAAGAGGTTAAACTGCCAACTTTCCTTACGGGCAATTTACTGTTGGATAAGGGAAGCAAAGGTGTTGGAAAATATTTTTATAAATTAGACGAGGGAAAGGAGAAAAGGGTAAAATTTAAAAATGAAATAAAATATTTTTCTAATTTTTCTTATTCCGATTCTGACGATGAAGAAGATTTATTTGACGAAATTTTTAATGGCAAATCAAAAGTAAATGTTTTACCTCAAGCTTATTTAGATGTGGAGGCGGCCAAATATAAGAAAGTAGCAAATAAAGTTCGACCTATTAATGAACCGCTACCTGCCGAATTAAATCCACCCTTGAGAAGACCAAGGTTATCAAGAGATCCTTATGAAAGTCCCTTGGTAAGGAATCCGCCTGAATTTTCTGAGACATCAAGAATCACTTTTAAGAGACTGGGTGTTGTTAATTTTGGACCTGATGGTTGGTTGTCTGGAGAAGAGAAGAAGTTGTTGTTGGATGTGATGGTCAAGCGAGAGAAGGCCATTTCTTTTGTAGAAGAGGAGAGGGGTGTGTTGAAGCATTCCTATGGGGAGCCTTACAAGATTCCTGTGGTATGTCATGAACCGTGGCAGCAGAAACCAATTCCAATTCCGGCTGCATTAAAAGAAGCCTATATTGAAGTTGTCAGAGAACGGATACGCACTGGACTGTATGAGCAATCAACGTCAAGTTATTCTAGTCCGGTATTTTGTATCAAGAAACCGAATGGCAAGCTTAGAGTTGTTCATGATCTTAGGGAATTAAATAGGGTTACAATAAAGGATGCTGGGATACCACCTAGTGCTGAGGAGTTTGTCGAAGCGTTTGCAGGGAGAGTGTGTTATGGATTGGGAGATATTATGGGTGGATATGATGAGAGAGAGTTACATCCGGACTCAAGGCCTCTCACTACATTCGATACGCCACTTGGACGTTTACAGTTAACAAGATTACCTCAAGGAGCAACAAATTCGGTTGCAGTTTATCAAGCTCAGATGGCTTGGATCCTTCAAGACGAAATTCCACAATATGCTGGAATCTTTATAGATGATGGAGGAATTAAGGGACCAACAACCGACTATGATAACCAGGTGTTGGAAGAGAATCCCGGGATACGCAAATTCATTTGGGAGTTTGCAATTACATTAGAAAGAATCTTGTTTCAAATTGAAGAGGCTAGTTTAACTATTTCAGGTTCAAAATTTTCATATTGTGTTCCAGCCTTAAAAATATTAGGCCATGTGGTATGTAGAGAGGGTAGGATTATGTCCAAGAAGAAAGTTAACAAAATTCAGTCCTGGCCAAGACCCAAGAATACGACCAAAGTTAGAGGGTTTTTAGGCGTATGCGTATATGTTAGAATGTTTATCAAGGACTTTTCTTCATTGGCAGCTCCATTGAGAGGGTTAACAAGAAAGGATGCAGACTGGAAGTGTGATGAAGAGTGTGAGAAGGCGTTTGTGAAGTTGAAGGAGGTTGTAGGGAAGGATTTAGTCCTGCACAAGTTGGATTATGGAAAAGATGCTGGCAGAATTTATTTAGCAGTTGATTCAAGTCAGGTTGCAGCTGGGGCGGTTTTGTCTCAGATGGATAAAGCTGGTTACATCAGGCCCATTAGGTATGAATCTGTAGTATTTACTGAGGTCGAATCAAGATATTCTCAACCAAAATTGGAATTATGTGGTGTGGCGAAAATACTGAAGAAACTTCAGCATATTTTGCGGGGGCAACATTTTGAGTTGCAAGTGGATGCGAAATCGTTAATCCAGATGATTAATTCCCCAAGTTTACCAAACGCACCCATGACGAGATGGGTAGCTTTTATTCAACATTTTTCATTTGATTTGGCTCATAAGCCTGGCAAGACTTTTACTATGCCAGATGGTTTATCGAGGAGACCACCCACTGAAGAAGATTCAGACTCAGAAGAGTTCAATGAAGATATACGTATTATCAAAGCCAGCACTAAAGGAGCTGAAGACTTTCCATACCTCCCCATGAGGTTAAACTGGCAGGACTATTGTGTATAGATTATGGTGTCGATGACCTCCACCAAGAGGATAAACTGGAAAATAGTTTTTATGTTAATAAAGGTGTTGGAAAAGGTGTAGATAAATTTGGCAGAGAGGAGATAGAAGAAGATGTGGTGTATGTAGAGGAAGATGGATTGGTAGTGTGGGATAGTAGTAAATTAAGGAATGGTGTATATGTTGGAGAATTAGAGAATTTAAATAAAAAGGTGGATAAAGAGAAAGAGGTATTTTCAAATATGGTTTACAAAGGATCCAAAGGTTCAGAAGAAAAATTTCAACATAGCTTGATTAAAGATTTATTTAGAGGTCAACGATTATTGGCTCATTCATGTGCAGGTGATATTGGTGATAGAGAAGTCCCTATTGATGTTATATTAATTGATTTTCAAGATGAAGTCTGGGGTCAGGCTGGTTTTTATTTTTTGTTAGTCAAATATTTGTTGACTTTAGAGAGGCCAGAAGATTGTGAAGACGATGAATGGGTGGCTATCAAGAGGAAGTCATCTACGTTTTACTTATCTGGTCAACGTTTAATGAGGAGAAGGTATCCAAATCCTCAAGTAGTTATAACTCAACAGAAGGGGCAAGAATTAGTTTTGAAATCACTGCATGAAGATCTCGGGCATAGAGGCGTTGGAGAAACGTTTAGAAGAATCTCTGATCGATTCTGGTGGCCTGGCATGAAGATAGCTGTTAAACAGTGGGTTCAGTCATGCAAAGAATGTCAAAGACGAAGTTATTTAAGGCCAAAAGAACCTGGACGCGCAACTGGTGAATATACGCTCTTTGGAAGAGTCAGTTTAGATGCCGTTCATATAAAAGAGGGACGGTATAAATATTTAATTGTGGCCAGAGATGATTTATCTGGTTGGGTAGAGGCAGCGCCTCTTATTAATTTAACTGCCAAAAATGTGGCAGATTTTTTTTTGAATAATTGGGTATATAGATATGGGGTGATGAAGTTGGTGACGGTAGATGGAGGTCCTGAATTTGGGACAGAGTTTAAAGAGGCCGTATTGAAAGTTGGATCAAAGGTTATGGTAGCAACCCCATATTATCCTGAAGCTGAAGGCATGGTTGAAAGAGGGCATCAAGTTATCAAGGATGCTTTAGTTAAAATGTGTGGGACAAGTGCCAAAAAGTGGAGGCACTATTTACCTTTAGTTTTATTTGCTGATCGAATCACTGCCAAAAGGATGACCGGATTTTCACCTTATGAACTTGTTTTTGGACAGAAAGCAGTTTTACCGGTTGATTTAGAAGCTGAATCATATCTTGGAGTTGACTGGGACACGGTCAAAACTACTGAAGAATTATTGTGTGCAAGAATGATGCAGCTAGAAAAGAAAGAAGAATATTTAGAAAAGGCATATTCGCGGATGATGAAGATCCGAAATCAATCAGTCAGATATTGGGATGAGCAGTTGGCACATCAATTAAGGAAACCTTTGAATACAGGAGATATGGTCTTGGTGTATAATAGGAGTTTGGAAAGTCAGTTGGGAAAGATGTTTGCAGATAGGTGGAATGGACCGTATAAAATCAAGGAGCAAGTTTCCGGCGGTTCATATGTGCTAGAAGAGTTGGATGGAGTAGTATTGAAGAAGAGGGTAGCGGCCGATCAAGTGAAACGGTTCTATCCTAGAGGCACCAGGAGTGCCAAAGGATAACTCTGAAATGAGGATAAACTACAATTTTAAATACTTTTATTAAATTTATTCCTCCGCAACGAGGATAAACTATGATATCTACGAGATTTTATGGATAACTCCGAAATGAGGATAAACTACAATTTTAACTACTTTTATTAAATTTATTCCTCCGCAACAAGGATAAATTATGATATCTACAAAATTTTATGAATTTCTCCGCAATGAGGATAAACTATGATGTTTATAAATCTCTTATCGACCTCCGCAACGAGGATAAACTATCTTCTTTTTATCAAAATACTTTACTGTCGTTACACTGCGTATGGGCGACGAAACTGGGATGAAACATAACGAAATGCGAGAAAACCTTCTTTTGAAAATTTTCAAAAATTCAAAATTCTTAAAATATGGGTGAAGATAGTGTTGGAAAATTTTTAAAATTTATTGGAAGAAGTGTTCACAGGGGAACCTTCTTAATTTAATATTGGCAAGTGTGGGGGTAATTGATGGGCTGGCTGCTCTATACACAATTACCCCATAATGTTCGTTTCCAAAATTTTCCCTGTTTCTAGTTGAATCCTGGCTTTGTCTTTTAATTTTAGGAAGTCCACTAAGACTATAAACTGGAACGAATCAAGAGACACCGCTCTCAATGCCGGATTCAAGATTCTTTTTATTTTATTTTGCTTTTTGATTTTTTTATGTTAGATTGTGATTTCTTTTCTTTAATATATATTATGAATTATTGTAAAGGTGATGCTCACTGGTGGTCTCTAATTATTTTTATAAATTGGAGGGAGCCCACCCAGTGATCATCATTATAAAATTATCTTCTAAAAAAAAAAAACTTTCATTTATTTTCTTTTCTTTTCAATTTCTCAAAATTGTGTAACCACATCAAGTTGCACTTGGATGTGGGTATATTGTCAAGGGTACGGCTCATCAAATGGCCGGGGGGCATCTTTTAAAAATTTTAATTTTGATAATTCTTTTTTTATTACTTTTTTTATCTTTCTTTTCACACTAGTTTATCTTTCTTTAAAAATTAAATTTTAACTTTTATTTCAAAACTATCTTTTCTAAAATCTTTTATTTTAAATCTTTAAAAAAAAAAATATAAAAAAATAAAAAAAAAAAAAAAAGAATAAAAATAAAAAAATAAAAATAAAAAAAATAAAAAAATAAAAAAAATAAAAAAATAAAAATAAAAATAAAAATAAAAAATAAATAAAATAAAATAAAAAAATAAAAAATAAAAAATAAATAAATAAAAGGTATTTTAGTTTTAGGTAGTTTAGATGTTTATATTTTTTTATTTTTCAAACATTATTCAAGAAAGCTACATACAGGAAGAACACCATCAAGGGCTGTTATCTTTTGAAGAATCGAAATTAGAAAATTTAGAAGGACCTTGGTCAATTTCCTGGGATTCAAATCTTATTTCACGGTCACAATAGTGTTGAAGCCAGTTGGCTATTTTGAAAAGGTCTCTTAACAGTTGCTCTCTCATCCAAGCTTCTGATCTATCAGAGGGCGGGTATTGTTGGAAATAAGCGATAAGGTTATTAAAATTAGTGAAGAGCTTTTCAGACACTAGGTGAATTGGAACTCTAGGGAAGCTTGGATTAGGTTCTGGTAGTTCATAAGCTGAATATGAAATTGGAGAACCGGTGGACGCTTATCAAATTAAAATATCAGCAAACTAAAACCTGAAGATTAAGAAGATAAAGAGACAACTAACCTGTGTCAACACTATCATGATCATAGATAAACGGCTTACTTGGTAATGGAGTGGGATTTTTTATGTTTAAAAAAGGATTTTTTATTTTTGATAGATGAGGAGGACTGGTGTTGGATTTGGTGTTTGAAATAGATGTTCTGGGCCTTTTGGACGAAACAAGAGAAGATGAAGATTGCTGGCTATTATAGGACCTTTTGTGCTTCAAGATGTTGGAAATAGGAGAAGAATTGTTAGAAGGTTGAAGCATGGCCCTGGGAGCAGCAATAGTTCTTGGGGGAGTAGCAGCAAGTCTAGATTGGAGAGAAGGACCCAGAGGATTAGGTGATGGAGAAAGATTTAAATAGGTTGATGGAGAAAAAGGGATCGGATCTTTAGAGGTTGATGGAATAAGGGGTGGAGTAGAAGGTGAAGAAGAAGGAGGAGGTCTGCAGAAGGCGGCGAAGCTAGTAGCGGTAATAGGGAAAGAACCACAGCTCAAGCCAGAACATTTTCTTTTCTTCTCATAACAAGATAAACAGGCCCTGTTATAAGTGTGCTTTTGCCAGTTGAAAGTGAAGATACATTCCCTATGGGTGAAAGCACAGTATTTGCAAGATTGATCAGCTGAAGCAATGAAGTCAGAAGGTTTCATCTTGATAGAAGATATTTTTTTGAAGGAGAAAACTTGAAACTAGGATGAAGAAAGCTGGTGGGAAATCTGGGTTCAGGATAGAAGATTTTTTTAGGTCCACCAAGACCTTAAACTGGACTTTTATGAAGTTGTTAGGTCCACCAAGACCCTAAACTGGACTCTTATCAAGCTGTTGGGTCCACCAAGACTTTAAACTGGAATTCTTATCGATCAATTGTTTGGTCCACCATGACTTTAAACTGGTAGTTCATTCATTGTTTAGTCCACTATGACTTTAAACTGGAAAATTAATATCTGCAGGATAATTCAAACATTCATTGGTCTACTATGGCCTTATACTGGATTACTTGTCGATCAAATGTTTGGTCCACCATGAAATTAAACTGGATTATCAAATTTATTCAATCTTTGGTCAAGCCTAGGCCTTATTTAGGGATTTATCAAGTTATTTATGCACCTAAATGATCTTTGGTCCACCAAGACCATAAACTGGCAATCGATTATATGTTTGGTCCACCAAGACTTTAAACTGGAATGTCAATCTTGTTTGGATGACTCAATTCAATATTTTAATTTATCACTGTCCACTAAGACTCTAAACTGGTTATTCAATTATTTCTGGAATTGGGTGCTGATAAGCTTTAGGAGGTTAAAATTTTAGGTGGTGATGATGCTAAGGAAAGCATAATGGTTAATTAGGTGAAATTTGTGGCGCTTTAACATGGTCTAAAGTTAATATTATTATTGGAAACCTGGCAAAAGTATTTTATGGGTTTGCTATATAGCAAAGTTTGAAAATTGTGATGAAGGAATCAGAAGTTAGGATGGTAGTGGGATTTTAGGGAATGATTTTTTTAGTGCCTCATAGTTAGGCCATTTTTTTTGGTGTGAAGCTTGGAGGACCTTATGGCGAGATTTGAATCATAGAATTCGGCTCAGTGGGGGGCCCTATGAGGTTGGAATCAGGAGTATTCGGCTCATAGGAAGATCCACTCTCTCAATGCTGTGACAAGAAGGAAGACTGGTATATGGGAGTCTGAAGGGATTCAAACCTTGCTCTCAGTAGTGGAATCATCACAAAATTTATTTTATTTTATTTTATGTTATATCAAGCCAGAGAAGAAAGAAAACATCATTTATGTTGAAAGTTAAAAGAAGACCAAGCAAAAACAAAATTTTATCAAATTATACTGTTAGAAAAGATAATTTCTTTGAAATTGTTCAACATCATTATCAAAGCCTTGCATTAAAATTCTTCTTTTCATGAGGTCTTCATGGTTATTAGCTGGAGTTTCTTGAAAATAGGCCAGCATTTTTCGTTTCAACTCATTTGTAAAGTCAAGAAAAAGATAGTGATGAAAATTTGGATAATGATTGATATAGTCCGTCTTCACTCTACCAACATAATCAGTGTTGGTTATTTCGACAGCTAGAAGTTCAGATATGTTATTAAGTCATAGGTTTAATCAATTTTGATTAAAAAATTTTTTTTAGTAAGATACTAGGGTCTTACATTTAGAGACAGGAAACATAGTCTCAGCAAAGTTGGTTGGGGGCACTGGCGTTATAGAATTAGGATCTTGTGAAGGCAAAATTAAGCCGGGATCTGCTGATGAAGATTGAACTTTTGAAGCTGTTTTTGATCTTATTCGTTTTAAAAAGACAGGAATTTTTGATCGTTTTTTAGAAGTTGAGGGATCAGGGAGAGCTGCTGGTCCTAAATATACGTTTGTTTTAGAAGGAACCATTGGCCGGTTACATTTGACTTTTTTTACACGGCATAAGTCGCAAGCTGTCCTGCCAGGAAGATTAGGGTTGGACATTAAACAAGGTACCTGGTATCGAGCACAGAGTTCACATGGAGCGACAAGTTCTTTAAAAGACATATAGATGAAGATGAATTTTATAGTTGATTAAAGAAGATGGTGGTTGAAGGTTAAAAATGAATATTGTGTTCGACCACTTATGCAAGTTTTATGAATGGGGACATTCTCAATTGGAGGGAGGATGTGGTAGCCTAAAGTTTAGTATGGCACTTAAGTACTTAAATGGAGTTATTACGGCGTGCAAGATTGGTGTTATTATTTATTTAAAAAGGGTTTTTTATTTAATATATTTGAGTTTTAAATATAAAGAAATTAGTCAAGAGCAAATGCCTACGCGAAAACAATTTATTTTACGGAGAAAACTTATTTTTTATGGTCTGAAAAATTTATAAGTATCAAGTCGAGTCACTCAAGAACCTTGGGGAATTTTCCCAGATTTTTTACTATTTTTTATTATATTTTTAAATGAATTTTAAAGTTTTATAGAAATATTTATGTTTTTAGAAATTACTTAACTTTGATGAATTTTCACGGGGTGATTAGAGCTGCGCAGACTACGAAAATTAGTTTGGGATGTAAAGGGGAAGTAGCTCTATTATGTGTAATTTTTCTAGATTTTTTAAGGTTCTAATCGACTCCGTACGGACTCCGTACGGGCTCCGTTTCGACTCCGTACGGACTCCGTACGGGCTCCGGATTGACTCTGGGAGAGCTCTGGAGGGGAAAACTTAGGCACGTGAGTGGGAATACTTAAGCGCCTCTCAAACTCGAAATTGAGAGGGGGGACAGATCATACAGCTTAATCATTAACCACCACAGTCTCATTTTTTATTACTCAACAAATTAAATAAATTTGTAATACCCTTATAACTTTATATTTTATATATAACATTTTAGAAATACTACTCAACAATTTAAATCACACTTCATACAGGGTATCTTTAGAAAGGTCTTCTTCACTGGGACTTGATTATTTCTGTCTCATAAAAATTCAAATTATTATAAAAACATAAAAGTCAATCTTTTCAGATCTTTCACTGGTACACCTTAATTGTTGTATTCAGTATTTCTTTATCAACAGCCACTTTTATTTAAATCTCAATAAGCGTTAAATATTCTAGAGTTTCATTATTTCAATCAATCAGATTCAAGTAGATTGGTTAGCTTAGTGATTTAGAATTCCCATTTTGTTATTTTATTGGAAGGACGGGGTTTTCAGCTAAATCCACACATCTCCTCCGGATTCTGCTTACAGCAAGGCGACTGTAAGCGTTTACCTTACCATAACGTTATAAATGCATAAAAAGGATAAAAGCAGTGAAAAAATTAATATCTATATTTTTAAAATTAAAATAAGTACTTAAATACATAATCATTGTATCAGATATATTTTAGAAGTAAAATAATTACTTGAAATTCTGAAGCACTATTCATTCAATCATCCAGTATTCAGTAAGCGTATTTTAATTTGGTTCAGGTATTCAAAAGAGTCATAAAAATTCAATGCTATTCAGTGAATTTGTGTTTTGAAAAAAAATGATTCAAAAAAATCTGGAATTTTAAAGGTAAAAATAATATAAATGACAAAATATCCTTTAAAAATTTAAACTGAATGCTTTATTTTGCATGAATAAAATAATTAAGGATAACAAAAGTGTTTACCTGAGGGTACCCAACAAATTATAAAAATTCTTATTCTTATTTTTATCTTTTAAAGTTTAATTTTTGTTATTTTTTAGGGACTTTAATGATAGATTAAAGTGGAATTTTCTCTATCATCCTATTATTATGTTCATAGAGATTATTATGTGAGGGATTTTATTGTGAAGTAAGATACAATGGATATATAATTATATCCATTAAACAAGTTTATATTGTAATAATTTATTTTTAATTAATCTGAAATTACAAAAATCTTATAAGTAGAAAGAAAAATTATTTCAATTTCTTAGTCTTGAGTAGTAAATTAAATAAAATAGTGCAGGTGCAGAATCTGTTTTTCCAGAACAAGTGTCTTGACCAATTTGATTGGAAACTCACAGTGCACACATTATTTTTAAGTGAAAAAACACATATTAATGATTTATCAATTCCATGTTATCATTATAATTATCATGTCAATTGTAAATATATATATATATAATGTGTCATTAAATTATTAAACCTACAATAAAAAATTATTTTTTTTTTGTGAAAAAATAAGGCTAAGTAGATCTTTTTGGTTCTCTTTTAAAAAAATCTATGCTTTAATGAATTTATTCTCTTGACATTTCAATCCAAAAGACTACATTTTAACTTTACAGAGGATATTAAAAAGTAATATTAATTTTGTAAGTTTGAAATCTATTACAATTTGAATCAAGTATTTTTTTTATATTTTTAAATTATCCAAATTAGGCAATCAAGGCTTTGTATAAATTTAGAAAGGGAAAGCTAAAAAAAATTGATACTTGGAAGGTTCTAGATATTTTTTATTAAAAGCAAAAAATTCATCTTTTAAAGTATTTTAAGTATAACAAGAAACTTGCATGTCTTTTTTTGTATGTATTAGGTTGAAAAAAAAGTTTAGAACTGTTGGTTCTACACCATATGTAAAAAAATAAACATACAAATATGATAAAATAGAATTAATTAAAGATTTTTGTATTTAAAATTAATTTAAAAAAATCCTCAAAATACATTTATTTTCAGAATTTTGTATTACTTGTCATAAATCTGTTCAATAAAAGAATATAACTGTACATATATTGAAAAATCTAATATAACAATTCAAAAAAAATAAAATAAACTCTCATGGATTAAGTCATCTTGAGCTACAGCCAGGAAAGGATGTCATTAGAAGTTCAATCAAAGTTCCATAAACTCTAAGATAAATAATTTTGAAAAAATGTTTATATTCATTGGTGTGAAATTTTTTAAGCAATGAAAGGACTCAAGAAAAATTCTTCTGTTACAGAATATACTATAGTACATATATTGTGACAGATATCTTGTTTAATCTTCCAAAAATTCTACTTATTACAAGTGGCTATTCAGGTATGTTGTCACCGGACAACCTACGCACAAGGTCGAGGGTGTTCCTGGAAGTGAGATGGAGGGAGACGTTTAGAAACTTCTTCGAAGCACAGAGGGAATGTTTGAGGAAGTGATTTGAAGATGGCTCAAAGGAAGAGCTACTGCTTTGAGATATGTTCAATAAGAATCTCAATATAATTTAAGGTAATACTAATATTCTTAGGATCTCACAAAGGGTTGTAAACTCAATAATCAAAGATTTAAGTTTTTAGAAATGATTACTGAGGAAAAAAGGAAATGTACAATAATAATGATTTAACTTGAATTTCTACCACTATTAACTATAGATATGTTTTATAATTTAATTCTAAAGAAATATTGAACCAAAATCCAACCCCTTTTATATCTATTACTCCTCCTTGCATTGACCTTATACCCATCCATCATTCCGCACACCACAGACCTCCAAAATTACACCCGTTACACCTGGACCCTCCTAACTGACATCCGCTAACACTTTAATCCTCCACCAACCATCCTGTCCATGCTCACTCCCCCTGTTAATAACCCACAGATACTTAATAAACCTTTTAGAGGAATATTGCATTGACTATTGCGCTGTGTGTTGCTTATCGGAGAAAAGACTACCACATTTTTGAGAGATTGACTAATTTAGATTTAAAGTTTAGATTAGCGCGGTTGAATAGTGAGTACACAAAGGGAATTCGCCATTGCTATGTATAATTTCTTTCTGCGCTTTGAGTATGGATTTAGACCTGTGTTTTATTGATTTAATGAGCTGCTTTTGCCTTGAGTGTCACGTGGCGCATGACAGATGCCCAGGTATAGAATGCGAGCTCCGTTGAGCGTGAGACATATTCTTCTCACACTACTTTCTCTCAATTCTTATTTTAATTATTTTCTATTTATTATGTCGACTTGTCCTACCCCAACTCCCACACCTCCACACCCCAAAGCGGATGGTGGAATTGTTACCGGGAAATACTCCCAAGCCTGCACGGCCTGTGAATTGATGCAATATTTTTGCGTTGAAAGCACGGCCACACAAGGTCCTCACCAGAAATGAGAATTTTGCTGCTGGAGATGGGTGACATGTGATTCCCTATCAAAAAACAATGACATTGAGCAATGGTTTACCAAAACCAAATACTGGGTAATCCTGAAGACCAAAGAGGTGGTTGAAGACATCTGGGACATGTCGGTCGGGGACAATCGGTCGGTGGAAGAAGTTGAGGAGGAGGTTGAGGATACCGTGGCGAACTGGGTAACCCAGGCCACAGGTAAAAGACAAGGGGTGGAAGAGGATGAGGATGAATTCCCCATCTCAAGGCGGACGCTGAAGAAGCGGTGGATGGTCATCGAAGATTATGAAGAGGAGAAGGAAGTTACAGTGGAGGTCACCCTGAAGCTATTTTTAGAGGCTGACCTGGCCCATCTCAAGGCGGACGCCAAAGAAGCAGCGGATTGTCATCAAAGATGATGAAGAGGAGAAGGAAGTGACAGTGGAGGTCACCCCGAAGCTTTTTTTAGAGGCTGATTTGGTTTTCAAAGTAAGTCTGCTTTTCTTGTGTCAAAATTTTGTTACTGATGACTGTATGTTTTTAAAATTCAGATGTCATCGCGGAAGCTCCTATTGTAGAAGCGGTGCCTTTGTTGCCAGTTGAGGAAAATCAACCAGTGATTGATTTGAGAGAGGACAACGAGGAAACTCTTGACCAGGTATGGTCGAAGAAACCTTGGCAGGGTCAACGAGCTCAATTCATTGAAGATTTAAGTGGTGAGTTTTACAAGGTTATTGATGCTGCCTCCTTTAATGTGGCTGAAGAGTTACTGGAGATTGGAGAAGTGGTACCGGTAGGAGAGGAGGAGTTATTTGAGAAATTCTGGAAGGAAATAAGGGTGGTTTTGGAAAAAATGAAGAAGTTGGTTTGGGAGAAAATACAGGAGAAAATTTGAAATGGAAAGAGAAAAAAGAAAGAAAGAGGGGAAAAAAAGTAGAAAGCAATTTGTGTATTTATTTATTTATTTTTATTTTGTTGTTTCAATTGAAATTTTAATATATTTTATAAAATTTTGAAAAGAAAAAAGAAAAAAAGAAAGAATATTTGAATTAAGTTTTTGTTTTAAACTTTTGAAAGAAAAAAAAGAAAAAAATATTTAACTGAGAAACTTTTTAGTTTTAAGTTTTGAAAAGAAAGAAAAAATTTTAAGTAAGAAAAAAGAATAGTTGATTGAAAAAATTTTGTTATAAATGAGAATTTTATGAGAGAAAAATTTGTTATTTGTGAAAGTTTATTTTTTTTGAATTTTTTAGGAATTTTTTTGGTTATTTGAAAAGAAAGAGAAAAAAAGAATTTGAAAGAAAGAAGAAGTTCATTTGAAGATTTTTAAAAGAAAGATTGATAGGTTTAAGTGAAGTTTGAGAAAGATTGTTGTGTTGAGTTTGGGAAAATTTTGATTGTTCGAAGAAAAAGAATTTAAGGGAAAACAAATGTATATAAAAAATTTGAAAGGAGAAATGAAAGAAAAAATTTAAAGGAATTATTGATTTTTTAAGGTTTTATTTTTGATGAATTTTAAGACTTTATGTAATTTTAATTTTTAATTTAATTTAATTTAATTTAATTTATTTCATTTTATTTTGTTAATTTATTTTTAAAGAAGGTTGTAAAAACTTTTAAAAAGATAAAAGAAGAAAGAAGAAAAAAGGAAACAAAAATAAGGATTTTTTAGAAGTAAAGAAGTTTTAGAATTTTTAAGGAAAGAAAAGAAAAAAGAGAAGAGAAGAGAAAAATAAAAGAGAGTTATAAGGTTTTAGTTTTAAAGTATATTTAAGATGAAAAGATTTTAGGAGTTAAGGGGCGCTAGAAACATTGATGGCTGGATCCCAGGATGTTTTGTCTGAATCATTGAGGAAGCCTTCCCATTCCAAGAGGTATTGAAGTTTCACCTTGCGCATTCTTGAATCAAGGATACGGCTTACTTCCCACTCTAGATGGTCTTCTACTTTGACCGGCTCCGGAGGAGGTTGGTTCCTGACCAGGTATGTTTCTCGAGCCAGTTCCAGGAGAGATACGTGGAAAATAGGGTGAATAGCCTGCCATTTAGGGGGTAGCTTGAGTTGAAATGCAGTTTTAGAGACTTCAGAGTCAATATCAAATGATCTCAAGCACCTTTTGGCCAGTTTCTTTGATGGTCGAGTTGTTCAAATGTTTCGTTCTTTGATCCTTACTTTGTTGCCTGTTTTAAAGGGAGGAGCAAATTGTTGATGTTTGTCGGCCTGTTCCTTGTACCTTCAAATCGCTAATTCCAAGTTTGATTTAAGTTCTTCTTGGAGTCGTGATATGGTTTGAAGATAATGTTCCGCAGGATGACTAGTTCTTACATGGATTGAGTTGAATTGAGAATGTCTTCCATAAACAGTTTTGAAAGGAGATTGTCGTGTCAAAGAATGAGTCAAGTTATTATTAGAAAATTCAGCCAATGGTAACCATGTGGTCCAATTGTCTTGTTGGTAACTGACATACATTCGAAGGTATTGTTTGAGGATTTGGTTGACCCTTTCTGTTTGCCCATCAGTTTCAGGATGATAGGCTGTGGAGAGATTCCTCGTGATATTGAGTTGTCGACACAATTGAGTCCAGAATGTGGATACAAACAATGAGCCTCTATCTGAAATAATATTATTAGTTAAGCCATGTTTGGAAAATACATATTCTAGAAACAATTTTGACAAATCTTCTGCTGTAGCAGTAGTAGTGGTTTTTATGAAAATAGAAATTTTTGAAAATCTATCTACTATTACTAATATAGCATCAAAATTATTAGAAAGAGGAAGTTGAGAAAAAATATCCATCAATAAAGATTCCCATGGTTTAAAGGGAATAGGAAGTGGTTGTAGAAACCCATGCTTCTGGTGATGGGGAGCCTTATTCCTATTACATTTGTAACAAGATCTTATATAGGCCTTGATTTCTCTGGTCATTCCTGGCCAGAAGAAATCCCTTTCTATTAACTGGTAGGTTTTATCAACCCCAAAATGACCAGCTAATGGAGAAGCATGTTGACTATTGAAAATCCATCATTTTTTTCATTATTGTTGGGTATGACTACTCTACCTTCGAAAACTAATAGACCTGATTCAATAATAAATCTTTTGGCCCCTTGCTTTGAGTGTATTTTGTCTTTTGACCCTAAACAATAATTGTCCTTTGACTGAGCTTCGAGGATGTTGGATAGTGGATTTTGAAAAGATTGAATTGTCATCGAATTAAGTTGATGAGTCGTTAACATTGATTTGTTGAAAATTGATTTCACATTTGCTGGTTCTTGTCAGCAAATGTGTCCCCCCTCTGTGGGTAAATATTGTCCCAATGTGACAGGATATCTGGGAAAATGCAGTTCTTACCTGGGCTATAGGAAACAGAAAAAATAAATTCCGACAAAAATTCAGCCCACCTGGCTTGACGCCTGGTTAAAACTTTGGAAGACATAAAGTATTTCAAAGCATTATGGTCAGTTAGGGTTTGAAAAGGACTATCTAGGCTGAGAAGAGAAGAGCACCATTTTTTTAGACAATGAATAATAGCTAAAAGCTCTTTGTCATGAATTTCATAATTTAATTCTTCCGCAAGGAGTTTGCGTGACTCAAAAGCAACAGGATGAAACAAATTTTTTTCAGGATTTTATTGAGAGATTAACCCTGAAATAGCATAATTGCTAGCGTCTGTCTTGACTATTGTTGAAGCAGAAGGATCAAACTGTTGAAGAATTGGAGCTGTGGTGAATGCAGTCTTCAATGCTTTGAATTCCTTTTGTGCTGTAGAAGTAAAAACAAAAGGAGTATCTTTTCTAAGAAGAAAAGTAAGATTGGAAATAGTTTTAGAATAATCTTTAATAAATCTTCTATAGAAATTGGCAAAACCCAAAAATCCTTGAAGGGATTTAACGGTTTTGGGCTCAGGCCATCCCAGGACTTTTTGGACCTTTTTGTCGTCCATGACTAAACCATCAGTGGACAACGTAACCCCAAAAAATCAATAGATTTGAGATGGAATTTGCATTTATTGTGCTTGGCAAAGAGACTGTGATCTCAAAGGCAATTTAGAACCTGTTGAAAATGATGAATATTTTCATCAAGTGTCTTCGAGAAAATTGAAATATTGTCTAAATAGACAACATCTTGAGAGATTTCATTAGCAAAAGTGTGAAAAGTAGATGGTGCATTACACAATTCAAAAGGCATAACTAAATATTCAAAACTTCCAAATCTAGTGCGCATTGCAGTCAGTGGTTCATGACCTTCCACAATGGGAATAAGATTATAAGCGCCTCTAAGATCAATTTTAGAAAAGAAATTAGCACCATTAAAAAGGGTTAGAAGCAATGACATAGGAGGAACAGGATATGCATTCTTCTTAGTGACTGTGTTGAGCTTTCTATAGTCAACACACAACCTAAGGCTACCATCCTTTATCTTTACAAAAACAACAGGGGATCCAGTTGGAGATTTACTGGCTCTGATGAAACCTTTGGCTACATTCTCTGCAATTTAGTCTTGAAGAACTTGAGATTTGTCCTTTGACAAAGAATAGACAGGACCTGCCAGAGGTACTGGACCTATTAACTCTATTTGATGGTCTTAGGGTCAATGAGGTGGTAACTTATCAGCCTTTCTGATTGGGAAAAAATCAAGGAAATTGTGATAGATTTCTTGTAGAGTTGATTTAATGGCTTCAACGTTGATTTGCTTGTCCTCATCTTCTTCAAGAGAATCTGTCAAGGGAAGACCAGAATTGAGAGAGCATAATTTAAGTACTTCGAGGCAATTTAAATCCTCTTTGAGTGAAGTGATTGAGCTAGAAGGGTTAGCCAATTTCTCATTTAGAGAGAAATCAGATGCTTGCAAGTCATCTGGAAGAGATTTGTCCTCTAGCAGGACATTGTCAGGCAGGTTTTTTAACTCCCTATTGAACTGCATTGAAGAATCAGAAATATACTTAGTGCATGGGGTGATCAATCCCCCTGTCCAATCAATTTCCAGATTCCAATGCGTTAAAAATTCATGGCCAAGAATGGTATCGTCAATTCTTGGGGCGTCCAAGACTGATAATTCCCACTCAAAGGGGGGAAAGTTCGGAAAGCTGAAAACCCATAAAACCTTCTTACTTACCCAATATTTGGGCTCCTCTGATTTGACCAAATAAATTGGAGTTCAATCGATATCTGTGAATTTCAGCTTTAACATTTTGGCAAAAGATAAACTGACAAAATAAATTGAAGCTCCAGAGTCTGTAAGACAACTGAAGGGGGTATCCTCCTTTAAAATAATGAATCTCAAGTGGTTTAAGGCAACTCCAGTCCTTAATACATGGAGGTTCTCTTCACTGGGAGAGATAAGATAGTTTTCTTTGCACACAAGTAAACTATCTACTAGTTTTTTGACCTTGAAGTAGTATCTTCTCTTTCCTTCAACTTTTCACAATCTTCTAGCTTGTGCTTACCCCCACAATACATACATAACCCATTATCTGCTCCTCTCTTCCTCTCAGCTTCTTTAAGCTCCCCTTTTGGATTTAATACCTTACTGATATCACCTGGGGTCGAGATTTCAGGTTGATGTTTGTCCTTTCCCTTATTGGGTTTGGATTGAGTTGGCCGTGTGTGTGAAGAAGGTCCTGATATAAAATTCAGGCCTTGAGATTTGTTGTCGTATCGACAATGTTGTAGTCATCCTTGGTAAACACTGTTGAGTTAGAGGGTTTGATCCATTAAATCCATTAAAGTAGTCATCTTCTGACCATGAAGATTTAATTGATCCAGAATCCTTGAAGGAAGTCCCTTTTTGAAATGATACTTGAGGGCAAAATCATTCCAACCTTCTCAAGTTTGAAGTGCTCTGAAGTTTGAGATACATTCAGAGGCTTTACCATTATCACTCATGCAGAGGAAGTCAAGATCAATTTCCACATTTTCAGTTTCATTAAGGTCACCAAAAAATGTAAAAAGTTGGTCTTCAAACTTATCACAGTTATTAATGAGTAAGTGGGTTTCTGTCGAAGAGAGCATGAGAAGATAAGGTTTGAACCATCTTGCTGCTTTCCCGGCTAGGAATGAAGAAGTGTCAACAACCTTCTATCGGTATGGTATGGTAAACTCTTACAGTCGCCTTGCTGTAAGCAGAATCTGGAGGAGATGTGTGGATTTAGCTGAAAACCCCGTCCTTCCAATAAAATAACAAAATGGGAATTCTAAATCACTAAGCTAACCAGTCTACTTGGATCTGATTGATAAAAATAATGAAACTCTAAAATATATAACGCTTATTGAGATTAAAATAAAAGTGGCTGTTGATAAAGAAATACTGATTACAACAATTAAGGTGTACCAGTGAAAGATCTGAAAAGATTGACTTTTATGTTTTTATAATAATTTGAATTTTTATGAGACAGCAATAATCAAGTCCCAGTGAAGAAGACCTTTCTAAAGATACCCTGTATGAAGTGTGATTTAAATTGTTGAGTAGTATTTCTAAAATGTTATATATAAAATATAAAGTTATAAGGGTATTACAAATTTATTTAATTTGTTGAGTAATAAAAAATGAGACCGTGGTGGTTAATGATTAAGCTGTATGATCTATTCCCCCTCCTCAATTTCGAGTTTGAAAGGCGCTTAAGTATTCCTAGTCACGTGCCTAAGTTTTCCCCTCCAGAGCTCTCCCAGAGTCAATCCGGAGCCCATACGGAGTCGAAATGGAGTCCGTACGGAGTCGATTAGAACCTTTAAAACTATAACAAAAAATCTAGAAAAATTACACATAATACAGCTACTTCCCCTTTACATTCTAAACTAATTTTCGTAGTCTGCGCAGCTCTAATCACCCTGTGAAAATTCATCAAAATTGAGTGATTTCTAAAAACGTAAATATTTCTATAAAACTTTAAAATTCATTTAAAAATATAAGAAAAATAGTAAAAATTCTGGGAAAATTTCCCAAGGTTCTTGAGTGACTCGACTTGATACTTATAAATTTTTCAGACCATAAAAATAAGTTTCCTCCGTAAAATAAATTGTTTTCGCGTAGGCATTTGCTCTTGACCAATTTCTTATATTTAAAACTCAAATAAATTAAATAAAACCCTTTTATAAAAAATAATAACACCAATCTTGCACTCCGTAATAACTCTATTTAAGTACTTAAGTGCCATACTAAACTTTAGGCTACCACATCGGTCGTTATGGAACAGGAGATTTCATGTTTTCAAGAAAGGGTGCAATCTGTCTGGATGTTCTCCATCAAATTTATCAGGAGATTTCATGGAAGGATTTTTGAATTTTGATCCCTCCAAAGAGGTTGGATTTGAAAGGGTTTTCATGAAAAGTCTCATGAAGTCTTCCAGAGAATTATATGGTCCAGGTTTCAAAGGTTGACCAGATGGGTGTGTAGCAGGTGCAGATGGTTCCTCATGCATCGTATCCTCTCCTTCTTCTTCATCACTAGAATCATCAAAATCCTGTGGGATGTCTTCTACAGATTGGACTGAGTGTCCCCATTCCCTAAGGTTGAGAATTTCCAGGGAGTGAGTGCAGGAAACAGGCCGTGTGGCTGTTGGCCTGCCTCTGGTGCAAGCCCTAGTAGTAGTGCCTGTAAGAGGAGTGCGTTGAACAGGTGCCAGTTTTTTAAAGAATTTAAAAACACCTGAAAAAAGGATGTAGTAGTGAAAAGAATGAGAACTACAGAGAATTAAATTATACTGTCACCAGAAGACCTACGCACAAGGTCGAGGGTTTTCCTAGAAGTGAGATGGAGGGAGACGTTTAGAAACTTCTTTGAAGCACAGAGGGAATGTTTGAGGAAGTGATTTGAAGATGGCTCAAAGGAAGAGCTACTGCTTTGAGATATCTTCAATAAGAATCTCAATATAATTTAAGGTAATACTAATATTCTTAGGATCTCACAAAGGGTTGTAAACTCAATAATCAAAGATTTAAGTTTTTAGAAATGATTACTGAGGAAAAAAGGAAATGTACAATAATAATGATTTAACTTGAAGTTCTACCACTATTAACTATAGATACGTTTTATAATTTAATTCTAAAGAAATATTGAACTAAAATCCAACCCCTTTTATATCTATTACTCCTCCTCGCATTGACCTTATACCCATCCATCATTCTGCACACCACAGACCTCCAAAATTACACCCGTTACACCTGGACCCTCCTTACTAACATCTGTTAACACTTTAATCCTCCACCAACCATCCTGTCCATGCTCACTCCCCCTGTTAATAACCCACAGATACTTAATAAACCTTTTAGAGGAATATTGCATTGAATATTGTGCTGTGTGTTGCTTATCAAGGAAAATACTAACACACTTTTGAGAGATTGACTAATTTAGATTTAAAGTTTAGATTAGCGTGGTTGAATAGTGAGTACACAAAGGGAAGTTGCCGTTGCTATGTAGAATCGCTTTCAGCGCTTCAAGTATGGATTTAGACCTCTGTTTTATTGATTTAATGAGATGCTTTTGCCTCGAGTGTCACATGGAGCGTGACATATGTATAGCTATTATAAAACAATAAATAAAGATAAAATTTTAAATATAATAATGTATTTTATGTTAAACCTTTGTTTGAATTCTATAATTCTGGTAGCAGCTATTTTAAATCTCACAAAAAGTATTTAAAATTAAACTAAAATATAATTAAAATTACCTAATTAATAACATGAAAATAATAGCTCAAAATATTAAAATATTTTTGGTTCTTGTTACAACTAGTTTCAAAAATTTACTTTTTTTTTCTTTATCTCATTTATAATTATTAGAAGAGTTTTGTGAAATTATTTGTATAAATATTTACTAATTTTTCATGGTTACTCTTTATTTTTTAATTATTTTTCTGCTATAAATATCAGTATTTATTAAAAACAGTCAATCATGATGTATGTTTTATGTATTTGGGTGTACACATAGACATACACAAGAGTTTCCAGCTATTTTTTTATTGTAGAGGAAATTTTATGTTAACTGACAGGGTGAATGCTATCTTTCTGCCAAAAGATAGGGTTCACCTTCAGTTTTTTACTGCCTCACTTTATCCCCTCTCTACTTCTCTGAAATTTTTTTGATTTGTTTCCACATGCTTTGTTACTATTTTCTCACAATCCCTCTAAATTTTCTGCACTTGCCAATTCTCCCAGCCTAGTTTTCCAAACTCTCCAACCTTTGTCACTTATTTATTCTACCTCCCTACATCTCTCTTTTCATTTTTCACCCTGCCCAACTCCTCTCGCTACCCTTATTACTAAAGCCAACCCCTTTTTCATCTCTCCCTGTCTCACCTCATTGTTCTTTATTGAAACATTTACCCATCTCACCCATCCTACCCCTTTATCTTCTGATTCTCTGAATACCACCCCTTTTGCTCTTCACCAAAATATATCCTTTTCAATTTCCACACCACCCATTTTAACTTCTATCTCACCCCATTCACTTGCTATTGAGAAAAAGGGGTGAGAAGGGGAGAAAAAATAGTTTTTTTTTATTTAGAGAGTATAAAAAGGGGTTTAGAGGAAAAAGTAAAAGCAATGGAGAGTGGATACAACATGGGATAAAATAATAAAGGGTAAGGGAGAAAGGAGATTTGAGAGGTGAGAAGAATAGGATCTATGAGAGAGTAGATAAGGAGAAGGAAGGTGAGTTGTTAAACTAAATAAAAAATGTATATATATATATATATATATAAAATATTAAATGACAAGGAACAGTTAATAGCCTGAAATAAAAAAACCACTAAAATAGTGCACTATTCATTGGACATTTGTTTTATTATCATTAAAGTTTCTCCCTTAATATTTTGATTTTTTGAAGACATAATTGAGTTGTTTTTTTAAATAATATTTATAAATTGTTTTTTACTTAATTTTAAAAAGAATTTATCCATATTAGTTACATAAATAATACCTGCATTCAAATTTATGTTGAATTCATTTAGAATAGTAATGTGCCTTACACATATATCTTATGGCTTGATGATATTTAATTATATGCAGTCATAAAATTTGAATAAATTTTTATTTTTTTGAATAAATTTTACTGATAAAATGCAATTAACTATATCTGTTCACTAAGTATTTTTCCTTAAATTATTTTTATGATATTAGGTGATCGCCCTATATATTGATAGGTAAAAAAACATGCATATTTATTTAAAACAGATTTTACTTCAGCTCATTTGAGATTTTACCTGTTTATCAATAACTACAAAAAAAACATGATTTTTTAAATTCTTAAACATTTTCCAGCAATTGTTGGGCTGTGGGATATCCTTATTTCAATATTTCTTGAAAACTTCCTGTAACTCAGATATCAAGATTTTTTGTAGTAATGTTCATCTGCTTCTACAATCAATATTCAAGTATTTTTCAATGTATTCTCAAATTAGCTTCAACCTTTTTTATTTATTGTTTCATCACTACCTAAATTTGTGCTCAATTAGGTATGAATTAGGGTTGAAGGTTGCAGACTTGCTAGCATGTCCGTCCCCTATATTGCGTGGTGACAGCAAGATGAAACATTGTAGCTGTGGTGCACTTTATTTGGAATTGAAAGGCATCCTAATGAAATAAAACAAATATTTTATCTTTCTTGAATAATTATACTTCAGATCAATGATTACAACTTAAAAACATTTTACAATGTTGCTTCTTATTAGTAAGAAATTGACTCATTTGGGATTAGTAAAAATTTGATAACTCAAAATCAAATACTAACTTCAAGAAGTCACCTTTATTATTGACAACAGAAAAGTTATGAAAGATAAACTGCATAAGCTTTGGGAGAATGATGATAATAAATGGCTTCACAGTGTATACTGTCCTCAAAAACAAAAGTATGAAAATATTTAACAACACTTTGGTGGATATGTGTCAATACTTGCAGATGACATGGTTTTAGGAAAAACACTATTGAACCTTGCTCTGATAAGTTCAAAACAAGAGAAAGCAATCAAAAGTTCAACAAAGATTGGAGCTTTTTGGTAAAAAACTAAATTTTGCCAAACTAATTATATGCCCATTATCTGAGCTCTCAAACTGGGAAGATGAAATAAATATTCATCTCAACCCTCAATCACTTCCATACAATGTATTTCATTGTCAGATGTGTGATAATTTATGAGAAGAAAGGCTCCAGAGAACTGCAATTTTACTTACCACTTATGAAACATTCAGCCCTTTGACAATAACTAAGCAAATGGAAAAAAAGTTATCATTGATAAATAACATTATATGGTATAAAATTGTTCTGGATGAAGCACAGTAAGTTATTTATGTATCTTGAAACAATTAATGATGTTAAGAAACTTAACAAGATACAATAATTTATTATAGCTACACCAAAAAGTACCCTAGCCAAATGGACACCAAAGATTTTTAGTTTACTTTCCAAGCATTGACTTCGTTTAAAAGGAAAACCATTACAAAACTCACCAGAAATCTGCAGAGTTTAATCACTTTTCTTCAGTTGGATGGATGGGATGAGGAGTCTCTTTGGAGAGAAAAAATTACACCAAAACTGAAAGCTGGTTCATTTCAGGCAGTAAAAACTATCAACCACCTTATGAAGGTAGTCTGCTTATGGAGAGAAAATGATGTTGTACTAAATATTCATAAAAAGGTTGAAGAGGGTATATTGGTGAGTTTTGGGAGACACTGGCAAAAATACTGGACAAAATACAGGAAGTATTTTACAAGAAACTTGGCCCAAATTGTGATCAAAAACAATATTGAGATAATAGTGAATTTTTATGGAAGCTTAAGGTTTTACAACTATTTTGTGACCATCAAATGTATGAATTTAGAAAAGATAAATGTCCTTATGGGTATACTTGGAGAGATTCAGCTAAGACATTACATCTCACTGAGAATGTGATGGAGTTTGTGCAAGGGCAAAGAGGGATAAAGGAGCCCAAAGCAGTCATCTTTTCAGAATATGTGGACTTTTTAGAAATGTAAGTGACTAAATTAACACTTTTAGATAAAGGAGAATTAAAGGAATGATTATTTTCAAAAGGATTTCCAAATCCCTAAAAGAATATAACATTGGCTTTAAAATGTATATAGGTGATTTGAGTCTGAGGGCCCAAGATGAAAGTCTAAACAGGTTTAAAAACAATATCAATTTCTTTCTTCTTCTTGGATCCATTAAGTCAGCAGGTCTAGGTATTGATCTAAAATGTGCACAAAATGTTTGCATAATGGTATTTTAGCATATAATTTTCACTTCATAAAAGAAATTCAACTGGGAAAACTTATTAATTGAATGTTTTATTTTTTTTAATTTGTGAAGGAGCCAAGCTGGAATACATCAATAGAGTCTCAAGCTATTGAATGGCTTTTTTGAATGGGTCAAAAAAATGAGGTCCATGTCATTAAATATTATGTGAGAAGTAGTATTGAGTTCATTATGTACAACATTCAAAGAAAAAAGAAGAAGTTAACTATGTATGTAAGATAAACATCTTAAAGATAAAAAAATTAAAACTAATTATTTAAATTTTTATTTTCAAGTCTAAGTGCACCAAATAGTGGAGATGAAAAATTTCAGCTTAAAAAGGTGGTTCTTGATGGTTATATAAATGAGTTGAAGAAGTTGGAGCAGTCAGTTGAAGAATATTATTGATGTTTATTGGGTTGAAAATTTTCAACATTCTTTTTTCTTGATTGTTGAGAGTAGCTGAATTATTATTATTATAGCATTCAAGAGGTAAAGATTTAGGTACCAATTCTAGTTGAAGCCTATAAGGTGGTAATGATATAGAATGTATACTTTGTATTGAAACAAGATCTTTTAGTGGAAATGATTATGTTATTGATTTTAAACTAATTTCATGGGACTTAAGATCAATATTTTGTGCTAGAATTGAAAATTCATCTGATCTCCATGATAGTTATACTTTACTTATTAACCCATCTTCATTGATTTATGAGTCAGAGCAGCATTTTAAATTAGTAAAAAAATATTTTGCTCTTGAAAAAATAGGAAAGGTGTTGAGAAAGTTTATACCACCCCTCCATTTAAGGATGTCCACATTCTTTCTGCTCCAACATTCACCATGCTCCAACACTTTTCAAAATAAATCTCTGAAATGGGTCCCTGCCAATACTGCATTGACCACAACCTTATCTGTACCATAGAACGACCAGTTCATATATGAAGGACCTCTTGTGATCCTTGCAATTCCAGAAAAAAATCCGGCTCCAAACCTGGTCCTTCATCCTCTTCATCATACTCATCTACACCTCAACCTGGTCCCTCTTCCAGCAATACCAAATGTTCTAGGCCTTACATTCTTATACCTAGATTAATATTCAAGCTCCACCCTTCCAAAAAGAGTTCCAACACCCCTACTATCACTAGTTCCACAACACCTGGTCCTTCTTATGGTAAAACCAATTTTTCTCTGCACTGAAGTTTAAAATAGTGACTTTCAAGTTCATTCCCATCTAGATAGTGATGATGACAATGTGGGAGCCATTAAAACACCAAAACCCAATCATTTTCCCACCATTAATAAAAAATTCCAACAACATTAATATAAAAAAAACATCTCATTCTAAACTACTTCCAATCCACTCCTGCCAAAGATCCACAGGACATTGAGAAAAGAAGACACCTCATCCACTAGTTCAAGGCTAATGCTGAACACTTTGTTTCATTTCTTGATTCTCTTCTGTAATTTAATTCTTGACTGAAATCCTTAACTTGGAACTAAAATTTTTTTACCACTTTCCAGACTTCCTGAATGTAGCCAACATAAATGAATCCTCAGTTTTAAGTCTCAGGGGAATCAAAATCCTCAGTTTATAGTCTTGGGGGACTCTAAACCTAAATCCAAAAAGACAGAACCAGAGATCAAACCATTTAAGACTCAAAGAAATAAACTAACATCCTGTGGTAGCTGTTCTACAGAGAAGCCAGCTCATCAGTTACCCCCACACTTGCATTAACTAAATTCAGAGACTCCCACAACAGGCAAACAGCTGTCGCATCATGTGAATTGCATTTTACATGAATTTTCGCTTCTAAATTTTGGAGCGACATGTGATTTCAGTGAAGCCATAACTGCCCAGCCGCCACTTTTTTTGCTTCTCACCTGGCATGTTTTTTTAATTATTCTCATTTTGCCCATATTGCATCGCTTCCAGCAAAAGACCAGATTTATTTTTTATCTTTAAAAAATCTCAATCGCCATGAAATTTCGCCAATGCTCCAAATGTATCCTGCAACTGTGCCTAACTTGCAAAGGTCAACACCAATATGGAAAATATGTTGCTTCTTGTACTTTTGCAAGGCATCATCTAAACGATATTGAGAAATATAAATTTATGGAAATTCGTGAAGATGTGGACAGTTCAGTAAATGAGGCATCTCCTCATGGGTGTGTTTCACTTAGCAAGTCCTCAGAAGACAACAAAACGTATCTTAATGTTGGTAGTGACCCAACTAGTAAGTTTTGTTTTTACTTCCTGGCACTTCTTAAGCTTTGAACTGGCATTTGATCTGTTTTGATTTGACAAAGTTTCTATCACAACAATAAACAATTGGCTCTATTTTGGTTGTAATCTCAGCAGGAAAAAATGCATTAGTACAACAAAGATGATTGTAAATATTATAAATATGACAATATATAATAATTTGTGAGTATCGGTCAAAAGAAAAAGAAAAAACTAACCAAAAGAGGCCTTGGATATGTGATTGTTCCACGTGGTTTTGACATATGGTAGAATAAATTGAATCGCAGAATAAAAGAAAAGGAAGGAGATTTTTTGTATCTCTAATTGAATCAATAGAAAGGCGGAAAGCCAAGGAAAAAATGAATAATAGTAAAAGAGAAAAAAAATTGAGGCAGAAAAACAATAACATAAAAATGAAAGGAAAAAATTAAATGTGCAAAGAGGCTTAAAAAGAAATAAGAGAAATTCCAAGAGAGATAAGGATATGTTTTAAAAAAAAAGGGTTTGAAAAATTGATAGATGTTTATTGAGAAGTGAAGATGAAGAGGAGAAGTGATGGTGAGAAAAAAAAGAGAGAAAGAACATGTTTGAAGATGATGACGAGAGAGTAGAAAATATGATAATAAAATATAAGGATATAATAATAGAATATAAAGATATAATAATAAGCTACAAAGATATAATAAGAGTAGTGTGAAAGGAATCTTCAAGAGGAAACTGAGAATACAATGAAAGAATGAAACATTATATATAAGCATGGCTGAAGTAATCACAAAGGGAATTGTTGCACATTTACATGGTTGCAGTTGTTGCTTCCTCAAATGGTGCGACTGGACATCGCATACAATGTCTGAAACAGGTGCTTGCCTGTTGTGTCCCCCTTTGGATGCCCTCTTCCGAATTAACACCAACACATTATCAGTTTATAGTCCTGAAGGACATTCCCATCACCAATCCTCAGTTTATAGTCATGGGGGACTAAAATTCCTCAGTTTAAAGTCTTGGGGGACTACACAACCCATTTTCAGTTTAAATTCTTGATGGCCTATAAACAATTTTCAGTTTAAAGTCTTGATAGACTAAAAAAATCCAATAATGTATAAAGCCTTAAAAAAGTAACCAGTTAAAAGTCTTAGAGGACTAAAAAAATTCTTGGATAAAAGTTTTGCACTGCTTTTATGCATACCTTTCACATCTACTTGTTGACTTAAACATCCACTTCAATTTCTACCATCACTGAAAATAATTTTGTCTTCATCTCTTTCTTTTCATTCTTCTCTCACCACAGATCATGGTAACTCTTGGATCCCCTGAATTCAATTCTTTCAATCTTCCTTGTCTCACTGCTCCTAAGGACTATGCCTACAAGCAATGCAATCATATGTGCAGACCCTGCACTTTTACCTTACCAACCCCTGAGACCACATTATACAATATAGCTTATGACTCCTGAAACTCTAGGAGGAAAAGATCTGAAATAGATCCTAATTATCCCTTTCCTCCACATTCACCTTCTTATAAATATACTTCTAGATCTCCTACCAGATCTTCAGAAATAGGACCAGCCTCTTCTTCTCTCTCTTCTGCTCCTTCCAAAAACTCCAGAAGATCAGTCCCCAGTGCCCATTCTAAAAGACCAGCTTTATCCTCTCAAAATTCTGCTTTCCTCAAGACAAATCCATCTTCAAACCCCCCCAAATCAGCTCCTAGGCTCTTAGACCATGTCCAGGTGGCCTTCCAGTCTCCCTCAGAAGCAAAAATCAGGTAGAAAACTCCCTAAAATCACCATACACCAACCAAATTCCTTCTTCTTTTAACAACACTTCTAAGGAACCACTTCCTAGTGCTCCCAGAGCAATTCAGCCCAAAAATTTAAGGTTCAAGACCACCCACACATCTCAACCTTCCAGCAGACCTGTCAGAACTTACCAAGAAAAGGACAGAACTCCAAATACAGCTCCAGTTCCTAAATTTCCTTCTCCATCTAGAAAAAGATGCTACACCTCTCCTCTCCCTGCCAATTACTCTTCTGAAAGTTCCTCCTCTTCAAGATCTTCATCTAGAAAGAAACCATCAGCCCCCAGATCTCCTTCTACTGCTCCCTCATACAATAAATCTGGTTCTCCCACTCCAGACACCAACCCAAATGAGCAGGGTATCAACAACAAAAACACCAACAGCACTAATAACACCAATAACACTTCATTTTCTCTAACTAGGCCTCAGGAACAGTCCCACCCTAGTTTTCCTTCTCTACACTCTATGAAAGAGGATCAAGACAACCCTTATTCATCTCTGGATGATCCACCAACCACACACCTTTCAAATCCTTCAGATGTCCATATTCCAATGACTTACACTTTTGAAAACTTCCCATCTGTAAGTACCATAGTATTTAATCCAATTTCATCAACAAGAAACAACTTCTGATCCAAATTCTTCTTGTTCAGATGGCACTCCTCCTCCTGAAGACACTCTTGGAGGTGGCCAACCTCTTGAATCTGCTTTGACCTTGGATTATTAAGACATGAAACAAAACCTTAGCATCATGTGTTCAAACATGCTAAAGGATGATTCTCTTCATGAACCCTGAATGAATTTGATAAGACACTGAGAAATCAACTTCTGGATGACCATGTGAAGATGTCCAGAATCATTAAGCACACCTTCCAAAGTTCATTCCCAGGCTCTTCTGCTTCATATATTGAAATGCCATCATAACCAGTTCCAGACCACTACAATCCCTACCATCTTTGCAGAAGACCACACTTTAAAAAACACAGTGCATTCCAAAATCCCTACAAAAAACAAAAATTTCAACACAATCCTAATCAACCTTCAGAAGCTTCTTCTTCCCAAAATTAAATTCTTGAAAACAGAAAATAAATAAAAAATTAATTAATAAAGAAAGAAAACAATTGATAAATAGCAATTAAAAAAATATTTTTATTTTTATTTTTATTTTTTACAGATATTACCTATAACTACTAACATACTAAAAAAACTTGAAAATAATTAAAACAATAATGACCAAAAAAATATGAGAGCTGAGAAAAATAAAATAAAAATTAATGAAATAAAATAGATAATAGGGGGTGTCAGTTCTGGCAAATCCGCACTTACAAATCCGCACTTAAATTTGACCAAATCCGCACTTAAATAAGTGCGGATTTCCAAAACACACTAGCCCCAATACTGGTGGATTTCAAAATGAAATAAGTCACTTATTTCACTCAAATCCGCACTTTCTCAACCAAAAGTGCTGATTTCACCATCAAGTCCCATTTCACTGATTTGTCAGCATCATCCCATTCATACGCAGCACTCCGCAGAATAACACTTCATAACTCAAAACATCGTACATCACTTACATCTTCATATCATATCATATAAGAGTCATGCCTTCCTCACTTTCAAATCGTGATAAATTACATAAAGCAATGACTTTCATGGCGCTTGAACTGCTCTTGGACTCTGATTCCGATTCTGATCTAGAAGAAGATTTTGTCGTTTTATCAAAAATGGCCAGGAAACGTTACCTTCTTCCCAGAAAGCCTCAAGTACTTCATACCCCCAAGTACACCATCCAAACACTTCTTAACCTATCTACACCCAGTTTTAGACAGCTGTTCAGGACTTCTCAGGAATGTTTCCTTAAATTGCTTGAGCTTATTCAGGATCATCCCATATTTCACAATAATTCTCAAAAAGAACAACGACATCCTTCAATTCAATTGGCCATCACACTATGTCGTTTGGGTTCAAATGGTAATGGAGCCGCTTTGAAACGTTTAGAAAATGTCTTTGATTTAGGGTATGGTTCAGTTAACACTTATACCAAACAATGTATCACTGCCATCAACTCCTTGGAATCTCAACTTCTCACCTGGCCAATAAAAGAAGAGCGACTTGAATCATCTCAGGTTATGCAAGCAGAGGGCTTCCCAGGATGTATTGGTTTTGTTGATGGTACTACTATTCCTTTGAGCCAGAAACCTGCTCAAGGTGGAAAAAATTACTTTGACCGTAAAAAGAGGTAGATTATTTTTAACTCCTTTCATCCTCCTTGAAACTAACACAAACAAATATATCTTCTTTATAGATATTCAATTAATGTTCAGCTTATATGTGACGTAAACAAAAAATTTATATCATTCTTCGCTGGCTATCCTGGCTCATGTCATGACTCCTACGTCTTCCAAAGAATGCATATTTCAAATGAACCTGAAAAATTCTTTGATGAAAATCAGTATCTTCTTGCAGATTCTGCTTATGTGAATGGAAAGTATGTACTTCCTGCTTTTCGGGGAGCAGCTTCAGAAGACAGTCAAAATGCCAAATTCAACAATCATTTGGCAAAGTCAAGAGTCCGTATTGAACATTCTATTGGAATCTTGAAAGGCCGTTTTTCTAGTTTAAGGGAATTAAGAAGTCCTCTTAGAAATAAATCTGAAATGGAGGCGGTGATCAACCGGATTCTGTGTTGCACTATACTTCATAACCTACTTGCTGACCTCAAAGATCAATGGTTAGAGCTGTATGAAGATGAACAAGTTGATTCACCTCCGACTATATCCAACACTTCTATTTCTCAATCAACTAGTATAAGGGCGAAAATCCTTCCAATAACACTCCAACATTTCTCAACGCAATTTTAATTTTTTTCTCTTTCTCTTCAAATTATCAATTTGCATGTATTATTCACTGAGAATGGTAAATTTTTTTGCTTATTTTTTTGGTTTTTGAATTTGCTGTTAAAGTCTTATTTTTTTTTCTCTCTGTGTTTTCTTTCATCAACTCAACATGAAATCGCATATTTTCAGCAAACGCATATTTTTTCAGTCACTCAAAGGTTGGGAAAGAGTTGGAAGGGAAGATTAAGGGTTCCGAGGCATTTTAAATGAAGAAAAGGGTCTGGGAGAGGTTGAGAGGGGTGAAATGGGGATCAAAAGAGGATGGCATACAATGGGGCTGTGAGGATAGCGAAAGGCATGGGGAGGGAAGACAAGCATGTGTTGATAGAATTGAAAGGGATGGAGATTGGTGCAAACAGAGTGTGAAAATAGGAGGATGAACTCTGTTCTTCGGGCGAAGAACAGAGTTCACTTCCATAAAATATTAGCTGAAACATAGTTTTCAATTCTGTAAAAACAGTTGTAAGTAATAGAAAAAGTCACTGATTTTTTTTATATGTAATCCTTGCTTTACGAGGAGACTTTTGTGACGAAGCAGATTTTTGAGTTACCCTTTGAGATTTGGAATGTCTGGGAGGCATTATGAAACTGGCACATAACAAGAAAAAAGATTAAAAAGTAGAAGAAATAAGTAAAAAAGAATGTAAACATGCCTGGTCAAAATATTGAAAATGTTGGAGATTGGTGCAAACAGAATGTGAAAATAGGAGGATGAACTCTGTTCTTCGGGCGAAGAACAGAGTTCACTTACATAAAATATTAGCTGAAACATAGTTTTCAATTCTGTAAAAACAGTTGTAAGTAATAGAAAAAGTCACTGATTTTTTTTATATGTAATCCTTGCTTTACGAGGAGACTTTTGTGACGAAGCAGATTTTTGAGTTACCCTTTGAGATTTGGAATGTCTGGGAGGCATTATGAAACTGGCACATAACAAGAAAAAAGATTAAAAAGTAGAAGAAATAAGTAAAAAAGAATGTAAACATGCCTGGTCAAAATATTGAAAATGTTGGAGATTGGTGCAAACAGAATGTGAAAATAGGAGGATGAACTCTGTTCTTCGGGCGAAGAACAGAGTTCACTTACATAAAATATTAGCTGAAACATAGTTTTCAATTCTGTAAAAACAGTTGTAAGTAATAGAAAAAGTCACTGATTTTTTTTATATGTAATCCTTGCTTTACGAGGAGACTTTTGTGACGAAGCAGATTTTTGAGTTACCCTTTGAGATTTGGAATGTCTGGGAGGCATTATGAAACTGGCACATAACAAGAAAAAAGATTAAAAAGTAGAAGAAATAAGTAAAAAAGAATGTAAACATGCCTGGTCAAAATATTGAAAATGTTGGAGATTGGTGCAAACAGAATGTGAAAATAGGAGGATGAACTCTGTTCCTCGGGCGAAGAACAGAGTTCACTTCCATAAAATATTAGCTGAAACATAGTTTTCAATTCTGTAAAAACAGTTGTAAGTAATAGAAAAAGTCACTGATTTTTTTTATATGTAATCCTTGCTTTACGAGGAGACTTTTGTGACGAAGCAGATTTTTGAGTTACCCTTTGAGATTTGGAATGTCTGGGAGGCATTATGAAACTGGCACATAACAAGAAAAAAGATTAAAAAGTAGAAGAAATAAGTAAAAAAGAATGTAAACATGCCTGGTCAAAATATTGAAAATGTTGGAGATTGGTGCAAACAGAATGTGAAAATAGGAGGATGAACTCTGTTCTTCGGGCGAAGAACAGAGTTCACTTACATAAAATATTAGCTGAAACATAGTTTTCAATTCTGTAAAAACAGTTGTAAGTAATAGAAAAAGTCACTGATTTTTTTTATATGTAATCCTTGCTTTACGAGGAGACTTTTGTGAAGAAGCAGATTTTTGAGTTACCTTTTGAGATTTGGAATGTCTGGGAGGCATTATGAAACTGGCACATAACAAGAAAAAAGATTAAAAAGTAGAAGAAATAAGTAAAAAAGAATGTAAACATGCCTGGTCAAAATATTGAAAATGTCAGGAAGGGGTGTGTGCCGAGGATTGATGGGTAGGTAGCGAGGAAGGTCAGTGTGTCACATGTGACAGGGATGGGGTAAGAAAGGAAGGGATGTTTTGTGGCCAAAATGTGGTTGTGAAAAAAAACGGGAAAAAAGTGCTGATTTGAGGTCATAACTGACACCCTTTTTTGAAATAAGTGACTTTTTTGCAAAATTTAAGTGCTGATTTGTAAGTGCTGATTTGGTTTGAAATCCGCACTTAATTTAAGTGCGGATTTGCCAGAACTGACACCCCCTAATAATTACAAATGGTATCCCCCAGCCAATTGATGAGATTCTTCCCTGATACCTTACCCACATCTAAGTGCACCTTGATGTGGATACACCTTTAAATAATTTTTTTGAATAATTTTAAACTGAAATAAAATAAAATTAATGCTGAAAATGAGAAATAAATAAATAAAAAACTAAATAAAAGAAACTGATAAATAATAATGAAAAAAATAGCATTTCCTGGTCAATTGATGAGCCTTTCCACACCAATGCTTGCCAACATCAAGGTGACCCTGATGTGGTGACCCCATATAATTTTTATTTTTATTTTTAAATTTTCCACCTTTTTATCTAATAAACTCCCATAAAAAATTAAAAGAAAAAAAGAGAAAAAAAATCAAATAATCTATAACCACATCCAAAAAAAATAAAATAACAAAATAAGAGAAATCCAATGTCAAGTCTGTCCTAAAGAAATTATCACTGGATGGGATCACTCCAATAAGTAAAAATGATTGGAAACCACCAATGATCCACCACCATTCAAAAGAAACCAAAGATTAAGGACCAGTGCGTGCAAGTTTAAAGTCATAGAGGACTAAAAACCTGAATGACAAAAACAGAACTAGAATTTAACTAGGACAAACAAAATATTTGAAACAGACATTCTGGGATAAATTTTCTACAGAGAAGCCAGGTCATCAGTTACCCCCACACTTGCCATAATAAAACCTAGAAGCCCTCCCTGGGTACCTTCTAACAAAAACAAACATCCAACACAATAAACAAAAAAAACAATTATAATGAAGAGTAAAACACTTGAAGACCAAAGATAAATACAGTTTAATGTCATAGAGGACTAAAAACCTGTCAAAATAAACTAATACTAGAATTCAACCAAATCAAGAGAAGGGGTTGGAAACAGACAATCTGGGGTAACTGTTGATAGAGCCGCCAGCCCATCAGCTAACCCCACACTTTCCAAGATCAAAATTAGAGCCCCACCCATGAGTACCTCTAGCAAAAAGTTTCATACATAAAAGCTGCTCTAAAGAAACCTAAAATCCAAAATTAAAAGGATAGTCCATAATTTATCCTCATTGTGGAATCATTCTTCATCATATCTTGTGCCTCTAGGATAAAATCTCTTCACCTGATCTGCAGCCACTCTTTTCTTGAAAACTGCACCATCCAACTCTTCCAAAACATAAGAACCTCCAGACACCTGAGATCTGATTCTATAAGGTCCATTCCATCTGTCAGCAAACATGTTTCCCCACTGAATCTCCAAACTTCTATTATAAACCAACACCAAACAGAAAGGCTTCAAGGGATTCCTGAGTCTATGAGCCAACTTCTTGTCCCAGTATCTGATTGATTTATTTCTAATCTTCATCATTCTAGAGTATGCCTTCTTTTAACATTCTTCTTTACATTCCAAATGTTGCATCCTAGCACAGAGAAAATCTTCTTTTGAGTGCACCTCATCCCAATCAATTCCAAGATAAGAAACAGCTTCCAAGTCCACTGGTAAAACTGCCTTTTGCCCAAACATTAACTCATAAGGAGAATATCCAGTTGTCCTTTTCACAGTGACCCTATCAGCAAAAAACACTAAAGGTAAATAATGCCTCAACTTTTCAGCACTATCTCCACACATTTTTTCCAAAGAATTCTTGATAACTTGATGGCCTCATTCAACCATGCCTTCAGATTCAGGATAATAAAGTGTATCCACTCTAACCTTTGAACCAATGCTAGCAACAGATTCCTTGAATTCTACTCCAAACTCTAGCCCACCATCAACAGTAACCAACTTCATCAATCCATACCTATAAACCCATTCTTTCTTCAAAAATTACGCAACATCTTTGGCAGTTAAATTAACCAGAGGCACTTCCTCAACCCATTCAGATAAATTATCCCTGTAAAAAATCAAATCTCTATACCTGGCCTCTTTAATATGGAAATCATCCAGACTGACTCTTCCAAACACAGTTGATTCTCCAGTAGCATGGCCAATCTCTTTTGGTTTCAAGTGACTTCCTCTTTGAAATTCTTCACAAGATTGAACACAACCCTGCACAGCCAACTTCATACCAGGCAACCAAAATCTGTCTGCTACTCTTCTATAAGCCTCCTTAAAATCTCTATGACCAAGGTCTTTATGCAAAGACTTCAACACCACCTCTTGACTCTTCTTTTGAGTCACCACAATCTGAGGATTTGGATGCCTTCTCCTCATAAACCTTCTTCCTGACACATAAAAGCCAGGTCTCTTCATCTTGATTGCTAACCAAGTATTATCATCACAACTGTCAGGTTTTTCTCTTGGTCTAGAAGTCTTTTCAGTGGTCCAATGGCAATGAAGGGTAAGGAAAATCAAGATTTCAAGAATAAGATATGTATTTTTTTATCTTATAATTTAATACTCAGTTAAAAGGTAAAATTTATCATTATTATTATTATGTTTTAATCCTGGAATACCAAATTTTAAATACTAAGAATTGTATTGGTAGTAATAGATTTTATATTTATATATTATTTAATGTAAGTAAGTATGGGATTAAATAAAACAGCCAGATTGAGGGGCCTTTTATAGGCAAAAGATAGAGAAAATACAGAACTACAGGTCAACCTACAAGATTATCACAAGGAAAGAGTCCCACAATATAAATTTCTAATTTTAAATATGATCTAGAAAGAATGCTCTCATATACAGTATTTATCTGTATATGTGAAGTCAATTAAATTTATTTGATTTATTTAGTGTTTTCTGTATATTTCAATATAAATAGAATTATTTGATTTTAATATACATTATTATTATATTCTACTCTAATTTTCAGCTGTCATGAGGACACTGCAAAGGAATAAGAAATTGAGGGAGCTTTTATAATAATACATTTTATTTATTTTGCTTATTTAATAGTTAAAACATTATAAGTAGTTTAAAAAGTGAGAGGTAAAAGTGTAGTTCTGCTCAATTAAATAATTATAACTATTTACTGGGTAGGTCTAGTAGCCTGGCTGACACTCCTTCAATCTAAAAAAAACAATAAAAAAATTCTATGATTTTTCCTCTTTATATTTCTTTAGTATATCAGGACGTTTAGATATCTCTTTCCCAGGTATCCAAGAGTCATATTCAGAAGATTTATTCTTGAACCTCAATAAGTGTTCAGTACCTTTTTCAGCAGTGAAAATTCTGTCATTTAGAATCTTATCAATTTCTGCTGTCTCTGTGATCTCTTTAGGAGTTTTCTTTTGTCTTCCCCTCATTTTTGGGAATAAATCACTATTAGATGTGTAACATTTCAAAAGTGATATTGGAAAAACAAGATGTTTCCTGTCATATGGAGAGTACAGGATAACTTCAACTGCATTATCACCAACCATTTTTCTGACAACATATGGACCTAAAATTGGGTCTTTTAATTTGTTATTACCTTTTAAATTGAAGTGAACTGTAGAAATCAAGAATTCATCACCCTTCTTAAAGGTGCACTTTTTATGGGATCTCTCCCACCTCTTCTTCTCATATTCAAAAGATTCTTCAATACATTTTTGAGAATGACCTCTGCAAAGTTGTTGCATTTGAAGGTAAGATTTTACACCAGGATGTAAATCCCATTTAGGTATTTTATTATAGATAATTTGAGCAGGAGTATTTCGAAAATATCCAAGCCAGAGCTAAAAAGGGCTCTTTGAGTAAAAGAGTGAACAGTGCTATTATAAGCAAATTCTAGACCAGGAAGTAGGGAGACCCAATCATGAGTGAACCTTTCATTGTCTTTATAATCAAGGCCAAAGGCACAATACCTTCTTATCATTTCCTCTAACTTCTGAATCATCCTCTTAGGTAATCCATCAGTTTGAGGGTGATGGGCAGTAGAAAGCTTCAGATCACAACCACAAACATCCATCAGAGAAATTTAAAATTCAGAAGTAAATTTGGGGTCTCTTTCAGAGATTATGGCTTTTGGGAAACCAGAAGTATTAAACATATGAGACCACCAAAAGAATGCTAATTCCTTAGTGGAAACATCTTTGTGAGTAGGGATGAATTTACACATTTTTGTAAATCTGTCCACAATAACCCAGCAAGAGTTACAGCTTTCTTTTCCAGAAAGGGGAAGTCCTGTTACAAAGTCCATCTTTATAATTTTTATGATGCATAAGGAGATTCAATATGTTGCATCAATTAAGCTCTTTTCTAAGTTAATATCTTTGATTTATGGAAAGAATCACAGAATTCAAAATATATTTTGTTGTCTTCAGACATATTAGCCCACCAAGCAGTGTTCTTAATTCAAATCAATTTTTTTTCAAGATCAAAATGTCCTGCTAATATGTCATCATGAAAAATTTTCAAAATTATTTCTTTATAGAAGGAGGAATAACAATAACATTACTCAAATTTCTTCTATAATAGAGATAGCTTTCATCAATTGAAAATTTACCTTTTTCCAAAACATTTTGGTACTTTGGTGGGAGTGTTTTAATAAATTCTTGTATTGAAGAATTCTTTGGATCATTCAATATAGTAAACAGATTTTTCAAGTCAGTGTTTTTATCATATGAATTGTGAATAAGCTGTAATAGCTCTTCCTCTATATCAACCACATATATCCCATGAATGTGAACTATTTCATCCTCTGGAACATATGGAGGATTTGAGTCATCATTTGGCAAAGGTAACATTGATAACATATCCACATTTGAGAGAACAATACCAGCCCTATGAATGATTTTCATCCTTCCTCTGTATTCCTGAACAGCCAACTGCCATCTGATCATGTGTCTTTTAGGTGTTTTTAAGCTTAACAGGGACTTTACTGCACTTCAGTCAATGACAAGTTCAAATTTCTTGTCATCCAGATAATAATGTAGTCTCACTATAGCCCACACATTTGCCAAACACTCAAGTTGAGTGGCACCATATTTCTATTCACTATTTCTCAAGGTTCTTGAAATATAAAAAATTACCACTTCTGATACTTTGTCATTTATAACTTTTTTTTGGTGGAGAGCAGCACCAAGGCCAATAAAACTAGAATCAGTGTATAAAACAAATGGTTGATTAAAGTAAGGTAAAGCAATAATTGGAGCTGAAATCAAACATTGTTTCATGGTATCAAAAGCTCTTTGTCTTTCACTGTTTCATACAAAAGCAACATCCTTCCTAGTTAATTGGGTTAGTGGTAATGCTATGACTTGATAATTTTTATGTATTGTCTATAATATCCACACATTCCCAAAAAACTTTGGAGATCTCTAACTGTAGTAGGAGCTTTTATTTGTTGTATGACTGACACTTTGTTCTGGTCAACACATATCTTTAACCCTGAGACAACATGACAAAGCACTTTCAAAGAATGAAAGCCAAATTTGCATTTTTTCAAAGCAAGTGTCATATTTATCTCATCAATTTTATTGAAGACTTTACATAGGTGGTTAAGGTTGTCCTCAAATATTTTGGAGAATATGATGATATCATCAATGTAAACCATTAACCATCCTTCAATTTTTTTTATGGAATGTGTTATCCATAACTTTTTGAAAAACTGAAGGGGAATTTTTGGGGCCAAATGGCATCCTAATAGACTTATATATACCCATATGAGTAGCAATCATTAGAAAATTGTGTGAATTTTTCTCGACTTTAACCTTGTGATATATTTTATTACCATCTAGACAGCTGATATATATAGCACCTTGTGAAGTAGCATGGATAGAGCTAATTCTGGGTAAAGGAAAGATATCATCTACAGTATAAGTATTCAATGCTCTATAATCACCACATAACCTGGCTTTGTCTTTCTCATAAGAAATAAAGACAGGTGAGATAACACAATGTTTAGGTGTTTCAACTACCTGTTCAATAATATTCATTTTTTAAAAGTGTAGAGATATTGTCTTCAATATCTTTTCTCTTTGTTGGAGAAGCAGGATAAGGCTTCCTCTTTAAACTAGGTGGTATTTCTTATAATGGGTAAGATAATGAAAGCTTCATTTCTTCTTTTACCAATCCTAATTCATGTGACCCACGTGCAAAGGCCATAAGAAAAGATTTTAACAACTGAATGATCAAATCTTTTTCCTCACCAGAAAGTTGTTCTCCAAAAGAAGCTGTGTCGATTTCAGACAGGAGGACAGACATTTCTTTTGTAGATTTTCCTGATTATTGAACCACAGAATTACATATGTTCAATACTGGTGTTATTAATTTTCTAGGGGAGGAAATTTTAAATTTTTGCTTCCCATTCAATCCCATTGTGAAGAATTGGTTGAAGGATCAAGCTTAATTCCAAATTTGGGTAATATATCATTTTCCAACAATGAATCAATTTCTTAATTTAACATTTTTCATAACTACTAAGTCAGGCATTACTTTTTCAAAGCCATGGCTATATTTAAAAAATACTGGAGCTTTGTATTTACCAATGGGGGACAAAACAGAGACATACCCTCTTCAATTTTCAGTAGTGAAAGGCATAAGTTTTGATTTATAATCCTGAACAACTGAAGCAAGTGCTTTTTCAGATACAACACTTCCTCCAGCTCCAGAATCCAAAACAACCTTAATTTTATTTCCATTAATCAAGACTGATGCCTTGAGAGGGGTAATAATTATTGAGGTGCTTTCAATATTTCTTATGGTTTTAGCATCTTCAACTATGGAAGAATCATTGTTATCAATGTCAATATTATTTAAATATTTAATATCTTCCTCAAGAATCAAGATTTCCTGGTGTGCTTCATAAGAAATGTTGCTGGAACAATCACTTGAAGTATCATCCAGTGCAACTGTGTCATCTTCAGGCTCTTGTGTTTGTTCAACAAGGTTTGTTTTCTTTTCACATACATGGCCTTTCTGCCAAAGCTTTCTGCATTTAAAGAAAGTGTTTTTTGCATATTTCTAAGGTGCAACAGGGACAGAAGGTTTACCAACTTTTTCCGGATGTTTTTTTTGGTAGTTGGATGGTTTCTCCACTGAAGGTCTATGGAAGAACTTCCTAGATTCATGCCTGTTATTCAAAAGGACTTCATTACAAGTATTAATAAAAGAAGAAGGCTCCCTTTAAAATTCAGTTCTAGCAACAATTAAGTCTCTTAAAGAAATTGGCAATTTTTAAATGATCCTGCCCTTCTATATTTCATAATCCATTTTTGGATCCATTCCTCTCAGGATTTTTACAAGTTTCATCAGGAACTCAACAGGTTTTTCTGTAGAGAATGAGCTATATTTAGATTCCTCATACTGCCTTTGTTGGGCTAACCTAAACTTTGAACCACCAAATTGTTCTTTAATTAATTTTCTCCAATCATCCCAAGGGTTATCATTATTATCCAAAAGGACAGATTCATACCACATGAGAGAAACATTGGAAAACAATGAAATCAGTTTAGACACAATTTCTTCATCTGGTATTTTATAAGAGTTTTTCAGATTATCAATTTTGCATATGAATTTCTGATAATCAGAGGAAGAATCACCATCAAATGTTGGATATTGTTCAATTTTAGGCCAATTCTTCCGATTTTAAGTAATTTCCTTGATGCTTACTTGCTTTTGTGTAGGAAGAAGCTTAATTTTTTTATTGAGCAGTAATCTCATTATTTAACCCATTTGTAGATGAAAAGGTTGCATCATCAATTTTTGATTGAAACTCAGCAATATCTACAGGTTTCTCTTGTTCTAATTATTCTATAAAGGAACTTGGCTCAGGTACATTTGGAGTAGCCTGTGCAACAGTTTCTTTCAAAGGAGTGACAGAGTATTTTTGGTCAAATAACAATGAGTTCAATTTTTCTTCAATATTTTTTAACCTAGATTTCACCCTTGGAATACTAGTTAATTTCTCATTGATGTTTGCAAAAAATAATTGGCTCTTATATTTTAGAGATAAATAATTTTCAATTAGTTTTTTCAAGTTTTTTTATGACCTTCTAGTTCTTGACAACAGATAGACATAGTCTCTTGAAATTTGGATAGATCATTTTTAATATTTTTTCACAAAGCAAATTTCTTTTCATAATTTACCTTGTACCTAAACAATTCATCAGAAACCCTATTCAACTCAATCTTCAATTCTTGGTAATTATCATCAGTTAATAAGCTATTAAATTTTTTTGTCAATTGTAGGTTCTTCATTATCTGATTTTTTTGATGATGTCTCTCAAATATTGGTGATCAATAGTTGCTACATCAGGGGCGTTTCTCAGGAGAGAGACAGAGAAGTTTTGAAGAGTCTCATATACTTCAGAATCAATTCATTTGTCTATAATAGCCATATCTGGGTTTATTGTTGAGGTAGAAATTAAAAATAAATGAAGATTTACATGAGTAGAACATTTATTAATTTGTCTGCTAGAACCAGCCTCTGCTGGTCTCAAGGTGTCATCTCCCATCCCAGAGTTATCTGAAGGAACTTAATTAGGAACAAGAAAAGGAACTTGAGATTTAATGGAGGACTTTACCATGGTTTTGGAAAACTTGGATGTGGTTGTTTTTCCTTCTTCTTTCTCCTTTGTAAGGGTGAGGAGGGGTTGGATTGAATTTTTTGGTGCCTGGAGGGACCTTCTTGAGGAGCCTGTTGCATTTTCTGGGCTTGAAGGGAGTCCCATTGAGTGTTCAGCCAGTCCCACTGCCATTTTGACACTTCCACTTTTTCTTGTTTCTGTGGAACAAACTTTGGAGCAGTTTTTGTTTCTTGAGGATGTTTCTTCCTCTCTTGAAGAAAAATCTCCATGCTTTATATTTTTTCTTCTAATGCTTCTATCTTTACATTTAGTCTTAAGTTTTCTGTCTTCAACTCCTGATGTGAGCTGAAAGAATGTTCATCTGCTTCTGTTAAAGTTTTTTTTTGATTTTGAAGCCACTTGGAAGTTCTTCTGGGGGGAGCATCTGGGGCTTTGAGTACTGGGTAGTTTTCTCTTTTTTGATCTCCATCTCCTGCATTTCTACATCCTGTTTGGTTCAAAAACTGATTAATTTGAGAAAATTTGGTAGTCAAAGGAGAGCTTACAGAACTTTCATCATAATCAATTAGATTCAATTCCTCTTCACAAGTAGCAGAAACACTTAAATCAGCCTTTGTTTGTATAACTTGAGCTGAAAAAAAAAATATTAATATTTTTTCAGTTATTATTCTTTTTTGTTTAAAAAAAATATGAGATAAAAATATTTAAAATATATTATCAATTGCCAGGACTAATATTCAACTGAAATAAGGAAAATATATTAATTATCAGGACCAATAGTCAACTGAAATAATTAATTAATATAATTTTTAATCAATTAATAAACTAATATATTGTTATTATTTATTACCAGGATTAAAAGTCAACTTAAATGATAAAATAATATATTAATTATCAGGAAAAATAGTCAACTGAGATAATTAATTAATATAATTTTTTAATCAAATAATTAATTTATATATTGTTATTTTTATATTACCAGGACTAAAAGTCAACTGAAATAATAAAATAATATTTTAATTATCAGGAAAAATAGTCAACCAAAATAATTAATTAATATAATTTTTTTAATTAAATAATTTAAATTATATTACTTATAGGACTAAGAGAAACTCTGCTTTATCTTGGTCTACTATGAAAAAAATTATATATACCTGACACCTCCCCCTGTAATTTGAGCAATTAAATCCCAACTACAGAGTTTAGAGTAAAAAAGATATATGTATAATATGAAATATTCAGAGTGAGACTTACAGATAATATCTGCTATAGTCACTAAAAAAGTATAGGGCAATTACATCTGTATAAACCTTAAATTTGATACAAGGTTTGAATCCCGGTTGCGGCAAAAAATACAGTCATATGCCTTTTTATGTTTGAAATTTGTTGTTCATCCAAAAATTGCTATAGGTGCTGGATTCAATGGTCCTAAAGTTCTCTGCATCAAGATATATATGGGTCCAAAATGATTTGGTAAGGCCCTCAGTTGTCTGGGTTGTCTCTTGGTCTAGAAGGTTTTTCAGTGGTCCAACAGTGATGAAGGGTAAGGTAACTCAAGATTTCAAGAATAAGGTACATATTTTTTTAATCTTATAATTAAATACTCAGTTAAAGGTAAAAGTTTTTATAATTATTATTATGTTGTATTCCTAGAATTTCAAATTGTGAATACTAAGAATGGTAATAGTAGTAATAGATTTTATTTGTATATAGTATTTGATGTAAGTAAGTATGGGATGAAATAAAACAGACAGATTGAGGGGCCTTTTATAGACAAAAGAGAGAGAAAATATGGAACCACAGGTCTACCTACAAGAGTATCACAAGGGAAAAATCCCACAATGGAAATCTCTAATTTAAAATATGTTCTAAAAATAATGCTCTCATATAAAGTATTTATCTGTATATGACAGTTTAAGTAAATTTATTTGATTTATATAGTTTTTTCTGTATATTTCAATGTAAATAGAATTATTTTATTTTAATATACATTATTATTATATTCTAGTCTACTTTTCAGCAGTCACAATGACACTGTCAAGGAATAAGAAAATGAGGTAACTTTTATAATTATATATTTAATTTATTTTACTTATTAACTAGTTAAAAAATTATAAGTAATTTACAAAGTAAATATAATTAATAAAGTGAGAAGTAAAGGCATAATTCTGCTCAAGTAAATAATTATAACTATTTACTGGGTAGGTCTAATAGCCTGGCTGACAACAACTATCTGGCCTCTCCAATGTCAACAGATATTCCACCATAAAAAAATAAAACCCAGACTGAGCCAGGTCTCATCTTCAAAATCCAAAAAAATGACATCCAAGGGAACCACCCTGTCATCAAAATCACCAGTATGAAATGAGCCAATCAACCAGCCCATCCAGGACACCAATCTTTAAATTTTGGAACATCCATCTCCTTTCACTGAATTGTTTGAGAATCCAGTGTACAAACAAAAACACCATTCTCTAAATTTGATCCATCCAAAAAACAGCCCCTTCTTCATCAACAAAAGCGTCCTGATCACCAGAATCAAGATCAGATCCAGCCAGTTTAACCTCTTGGAGGAGGGTAGAAAAATATTCAGCATGTTTTTTGTTGGCCCTAACCACTGGAACATCTTCATCAAACTCTTCAGAATCAGAATCTTCATCTATAGGTGGTTTTCTTGACAACCCAAAAGGCATAGTAAATGTTTTACCTGACTTATGTACCAGGTCAAAAAAAAATGCTGAATAAATTCCACCCACCTAGTCAATGGAGCATTAGGAAGACTAGGTTTGTTGATCATCTGAACCAATTATTTTTCATCCACCTGCAGCTCAAAATGCTCCCCCCCCCAAAAAAAATAGTCTGTAGCTTCTTCAATATTTTTGCTACACCACACAATTCCAATTTGGGCTGAGAATGCCTAGCTTCTACCTCATTAAACACCACTGACTTGTAACTTACTGCTCTGACCCTCCCATTTTTATCTTCCTGAGACAAAAAAGCACCAGAAGCAATATATCTTGAGTCCCTGCCAAATATATTTTTCCAGCACCAACACCATAATCCAACTTGTGAAGAATAATATCTTCACCTACCACCTTTTGCAAATTTTGAAAAGCATCTCCACACTCTTCACTCTATTCCTAGTTTGCATCTTTCCTGGTCAGCTTCCTTAAAGGTGAAGCCAACAAATAAAAATCCTTAATAAAAATTCAGACATACACACACACTCCTAAAAATCCCCTGACTTCAGTAGTATTTTTAGGTCTTGGCCATGACTGAATTTCATTAATCTTCTTCTTTGCCATAATCCTTCCCTATTTACACACCAAATGACACAGAATTTTCAAAGCAGGGACACAACAACAAAATTTTGACCCAGATATGGTTGAACAAGCCTCTTCAATCCTAAACATCACTCTCTCTAAAATTTTTGCATATTTTGAAACAAAACTCCTTATACCAGGATTTTCTTTCAACACCTCATTACCATAATAAGTGGATGTTTCTTTAATTCCACCATCATCAATGAAAATTTCAGAAAGAGTAGGAACCTAATCATGTAAAATCCAAGCCATTTGTGCTTGATAGACTGCCACTGAATTTGTTGCTCCTTGAGGCAACTTTGTGAGCTGAAATCAACCCAAAATAGTCTCAAAAGTTATGAGAGGCCTTGAATCCACATGAAGTTCCCTCTCATCATAAACACTCATAAAATCACCCAAACCATAAAAAAATCTTCCAGAAAAAGTTCAAAAAAATCCTCTGCACTTGGTGGAATACCAGCATCTTTGATAGTGACTTTATTAAAAGCTCTGAGATCATGCACCACTCTTAACTACCCATTCTGTTTCTTCACACAGATAACAGGACTAGAATAGCTAGATGTTTACTGTTCATATAACCCAGTCCAGACCCTTTCACTGAAAATCTCCACAAAATTATCCCTGATAGAAGCTGGAATTGGAATAGGTTTTATTTGCCAAGTTTCATGACAAACCACAGGAAAAAAGTAAGTTTCCCCATAAGAGTGTTTCAACACCCCCCTTTCCTCCTCTACAAATGCCACAGTCTTCTCCCTCAGCACAATAAATTGCAACAAAAACTTCTTTTCCTCCACAGAAAGCCATCTATCAGGACCAAAATTAACAACTTTCAACCTCTCCACAGTCACTCTAGCAGTTTCTACAAAACCAGGAGGATTCTTCACCAGAGGAGTACAGTATGGATCTCTTTACAAAGGTGGTTTCATCAAGGGAGGATTCAAACCCACAGGCATAGTATTGGCCGGTTGTCTAGAAGAAGGATGAAAAGGAGAAAAAATTTAAAGGAACTAGAGGGAAATAATAAAATAGAGAATTATAATAATTGATAGCTTAAGAAAATGAAAGGGAAAACAAAGAAATGCTTTGACGAGATTTTTGCAGTGACACAACGGGAGGTTCAACAAATAATATATAAATTTTGTAATTTATATAGCAATGCACGGTTCACAGTTACAATTATTAATAAACTTAGAGCAAACTTAAATAATTTTATTTACTTTTAACTTAGTCTTATAATTCTAATAAAAATAAAATAAATTGTAGTTAAGTAGAGTGTATAATAAGTGATGCAGCTACAGGGGATTATCTAAAGCTTTTTATAGGCAAAGGACCCTCTGAAGCGCCACAAATGAGTAATTACAAAAGAGTAATAAAATGAAATAAGAATATAAAAGAATAGAATTAAAACATAGAGATTGAGAGAAAAACATGAGACAATAAACTAAACCCGTGAGTAACCAACTTTCCCATCATAAGTTCCCAAAAAAATTAATTGAAATAATTAGTAACCAAGTAAGTCTGAAACATGAGAACAGTGAGTAAAATAGCCCAAAACACATATTACAGTGAGATGTAAAGGGTTTAATAAAAACAAATAGAACTATTTTCACGCCAAAATCCATGTAATCAATTCAATCCAGTATAAAGCAATTTTAATTAATTTTTTTAACTATGTAATTAATTCAATAATTAGTTTAAATGAAACATATAATTAATTTAATGATATTTATAATTTAAAGTGAGAATTTTAATACTATGTTATTAAATAAGTGTTATAATTTATTTAATAATTTTACTGACACAATTAAGGGTCAAAAAAGCGCCCAATATTATTGTTTAATAATATATGAAAAGTTTTATTTAATATATAAATTTAATTAATTAATTTAATTACATTATAAGTGTCAGCCAGGCTATTCCAGGAGTCCAGTAAATAATATGTTAACTTATAAGACCTGAAAGAGGGCGTAAGAATTGTATTTAATGTATATAAATTAATATTTTATTGCATAATAAAATTATATAAGTATCTTATTACATATAAGTGTTATATTAATTTTATTGTTTATATAAATTTTTATACATTTAAATTAAACATAATATATTTTATATTCTACAAATAATGGCGCATTTTTATGTATTTAATAATTATAAATTTATATTTAATTAATTAAAAAACATATATTATAATTATAAGTGTAAAATTGACTTATAATATAATTAAATTAATTATTTAAATTTATATATTAAATAACACCTTTCATATAATATTAAACAATAATTAATGACACTTCTTTTGACCCTTAATTGTGTCAGGAAAAAAACAATTAATTAATTTATACTAAATTGAGATTAATTACATATTTTGTTGCGTCAAAGTATTTTTGTTTCACTTAAATATCCGTAAATCAGACTGTACCATCTGTTTGGAATTATTTTTCTCATAGTTCCTATGTTCCAGTCTTGTTTAGTTATTCACTATTTTTACTTACTGATTTGGGAGTTAATTGTGGGAAAATTGGATTCTTAATTGGGGTTGTCTTTATTTGTTTCATATTTTTCTCAAAATTGTTATGTTTCACTTATTCTTTTATTTTCTTGTTTCATCTTATTATGACTCTTGTATTTACAAATGTAGTGGCGCTTCAGAGGACCCATTGCCTATAAAAGGGCCTTGGATAATCCCCTGTAGCCTCATCACTTATTATACACTCAACAAATTAAATACACTTTTACATTATGTTTATATTCTTTTTATTAGTAATAAAATTCTAATTAAAATTCTATATAGCAATTTAAAGGTTGCTTTAAGCCTGATAGTGATCACAGTGTCTGCTGCGCATAGCCCTTACATCATAATAATATTATTATTTAATTAAAACCTCACTTTTGTCACCACTCAAGATTACTCGTCGTTGCTTTCCTTTAAATAAAATAAATAATCTATTATATTTTATTTCTTTTATTTTTCTCCTTGTCCTCCTCCATTTCTCCCCCTTTCCTTACCTACTTCTAGACGACTGACCGACAATAAGTCAATTTTACACTTTGAATTATAATATATGTTTATAATTAATAAATTATAAATTTATAATTATTAAATACATAAAAATGTGCCATAATTTATAGAACATATAATATATTATGCTTAATTTAAATGTATATATAATTTATATAACAATAAAATTAATATAACACTTAATTTACATATATTTAATAAGATACTTATATAATTTTATTATGCAATAAAATATTAATTTATATACATAAAATTCATATTTTAAGCCCTCTTTCAGGTCCAATAAATTAACATATCATTTACTGGGCTCCTGGTATAGCTTGGCTGACAATAGAGGCTATACTATTAACTATACATAAACTATAAGGTATGGCTTCTAGGTGAGGTTGATGTATCACATTTTTTTAGTTCCAACCAAATTGTTACATTAATTAGTTTTTTTATCAATTCCCTGTAGATAATTTATCACCTCCATTTATTTTAATTTTTAAAGGGTGGAAAAAAAATCAAATGTGAGGTTTTTAATTATAGAAAGTGAGGTCCAACATATTTTTCAAATTTAGAGTCCAATTATTGAAATTTTGATTAAATTATAGTGTTTTTTTAATTCATGAGCCAGGAAAAGGCTTTATTATTAAGACATGATTTTAAAAAAAATTGAATTACTTCGCCTAAATTGAAAATTGGGAGACACAAAATTTAAATTTTCACTTTGAATTGTGGAGAGAAAATCAGATTTACAATTCACTTGAAAGCTTCTTTTTTTCCTATTTTTTTCTCTTTTCAATCCTTCCTTTTGCCCCTGAATGGGCTCCCCTGCCTCCACCTGATTTACTCACTGTGGTGTTAAATCCCTTCTTAATATACATTTTTTTTCACCTCTTGAAATTTCTAGGTCTTCTTTTTTTTGGTTTTATCTTTCTCTAAAGACCCTCTTTAACATTGATTTATACTAAAACTTTTGTTTTCTCTCATCCTCAGATATTATTAATTGGATCTACAAGCCCCTTCATCTACCCAATACCTTGTTCTTCTCCCTACTATTTAAATTAGTCCCTTTAATCCCCAAATTGCATGAAAAAAAGTGTTTTAAAAACCTTTTTTTCTATGTGATTTGTTGGTCCAAGGGACAAGTGAAAGGGTAAAGGAAAGTGCAATAGAAATAGTGAGATCATGTGCAGAAAAGTGTTGCAGTGACACTTTCCTGCACGTGACTTGGAGGTTCAAGGTACCCAGTCAGTTATTTGAGTGAAGTGGAGACAAAAGACTGAGGTCAAGTGCAGCAAAGTGTTGCAGCAAGACTTTTCTGCACATGACTTGGGACTGTAAATGATCAAGTGAGAAAACAATTAGAGGGGTGATATTAGATGTGAGGTCCCATGAAAAAATGTGTTTCTTAAGAACCTTTACCCATGAAAAGTGGGGGTGTGAGGGTGTAAGTTGGTGAGCAGCAGAATGTATGGGGGAAAAGTGGGAAAGGCTGGTAAAGAAAAATGGAAAATTTAGATGTGTAATGGAGATCCAGGGGTGAAAAGAAAGTTCTTTTTCGTGGTAAATGAGGGATTTTAGAGAATTAGGGGGTAATTATAGAAGAAAATATAGGATTTGGGGGGTAGAATGGGGAATTCAAGACAGTGTAAAACTGGGTATGTGTGATCTTTGTAAAAAAATGTGTGGGATTTGGACAACTGGGAGAGGACACACTGGGGGATAATTGTTGAATGGGTAGAATAGGAGTAATTGAGAAGTTACAGAGTAGGATAAAATGTATGCTTTTATGTATTTTTTGGGTTTAAAGGTAAGTGGGGGACAAAGAGTGGGTAAAAGAAGATTTTACAACTCTGGGTGTTAGAATCTCTGTGATTAATCTCACTGAGGTTCAAAAATTAAAAATGGGTTTTAAATAATGGGAAAGAAATAATCAACTCTTAATGAAAATCTGATATAAAAATGACATGAATTTCAAGTATTTTTCTAATTTGACTATGCAATCTGGCCAATATGTACTTTCATTTTTCATGAATGATGAACATAAAGTTTAGATGAAAAATAAATATTTTTTTTCATAAAACTTGAGCATGAATTTTCACTGCACTAATTATGTATTATTTTCTACAGATTTCAATATTTCATTATTTGGAAGTGGATTGAAGTGTATAAAGTTTGGAAATTGGAACCAGACCCTATGTCTAACAAAAAGAGATGAACATATTTCAATATTTTTGGAGCTTCAAAAGTCTATAAGAATTAGCATATATATTTTCTGAGCTGGTAAAAAATAGATAAAAATGAATAAAATGAGTCATCAGAACATGGATTAAGCAATTAAATTAAAAATTTCAATCTTGGTCTATTTTGAAAAATTGAAATAATCTTTTTTACTTTTCATGTGCTTCAGACCTGTATATAGCACCAAAAAGTTGTAAAAAATGTGAGTTTCAGCCTACACAGAATAATAAACAGATTAAAACAAGTTTATTCAGAAGTACAAAAAAACTTGCCAAAAAGTCCTATCTTTTTCCCCCCTATGAGAAAACACCTTAAACCTTAAAATATGCTAAAAAATCATCAGGATATAAAACATAGAGAAAAATCAGGGCTATATAATGGTACTAAGAGCTTAACACATAATATCTTTTTATGTAATAAAAATTTAACTAATAATAAAATAAATATAATAATTATTTTACTTATAAAATATTAATAATTTAATTGTTCAATAAGATATCTTATTGTAACTACATAAAATGCATATTATTATTCCCTAAACTGATTCCAGTAATTTATTATACAATTTACTTGTATCCTGAGATAGCCTGGCTGACAGTTATATTAAAGAATGAAAAGTGACCAAAAGTCACCGCGCAATACAGGGGGCGGACTTGTTAGCAAGTCCGCAACCTTGGACTCAAATTCACCACAGATTGAACAAAAATTGTGCTATTGACAAAGGAACCATACAATCAGGGATGAACACCACTCAGCAGAACAGTTTTAGGTGGGTCTTCAAGTAGAGTTCAGTATGAGCTCAGTATGAGTTCAGTCTGAGTTCCATCTGAGTTCTGTCTGAGTTCAGGTTGGGGACTTGCTAGCAAGTTCACCCCCTATATTACATAGTGAGTGCCCTAGAAACTTAGAATATAAAAGATATCAACAAATAATAAAATATATAGAAAAACCAGGGCCATCCAAGGATGATATTCTCATCCATGTAGCTTCATTATTCATCTCATGAATCCAGAAAAACACCATAAACAGAAATAAATGCCATTTTAGACATCACCAAACTGTACCAAACTACACAACAAAGGCCCCAGCCAATGTTGGATGACCAAATCTTCCCTCAAATTAAGCATTTGAACATTCTTCCTTCTTCAACAACCACCATATTGAAACACTTTTCAAAATCAACCCCTGAGATGGGTCCCTGTCAATACTGTATTGACAATAACCTTATCTGTACCATAACACCACCAGCTCATCCATACAGAACCGCTTGTGTTGTCTGCTATTCCACAAAGAAATCTTGCTACAGAACTGGTCCCTAATCCTCTTCATCAAATTCATCTACACCTCAACCTGGTCCATCTTCCAACAGAATGAAAAGATCTAGGCCTTACATCCTGATACTGTGATTAATCAACAAAACACACCCTTCAAAAAAGAGTTTCAACACTATTTCAAACACTAGTTCCACCATACCTGGTCCTTCTGATACTAAGACCAGTATTTCTCCATAATTAATTTAAAACTAATGACTTTACAGTTCATCCACACCAGACAGTGATGATGGAAATGTAGGAACCATTGAAACACCAACACCCAATCATTTTCCCACCATTAAGGCCAAATTCTAACAACACTCTTTTTAAAAAACATCTCCTACTAAACTACTTCCAATCCACTCCTGCTAAAGATCCACAGGACATTGAGAAAAGAAGACTCCTCATCCACCAGCTCAAAGCTAATGCTGAACACTTTGTTTGATCTCTTGATTCTCTTCCATAATTTGATTCTTGACTGAAATTCTTGACTTAATAATAAAAAATTTGATCACTTTCCAGACTTCCTGAATGTAGCCAAAATAAAAAAATACCTCATTTTAAAGTCTTGGGGGACTCATCCTTAGTTTAAAGTCTTGGGGGACTAACAGCCCTCATTTTATAGTCTTGGGGGACTCAAAACCCTCAGTTTATAATCTTGAGGGACTCAAAATGTAAATCAAAAGACAGAAACAGAGATCAAATCATTAAAGACTCAAAGAACCAAACTAAAATTCTGGGGTTACTGTTCTACATAGCAGCCAGCTCATCAGTTACCCCCACACTTTCCTTAACTAAATTCAGAGACTACCCCTTTGGATGGCCTCTGCCCAATTATCATACCAAACTGTCAGGTTATAGTCCTGAAGGACTCACCCACAACCAATCCTCAGTTTATAGTCTTGGGTTTTGAGAAGTAGGAAGGTGGACTACTACTAGCACTAACGCTAGCCTTAACGGGACTGACTATGCTACTTTTATCAGTGAGACAAGAGAGTAATTAGATTACTATAGAAGCTTTCAGATGAGGAGCACTCCACAGTGCTTGCCCCATATAACCCCCTTATGAAATACCCACTCCTCCACCTCTTAACAATGTATAGCACCCATAGAATTCCTCCTTCTCTTAACCTCACAAAAAATTCATAACATTACCCCCTCTTTTACCCCTCCTTCCCCCTGCACTCCATCTCAAACTCCTGCAATTTTTCCTTTGCATTCACCAAATTTCCCACTGGTTCCCAAGACCTATCACCAACCCCATAGCATTTCTAATGCACCAAGTACTGAACCTTCCCCCTGTACATCCTTTTAGAAACAATCTTCTCTACCTCAAATTCCTCTTCATTTCCCACCTGGATTGGCGCTGGTGGATCTTTGGGGAATCCTGGAGTTGTATCTTCTTTGTGCTCTGTGAGAAATGAAGAGTTGAAAACTGGGTGTACTTTCCTCATTGAGATTGGTAACTCGAGCTCATAAGCGTAGTTGGATACCTTGCACTTGACTTTGAATGGTCCCACTTTCTTGTGATCTAATTTAGTGCTGGGGAATTATGTTGAAAGGAAACATGAGCTTAGCCAAACCATGTCACCTACCTGTAGCACACAATTTTGGGTATTTCCTTGATCATAATGATGTTTCATTTCTTGCTGAGATAAATTAAGCACTGCCTCCAATTATTGACGTATACTCAGTATTTTATGAATCCACTCTTTGTCGACTGGGACTTTTAATGTGGATGGGGTACCAATAGAGAAAGTTGGGTGATATCCATAGTTAGCATAGAATGGTGACATGCCTTTTGCATCATGTTTCTGTTTATTGTACAAGAATTTAGCAAGTGGTATAGCTGTACCCAATAATCTTGCTGATAGTCAATGAATTGGCATAGGTATTGTTCAATTGCCTTGTTCACTATCTTAGATTGCCCATCAGTTTTTGGATGCCACACTGTTGAAAATATGGGCTTAATGTTCAGTTTCTCATACATTGCTTTCAAAAACTTAGAGTTAAAAGTACTTCCCCTAACTGATACTATGCTTTCATACAATCCATTTAATTTATAGACATGTGCCACCATTAAGTCTGCTATACCCTCTGATGTGACTTTTGTAGTTGTGGGAACAAAGTGTGCCATCTTGGTGTAAATTTCAACAGTGTGATGATCACATTCTTCCCTTGTGACTTGGGTGACTCCACTATAAAATTGTAGGAGAGCTCCTTCCATAGATGCTTGGAAATTTTCAGTAGTTTCAATGGTGTTGTGGCTGCACTGACATTGTTTCTCTGGCAAGAGTCACATGCCACTACATAGCACTGGATTTATGCCTTCATGGACTTCCGGTAAAAGTTGTGATTTACTAACTCCACAGTCTTCAGTGGTCCTGGATGTCTTGCCATTGGGGAATCATGTCTTTATTTGACCACTTAAAGTTTGAGTTCTTCATCATTTGGAGCCACTATCCTCCTATTCCAATAAAGTGCTTCCTCTTCCAGGTGATACTCCTCCAATCCTTTCCTTACCAATATCTGCTTTGATAAAGGCACCTTCACCAACTCCTGCACTCCCTCATCTTTTTTCTGCCCCCTCTTTACCCATTTCATCAACTTCTCATCTTCTGATTCCACCTCATCTAGGATTACCCCCTCTAAAAGGTCCCCCTTCAATAAAGTTGCAACAAAAGTATGTTGCTTGTCCGGTGCTGGGCACAAGTCAGAACGTTGTGATAGTGCATCAGGTTAGCCACTTTTCTTCCCTGGTCAGATTTTAACAAAAAAATTAATTCTACTCAGAAATTCTTCCCAGGGTGCTTGTCAGAGCATCAACTTTTTTATGGTTAGGAAGGTTTGCAAGTTTTTTTGATCTGTGTAAATAATAACTTGTAACCAGTGAGGTCCACTTTCCAAATAGTGGTTCCAGGTGTGCACTACCTCTACTAGTGCCAATAACTCCTTATCATATATTTCATAGTTTAGTTCAGCGCCTAGCAGTGTTTGTGACAAATATGTTACTGGGTGCAAGAAATTTTCAGTGTTGTATTGGGATAATACTGCACCTGGTGAAAAATCTGAGCAGTCACATTCCAGAACAAATGGCTTTAATAAATCAGGGATTGCAAGAATAGGGGCTGTCACAAATTGTCTTTTCAGATATTCAAAAGCATTTTGTTGCCTATTTGTCCAGGTAAATTTGGCCTCTTTTTTTGTGAGGCCATGTAATGGTCAGCAGATGTGGGAGTAATTTTCAATAAAATGGTGTCAAAAATTTGCAAAGCCTAAAAATTACTGGAGCTCCTTTACTGAAATTGGTGTTGGCCATTCTTTCACTGCCTTTACTTTTCCTGGTCCATTTTCACCCTATTCTTTGAGATAATCATACCTAGGTAGGGGATTCCACTCACTGAGAAGACACATTTCTCGGGTCTCAACCATACTTTGGCTTGTTTGAAATGCTTCAAACAGTCCTTCACATTTATCTAATGTTCCTCCATTGATCTGGAGTAAATCAAGATGTCATCTAGATACACTGCCACATCTATCCCTATTCTATCTGTGAATATGCTATTTTTGAAGTGTTGAAAAGTGGCAGGTGCTTTACATGGACCAAATGGCATTACAAACCATTCAAAATGACCAAATTTAGTGTGAAATTCCAGTTTGTTTTCATCTCCTTCTTTCACATGTATGTTGTGGTAGCCTTCCCTGAGATCTAGGGATGTGAAAATTTTTGCACCCTGAAGACTTTCAATCAACTCACTAGTCAGTGGAAGGGGGTATCTGTTCTTAACTGTTAGTGCATTTAATCTCCTGAAATCCATACAAGGTCTCAGAAACTCATCTTTTTTTCCTTCAAAGATCACAGATGCTGCCTAGGGATATTTTTATTCTCTGATGAAACCATGCTTCAAATTTTCATCAATCATATCTTTTAGTGCTGTTGATTCCAAAAATAGACAATGGGATTATGCAAATAAATTGAGAAGTGGCACTGGGTATCAGTTCAATGAGAAATTTTTATGGTTGGTGGGGTTGTAGGGTTTTGACTCCTCCATATTTGAACAGTGGTAGAATTCCCAATAGGCTCCAGGGACCATTCCCTTGAGGATTTTTGTCAGCTTTGAGGACTGGGCCTTTGCTGAAATCTTGGCAGATATGTTCCAAGCTGTTGTGTCAAATTCCAGTTCCTTCTCCTTCTCCAGGGCCCCCTCCAAGCCCTGAAACTTAGCATCAAGAGAAAGTGTTAGTTCTTGCAGAAAGTCTACTGATGATAATAAAACACCAGGAGACTTTCTGGGAGGGACAGGTGAAAAATGCTTTCTCTGTGCCGTCCATCCTTTCATCTTCTACTGTTTCCCATCCTTTTTGTGCCTTCTTCTTTATGGCCCTCTTTGACACTCCCCGTTGGTGACCCATCCACAGCCTGCTTCTTAGAATCAAGAGAAAGCATAAGTTCTGGAGGAAAGTCTACTGATGATAACAAAAAATCAGGAGACTTTCCAGTATGGGCCCCTGGCCCCTGAAGTGCCAGGGGGCCAATAGTTTAGCGCTAGGAACCCCTTTCCTTCTCATCTAAACTATTTTTTCCTTCCAATCAATTTGTGGGCTATATTTTTCCAGCCAAGTCATACCCAGTTCCATGTTGTACTTGTCATTCAGGTTTGTTGCATATTCCTTGCACTAATACTCCCTTCCATCACACCAGAAACTGAAAAAACTTTCTCTCTTACTTCTCCTCCCCGGCCTGGGGATCCACCAAACATAATTAGATGCCTAGGAAGGTCCAATTTTTCTTTTTTCTTTTTATTTTGCTAGAAGAACTTGTTGGAAATAAAAAATTCTGTGCCCCACAGTCCAGCAGGGCTTGTAAATTTTCTGTGGCATCAAGAGTCATTAAAGAAAAGTTCAGTATAATAAAGTTATCATTCACTTCAAGTGGCTTACATGCTGATAATTTGTCTTCTAACTCCTCCTTATCTTTTCCCTCTAATCTGCTCAAGGAGGGCACAACCTTCACTTCCAAGAGCTGTCTTTTACCTGCGCCCTTCCTGTGCTATCCTCCACCTCACTAACCCTTAAATTCCCACTTAACTCCTTTTCTAAATGACCACTTCCCCCACATTGGAGGAAAAGCCCTCTGCTCATGCATCTCTGGTACTCCTCATTAGATAACCTTTTCCTCCCACTAGCACCACATGCATTTGATGCATCAATATCCATGGAATTTGGGTTTCTGGAACTGGCCCTGCTTGATGAGGCATAGCTTCACCACAGAGGAGTTCCGTTTCAACCATCTGTTTATTGATGTGTGAAATTTTTTTCAACTTGGATGGCCAGTTCCATGAGTGTTCTCAGGGAGGTTGTAGGAGGGTGACTAATTAGGGCCTTTATTATTCTTGGTGATAGCCCATTCCTAAAGTAGAACATGAGCGCTACTTCTCCCCATGTTTTCACATAGCTGGAATGGCCCCAGAATTTGGACACATACTCAGAAACTGAGTTTCTTTGTTGCAGCTGATTGAGTGCATGCTCCAAGGTTGTGGCCACATCTGGGTTGCCAAAGGCAAATTCAAATGCAGCCATGAACTGATGGAAGGTTTTTTCTGCCCAAGAATCTTTGAGGAGCTCCTTGGTGTATGGCCTTGCCCGTAATTCTGCCTCATCCGTGAGGTATGATACTGCAAACCCAATTTTTGCTTGCTTGTCTGAGAACTGATGTCATTTGAGCAGGACATAGTGGTTTACCTGCGACATGTACTGATCTTCCCAGGGGCCTTGTTTTCCATCAAATATTTCTGGGACTGAAATCTTTGGTCCTTTAACAAGTGGCACTGGTGTTGTAGGTGGTGCCTCTTCCTGGGCTTCAGCGGTGTCCAGATTCACTTCAGTGGGCCGGTAATATGAGGGACTTTCCTCTGCTAAATGTTCCATGAGTCTGGAATTTTGTTCCTGAAAGTGTGCCATTTGTTCTTGAATTGCAGTGAGGGTTTCTGCATAAGGTTGACCTGAGGGATTCATTGTAATTTAGTAGTGCACCAATTAAGATTGGACAAAATGTTGGGACCTAGGAAGGTGGACGACTACTAGCACTAATGCTAGCCTTAATGGTGTGGTAGTCAAAAGCTTAGTATGGCACTCAAGTTAATTATTAAAGATTTTTGGTGAATGATTGTTGAGACTGGAAAGGCCAATCTAATTTTAAAATGATTCTATTAAATAACTTAAGTATTGAAAGTGGTTAAAAAGGGTGAATTATATGGGTCAAGATTTAACAAATAATTACCCAGCATTAAAAGGCTTAAAAGTACATGGAAATTGAATTCAGGAGTCTCAAGAACATTTGGGAATTTTTCTGAAATTTTTACTATTTTTCTACTATTTTTAATAATTTTATAAAATATTTTTTATTATTTTTGATTTTATATAAGTTGCTTAACTATTTTAATTTTTTACTAGGTGAATGGCGCTGCGCAGGCTACAAAAACTTGAATGTAATATAAAGGAGAAGTAGCTTTATCATCTGTAATTTTTCTAGATTTTTTATCAATATTTCAAAGGTTCTAATGGAGTCTGGAAGTCTGTACAAACTCTGGAGATCTCTGGACAAGCTCCAGACAAGCTCTGTACAAACTCCAGAGATCTCCAGACAAGCTCTGGAAAAGCTCCGGAATTCTCCAGTTAGAAAAAGTAGGTCTCGTGACATAATATGCATATAAAGCCTGTAGACTCAAAATTAGACAGCATAGAGCATCATAGCAGGAACAACCATCATACAACAACCAACAACAACAACAAATATTTTAGCAATCATTAATTATTTTCATAACAAATTATAAAAATTGTAATACCCTTATAAATATAACACTTTTACATAACAATAGATTAAATTCACTCATAATCATTAATATAAGCTTATAGGGTACCATTTTAAAGGTCTCATCACCAGGGCTCATATTTTAACAACTAAATCTTATAAAAATAAAATCTTTTTTAAAATATATTATTCAATCATTTATATAACTTTTCTAAATACAGCTTAACTGTTGTGTTTTTCAACCTCATTATAAAGAACACAGATTCTACATCTTAACACTGTTAATAAAAAATAGTTTATTGGTTATTTATTATCAAGTAGATGTTATAGCTTAGTTAATTGAGAACTCTTTATTTACTTAAAGGGACAGGGTTTTCTTTGGTTTATCCAACTCCCTTGGATTCTGCTTACAGCAAGGCAACTGTAAGAGTCTTTCTACAATGGGACTGACTATTCTGGGTACAGCAGTGAAACTAAATAGACTGAATATGTTGGGACTGAAATAAGTGAGGGGGGCAGTACTGACTATGCTACTTTTAGCAATGAGACAAGAGAGTAATTAGATTACTATAGAAGTTTTCCAATGAGGATCCCTCCACAGTTCTTACCTCATATAACCCCCTTATGCAATACCCACTCCTCTGCCTCTTTACAATGCATAGTGCCCATAGAGCTCCTCCTCCCCACCTTGCAGAAAAATCCTAACATTGGTGCACTCACATTCCTCAGTTTAAAGTCTTGGGAGACTAACAGCATTTTCAGTTTAAAGTCTTGATGGACTAAAAGCCCTCAGTTTAAAGTCTTGTGGGACTAAAGCATTTTTGAATAAGAATTTTACACCTGCTCTCATGCATACACACCCACATTAAACTTGTTGAATTTTAACATCCATTCATCTTCTACCCATAACTGATATAAAAAATTTCTTCTTATCTCTTTCTTTTCTTTTTATTCTTGTTCCACCACAGATAATGATAAACTTTGGATCCCCTGATTTTGACCCATAAACTCTTCCTTTCTTCACTTCTCCTAAGGAATATGCTTTTAAAAAGTGCATCCACATGTGCAGACCCTGCACTTTCACTCTACCAACTCTAGAAGCCAAAACATACAACAGGGCTTGTGACTCTTATAACTCCAAAAAGAAAAGATGTGATAGAGATGCCAACTATCCTCTACACCCACTTTAACCTTCCCACAAATACATGTCCAGACCCTCTAATAGATCCCCAGAGCTAGGTCCAGCCTCTTCTTCTTTATCTTCAGCTCTTTCCAGAAACTCCAGGTGATCAGTCCCCAGAACACTATCCAAAAGTCCAGTTTTATCTTCCAAAACATCTTCTTTTATCTCTGAAACTTTGGCTCAAATTGCTTCAAAATCAGCTCCTAGGCCTCTAGACTGCATCCAGGAATCCAACCTGCCTCACTAGAAAGTGAAAGTCAGGCCCAAAACTTTCAATTTCAACCAGAAAATAGCCAAATCCATCCAACAAACATCAACACTTCTACACAAAAACCTCCTAGTGCTCCCAGAGCAATTCAAATAACCATCTCAAGGTCTAATTATTCCAAAACTTCCCAAGCTTCTAGAAGACCTGCTAGAGCTCCCCAAGGAAGAATCAGAGCTCCTAAAACTGCTCCAAACACAAAATTACCTTCTCCATCCAGAAGAAGAAGCTACACCTCTCCTCTTCCTTCCAACTATTCTTCTGACAGTTTATTTTCTTCAAGAAATTCATCCAGAAGACAACAATCAGCCCCTAAATCATCTTTTCCTACCCCATCATACAATAACTTTGGTTCTCCAGCACCAGAAACCAATCCAACTGATCAGGATATCAATACCAACAACAACAACAACAACTCTCCTCCTCCAGCTGGGCTCCAGGAACAGTTCCATCCCAGTTCACCTTATCAGCACCCAATGGAAGAAGATCAAGACAACCCATAATTATCTCTGGATGATCCTCCAACCACACACCTTTTCATTTCTTTATAAGTCCAAATACCTATGCTTTACAATTTTGATGAACTTCCTATCTTTAAGTACCATAAAATTTCATCCAATTTCATCAGCAAAAAATAACTGCTGAGAAAAAATTCTTCTTTTTTAGATGGCACCCCTCCTCCTGAAACTACTATTGGAGTTGGCCAACCTCTTGAAACTTCTTTAACACTAGATTATGAGGATATGAAGAAAAACCTAAGAATCATGTGTTTGAAAATGCCAAAGACTTTTTCTCTTCATGGACCATTGAATAAGTTTGAAAAGACCCTGAGAAATCAACTTGTAGATGACCACTGGAAGATTTCAAGAATCATCAAGAAGACATTCAAAAATTATATTCCAGCCTCTTCTGCTTCCTCCCACAAACTACCTTCAAGCCTTTTTCCAGACCATTACAACCCATACCATCATTCCAGAAGAATGCACTTTAAAGAACACAGTGTATCCACCAACCCCAGCAAAAAAAAACAAAAATGTCAACACAATCCAAACCAGCCTCCAGAAGCTTCTTCTTCCATAAATTAAATTATTGAAATAGAAAATAAACTAAATTATTAAATAAAAAACAATCAATAATTAGAAATTGAAAAAAAAATTATTTTTTTATTTTTTTTATTAACAGATTACTACCTGTAACTACTAACATACTAAAAAACTTGAAAAGATTTAAAACCATAAAGCAAAAAAAATATGAGAGATGAGAAAAAAAAATGAATAATAATAAAATAAAGTAAATAATAAATAGAAATGGTATCCCCCTGCCAATTGATGAGCTGATCCCCTGATACCTTACCCACATTCAAGTGCACCTTGATGTGGACACACCTTTAAATAACTTTTGAATAATTATGAACTGAAATTAAATTAAATTTAAATAATACTTAAAATGAAAAATAAAAATAAATAAAAGAAACTTATAAATAATAATAATAATAATAAATAATAATGAAAAAGAAAAAGAAAAATAGTATTTCCCAGCCTACTGATGATCAATTCCCCACTAATGCTTGCCCACATCCAGGTGACCCTGATGTGATGACACCATATAATTTTAAGTTTGTGATTTTCCACCTTTGATCTAATTAACTCCAAGAAAAAAATTAAAAGAAAAGAAAGAAAAAAAGAAAAAAATCTAAAACCACATCCATAAACACATAACACACAATAAAATAGTAAAAATAAGAGAAATAAAAGGTTTAGTCCAGTCCAAAGAAAAGGTCACTGGTTGGGCCCCCTTCAATAAGTTAAAATTATGGGAGACCACCTTTCAGCCTAGATATACCTAGGACTGAGTATTTCTTATGCTTAAAATAAGATAACCTTAATTACATTAAGCTTTTATCTTAAAAATAAGGTTAAAACACCTATATATATGATTATAATACATATATATATAATTATTACACTATTATATAACTTATACTAGTTTGAATAGCTTATCCATAGCCTAATAATACTTATTAAAGTGTTAATGGAGTCATAATATACTTATCTTAAGTGGTATTAAGTAATTATAGACATACATAAGCTTATATGTATACATAAATCTCATATTCAGTGAAATATGCAGTATATTATGTATATTTAGGTCTATAAGTGGGTTTTAACCTCTTAATAGCCTATAACCTTTGTTTTTCTGCTTATTTTAGGTCATTTGGACGTAATCAGTGGATTCAAAATGCCTAAAAAAGCATATACACCTATTTCAGGTGCATATACTCAGTTTGGACAACTTAATCTGCTTGGATGGATTTTCATGGATTTATGGGTTGGGAGATCAGTGCTGGGTTAATATGGATGCTTGGGGATGTTATTGGGGGCTTGTAAATTTAATTTTTTTCCTTTATATGCTTTGGGTTTCATTTTATTCCTTTTAGATGACTTATTTTACCTGTTTCTTTATGGCATCCGCTTTTATCTAGATTTTCTATTTATGGTATGGGTCTGTGTTATCATTAATTGTGATGGAGGGTCCTTACTGGAGGTCTGGGTGTTTAGTCTGCTTGAAGTGGAAGCATTGGGAAGGTGATGGGCCCTCACAGTGCTGTAATTGCCGGGGATAGAAGTGACATCATCTGGATTGAAGGTCTGTGCACTCCAGTGGATTTTGGTATAAGTAAGGGGGGATATAACGGGTTATTGGAAATCACTTACTTACTAAAAATCAATTAAACACTATTACACAATTATTATCATTTAGAAATATATTATAAAGCATTTATAAATTTATATTATCATTATATAAGCTATAACTATATTCTATTTATCTATTTTCCACTACTAGCACGCATTTAAATCCAAGTATTGTGAGTTTTATTTGAGTATAACTATTTTATTAGTCTTCCCCTGAGGTTTAATCACTAAATAATTTACCAATAAGTAGTAGGACCATTAATATTAACTATTAAAATCATACTTATATATTTGATACACTGACAATTGGGGGTCTTTCCTTGATTATTGATTATTTAGTATAAGCCTTAGGACATGATTTTTACTTTAGTATAGGTCAAACAAACCAAATATTTGGTTCTGCTGCACATTAGTGTGTCATAATAACTCAGTAATTGCGGAAAAGAACCCTTATAATAATTGTACTACTTTTTTATAATAAAAATTAGATATTTACAGTAGTAACTGTACCCAATATAAACCCAATTTCACTTGGTATTTGGTCACCAATATAACACCCAAATAGATTGGTATTTGGTTAAAGCTTGGTAAGCTAGCTATTCACCCTTATAAAGGTCTAGTTAAACCTATTATTTTATTTTTAACAGATTGTTTTGAAATTTTCTTATATTTTATTTAAATAAATAAAGATATAAATTCAGGGTAAGCTTCAGTGCTTTTATTAGTAATTATATTCTAATACTTTTGTCTACTAATTACCATATAGGTTTTCCCTTATGTAGACATAAAATATTGTTGTTCTAATCAATATGAGTGCTCCCCAGGACAATGTAAGTGAAAAGCCTGCTTATAATACCAGGTCTAAAGCTAATAAAAACATTGCTCCAGGACATAACCATGGAGGGTCAATCATATCCCCAACCAGAGCAAATGAGTATAGAAGAAAAAGATGCCCTCTTAAAATCAATTACAATAAAAAAGATGTCTCCTCCTCTGCAGGATCAGCTGTCCCATCTTGAAAAACAGGTCCTGAAGTTGGAGGAATCAAAGTCATTCATGCTGAAGGAGGTAGAGCAGTTACAGAACAACTGCAAGGCAGGATTCCAACAGATGAATCAAACCTTGGCAGAGCTAAACGGAGGCCAGCCAAGTCAGAAACCCCCTACCCCAGGAGTGTCACATCACTACCAGGATAAAATCCTGGTAGAAAAATGGAGGTGGGATTGGTTCCATCAACAATGGTCCAGTCACAACTGCAACAGGGATCCTCCTCCTCATCAGACTTCCTCAGCTCAACCATACAAAGGAAAGCAAAAACGCCAAAAATAAGGACTGGAACCTATCCCATGGTAAGTAGATTACCCTCTCAGATTGAACACAATACTGATAATTACAATATAGATAATATTATTGATGTCAAATCTGTACAGAGAATTGAGGAGGACTTAAGAAAATTAGGTTTTGATGTAGATACACCTGAATTGTCTTTTGTCAATAACAACAGTACTATTTATAATAATAATACAGTTAATCCTCAGTTGCTACCACTTACTAGTGAGATGAGAAGTTCACAAGATAGTGAGATAATTGAGATGGAATACATGGAGTATTTTAACAATAATCCAACTGTCCATAGAATTGTTTCAGCATTGTGGAATAGAATGAATGATTGTGAGTAACAGACAGTTAAGCTCACAAGTGATACAATTTCATCCTTAACATTGAATATTTCTCAACTGGCAACATGAAATAAAGAGTTAGAGAAAGAAAATTTGTCTCTAACTTTTAAGTATGATTCATTGAGTAATAAATATAGTGAAACTTCAAACAAATTCTGTGAGTTAGAAAAGTTGTATGAAGCACACTTATTGAAAACTGAATCAAGAACTAAGTTATCTTTTGCCCAGACAAATCAGAGGGTCTCTGAGCTGCTACAAAGATTGACTAAAGTTTAGATTGAAACTTCCAATATACTAATGAACCAGGATAATTATAAGTATACTCAGTATAATAATAATCCTTTCATTGGAAAAAATGAATCTCATTCCTTCCCCATCCCACCTTAATTAAAACCATCTTGTGGTAGTTTCAAATCTGAAAATGTAGGTCACAAATCTGTACAGGAGGAAATACAAGACCATTTATCAAGAGTAAATGAGTTATTGAATTTACCTAAGATTAGTGAAATAAAATCCAATCAGAAGAACTGGCCTAAGATAGATCAGTACCCAACTTATGATGGGGAAGCCAGCTCTGATTGGAAACATTTTATTCAAAGAATTGACAACTTGAAATTCTCATATAAGTTACCAGATGAAGAAATAACATCAAAATTAATTTCTTTATTTAAGGATGTTGCTTTATTATAGTTTGAAGCTGTATTAAGTAAGGGTAAAGATTACTCTTGGGCTGAATGGAAACAACTAATTGAAAAATAATTTGGAGGTTTTAAATTCAGGCTCACTCAGCAGAGACTATATGAGAAAACTAGGTACAATCCGTTGAATGGTGACAAACCTATGGTATTTATAATGAATTTGAATAAAATATTAAAAGCCATTGAGCCAAACATGGATCTTAACTTATGGTAAGATAAGATAATATATAAATCACCTATATCTGTCAGAGACATTGTTGGAGCTAGAAAAATTAATGTTACTGAATATTCTGACTTTATTAATATTTGTAATGAAATATTATTAAACCATAAGTATGAAGCAAGGTATACCACTTATAAACAAAATATTGAACCTGTGGAAAATCAGAATTCAAAAACACTTCAGGAGAAGCAGAAAAAACCTACTGCATCTGGAGTACATAAAAAGTATGAAACTAATACTTGTTATAAGTGTAATAAGCCTTGGGTTAAAGGTCACAAATGCGAGAAAAACATAAATATTGTTGAAAATCAACGTGAATCTGAAACTGAAACAGAAAAAAGTAAATATTCAAGTGATTATGACAGCAATATCGCATATAGTGATGAAAATAAAGTCTGTATGTTGGAAGATGATTTGCCCATCTTTGAAAATACAATATTAAATATGGACTCAAATGAATCTTTAATGAGTTTTGAGGCTGCTGAAATCATTAAGGATATACAAGCTGATAACTTAAGAATGACACCTATCACGGTTCCAGCTATCATTTCTGGTGAAAATGTTAATATAATATTGGACACAGGAGCTGCTGGTTCTGTTGTTTCTACTAATACATAACATAAAATTGATAGTGAATATAAGTTAAAGATTGAACCCTTTCAAAGTAAAAATTGGAGAGGTTTTGGATCAGTACTACATCCCATTGGTAGATACAAAGCTGCTGTTTTTATTAAACATCAACATGGTTATGTAAGAGTAACTTGTGAGTTTGTAGTAAAGGATAATACTAACTGTAGTAACTGTTTTATCATTGGAAATGATATTCTGACTAAGTTTTGTGTGAAATTAGACCCTGCTAATAACAATTTTACAATTGGCATGAATGGTAAAAGGAAATTTAAAATAAATTCTTTTAACACAGTCTTACACATTGAGTCAGTGATAAATATTCCGTGTAAAGGAAGAGAATCCAATGAGATGGAACTTCTGGAAACAGAAATTTCAAAACCATCATTTGGCACTCAGATAAGTGAAGCTGAGAAAAATACTATTTTGGACTTAATTAAAGCTTTTCCAATGGCTTTTGCACATGGTAAAAATGAACTTGGCCTTGTAAAAGATCATGAGATGAAAATTAGTTTAACCTGTGATATGGATAATACTCCTGCTAGTCTTAAAAATAAACCATACCCTGCTTCACTAATGAAGAGGAAAGACATAGAGGATAATATTAAGATGTTATTAAAAATGAACATTCTGGAGAAGGTTGAAACTACTCCAAAATATTGTGTAATATCACCAGTTCTAATTTCTTATGAACAAGATAAAGCAAGACTGTGTGGTGATTATAGAGCATTAAATACATATACAGTAGATGATATTTATCCCTTGCCAAGGATTGCCTCTATATATGCTACCCTTAAAGGTGCTAAGTATATAAGTTGCCTAGATGGTAATAAAGGGTACCATCAAATTCCTGTAGAAAAGAATTCACAGAACTTTTTGTTGATAAAAACACATATGGAAATATATAGATATGTCAGAATGCCATTTGGACCAAAAAATGCTCCATCAGTATTTCAGAAGTTAATGGATATAACATTCCATAATGAAATGATTGAGGGATGGTTAATGGTATACATTGATGACATCATAGTTTTCTCTAAAACATATGATGATCACTTAATCCATTTAAAGAAGGTATTTCAGAAAATGGATGAAATAAAAATGACCCTTGCATTGAAAAAATGTAAATTTGGGTTTGAATCTTAAAAGTCCTTGGTCATATTGTATCTGGCTTACAAATATGTGTAGACCAAAATAAGGTGGCTGCAATAAAGAATATTGGCATTCCTCCAAATGTAAAGGATGTACAATCCTTTCTTGGTATGTGTGGTTATTATAGACAATATATAAAAAACCACCAATTAATTGCTGCGCCATTGACCACACTGATAAAGAATTCAGAAGCTTTCATTTGGAATAATGAAAGACAACAGGCTTTTGATAAGTTGAAAGAATGTTTGATGACAAATCCTATCTTGGGATTACCAGATTCCCAATTGCCTTTTGTATTATATACAGATGCAAGTTTTATTGGTCTGGGTGCTGCTTTGCATCAAAAACAACTTATTGAAAGAAAAATTTCAGAAGTAGTAATATGCTATATTTCATGTACTCTGAGAAGTTGTGAATTGAAATATGGTGCTGCTCAACTTGAATTTTTGGCTGTAGTATGGGCTCTTGAAAAGCTACATTATTACCTTGAAGACCAAAAATTTGAGTTAATATCTGACTGTAGTGCAGTTAAGTCACTCTTAAACATGAAAACTCCTAATAGACACATGTTTAGATGGCAATTAGCTGTACAAGAATACGGAGGACAGATGACTATTACACATATAGCAGGAACTTTACACTCTAATGTAGATTTGTTATCTAGAGTACCTCTGCCTAATAATGATGATAATCCTGCCTATGTTCCTGAGACAGAGATTATTAACATTTATGGCATTTATATTTTAGATCTTGAGGATGAATTTATGCAATCAACTTTTGATAATTATGATTCAGATCCTGACTTGTGTAAACTTACTACAATATTAAATGATCTGTCTAATGTTTCAATGAATTTTTTAATAAAAACATTACCAAATAAGTATTAGGAAGCATTAGAAAAAGGAAAATTTTCCATTGAGGATGGTTTTATATATTACAGGAAAAAATTAAGTAATGTAATTGTAATTCCCCCTTCAATGAAGGAGTTAATGTTAAGTATATGTCATGAAGATATATTAGCAGGTCATTTTGACTTTCATAAAACATTAACCAGAGTAAAAAAACACAGCTTGGTGGATTAACATGTCAGATGATGTTCAAAAATATGTTGAGACGTGTGATTCTTGTCAAAAATCTAAAAGATTGACAGGCAAAAGAGCTGGTTTATTACAACAAATTGAGCAACCAAAATCTCCATGGGAAATAGTTAACATGGAATTTTTAACAGGTTTGCCAATAGCAGGGCATAAGAGTTATAACTCCTGCTGGGTAATTGTAGATAAATTAACAAAAATGTGTAAATTTATTCCTACCCACAAAGAGGTTTCTGCAAAGGACTTAGATTTTTTATGGTGGACACAAATTTTAAATATAGCAGGTTTCCCCAAAGCAATAGTTTCAGACAGAGATCCTAAATTTACTTCTGAGTTCTGGACATCACTTATGGATGTTTCAGGGTGTCAATTAAAACTTTCTACAGCACACCATCCACAAACTGATGGGCTAGCAGAAAGAATGATACAAAATTCTGAAGATATGATAAGAAGATATTGTGCTTTTGGTCTTAACTTTAAAGACAATGACAGATTCACGCATGATTGGTTAAACCTTATCCCAAGTTTAGAATTTGCATACAATAGTACAGTACATTCTGTCACTGGCAAAAAGCCATTTGAGTTATGGTTGGGTTATGTACCTAATACCCCTGCTAAAACTCTTAATAAATTACATAGATTGGATATCCATCCAGGCACTAAGTCTTTTCTTCAGATGCAAGATTTATGCATAAAACATGCTCAAGAATGTATAAATAAGGCATTTGAGTATGAGAAGAAAAGATGGGATAAAGCCCATAAAGAACAAACGTTCAAAGAGGGTGATGAAGTCCTTATTTCTACACTACATTTCAATTTAAATGGTAATGTTAAATTGAAAGATCTGTTCATTGGAACATTTGTATAGAAAAAGATGGTTGGTAACAATGCTGTTGAATTTATTCTATATGCACCATATGATAGAAAACATCCAGTATTTCCTATATCTCTCATAAAACCATACCATTCTAATTATACTGCTCTATTTCCAAGAAGATCAGGGAGGCATAAAAAGCAACCTGAAGAAATAGTTGAAAAGGCAGAAATTGAAAGATACTTAAAAGGTGACACCTTACAAAAGAAAAGGGGGTGGAGTATCTGTTAAGATTTAAAAATAAATCAAGTGAATATGACCAGTGGATTCCAGAAAATGAAATCTCTGATCTTAAAAATCTCTTGAAAAAATTTAAATCCAAATAATACGGTTTATTCAGTATATGTATTATAGAAAATTTAAAAATTATTTTTCTATTCACTCCTTACTTTTAATTAAAATGTCTTAACATTTTTTTTATTGTTTTTTTTTGGGTGAGGGAGTTTCAGCCTAGATATCCCTAGTACTGAATATTTCTTATGTTTAAAATAAGATAACCTTAATTACATTAAGCTTATATCTTAAAAATAAGGTTAAAAAACTTATATATATGATTATAATACATATATATATAATTATTACACTATTATTTAACTTATAGTAGTTTAAATAGCTTATCCATAGACTAATAATACTTATTAAAATGTTAATGGAGTCATAATATACTTATCTTAAGTGGTATTAAGTAATTATAGACATACATAAGCTTATATGTATACATAAATCTCATATTCAGTGAAATATGCAGTATATTATGTATATTTAGGTCTATAAGTGGGTTTTAACCTCTTAATAGCCTATAAACTTTGTTTTTCTGCTTATTTTGGTTCATCTGGACGTAATAAGTGGATTCACAAGGCCTACAGAAGCATAGACATCTATATCAGGCGCATACACTCAGTTTGGACAACTTAATCTGCTTCCTTGGATGGATTTTTATGGATTTATGGGTTGGGAGATCAGTTCTGGGTTAATATGGATTCTTGGGGATGTTATTGGGGGCTTGGAAATTTAATTTGTTTCCTTTATATGCTTTGGGGTTCATTTTATTCCTTTTGGATGAGTTATTTTACCTGTTTCTTTATGGTATCTGCTTTTATCTGGATTTTCTATTTATGTTATGGGTCTGTGTTATCATTAATTGTGATGGAGGGTCCTTACTGGAGGTCTTGGTGTTGAATCTGCTTGAAGTGGACGCCATTGGGAGGTGATGGGCCCTCACAGTGCTGTAATTTCCGGAGATAGCAGTGACATCATCTGGATTGAAGGTCTGTGCACTCCAGTGGATTTTGGTATAAGTAAGGGGGAATTTAACGGGTTATTGGACATAACTTACTTATTACAAATCAATTAAACACTATTACACAATTATTATCATTTAGAAATATATTATAAAGCATTTATAAATTGATATTATCATTATATACGCTATAACTATATTCTATTTATCTATTTTCCACCACTAGCACACATTTAAATCCAAGTATTGTGAGTTTTATTTGAGTATAACTATTTTATTAGTCTTCCCCTGAGGTTTAATCACTAAATCATTTATCAATAAGTAGTTGGACCATTAATATTAACTATTAAAATCATACTTATATACTAGATACACTGACACCACCAGTGATCCACCACCATTCCAAAGAAACCAAAGATTAAGGAACCAGTCCGTGCCAGTTTAAAGTTGTAGAGGACTAAAAACCTGAATGAAAAAAACCGAACTAGAATTCAACTAAGAAAAACAAAAGACTTGAAACAGACATTCTGGGGTAACTGTTCTACAGAGAAGCCAGCTCATCAGTTACCCCCACACTTGCCAGAATTAAATCTAGAAGCCCCTCCCCCTGGGTGCCTTCTAACAAAAACAAACATCCAACACATTAAATAAAAAATTCATCATTAATGAAGATTCCAGCACATGAAGGCCAAATATAAACCAGTTTAAAGTCATAGAGGACTAAAAACCTGTGAAAAGAAACCAATACTAGGGTTCAACCAAATTAAGAAAAAGGGTTGAAAACAGACAATCAGGGGTAACTGTTGATAGAGCAGGCAGCCCATCAGTTACCCTCACACTTTTGAAAATCAATGCTAGAAGCCCCACCCTTGGGTACCTTCTAACAAAAGAAATTTCCAACACCAAAGTTGACCAAAAAAAAAAGCAATAATTGAATAAATGTTCCCATGATCTATAAACCAAAATTATAATCATCCACAAAATCATAGAGCCATGATCCCAGTTCCCAAAAGAATTAAGCATTTAACCTCTTGCTGGAGGTAAAAGAAAACTAATTTTTCTTTTCTTTTCTTTTATCTTTATTTATCTTTTTCCATTTTAGCAATTTTTTTTTAATATTTTATCATTAATTGATAATTTATATTGATCCCAAACCTTTTCGAAAGATCTTTGAACATAAAGAGACTGATAAATAGACTAAAACCAAAAACAACCAGACTAAAGGCAGAAAAAAATGGATCCTGAAGAGCCAAAAACACAAAGAAAAGAACAAATAAGTAGTTTATCATTATTTCAGAGGATTCAAGCTCTTGAAATCTCCTGGTTGAACCTAATAAGCTTGCCTCCAGGGCTGAAAAACCCTAAGCCTATTATTAAATTCTGATATCCCATAATCAGACCTCTAAAAAAAATCCCCATTCTTCTCCATACACTGACTTTACTACCAATTTCAATCCCAGTTTCCAGAAACTCTGCACCTTTGAGATTGAAGGAGCAGTCACCACATCTTTAATTTCTCTACAATGGGAATCCAAAATGACCTCCTCCATGTAAGGGAAATTCAATTTATTAATAATTTCACCCTAAAACCTACAAAAACCTTCTCCATTTGAGTGAAGCAGCTGAGAATCTACTGACTCTAACTCCAAATAATCCATCACAAAATTGTTCAGAGATTTCAAAAATTCCTCCAAAATAGGACCCAGAACACTAAAAGAATTATCTTCCCCCAAGCAACCATCTTTTGATCTTGAGGAAACCAACTTGGAATTAAATTCCTCCAACAGAATTACACCCAGAACATAATCTTTCTGAACATCCAAGCTTCCAATAGAGAGATCCTCACCACTACTTCCATTTTCTGAACTTGAAAGTACCAATTGAGAATCTTTTTTATGAAGATCCAAATAATCCAGTGAAGAGTTATTGTGAGAATCCAAAAATTCCTCTAGAATAGAATCCATAGCTTCAAAAAAAAAATCCTCCTCCAAGCATACATCTTCTGGTATTGAAGGAGCCACCTGAAAATAATCTTCCTCTAGGAGTAATAGATCCATGACTGACTCTTTCTGGCCATAAAAAAATTCAACAGAAACTTCGTTATCCAAACAGCCTTCATCAGAACATGAAGAAACTATTTTATCATGAACAGCCAAGTTTTCTTTCCCACAGAGCTCATCCACCTTTGAAGAGTTACACTGATCATCTAGTGTGTACATATTCAAAACATTCTGTGAATCACATTCTTGAGATCTTATGAAATCTGGTGTTAAAGATATACCAATTCCTGAAACATCACAGAAATCACCATCTTCATGAGCAGGTGATTCCAAAATTTCCACTATAGCTAAATCTTCAGCTTCATCTTCCTGAAAATTTCCATTGATTAAATTTTCATTTTCAGGTTCCACCTCTTTAGCAACCAGGTTTTCCAGATGCTCCCAGAAAGCTTTCTTCAAAACACCCATAATAGGAATCCTACTCTCTCCATTTAGAAGTGTCTTCATCAGGCCAGAAGTTGACAGAAATTCCTGAACCTCCTTTCTGACCTCCAGACCCATTGCACTCCAAAATACATACTTGTATTCCACTTCATGAGAAAACATGACATTATCCACCAGATAATCCAAAACCTCTTCAAATTCCACCATAAATTAACCATACTGCACCAGAGAGGTTACACCACCATCCATTTTCCATTTCTTAGCAATCCCATAAAGATAATTCATTGAAAACACAGTGGGCCACCTCCTGATCATCTCCACATTTAACTTCCCCCAATCCTGACTCCTTTATCTATCCATCCTAAGAAATTCCTTCACCATCTTTCTATCATCAATGAAGAATATCACCTGCTTCACCCTATCCAAATCTGATGCTCCATCCACATCAGAAGCAGCATCAAAGTTCCCCAAAAATAACCTTTCCTCCTCTCCAAAACAGATATGCCCTTTCCATGACTTGATCCTGACCATCCTAGCTATAGCCAGTTACACCTCCAGACTTTCCACCAGAGACATCCTAGATTCCCCCCAATAGCCACCAAGGATAGCCAAAGTCCCCCCAATAGCCTTCAAAGCCTAGGAGGGACCAGATCCAACAAAAGAGAAGACCCCTAGACCAACCACAGAGAAATACAGCACCAATAAAATTCAAAACCCACAAAAAGGACCACCAAAGATATCCTAGACCAACAGAAAGTCCACCAAAGAAGAGAGTCCAAAGGTAAAAGAGATTCCAAAAGTTATTAAATTCTCACCCCACATTGGGTGTCTGAAAAGTAGACAATTGTATGGTACTAGCTATAGGCCTTGGCCAAGGGATTTGGAGAAAAACTAGAGAGAAAAACCCCTATCCCTTTGAGAAATACCAGGTGAGATTGATTTGCTACATAAAATTGGAGTCTGTTACAATACCCCTTCCAACACACTTCTTGACTGCTTAAAAATTCAAGACAGTAGACTAGATAGACCACAGACAAAAGAAAACCTGAAATTCAGAAAGATCCACACCAGAAAACCAAAATAATGTGCACTTGTTGCACAGAAAATGGCAATAATACTTGATGCAGGTTGCAAAGATACACCAGAAAACCAGTTGCCAAAGTCAAGTTAAATGAAGAACTCACCTTGCAACAAACACAGCCAATTGTGGCCAAAAAACAGTAAAAACTGAGTGAGAAACAGTTCCCTAATTACCAGATGGTTGTATGATAATTAAAGTTGCCCCAAAATGTCTTATTCAGTATGTACACACAGACCACCATCTAAAAAATCCATGCACAGCAACAAATTTGGCCCTTTTGACAGCTAAATTGAATAAAAACCCTCCAGAAATGCTCCCCAGCGTTCTATAACTGAGGCAGGTGGGCCGCCTGCCTAAAGGCAGCTGGACCTCCCTGAAGCCAGAAAACCACTAAAAACAACTAAAAACCAGAAAACAACAAAAAACAACAGAAAACAACAGAAAACACCTTAAACCTTAAAATATGCTAAAAAATCATCAGGGCATAAATCATGAAGAAAAACCAGGGCTATCTAATTACACTAAGAATTTAACCCTAAGACTTAATTTTAGCCCATAAAACACAAAAAACAAACTTAAACAGTTATATTAAAAAATGAAAAGTGACCAAAAGTGCCCTTAAAACTTAGAATATAAAAAATATCATCAAACCATAAAATATAGAGAAAATCCAGAGCTATTCAAGGATAATAACCTCATCCATTTAGCTTCAATATTCATCCCATGAATCCAGAAAAACAACATAAACAGAAATCAATGCCATTTTAGACATCACCAAACCATACCAAATTACACAACAAAGGCCCCAGCCAATGTTGGATGACCACATCAGGTGTTTTTTTATTTTCTCTTTTTTTTCCTTGTCTTTTTCATTTGCATTTTCCTTTCCATTTTCCTTTTCATTTTCATTTTCATTTTCATTTACATTTACATTTTCATTCTCATTTTCATTTCTATTTTCATTTTCATTTAGATTTTCATTTTTATTTACATTTTTATTTTCATTTTCATTATTATTTTCATTTTTATTTTCATTTTCATTTATATTTTTATTTATAATTTTTATTTACATTTACATTTTAATTTTAATTTAATTTTAATTTTCATTTTCATTTACATTTACATTTTAATTTTTCTTTTCATTTTCATTTTTATTATTATTTTCATTTTCATAATTAGTTTTATTTTCATTTTCATTTCCATGGTATGTGAACCCAATAAGTTTTCATCTTTAGAGCCAATTTTTTAATACCCAGCTAATGCTTAACTTGGATATATAAATTCTGAGAGTTTGAATGAGTAAGTTTTTATAAGTTAAGATTAAAATTAATGCAAAAGATAAAAAAAAAAATCAAGTGGCAGGTTTGTATCCTCCACTGTCACTGGACAACCTATGCACAAGGTTGAGGATGATCCCAAAGTAAGTGAGATAAAAGTAAGAGTGGAATTACAACTTTGAAGAAGTGGGTTGAAGAAAGGTCTAAGTAATTATTAATAGTTCAAGATAATCTTTGAAGAATAATTAATGTATAAGGTAAGGACACTAACTATCATGGTAAATCTCACAAAGGGTGCAACTTAATAATCAAAGGGAAGATTTAAGTAGTTAGGATTTAATAAAATTGATTATTAAGAAAGAAAAGGAAAATTATAATAATAGCCTGATAAGAGTTTGACTACTATCACAAATATATTTTTATAATTTAATTCTAAAGAACATTGAACCAAAGTAACCCCCCTTTAAATATTCTATTCCTCCTTGCACTGACCCATTAACAAACCAGCCACTATATTACTCACAGACCCATTTAATCCACTGGGCTTCCCAGTTACCAATCATCTAACCTTATAACCCTTCTTTCCTGTTCCTATTTCCCAGGCCTCCTCATTACCCTCAGACCCACAATTACCCCCTTTTGAATATTGCCTCAACCTTAGCACTAGACCGGGCATAGGTTGCTTATGTTTGAAAAGTATAAGTGTCTTTAATTTTAGGATATTTTTAAAGTTTGAATAGTGCAGCTAATTTGAGAACACAATGGAATGTAATCTCCCCATGGTTGCTATTTGCACATTGCTAGTGGGGTTAGAGCTTGAATAATGGGGTAGTTGAGGTACTTTTGCTTCAAGTTTCACACAACACATGACATCCCTCCACTTTACATCTTTTGAAAGAAAACAACTTGGTCAATTTCCAGTTGCCCAGAAATTAAAAGTATATACAATAGGGGGTTTCAACCATTAACATATAAACCATTAAAACACATCACAAACTTAGTCCCAAATAAATCATTTTACTTGAAGTACATCTGCCCAGGACATGTGTAGTTGAGTGGTGTTTGTACCTCAACACCCCCTTTTTTTGGGGACATCTACACCATTCACACACTCCATCCCCTTATTATAATTAGTCAGCACCTGGTAGACACACACTTATATCTTAGCACAAAAGTAGGGAGTATTTGACCTCATGTTTGAGACCCCTAAGCCCATGTCTGACATTTGTCATGGCGTCTTGGAATGAAGCTTTGTGGCTGAAGTCCGTCAGGCGGATATGCTAATGTTTGTGATCCCCTAATAGTCAATTTGTATCGGTATTCCACAAGTCCATGTCATAGGTGTCATCGGTTTTTAATTACATGACTATATATACAGAACATAACTGTTTTGTGAATCAAGAAAAATTATAGTAAAAAGATTTTGCACTCAATAGTGCAAATATTTATATTAGCAAGTTCATCCACCATGAAAAATCTTTCACTTATTCATGAACAAATAGATATTTTGAACTGGATGACTAGGTTACAGCTTTCATGGATATCTTTCTTTATTCAAATTCGGAAGTCCACTCTGCTGTGTTGACACCAGGTGTCATATATATATTGGATATTTTTGAGTCTGATGATTGTCCAGAAGAGATTGAATTAAGGCTGTATAGGATTCAGCCGAATCCAGACCACCTGGTTGCCAACGGCAACACACAAAATCTCGATATCTTTACCTACAGGCTGCCATGCAAAATCACATACTCTAGCTTTCGAAGAGACTCTAGATGGCGGAAACTGAATCCTGCGGGGCGCTTGAATGGAATAGAAATAGATTAAGTTAGATTTAAATTGGAGATAAATTATTTTGAAAAACCTTACATTGTGGAAAAGCAGTATTAAATACTCTAATTGCGCCCATCGAATTTGCGTTAGGACAACTAGATGCCAAGGCAAAAACTTGAGGGCTGGTTGGACACCACCTGTTACGCCCAGGAATCGCAATGAACAAGGAATGAACCAAGTTAAATTAAATTATAGAATAACCATGATCTACGTGAGAAAGTCTTTCTCTCAAGCAAGAGCTGGAAATTCAACAGTACGAACCTAAATATCTTGCCTGCAAAGTCTCCTCTCCAGGCTTCACCAATGGCGGTCGGGCCTCCAGCAGGGGCTAAGCCAAGGTCCCAAATTGCCCACTGATTGCCTTTGACAGCACCAAAGACATCTGGATCATCTTTTTTCCAATCGGCTGATCCAAAAAGAGGATCAACTTCCCCCATAGCTGCTGTGATGCCCTTTGGATCAATCAGACACACAATCATAGGATATTTAGGATTTATCCAGTCGAACAGTTTAATGGATCCTTTACCATCGTATATCATGAGTCGGCTGTTTGCAGAAGGGTGAAACCTAAGAGAGAAAACACCGGCATCCAATCGACATATCTTTGATGCTTTTGGTTCTGCCACAGAGGAGATATTCCAGAGCAGGACAAGACCATCTTGCGAAGCAGAAGCGGCGAAGTGATTGTATCCAGGCGTGGAACACCAAGCAAGCGCGGTGATGGGAGCACTGTGGGCAGGGGAAAGTTTGATGATGTTTTTTTGGGGAACATTATCATTGGAAAGAGTGTAAGACAAGAGTCTGAGGTGATGATCCACGCATCCAACGATGATTCTGACAAAAGGAACGGAGAGCCATAGATGAGCGACAGGTCATGAAGAAGACGAGATGGAGAGAACAGACTGAAGGGAGACGTTGGAGAGAATCTTATCTTGGATTTGGTCTCGAGTGGGGCCCCAGGCGATTGCGGTTACACGGGCGGGGAGGGAGAAGTCCGTGAGAGTGGATGGGGCGTAGTCAAGAGCTACTTTAATAACTTTGAGGGAGGTGCTGGTGCCTGGCTGGCGGGAAGGCTCAGCTGGGACACTTTGGCCAACAAACGGTCAGGAAGACGCGACCTACCGAGCGCAATAAGATTTGCCGAAGATTCCGACCAGCTGAGCACATTTGCTGTCTGCGCACCAAGATTGAGTTGCGAAACAATCGTGCACATTGTCGTTGGCTGTGTCTTGGCACTCGCGTCTCGCTTCTCGCTTGTCAGATGGCTCGGCATGATCCCTTTGCATATCCATTCCCCAAAGGATTGTGCACTTTCATCGCTGAAGTTGTAGAGCAGCTAGTACAATCCACATCAAGATCTTTATCTTTCATCCCCTCTCTTCCATTGCAGTTCTCTTTCAAATGTTTCTTTTTTTTAAACAAAAATTTCTTTACTTCCATAATTTCTTTTTTTCAACTTTTTTATTTAAAGTAATAATGTTTTGTGCTCTAGCTTTTTACTAATCTTCTTTTTATTTGGTTCTGATTCCTGATCTTTGATCAGCAGTTTTGAGGGTCTGACACAATAATGACTTACAGACATGATCAACCCATCAGTTTTTGTTTATATGGCTAGACCCTTAATCTGTGGGAAAGTCTTCACCTAGATGTGGATTCTCAAGTCAAGCGGGTTGATATGTTGAGAGTAACTGAAAACACAGAAAGTGGTGTATACAACTTTCTACCCACTTTACGACCTGCGCAAAGATAGTTTGTTATCTCTCCTTTTTTTCTCAATCCACTTCTATTACCCTGCCATGCAACTTGGGCTGAAAATTACTAAATATTTTTAATAATTTTAATTTGGAAGTCAAATAGCCATTTCTAAACTATCATTCTAATCTTTTTTACACCTTATACATATTTTCCCGTTAAACCAAATTACTTTACATCATTTTTTATTAAAACAAAACCACGCACACCTGGGACCAATATTTCAATTTAATGTTTTAATTCTAATCAATTTTTAGACCTTAATTTCACACTCGATGATTTTCAAGATCTGAAGAGGCAAGTTGACACATACGTCTAGGATATCTGGGAAAAAGAAGTCAAATTCTAATAATGTTATAGTGAAAAGCTGGGATTAAATGAGTGTGTCTACGTATTTTATTTTATTTTCTTCTGATGGAAACGCAAAGTATTTTTCTGTTTTTGCTTCAAATATTTCATAATTCAAATTAATTATATATTATTTTTTTTTTTATAAATTGAAACCAATTGATTTACTCTTGGCGAGCAAAAAAGAAACCCAAACACACTGAATAAATAAAGGGTATCAAATATGACAAGTAGTCCATTAGAAAATACCATGTTTTCTCATCGAACTCATCGTTTATGAACTTTTAATTCAACCATTTTAAACTCCTAAGCATCTCCCTTTTACTGACTAAAAATTAAGTTGATCTCAATGTTTTTATGGCAAAAAATGAGTTTGATGATGCATTGGCATATTTAATATATTTGATACATCCTAATGTGCACGTTCCACTTTAAACATTCAAATTCTTTTAAGAGCTAAAAATTTGTCTAGCTCCTTCTAAAATCAATTTACAATGTCTTAGGTTTGATTAAATGTCATTCGAGTAAGAAGCCGATCCAACTGAGGGTCTGGAACTGGTGTTGGAGATCCAATATAAAGATTGGAAAATTTGATTGACCCGACAAGTGAAGAATAATGGGTCACTGAAGTGTAAATCAGAAATGGTTTAAGAGATGCTTTTTAACGAGGAGGAATCAAATTCAATCAATCTTGACCCTTGCAATCGCCTGATTTCTTTTTTAAATTCCTTTTAGCTATTGGAATCGCATACATTTTGGGCTTATTTTTTGCGCATAGTGCCAACGAAAACAGCTAAATCTATAATTAGTTTTTAGTTATGTAGCAATGAATTTGAATATATATTTATATTACATAGCAAGTTGTCTATGTATAAGCTTGTCAGAACTAAACCACAAATAGCACTCAAGATAATACTGATCTAAATAAAAATTATGAGTGAAAATTATATAAGGAAATAATATTTATTTAAAATAAGATAAGGTAAATGAACCACTTTCACAGATTAATCCCAATGAAGAGGCTGAGATTACTCAGCGTGAACAGCCTGGAAACAGCAGTTTTGATCTAACTTTTTTATCTGGATAGCGCAAAACTTTTGATATCGCCCCTGGATTCCTCAGAAATAAAGATGTTTCACCAATCTGTTTCAAATTTTCAAGGGATGAAATGTATATTGGGACTTGAAAATTTGCCAAATTAGAGCTTGTATGCTATGTTCACCTCAATATATTGTGATTCTATTTAAAGCATGGTAATGTTTGTCAGTTTTGGCTCAGATATGTGCGATTGATTAAATGAGGAAGCAGTTTTATTTAAGATTTAATGTTATAACTTTAAAGAGTAACCAGGCGATTTGTTAAATTGGATACAGGAAATGGCGTATTAATATCTGTTCAAGACTGGTGGTTTGCTTTTGGTACATTGCCACCTTCAACACTATTTACTTATTTATTTATTATCTTAGGATCCTTCGTCCATCGGGCATGAAATTAGAAACTACTAGTTAAAGGGAGACAAATAATTAATACACGAGCCAAGAAAACTAATAAAATATCTTAAAGAAAAGAAAAAAAAAAGGAAGGGAGAGTACGAAATACAAAAGAACATGATGCAACATTGATAAATGAGGGAATCGGTGTAGAAGGTTGAATAATTTTGGATTGGTTAGTAAAACGGTATTAGAAAATGTGCTTCGAAGTTGACTACGCCATTCTAATAACACCGCCCGTTAGCTTAAAATTTCTGGGCAGGTAGTGAGGAACTTAATTACTGTTATCAGAGGTCTAGGGACACAAGATGAGCACCAATCCTCTTTGGCGCAAATTTCAACATTTTAAAACTTAAAACATAGTTGTGAAAAAAATAAAATAAAATCCTAGCATGAAATTGTTTCCCTTATCACACTTGCGTTTTAGCCAGTGAGGAATATTAATCAGCCCTTGACAACTGATAAGATTTTTCAACATTGATAAATCGTCGATCAACGATTTTCCCGTCATCTAATTGCAAGTAGGATGAAAACCCACTTCAACGTAGTCGAGTGTCAGAAAAAAAAAAAAAAACGTTGAGAGCTTTTTTGAAGTCTAGATTAAAAATTTCTGGACTATATGATGACACTTTTTGTTTCATGCCCAACTAGGCGCGTGATCCTAAAAAATAAATAAGTAAATGATGGCACTTTTCAGATGTGACTTTATATGTAAGTACCATACATACATGGTATCGCACCACAAAGAATAGACTGGCATCTCCTAGCAACGGCTTGTCCCTCATTGAACTACTATAGTTCGTCCGGGCATTTATACTTGTTTACAAGCCTTTTTTTTCACTTCTTTTTTTTGGTGGAATAAGATTTAAAGGCTTCCACGGAAGTTTTCCGGTGCAATTAATCATTTTTGATAAATTTGGTTGCTTTACTAGGTTAAAGCAAGAAATGTTGAAACTCATTTTTTCACATCATGTTAGACAATGTAAATTAATCGACTCTTTGTTGTGGAAAAAAATGGTTTTGAGTATTATTTATTGCGTTATGTTTTTGACTTGTTTATCACCGCGTTTAACGAGTGAGGCTGAGATTGCAGTAAAAGTACCTACTCGTAACTTTGAAGAATATTCATTTGAAAAAGGTACAAGAAAAGAGGAGATATGTTTAACACTTCTCTCTAACGTGGACTAGAGGGCTGATTTAACTATTTGATTTTCGGACTGAATGAACATTAATACGTATTGACAGGTAAGCAATTTTATAAGAAAGAAAACGCATGGTAATGTTGGATGATCTGCTTCCACAAAGACACTTTTTCCCATGCCCATAAAAATTTATTCTAATGTTTTTCTGATGTATCAATATGTTTTGGGCTTTAAAATTTTAATTTAATATAAATTTACGATATTAATATAAATTATACGATATCAAGGCCTCAAGTTGATTGATGTAAATGAAGATGTAAAAATACGTCTTTTCCCACCATATATCTCTCGACGTAGGTCTTACTTTTTTGAGAGAGTTTGGTATGTCATATAAACTGAGATGATTGACAACTTTCCAAAATATAATAGGCGAATATACCAAACGTTTATATAACTTGAACAAGCTCACCATGGGATCAGGTATTTGAAATTCGCTTACATTGGAGACATATTTGAATTCGCCTTATGACTAACAAATCCTAACTTTAGAGCCGAAAATTTCATCCAGTAAAAAATTAATAAAAGGTAAATAGATGTTTGAGAGATTTCTTGTGAAATAGTCACCTGTGTATTATTGAAATTGTTGCAATACTCTGAGGAATGGGTCTTGATATTATTCTTGGATTTGTGGGTAAATTGTGGAGTGGGTTGAATATTTTTTGTTGGTAAATTGATATGAATCGGCTTCTTGCTTCTTTGCAGGATTGTTTTCTTGTATTTCGCTACTATTAACTCTTGATGTATTCCTTTCTTTCACCTTATATTAATTTCCTTTCTATCTTGTGAATGAAAAAAATTGGGAATATTCATTTTGGTGGATAAAATCTACGGTAGAATTTCTTTAACAACTTTGAATGTTCATTATAAACTCAAGATAGATCACAGATATATTAGGGGGTGTCAGTTCTGGCAAATCCGCACTTACAAATCCACACTTAAATTTGACCAAATCCGCACTTAAATAAGTGCGGATTTCCAAAACACACTAGCCCCAATACTGGTGGATTTCAAAATGAAATAAGTCACTTATTTCACTCAAATCCGCACTTTCTCAACCAAAAGTGCTGATTTCACCATCAAGTCCCATTTCACTGATTTGTCAGCATCATCCCATTCATACGCAGCACTCCGCAGCATAACACTTCATAACTCAAAACATCGTACATCACTTACATCTTCATATCATATCATATAAGAGTCATGCCTTCCTCACTTTCAAATCGTGATAAATTACATAAAGCAATGACTTTCATGGCGCTTGAACTGCTCTTGGACTCTGATTCCGATTCTGATCTAGAAGAAGATTTTGTCGTTTTATCAAAAATGGCCAGGAAACGTTACCTTCTTCCCAGAAAGCCTCAAGTACTTCATACCCCCAAGTACACCATCCAAACACTTCTTAGCCTATCTACACCCAGTTTTAGACAGCTGTTCAGGACTTCTCAGGAATGTTTCCTTAAATTGCTTGAGCTTATTCAGGATCATCCCATATTTCACAATAATTCTCAAAAAGAACAACGACATCCTTCAATTCAATTGGCCATCACACTATGTCGTTTGGGTTCAAATGGTAATGGAGCCACTTTGAAACGTTTAGAAAATGTCTTTGATTTAGGGTATGGTTCAGTTAACACTTATACCAAACAATGTATCACTGCCATCAACTCCTTGTAATCTCAACTTCTCACCTGGCCAACAAAAGAAGAGCGACTTGAATCATTTCAGGTTATGTAAGCAGAGGGCTTCCCAGGATGTATTGGTTTTGGTGATGGTACTACTATTCCTTTGAGTCAAAAACCTGCTCATGGTGGAAACAATTACTTTGATGGAAAAAAAGGTGGCTTATTTTTAATTCCTTTCTTTCTTTTTTCTTTCATACTAACACATGCAACTATATCTTCTCTATAGATATTCAATTTCAATTCAGCTTATATGTGATGTGAACAAAAAATTTATATCTTTCTTTGCTGGCTATCCTGGTTCATGTCATGACTCCTACATCTTTCAAAGAATGCAAATTTTAAAAGAACCTAAAAAATTTTTCAATGAAGATAAGTATCTTCTTGCATATTCTGCTTATGTGAATGGAAAGTATGTACTTCTTTCTTTTTGGGGAGAAGCATCTGAAGACAGTCAAAATTCCAAGTTCAACAATCATTTGGCAAAGTCAAGAGTTTGTATTGAACATTCTATTGGAATATTGAAAGGTTGTTTTTCAAGTTTAAGGGAATTAAGAAGTCCTATTAGAAATAGGTCCAAAATGGAGGCAGTGATCAAATGGATTCTGCGTTGCAATATACTTCATAGCCTACTCACTGACCTCAACAATCAATGGTTAGAGTTGTATGAAGATGAACAAGTTGAAACACCTCCCACTATATCCAACACTTCTATTTCTCAAACAAATAGGATATAGGAAAAAATTCTTCCAATCACACCAGCACATTGGGAGATTTAGTGATTTGTTCTTAAATTATTATGATTTTCATTTAATTTTTATCTACTATTAATCTTTCTTCTCACTAGTATACACTCCATCATTATGCCAATAATACTCTAACTTCTCAAAATAAAATCATTACAATTGTTTTTCATACTCTTCAAATGATCAAGTTGTGTGTATTATTCTCTTTTTTTTTGTAATTTTATGGTTTCATATTGACTTTTATTTTGAATTTTCAGTGAAATTCACTTTTTCTCTGTCTCTTTTGTTTTTGGTCACCAACTCAACATGAAATCACATATTGTCAGCTATCACATAATTTTTCAGTCATTCTTCTTTTTTTTTATCCCTCATATCCATTTCCTCCTCTCCTCAAATATCCCTCAAATAATTGGAAGTCAAATTGTTTTCTCATCTCATCTCTCCAGATAGGTAATTTTAATTGTTTCTTTTGATTTTTAATTTGGTAATTATAATTTTTTTTGTTTTTTTTTTCTGTTTTCTATTTTCTTTTTTTTTTTGAAAGTGGTTCTTTTTTGGTTTTTCAAGGTTAAATTAACTCTTTTTTTTGTTCTTTCTCTCCCTTTTTCTCTTTTTTTTTACTCTCCATAATCCCCTCTTTATCTCTCCTTGGACTGGTCATTATCCCACCTTTCCCCCCTCCTTGGTGTCCTCATTCCAGCCTTTCCCTTCTCTTTGGCTTCCTCTAACCCCCTTTCCTTCCTCCTTGGCTGCCTCAAACCCCCCTTTAATCCCCCCCTATTACTCCCTCAAACCCCCCTTTTCCTCCCCCCTATTAGTCCCTCAAACCCCCCCCCCTACACCCACTTCAAATATCCCCTATATCCACCTCAAACTATCCCTATACCTGCGTCAAACACCCCCAACCCCCTCAAATCCCTCCCTCAAACTACCCCTACACCTGCTTCAAACCCCCCCCTTAAACTACCCCTACACATGCTTCAAACCCTCCCTATAGCCTCCCTTTACGCCACTGAAAATCCCCCTTACCCCCTCCTCCCTACTTATTTATTAATGAATGATTTATAAAAATAATTTTTTATCAAATGAATAGGCTTGGGGGGGTTAAACAATGGTTTTGAAGGGGGTCTAGGGGTGGTTTAATGGGGGGGTTTAAGGGGGTTTGGATGTGTTTCAGGAGGTTTTTTGAAGAGGTTTGAGGGGGGGGGGGGGTTGAAGCATGTGTAGAGGGAGATTGAGGGGGTTATTGAAGGCAGTTATAGGGGGGCATTGAGGGGCTTTTGGAGAGGGTTTGGGGTGGTCTTTTGGGGTGGTTTGGAGAGGTTTTGGGGGATTTTGGAGAGGGGTTGGGGGGTGTGTTGGGGGCTGTTTTGGAGAGGATTTGGGGGGTTGAGGGTAGTTTTAAATAGGCTTTAGAGAAGCTTTACAAGAGAGGAAAGGGGAATAATGAGCAAGAAATGAAAACATTAACAAAAAAGTTATACAGGGATCAATGATGGAGCAATTGAAATATTGACAGAAAAGTATTATTAACATTTAATTTTTTTTTCTTTTTTTGTTTTTTGTCCATAATTAACCAATTAAAACTTGTCAAATTGAAGTAAAGTAATAAATATTCTTATTTATTATTTTATTAAAAACTTTAGGGTTATTTAATTTAAATTGTGTGAGTTTTTAATTATTTTTAAAAAAATATTTTGACTTTTTTTTGACCAGTAAAACTTTATTTCTTATAAGAAAATGTCTGTTTATTCTAGTTAAAGCCTTACTCCTCTATCTTCATTATTATCCCTATTATCTTCTTTTTCAATTTCTACTTCATTTCAATCATCAAAAAAAAAAAATTCAGAAAAATTGTCAAAAAAGGAAAATTTGTCCAAAAAAATTTCTGAAAAAATAAAATCTGTTTCTTTTGAATCAGACCTTACTTCTCTATCTTCAACATTATCTTCTTTATCATTTTCTTCAATTTATATATCATTTCAATAATCAAAAAAAAAAATTCAGAAAAATTGTCAAAAAAGGAAACTTTGGCCAATAAAATTTCTGAAAAAATAAAATCTGTTTCTTCTGATTGAAGCCTTACACCATTTATCTTCATCATTATCTTTTTTATCATCTTCAATTTCTACTTCAATTCAATCTTCTTCAAAACCCTCAAAAATAAAAAATGATGATCAATCTTATCAAAAAAAAAAAAGAATTATCAAAAAAGTTTACTTGAATATTTTATTTGGGAATATATCAAACATCAAGTATTATAAAACTAAAATTGATAAAAAAATAAATATTCCAAGAATTTACCTGAAGATATTGAATATCTAACAAAATTTGGAGGGGATGAAGTTAAGGCTGTAATCAGTAATACTTTCGAACCTCAATTTATTTACAAAAATCATTCATTTGATGGACTTAAAGATGAATACTTTCTTCAACTATCTTATCTCATTACAACACTATATCAAATGGCTTTGTTCTGCTCTCCAATAAGGAATAAGAATTTTCTTTCTGGTATCATGATTGGTTTTGGATGGAGACCAGGATTTATTAAAGGTTATTCTCTTGGTAATTATAATAATATTTACTGATTCATTCTTAATATATCTCACTCATTTTAATTCTATACGTATCTATTCTTTTCTGAGAAATTTATCTAAAGAAGAAATAGATAATAATTTTTTAAAATGGGACTCTTTACCTTCCTTTAATTCTGTTCTTTCTCTTTGACTTAAAAAACTCTGTAATAAATCTTTTCAAAAAAATCACAAACTTACAACCCAAGTCAGAATTTTATATTGGTGTGACTCAGAGTGGGAAAAAATTATCAATGAGTATCTATTGTTTTGAAATGTTATAATTACCCATTCTGGATTTCATAACAAGATACATACCAATTCAAATGATGCAAATGATCTTACTTTGGGGATCTTTTCTTATATCAATCCTATTATTGGAAAACATTTAGATTACTTTGCTCGTTTTAGAAATGCAAATTTGTGGTGATATGATAACATTATGTTGGTGATGAGGATTTTGGATCAAGTGTTGGTATTATTTTACAATCTGTAATTCCAAAGGTACAATATTTTAGAGTCCAATAAGGAAAAATGGTGTTATCAGAATCTCATGATATAACTACTTTTGTTAAGATTAAAAGTAACTATCAAAGTCAATTGCCAACCATTAACTAAAAAAACAATTAATCAATTAAAAAAGTCTAGTATTTTTTTTATATCATCATATTTTTGGCCATTTTTTATACATTCTGTAATGAATTCTTTTTTTTTAAAACTTTCTTGTTTTTTAAATTCATAACTGGCCATTTCTCTTTGAAATTGGCAGTGTTTTGTTTTCTCCAAGTGAAAGTGGGCTCTTTCTATCTCCTCTCCCTCAAATTTAGCCTTTTTAAAATTTGATTGAAGCAAAAAAATTTTTTTTCTAAATCTAAGGACTGTTCATCTTTCATTAGCATATGATCAAACTTCATGTTCTCAAAGTTAAGTAAATTTTTTTAAATGGAGGATTTTTGTGAGAAAAGTGAATAGAAATAAATAAATATGTTATTGGAGAAGATATATAGTGACTGAATCTTACTTATATCTTTTTTCTCAAAATAATCATCAAGGGAGGATAAAGAGGTGGTTGAAGTGTTACCACATTTTAAAAGATAGTTCAAGTTCAGTGAAGTTGAAGCCCAAAATTTTAGTTTGAAGTTTGAGCTAGAGGGTTTAAGAAGTTAATCTTAAGCAGCTTGTAAATCAGAATTGTCATTTCTGGAATTGCTATTATTTTCAGAAATTTGAGTTTGAGTATGAGGAGACTAGAAAAGAAAGAATGAGAAATTTAGCTAAGAATTGAAGAAAAAAGAGAAATAAAAAATACATTTAAATTTTGGGGCTCTATGGACTCAGATCTTGTCAGCCAGGCTACTAGACTTACCCAGTAAAATAATTAATTATCTTACTGAGATGAAGCCACGCCTTTTAATCCTTATTAATAATCAATTATTTACTAACTACTTATGTAATACTTACAACTAACTAGCTAAGTACAATAATTAATGTAAATAATTAATAAAAATAAGTAATTGTCACATACATTTTTACTCCCTAACACCGTGCTCAATAATACAGATGAGAGGGAATAAAAATAGTATTAAAAAATATACAAAATATATAAAGAAGAAATTTTTCAAATTCCTTTATTTATATTTTGTTGAATCAACATTTTAAATCAAATGTTTTTTCACTAAATGTGACGGACCAAGGGATTCTAATTTTTATTTCAAATAAAATGATACCTTTTATTTACGCACTATTTAGTATATCTTTTATTATTTCACATACACTCTTTATTTAGTTTCTTTTTTCTCACACCCTTGTATCAGGTGGTGTTAACTCTGTGTCTTTATTTCTCACATCTTTGCCTATAAAAAGACCCTCTCTTTTTGTACTTTTCATTCATTACTTACTTACTTACTTACATTATTAAAACAATACTACATTTAAATATTTATTACTATTTATTATTGTTTTTAGTACTTACAATCTCGTAGCTCTAAATCATTAATTATAATAATAATTAAAACTCTACCTCTTATTATTGAGTAAATAATCTTTAAAAGATAAGAGAAATACATATACGTTTTGAGTCCTCTAAAATCCACCATTGCCATCCTTGAAATTCCTTGAAAAATCATCTAGACTTGAAGGACCACCCAACAATTGGAGGCCTTTCTGAATCGTCAACAGTGCATTGTTATCTTGAGGACTGGAGACCATGGGACCATTGCCATCGAGGTACCTATAAGGACGAGTGGACAATGAGAACTACAAACATCATACATCACGTGACTTATTTTTTGCTGCAAACGGGAATTGAACCACGCTCCAAAACTTAGGCTTATATACTAACTAATAGTTATATATTTCGTGGTAATTATTGATTACTATTTGTGGGTCACTTTGCACTCTTCATACTCTACGTATTTCCTTTTACTCAGCACTCTGTAAGTGGCATTAATTTGCTCATTTAACAGGGGGAGGTGTCTAGTAAATTGGAATTAAATTTTTTTATTTTATTTTTCCTAGTTGACAAAGATAGAGCAATTGTGTTCTTAGTCCTAGAGGTGATAAATTATATTTAAAAAAAAATCATATTTAATATTTCAGTAGACATTAAGTCCTGTTAATTATTAAATTCTCAGTTGATTTAAAATCCTGATAATAATTATCATAAAATTGTTAATAAGAAATTTAAATTTAATTCTTCAGTTGATTATTATATCCTGGTTTTAAATTGTTTTGAATTAATAAATTGATTATTATTTTAGTTGATTTTATCCTGAAAAAAAAATTTGTTTTATTATTTTCTTTTAAATAAAAGTATAAATAAAAACTAATTCATCTTATTGTCTCCCTCTCTCATTTCAGTAAAATTTAGAAATGGCTGATCAAGGTGTCTCTGCTGCACGTGAAGAGGAATTGGATTTAATTGATTATTATGAGGCTACTTCTGTGAGCTCTCATTTAGCTAGTAAATTATCTCAAATTAATCAATCATTTCCCCAATCAGGATGTAGAAATGGAGGAAGTGGGAATTCTGGTAGAAAAAACTCAGGAACAAAAACCTGTAATAAACCCCCCAGAAGAACTTCCAAAAGGCTTCAAAATAAAAAAGATGCCACTACCTCAACAAGTAAAGAACCTGTCAACACACATAAAAGAATTAAGGACAGAAAGCTTGAGATTGAGGTCAAGAGTAGATGCTCTAGAAGAAAAGGTAAGAAAAATATATACTTTTCTTCAAGAGAAGAGGAGACCTCCTCCCCCCAGGGATCTTCATCAATTGGCTCCCCAGCAGCCAGAGAAAGTGGAAGTATCCAAGTGGCAGTGGGATTGGCTGAACACTCAGTGGTATTACCTGTCTCGAAATCAACAGACTCAATTTCCCCAAGCAGGTCCATCAAGACCCAGCCAAGTCAACCCCACACCTCCTCACCCCTATCAAGGAGGAAGAAGAAGAAAAAACAATATGATCTTGCCCAGAAAACCTTGGTAAGCCCCTCTATTGATTCACAAGTACAATTTCTTGTAACTAATTCAGTTCCCTCAGGTAATTCTGGAAGAGGAGATGAGACTGTGAGACCTGTAGAGGCTGAGAACAGTAGAAAAATTGCTCAAATTTCAAATGTATCTAATCCTTTAGTTCTAATTGCTACTTCAATGATAAATCCTGATATGGCTATTATTAATGAAAAACTTGAAGCTGAGTTTTATGAGATGCTGGAAAGTTACTCTGTTTTCTTATTGAAAAACACTCCAGATGTAGCTAACATTAATGATGAATATTTGAGGGATATTATTGCTAAACAAAATCATAAAATGAACAACATGCAACTGACTCAGAAATATAATAGTTTGTTAACTGAACAGGGTTATCAAGCATTAAGGAGTGAATCACAGAGAGTTTCTGATGAATTGTTTCATTACAAGGCAACCCATGAAAAGAAAGTTGCTTTATGGCAAAATATCAAAAATGATTTGTCTAAACTGAAAGATACTGTATCTGCCTGTTGCCAGGAGGTGGAGATAGACAAGTTGAATCTGAAAAGATTGAATGACCATTTTTCATCTTTTCAAAATAAAAATCAGTTATCTTTTGCAAAAATCAATGAGAGTTTATCTAGTCTTCCAAGAGTGAAAACCAGACTAACAACCATTGAGGAGAAATTGAACTCATTGTTTAATGATCAAAAATATTCTGAGATTTATTTAAAGGAACATATAGTACAGGATGCTCCAAAGTTACCTGTGGCTAGTTCATCTAAAGGAAAATTGGTTCCAGAAATACATGTTGATACCCCTGAGTTTCCATCAAAAATTGATGATGCACCAGGATCTTCAACAGAGGGATTAACCAATGAGATTACTGCACATCTAGAGAAGTTACAGCTGCTCCTTACTCAGAAACAAGCTGGTACTAAGGAGACTCCTTCAAATTAAAAGAATTGGCCAAAACTTGACCAGTACCCAACATTTGATGGTGATTCTTCTTCTGATTGGCAGCAATTTATTTGCAGAATTGATAACTTTAAAAATTCTTACAAACTCCCAGATGAGGAAATTGTGTTTAAGTTAATTTCTTTGTTTACCAATGTTGCCCTAATGTGGTATGAATCTGTTCTCCTGGACAGAAATGACTACTCATGGGAAGATTGGAAAAAATTGATTAAAGCACAATTTGGTGGCTCCAAGTTCAGAATGGCTCAACAAAGGCAGTATGAGGAAACTAGATATAGCTCTTCCACTGATAAACCTATTGAGCTCTTAATGAAATTTGTAAAAATCTTGAGGGCAATGGACCCAAATATGGAGTTTGAGTTATGGAAGGACAGGATCCTTTATAAATTACCAATGTCTCTGAGAGACTTGATAGTGGCTAGGACTGAGTTCTCCAGAGAACCCTCTTATTTCATTAATACTTGCAATGAGATCCTTCTAAACAACAAGTATGATGCCAGAAGATTCATTCCTAGGACCCCTTTGGAGAAATCCTCCACTTACCAACAGAAACCTCTGGAAAAGGTTGGTAAACCTTCTGCCCCTGTTGCACCAAAAAAGTATGCAACAAACACTTGCTTCAAGTGCAACAAGCCTTGGCAGAAAGGACATGTTTGTGACAAGAGGATAAATCTTGTTGAAAAAACTGAGGAGAAGGCTGATGACACAATAGAGCTGGATGATACTTCAAGTGATTGTGCCAGAAATATTTCATATGAATCTCAACAAGAAATCTTGATGCTGCAAGAAGATATTCATTATTTAAATACTATTGATATTGATAATAATGATTTATCTACAGTTGAGGATGCTGAGATCATAAGGAACATTGAGGATAGCTCAATTGTAATTGCCCCTCTCAAAGCACCAGTCTTGATCAATGGAACCAGCATGGAAGTTGTTCTGGATTCTGGAGCTGGAGGAAGTGTAGTATCTGGAAAAGCACTTGCTTCAGTGGATCAAGACTATAAATCAAAACTGATGCCTATCACTTCTGAAAATTGGAGAGGTTATGGCTCTGTTTTGTCCCCCATTGGTAAATACAAGGCCATAGTATTATTTAAATATAACCATGGTTTTGTAAGAGCTATTTGTGATTTTGTTGTCATGAAAAATGATAATTTAAGCAGTTGGTTTATTATAGGAAATGACATTTTAACCAAATATGGCATAAAATTAGATCCTTCAAACCAATGCTTCACAATGGGGATAAATGGGAAGAGAAAATTTAAGTTTTCCTCCCCCAAAAAATTATTAAAACCAGAATTGAACACATTTAATTCTGTGGTTCAATATAAAGGAAGATCTACAAAAGAAATGCATGCCCTTATGTCTGAAATTGACAATGCCTCTTTTGGAGAACAACTTTCTGGTGAGGATAGAGATTCCATCATTAACTTGATAAAGTCTTTTCCTATGGCCTTTTCTCATGGGTCACATGAAATAAGATTAGTTAAAGAAGAAATGAAACTCTCATTGTCTTGTCCATTAACTGATATACCACCTAGTTTAAAGAAGAAGCCTTATCCTTCTTCTCCCACAAAGAGAAAAGATATTGAAGACAATATCTCTACCCTTTTAAAAATGAATATTATTGAAAAGGTAGTTGAAACACCTAAATATTGTGTTATCTCACCTGTCCTAATTTCTTATGAGAAAGATAAAGCCAGGTTATGTGGTGATTATAGAGAACTAAATACTTATACTGTTGATGATATCTATCCTTTGCCTAGAATTTTCTCTATACATGTTACCTTACAGGGTGCTAAATATATCAGCTGTTTGGATGGTAATAAAGGATATCACCAGGTACCTGTTGAGAAAAATGCTCAGAATTTTCAGATGATTGCTACTCATATGGGTATTTATAAGTATATTAGGATGCCATTTGGTCCTAAAAATGCCCCCTCAGTTTTTCAAAAAGTCATGGATAACACATTCCACCAGGAGATAATTGAAGGATGGCTGATGGTTTATATTGATGATATCATTATATTCTCAAAAACATTTGAGGACCATCTCAACCACCTGTGTAAAGTGTTCCAAAAAATGGATGAGATAAATATGAAACTTGCTTTGAAGAAATGTAAATTTGGTTTCCATTCTTTAAAAGTTCTTGGTCATGTTGTTTCAGGCTTACAGATATGTGTTGACCAAAACAAAGTGGCAGCCATACAACAGGTGAAGGCTCCTAATAAAGTTAGAGAGCTACAAAGTTTTTTGGGAATGTTTGGATACTATAGACAGTATATTAAAAATTACCAAGTCATAGCTTTACCCCTTACCCAATTAACTAGAAAGGATGTTGCTTTTGTCTTGAATAGTGAAAGACAAAGGGCCTTTGAAGCTATGAAACACTGTTTGATGTCAGCACCTATTCTTGCTTTACCTGACTTTAATCAGCCATTTGTTTTATATACTTATGCCAGTTTTATTGGTCTTGGTGCTGCCATCCATCAAAAACAAGTGATGAATGATAAAGTATCAGAAGTAGTAATTTGTTATATTTCAAGAACCTTGAGAAATAGTGAATTGAAATATGGTGCTACTCAATTGGAATGTTTAGCTGTAGTGTGGGCTCTAGAAAAGCTACATTATTACCTAGATGACCAGAAATTTGAACTTGTCACTGACTGAAGTGCAGTTAAATCCCTTTTAAACTTGAAAACACCTAATAGAAATATGTTCAGATGGCAGTTAGCTGTTCAAGAATACAGAGGGAGAATGAAAATTATTCATAGGGCTGGTATTGTTCACTCAAATGTGGATATGTTATCAAGGTTACCTTTACCAAATGATGACTCTAATCCTGCTTATGATCCTGAGGATGAAATCATTCATATTCATGGGATATATGTGGTTGATATGGAGGAAGAGCTATTACAGCTTATTCTAGATTCATATGATAAGGACACTGACTTAAAAAAGTTATGCACCATATTAAATGATCCAAAGAATGCTTCAATACAAGCATTAATTAAAACCCTTCCAACAAAGTACCAAAAAGCTTTGGAAAAAGGTAAATTTTCAATTGATGAAGGATATTTATATTATAGAAGAAAGTTGAGTAATGTCATTGTTATTCCTCCTTCTATGAAAGAGATCATCTTAAAAATTTGTCATGATGACATATGAGCTGGACATTTTGATCTTGAAAAAACAATGATCAGAATTAAGAACACCACTTGGTGAGTTAATATGTCTGAAGACACCAAATTATATGTTGAATCTTGTGATTCTTGCCAAAAATCAAAAAGATTGACTGGTAAAAGAGCTGGATTGATGCAAAATATTGAACCTCCTGATGCACCATGGCAGATAATAAACATGGATTTTGTAACAGGATTACCTATTGCTGGAAAAGACAGTTATAACTCTTGTTGGGTTATTGTGGACAGATTCACCAAAATGTGTAAATTTATTCCTACTCACAAGGATGTTTCCACTAAGGAATTAGCTTTCTTATGGTGGTCTCATATGTTTAATACTGCTGGTTTTTCTAAAGCCATAATCTCTGACAGAGACCCTAAATTTACTTCTGAATTTTGGATGTCTCTGATGGATGTTTGTGGTTGTGATCTGAAACTATCTACTGCCCATCACCCTCAGACTGATGGATTAGCTGAAAGAATGGTTAAGACTCTAGAGGACATGATAAGAAGGTACTGTGCTTTTGGCCTTGAGTATAAAGACAATGACAGATTCACTCATGATTGGGTTACCTTACTTCCTGGGTTGGAATTTGCTTATAATAGCACTGTTCATTCTGTTACTCAAAGAAAGCCTTCTGAGCTCTGGCTTGGATATGTTCCAAATACTCCTGCCCAAATTCTCAATAATAAAATACCTAAATTGGATTTACATCCTGGTGTAAAATCTTTTCTTCAAATGCAACAACTTTGCAGAAGTCATGCTCAAAAATGTATTGAAAAATCATTTGAATATGAGAAGAAGAGATGGGACAAATCCCATAAAGAATACACTTTTAAAAAGGGTGATGAGGCGTTGATTTCTACATTCACTTCAATTTACAAGGTAATAACAAATTGAAAGACTCATTTGTTGGTCCATTTGTTGTAAGAAGAATGTTTGGTGATAATGCAGTTGAAGTTATTTTGTATTCTCCATATGACAGAAAACATCCTGTTTTTCCAATATCTCTTTTAAAAACTTATACATCCAATAGTGATTTGTTTCCCAAAAGGAGGGGAAGACCAAAAAAGACCCCTAATGAAATCACTGAGACAGCAGAAATTGATAAAATTCTAAATGACAGAATAGTTACTGCTGAAAAAGGTACAGAATACTTATTGAGATTCAAGAATAAATCTTCTGAATATGATTCTTGGATACCTGGGAAGGAAATATCTAATCTTTCTACTCTGCTAAAGAAATATAAAAAGAAAAAATCATAGCATTTTTTTTATTGTTTTTTAGAGTGAGGGAGTGTCAGCCAGGCTACTAGACTTACCAAGTAAAATAATTAATTATCTTACTGAGATGAAGCCACGCCTTTTAATCCTTATTAATAATTAATTATTTACTAACTACTTATGTATTACTTACAACTAACTAGCTAAGTACAATAAGTAATGTAAATAATTAATAAAAATAAGTAATTGTCACATACATTTTTACTCCCTAACACCGTGCACAATAATACAGATGAGAGGGAATAAAAATAGTATTAAAAAATATAAAAAATATAAAAAGAAGAAACTTTTCAAATTCCTTTATTTAGATTTTGTTGAATCAACATTTTAAATCAAATGTTTTTGTACTAAATGTGACGTACCAAGGGATTCTAATTTTTATTTCAAATAAAATGATACCTTTTATTTACACACTATTTAGTATATCTTTTATTATTTCACATACACTCTTTATTTAGTTTCTTTTTTCTCACACCCTTGTATCAGGTGGTGTTAACTCTGTGTCTTTATTTCTCACATCTTTGCCTATAAAAAGGCCCTCTCTTTTTGTACTTTTCATTCATTACTTACTTACTTACTTACATTATTAAAACAATACTACATTTAAATATTTATTACTATTTATTATTGTTTTTAGTACTTACAATCTCGTAGTTCTAAATCATTAATTATAATAATAATTAAAACTCTACCTCTTATTATTGAGTAAATAATCTTTAAAAGATAAGAGAAATACGTATACATTTTGAGTCCTCTAAAATCCACTGTTGACATCCTTGAAATTCCTTGAAAAATCTTCTAGACTTGAAGGACCACCCGACAGATCTAGTCCAAAATAATTTTTCTGCTTGATAGTTGGGATCATCTTCAGGTGAACTATGGTTAGAAGCTGGAGGGGATTGATGTCTTTGAGTTTCTGGTGTGTTAGGAGGATTATTGGCTTGTTGACATCTGGAGGGAATATCCTTAGTAGTATTGTGTATAAACCAAAGATTGACATTAGCTCTGGAAGCAAAAAGATTATCCATTTCCTCATAGAAAAGACACATGATTTTGAGCATTTCAGAAATATTAGTAATTCCAATTTCCAAATCATCATCATCAATACCTAAGCCAGTGGAAGTGGAATCAAAGTGAGCCTTTTTATATTTGGATTGATAACTTTTGAACCTCTCCTTCATTTGCTTATCATTTATGATGATTCTCCCTTTATTCCTTTTTTACTTCATTTTCCATTAACAAAAAGTCATTGACCTTTGATGAAGGTGGATTTCTAATTTGGGTGGACTTCTCAAATCTAAAACACTCATCATAATTCAATATAATTTTTAGGAAGTTGATGATGATGAGATAATCTTCCTTTTCTAGCTGTCCAGACTTTGATTTCTCTGGTGAGGGGCTTGCATTACAGAATGAACTTTATGATGTAGCATTTTTTTGAGTTGCCTTTTGAGTGTTTGATTTTCTGTGACAAATTATGAAACTGGTATATTATGATAAAATAGTTTAATGGGTTGAAAATATAAAAAAAGGAGGAAAAAACATGCCTGGTTAAAATGTTGCAATAAAATGTATCAAATCTCAGTGAGGACTGTTTTAAGGATTGATGAGGGGATGGAGGTCTGCATATCTCATGTGACAGGGATGGGGTGGAAAAGAAAGTGATGAGGTGGCCAACATGTGGTTGTGAAAAAATAATTGGGAAAAAAGTGCTGATTTGAAGTCATAACTGACACCCATATTTGAAATAAGTGGCTTTTTTGCAAAATTTAGGTGCTGATTTGTAACTGCATATTTTCCAGAACTGAAACCCATTGATATTAAATTATAAGCTTATTTCAATTAAGGTTATATTATTCTAAACATAAGAAAAAATTAGTTCTGGGAATACCTAGGCTGACACTCCCTTACCCAAAGGAAACAATCAAAAAAATCTAAGACATTTAAATTAATAATTAAGGAGTGGATAGAAAAAATAGTTTAAACATTTCTATATTACATATACTGTATTTTCCAATATTATTTTAGTTTCAATTTTTTAAGAGTTTTTTGAGATCAGAGATTTCATTTTCATGAATCCACTGGTAATATTAACTTGATTTACTTTTAAACCTTAATAGATACTCAACTAACTTTTCTTTAGTAAGGTGTCACACGCCACGTGACACTTGAGGCAAAAGTAGCTCATTAAATCAATACTAAAGGGTTCAAATCCATACTCGAAGCGCAGAAAGAAACTCTCCATAGCAACTGCGACTTTCCTTTGTGTACTCGCTATTCAATAGCGCTAGCCTAAAACTCTAAATCTAAATTAGTCAATCTCTCAATAGTGTGTCTTAGTCTTTTTCCCAATAAGCGACGCACAGCGCAATAGTTAATGTAATAGTACATTAAAAGGTTTATGAAATTTCTGTGGGTTATTAAGGGGTAGTGAGCATGGACGGAATGGTTAGTGAAGGATTAAGGGGTTAACAGATGTTAGTGAGGAGGGTCCAGGTGTAACGGATATATTTTAAATGGTTTGTGGTGTGCGGAATAGTGGATGAGTATGAGGTCAATGCGAGGAGGAGTAAAGGATATAAAAGGGGCTGGGTTTTTGGTTTGACATTCCTTAGAATTAAATTATAAAACGTATTTATAGTTAATAGTGATAAAACTCTACATGAAAATCATTATTATTGTATCTTTCTTTATTTTCTCAATAATCATATCTAAATCCTAAATCTTTGATTGTTGAGTTTCCAACCCTTCGTGAGATCTTAAGAATTTTAATATTACCATTCAATTATATTAGAATCCTTCTCAAACATAACTTGAAGCAGTAGTTCTTCTTTCGAGTCATCTTTGAATCACTTCCTCGAACTATCCCTCTGTGCTTCGAAGAAGTATCTGAACCTTTTATCTCACTTGCAGGAACATCCTCGACCTTGTGCGTAGGTCGTCCGGTGACAGTATAATTTAATTCTCTGTAGTTTTCATTCTTTGCACTACTACGTCCCTTTTCAGGTGTTTTCTCTAAATTCTTAAAATGGCACCTGTTCAACGCACTCCTCCTACAGGCGCTACTACTAGAGCTCGCGCCAGAGGCAGGCCAACAGCCACTAGGCCTGTTTCCCGCACTCACTCCTTGGAGCCACTCGACCTTAGGGAACGGCAACATTCAGTCCAATCGGTAGAAGACCTCCCACAAGATTTTGATGATTCTAGTGATGATGAAGAAGGAGAGGATACAATGCACGAGGCACCATCCGCCCCTGCTAACCACCCTTCTGGTCAACCTTCAGAACCTGGACCATCCAATTCTCTGGAAGATTTCATGAGACTTTTCATGAAGACCCTTTCAAATTCAACGTCTTCAGAGGGATCTAAATTCAAAACTCCTTCTATGAAATCTCCTGATAAATTCGACGGAGAACATCCAGACAGATTGCAACCCTTCTTGCAAATCTGCAAGCTCCTGTTCCATAATGACCCTCAAACCTTCAATAACGACCGATCAAAAGTTGTTTATGCTTCTTCATTCCTGGTCGGAAAAGCAGCAAGATGGTTTGAACCTTATCTTCTCATGCTCTCTTCAACCGAAACCCACTTACTTATTAATAACTGGGAAAAGTTTGAATACCAACTCTTCACGTTGTTTGGTGACCCTAATGAAACTGACAACGCAGAAATTAAACTTGATTTCCTTCGCATGAATGATAATGGGAAAGCCTCTGAATATATCTTGAACTTCAGAGCACTTCAAACTTGAGTAGGTTGGAATGATGCTGCCCTTAAGTATCATTTCAAAAAAGGACTTCCTTCGAGGATTCTGGATCAGTTAAATCTTCACGGTCAGAAGATGACTACTTTAACAGATTTAATGGATCGAACCCTCAAACTTGACGGCGTTTACCAAGGACGACTTCAACATCGTCGATACGCCAACAAATCTCAAGGCTTAAATTTAAAATCAAGACCTTCTTCCCACCCACAAACGACTCAATCCAAACCTATTAAGGGAAAGGACAAACCTCGACCAAAAAGCTCGACCCCAGGCAATATCAGTAAAGTACTGGATCCTAAAGGAAAACTTAAAGAAGCTGAGAGGAAGAGGCGAACAGATAATGGGTTATGTATGTATTGTGGGAGTAAGCACAAGCTGGAAGATTGTGTAAAGTTGAAGGAAAGAGAAGGTACTAGTTCGAAGCCAGAAAACTAGTAGATAGTTTACTTGTGTGCAAAGCAAACTATCTTATATCTCCCAGTGCACAGAACCTCCATGTCTTAAGGACTGGAGTTGCCTTAAACCGCTTGAGATTCATTCTTTTTAAGGAGGATATCCCCTTCAGTTGTCTTATAGACTCTGGAGCTTCAATTTATTTTGTCAGTTTATCTTTTGCCGAGAAGTTAAAGCTGACATTTACAGATATCGATTGAACTCCAATTTATTTGGTCGAATCAGAGGAACCCAAATATTGGGTCAGTAAGAAAGTTTTATGGGTTTTCAACTTTCCGAATTTTCCCCCCTTTGAGTGGGAACTAACAGTCTTGGATGCCCCAAGGATGGACGATACCATTCTTGGCCATGACTTTTTAATGCATTGGAATCCTGAAATTGACTGGACACGGGGATTGATCACCCCACGGACTAAGTATATTTCTAATTCTTCAATGCATGTCAATAGGGAGTTAAACAACCCGCCTGACAATGTCCTGCTAGAGGACAAACCTCTGCCAGATGACTTGCAAGCATCTGATCTTTCTTTAAATGAGCAATTGGCTAACCCTTCTAGCTCGATGACTTCACCCGAAGAGGATTTAAATTGCCTCGAAGTAATCAAATTATGCTCTCTCAATTCTGGTCTTCCCTCAACAGATTCTCTTGAAGATGATGAGGACAACCAAATCGACGTTGAAGCCATTAAATTGACTCTACCAGAAATCTATCATGATTTCCTCGATGTTTTTTCAATCCGCAAGGCCGATAAGTTACCACCTCATTGACCCTACGACCATCAAATAGAGTTAATAGGTCCAGTACCTCCGGCAGGTACTGTCTATTCTTTGTCGAAGGATGAATCTCAAGTTCTTCGAGACTACATTTCAGAGAATTTAGCCAAAGGTTTCATCAAAGCCAGTAAATCTCCAACCAGCTCCCCTGTCCTCTTTGTAAAAAAGAAGGATGGTAGTCTTAGGTTGTGTGTTGACTATAGAAAGCTCAACACAGTCACTAAGAAGAATGCATATCCTGTTCCTCCTATGTCATTGCTTCTTACCCTTTTTAATGGTGCTAATTTCTTTTCTAAAATTGATCTTAGAGGCGCTTACAATCATATTCGCATTGCGGAAGGTCATGAACCACTTACTGCAATGGGCACTAGATTTGGTAGTTTTGAATATTTAGTTATGCCTTTTGGATTGTGTAACACACCATCTACTTTTCAAACTTTTGTCAATGACATCTTTCAAGATGTTGTCGAACAATTTGTTGTTGTCTATTTAGATGATATTTTAATTTTCTCAAAGACACGGGATGAACATATTCATCATGTTCGACAGGTTTTAAATCGGCTTTGAGATCATGGACTCTACACCAAGCATAATAAATACAAATTCCATCTTAAATCTATTGATTTTTGGGGTTTTAAATTATCCACTGATGGTTTAGTCATGGACAACAAAAAAGTTCAAAAGGTCCTGGAATGGCCTGAGCCCAAATCTGTTAAATCCCTCCAGGGATTTTTGGGTTTCACAAATTTCTATAGAAGATTTATTAAAGATTACTCTAAAACTATTTCCAATCTTACTTCTCTTCTTAGAAAAGATATTCCTTTTGTTTTTACTTCTACAGCGCGAAAGGAATTCGAAGCATTGAAGACGGCGTTCACCACAGCTTCAATTCTTCGACACTTTGATCCTACTGCTTCGACAATAGTCAAGACAGATGCGAGCGATTATGCTATTGCAGGGGTCATTTCTCAATTGAATCTGGAAACAAAACTGTTTCATCCTGTTGCTTTTGAGTCATGAAAACTCATTGCAGCAGAGTTAAATTATGAAATTCATGACAAAGAGCTTTTAGCTATTATTCACTGTCTTAAAAAATGGCGCTCTTTTCTTCTCAGCCTAGATAGTCCTTTTCAAATTTTAACAGACCATAATGCTTTGAAATACTTTATGTCTTCCAAAGTGTTAACCAGGCGTCAAGCCAGGTGGGCTGAATTTCTGTCTGAATTTCTCTTTTCTATTTCCTATTGCCCAGGTAAGAACTGCATTGTCCCAGATATCTTGTCATGTCGGGACGACGTTTACCCACAGCAGGGGGACGCATTTTCTGACAAAAATCCAGCAAATGTGAAATCAATCTTCAACGAATCAATGTTAACGACTCATCAACTTAATTCAATGACAATTCAATCGTTTCAAAATTCACTATCCAACATCCTTGAAGCTCAGTCGAAGGACGATTATTGTTTAGGGTTAAAAGACAAAATACTCTCAAGGCAAGGGGCCAAAAGATTTAGTATTGAATCAGGTCTATTAGTCTTCGAAGGTAGAGTAGTCATACCCGACAACAATGAGATAAAATTATGGATTTTCAACAGTCGACATGATTCTCCATTAGCTGGTCATTTTGGTGTTGATAAAACCTACCAGTTAATAGCGAGGGATTTTTTCTGGCCAGGTATGACCAGGGAAATCAAGGCCTATATAAAAGCTTGTTACAAATGTAATAGGAATAAGGCTCCCCGTCACTGGAAGCATGGGTTGCTTCAACCACTTCCTATTCCCTCTAAACCTTGGGAATCTTTATCTATGGATTTTATTTCTCAACTTCCTCTTTCTAATAATTTTGATGCTATATTAGTAATAGTAGATAGATTCTCAAAAATGTCTATTTTCATTAAAACCACTACTACTGCTACTGCAGAAGATCTGTCAAAATTGTTTCTAGAATATGTATTTTCCAAACACGGCTTACCTAATGATATTATTTCAGATAGAGGCTCATTGTTTGTATCCACATTCTGGACTCAACTGTGTCGACAACTCAATATCACGAGGAACCTCTCCACAGCCTATCATCCCAAAACCGATGGGCAAACAGAAAGGGTCAACCAAATCCTCAAACAATACCTTCTAATGTATGTCAGTTACCAACAAGACGATTGGACCACATGGCTACCATTGGCCGAATTTGCTTATAATAACTCGACTCATTCCTTGACACAACAATCTCCTTTTGAAACTGTTTATGGAAGACATCCTCGATTCAATTCAATCCATGTAGGAACTAATCATCCTGCTGAACATTATCTTCGAAACATATCACGACTCCAAGAGGAACTTAAATCAAATCTGGAATTAGCGGTTCGAAGGTACAAGGAACAGGCTGAAAAACATTGACAAACTGCTCCTCCTTTTAAACCAGGTGACAAAGTATGGCTCGACGCACGGAAAATTTGAACGACTTGACCATCAAAGAAACTGGCTGAAAAACGCTTGGGGCCATTCTAAATCGACTCTGAAGTCTCTAAAACTGCATTTCGACTCAAGCTACCTCCTAAATGGCGGGCTATTCACCCTGTTTCTCACGTATCTCTCCTGGAACTGGCTCGAGAAACATACCCGGGCAAGAACCAACCTCCTCCGGAACCGGTTGAAGTAGAAGACCATCTAGAGTGGGAAGTAAGCTGTATCCTTGATTCAAGAATGCGCAAGGGGAAACTTCAATACCTCGTGGAATGGGAAGGCTTCCTCGATGACTCAGACAAAACATCCTGGGAACCAGCCATCAATGTTTCTAATGCCCCTGAACTCCTAAAATCTTTTCATCTTAAATACCCTTTAAAACCAAAACCTTAAAACTCTCTTTTTCTTTTCTCTTTTTTTTTTCTTTCTTTTAAAATCTAAAACATTTTTATTTCTAAAAAATTCTTTTGTTTTCTTCTTTATTCTTTATCTTTTCAAAAATGTTTCAATCTTCTTTAAAAAAAAATAAATAAAATAAAATTAATTAAAATAAAAATAAAATAAAATAAAATAAAAATAAAAAAAAAGTAAAATAAAATAAAAACCAAATTAAAATAAAAATAAAAATAAAAATAAAAAAAATTTCTTCTCAATTTTCTATATACATTTTTTCTTTAAAATTTTATTTTCCTCGAACTATCAAAATTCTTCACAAACATTACACGACCATCTTTCTCGAACTCCACTTTAACTTCTAAATCACTTTTTTAAATTCTTTGAAACAAATTACTTCTTTCTTCAAAATCCTCTTAAAATTTATTATGTCTCTTCTTTTCTTTCTTTTCTTTTTTCAAATAACTAAAATCCCTCAAATCTTCAATTAGCAAACTTAAATAACAATTTTTTTTCCTAAATTATCCCAATCAATTATTTTTTTCTTATTTCTTTCTTCTTACTTAATTCTTTTCTTTTTGAACTTTAAAACTAAAACTCCTTCAATCAAATATTCTTTCTTTCTTTTTTTTTTTTTCTTCATTTAAACTTCTTCTTTCAAAATCTAAAAACAAATTCTATTTAAATATTTTTTCTGTCTTTTCCTTTTTTCTCTCAAAATCTTATATAAAAAAATAATATAATAAAATAAAAAAATAAAATTCTAAATAAAATAACAAAGTAAAATAATTAAATACAAATTGTTTTTACATTCTTTTTTCTTCTTTTCTCTTTTATCTTCTCCCGAACCAATCCCTTCATCTTCTCCAAAATTTCCCTTATCTCCTTTCTACATTTCTCAAAGTTCTCCCCCTCTCCTACCGGAATCAATTCCCCAAGTTCAAGTAACTCCTCGGCTACATCAAAGGAAGCGGCATTGACAATGTTATCAATCTCGCCGCTCAATTCTTCAAAAATCTTGCTCATCGAACCTGACGAGGTTTCTTTGACCATACTTTATCAAGGGTTTCTTCGTTTTCCTCCCTCGAGGTAACAGTTGGTAATCTACCCTCCACCAACACTGCCACTTCCACCGCAGTGGGTCCCACAAGGGTCGCTTCCACATTTGAAGCTTCCGTTGTAGGGACCTTGATGATGACGTCTGAATTCTAAAACAGAATCATCAGTAATTAAAATTATGAATTATAAAAAGGTGAACTTACTTCGAGGATTGGGTCAGGCTCCAAAAACAATCTAGGAGTGACCTTCTCTGCCACCTCCCTTTCCTCTTCGTCATCTTCGATGACCACCCGTCGTTTTTTTGGTGTTTTCCTTGAGATGGGAATTTCTTCCTCCTCCTCCAACAATTCGTCAACTTCCTCCTCGACGACCCCCCTCTTGTTCGCAGCCCTAGCTACCCAGATGTTCACATCATCTTCAACTTCTTCCTCATTTTCCACCACCGATTGATCGTCCCCAATGGACACATCCCAGATGTCCTCGACTACTTCCTTCGTCTTAGGGATCACCCAATACTTCGTCTTAGTAAACTGACTCTCAATGTCGGCATTCTTCGCTAAGGTGTCACACGCCACTCTTCTCCATCGGCAAAACTCGCACTTCTGGCGAGGCCCTTGTGTCTCCGTGCTCTCCACGCAGAAATACTCCATTGACTCGCAAGCCATGCAAGTCTTCGAAAATTGACGTGTGATAACACCCCCATACGCTTTAGGGTGTGGAGGCATGGGAGTCGGTGTAGGGAAATCCGTCATAGTGATTTAAAGTAATAAAATTAAAGTAAAAGAGGAAGGGAAATTAGTGTGGGAAATATGTTTTACGCTCAACGGAGCTCGAGCTCTTATACCCGGGCATCTGTCACGCGCCACGTGACACTCGAGGCAAATATAGCTCATTAAATCAATACTAAAGGGTTCAAATCCATACTCGAAGCGCAGAAAGCAACTCTCCATAGCAACTGCGACTTTCCTTTGTGTACTCGCTATTCAATCGCGCTAGCCTAAAACTCTAAATCTAAATTGGTCAATCTCTCACTAGTGTGTCTTAGTCTTTTTCCCAATAAGCGACGCACAGCGCAATAGTTAATATAATAGTACATTAAAAGGTTTATGAAATGTCTGTGGGTTATTAAGGGGTAGTGAGCATGGACGGAATGGTTAGTGAAGGATTAAGGGGTTAACAGATGTTAGTGAGGAGGGTCCAGGTGTAACGGATATATTTTAAATGGTTTGTGGTGTGTGGAATAGTGGATGAGTATGAGGTCAATGTGAGGAGGAGTAAAGGATATAAAAGGGGCTGGGTTTTTGGTTTGACATTCCTTAGAATTAAATTATAAAACGTATTTATAGTTAATAGTGATAAAACTCTACTTGAAAATCATTATTATTGTATCTTTTTTTATTTTATCAATAATCATATCTAAATCCTAAATCTTTGATTGTTGACACCACACAATATGGGGGGCGGACTTGCTAGCGAGTCCGCAACCTTGGACCCAAACTCACCACAGATTGAACACACATTGAGCTATTGATAAAGGAACCATACAATCAGGGATGAACACCACTCAGCAGAACAGTTTTAGGTGGGTGTTCAAGTAGAGTTCAGTATGGATTCAGTCTGAGTTCAGTCTGAGTTCCATCTGAGTTCCATCTGAGTTCAGGTTGAGGACTTGCTAGCAAGTCCACCCCCTATATTGTGTAGTGTGAGTTTCCAACCCTTCATGAGATCTTAAGAATTTTAATATTACCATTCAATTATATTAGAATCCTTCTCAAACATAACTTGAAGCAGTAGTTCTTCTTTCGAGTCATCTTTGAATCACTTCCTCGAACTATCCCTCTGTGCTTCGAAGAAGTATCTGAACCTTTTATCTCACTTGCAGGAACATCCTCGACCTTGTGCGTAGGTCGTCCGGTGACAGTATAATTTAATTCTCTGTAGTTTTCATTCTTTGCACTACTACGTCCCTTTTCAGGTGTTTTCTCTAAATTCTTAAAATGGCACCTGTTCAACGCACTCCTCCTACAGGCGCTACTACTAGAGCTCGCGCCAGAGGCAGGCCAACAGCCACTAGGCCTGTTTCCCGCACTCACTCCTTGGAGCCACTCGACCTTAGGGAACGGCAACATTCAGTCCAATCGGTAGAAGACCTCCCACAAGATTTTGATGATTCTAGTGATGATGAAGAAGGAGAGGATACAATGCACGAGGCACCATCCGCCCCTGCTAACCACCCTTCTGGTCAACCTTCAGAACCTGGACCATCCAATTCTCTGGAAGATTTCATGAGACTTTTCATGAAGACCCTTTCAAATTCAACGTCTTCAGAGGGATCTAAATTCAAAACTCCTTCTATGAAATCTCCTGATAAATTCGACGGAGAACATCCAGACAGATTGCAACCCTTCTTGCAAATCTGCAAGCTCCTGTTCCATAATGACCCTCAAACCTTCAATAACGACCGATCAAAAGTTGTTTATGCTTCTTCATTCCTGGTCGGAAAAGCAGCAAGATGGTTTGAACCTTATCTTCTCATGCTCTCTTCAACCGAAACCCACTTACTTATTAATAACTGGGAAAAGTTTGAATACCAACTCTTCACGTTGTTTGGTGACCCTAATGAAACTGACAACGCAGAAATTAAACTTGATTTCCTTCGCATGAATGATAATGGGAAAGCCTCTGAATATATCTTGAACTTCAGAGCACTTCAAACTTGAGTAGGTTGGAATGATGCTGCCCTTAAGTATCATTTCAAAAAAGGACTTCCTTCGAGGATTCTGGATCAGTTAAATCTTCACGGTCAGAAGATGACTACTTTAACAGATTTAATGGATCGAACCCTCAAACTTGACGGCGTTTACCAAGGACGACTTCAACATCGTCGATACGCCAACAAATCTCAAGGCTTAAATTTAAAATCAAGACCTTCTTCCCACCCACAAACGACTCAATCCAAACCTATTAAGGGAAAGGACAAACCTCGACCAAAAAGCTCGACCCCAGGCAATATCAGTAAAGTACTGGATCCTAAAGGAAAACTTAAAGAAGCTGAGAGGAAGAGGCGAACAGATAATGGGTTATGTATGTATTGTGGGAGTAAGCACAAGCTGGAAGATTGTGTAAAGTTGAAGGAAAGAGAAGGTACTAGTTCGAAGCCAGAAAACTAGTAGATAGTTTACTTGTGTGCAAAGCAAACTATCTTATATCTCCCAGTGCACAGAACCTCCATGTCTTAAGGACTGGAGTTGCCTTAAACCGCTTGAGATTCATTCTTTTTAAGGAGGATATCCCCTTCAGTTGTCTTATAGACTCTGGAGCTTCAATTTATTTTGTCAGTTTATCTTTTGCCGAGAAGTTAAAGCTGACATTTACAGATATCGATTGAACTCCAATTTATTTGGTCGAATCAGAGGAACCCAAATATTGGGTCAGTAAGAAAGTTTTATGGGTTTTCAACTTTCCGAATTTTCCCCCCTTTGAGTGGGAACTAACAGTCTTGGATGCCCCAAGGATGGACGATACCATTCTTGGCCATGACTTTTTAATGCATTGGAATCCTGAAATTGACTGGACACGGGGATTGATCACCCCACGGACTAAGTATATTTCTAATTCTTCAATGCATGTCAATAGGGAGTTAAACAACCCGCCTGACAATGTCCTGCTAGAGGACAAACCTCTGCCAGATGACTTGCAAGCATCTGATCTTTCTTTAAATGAGCAATTGGCTAACCCTTCTAGCTCGATGACTTCACCCGAAGAGGATTTAAATTGCCTCGAAGTAATCAAATTATGCTCTCTCAATTCTGGTCTTCCCTCAACAGATTCTCTTGAAGATGATGAGGACAACCAAATCGACGTTGAAGCCATTAAATTGACTCTACCAGAAATCTATCATGATTTCCTCGATGTTTTTTCAATCCGCAAGGCCGATAAGTTACCACCTCATTGACCCTACGACCATCAAATAGAGTTAATAGGTCCAGTACCTCCGGCAGGTACTGTCTATTCTTTGTCGAAGGATGAATCTCAAGTTCTTCGAGACTACATTTCAGAGAATTTAGCCAAAGGTTTCATCAAAGCCAGTAAATCTCCAACCAGCTCCCCTGTCCTCTTTGTAAAAAAGAAGGATGGTAGTCTTAGGTTGTGTGTTGACTATAGAAAGCTCAACACAGTCACTAAGAAGAATGCATATCCTGTTCCTCCTATGTCATTGCTTCTTACCCTTTTTAATGGTGCTAATTTCTTTTCTAAAATTGATCTTAGAGGCGCTTACAATCATATTCGCATTGCGGAAGGTCATGAACCACTTACTGCAATGGGCACTAGATTTGGTAGTTTTGAATATTTAGTTATGCCTTTTGGATTGTGTAACACACCATCTACTTTTCAAACTTTTGTCAATGACATCTTTCAAGATGTTGTCGAACAATTTGTTGTTGTCTATTTAGATGATATTTTAATTTTCTCAAAGACACGGGATGAACATATTCATCATGTTCGACAGGTTTTAAATCGGCTTTGAGATCATGGACTCTACACCAAGCATAATAAATACAAATTCCATCTTAAATCTATTGATTTTTGGGGTTTTAAATTATCCACTGATGGTTTAGTCATGGACAACAAAAAAGTTCAAAAGGTCCTGGAATGGCCTGAGCCCAAATCTGTTAAATCCCTCCAGGGATTTTTGGGTTTCACAAATTTCTATAGAAGATTTATTAAAGATTACTCTAAAACTATTTCCAATCTTACTTCTCTTCTTAGAAAAGATATTCCTTTTGTTTTTACTTCTACAGCGCGAAAGGAATTCGAAGCATTGAAGACGGCGTTCACCACAGCTTCAATTCTTCGACACTTTGATCCTACTGCTTCGACAATAGTCAAGACAGATGCGAGCGATTATGCTATTGCAGGGGTCATTTCTCAATTGAATCTGGAAACAAAACTGTTTCATCCTGTTGCTTTTGAGTCATGAAAACTCATTGCAGCAGAGTTAAATTATGAAATTCATGACAAAGAGCTTTTAGCTATTATTCACTGTCTTAAAAAATGGCGCTCTTTTCTTCTCAGCCTAGATAGTCCTTTTCAAATTTTAACAGACCATAATGCTTTGAAATACTTTATGTCTTCCAAAGTGTTAACCAGGCGTCAAGCCAGGTGGGCTGAATTTCTGTCTGAATTTCTCTTTTCTATTTCCTATTGCCCAGGTAAGAACTGCATTGTCCCAGATATCTTGTCATGTCGGGACGACGTTTACCCACAGCAGGGGGACGCATTTTCTGACAAAAATCCAGCAAATGTGAAATCAATCTTCAACGAATCAATGTTAACGACTCATCAACTTAATTCAATGACAATTCAATCGTTTCAAAATTCACTATCCAACATCCTTGAAGCTCAGTCGAAGGACGATTATTGTTTAGGGTTAAAAGACAAAATACTCTCAAGGCAAGGGGCCAAAAGATTTAGTATTGAATCAGGTCTATTAGTCTTCGAAGGTAGAGTAGTCATACCCGACAACAATGAGATAAAATTATGGATTTTCAACAGTCGACATGATTCTCCATTAGCTGGTCATTTTGGTGTTGATAAAACCTACCAGTTAATAGCGAGGGATTTTTTCTGGCCAGGTATGACCAGGGAAATCAAGGCCTATATAAAAGCTTGTTACAAATGTAATAGGAATAAGGCTCCCCGTCACTGGAAGCATGGGTTGCTTCAACCACTTCCTATTCCCTCTAAACCTTGGGAATCTTTATCTATGGATTTTATTTCTCAACTTCCTCTTTCTAATAATTTTGATGCTATATTAGTAATAGTAGATAGATTCTCAAAAATGTCTATTTTCATTAAAACCACTACTACTGCTACTGCAGAAGATCTGTCAAAATTGTTTCTAGAATATGTATTTTCCAAACACGGCTTACCTAATGATATTATTTCAGATAGAGGCTCATTGTTTGTATCCACATTCTGGACTCAACTGTGTCGACAACTCAATATCACGAGGAACCTCTCCACAGCCTATCATCCCAAAACCGATGGGCAAACAGAAAGGGTCAACCAAATCCTCAAACAATACCTTCTAATGTATGTCAGTTACCAACAAGACGATTGGACCACATGGCTACCATTGGCCGAATTTGCTTATAATAACTCGACTCATTCCTTGACACAACAATCTCCTTTTGAAACTGTTTATGGAAGACATCCTCGATTCAATTCAATCCATGTAGGAACTAATCATCCTGCGGAACATTATCTTCGAAACATATCACGACTCCAAGAGGAACTTAAATCAAATCTGGAATTAGCGGTTCGAAGGTACAAGGAACAGGCTGAAAAACATTGACAAACTGCTCCTCCTTTTAAACCAGGTGACAAAGTATGGCTCGACGCACGGAAAATTTGAACGACTCGACCATCAAAGAAACTGGCTGAAAAACGCTTGGGGCCATTCTAAATCGACTCTGAAGTCTCTAAAACTGCATTTCGACTCAAGCTACCTCCTAAATGGCGGGCTATTCACCCTGTTTCTCACGTATCTCTCCTGGAACTGGCTCGAGAAACATACCCGGGCAAGAACCAACCTCCTCCGGAACCGGTTGAAGTAGAAGACCATCTAGAGTGGGAAGTAAGCTGTATCCTTGATTCAAGAATGCGCAAGGGGAGACTTCAATACCTCGTGGAATGGGAAGGCTTCCTCGATGACTCAGACAAAACATCCTGGGAACCAGCCATCAATGTTTCTAATGCCCCTGAACTCCTAAAATCTTTTCATCTTAAATACCCTTTAAAACCAAAACCTTAAAACTCTCTTTTTCTTTTCTCTTTTTTTTTTCTTTCTTTTAAAATCTAAAACATTTTTATTTCTAAAAAATTCTTTTGTTTTCTTCTTTATTCTTTATCTTTTCAAAAATGTTTCAATCTTCTTTAAAAAAAAATAAATAAAATAAAATTAATTAAAATAAAAATAAAATAAAATAAAATAAAAATAAAAAAAAAGTAAAATAAAATAAAAACCAAATTAAAATAAAAATAAAAATAAAAATAAAAAAAATTTCTTCTCAATTTTCTATATACATTTTTTCTTTAAAATTTTATTTTCCTCGAACTATCAAAATTCTTCACAAACATTACACGACCATCTTTCTCGAACTCCACTTTAACTTCTAAATCACTTTTTTAAATTCTTTGAAACAAATTACTTCTTTCTTCAAAATCCTCTTAAAATTTATTTTGTCTCTTCTTTTCTTTCTTTTCTTTTTTCAAATAACTAAAATCCCTCAAATCTTCAATTAGCAAACTTAAATAACAATTTTTTTTCCTAAATTATCCCAATCAATTATTTTTTTCTTATTTCTTTCTTCTTACTTAATTCTTTTCTTTTTGAACTTTAAAACTAAAACTCCTTCAATCAAATATTCTTTCTTTCTTTTTTTTTTTTTCTTCATTTAAACTTCTTCTTTCAAAATCTAAAAACAAATTCTATTTAAATATTTTTTCTGTCTTTTCCTTTTTTCTCTCAAAATCTTATATAAAAAAATAATATAATAAAATAAAAAAATAAAATTCTAAATAAAATAACAAAGTAAAATAATTAAATACAAATTGTTTTTACATTCTTTTTTCTTCTTTTCTCTTTTATCTTCTCCCGAACCAATCCCTTCATCTTCTCCAAAATTTCCCTTATCTCCTTTCTACATTTCTCAAAGTTCTCCCCCTCTCCTACCGGAATCAATTCCCCAAGTTCAAGTAACTCCTCGGCTACATCAAAGGAAGCGGCATTGACAATGTTATCAATCTCGCCGCTCAATTCTTCAAAAATCTTGCTCGTCGAACCTGACGAGGTTTCTTTGACCATACTTTATCAAGGGTTTCTTCGTTTTCCTCCCTCGAGGTAACAGTTGGTAATCTACCCTCCACCAACACTGCCACTTCCACCGCAGTGGGTCCCACAAGGGTCGCTTCCACATTTGAAGCTTCCGTTGTAGGGACCTTGATGATGACGTCTGAATTCTAAAACAGAATCATCAGTAATTAAAATTATGAATTATAAAAAGGTGAACTTACTTCGAGGATTGGGTCAGGCTCCAAAAACAATCTAGGAGTGACCTTCTCTGCCACCTCCCTTTCCTCTTCGTCATCTTCGATGACCACCCGTCGTTTTTTTGGTGTTTTCCTTGAGATGGGAATTTCTTCCTCCTCCTCCAACAATTCGTCAACTTCCTCCTCGACGACCCCCCTCTTGTTCGCAGCCCTAGCTACCCAGATGTTCACATCATCTTCAACTTCTTCCTCATTTTCCACCACCGATTGATCGTCCCCAATGGACACATCCCAGATGTCCTCGACTACTTCCTTCGTCTTAGGGATCACCCAATACTTCGTCTTAGTAAACTGACTCTCAATGTCGGCATTCTTCGCTAAGGTGTCACACGCCACTCTTCTCCATCGGCAAAACTCGCACTTCTGGCGAGGCCCTTGTGTCTCCGTGCTCTCCACGCAGAAATACTCCATTGACTCGCAAGCCATGCAAGTCTTCGAAAATTGACGTGTGATAACACCCCCATACGCTTTAGGGTGTGGAGGCATGGGAGTCGGTGTAGGGAAATCCGTCATAGTGATTTAAAGTAATAAAATTAAAGTAAAAGAGGAAGGGAAATTAGTGTGGGAAATATGTTTTACGCTCAACGGAGCTCGAGCTCTTATACCCGGGCATCTGTCACGCGCCACGTGACACTCGAGGCAAATATAGCTCATTAAATCAATACTAAAGGGTTCAAATCCATACTCGAAGCGCAGAAAGCAACTCTCCATAGCAACTGCGACTTTCCTTTGTGTACTCGCTATTCAATCGCGCTAGCCTAAAACTCTAAATCTAAATTGGTCAATCTCTCACTAGTGTGTCTTAGTCTTTTTCCCAATAAGCGACGCACAGCGCAATAGTTAATATAATAGTACATTAAAAGGTTTATGAAATGTCTGTGGGTTATTAAGGGGTAGTGAGCATGGACGGAATGGTTAGTGAAGGATTAAGGGGTTAACAGATGTTAGTGAGGAGGGTCCAGGTGTAACGGATATATTTTAAATGGTTTGTGGTGTGTGGAATAGTGGATGAGTATGAGGTCAATGTGAGGAGGAGTAAAGGATATAAAAGGGGCTGGGTTTTTGGTTTGACATTCCTTAGAATTAAATTATAAAACGTATTTATAGTTAATAGTGATAAAACTCTACTTGAAAATCATTATTATTGTATCTTTTTTTATTTTATCAATAATCATATCTAAATCCTAAATCTTTGATTGTTGACACCACACAATATGGGGGGCGGACTTGCTAGCGAGTCCGCAACCTTGGACCCAAACTCACCACAGATTGAACACACATTGAGCTATTGATAAAGGAACCATACAATCAGGGATGAACACCACTCAGCAGAACAGTTTTAGGTGGGTGTTCAAGTAGAGTTCAGTATGGATTCAGTCTGAGTTCAGTCTGAGTTCCATCTGAGTTCCATCTGAGTTCAGGTTGAGGACTTGCTAGCAAGTCCACCCCCTATATTGTGTAGTGTGAGTTTCCAACCCTTCATGAGATCTTAAGAATTTTAATATTACCGTTCAATTATATTAGAATCCTTCTCAAACATAACTTGAAGCAGTAGTTCTTCCTTCGAGTCATCTTTGAATCACTTCCTCAAACTATCCCTCTGTGCTTCGAAGAAGTATCTGAACCTTATATCTCACTTGCAGGAACATCCTCGACCTTGTGTGTAGGTCGTCCGGTGACATAAGGTGTCTCTTTTTAAGTGTCTTTTCAATTTCTAATTTTTCAAATATTTCTTCAAGTTACTGTTTATGTCTTCCTTATCTTCTTGGAAATAGAGCAGTATCATTAGAATGGTATGGGTTTTAAAGAGAAATAGGAAATATCAGATCTTTTCTGTCATATGGTGCATATAATATAACTTCAACAGCATTGTTAAAAACCATCTTTGTTACTACAAATGGTCCAATTAATGGATCTTTCAATTTAACTTTACCATTTAAATTTAAATTTAGTGTAGAAATAACGACTTCATCAACCTCTTTGAGCATTTGCTCTTTATGGGCTTTATCTCATCTTTTCTTGTCATACTCAAATGCCTTATTAATAAATTCTTGAGCATGCTATCTGTATAATTTTTGAATTTGAAGAAAATATTTTTTACCTTGATGGATATCCAATCTTGGTAATTTAGTAATTGCTTTATCAGGGGCATTAGGTATATAACCCAACAATAACTCAGGTGGGTTTTTGCACATGACAGAATGAACTGTACTTTTGCAGGTAAATTCTAAACTAGGGATATGGGTTACCCAATCATGATTGAATTTGTAATTGTCTTTAAAATCAAGAGCAAAAGCGCAATTTCTTCTTATCATATATTCTAAGGTTTGTATCATTCATTCTGCAAGCCCATTGGTTTGTGGATGGTTTGCTATAGAAAGTTTTAATTTACAACCTGAAAAATCCATAAGTGATTTCCAGAACTCAGAAGTAAATTTTTGATCTCTTTTTGAAACTATTGCTTTGGGGAATCCTCCCATATATAGAATTTGTTTCCACCATAAAAAATCTAAGTTCTTTGCAGAAACCTTTTTGTGGGTAACAATAAATTCACACATTTTGGTAACTCTATATACAATTACCAGGCAGGAGTTATAACTCTTATGCCCTTCTATTGGAAAACCTGTTATAAAGTACAGTTAAATCTTTACCATGGAGCTTTTGGTTGCTCAATTTATTGTAACAAACTAGCTCTTTTGCCTTTAAATCCTTTAGATTTTGGACAAGAATCACATGTCTCAACATATTTTTGAACATCATCAGACAAGTCAATCCACCAAGCTGTATTTTTTACTCTGGCTAATATTTTATAGAAGTTAAAATGACCTACTAATATATCAGTATGACATATACTTAATATTAACTCCTTCGTTGAAGGGGGAGTTACAATTACATTACTTAATTTTTTTTATAATATAAAAAACCATTCTCAGTGTAAAATTTACCATTTTCTAATGATTCCCTATATTATTGTGGTAATGTCTTTATTAAAAAACTCATTTAATAATAAGATGGATCATTTAATCTTGTGGCAAGTTTACTCAAGTTAGGATCTGAAGCATAATTATAAAAAATTGATTGAATAAATTCATCCTCAAGATCTACCATATAAATGCCATAAATTTTAATAACCTCTGTTTCAGGAACATAAGAAGGATTATCATTATTATTAGGTAGAGTTACTTTAGATAACAGATCTACATTAGAGTGTAAATCTCCTGATCTATGTGTAATAGTCATCTGTCCTCTGTATTCCTGTACAGCCAATTGCCATCTAAATATATTCCTATTAGGAGTTTTCATGTTTAAAAGTGACTTAACTTCATGAAATTCAGTTATTTACTCAAATTTTTGGTCTTCAAGTTAATAATGTAGCTTCTAAAGAGACCATAATACTGCCAAAAACTCAAGTTGAGTAGTCCCATATTTAAATTCACTACTTCTTAGAGTATGTGAAACATAGAAAATTACTACTTCTTACATTTTTCCTTCAATAAGTTTATTTTGATGCAAAGCAGCACCAAAACATATAAAACTTGCATCTGTATACAAGACAAAAAGTAATTGGAAATCTTGTAATCCCAAGATGGGAGCTGTCATCAAACATTCTTTTAACTTATCAAAAGCCTGTTGTCTTTCATTGTTTTAAATGAAAGCTTCTGATTTCTTTATCAGTGTGGTCAATTGTGCAGAAACTAATTTGTAGCTCTTTATATAATGTCTATAATAACCACACATACTAAGAAAAGATTTTACATCCTTTAAATTTTGAGGGATTCCAAATATTTGATTGTAGCCACCTTATTTTGGTCAACACATATTTGTAAGCCAGATGAAATATGACCAAGCACCTTTGAAGACTCAAACCCAAATTTACATTTTTTCAATGCAAGGGTCATTTTTATTTCATCCATTTTCTGAAATACCTTCTTCAAATGGAGTGAGTGTTCATCATATGTCTTAAATGAAACTATGATGTTATCAATGCATACCATTAACTACCCTTCAATTATTTCATTATGCAATGTTCTATACATTAACTTCTGAAACACTGAAGGAGAATTATTTGGTCCAAATGGTATCCTGACATATTTATTAATTACAATTTGTGTTATTATCAATAAGAAGTTCTGTGAGTTCTTTTCAACAGGAATTTTTTGGTTCCCTTAATTTTCATCTAGGCAACTTATATACTTAGTACTTTTAAGGGTAGCATGTATAGAGGTAATCCTTGGTAAGGGTTAAATATCATCTACTTCAAATGTATATAATGCTCTATAATCACCACAAATCCCTGCCTTATTTTGTTTATAAGAAAAAAGAACTGGTGATATTACACAATATTTTGGTTCAGTTTCTACCCTTTAAATAATTTTAATATATAACAAAATCATAATATTATCCTCTATGTTTTTTTTCTTCATTGGTGAAGCAGGGTATGGTTTCTTCTTAGAATAGCACGAATATTATCCATTTCACAGTTTAAACAAATTTTGATCTCATGATCTTTCACTAGGACAACTTAATTTTTCCCATGAATAAAAGCAATTAGAAATGCCTTAATTAAGTCCAAAATATTTTTCTTCTCAGCTTCACTTATCTGAGTTCCAAATGATGCTTTTTAAGTTTGTGTTTCCAGAAGTTCCATCTCACTGGGTTCACTTACTTTTCAAGGAATATCTATTACTGACTCAATGTTCAAGACTGTGTTAAAAGAATTTATTTTAAATTTAATTTTACCATTCATTCTAATTGTAAAATTATTATTAGAAGGGTCTAATATCACACCAAGAAGTGTAAAAATGTCATTACCAATGATAAAACAGTTACTACAATTAGTATTATCCATTAATACAAATTTACAAGTTATTCTAACATAAACATGTTGATGTTTAAAGAAAAAGTCAGCTTTTTATCTACCAATATGGTTTTGTACTTATCCAAAAAATCTCCAATTTTTACTTTGAATGGTTTCAAGCTTTGACTTGTAATCACTATTAATTTTCTGTAATGTGTATGCAGAAACAATAAACCCAACAGCTCCTGTATCCAATACTATATTTAAAGTTTCTCCAGAAATTATTGCTGGAGCCATATTATATTTCATTCTTAAGTTATCAGCCTGTATATCTTTAATGATCTCAGCATCTTCAAAGCTCATTAATGAAAACTTTTATTCCATACTTAATATTATATTTTCAAAGATGGACAAATCATCTAACAACATACACACTTCATTCTCATAACTATATAAGATATTATTGTCATAATCACTTGAATCTTTATTATTTCAGTTTCATTTACAGATTATTGCTGATTTTGAACAACATTTATATTTTTCTCACATTTGTGACCTTTAACCCAAGGCTTATTACACCTATAACAAGTATTTTCTCATACTTTTAAGGTACTACAGGTGAAGTAGGTTTTTTCTAATTTTCCTGCAGTGGTTTAGAATTCTGATTTTTCACAGGTTCATTATTTTTTTTATAAATGATTTACCTTGCTTCATACTTATGGTTTGATAGTATTTCATTAAAAATATTAATAAATTAAGAGTATTCATATACCATTATTTTTCTAGCTACAACAATGTCTCTAAAAAATATAGGTAATTTATATATTATTTTATCTTTCCATAAGTGAAAATCCATATTTAGCTCAGTTGCTTTGAATATTTTATGTAAATTCATAAAAAATACCATAGATTTGTCATCATTAAACATATTATACCTTAATTTCTCATATAATCATTTCTGAGTTAGTCTGAATTTAGAACCTCCATATTTTTTTCAATTAGTTGTTACCGTTCAGCCCAAGAGTAATCTTTACCCTCACTTAATACAACTTCAAACCATAATAAATCAAAATCTTTGAATAATGAAATTAGTTTTGATGTTATTTTTTCATCTGGTAACTTATATGAGAATTTTAAATTGTAATTATTTGAATAAAATGTTGCCAATCAGAGCTGGCCTCCCCATCATAAGTTGGGTACTGATAAATTTTTTGCCAGCTCTTCTGATTGGATTTAAGCTCACTAATCCTGGGAAAATTCAATAACTCATTTAACTTCAATAAATGGTATTGTATTTTCTCTTGTACTGATTTGTGACTCACATTTGTTTTTACAGATTTGGAACTTCCACCATATGTTTTCATTTTTGGTGGCAATGGGAATGATTGAGATTCATTTTTGCAAAAGAATGGATTATTATTATACTGTGTATACTTATGATTATTCTGATACATTAGTAGATTGGAAGTTTCAATCTCAACATAAATTAATCTTTGTAAAAAATCAGAGAGATTTTACTTTTTTTGTGCAAATGATTACTTTGTTCTTGATTCATACTTTAATAAATGTGCTTCATAAAATTTTTCTAACTCACAGAATTTGTTTGAAAGGTCACTATCTTTACTACTTAAGGAGTAATATTTAAGAGTTTAACCAAGTTTTCTTTCTTTAATTCTATATTTCTTGTTGCTAGTTGAGAAATATTCCACTTTAAAGGACAAAATTGTTTCACTTGTGGGCTTCATTGCATGTTCCTCACACTCAGTCATTCTATTTAATAATTCTGAAACAACTCTATGGAAAGTTGAATTTTTATTAAAATACTCAACATCTTCCTTCTCACATTCTTCACTCTTTTGTGAAGCTCTCAACTCACTAATAAGTGTTGGAAACTGAGGGTTAACTTTAATATTATTATAGATAGTACTACTGTTATTGACAAAAGATAAATCAGGTGTTATGGACTTTTATAAGACAAATAAGATCTTGTGAGTTACAAGATCAGACGGAGTTGGAGAATGCTGATGAGCCAACCTGTGATTGATTGTAACGGAGAATTACAAGTAATGCGTAATCAGTGATTAATGTTGGTTATTGATAGTATTGCAATAACAATCAATGATTGTATCATAGTAATTACAAACAATATGTATTTAGTTGTTATCACATTATTTAAACTATCTCTATAACCTATCAATAAAGTATTTAGTACGCATTATAAACATAGGTATGAAGCAGTAGTAAGATAGTGTGAGAAAATAAAAAAATATGTGTAGTCGATGTATTGTTGAGTTAGTAAGCACAATCGCTAGAAACTCGACACTCTCCCTTGCTGAGTAACTCATGGGACATGTGCAATGTAGCGAGGTGGAATCTGAGTTTGACTCTATCAAGGGTTTTAGTGAGCATGTCAGCAGGCATTGTATGAGTTGACATGTATGGGATGTCGAAGATGTTGTTGTCAACTTGCTCTCTGATCCAATGGAGCAGAATGTCCAAATGTTTAGTACAAGCGTGATAGAGTGGGTTCCTAGCAAGTGATATACATCCTTGATTGTTGTTGTAGATCTTGAAAGGTGAGGAACACTGATACTTTGGGATTTTGAGGTCTCGTAGCAAGTGAGTCAACCAGATAGCCTCCTGCCCAGCTTCAACAATTGCTTTTGCTTTGGACTCAGATGTGCTCAGCGATACTGTGGACTGCTTCTTGGTCTTCCAGCTAATGGTACAGTTATTGAAGATGAACACATATACGGTTGTAGATCGGCGTGTGTCCAGACATGATCCATGGTCTGCGTCGCAATATCCAGTCAGGGGCATGTGTTCTCCAGCAGTTGGATTAAATTTGATTCCAAAATTTGGAGTCCCTTTAAGTTATTGCAAGACATGTATGAATGCATTCCAATGACTCATTCTGGTTTTTTTAAGGAAGCGAGATAATTGAATGCAAGCGAAAGCCAGGTCTGGCCTGGTGCGTTGGGTGAGATAGTTCAAGTGGCCCATGGCTGACCTGTAGTTGAGCCCAGATTCAACAAACGACCAATGATCATCCTCATTGGCATCAGAAAGGCGTGTATTTGTATCCATAGTTGTTGATATAGTTTTGCACTCAGTCATTTTGTAGAGGTTCAGGATGGCTTTGACTTTGTTCAATTGCAACAATGTGATGGAATTATCTTCTGGGTTTTGTATGACTTTAATTCCCAATATCATCTGTGACTCCCCCAAGTCCTCCATTTCAAAGTATTTTGAGATGAGGTCTTTGAACCACTGTATTTCCTTGCCGAAGATAGAAAAATTGTCCACATGGACATGGACAAAACAGGGTTTCTCTGCATCATTGTGAATGAACAATGCTGGGTTGACTGCGCTACATGTGAAATTGTTGTTTAAGAAGAAGCGCTTGATGAGTTGATACCAGCATCTTGAAGCCTGCTTCAGACCATAAAGGGACTTCTTGAGGTGCAAGACTGGGTTGTCTAGGTTATCTGTTATTGTTACTCCCTTAGGTATACACATATATATGGTCTCTTCCGGCACACCATTACAAAAGGCAGACTTTGCATCCATTTGATGAAACACCCATCCCTCAGTGACAGTAAGAGCCAGGAGCAGGCGTAATGTGGTTAACCTTCCAGTTGGGGCAAAGGTTTTGCTGTAATCAATGCCAAACTTCTGTGAGAACCCTTTTGCGCACAATCTTGCCTTGAATTTTTTAATTTCATTATTATGGTCGAGTTTGATTTTGAAGACCCATGTACTACCAATTGGTCTGGCATTAACAGGACATTCCACAATTTCCCAGACTTCTTTGTCATTTAGAGACTTCAACTCGCGATCAATTGCATCCTTCCATTGGCTACTATTGTTGCTCTTCAGTGCTTGTTTGTAACTGTTGGGGGTGTGAAATGTTTCGGAGATTGGTATCTTTGCGTGAAGTGCACTCTCTTGTGCCATGTTGGCTTGGGAATGATATTGATCAACTTGACTTCTTTTCTGTGCTCCCTCAATGATATTTGTGCGACTGACCTCAGATGATATGTCTTGAGGTGCCATATTGCTTGTGACCCTGTACTCCCTGAATCTGGATGATTGAGGTGGATCTGATGGATCTGATTGTGAAGTAGGGAGTTCTGTTGCTTCTGACTGTGCCAAGTGGAAATTGCTGTCTTCTTCGCCACTTGGATCTGTTGCAGGATTTGAATTGTTGCTCTCATTCTAAGTCAACTGCTTGGAATTAATGTGATCATCATCAACGAAAAGGTTGGGCCAGGATATTCTTGTTTTTTTTGGTTCCTCAAAAGGAAAGATTTCCTCATTAAATATGACATTGTGAGAATAAAATAGCCTGTTTGTCTTTAGATTGAGCAGTTGGTAAGAATTATTCTCCTTGTGAAAGCCTAGAAGACATGCTTTAACAGCATTACTGCTGAACTTCCCAGAGCGTACCTTCTTATCAATCAATGCGTATGCCAGACACCCAAATGTCTTGAGATTGTCTATCTTTGGTTTTTGCTTGAATAGTTTTTCAAATGGAGACATGAATTTGTCGTTGGATCTGGTAGGGATGTGGTTTTCAATGAATACAGAGGTATTGATGGCTTCTCCCCAAAATTCATGTGGCATTTTGGCTTTGAAGATAATAGCCTTTGCCATCTCCACAGAGGTCCGGTTGCCCCTTTCTGCAATTGGGTTTTGCTGAGGTGTGTGAGGTGATGTCACAATAATTTTGAAACCCTCTCTGTCTGCAAGGTCGTAAAATCTCTTGTTGATGAATTCTCCACCTCCGTCGCACACAAGATTTAGGATTTTATTATTGGTGAGGTTCTCAGAGTATTGTTTAAACGTTAAAAATCTCTCAAATGCATCTGATTTATTTTTGAGCAAATACACAAACTTGTATGAGGAGTATGAATTGGTTAATTTAAAGTAATATTCATTCCCAGATTTAGTTTTAATCAGTCTACCACTAAGATCACAATGGACATATTGCAAAGGTCTAGTAGTTCTAGGGAAATGTCCTGGAAATGGGAGCTTATGAAGTTTAGCTTTGACACAATGTTCACAAAAGATGGAAGTAACAGTTTCATCAAATTTTATGTTCAGATGCCTAAGTAGCTTCTTAACATAGTCCAGGTTAACGTGTCCCAATCTTTTGTGCCAAGATAGCAAGTCAGATTTCTTGCCAGATGCAATGAGTAATATATGAGGGGATGCTGACTCACAACCACGTGCGTGGATCTGGTACAAATTAGAGCCTGGAATTAATGCACCTGATAAGACTTTGTTCCCAGAATTGTTTCTGGTAATGAAGGTGCCATCAGGTTCAGTGGTCATTTGACATCCCTTCTTGATGAATGGAGCAAGGGAAATTAAGTTGCAGCTAATCTTTGGTACGTGCAGACAAACAGATAGAAGGATGGCTTCATTGTTATCATTTGTGAGTTGAACCGAGCCAACCCCTCTGGCATAAATTGTTGCCCCATTACCAACTCTAATAGGGACGTGAATTTGGCAATATGTGGCAAATGATTTATTATCCAAGAACATGTGAGACGATGCCACTGAATCAAATTTAAATTGCGGAGAATTTGGTGTACTTGCAATGATTGCTGAATAGAGATTCAGTATTTCATGAGATATGTTGGCGACTTCAAAATTAGGGGATTCAGACTTTGATTTTCCTTTTGCGTTAGGACGTAATTTGGGGTGCAGGGTCCAGCACTGGTCTTCAGAATGCAGGAATTTAAGTTTATGCTTTCCATTAGAGCAATACTCTCTCTTTCTGCCTGCGCTCCCCTTTTCTTTCATGGCGGTGACAAGAGCTGTTTCAGATGAGTCAAGTCGGTCTGCAATTAATCCAAGTTTCTTGAGGACAATTTCGACAGTAAGTGGCTTCCCAGTATCCTCTGAAGTGTTAATGATCATTGCACAATGCATCTCCAATGATTCAGGAAGCTTGTCTAGGATGAAATACGGGTAATGCTGATCCTCAAAATTTTGTCCAATAAGTGTAAGCTCATTGATTGATGATTGAAGTTCTGTGAGGAAACCACGAATGTTTCCTTCATTACACTTGATGGCACTAAATTGTGTATAAGCAGCCGCCACATTGGTTGGTCCTGTTGCTGAGTATCTTTCTACCAGCTTTTTCCATAGTCCCATAGGATTTGACCTTTAAGTTTCGTCAACTAGAGTATTGAGATTGGTGTCATCCAACTTTTGGACTATGATATTTGCGGCTTGTCAACATTTTGAGAGATATGCTGATTTGTCGTCACTATCACCAGGGATCGGGACCTTTCCTTCGACCAGGTCATCCAACTCACATTGAGAAAGGTAAAATATCATTTTTCTTCTCCATGTTAAGTAGTTGGATGAGTTGAGGATTGGGATGTCCTGAAGCAGGTTTCCTGACTGACTTGTAGTCTCCATGTCGGCGTGGCGTAGTGAGCAACTCAGACTTTTAATCTATGGACTTTTATAAGACAAATAAGATCTTTTGAGTTACAAGATCAGACGGAGTTGGAAAATGCTGATGAGCCAACCTTTTATAAGACAAATAAGATCTTGTGAGTTACAAGATCAGACGGAGTTGGAAAATGCTGATGAGCCAACCTGTGATTGATTGTAACATAGAATTACAAGTAATGCGTAATCAGTGATTAATGTTGGTTATTGATAGTATTGCAATAACAATCAATGATTTTATCATAGTAATGACGAACAATATGTATTTAGTTGTTATCACATTATTTAACCAATCTCTATAACCTATCAATAAAGTATGTAGTACGCATTATAAACATAGGTATGAAGCAGTAGTAAGATAGTGTGAGAAAATAAAAAAATATGTGTAGTCGATGTATTGTTGAGTTAGGAAGCACGATCACTAGAAACTTGACAGGTGTATCTACATCAAAACCCAATTGTAACAAGTCCTCCTCAATTTTAAGGACAGATTTCACATTAATTAATTTACCTGAATTTTAATAATAAGTGTTATCTGTAATCTGAGAAGGCAATCTACTTACCAAGGGGGAGGAGCAAGCCCTGGTTTTTGGCAATTTTGCTTTGGCTTGTAAGTGTGAGTAGAAGTGGTCTGATGAGGGGCTGGATCCCTGCCTCAGTTGTGACTGGCCCACTGTTGGTTAAACCAATCCCATTTCCATTTCTCTATTGAGAGCTTGTCCTGAGAGTGACCTTATCCACCTTGGATAGGGGGTGGCTGGTATATCTGTATTCCTTCAGCCATGCTAGAGTTTGGTTTAGATGTTGGAATCCTATCCTTCAGTTGTTCTCCACTTTTTCTACCTCTTTTATGATAGAAGATTTTAACTCCTCAAGCTTCAGAACTTATTTTTTTATGTGGGAAATTCAATCCTGAAGAGGAGTTAATGTCTTCTTTATAGTTATTTTTTTAGGGGGGCATACTTTTCTTCTATTCTCATTTTGTCTGGCTGGGGTAAGACTGACCTTCCATAGTGATGTCTTAATACATTGTTTTTAGCTTTAGACTGGGTATTAAAAGCAGGTTTATTACTTAAATTGTTCTTTGAAGCACTTATAATGTCTGAAATAACTATTACTTACACCTAAAAAGGGAAAACATGTATGGTAATCAGTAGAAAAAAATATTAGTATTATAAATACTAATTAAAGTGCAGGTGCTTACCCTAAATTTATATTTTTTTTTATTTGAATAAAATATAAAAAAATTTGAAAAACCCATTAAAATTAAATAATAGTTCTAACTAGAACTTTATAAGGGCAAATAATTATCTTACTAAGCTTTAGCCAAATACCAATTTTATTGGGTGTTATATTAGTGACCAAATACCAAGTGAAATTGGATTTATATTGGGTACAGTTACTACTGTAAATACCTAATTTTTATTTTCAAAAATTAGTAAAGTTATTATAAGGTTTCTTTTCCTCAATCAATGAATTATGATGGCCCTAAAATGTGCTTAAGACCCAAATATTTGGTTTATATGAGCTATAATAGAGTAAAAATCACGTCCTAAGGCTTATACTAAATAATAAGTCATAATTAAGGAATGACCCCCAATTGTCACTGTATGCTGGTATCTAAGTATAATTTAATAGTAAATATTAATGGTCCTACTACTTATATATAAATGATTTTGCAATTAAACCTCAGGGGAAGACTAACAAAATAGTTATTCTCTAAATCAACTCACAATATTTGGATTGGTGCAGGCTAGTGGTGCTAAATAGGTTAATAAAATATAGTCATAGCTAATATGATGTTAATATCAATTTATAAATGCTTTAAAATATATTCTTACATGATGATAATTTTTTATAATGTTATTTTAAGTTGTGGTAAGTAAGTGATATCTAATAACCTGAAACATCCTCCCTTACTCACCACACATTATGGGGGCAGACTTGCTAGAAAGTCTGAAACATTGGATCCAAACTCACCACATATTAAACACACATTGAGCTATTGACAAAGGAAGCCTACAATCAGGGATGAACACCACTAAGCACAACAATTTTAGGTGGGTTTTTAAGTAGAGTTTAGTATGAGCTCAGTATGAGTTTCATTTGAGTTCAGGTTGGGGACTTACTAGCAAGTCCACCCCCTATATTGTGTATTAACTTATACCAAAATCCCCTGGAGTGCACAGAAAATCAATCCAGATGATGTCACTGCTATCCCCAGAAGTTACAGCACTGTGAGGGCTCATAGCCTCCCCATGGCACCCACTTCAAGCAGTTTAAAAACCTAGACCTCAAGTAAGGACCCTCCATCACAATTAATAATATCATACACCCATACTATAAATAGAGAAAACAGATAAAAGGGGATACCATAAATAAACAGGAAAAATAACTTACTCAAATAGTATAGAATGAATCCCAAAGAATATAATTGAACCAAATCAGCTTTCCAAGCCATCAATAAAATCCCCAGGCATCAATATTAACCCAGAAATCATATCCCAACCCATAAATATGTGAAAATCCATCAAAGGAAGCAGATTAAGTTGTCCAAACTAGAAATATGCACCTGAAAAAGGTGTATATGCTTGTGTAGGCATTGTGAGTCTATTGACTACATCCATATCACCTAAAATAAGCAGAAAAATAAAGCTTATAGGCTATTTAGAGGTTAAAATCCACTTATAAACCTATATGTACATAATATAACTACATATTTCACTGATTATGATGTTTATGCATACATATAAGCTGATGTATATCTATAATTACTTAATATAACTTAAGATAAATATATTATGACTCCATTAGCACCTTTATAAGTATTAGAGGGCTATGGATAAGCTATTTAAACTTATATAAGTCATTCAATAGTGTATTAAATATATATATAAGCATAATAACCATATATATAAATATTATAACCATAATTTTTACTTATAAGCTTAATTCATTTAAGGTTATCTTATTTTAAACATAAGATATACTCATTCTTGGGGATACCTAGCCTGAAACCAAAAGTAATCTTTACCCTTACTTAATACAGCTTCAAACCATAATAAAGCAACATCCTTAAATAATGAATTTAGTTTTGATGCTATTTCTATATCTGGTAACTTATATCCAAATTTTAAATTGTAAATTCTTTGAATAAAATTTTTTGAATCAGATCTAGATTCCCCATAATAATTTGTGTCAAACTGAGTTCAAGTCCAGAGATGTGAATTGCTTGAATGGTCAGTTGTCTAGAAGATTCTAAATGGTCCTATATGAATACTGTTTTACAAACCCAAAAAGTATTGAAATATAACTCAATATTAGGACGTCAGTTATTTTTATCTCACTAATTATAAATGGGCTACAACTCTTATAGTTGGTAGAAAAATAAATGTAATATATCAGAATGTATTTTAATTTTATTGGTTATATATTCAGATTTTAATGATAAATAATTTAGTCAACAAGACCAAAAACATCCTCCTTTTATTCCTAATAATTCTACAATGTATCCCTTTGATCTACCAGTCCTATACATGGTGTGGCAATCCAAAAATTAGTAGGTCACTAAAATTTATTATAAAAGTATTTTTGAGAGATTATTATTGAGATTGGAAAAGCCAATCTAATTTTAAAATGGTTATATTTAAAATAATGTGTATTAAAAGTGGTTTAAAAGGGGTTAATTTTACGAGCCAATATTAAATGAATAATTAACGGCCAGGAAATGCAAGTATAGGACTAAAAGTGCATGGAAATTAAATTCAGGAGTCTCAAGAGCCTTTGGGAATTTTTTTGGAATTTTTATTATTTTTCTACAACTTTTGATAATTTTATAAAGTATTTTTGGTTATTTTTGATTTCTTATAATTTTTTTTGATAATTTGTTACTAGATGAATAGGGCAGAAAGTTCTACAAAAATTATAATTAATAATAAAGGGAAAGTAGCTCTAACATCTATAATTTTTCTAGATTTTTTTATTAGTAATTTAAGGTTCTAATTGAGTCCAGAAGTCTGTAAAAGCTCTGGAATTCTCCAGAAAAGCTCCATACAAACTCAGGTGATCTCCAGACAAGCTCCAGAATTCTCTGGTTAGGCTATACGAGGAGCCCAGTAAATTTTATGTCAATTTACTGGAACTAAAAGAGGGCATAAAAATATGCTTATTATGTATATAAATTAATATTATATTGCATAATGAAATAATATAATTATTTTATTAAATATATATAATAAGTATTATATCAATTTTATCATTATATAAAATACTTATACATTTAAATTAAGCATGAAATATTTTATATTCTATAAATTATGTCACATTTTTATATATTTAATAAATATGAATTAATAATTAATTAATTATAAACATATATTATAATTATAAGTGTAAAATTAACCTATAATGTATTTAAATTAATTAATTAATATTATATATTAAATAAAGCCATACATATCTTATTAAAAATAATATTGGGCGCTTTTTTGACCCTTAATTATGTCAGTAAAGTTATTGAATAAATTAAACTACTTATTTAATAAGATGGTGTTCAAATTCTCACTTTAAATTAGAAATATCTTTAAATTAATTATTTGTTTCATTTAAACTAGTTATTGAATTAATTAAATAGTTAAATCAATTAATTAGATTTGCTTTATACTGGATTAAATTGATTACATAGATTTTTGCATGAAAATAATTCTATTTGTTTTAATTAAACCCTTTACATCTCACTGTAATATCTATTTTTGGTTATTTTACTTACTGTTCTTATGTTTCAGACTGACTTAGTTACTGATTATTTTAATTAATTGTTTTGGGAACTTATGGTGGAAACATTGGTTACTTACTCACGGGTTTAGTTTATTGTTTCATGTTTTTCTCTCAATATCTATGTTTTAGTTATATTCTTCTATATTCTTGTTTTACCTTATTACTATTTTGTAATTACTCATTTGTGGCACTTTCGAGGATCCTTTGCCTATAAAAGGCTTTGGATAATCCCCTGTAGCCGCACCACTTATTATACACTCACCATTTAAACATATTTTTTAATATAATACATTTATTATTATTTTTATTAGTACTACAATTCTAATATAAATTCTATATAAATACCTAAGGTTTCAATAAGTCTATTAATAATAACATTTTTTGCCGCGCAGAAATAGTAATACTTATTTTAAATAAATATATTATAATTTAATAAGACTCACCGTTGTGTCAAATCCCAAGAAATTATTGTTGCCTTATTTTTTCTAAAATAATTATATTAATTTATTAATTCATTTCTCTATCTTCTAAATGTTTTCCTATTTTTCTTCCTCCTCCTCTCTGTTCTCTCCATCTTCTTCTCCCTCTTCTAGAAGACTTTCCGATAATTGGAGGCTTTCCAAACGACAATGACAATATTCCACCTTGTGACAAACGACATTGTGCACGGACCACCCAAGCCAAAAAAGAAAATTTTGCCACAACCATGTTTTGGACTTGGGTTTGACCTTTTAGGTTTATATTAAATTAAATAATATCTAATTTTGAAGTGATTTCTCAATCACTATAGTAAGTTAACCTTTGCACCTCTCACTTATATTATTTAATTTTTATTGCAATAACAGTGATTGTGGCTTAATTGCTGATTCACTGAGTGTAAGTGTTCATTTTTTTTTATTTTCTTATTCCTAGTTGACAATAATAGGGTTATGCTCTTAGTCCTAGAAGATCATTACATTTTTAATAAATTATTAAATTAATTTAATTAAAATATTTTTTGATTTATTGGTTGACCATAATAGTACTCAGTTCTTAGTCCCAATATTGCCAATATATTTTTTGGTATTAATTATTTTTGGTTGACTTATAGAACCTTTGTTGGTTGGTCCCATTATAATTATTGGTATTTCTTAATAAACAGTTGTAATAACATATATTTGTATTACATTTTTTGTTAAATTAATTGATTTTTGAATAAAAATTTAAATTTTTTTGTTTTGTTAAAAAATCAATTAATAATATTATATTTTGAAAATAAAAATTTGAATCATTTAAATAATTTTGATTCTTTGTTCACAGTTCTAATGTCCAGTAGTTTGGCTAACAGAATGGATAACTTACATGTGGATGAAATTGAAGTGGATGTTGACACTGAATCTGTAGGTTCTTCTAAATTAACTTACAAAAATTATTCAGCTGACAAAAAACATTCAGGACGTGGAAATGGCAGGAGAAGTGGCAAACCCCCCTCTCCAAACACCTCTGAAAGAAGCAAAACCTCTGATAAATCAGGAAAATCCACTAAAGGGTATAAAAATATAAAAGATACCACTGACTCAAAAAGTAAACAACCTTTCCAGTCACATAAAAGAACTGATGGCAGAAAGTGGAAAGGGGTCTTTCAGGTCTAGAAGGTTTTACAGGGAGGTCCAATGGCAGTAACAACGGGTTTTAAGGGATTCAAACTTAGTTATGTATTTTCCTATCTTAAAGATTATTTACTCAATAATAAGAGGTAAAGAGTTGGATTAGAATTACATTTAATGTAAAAACTAAAGCAGTAATAGATAGTAATAAAGGGATTTTTAAATAGTTGTAATAAAGTAAGTAAGTAATGAATGAATAAAAAACAACCAAAAGAGAGGCCTTATATAGGCAAATGAGGGACAAAGCATGGCAATGAAGCTCTAAAAACAGTAGTATGAGGGAGAGAGAAAAAGAATATTCCAGAAGAAGTATTTTCAAATAATAAAGTTGTTTTAAAAAGAAGGCTTCAAAAAGATGTATTTACAGAGTATGTCAGAAATACATCAATTTATTTAATATTTACTGTAGAAGTCAATTCTAAATAAGAAATTTGAATTTTTTGTATATATTTATTTTTATTTGAATATTAAAATTTTATTTTAATTTAAAATCTATTTTTTAATTTAAATCTTTATTTCTTCCAACCTGTCAAATGAGCAGGGTGTTAGAGAATAAAAATATACATGAAAATTTTATATTTAATTTTAATTATTCATTTAATTTTATCATTCTGTAATTAGTTAATTTATTGTAAGTAATTTTAATGTAACTAATTTATAATTAAATAATTAAAATAACAATGTGTGGCTTCATCCAGTAAATGATTAATTATTTCACTGGGTAAGTCTAGTAGCCTGGCTGACAGAAAGTATGAAGTACAAGGCAAGAGTAGACACACTCTGGCAACTGATGCAGGAGTTATTAAATCTCAATCAGGCTCAACCTCCTCATTTCCCAGCCTCCCAGCCTCAGCCTCAACCTCAGCCAATTCAGGTACCCAGCTCCTTCACGCAAAATTAAAGCACTCTGCAGGTGGAGCAGTGGAAATGGAATTACTTGATGAGCCATTACCAACAGAATGTTCAGCAGCCAACAGCTCAACACCCTGGCCCATCCAGGACACCAACCTACCATCCATCTCCTCAGCCCCATCCTTATCAGGGAGGCAGAAGAAAGAAGGCACAGGGGAAGTTTCTTCTCTTTCCATGGTAAGTAATTTGTTTGATAAACATGTTGGTATGTATAATAACAAATCTTCTTCCACAGATAATATTGTGGATCCTGGTGAAAGAACAGTTAAACCCTCAAAAATACAACTTCCTTAAATGAGTAGCCCTAATGATGTAATTAGCAAATTATCATTTGATGAACCTTTACATTTGACTTCTACTTCTTTAATTAATCCTTCTCTTGCAATTAAGAATGATTCTGTTTCCCCTGAAGTCTATAACTTAATTGAGAAAACTTCTGAAGAAATATTGAAAGATACACTTGATTTTAATGTTGTGAAAGACAAACATTTGAGAGATGTGTTAATACATGAGAGTGATAGATTGAATAATTTGCACTTGCATTGTAAAGTGAGTTCTTCTGTACAAGATACAGCTTATTTTAAAATCAAAGAAACCTTGAATATTTTTCTTAGCCAACAAAAACAAATAAGGAGTGACCATAGAGCTATCTCAGATAAGAATATCAATCTGCATAAAACCTTGAGTGAATTAAAACCCCTTATTGAGGAAAATTATTCATTAAATGGTGAAATTAAATCTCTAAACAATGAGTTGAAAAAGCTAAAAAATGATTTCCATGCACTAAGTACCAAACACACAGTTTTTGAGGACAGAAATGTTTTATCCCTTGAAAAAATAAATGACCAGATGTCTGAAATTCCAAGGATAAGAAACTATGTGTCTGACCTGCAGGAAAAATTTCCAGCCTTAACCATAAATAATTATGGTATAGATAAGAATACTGCCCATAGGCTGCATAAAAATAAGGGAAAGGAACCTGAACAGAGCATCTCTTTTATTTCCCATATTTCGGCCATGAAACAAACTGACAATGAGTCTTTAAAATCTTTTGCTACTAGCAAAAAATCTTGTAATGGTCATGTACCAGCTGTTTCTGTAAATAATGAAATTTCTGAACACCTGGCTAAACTTCAAGAATTATTAATAATAAATAATTCAAACCAAAGGATGGACCATCCCAGTAGCCAGAAAAATTTTCCCAAACTGAATCAATATCCCACTTTTGATGGTGACTCTTCATCTGACTGGCAACATGTTGTTCAGAGAATTGATAATCTGAAAAACTCTTATAAATTGCCATATGAGGAAATGTTCTCTAAATTAATTTCTTTATTTTCCAATGTTGCTTTAATGTGGTATGAATCTGTCTTACTGGAAAATCAACATTATACTTGGAAAGAATGTAAAACCTTGATTAAAAATCAATTTGGTGGTTCCAAATTCAGGTTTTCCCAGCAGAGATTATATGAGAATGCTAAATATAAGTCCTCCTCTCCTGAAAAACCTATTGTTTTCCTTATTAAAATTACAAAAATTCTTAGAGCCATGGATCCTGAAATGGATTATGATATTTGGAGAGATAAAATTCTCTATAAATTACCAAAGTCTCTGAGGGATTTGATTGTGGCAAGGACTGAGAATGTGAGAGAGAATTCTTCCTTTATTAATATTTGTAATGAAGTCCTATTAAATCATAGATATGAACCAAGGAATTATCCTGTTAAATCTTATCATGACCAACAAAAGCTTTCCACAAAACTTCCAGAAAAAACTGGTAGACCCTCTGCCCCAGTTGCTCCAAAAAAATATGCAACTAATACTTGTTTTAAATGTAACAAACCATGGCAAAAAGGACATATTTGTGACAAGAAAATTCATCTTGTAGAGCAAAATGAGGAATCTGAGTATACTCAAGGTGATCTTGATGATTCCTCCAGTGACTGTAATAGAAATATCTCTTATGACCATGAGTATTCTCAGGAAGTTCTGGTTTTAGAAAAGGATATCCAATTTTTAGATAATTGGTCTAATAATTGTGATATTGATTTATCTTCTGTAGAAAATGCTGAAGTAATTAGAGATATTACTGACAGTTCCATTTTAATATCACCTTTGAGGGCACCAGTTATCATAAATGGTAAAAATGTTGAGGTTATTCTTGACTCTGGTGCTGGAGGAAGTGTGGTGTCTGAGAAAGCACTGGATTCTGTGGATAAGGATTATCAATGAATATTATTACCTATAAGATCTGAAAAATGGAAAGTTTATGGTTCTGTTTTATTTCCCATTGGCAAATACAAAACCACTGTATTCTTTAAATACAATGGTGGTTTTTTCAAAGCTAAATGTGAATTTGTTGTGATTAAAAATGAAAATTTAAGCAATTGGTTTATCATGGGAAATGATATTTTAACCATGTTTGGCATTAAATTGGATCCTGCAAATAATTTTTTTACTTTGGGAATGAATGGGAAAAGAAAATTTAAAATTTCTTCTTCTGAAAAGCATTCTGCACCCTTGTTAAGATCTTGTCATTCTTTGATCCAATTTAAAGGTAAACAAACAGAGGAAATGAATGTATTATTGTCTGACATTGTAACAGCTTCATTTGGTGATCAATTAACTGATGACCAAAAAGATTCAATAGTAGCCTTAATTACATCTTTCTCAATGGCTTTTGCTCATGGTTCCCATGTGTTAGGCTTAGTTAAAGATGAAATGAAAATTTCTCTATCTTGCAATTTGGATGAAATACCTCCTAGCATAAAGAAAAAACCTTACCCTGCTTCTCCCACAAAAAGAAAGGATATAGAAGATAATATCTCCACTTTATTGAGTATGAATATTATTGAAAAAGTAGATGTTACACCAAAATATTGTGTCATCTCTCCAGTTTTAATCTCTTATGAAAAAGATAAAGCTAGACTTTGCAGAGATTATAGAGCATTAAATACTTATACTGTGGATGATATTTACCCATTACACAGAATTAGATCTATACATTCTACCTTACAAGGTGCCATATTCATAAGCTGTCTGGATGGTAATAAGAGTTATCATCAAATACCAGTTGAACAGTCTTCCCAAAAAAATTTTCTAATTGAAACCCATATGGGAATTCACAAATATGTTAGGATGCCTTTTGGCCCTAAAAATCCCTCTTCAGTATTCCAAAAAGTGATGGATAAGACATTTCATCAAGAAATAATTTAAGGTTGGTTAATGGTTTATATTGATGACATCATATTTTTTTTCTATAATTTTTGATGAACATTTAAAACACTTGAATAAATTCTTCCAGAAAATGGATGAAATTAACATGACTTTATCCTTAAAAAAGTGTAAATTTGATTTTCAATCCTTAAAAGTCCTAGGTCATGTTGTGTATGGCTTACAGATCTGTGTAGACCAAGGAAAAGTGGCTGCTATCCAAAATGTTTCAGCACCAACTTCTATAAAATAAATACAGAGTTTTTTGGGAATGTGTGGCTACTATAGACAATACATAAAAAATTATCAAGTCATAGCCTTACCACTTACCAAACTAACAAGAAAAGATGTAGCTTATATATGGAATGAGGACAGTCAAAGAGCTTTTGATACATTAAAAAGATGTTTAATGTCACCTCCAATCCTTGCCCTTCCAGATTTTAATAAGCCTTTTGTTCTTTATACAGATGCAAGCTTTATTGGCCCGGGAGCTGCTCTTCATCAAAAGCAAATTATGAATGAAAATATTTCAGAAGTAGTAATATGTTATATTTTATCGGCCGGTCATCTAGAAGAAGGAGGAAAACAATGAAGGATGAAGGGGAAGAGGAGGAGATAGAGAAGGAAGGAAAGTAATAGGAGAATTTGAAAGTATTTTTAAGAGACACAAAGCAACGAGGATTTCTTGGACTATGACAAAAATTGAGGGTTATATTAAAATATAATATATTGAATTTAAGTAAGGGTTTAATTCTCAATGCGCGGCAAACACCAATATTATTATTAGACCTATTGAAACTGTAAAATATTTATTTACTTTTAAATTTAGATTTTATAAAGCTAATAAAAAATAAAATAAATGTAATATAATTATAGTTGTATTGAGTTGAGTGTATATAATAAGTGATAGAGATACAGGGGTTTCCCAAGGCCCTTATATAGGCAAGGGGCCCTCTGAAGCGCCACAAGAAATTATATCCTATAAAAAAAATAAGATAAGAAATAATTAATAGTTAAAATTAAGTGTACCAAATCTGTAAGGAAAAAAATATATAACAATTTATTAAAAATAAGTAAGAGCCCAAAAAATCCACCAATTTAACCCCAAACAAATCTTTAAAATAAGTGAGTAATTAAATAAGATTGAAACACTTGAAGTTTTAACTAATTCAATTTATAACACGTTTGATAATAGCCCATTTTAAGTGAGACATAATAATTAAACTATTTTAATAAAATAATTAGTGTAATTAATTAATTAAGTCTTTAACATAAGATATTAGTTAGTATAACCCATTTTATTAGTGTAAGAATTAAATTAGGTTAAAACAACTTATTAATTTAATATTATTACTAAATTTTAGAATACAACATTAGTAATTAATTAAATAAAATTTTTTGACTAATTTAATACCTTAATGACATAACTATGAGTCAAAAAAGTGCTCAATATTCATAATTCATATGATATAAAAGTTTTATTTTAATACTTTAATTTAATTTATTTATTTAATTATATTATAAGTTAATATTTTGATTTTTAACTATAATATATTTAATAAATTAATTAATAATTTATAAGTATTAAATACATGAAAAATGCGCCAACATTTTATAGAATATAAAGTATTTAATGAGTTTTAGTTGTATCTATAATTTATTTAATAATAAATTTAATATAACCCTTATTTTAGTTATATTATAATACAATTGTTATATAATTTTATTATGCAATATAATATTAATTTATATACATAAAATGAATAATTTTTCGCCCTCATTAAGCTCCAATAGATTAACATACAATTTACTGGGCTCCTGGTATAGCCTGGCTGACATATTTCAAGAACCTTAAGAAAAAGTGAATTGAAATATGGTGCTACTCAATTAGAGTGTTTAGAAGTTGTATGGGCTTTAGAAAAGCTTCATTATTATTTAGATGATCAAAACTTTGAATTAGTTACTGATTGCAGTGCTGTGAAATCCCTCTTAAATTTGAAAACACCAAATAGACATATGTTTAGTTGGCAACTAGCTGTTCAAGAATACAGAGGTAGAATGACTATTATTTACAGAGCTGTTAATGTTCATTCAAATGTGGATATGTTTTCCAGATTACCTCTTCCAAATGATGTATCAAATCCAGCCTATGTGCCTGAAGATGATACAGTAAATATACATGGTATATATATTGTTGATATAGAAGAGGAACTGTTACAATTAATTCTGGATTCATATGATCAAGATTCTAATTTGAATAAATTGGTTACTATCTTGAATGATCCTAAGAATTCTTCAATTCAAGCATTAATAAAAACTCTTCCTGCAAAGTATCAAAATGCTTTGAGTAAAGGAAAGTTCTCTATTGAAGATGGCTATATATATTATAGAAGGAAGCTTACTAATGTAATTGTGATTCCTCCTTCTATGAAAGAAACCATCTTAAAACTATGTCATGATGACATATTAGCAGGACATTTTGATCTTGAAAAAACCATTATCAGAATTAAAAACACTGCTTGGTGGGCTAATATGTCTGAAGACACTAAATTGTATGTTGAATCTTGTGATTCTTGTCAAAAATCTAAAAGATTGACAGGTAAAAGAGCAGACTTGTTACAACATATTGAAGCACCTGATACTCCTTGGTAAATTATTAACATGGATTTTGTAACTGGTCTTCCTGTAGCAGGTAAAGACAGTTATAACTCTTGTTGGGTAATAGTGGATAGATTCACAAAAATGTGCAAATTTATTCCCACCCACAAAGTTGAAACCACAAAGGAATTAGCTCTCTTATGGTTGAATTACATGTTTAATATTGTTGGATGTCCAAAATCCATTATCTCTGATAGAGATCCAAAATTTACATCTGAGTTTTGGACCTCTTTGATAGATATTTGTGGCTGTGAGTTAAAGTTGTCTACAGCTCACTATCCTCAGACTGATGGTCTAGCTGAAAGAATGATTCAAAATCTGGAGGATATGATTAGAAGGTATTGTGCCTTTGGTTTAGAATATAAAGACAATGACAGATTTACTCATGACTGGATCACTCTTTTGCCTGGTCTTGAATTTGCATATAATAGCACTGTTCATTCTGTCACTGAGAAAAAGCCTTTTGAGCTTTGTTTAGGTAATGTCACAAACACTCCTGCTCAAATTCTCAATAATAAATTACCTAAGTTGGAACTACACCCTGGTGTAAAATCTTTTATGAAAATGCAACAGCTATGCAGAAAATATGCTCAAAGCTGTATTGATAAAGCATTTGAATATGAAAAGAAGAGATGGGATAAATCCCATAAAGAATACACATTTAACAAGGGTGATGAAGTGTTGATATCTACTGTCCATTTCAATCTACAAGGTAACAAAAAGTTAAAAGATCCTTTTGTGGGACCATTTTTTGTTAAAAGAATGGTTGGAGATAATGCAGTAGAAGTTGTATTGTATTCTCCATATGATAGGAAACATCCTGTTTTTCCCATTTCTTTTCTTAAGCCTTACACTTCCAACAGTGACTTATTTCCCAAAAGAAGGCAAAGACCTAAGAAAAACCCTCAGGAAGTTACAGAAACTGCAGAAATTGATAAAATTCTCAATGATAGAATTATCACTTCTGAAAGAGGTACTGAATATTTATTGAGATATAAGAACAAATCATCTGAACATGATGCATGGATACCTGAAAAAGAAATTTCAAATCTTCCTACTTTGTTAAAAAAGTATAAAAAGAAAAAAACTTAGCATTTTTTTTATTGTTTTTTTTTAGAGTGAGGGAGTGTCAGCCAGGCTATACTAGGAGCCCAGTAAATTTTATGTCAATTTACTGGAACTAAAAGAGGGCGCAAAAATATTCTTATTATGTATATAAATTAATATTATATTTCATAATGAAATAATATAATTATTTTATTAAATATATATAATAAGTATTATATTAATTTAATTATTATATAAATTATGGTGCATTTTTATGTCTTTAAAAAATATAAATTAATAATTTATTAATTATAAACATATATTATAAATTATAAGTGTAACATTAACTTATAATGTAATTAAATTAATTAATTAAAATTATATATTAAATAAAGCCATACATATCTTATTAAACAATAATATTGGGCGCTTTTTGACCCTTAATTGTGTCAGTAAAATTATTAAATAAATTAAAACACTTATTTAATAAGATGGTATTAAAATTCTCACTTTAAATTAGGAATATCATTAAATTAATTATTTGCTTCATTTAAACTAGTTAATGAATTAATTACATAGTTAAAACAATTAATTAAATTTGCTTTATACTGGATTAAATTGATTAGATGAATTTTTTACGTGAAAATAATTTTATTTGTTTTAATTAAACCCTTTACATCTCACTGTAATATCTGTTTTGGGTTATTTTACTCACTGTTCTCATGTTTCAGACTTACTTGGTTACTAATTATTTTAATTAATTGTTTTGGGAAGTTATGGTGGGAAAATTGGTTACTTACTCACGGGTTTAGTTTATTGTTTCATGTTTTTCTCTCAATATCTATGTTTTAGTTATATTCTTTTATATTCTTGTTTCACTTTATTACTATGTTGTAATTACTCATTTGTGGTGCTTTGGAGGATCCTTTGCCTATAAAAGGTTTTGGATAATCTCCTGTAGCTACATCACTTACTATACACTCTACTTAAATTACAATCTTAAAGATTACACATTTATTTTATTTTTATTAGCATTATAAGTCTAAGTTACAATAAATAAATTACTTAAAGGTTGCAATAGGTCTATTAATAATAACATTTTTTGTTGTGCATCAAAATTAACTCTTATTTAAATAAATATATTATAGTTTAATAACCCTCATTATTGTGTCAAGTCCCAAGGAATCCTTGTTGCCTCTTCTCTTAGAATAATTAAAATTATTTTATTATTTTATTTTTGTCCCCTTTTGTAAAACCTTTTCCCCTATTTCCTCCTCCTCCTCTCTGTTCTTTCCCTCTTTTCCTCCTTCTTCTAGACAACCAGCTTACAAAATGGCTCTTCCGATTAATTACTGGTTAGATATTTTCCTCCTCTCTCCTCTTGCCTTTTTTTTTTCTTTTTTTTTCTTTCTTGCAGGAAAGCAGAAAATGGCTCTTCTGACTACACTTTGAGCTTGCTAGGAGGCCCAGAAATAATATATATACTGGTCTGTTCGATCCCTTTCAACTCAATTTTCTTCTTTTTAATTATTATTTACATAATGTCTTACAAGTATTACATATATTTAGTTTTATTTTCAACTCACACTTCTTTTTATTTTTATATATTATTATAAAATATATATCTTGTAATTTCCCTCATCAACAAGAACGATATATTGATTTGGCTTTGAATTTGCTTTCAATCCACTATGTTCTTGTAAATAAAACAATCAGAGAATTTTGGATTAAAAAAGAGACTTTGTAAAAGATAAAATACAAGTTTCAGAAATAACTTCTAATCATCAATGATGCATAAACAAAAGTGTGGAGGTGCACCAAATATCTTTTGCGACTCCCTCCCAGGTGTGGTAAAAATCTTGGGTAAAGGCTGTTTGGACATATAGGATTCCCTGGGCAAGATATTCTTGTTCAAAGAAGCCAAGAAATATATAAAGTCTGCATCAAACCTATCACCAACCACAAAAAAGGCTGGCACTTGCTAACAAGCTTTATATACATAATATAAATTTATCTCAAGTTTTTATAATTTTTTAGTACTACACTGTTACATTCTCATGTTATTCTATTGCATGCGCATGTGATTGGTTAGCTGCGCTGCTCAATAGTTAAGGCTTGGGAAACTTTTCCCAAGAGTATTTTATATAATAAAAGGTATAGATACATTTGTATTACTACTTATCTCATTCTGAAATATATGTTGCTTATGGGCAGCCTGATACTATTGCTAGGTTAGTTGCACTGCTCAATAGTTATAAACATTTAGTAATCATAAATTATTCCCTTTGTATATATTCAAATCTTCTTCTATTTTTCCAAATATGTTTCTTCAGATTGTCTTGCAATTCAAAATGTGAGTCAGAATTGTGAAGCTCCTGGCTGTTTTGAATAAAATTTTGCTAAGCTGTTTGTCAAAGAAGGATCTTGGTGGTTTGTTGAAAGTTGACATTGAATGGATTGTTCATTTAGGTAAGGATCTGATTCTGATTTTTGCTTCCACTATCATGTTGTGTAAGATTATACAACAGGTCATTGTCTCCTTCACTTCTTTGATATGCCATAGATGACATGGCTGGGTTAGAATGCCCTCACCTACTTTGCAACACCCCAAAAGCATGTTCTTGTAATTTAGAGTAATATTGGCTTTTCTCATCTTGCAGATGAGAAATTGTTTTGACCAGTGTTGACCATGGTGGGTAAATACCATCAGCAAGGTAGTAACCATTTTTATAAATTCTATTATTTATTTTATATGTCACACCATCTTGACTACCACTCAAAAGTTTATCAAACAAGTTGCTGTGATGAAGAACATTGATGTTGTTTAAAGCTCCAGGTGATCCAAAGAAAGTGTGCCAAATTTGTAAGTTTTTGCTTGCTACAGCCTCCAATATCATTGTTGGAGTTTTTTTCCTTCCCCTGGAACTGACCAGCCCAGGCTGTGGGGCAATTTTTCTATTCCCAGTGCATCCCAGAAACCCCCTGTCTTTGTACTCCCTCAAAATCTTGGTTTTCTCCACAGTGATTGGTTCTTGTAAATACTTGCTTTTGTATAAAGATATGATGTCTTTAACAAAAGTTTTCAATGCTTTTAGTGAAGTGGTTTCAGCTATGTGAACATATTCATCAGTTGAGTCAGCCGAAATCCCATAGGCAAGCTGGCAAAGTACACTAGTTAGCTTTTGGTGAGGTGTCAATCCAAGTTTCCTGCAGCAATCCTGTAGTAATGTAGTTAGTAAAAAATTGAGAAAAAGGGTGATGGATCTTATTGAAAAAAAAATATATATATACTATACTGACAGATTTTAAAACCCAATATTGATTGTGCATCTGTAGATCCTCAACAATTTTTGTAAATAGATCTTTGCTTATTCTAAATTGGCACTCAAAAATTAATATTGTTGTAAACAGGGGTTTTGCCCAAAGTAGTCTTTCATTAAGCATGCATTACCAGTGTAACAATCTCGTTGTATCATTTTTTTTCTTTGGTCTTGGTGTAGTTGAATAAGATGATTGATTGTTGCAATAGGTAGTTAACAAATATGTAAGGAGATCTTCTTCTTCCATGTCTAATAAATCATCAAGGAAATTTAAAGGCATGGGAAATGCAACAGTTGAGTGAAGAAAAATGAGTATGGTAGAAGGAGGGATAGAAGAAATTAGTGCTGTGGAAGCAGTGATGTTATTGAATAAACCAAGAAACACGAGTGATGAATACTTTGGGTAACTTTCAAATAGTGAATTTTTCGAAAAATGAGTGTGGAATGATATCATAAATTTGTGCAACTCAGAAGTAATATGCATGTAAGCGGGAGTTACACAACCAAACGAGTGTGGATGCTCTATATTGCCGAGCACTGTACATGCTCTTAAGTTAAGTGCAGATTTGCCAGAACTGGCACCCCTTATTGAGATGATTTTGATTAAAATATGACTCTTTCAACCTATATATATAAACAAGAGACGCAGATCAAGATTGACATGAATATCAAGTCAAACTATTCATGATTTTTTTTTTTTTTTTCTCAAGAGAGAAAGTGATGAATGAACAGGTGGTAGAGGTGAACGGGTTATTTGATAGTTTTAGCAGTGTTGACCCAACCTAATCCAACAGCACTAATAGTAAAGAGTTGTTGCTGATCAAGATCATCATGGTCATGATCCCGAGTGATTTTAACTTTAGCACCTAATACATAATCTAAATCTCTTAACCAACTGATTAAAGCAGGCTGAAGAGGACCTCCGATTTTAATTTTACCTACATCATTTTGAGAACTTAATAATAAAAGTAAGATAGCGATCCATTCAAATCCAGCATCAATACAACCTCCACGTTTGATTTGTTGGAGTAACTTGATAGCAGCTTCTATGCCGACATCTTCTGGTACTGATACAGATGATGATGATGATGGATCAGGGGGATGAGAAGGAGGAGAAGAACAAGACTCGGCGGAATAGAGGGAATGAGTCGTTGAAGTAGCAAGAAGGGTAAGACCGAATCCAGGAGATTTACCACTTTCCGAACCACGATAAACATCGGTATAAATATAGATATCGGGAATGAAACGGTTAAGAACGGATCGAGCGGATGAAACGAGACGGTTTGCGATTTGAGGTGAAACACGAACTGAATAACTGATATATATTTAAGTAGAAGAAGAAACGAGGAATAGGAAGAATTTTGAAAAGAAAAGAAAAGAAAAGAAAAGAAAAGAAAGGAAAAAAGAGGACATACGCTACGCCACGGATTTTAGAAATTTTACCGGGATGAGTGAATTGGACAGAAGGACGAACTTTGGAGACAGAAGGAGAGGAAAAGATACATTGACCACCGGCTAGTGGTGGATGACCTCTTTTTAAGATTTTAAGATGAAGATTTTGAGCATGTTCAGGATCGAGGAAGATAGCGAGGACAGGGAGAGCGGAGATGCGGAGGGTATCGATAGAAGGAAAAGAATTGAAAGCAGAGGTGATGCCATTGAGGGTGAGGATAAGAGGGGATTTCATGAAAGGAGCGAGAGGAAGGATAGGAAGGAGGAAGTAGGAAATAGGATGGGAAAGAGGACAAGAATGGAAGATTTTACCGCCGGAGAGGATACCGGGTACGAAGAGAAGGTTAGTTCCAGAGTAAGAGATCTGTACGGAGGAAGCATTGGAGATAGCTTCCAAGAGACGGAGAAAGGAGACTTCGGCGTCGATGAGACCGGGCTGGGGATCTGAGGATCTGATGTGGTGGAAGTGGACTGGACGGTGGGAGAGCAGACTGAGGACCAGACGCTGGCGGAGGGCGTGGTGACCGTTGAAGTGGAGGGCAGCAGGCATTGGAGAGGGGATTTGGCAAAACAATGATCTATAAAGTATAATGGATAAAGAGTATCAATATAAGAGAAGTAGTCTATAATCTATTCTTTATTATCACTCCACACTCTTTAATTATCACTTATACTTATTAATTATCACTTATACTTATTAATTATCACTTATACTCTTTAATTATCATTCATACTCTTTAATTATCACTCATACTCATTAATTATCACTCATCCATCCATCCATCCATCCATCCATCCATCACTCATCCATCACTCACTCATGTCCTATCCAAATCAACAACCCTCTCAGTCCCCTCAACAGCCTGCCTCTCCAGCCACACCCGCTCAGAATCACCCTGCTCGTCCCTTCATCCCCAATCCCAATCCCTATCCCATCTCTCATCCTCCCTATCCTCATCATCTCCCGCCTCCTCATCTTCAGCCCTTCCAACCTCCTCCTCATCTTCTTCATCACCCTCCTCCAACTCATCATTTATCTTTTCATCATCAAAATCTTCCTCGTCATGTCGGTCTAGGCGCACCTGGTCAACCCCCTAATCTCCCTTTATCCCATCAGCCTCCTCCCTTCCCTATCCCCGTCCTTCATCCTCATCCTCATCCTTCTCTTCATCATCCTCATCATCCTCTTCCTCATCCTCTTCCTCATCCTCTTCCTCATCCTCATATCATCCCAGGACAACAAATTCCTCCTCCATCTATCATCCCTCCTCGTCCTCCCCCAACCGAAATTTATAGTCTTTTCGTCGGTTCTATCGCTGAAGGCGTCGACGATGCTTGGCTCGAACGTATTTTGGGCACCGCTGGTAATCTGGTTTCCCTCAGGCGAATCCGTGATCCTAATGGAAAACCTAAACCTTTTGGTTTTGCCGAATATGGTGATGCTGAAAGCGTTTTAAGATGTCTAAGTGTCGTAGATGGCGTCATGTTACCCATCAATGGTGGAAAAGATGGTCAAAAGGCAATCCTTATCAAACCTGATGAAAAGACAAAAGCCCGTTTAAATTCTTACGAGTCAACTCGTATCAAATCTGATGTCAGTACTCTTTTGTTTCTTTATATTAAAAACTTTTTTTTTTTTTTTTTTTTTTTTTTTTTTTTTTTTTCGCTTCGTCATCTCATCTCATTGCTTTATCATATATGTATATTTAGCAAGATGAAGAGCTTGATACTAAAACCAAGGAAAACTTGGAAGCAATCGTTTCTCAGATGCGTGATCCGGCAATCTTGGAGGCCACTGCCTCTTCCAATTCAACTTCTACTGCCACCAACCATCGTAAAATCCCCCCTTTATCTGCCACATCGGCCGCTCTTCAAGACCTGACACCTGAAGATTTACCCGAAGAATCTCGTGGAGTCATCACTCGCGAAATCCAGTTTTTTAGGGAGAGAGCTATCAAACGAGAAGCGAACGCTGATAAATCCGCCAACTTGGGTGGAACCGGGTCTAGTAACCCACCCAAAGGTTATGGTTCTGTTCGAAGTCATAACACTGGCAGCAACGGCACTCCCATCGGTCCCCGTGCTACTACTAGTTCCAGTCATAATGGTAGTGCTTCTAACACTCCTCGATCCCACCAAGAATCCCAATCTCAATCATCTCAACATGATCGACCCATGGGCTTTGTTCGTGCTGGCCAACTCGCTGCAGCCGCTGTAGCTGCTCAGAAATCTTCATCTCGATCCCCAACCTCCGCCGAAGCTCGTAAACGCCATTCAGTCACCATTGTGGATGACGAAGAAGAGGCTGCCATGCGTGCTGATCGAAAAAAAAGAATGGCTCACAATGAATTCAAAGATCGCGAACGAAGGTGGGAAGCTAGAGAACGTACAAGAACTCAAACATTAGCCAGAGATGCACAAAGAGAACGAAATATTCTGGAAGAAGAAACTCGTTTGCGTAACTCCATGAAAGCTAGACTAGCTTCATATGATGATGAACTCGAAATGTCCTCTCGTTCCACCTCCTCCAACTCCAACTCAAGAAGTGGCGGGCCTCGGGGATCCATCGAACTGTTTTATGTCGATCGTCATCGTTGGCGATCAAATAGGAGATCTTTCCGAAGTCGTGAAGAAAAGATGGACAGAATCGATGAGGAACTTGAAAAAGAAGAGCTTGATCAAATCAGGAAAGAGAGTGAGGCCTTCTTATTGAAACAAGAAGAAGAACTGAAAAAAATGATGGATGAAAATCGTAAAGCCGGTTTATTACAACTAGACTCCAATGGAGGCCCTATCAAATTAAATCTCTTTGGCACTTCAACTTCTAATCATTCTTCTTCTAATCTCAAAAATAATGGAGGTCTTTCAACTGGAAATACCCATACTCCTCCTACCCATGCTGGAATTTCAATCTCATTTGGTAAAAAGGAGAAAAAGTCTGGCGTGTTGTTAGGTAACGCAGATGATGATGATGATGACGCTCATCGAAAGAAAAGAGCTCTTATTCCATTAACTTATGATGATGAGAGTCATGACACTGTTGCCATTCATCATCAAGCTAATCCTACTGCTGGTAGTCATAAAAATGAGGAGCTTTCAATCAATTCTGATGGTCAATCTAAATCATCCAAAAAAAATACGGATCCCACTGGGCCCATCGAAGAAGAACATAGTGCGACGCGAAAGAAAAAGATCAAAGAAATTATTGCTGAAATTCCTAATGAATTATCAGCTTTGAAGACGATTCAAGTGAGATGGGATTTACTCAATGATGTACGCCTTTATTTTTATTTATTCATTTTATTTCTGCGATCTTTTTTTTTTTTTTTTTTCTCGCTCTATTTTTCTCCATCCATCACTTTTTTTTTTTTTTTTTTTTTTTTTTTTTTTTTTTTTTCCCTCTCTTCTTAGCCTTTACTCTTCCTCTTTCAGCCCCTTGCATCATTGGTTTGAGATGAGTCTGCCCTTTCCCAATTATTTTCTTTTGATTTTATTTTATCTTGTGCGTTTGTGTGCGGGTGTGTGAAGTCACACAAGTAGTGAATGTGACTTTTCTTTGTATGATTCATACATTCAACTAACTCCAAAGCCAATCCGGAAATTTTTACAGCTTTCTCTCATAATTATGTTTTCCCTATCCTATCTCCATCTCTCTCTCTCTCTCTCTCTCTCTCTCTCTCTCTCTCTCTCTCTCTCTCTCTCTCTCTCTCTCTCTCTCTCTCTCTCTCTCTCTCTCTCTCTCTCTCTCTTCTTTTTTTTTCATATATACGATCGTTTGATAGATTGATTATTTCTTTTTTTTTTCCGTTGGAATATGAGCAATGCTGACGCATTCATATTATGTACTGATTTTGTTGTATTAACCATTCCCCAATTAAAACAAAAAACTTTTTTTTTTTTTTACTAATCTTGTTTTTTTACCTACCCTTCTTCTGCGTGTCAATCAACATCCGATCTTTCGGGTTGCCAATTCGAAACGTCTAGAATATTATCAACGACAAACTACGTCCATTTGCTAATATGAAGATTGATAAATATTTGGGAGCTCCGGAGGAGGAACTTGTGAGTGCGATTATTGATCACGTTTGTGAAAAACGAGGGGTTCAGGGTTTGGTAGATGAATTGGAACCTGTCTTGATGGAAGAAAGTGAAGAGTTTTCTATTGCATTTTGTGAGCAATTTTCTCTTTTTTGGGATTTCCCAATCCTTTTTTTTTTTTTTTTTTTTTTTTAATTACTCCTTTTATATATATATATATATATAATGATGGCTAACTGTACTGTGTAATTGTTGTGGTTTCGTTTTCATCTAGGGAGGATGTTGTTGTTTGAACTCAAAGCCGTTGAAGCTGGGATAGTGACCACAACCAATTTGGCGAATTGAATGAAAAAAAAAAAAAAAAATCAAAAATGAAAAGAAAAAAATATGCAAGGCTCAAATCGATCATAGTCGTTATTGTCGTTGTCTGATAGCTTGATAGCTCGATAAGCCATTATTGAACGAAGATTGAGGTTCGTTTTGATGTTCTTTTGCTCTCTCTCGATTTATTTTTGGTTGGTTTGCTATCATTTTGATATATTCTGAGTGATTGGATGGGTATGAAAGGGTTGGGAAATGGCAAAGTGAAGTAGGATAGGGCTTTCGGTGGGGAATGAGGCACCCTACGCAATGAATGAGAGAAGGAATGAATTGATTGGTGCTGAGTGGTCAGTTCAGTTCAGTGCAATTAGGATTAAAAGTCTAGTGATGTGATAAAGTCATCTTCTATATATATATATGTGTGTGTGTGTGTGTGTGTGTGTGTGTAAATATAGATAGATATGAGTGTTATTATACTCTTTCATCTATCTAATAGCTAGAGAAAAAAAAGAAAAAAAGAGTTTTATATATATTATTATTATTATTATTATTATAAAAGTAATGATGATGATGATAAATATTTGACCTAGGATTTTTAAAATATAAGAAAGAAAAATAATAATAATAATATTGTGGGAATGAAGGTGACTATGTGGATGGTGATGTTGATGTTTAAGTGCATGTTGTGCAAAGAGGAACAAAAAGAAAAACTGGATGGTTTTATTTATTTATTTAATTAATGTTTTTTAAGGTATTCTTATATTTTTATATTTTAACAGGGTCAGTAGGTAAGTAGGTAGGTAAGTAGGTATGCAGGGTAGGTGAGTAGGTGGGCAGGGTAAGTAAGTAGGTGTTAAGACCTAAGAGGGTGGACTACTACTAATGCTAAGACTAGTTGAAGACAGGACTGACTATGCTGATACAGCAGTGAGACTAACTAGACTGACCATGTTGGGGCTGCCAACAGTGAGGGTTACAACTATGGGAGACTAAGATGTAACTGGATTTACTAAATAAGTTGTCTGATGAGGAACTTTCCCACAGTGCTTGCCCCCCTTTAAGAGCGAGCATCCACAGCCATTTCAGCAAATATTCAGTCGCTATATGCATTTTACTGTTGCCATTTGTTACTTAATTACAATATTCATCAGCTATATGAAAATTCTTTAACTAAACAGGTGTTAAAAAAAAAATATTCATCAATCTTGTAACTTGTTCAAAAACTACTAGGGCATCCATCTCATCCTTCAACTCATACACACACACATCCTCAATAACATGGCACAAAGATTTATGCACATGATAGATGAACTACAATCTATTGAAGAAGAAGAAGAAATCATCTTCAGAGATCTTTTAGAGTCAATGAAATCAAGTAATCAAGCCCATAAGAAATATTATTTATTAATTGCTATTGCATTGATGGACATCACCAGCTTATGAACGACTACTGTAATACAAATAGTACCTACAACTCAAACATGTTTGACCACCATTTTCACATTGGGAAAACTCTATTGCTTTAAATTTCTAACAATATATAGCTACATAATGTGTCTATTGGACACAGAGGACTGTAAGTCAAATGTGAAGCACTTGGGTTGCTTGCTAATGCTTATCCATGACAAAGCAAGTTGTTCTTCTTGGGGGTGTCAGTTAAGAGACCTTTTTTTTTTTTTCCTAGATTCAGTCAACATAAATGAGTTATTATTGAGCTATTATAGATGAGAAGGTGTGTCTGAAGTGTTTAATGCAAATATATGTAGTAATTGAATGAATTGTAGTGGCTATTGTTGTGTGAAGTGAAGGTGAAAAAATGGATAAGTAATTAATTGAGGTGTGTCTGGCTTCAGTAGGTAATGGTTGAGTCAAAAAAAAGTGGTGCAAGGTTTTGGCAATGACAGAAGCTACTCAAGCAACTTTTTTCATTTGATTATATGACTACAGAATAAATTAGTTACTAGAGTCTAATTGAGCAACAATTGGGGAATAAGTTGGTAAAATATGCATATGAAATCACTTTACCAACACAGCTGCGGATGCTTTAAGATCCCCTTATGCGATTTCCCCCTTTCCTGCCTATTGCAATGCATGATGCCCATAGTGTTCCTCCTCCTTCCCTCTCAACCCAAATTCTTAACATTACCCCCTAACCTCCTTCATAAATTCATTCACCTTCCCCTAAGCATTATCTAATTTCTCTATTGGTTCCCAAAAATGTATCTCCAACTCCATAACCTTTCCCCTTTTCTACTTCAAACTCCTCTTCATTTCTTACATAAACAGGCACCAGTGGTTCTTCTGGGTGGGTGCCCTGGTATTGTATCTTTTTGATGCTTCATGAGTAATGAAATATTAAACACTGGGTACATTTTGTTTCATTGAACTTGGGTAGTTCCAGTTCATATGCTGAGTCTGATATCTTGTACCTGATCTTAAATGGGCTTACCTTCTTTTAATCTAACTTGTCACTTGGGTTTAGTATGGAAAGGAGTTGTGAGCTTAGCCAAGATCTTGTTGCCTACCTGTAGCACCAAATGTTGAGCCTTTTCTTTGATCATGATGTCACTTCATTGACTGCTGCTTCTAACTCCTGTATCCACTCTTCAGCTTCTGGAAATTTTCAACAAGGATGAGGTTCCAATTGAGAATATTAGGTGGTATCCATAGTTGGTGTAGAGAGTTGATATGCCGGTTGTAGCATGTGTCCAGTAAATGTATGAGAATTTGGCCAATGGTAGTAGCTTCACCCAACCATCTTGTTGATAGTTAATGAAGTGACACAAGTATTTTTCAATTGTCTTATTCACTATCTCAGATTTCCCATCAGTCTGTGGATTCCATGCTGTTGAAAAAATGGGCTTAATGTTTAGTTGGTCATACATTTCCTTTAACAACTTAGAGTTAAAAGTACTTCCCCTATCTGATACTATATTTTCAGGTAATTGATGCAACTTCCAGACATGCACCACCATTAAGTCTTCAATACCCTCTGATGTAACTGTTGTAGTGGTGGGGACAAAGTGTTCCATCCTGGTGGAGCAGTCAACTACTGTAAGGATAGCATTCTTTCCATGAGACTTGGCTAGCTCCACTATAAGATCATAAGAGAGTCCCTTCCATAACTTCTTGAGTATACTTAACAGGTTTAGTGGTGTGGCTTTTTTGGGCTGACCTTGTTCCTTTATCAAGAGTCACACACCACTACATAGTGCTGGACATATGCCTTCATGGACTTTCAGTAGAAGTTGAAATGGATCAGCTCCATTTTTTTTAGCAGTCCTGGGTGTCCTTCCATTGGGGAGTTGTACCTTGATCTGACCACTTGCCTCTTGAGCTCTTCATCCTTTGGTACCACTATTCTCCCATTCCAATAAAGTGCTTCCCCTTCCAGACAATACTCCTCCAATCCTTTCTTTACCAGTATCTCCTTTGATAACAGTGCCTTCACCAACTCTTGCACTCCCTCATCCTTTTCCTGTCCCCTCCTTACCCATTCAATTAAACCCTTATCAACCAATTCCGTCACATCTAGTATTAAACCCTCTTCAAGCTCCCACTTCAACAAGGTTGAATCAGACGTATGTAGCTGATTTGGAGCTGGGAAAAATTCAGGACATGGTGATAACTCATCCAGTTTGCTGTTTTTTTTTTTTTTTTTTTTTTTTTTTTTTTTTTTTTTTTTTTTGTGAGGTCATGAAGTGGTTAGAAGATGTGGGAGAAACTTACAATAAAGTGGTGGTAAAAGTTTGAAAAAGCCTATGAATGACTACTGGAGCTCCTTTATTGATGTTGGAATTAGACACTCTGTTACTTCCTTTACCTTCTTCTTGTCCATCTTCACCCTATCCTTTGAAATGATCATACCTAGATAGGGGATTTCACTTACTGTGAGAAGACACATTTTTCTAGTTTTAACTATACTTGTGTATCTCTCAAGCACTGAAAACAATCCTTCACTTGCAACTGATGTTTCTCTTTAGATTTTGAGTAAATCAAGATATCATCTAGATACACTGTCACATTTATCTGTATTGTATCTCTAAGCTAAACTATCTACTTGATAAAAAAAATGACCAGTTGACCAATTGAATTTCATAGCTTAGAGATGAAGAATCTGTGTTCTTTATTTTAAGATAAAAGAAAAAGAACAATAGAGTTGTATTAAGAGATGTTTTTTAAATGATTGACTTTATATATGTTGTTATGAAGCTTATATTTTAGTGAAAAGATGTTAAAAATGAGTCCCTGGAGCTGAGACCTTTCTAATGATACCTTATAACTATATATTTATTTGTTGCAGTGTAATATTTATGAAGAGTTATATTAAAATGTTATATTTATAAGGGTATTATAATTGTGAATTAGTGTGTTAAATGATGGTGGTTAATCATTATTACACATTGTGTAATGTTGGATAAGTTAGATGCCTATGCTAATTTTGAGTCTACAGCCTTTACATGCATAGTCCAGTCATGTGCCCCCTTCTTCCCTCTGGAGTTTGTAAAGAGTTTGTCCAGACTTTTCTGGACTCAATTAGAACCTTGAAAACTTAATAAAAAATCTAAAAAAAAAAAAAAAAAAAAAAAAAAAATTTTTTTTTTTTACAGATGATAGGGTTACATTTGAGGAACCCCTCAATTAAAAAAAAAAAAAAAAAAAAAAAAAAAAAAAAAAAAAAAAAAAAAAATTTTTGAGTAGCCTGCACAACCCTAATCACTGAACTAAACATCATTTAATATTAAGTAAAAAAAAATAAATAAATAAATAAAAAAAAAACCAACTTTATAAAATAATTAAAAATAGAAAACAAAAAAATAGAAAAAAAAAAAAAAAAAAAATTTCAAAGGTTCTTGAGACACCTGAATCACATTTTTCATGCATTCATAAACCTATATCTGTGTTCCTTGACTAATAAATAATTCTTTCATCATGACTTGACTATTAAACCAATGATTTGATAAATGAGAAAGGCCCTTTCCACTCTCCATAATAAACATTTCATAATCAATTTAAAGTAATGTTAAGGACCACACCAAACTTTAGACTTCCACAGTGCGTTGCAGGGACTAAAAGGCATGACCAACCATTCAAAATGACAAAATTTGGTGTAGAATTCCAGTTTGTGATCATCTCTGTCAGTGTATGCTAGTATCTAAGTATGATTTAATAATAAATATTAATGGTCCTACTACTTATTGATAAATGATTTAGTGATTAAACCTCAGGGGAGGACTAATAAAATAGTTATTCTCAATATAAACTCACAATACTTGGATTTTTATACATGCTAGTGGTGGAAAATAGATAACTATAATATAGTTATAGCTTATATAAAGATAATATCAATTTATAAAGGCCTTATAATATATTTATATGTGATAATAATTGTGTTAGAGTGTTTATTTGAATTTTATTAATTAAGTGATGTCTAATAGCCCATCAAATCCTCCCTTACTTATACCAAAATCCACTGGAGTGCATAGACCTTCAATTCAGACGATGTCACTGCTATCCCTGGAAATTACAGCACTGTGAGGGCCCATCTCCTCCCCATGGCATCCACTTCCAGCAGTTTCAACACCCAGACCTCCAGTAAGGACCCTCCATCACAATGAATGATACCACAGACCCATATCATAAATAGAGAAAAACAGATGAAAGCAGATACCATAAAGAAACCGGTAAAATAACTCATCCAAACGGTATATAATGAAACCCAAAGAATATAAATTCAACAAAATTAACTTTCCAAGCCTCCCATAACATCCCCAAGCATCCCATGTTAACCCAGTAATGATATCCCAACCCATAAATCTGTGAAAATCCATCAAAGGAATCAGATTAAGTTGTCCAAACTGGATATATGTGCCCCAAAAAGGTGTCTATGCTTGTGTAGGCATTTTGAGTCCACTGAATATGTCCATATGACCTAAAATAAGCAGAAAAATAAAGGTGTTAGGCTATTTAGAGATTAAAACCGACTTATAGACCTAAATATACATAATATAACTACATATTTCACTGAATATGAGGGTTATGTATACATATAAGCCTATGTGTGTCTATAATTACATAATATCACTTAAGACAAGTATATTATGACTCCATTAACACCTTAATAAAAGTATTATAAGGCTATGGATAAGCTGTTTAAACTACTATAAGTCATATAATTGTGTAATAATTATATATATAAGTATTATAACCTTACTTTTAAGTTATAGGATTAATGTAATTAAGGTTATCTTACTTTAAACATAAGAATTACTCAGTCCTTGGGATACCTAGGTTGACAATCTCCTTCTTTCAAAAATATGTTGTGGTAGTCTGACCTAGGATCTAGGGATGTGAATATCTTTGCATCCTGAAGAATATTAATTAGCTCACTAGTCAGCAGAAGGGAATATCTGTTTTTAACTTTCAATGCATTTAACCTTCTGACATCCATGCATGGTCTCAGTGATCTATCCTTTTTACCTACAAAGATCACAGGAGCTGCTCAGGGAGATTTTGATTCTCTGATGAGCCCATTTTTAAAATTTTCATCAATCATCTCTTTTAGTGCTGTGATACACATCTTGCAGTAATGCAGCAATGTTGCAGCTTTCAGAAAGCGCAACAAAGGGGTTGTTAAGTAGGATGGCTACATGAGCACAACAAAAGGGATGTAATAGTGCAGATAAGGTCAACTCTCCATGCACAGTTTTTATTTTTTTGTGTATTATGGAATTATAAGCTGTGGTGAGAAAAAGGTTAGGGTAAGTACATAATGGTCTAAAGGACAAGGAAAGATGGTATGTACTTGTGAGAGGTCATGGGCAGGGCTAGATGTATGATATGGACTTACAAGGTAGCATGGAAATTTATGCTTAAGTTATCAGCGACGCTTTTGGGAGAAGCTGTGCCTGAGCATGAAGATGGAAAACATGTTAGAAAAATGAGTAGAAGCACTAGAAAGACAAAAGGCTTTACAATTAGTGCTCAAGAAATGGATAGGAACGATAGGACTTGAGATAGGAAAGTCATTCACTGAAGTGCAAAGGGTTTCCCAATTAGTGGATACTTGTGTTGCCAGTGTGGGTCATTGCAATAGCTATGAAAGGTGGTCTATTACCTATTATTTAGTGAGGGATCTTAAGAAGTGTAGGTTTCAGGTGCTATTAGAGCCAAAAAAACCCATGCTAATAAATGTACTTAGATCTTTGAGATATTTAGATACCATTTGATATACTTGTATTAGCACTGAACTTGTGTAGGAAAACCTGTAGGGAAAGGAAACATAGGAAAGGGGTGCTGAACATACAAATGTATATAAGTACTCATTTGTAAATAGTAGAGGTGTGTGTGTGTGTGTGTGTGTGTGTGTGTGTGTGTGTGTGTGTGTGTATGACAACTGATCACAAAAAAAAAAATTCGTTAAGAAAATCTCATCCAAAAATAAACCCATCTCCCATCATCTCATATAATCCCTCTTTAAGTTTTAAACCAGAAACTATAAATAAATAAATAAATAAATATATATATATATATATATATATATATATATATAAAAGAGGGGGGGTGTTGATAGAACTGTACATCATAAAAGAAAGGAGATAACAAAACAAGTAATCCAAAATGTAAAGTTACCTACTTAACATTAAAATTCACACACAAAGACTCACACTCACACTCACACTACTCTCTCTCTCTCTCTCTCTCTCTCTATATATATATATATATATATGTAGATGTCATTTTTTAAAACTTTATGTTGAATAGATGAATGACTCATGATAGTGTTTTAATTATTTTATTTTATATTTTATGTTGGGATGGGAGGCCTTAAAATGAAACCCAGTCTACTATGAATGTATAAATGAGGCTCTAAGAATAAAGTGGAGAAAAAGTTGAAGGTATATATATATATATATACATGTGTGAGTGTGTGTGTACCTGATGGTAACTAACCAAGATAAAGTGGATAAAGCACTAAAATAATAAAAAGGCTTGGATATACCCAACAGAGATAACAACTTAAGGGACAAAACACACTGTTAAAGTACACCTGTTTCTGCTGCACAAGGTGTTACATTGAATAAAAATGACTTACATTTGGTACCTTTTTTTGTAGCATGCATGAATGGTGTAAATTGTATTGAGTGTATTGTATTTTATTTTATTTTGGTCAATGATTTAAAGTAAAAATAAAAAGAATAAATTAAATATATATATATATATATATACCTGATATCCCCATCCTGCCATTTTCAGTTATTTACATTTTAATTAGAATGATTTGACTTGAATAAGAATAAGTAAGCCACAACAATGTAATTAATTTTCATGAGAAAGAGAAGATAAATGTGAGATAAGATGTCAACACAAACACATTATAAAAGTCGAGAATGAGTATAAGTCTAGAAGTAGAAGAAGAAGAAGAAGAAGAAATCCAAATGAGTGGATAGTTATGATTGTTTGTTTAAAATATTTGAGTGAAGATAAAAAGAGCAACAAAGTAATATTACACATACTTTTCAATAAATGAGGATCAGAACTATATAATTAAAAAAATAAAAAAATAAAGTTATTCCTCTCTTGACTTGAATGAATGTTGTAGGGATATATATATATATATATATATATATATATTTGTTTATTTAAACTTGTTGAATTGAAGAAGATTGATGATGAGGAGGAGGAGTTTCAATTTGTTGGATACGTTGAGCAATAGCTTCGGCCACCTCACGTTGAGTGACCCAGCCTCTACTTCTCCTAATTTCAGCCACTTTCAAAGACACTTGATGATAAGACTCTAGATGAGCTAAATAGCCACGTTTTTTAGGATCAGTATACCTAATCCAATCAGCTTTTCTAGTTGGATGTAAATGATCGATACAAGGTTGAAAGCGATGATGAGTAGCTAAACGATGAGGTTTTAAGAGAGATCTTAAAGTGAGAGGAGAGTAATAACGACAAAAGACTTTTCCACCTAGCTGTTCGACACGATTGATCGCTGCTTGAGAAGCACGAGAGACGATCAGGGTGACGTTAGGGGTAGTGAACTGTTGAGCACCCTAAAAGGGAAAGAAAGAAAGAAAGAAAGAAAGAAGGAAAGAATAAGAAGAAGGGAAAATAAAAGAGAGAGAGAGAGAGAGAGAGAGAAGAAGGATTGACAGCAGCTAATAATTTGAGACCATGTTTGATGCCATGAACGGCACGAGAATCGGCCAATTCTTTCATGGTGATAGGCAAGTTAGGATTGATTCGACGAAGATTGATCCATAGTTGAAGTTTTGAAAGATTGAGAGGTTGTAAATGGAGATTGAGAGGATGATATGAGCCACGTTTAGGGAAAAGACGAGTGATAGGAGTTTGGCCGCCTTGGAAGGCTAGACGGGGAGCATTACCGGCACGAGCGTTTTGGCCCTTGTGGCCTCTTCCGGCAGTTCCGCCGTATCCGGAGCCCTGACCTCTAGCGATGCGCTTGGGGGACTTTTGGAAGGGATTGTTGGGTTTGAGATTTGAGAGGGAGAGTGCGGCGAGACGTGTGGTGGTGGAGGGAAGCATTGGGGGAGGAAGTGGGTGGGTGGGATGAGTGAGTGAGTGTGGAGATGAATAGATAGATATGCATGTGGAGATGAATAGATATGCATGTGGGCCCATCAACAGCGAGTGCGCGTCGAGAGCAGCAAGAAATGAGTTTCCGGCCAGGCGAGAGGGAGGGTGAGTGATTATTGGTTGTGGCAGTTATGAGTAGTGGTAGTTGTGAGTAGTGGCAGTTGTGAGTAGTGGCAGTTACTTATGGCAGCTACTTATGCCACTTACTTATATCACTTACTTATGCCACTTACTTATGCCACTTACTCTCTCTCTCCTTCCATCCGCAGCACACGCCCTCCTCCACCCAGGTCCCTCCAACCCAATCCTCCTCGCCCTACGCTCTCAGATCCCTCTCCAGGTCCACCATGCACTTCTCTCCCTCCTCCGTCTCTCCGCTAGTCCGGCCACCGCTCACTCTATCAGGTTCTCTGCTTTCCCCGGTCTCGCTAATGCTTTAATCCTTCTCATTTCAAATCACAACATCTACTCCAACAACCTTTCCTTCTTCAAACATCAGCATCTCTTCCTCTCTCGCTATCATCATCTCTATGCTGCTTTAATCCTCAAAAATATCCTCCACAACAACGATAATCCTCTCTTTCTCACCCATTCAAATCCTCATCTCATCCTCGCTATCCTCAATCTCTTCCCTTCTCTCCTTCCTTCCATTCATCACGAACTCATCCTCTACTTGCTCGACTCTCTCTACTCCCTCATCCATCTTTCTTCTTGGGATCTTCCTTCTCTATCTCTCAACTCTTCTTCTTCTTCTTCTTCTTCTTCTTCTAACCCCCTTCCCAATCATCCTTTTCCCCTATCCCTCTCCGCTCGTCTCTTTTACGTCTTGGACTCCCTCGTCTCCTCAAACGATCGCGCTATCCTTCTTGCGGTCTACCAAACCCTCGCTGCTATCGGAATCCGTCCTTCCAATCAAGCCCTCCTCGCTAACATCATTTCCCATCACATTCACAATCACCTTCCTCTTCCTCAATCTATCCTTCGTGCACTCCAACTCTTACCTCTCTTAGACCCCGATCTCACCCTTTCCCTTCTTGATTATCTTTATGCTATCTCTCTCTCTGAACTCGTCTCCCGTTCAATCGCTTCTCTTTTACTTCAATCTCCTCATCAACATCCTATCCATCTTTTTCGTCTCCTCTTGTCTCATGCAAGGCATCAACTCTCCGTCAAAAAACCTTTCCTCAAACCTTCTATTCCTTCTTCTAACCCTCCTCACAATCTTCATGAGCACTGGTTCTATTCCCCTCTCATCTCCAAAAATACCCTCTCCTCTCACAATCCTACCACAGCTACTACCCATCTTCGCTCTTTTAATATTAATAAACATTCTTCTTCTTCTTCTTCTTCTGCTGCTGCTGATGCTGCTGCTCCTTCTCCTCCTCCTCCTCCTCCTCCTCCTCCCGTTGATTGGTCCCGTGTAGCTATGTCTGAGACTGAAGTGGCTGAAATCGTCAATATCCCTGAAACTGAACGTCTCATCAAATGGATGCAATATCTCTTTGAAGCTGATCCCAATTCAGAAGTCCAACAAGTCGGTCTTTGGGAAGCTTATCGTAATCAATTTGATCCTTATCAAAATCGTCCAAATGCTGTCCTCATGGTCCCTCCCGCTGATGTTATCAAATTGACTAGTGAAGCTTTTGCAACTGCTGTTCCTAGCGTCATTGAGATGCCAAATGGTGAAAAAAGATTTGTCATTAAAGGCATGAAGATTAAAGATCGGATCGGTTGGTGATCTTTGCTTTTTTTTTTTTTTTTTTTTTTTTTTTTTTTTCTTTGCATACGTGAACTTGACCTATCTTTGCTCTCTCTCTCTCTCTCTCTCTCTCTCTCTCTTTCTTTTCTTTTCTTTTCATTTCAAGATCTGTCCAAGTTTTACTCTTGTAAATGGAAAAATTGTTCAAATCGAAAATCTGCTCAATCTCCTGATGCTCTTTATAATCATTTACTTTCTACCCATCTTTCTTCTTCACCATCTTCCTCTCCTCAATCCAATGAAAATTCTTTACCAAATTGTCAATGGGCTTCTTGTACTTATTCTCCTCCTTCAAGTGATAACCCATCTTCATCATCAAACCACCTCATTTATCATTTACGCACTCATATTCCCACTCATACTCCCACTACTACTCCCACTACTACTACTACTAACACCACCACCAATACTACTACTAATCAAAACAGTACTTTAGCCCCTCCTTCTAACACAACACCTACACCAGCACCCATATTCACTCTCTTTACAACAGAACGATGGGAAACTCCTAATTCACTATGTCCTGATTGGGGTCCTGTTGGAATAGGTTATTTGTCATTTTTAGTCTTACGTAACTTTATTAGAGCTATTGTTGAAGCCATTGAAAATGATGATGACCATCAACACGGAGAAGATGATCAAGATCAAACATTTGGGGGGTTTAAACTGAAGAATCATAGTGTTGTTAAATCTCTGAATGATCAACTTGGCAAAGTCAGTCCTCCATCTGTGACTACTACTATGACAAATGCTACTCTTCCAACTCTAGTTTCTCCTCTTACTGGTAATAATGATACCGTGGGTGCAGCTGAAAATGGTCATTCTAATCCTCCAAAGTTTCATAACATTAACTTTGATGATCATCATTTCACTGTGGAGTATCGTTTGGATGCTATTGTTGGTCAATCAATGGTGTTTAATAAATTGGTAGAGGATCAGATGAGTCTTTGTGATGATGATGGTAATGGTGTTCAGGGGGGTGGTAGTGACCAAGTTCAAGAGGAGGGAGGGAATAGTAAAATGGATTTTGAACTGACTAATAATAATAAGTATTTGATGGATTCAAATAGACCTTTATCTTATCTTGATCCTACACACCAACAACAACATCCTTATCAAAACTCAGATCATCAATACCCTCCTCCTTTTACACTACCATCAGAATCAAACCAAGATAAATCAATTAAACAAGCTCATGTAAAAGAACTAGCAAGAGCATGTTTATCAATTCAAAAATTGTTATTGGAATGGGCTGGGAAAGAAGTCAGTGCTATGGGTGGATTGGTGGATGAAGTGTTAGGGTTGTTGGGGGTTTTGGATAGGTATGTGTCAAATATGGGTGGGGGTGGTAAAAGAAATGGTGAAGAAGAAGAAGAAGAAGAAGAAGAAGAAGAAGAAAGAAAGAAAGAAAGAAAAAGAGGGAAAGGGTTGGTGGGGAAGAAGGACACAGAAGTTTAGGGAGGGAAATGATTGATGAGTTTTTGAATGAATGAATTAGTTGTTTTTAATTTGGTTCATGTCAGTCATCATCATCATGGCTGCATTGTGATTTTGTGTGTGACTTGTTTGATAAGTTACTCAAGTCTCACTTTCTCTCTCTCTCTCTCTCTCTCTCTCTAAAATGAAAAAATAATTAAACAAGTCATCATTATAAAATGATGATGAATGGTGATGAATGAGTTATATATATATATATATAATCTGGCAAATCTGCACTTATTTTAAGTGTGGATTTGCAAAACACAAACACACTAGCCCCAACTGTTTGGATGCCTATACAGGACAGACTACTCTACTAGTGCTGATGCCTAGCCTAAGAGATAGGACTGACTATGCTACTTGATCTGTTAGATGAGGTAAGAGTGATGAAGTTGAGATTACAAATGGTGAGGGAAGATGGGAAGTGAGTATCTATGTTGGATACATGGGTGAGGTTGTGAAGTGAATGGGTTATTAGATGAGTTGTTTAATGAGGAGTGGTTTGTGGTGTTTAGCTGTTAAAGATTTAAGAATTTGGAATACCACTAGTGCTAACACTAGCCTAAGATGGGACTGACTAGGATGGATACAGCAGTAAGACTAGAGAGTAAATTAATGGATTACTTGATAAGTTGTCTGATGAGGAGTGCTTCACAGCATTGGCTCCATATAACCCCCTTTATGCAATATCCACTTAAAATGCATAGCTCTTATAGCACTCCTCCTACTCACCTCTCAACCAAATCCTAACATGACCCCTTCCCCTTTTTTACCCCTCCTTCCCCCTGTGCTCCTTCTCAAACTCCTTCAACTTTTCCTTAGCCTTCATCACATTTTCCACCAATTTGCAGGACCTATCACCCACCCCATATCCTTTCCGATGCACCAAGTACTGAACCTTGTCCCCTATACACCCTCTTAGAAACAACCTTTCTCCACTTCATTTCCCACTTGGATTAGTGCGGGTGGCTCTTCTGGGTGTCCTGGGATTGTATCTTCTTTTTATGATTTATAAGCAATGAGATGTTGTAAACTGGATGATGTAGTTGCTTGATTGAGATGGGTTGTTTTGGTTTATAAACTGAGTCAGGTAGCTTGCTTGTGTTTGAGTTTAAAAAGACCTCACTTTTTTCTTGTGTGATCTAATTTAGCACTGGGGTGCAATATGGAATAGAAATGTGAGCTTGACTTGAACTTTTTGACTTACCTTTAGAGTGTCATGTTGGGGGTTTTTTTTTCTTAATCATGATGAGGCTTCATTGCTTTCTGGGATACCTTGAGGGCTGCTTTCAGTTCTTAATGGATACTCATTATCTTTTGAATCTGCTCTTTGGCTTCTGGAACTTGTAACATGGATGGGGTATCGATTGAGCATGTTGGGTGATATCCATAGCTAGCATAAAACGGTGACATGCCTGTTGAAGCATCTGTCTGGTTATTGTACAAGAATTTGGCAAGTGGTAATAACTTTTCAAAAGCCTAAAAATGACTGAAACTCTTTTCCAGATGCAGGTGTTAGCTAGTCTGTTACTGAGTTAACTTTTTCATGGTCCATTTTCACTTTATTCTTTGAGATGACCATGACCATACCCAGGTAAGAGATTTCACTCACTGAGAAGACACATCTCTCTGGTTTCAATCATCCTTGGTTTTCTTTCAAACACTGGCTGCAAACAGTCCTTCACACATATCTGATGTTCTTCCATTAATCTGGAGTAAATCAAGATGTCATCTAGATACACTGCCACATCTATCCCTATTCTATCTCTGAAGATACTATTTTTGAAGTGTTGGAAAGGGGCAGGCACATGACATGGACAAAAATGGTATTACCAACCATTCAAAATGTCCAAATTTAGTGCAGAATGCCAGTTTGGTGTTCATTGCTTTCTTTTAAACATGTTTTTTTTTTGGTAACCTTCCCTAAGATCTAAGGATATGAAAAATTCTGCACCCTGGAGATTATCAATCATCTCCTTAGTTAGTAGAAGGGGGGGGGGTATCTCTTTTTTAAATGTCAGTGTGTTTAAACTTATGAAATCCATACAAGGTCATAATAAACCATCTTTTTTTCAAAAAAAAAAAAAAAAAAAAAATATCACAGGGGTTGCCCCAGGAGATTTTGATTCTCTGATTAAACCGTTCTTCAAGTTTTCATCCATCATCTCTTTTATAACTGTTGACTCCAAGATTGATAATGGGACTATGTATCTAAATTGAGGAGTTTCATCTGTCATTAGATCAATGGCAAGATTGTATGGTCAATGAGGTGGAAAGAGTTTTTGATTCCTCCATCTTCAAAAAAAAAAAAAAAAAAAAAAAAAAGGTGCTAAGCACTCCAACTAGGCTTCAGGGATCATTTCTATGAGTCTTTTTTTTGTTGACTTTTGATGACTGGACCTTGGATTCCATCTTGACAGATATGTTCCATGCTGTTGCATCACATTCCAGTTCCTCCTCTTCCTCCAGGGATCCCTCCAAGTTCTGAAACATAACATCAAGAGAAAGTGTCAGTTCTTGCAGAAAGTCTACTGGTAATAATAAACTACCAGGAGGGAACAAGGGGAAAAATGATTTCTCTTTACCTTCCACATTTCCAACTTACCCCTCACCTTTTATCTGTTAGGCCTTTTTCTCCTCTTAGTGAGCTTCATCCCCTTTCTGGTTTTCTCTGGTGCTCCTTGTTGCTGACCCCATCCCAAGCTTATTGCTTACAATCAAGAGGAAGCATCAGTTCTGGAAACAAGTCAACTGATGATGACAAAACATCAGAAGACTTTCTGGCATGTGTCAAGGGGGCCAATACTTTAGTGCCAGAATTTCCTTTCCTTCCCATCTGAAGCTTCTTCTTCTTGAAATCAATGTATGAGCTATACTGATCCTTCAGGTTTTTTTGCATATGTCTTGCACTTAGACTCCTTTCTGTCACACCTGAACCTGAAAAAGACCTTTTCTTTTACCTCTTTTTCCCCCACCAGGCAATCCATCAAACATAATTAGGCACTTGGGGTAATCCAATGTTTCATTTTTCATTTTGTTTTTCTCTTTAAAAACTAGTTTGAAATAAAATAGTCTGTGGCCCCACAATCCAGAAGGGCTTGTAAATTTGTTGTGGCATCAAGGGCTGTTAAAAGAAAGATTAGTATAATACCATTATCATTTACTTCAGATTGGCTTACATGCTGATAATTCCTCTACTAAATCTAGCTTATCCTTTACCTCTTATCTGCTCGAGGAGGACACAAACTTTACTCCCAAGCACTGTCTTGTACTTGTGTCTTTCCTGCGCTATCCTCCACTTCAATAAACCTTATTTTCACCCTAAACTCCCTTTCCAGATGATCACTACTTCTGCATCAAAGGCACAGCCCCATTTTTTTATATGCCTTTGGTTGTCCTCATCAGATAGCCTTCTTCTCCCACTAGCGCTGTGTGAACTTACTGCATCAATATCCATGGCATTTGGGTCCCTAACATTGGCCTGGCTTGATGAGGCATATTTGCACCACTGATGAGCACCAGTCCAACCATCCATTCTCTGATGC